>OY735248.1:31721340-33039551 GCA_963457695.1 Neria commutata
GCAGAGGGCGCAAGGAGCGCTGTCAGTGGCGCTCGGCTTCACCGGGGCCCGACAAAAGTCAGCACTTTTTGGCTCGACACTCGCAATTGAACCCCCGAACGAACAGGCAGCAACACCCCGATGTAAGTAAGTTAGTGTAAGTATATGCAAATAAACATACAATTTATAACGTGATAACGTAAAACCCACGCTCCCTCTTTTCATTCCCCGTTTTGAGCTAGGTTATTTTCAGTGCTCCTGCCTTTGCCAATTTAAACTCCGAGGCCTCACCAGCACCCCCGCACGGCGAACTGTGGCACCCCGGTCACTTTTGCGCCCAACACCAATCTTTGCTCATATTCTTCTTTATATTTAGTTTAGTGCATGAAGCGTCCGTGAGAGCGAAGTTTTCAACTGCGTGCGTATTATAAGCGAATACACGACAGCCCTGCATCTGCGAAATGCACCTCTCGATTGTGCATATTCATTTGCCCCAGATCAAAAGTAAAATATAAAACACAAACTAGAAGAAAATGCCTCTTTTTATTTAAGTATTAAGGCTACGACATTGCAGAAGCAATAGCATTTCGAATAACTTGAGGATTCAACCTGGATTCAAAATCGCATTTTAATTACTTTAACTCTAACAACTTTACCTCCGCCTCGTCCATAACTTCTGCTATTTTGCGCTTTGTTTGCAATTGCAGTGCGAGCGGCATTCTTTGCAACACTTTAGCATATCCCAAAAAAATTAACTCCATCGAAGATAGACTGTTAATACTGGCGGATGCTGGTGTGTATACGATATGATCACCATCTACTGCATCTAAATTCTTTGGTGTTTCAGTCTCGCGGGCTTGGTCAGCTGCAGCGACTTTGCGCTTTTTATTAGGTTTTGCTGAAACCGGAGAGTTTAGCACTTTCTGCAGCTCAATTTCATCCAACTCCGAATCGGATTGCGTAATGTCAGGTCGTCTGTCAAATATTATTCTGAATACATGCCAATGTCCATAAATACAGATCCACAGATCCCACTTACTCCTCTGCACTCAGCAAAAAATATTGCATGAATTCCATTTGTTGTACATAACAAAAGTCTCCTCCATGCCGCAGGAACATAATATAATCCGCAACGAGTTGTTGCCATTTGTCCTTTGCCTTGTCGCCTTTGTGATAATTAAAGCAATTTTCAACCATTAACGACATTTAAGATACTTTATATTTTTGCTCACCGCTTTCCAAACTAAATTCCCGCGCTATATGTTTCCATAAGTCCTGTGTTTTTCTTGCATCTGTTTCACTTAGCTCTCTATCTCTATGTAAGAGTAAAGGCTCCGCTCTAACTGTTGAAATAAATTCTTTATCCTTTTGCATTCCTTGCATTGATATTTGCAATAATTATATGAAATTAAATTTGTGTTCTGTAATTGTTTTTGTTTACCTATTTTCGGTCATGCACAATAGTACAATCTCCTGTTAGAGCTATTCAAAATAGACGATAGCATATGACAGTATAATGGTGTAATTCATATTGAAAAACCCTGTTTCGGCACTGCTTAATCAGAATATTAAAAATAAAATATCTTAAGAGAAACAACGAGAAACGGAATAAATTGTCTGCGAAATTCTGCCTCGGCCAGAATTACAGTATGTCCCGCTTAATTGCACACCGGTTAATTGAGTTACCCGCATAATTGAGCCAAAAAAATGTCAATGAAAATGTCCCATATAAAATATATCCGTTTAATTGAGTTCGGATAATTGCGTTACCCTCTCAATTGAGTCGCTTATTTAATGCTGTCTCGTAAATATCATACAAAAAAATCCATTTATTTGGATAAGGATCCTTATATTATCTTTGATGTTTATCTTCTTGTGGATTTCACAAAAATTAGTTCTTATTTAAACAAATAAAATATTAACATAATTACATTAACTAAATAAAAAAACCTTAAGTTTTAATTATTTAAACATATGCATATAATTTTACCCTGCAAAAATTATTCCCCCTAATAGAGTACGCTGTTCAATTAACCAGGTTTCTTTTAATTGAGTCATTGGACCAATTAACCCGGAATCGGCTAATTGATTTTTTCAGTTAATTGCATCGAAACCTCGTATTTTGTGCCGACGCAATTAAACGGGAAATACTATAGTTATGCCCTCAATCCCGATTTAATCTTAGGATTAATTCCTATATCCCGGGTTTTTTAAATATAAATATCAACACAATGCAACTGCTTTTCATAAAATATGATCGGACTTTTCTTTAAAATTGGTTATCAAGTCCAGAGATGTTTTTTATTTCATACCCAGGCGCGTCATAGACTACAATTATTATTAGATCAGCGCTGATTTACGCAAGTCCGTTTTGTTTGTGAAGAAAGACTCTTTACAACAGATGTGATAGCCGGCAGGTCTCTTGAACTTTCCCACGACTCAACGTACTTCAATCCTAGTAATATAAAATATTCCTACCAACCTTCCAAACAATTCAAAATTTTAATTCCCGGTTGTAGAGACCCTCCGCGATTGAACGCCCTAGAAGTTGAAATAGAAGCAGAGCAAATGTCAAACGTTATTTCATTTATAAAAAACCTAAAAATTATTAAAAATAAAAACGTGAATGTGATAAAAGAAATCGCGTAAAAAAATTGAATGAAAAATAGTACAAATTTTTTGCCCAAAATTGTTGAAAGGTGAACCAAATATGCCACAAACTCAAACACAGCAACAACAACAAAGCAATAAGAAGAAGAAGTATGCGACAAGGAAGACACTAAAGGAATCGAAGGAAATTCGTGTGGAAGCAAGTGAATGCGATGGAGGAGGAGCAGGGGATGGCAGTGCTGCTATTGTGAGAACGCGCATGAATGAGAAGAAACCACTTCACACGTCTATGGAACAGCTAAAAGTCGGCTTAGGGCAGACAGAGCAGAAACAGAAACCCAATGCCTCTAGAAGTGAGGCTGGTACCAACTGGCAAAATGCACAATGCAACACCAGCACAGCGAACGAGGAGAACAGCATCCCTCCGTCCACACTCGATGACGGCGCAATGGAAGGAACGTTGAGCAAAGCGGCGCGTATGCGTCAGAAGCGGAAGGCGGCACGCAACAAATATGTGGCTATAGACTGCGAGATGGTCGGTGTTGGCTTAAATGGTCAAGGCGACATGTTAGCGCGTGTCTCCATAGTCAATAAACTGGGCGAAGTGTTGCTGGACAAATTTGTGAAGCCACGCGAAGCGGTGACAGACTACAGAACCAACGTTTCGGGCATAAGACCACATGATATCGAACACGCCGAGGACTTTGATGCTGTCCAAGATGAAGTTGTGGAACTGCTACAGGGTAACACGGCTCGTTTTGACTGAAACTAAATCTAACAGATTTAAAATTTTGTCAATATGTACTCTTTCAGGTAAGATACTTGTGGGTCATGCCATACGGAACGACCTGACTGTGCTGCACATTAAGCATCCATACGTGAATATACGCGATACCTCGCGATACAAGCCCCTTTGTCGGCTCGTAGCCAACGGTCGTACACCCAGCTTAAAGCGTCTCACGCAGGCGATTCTCGGCCTTGAAATACAAACGGGCGAACACAACTCCGTGGAGGATGCACGCGCTGCTATGAATATCTACAATCGCTTGAGCGGCGAGTGGGAGCAGTACATACAGAAGAAACAGCAGCACAATCACCATCAGCACCACAATCATTATCATCATCAGCACCACCACAAACATGACCACAACAACAAATAGTACTGGCTGAACTTGTTCCAGTGACTAGCACTGGGCGCGAAGTGTGTACGCGCTGCTATGTGCAGCTCTCAATTTCGTAATGAACGTGCTGCAGAAAATATTGCCAATATTGCTTCGTTCAGATTGAAATAAGTAGCGATCGCTCGGACTTATTGGTGCGTTCTATTCCCCTTTTTTTCAACTGCGAAATTATTTAGCAAACCACGGTGATTTAATTATTCAATTAAAATTTCATTTAGAATCACCACACTTTTTTCTTTCAAATTTACATATATTAATCATTGAAAATATTTTCTTAGCGTGTAAATTCCTAGTTAAAAATGAGAGTATGAATTTTCATTTGATTTACTGATAACCGAAAGAGCATTTTCGATAGCGAAAGAAAATGGGAAGAATTTGCCAATTTGTTGAATATTAAAAATTTAGACTTTCTTAAACTGTAAATCGTTTTATTAGAGTGTGCATACATATGTTAACAACGATTCTTTACGATATGGATAAAAAGATCGGTGAACTCAATTTCAGGGCCGATTAAAGCATCAATTTCAAACTTATGTTTGCATGGAAGTGCAAATTTCTGCAATAAATAACTCGAAACGTAATACATATCATCAATTAATCTGCGGGTTGCTTCTCTTTTTCATTGCCACTTTCTGCTTCTGAGGAACTGCATACTCCTGCATTCTCTTGCTCGTGTTTTTTGCTCTGTAAATTAACCTCACTTTTACGTATGGCATTCAGACGCTCAATTAAGTCTTTCCATGGATCATCTAGCATGGTGGGATGAAAATAAAGTGCGAAGGATTCTTCTTTAGAGGCAGGTGATCTCTGAAAAATTATCAACAAATAAAACCAAAATTCAAATATTTTCAGACTTCAACCGGTCCTACATGTTTCTGATATCCTCCACCGCCACGCCCATAGCTCCATCGGTTTCCATTCCCGCGGCTGCTACTTCCATTACCAGTATCATTACTCCTATAGTTATTTCTGTAGTAGTTTTGTTTTTGCCCACTACCGCCCGCTCCACCCCGGGAATCTTGGTAGAAGTAGCAGTTGCCATTGCTATTGTACTTGGCAGGGGATGAGTAGCGAAAATTACCACCATGTCTCGGCGCTTGTGGTGCCGCTCCTGGCCCACCCGCATTCAGCGATAAATAATCTTCAGACTGTGACGGATATATGCTGCAAGCTTTCGCATACGGCGATGCATAATTTCCGAAATTTTCGCGCGGCGTTGACATTTTCTCTGCTTGGTTTCGGTTTTTCACTGTTTACTATTTAATTCTCATATGTATATATTTACTATTTTTCTCTTCTTCTTTATTCCAGTTGTTATTCACAGCAAACGGAAATTGAGAATGGAACAAACCGAGGAAGAAAACGATGGTATCAACTTCTTGTTCAATTCTATTAGACTTGCCGACCTCCAGCCATCCTCACATTCTCTGATTTTACAACTGCTTCATTTAATATTTATCAACATGTAAAAGTCTAAGGAGGTTCCTGTTAAAAATCAATTATTTGTAAAATTAATTTACAATTCTTTTTCCAAGCAAGATTTCTTATTCAGAGTTTTAGCACCCTTTGATGTATTCCACATTCTGCGCATTCCACATTATGTCAGTGCGCAATCCACTCGTTCCTTTCTCTTAGAAATTGCACATGGCGTAGAAGTGTGTTATTCCAACTTATGCCGACTTATGCATTTCGAGTGTTTATTTTTAACTGAATTTTGTGTATTTTTCAAAAGCAACCGCCAACAAGTGCATGTAAGTAGAAGATTCCAACTTACCATAAGTGCAGTGTGGAAAAAATTGCTACGATAAAAATTACAAAATCAATTCGTGTGTTTCATGTTCCACAGCGTTCAATACGTCAGCAGTTTTTCGTTTTCGTCCCCTGTTGCTGTGGCGGTTGGGTGAATGAGTTGGCGAGTCGTGCAAGTAACTGGTGTGACATAAGTTAGAAAGAGATGCATAAGCGTCAAGGCTCCTTTGAGTTTGTGAGAGCAAATGGGCTTCTGCTTCGGGAATTTTTTGAACATTTCACAAAGGGTTGCCGTGTATATTTACTGTGACTACAGTGCGTTTTTGAATGAAAAGTACATAATTTCTTTAAGAAGAACGATTTATCGGAATAAACTTTATAGAAAAGCTTGAGCTTGTGGATTACGAAATTTGTAATCTGCATAAGTACAAAAGCAGCACGGATATTATTTTCGCACAGCAACTCTGCTTTTTGATGACTGTTTCCCCCTATGTGAAATTCGTGAAAGTGAAACATTTCTCAGAAGAAAAGTCAGTCGGCACGCCAACAAAATTTGCCACGATAACGATATCAAACGGAAAGAAAATTCATATTAAAAATAATAAAAGTACGTACGTGCTTAAAGTAAATGTGCCAACTTCAAGCGCATACATAAGCAATAAATATATTTTGAATTTGTGCATGGTATAAATAAAAGTGATTGTGAAGGAAAAAATCCAACCTTGTTTCATCGCTCATTGCATTCCAATCCATAGCTGAAATAAAGGGGATGACGAAAAATCTGCACTCTTCGCACATGCAGGCTCGTGCTATTTTTCCTCTCCCAAAGCGCTCTCCACTGGATGTTTTCTTTTGCAAATTGCAATTATGTATCTTCTTATGAAGCTCGTTTCTTTATGTTTTTGGATTTTGTCTTTTATCTAACCCTGCTGCCTATCCGCACTTTCTTAACTTGTTTCATTTTATGCTTCTTATTTGTAGTGTGTTCACGTTAAGAAGCAGAGTAAATAAGAAGTTGACAACAAAGAAACTGAAAGCAGGCGAAATAAAAGAATAAATATAAAGCTTATAAAAATAAGCCATATACCATCGCACAACACGTAGAAGGGCAACAACATCAACACTACAGAAACAAACTACAAAGCACAGTTTGGGAACACCGAAATCTGAAATCAGAGAAGTTTCTCTGAACAACGTTTAAGAACACAGCCGCAAAAACTACAGCAAAACCACTAAAATGTCTGGCGAGGAGACGTCTGCTGATCGCAATGTTGAAATTTGGAAAATTAAGAAACTCATAAAAAGTCTGGAAATGGCACGCGGGTGAGTGAACTCTCGTACAAGTACTTTTCTCTTTTGCGATTGTCATATGCCTAGCGATTCTCTATGTACTTACTACATATGTACTTTCTTTTTCATTGTGTAAAAATTGTGCTTAATCATTTTCGTCTATCTTGTGTTTTATTGCAGCATATTGTCATTCTTTCTCTTGTTGACAGCCCTGCTTTTTCAACACGCACTAATTCTTTCATCCCTCCGAAAACTGCTGCACTCATACCCACCCACAAGCTAAAGTTTTTGTGTACCTCGTTTTTCAACAATTGTAAATTTACTCCCCTTTTATTTTGTTTGAAAGGGATTTTACTACACAAATATAGGTTGCCTACGGCGCCCACTGCCTACTCTTCCCTCCAACAAAGTCATGCGTACATGCTTATAACTGCATCTTTACGTTTGCATCTTATATTTTTCAAGAAGATCTTTAATGTAGCGAAAACAAAACGAAGAGTTGGCAAGCTTTGTCGCTTGTATAATTTGTGAGGGCACTCTCAAGCAACCCTCTACTCAAGTATTTTGTTGTGCTCTCTTTCGCCGTCTTCGAGGCCGAAAACTCTTGCATATTTTCGCAGTTTTCTCCCTTCTAAACTTGGGCTTTCTGTTTTCAATCGGCCTTAATCCTTTCAAGCTCCCTTTACTCATAGTGCTGTCTCTTCTCTATTATCTAGGTACTCTTTTAATTGCCTCCTATCTCTTTTCCTAGCATGCAACTAAATATTGCCTCGTGCGCGCTTTTCGGTTTTTTTGTTTCCACTGCTCCCTTTAATGCACAATGCACGGCGCACAATTGCAATCACAAGGGGCGGGGAGTTGCGGGGCTGTGCGGTTTCCACCGTGGCACATGCACATGTGTTATCATTCTTAACATTTTTAATCACTTGCTATGAGCCGAGCACCAAGAAGACAATTACAAATAGAAATTATTTTGAATTTAAACGTAGCGATGCTAACCTTTGTTCCATTGCGCTATATTTAATAGACGCCGATTCATTGCAGTCCCCTTTTATCCCCTATGTCCGGAATGCAATGCCTGCCTTGGAGTAGGGCGTCTTTTTACAGACTTCGCATTTACCACATGAAAATGTAATAACTTTTTAATTCTGAATGGCAAAGAGTCATTTCACACACTGGTTCATTCCCACACGGCTGTACTTTTTCATAAGCTCTTACAAACCGAAAATAATACTATTAATTTTGAATTAAATGGCGTGGCGGCGTGGCATTTATTGATGTGCTAGCAAACTTATTAGTAAATTCCAAATTTTTTTGTTAGTTTTTTCTGGAAAACCAAAGCGTCCGAATAATGTGAGTAAAATGTATGTAACTATGTCGGGGTTGTAAAAATGTAGATTCCTTTTGGACAATCGAAAGTTACACTCTTTATATTGGCAAATTCTCACGGGTACTGGCATTGTGGGTCAAACTGAAGCAATATATAAAGGACTAGACCAAGTAATATTTTTTTTTCAAGTCTCGCAGACCCGTCGAAACGCGCAAGCACGTTTTTCTCTCTGTTAGTTCGAAGTGGTTCAAACTAGTTTTAATGAGTGTGTTTTCCATACGTACTGAGCCGCCTCCCTGTCAGCGTCGAAACTTTACTATTCTTAGCAGCCATTGAAGTTGTGGCTTATATTGCTTCCTAAACGGGTTAATATTTTTGACATCGCAACTGACAAGTAAGGGTACGAGAATAGAATGTCATTGCTATCTGGTTCACTTGATATTATTACACTATGTCCTAAACTAGCTGCTGTGTTGTCATTAATTTGATTATGTTATTAATTCTCATTACTTGCAATCGTTTGACATTACATTCTATGCTCTCATTCATCGCCTGTATGTGAGTGTGTGTATGCACGCACGCTCGCAAATGATGAACAGCCACACTAGCTTTTCCTTGTGTTGTTCAGCTCGCCTTTGCTTTTTTGTAAATTTGTTGTGGGTTGTGTGATAAGAGTGAGCCCTTGTGGAGCGCCAGTGAGTTTTAAGTTTCCTGGGCGGAATGAGAATTATGTAAATTTACTAAGTCGTATTTATTTTTTGAAATAAATGTAAAACGAAATTACCTATTATGAAACAATTCGCAAAACAAAGAATCTTAAATTTAAACATTCTTTTTCCTTACTTATGTATCTAATTTCTATAAAACTTTGTTCTCTTCCTAGTAGTTTACTACTTTTCATAATCGCATTCGCTCAATATATTTCTCGTCTCATTTCCTCCCATAATTTAATAAAGAGATCAAAAGGTATCAGTACTGCCGTAACTTCGCTTTTAAATGCATATCACCTGGTAGCTCTGTTGTGTGTTTAATCTTTGTATGCAAATATAAATATGTATGGATTATTCTGAGGCACGTCTTGCACGTCTTGACTGTTACATGACACGTTGCTATTTACCTTATTACAATTTCAGTAGTTTTGCGATCAGCAGCAATCACATTATTTCATTCATGCTGAGCTTCTGTTTCTATTTTCTCTTTGCAGTAATGGCACGAGCATGATATCCTTGATCATTCCACCAAAGGATCAAATTTCACGTGTTAGCAAAATGTTGGCCGATGAATTTGGCACGGCGTCCAATATTAAGTCGCGAGTGAACCGTTTGTCTGTCTTGGGTGCGATTACATCGGTACAACATAGACTTAAATTATACACCAAAGGTAAATATATTTACACACACATGATTGTATATTTGTTGTCAATCATGATCGTTTTTACATAAATCGTTAGTGCCTCCCAATGGTTTGGTCATCTACTGCGGCACTATTGTCACAGAAGAAGGCAAAGAGAAGAAGGTCAATATCGATTTTGAGCCCTTCAAGCCGATCAACACGTCGCTGTATCTGTGCGACAATAAGTTCCATACAGAGGCACTCACTGCGCTGTTGGCCGACGACAATAAGTTCGGCTTCATTGTGATGGATGGTAATGGCGCTCTCTTCGGCACGTTGCAGGGCAACACGCGCGAAGTGCTGCACAAATTTACCGTGGATCTGCCGAAAAAGCACGGTCGTGGTGGCCAGTCCGCTTTGCGTTTCGCCCGTCTGCGCATGGAAAAGCGTCACAATTATGTGCGCAAAGTAGCCGAAGTCGCCACGCAGCTCTTCATTTCGAATGACAAACCGAATATAGCCGGTATGATTTTGGCCGGTAGCGCCGATTTCAAAACCGAACTCAGTCAATCCGATATGTTTGATCCTGTAAGTATATATTTTACGATTTTTAAATAAACGATTCACTAACATGCACCCTCATTTTATAATGCAGCGACTGCAATCGAAAGTGATCAAACTGGTGGACGTTTCCTATGGCGGTGATAATGGTTTTAATCAAGCGATAGAATTAGCAGCCGAATCATTGCAAAATGTCAAATTCATACAGGAGAAGAAACTTATTGGACGTTATTTTGATGAAATTTCTCAGGTAAGCAATTTAATATTTCTTTTAACTTTAGCTCTTCCTTGAATGACGTTCGTTTGGTGTTGTTTTTTGTTGCAGGATACTGGCAAATACTGTTTTGGTGTTGAAGATACGTTGCGCGCCTTGGAGCTTGGTTCCGTCGAAACTCTGATCTGTTGGGAAAATTTAGATATACAACGTTATGTGCTGAAGAATCATGCCAACTCGACGGCAACCACAGTATTACACTTGACGCCGGAGCAGGAAAAAGACAAGTCACATTTCACTGATAAGGAAGTGAGTACATCTCAAATGCACCAATGTGTTGTGCTTATTTTTGATTTTGTTGCCTGTTACAGAGTGGAGTTGAAATGGAATTAATCGAGTCTCAACCGCTTTTGGAATGGCTGGCAAACAATTACAAAATGTTCGGTGCTACCCTTGAGATTATTACGGACAAATCTCAGGAGGGCAGTCAATTTGTGCGAGGTTTCGGTGGTATTGGAGGTGAGTAGGGGGAAGCATAAGCTTTCGCTATCTTTGTGGTCTTTTGTATTAAGCTCAGCCTGTACAAAAACTAAGCTAAAAACCACTATTGTACTATTTTCTCTCTTTTTACTTCCTTTAAATGCTGCCTGCCTATCCATTTCGTATGTGAATGGTTAAAACAATATTATTTGCGTGCTACCCTCGAATTCGAATTCCCCGTATTGCCGGTACTTCAGGCATTTTACGCTATAAAGTAGATTTTCAATCGCTACAAGCCGATGAACCCTTGGAGGATGTTGATCTTGATGACTATTAAGCAAGCGCTATAGAAATTTCGAATTCATATACACAACTGTTAAGCAAGACAGAGCGAATGCGAATGTCGTATACATAAGAGAAAAGCATGAGAAAGAAGTCATTTATGAAGTGTAGATTTTGAGAACTTGTGCTAAGATATTTGCTTTCTCCTTGCAATTTATTTCTCCCTTGCATCCCACGTTTGAAGCAAGTTTTTCGCATTCAAGTTAAACATAAGTTTGTCGTTTTTTTTTTCTTTTGTAAGACCCTTCAAACATTTTAAACACTCCTTAAAGAAAAGAACGTTCAAATTCGTAAATGCGTATAGAAATTAAATAATATAAAATGAAATTAAACGTCGTGACCGTATAATAATAAAGAGCAAAACTAATGCAAAATATGCATGTGAAAAATTAAATATTTCAAAAATGCATAGAGAGATGTAAGTAAGGAAAAGAATAAATAAAACAAAATTTTAAAAAGCTATAAGTTGACATTCTCTTTCGACTTAAATGTGGCTTTAGGCAGTAATTTTTTTTACACAAATATGTATTTAATTGTATTTTAAGCAAGTGTTAGCCCCTTAATGCCCTCTGACCCATGGTACACTTTTAGAGGTAAATATGCATAAACAATTTGTACTTTTTTATGCTTTGTTGTCCTTTTTTTATGTTTTCAACTCGAACTTTGGTTTTTTCAACTTTGAAAATTATCTTTTAAATTAAAATTGATTTGATTATAATTTCTTCTTTCGTCAAATTTTGAACTTACCATATTCTTTCGCTATCCTTACTCTCTTCTCACAAAAAGGCATCTTGCGCTATAAAGTGGACTTCCAGAGTATGCAATTAGATGAATTGGACAATGAGTGTTTCGATTTAGACGATTATTAGACCAATTATGCACTGCACCCCCGCTATCAACTACAACAAGTCCAAAATCAACAACAACAAAACACAACATCAAATCCGAACCATCAGCAAAATGCGAGCACAACACTTGCTTCCACTCAACGTAAGAACTCGCAGAAGAATTTGTATGCTGCTGGTAAAGAAACAAATTTCGAAACTGAATTCTAATACCTCAAACAATTTAATAAAAGTAACCATACGAAAAGATAAATGCAGCTGCTACAACAGGCGCCGGCGGCGACATGTCTACTCGAAGCAGACAAGTTGCCCATTATTGTTAAGATTGTTTGAATACCTGCGCCAGTCATGTCTCCAAGAATGTTGGCATGAAAAACTGCAAACACAAGAACAACAGGACCAGCTACAACAACAACTACAACAAAAAATAGTTAAAAATTTTATTATTAATAATAAACCACAAGCTAAAATTACGAAAATAATTTGTTTGAGAATTTTCTATAAAAATTTATATGATAATAATAATATAGAAAAACATGAAATGATGAAATTAACAACACAAATGAATCTAGTAAAACAAGAAGAAGAAGAAGAAGAAGAAATAATGGCCAACAATAAAGTTTTAAATAAAACCATTTGCTGTTTTATGAGAAGTTGAGTTATTTTCAGGAGCTATAGGAGAATACTTATCGATTTTCAAAACCATTTTTGAGGTGCTTGAGGAAAAAAATAGCACAAATGCACAAAAATCTTATTGAACAATGCCTCACAAAAATATTGGGAATTTTAAATTCTTAAAAAAGAGTGCATACATTTAATGTTGACGTTCCCCAATAAATTAAATTTTTAATTTAAGCCTTGAGATTCGTTATGTCGGCAAATATAAGGTACTTTCGTAAATGCGTAATGGTGCCTTTTAGCCTTTAAGTCCCAATCAACTTTTGTGATTTGAATCAGACAAGGGCAAATCACTGTTTCAAGTCATTTGATTCGAATCACTGGTTGCTGGTGCCTGATTGTAAAATGAGAAATATTAAATCGATTGGTGGAGTTGATTTTTAAATCGAAACTTTAACTCAGTTGATTTGTAAATCGATTTTGATTTGAATATTTTACAGGTCTGCTGTGGGGTAGGGATCGGGGAAGAAAAAACCAGATAGACCAAAGAGAAGATGGAATTTGCCCGAGAACTTAGAAGTGAACCAAAAGAAAAGTTGATATTATTCGCCGGTAACATATGTCGACCGAAGTTAACATATCGCAACCCATATAAAACCGGTCCGCTAACATATGTCGCGAATGTAGTATGTAGAAACAAAAAGTGCATTAAAAATATATGTATATGTATGTAATTCAAAGCTGTTTTTTTTAAACTGCGACGTTAAGCGTTAGTACTGTGCATACAATTTAATATATAAAAATGAATGTTTGTTTGTCTGTTTGTCTGTCCGGCTATACAAAGCTACACGCGTTGACCGATTTCAGCCAAACTTTATACCAATATTGTTGAAGACCAAAGGAAGGCGACTGTATATAAAATTTTTCGATTCATCAAGAGGGCGTGGCACCTCCCATACAACTTAAATATTTGATTTGGCATATCTTTAAAACTACATGCCATACAACATTAAAATTCCGTATGCAGGTCCCTCTTGGATGCTTCGTCCCACGGGTAAAATTATACGGGCGTAGGACAAGGGGCGTGGCACTTTTTAATCAACTATACATTTGAGTATAACTTTAGAACAATACACCACACATAAATGAAACACGATACGAACTTACTACATGTCCGTATCCTTCAACTCGGAAAAAGGAGCGGGCATTGGACAAGGGGCGTGGCACCGCCCATACATCAGAATTTTTGATATCGAATATCTTTTGGCCTAAAAGTCGGGAAGCATTGAAATTCCGTATGCAAGCCCCTCTTAGATGCTTCGTCCCACGGGTAAGATTTTATGGGCGTAGGACAAGGGGCGTGGCACTTTTCAATCAACTATACATTTGGGTATAACTTTAGAACAATACACCACACATAAATGAAACACGATACGAACTTACTACATATCCGTATCCTTCAACTCGGAAAGTGGGACGGGCATTGGACAAGGGGCGTGGCACCGCCCATACATCTGAATTTTTGATATCGAATATCTTTTGGCCTAAAAGTCGGGAAGCATTGAAATTCCGTATGCAAGCCCCTCTTAGATGCTTCGTCCCACGGGTAAAATTATACGGGCGTAGGACAAGGGGCGTGGCACTTTTCAATCAACTATACATTTGGGTATAACTTTAGAACAATACACCACACATAAATGAAACACGATACGAACTTACTACATATCCGTATCCTTCAACTCGGAAAGTGGGACGGGCATTGGACAAGGGGCGTGGCACCGCCCATACATCAGAATTTTTGATATCGAATATCTTTTGGCATAAAAGTCGGGAAGCATTGAAATTCCGTATGCAAGCCCCTCTTAGATGCTTCGTCCCACGGGTAAGATTTTATGGGCGTAGGACAAGGGGCGTGGCACTTTTCAATCAACTATACATTTGGGTATAACTTTAGAACAATACACCACACATAAATGAAACACGATACGAACTTACTACATATCCGTATCCTTCAACTCGGAAAAAGGGACGGGCATTGGACAAGGGGCGTGGCACCGCCCATACATCAGAATTTTTGATATCAAATATCTTTTGGCCTAAAGGTCGGGAAGCATTGAAATTCCGTATGCAGGTCCCTCTTGGATGCTTCGTCCCACGGGTAAAATTATACGGGCGTAGGACAAGGGGCGTGGCACTTTTTAATCAACTATACATTTGAGTATAACTTTAGAACAATACACCACACATAAATGAAACACGATACGAACTTACTACATGTCCGTATCCTTCAACTCGGAAAAAGGGACGGGCATTGGACAAGGGGCGTGGCACCGCCCATACATCAGAATTTTTGATATCGAATATCTTTTGGCCTAAAAGTCGGGAAGCATTGAAATTCCTTTTGCAGGTCCCTCTTGGATGCTCCGTCCCACGGATTAAATTATATGGGCGTAGAACAAGGGACGTGGTACTTTTCAATCAACTATACATTTGAGTATTACTTTAGAACAATACACCACACATAAATGAAACACGATACGAACTTGCTACATGTCCGTATCCTTCAACTCGGAAAAAGGGACGGGCATTGGACAAGGGGCTTGGCACCGCCCATACATCAGAATTTTTGATATCGAATATCTTTTGGCCTAAAAGTCGGGAAGCATTGAAATTCCGTATGCAGGTCCCTCTTGGATGCTTCGTCCACTGGTAAAATTTTATGGGCGTAGGACAAGGGGCGTGGCACTTTTCAAGCAACTACACATTCGGGTTTAAGTTTAGAACAATACACCACACATAAATGAAACACGATACGAACTTACTACATGTCCGTATCCTTCAATTCGGAAAATGGGATGGCCATTGGACACGAGGCGTGGCACCCCTCATAGAACTTAAATATTTGATTTGGTATACCTTTAAATGTACATGTCATACAACATAAAAATTTTGTATTCTGTTAGTATTTAGTCATGCATTCACGTAAACATTTTTACATAATTTGGGTTTTATATATGTATATAGATTTAGGGTCATGGGACAAGGTGGCGTGGCACACCTCAAATGTATTTAAAAAATTTGGAGTTCATGAGGAGTGAAGGGGGTCGTTACTTTAGTTTTCGCCTTCCACCAAAGGAGTAATCTACATACACAGATAGTTCTGTGAGGACCTACGTACATACATATATGACTTCCCCGATTTAGACAAAACTTCACAAGCAAATAGGAAAGTCTTAAGCAAGGTCACTCAATATACATATCTTATTCCTTAAAACCACTCTAACAAATTACCCTTTACCATACCACTAACAATAATGTGGCTTTTAATACAATTTTTAAATTCCAATTTAGTTGTTATTCCCCGTATGATGTGGCACTCGGGTAAAGCCGGGTAAATCAGCTAGTTAATAATAAAGACTGCGCCCTCATATAATGTGGGAGCTGCGCATGGCCCAGTGTTTTTGCAAAATATGTCAAAAATTCCTATCAAGACGAAACAAGCAATGTGAATTTGTATACATATTTTATTCTATGAATTATTACAATGAAATTTGCAAATTATTAGCTAAATAATTTAAAATACCGACAGGCTAAAGCTTAACTTCATGGAAGGCTGCTTGCGTTATTTAAATTGAGTACATCGTCCTGAACATTTACCACACTTATTTTATACTAGTTGTGTGCTAGAAAACGTAGCTCAGTTGGAAATCCTCCCGCGTATAGCGATACAGCTCCGGCAGCAACAACGTATTCTCCTCCAGTTCCGCCAGCAAAGCACTGAAAAGCGTTGGCGACACTTGCAGTGAGTGTATGGAGATGTCCTTACGCCAGGCGGCTAGCAAAGCTTTTGGTCCTACACCCTCGGGCTTCGCGTCCATCTGTCGATACAGCAGTTTTATGCACTGAAATGGTGTAAGCTGCATTTGCTTTTGTGTTTCAGCTCCAACAGTTTGCAATTGTGTCTGTGTGAATACGTTTCGTAGAACCGGTAGCTGTTTCTCGAGTATGTGCAGCAGCAGGTACTGGCGTTGACGACTGGGAAAGCTGGCCTCCAGCAGCACTTTCGAGAATTGCATTTGCTGCAATAATGGCGAGGGCTGCTCTACGGCTGCACAGTCGCTTATTATTTTATTTAGTAGTTCATAGGTGGGTTTGGTGCCTTGCTCGCAGCTGAACACTTCACCGAGTCCATCCACATTGTTGCTGCACTTGAGACGCAACGTGTCCGCCCATAGTTTCGCTGCGCGTCTATCGTACAGCGTTTCACCCAAGTATTGTAGGCAGCGACGACAGTATAGATGCGTTTCCTTCTCCAAGGTATTTAGCCGCAGAAGCTCAGTGTTTAGCACCACAAATTGGAAGCCGTAGAAGAGGTCACTGATTTGTGGCACCAGCGTTGCCCCGAGATCTGGACCGTGATGACAGAAGAACTCGCTCACGTCAATGGAGCCGGACGGATACTCAAGTACTCTTTGGAACGCTTGGGAAGTAATCATCAGTGCACATAAGCAATTGGAACAATGTAGGCAGGCCTCGCTATCATCTTCCAGCAACTGCGGTTTGATTGGTTTCGTCAATGCTTGCGTCTGCTGAAAATCAGCCTCCCTTAAGCTGGCGACAGTCAATCTGAAGCTGGCGTTGCATTCCTCCACAGTTAAGTTACTCATCGTACGTGCTTCAACCGTTAGATATGGCACCATCGGTATGTGCACTTCCATTGAATCCGCCGCACACAATCGCAACGCATCTCCATCCACATTTATTTTCAAGCACTCCGTTTTCGTGAGGCTTTTCTCGAACCGCAGGAACACATTGGCGCAGCGCAAATTCTTACGCACCTCAATGCAAACGGAATGCAAGGACATTTGCACCGACTTAGTTTTCAGTAGTTATTAAGGAAAAAGCCTCAAAGGCTTCACGCAACCGCAGAGTAGGTTAAAAAACACATTTTAAAGAATTACCGAGATATTTTTTTGTTATTTTAGTGTGACGACCGACCTTGACTCAAAAAATCGCACCGATTCGATTTATTTCGGCCCCTCTTGTGCCACATATACATAGTCAGTAGTTTATAAGAAGAAGAAGAAAAAGATGCGGAAGAGAAACAGAGCTGTGTCGTAATGATTTAGGGAATCAATTACTCTCAATTACAAATTACAAGGAATTGCAATTAGTAATCAATTCCTTCAGTTCACAGCAAAGGAATTGATTACTTTTTCAATTCCTTTGAATTTAATTTGCTTCTTTTCAATTCCAATTCCAAGGAATTTTTTTTTGGGAATTGAAATGAATTCCTTTGTAGGAATGTAATAGATTCATGGAATGAAATTGAAAATGTAATTGACTTTTTCCAATTCCATTCCAATTAGCCTTTAATTGTTGTCCCTGTTTTGAAGTCACTTTCATACAAGTAAAAGCAACCGCAGAAGAAGAAGTGAACTATTTGTTACCTGTAAAGAATAGTTGTCGGAGAAAACTAATATCCAAAAAGAAACTTCTGTGGGAGTGCCTCCAGTATTCTAATAACTTTTTTCAACATTGAGTAACTGCGCGTATTTGGCACCATCATGGGTAAAGCAGAAGTGGGAACCCCCAAGTACTTGGCTAACAAGATGAAGTCAAAGGGGCTTCAGAAGCTGCGCTGGTACTGTCAGATGTGTGAGAAGCAATGCCGTGACGAAAACGGCTTCAAATGCCACACCATGAGCGAATCCCACCAGCGGCAACTCCTGCTATTTGCCGACTCGCCGGGAAAATTCCTGCACAGTTTCTCCAAAGACTTTGCCGATGGCTACATGGAGCTGCTGCGACGGCGCTTCGGTACGAAACGTGTGAATGCCAACAAAGTTTATCAGGAGTACATATCGACAAAAGATCACGTGCACATGAACGCCACTCGCTGGCTCACACTCTCCGACTACGTGAAATGGTTGGGGCGCACTGGTCAAGCGATTGCCGATGAGACGGAGAAGGGTTGGTTTGTGACGTACATTGACCGTAGCCCGGAGGCGCTCGAAAGGCAGGCGAAGGCCGAACGCAAAGACAAAATGGAAAAAGACGACGAGGAGCGAATGGCAGAGTTCATAGAAAAGCAAATCGAGAAGGCGAAATCAAAAGATAGTGCAGACGACAGTGAATCGACAGCACAGGAGAAATATACAGAACTCAGACGCGACGAGGAACAGCCCTTGAAATTGGACATCAGATTGGAAAGGAAGTTTCAGCCGGAAAAGACGTTGGGGAAATCAGCATTGCTGCTGAAAAGGCAAAAAGAAGAAAACCCCGACGAGAACTCAGATGTTGATAAAAAGTATGACTCAGAGGAAGATGATGAAAAAATTTTTAAGAAACCAAAAATACCAAAACTAGAAAAACGCAAAGTAAACTCTAGTTCAACATCAGCTTTGGATGAAATCATAAAATCGGAGGAGGAGAAAAAGGAGCGTGTCAACCGCAAAGACTACTGGCTACACGAAGGCATAGTTGTTAAGTTTATGGACAAATCTATGGGAGACAAACTCTTTAAGCAGAAAGCTGTGGTGCAGGAGGTTATAGACAAGTACCGCGCGAAGATCAAGTTCCTGGAGACGGGTGAAAAACTGAAAGTGGATCAGGTATAAAATTACCGTCGTTTGGTTGAGTGGAGGTCATTCGAATTATTTTTGTTGTTGTTTACAGGCGCATTTAGAAACAGTTATACCCGCTTTGGAGAAGCCGGTGCTGGTAGTAAACGGTGCTTATCGCGGTTGTGAGGCCATACTAAAGCAACTTGATGAGCGCCGCTACTGTGTAACCATTGAAATTCTACACGGACCACTGAAGGGACGTCTAGTTGACAAAGTGCAGTATGAGGATATATCAAAACTTTATTAAAATTTTAATATATTTTTATGCTAAATAAATGTACATACAATTTATATTTTTTAGAATTACTACTAAGAAATATTATTATTGAACTAACTATAAGCTTAGGAGTAAAAATTCATTTGATTGTTATTAAATGGCGCTTAAAATAAAATTATGTTTTTAGATTATCAGGTACTTTTTCGGTAAGCTTATGCATACTTTAGTATTATTCTGCCCTTTTGGTACATCTTATGCATTTGACTCATGAGCACTCATGCGAATATTTTCGAGCGAACGCTTCATGCGTTTCCAGAAGAGCTTGCGTTCCTCCGGTTTGACCGGTTTATTGCCACTGGCCGCCGGCCATTTGATATACGTCTTAACCTCCATAAGGTATTGCAGAGTACGCGGACGCTTGCTGCGAGGTATGTCCTCCAGGAACACCAGTATTAAGTGCTCCTTGCTGACTTCGAAAATGCTAAGAAAGAAAAATAATCACACGCAATGATAATTTTGTTTGCTTAACGTCTTACCGATGTTGCGCAAGATGCATTTCAAATTGGCACCAATGACTCAGCAGAAAGTTTGAGGATATTATAAGCATCAAGGCGCGGGAACGGTCCATACAGGATATTATATTATCCAGTATAGTCAAGCCAATCTGTAACGAAAAAGACCCGGAGAATATTTGAGAAATTGTTTACACTCAGCTTCTAATAACTATTTGAAAATATACTGGTAGATCCTGTTCGGTGCGTCATTAGACCGGGGAGGTGATGGCTGCCGTCGAGGTGCAAAAATATTTTACAGTGGACTGCTGAATTCAATAATCTGCACTTCCAGTTTCCAGGTCCACTGACAAACCGAACCCTGTATACCTTACAAGTATAAAGGTCGCCACCTCTCAGTTTCCGGCCCAGCACTCACCTGAAAGTCGCGTTCATGCATGCAAATGGAAATGTCTCCCGTCTCCTCGACATTGGGCAGCAACTCCTCGAGCACCCACTGCCGATCGTTCTGGCAATAACTGATGAAGATGTCGTACACCAAATTCGGGTCTTGCTCGGCCAGCGTGTTGAATTTGTCCACGCTGTCTTTAGTGGCAACTGACACCAGTGCCGCCGACTTCAGCGAGGAGTAGTAGTAGAAGATGTGCCAGCGCTTCAGGTATATGACCACACTGATCAGCACAACCGCCGCCATGCCGCATACCGAACCTACCACATAAGTGGTGAGCTTGTGCAGCCTCTCGGCAATCTCATCGCTAGTCGAGTAGGTGCGCGTTTGGCACTGTAGCTGCACAAAGCTCAAGCGTTCCGTCTCGTTGAAGCACCAATAGGTCTCCTCCTCGTAGTCGAGCAGTTGGAGTTTGAGCGAGGTGCCGTTCAGCTTGCTGTATGTGAGCAGTGATTCCGTCTGAGAGCACGGCACGGACGTAGAGGAGGCGTAGGGCACGCTGCTTTTAAACGGCGAAATAAAGCGCAAGCGAAAGTCCTTCGAAGACTCGCGATAGTGCTTCATGTTCTGTTGGCTGCTCTGCAGCTGCTTAACATAGGGCATCAACATTGCCACTTTGATGTACTGCTCCAGATCTAGGCCGAGGTGCAGATTCAGATCCGGTACAGATGGGGTTGCCGCTGTCACGTTCGCCGTGTCATTACCACGCCCTTGCACCTTATCCTGCATGAACTTGTGCACCGCCGTCCAGTTGGGACTCAGATACGTGGCCACCAATTCGATGTTGCTGGTAATAAGCTGCTGCGCCTCCAGCAGCACATTGCGTCCGCATTCCGCATCTCTGTTATTAGCCGCTGCCACCTCCACCAGATCCTTCAGCAGACAATCGCACACAAAGTTGTTGGCGCCCATGCTAAGATACTCCAGCGTCTGAAAATCCTTCAACATCTCGGACGTTATTATATTGATGTTGTTGTCGCGCAGATTGAGCACGCGCAGTTGCTCATTATCGGCAAAGGCGCTGTTGTACCAGTTGCCCACATGGTTCGAACTCAAATCCAATATCTGCAGGCTGCGTAGCGGACTGAAGATATCCAGCGTGAGCGAATTGATGTTGTTGCCAGCCAGACCCAGCACCTTCAGATTTTCCAGATACCTCAGCCAGCTTAGCTCCTTGATATTGGAACGCTCGAAGTAGAGATACTCCAGCGTGTCGGACACACCCTCGAAGGCGTCGTCAATCTTGTTGTAGGCAGCATATGGGTTGCCGGATAGATCTAGCGCCATCAAGCCGGTGTTTCTGAAGAAGGCGTTACTCAGCATCGGCAGGCAGGTGTAACATAGACTGAGGAACTTCAGCTTTTCGCCCAAATGCGTGAAGGCCATGGCACTGTTGCGCGTCACTTTCGTATGGGACAAATCCAGATACACCAGTTCCGACAGGTGCTTGAAGGCGGACTGTTGTATTTTTACGCCGTAGATCATGTTGACGACCACTTGCAATGTGGGCAGTGGTATTTGATAGTCATAGTCAAGCACGTTGGTGTGGGACAAGTCCAAGTACTGCAGTGCCGGCACATGATGGAAGGCATCTGAGGGTATGGTCAGCATTTTGTTGTGCGACATGAAGAGGCGGCGTAGATTGGGCAAACTCTGAAAGGCTTCTACAGTCACATACTCAATGTGGCAATTGCTAATGTCCAATTCGATTAGGCCCAGCAGAAGTGGGAAAGTAGCCCAATTAATGCCTGGTTCTGGAAGAGATAATTGGCGGGATATAATAAAAAATACCTGTTTATTAAAAGTCAGGTAATGTCAGTGAATATGTTCGAATGTAAAGAAAACATAATAAGCAACTACACAGAGGATCCATGAGGGTATACTTTATTTCTTGTATCTGAGGAGAAGTGTTGGAAATGAAAAATTCACATATCCTATATACAACTTATATATATCTGTAGATCATATATGAATAGATAATCGGAAACTTTAAGCTTAAATCGATAGCGCAAGTAGTTGAACTAAACCAACTTGTAGCATTTAAGAAGAGGACACTCTAGGGTAAGGCTGGTAATCCATCATAGCAACAATATATTTCAAAAGTCCAAACCCTTTTCCCTACTTTTCAGTACATCCCCTAAAAATATTAATTTCATTAATTTCCTCATTAGAGCACCAACACATACCAGCTCATTTTATATTAATTAAAAATTTACACAATAACTAAAAAATTTACAAATCCAAACGATGTACATACATATAACTGAAGGACATAGTAACTATTATTGCTTGCAGCTATGGAACTAAAATATATTGCAGAATTCAATTTACTAATAACAAGTTACATAGTTCAAAAACGATACAAATTACAAATGTAATTGTAATCAATTAAAAAGTGCTCTTTAGAAAAAATTTGAAGGTCATCATTATCATTTAATGATTATCATGCTCAATAATATCGAATTAATTAGCTGGTCTTATAATTGAAAGGAGTCAAGAGGTAAATAAATTTTTATTAAAAAGCTGGAGGGTATATTCTCTTTTGGAATAATATGTATTTATTTTGGTAAATTTAAAGAATTCTTGCAAAGAATTGCGGGTCAAATAAGATGTCTTGACGGGTCGAGCGTTGTTCCTGCTCTAGGGTGACTTAATGGATTTAAATATTTATTTCCTAAATTCATAACTCTTCTTTGTTGTATTCCACCCTTCCACCTTTCCACCCTTTCACCTTCCTCCTTTAAACATTTGTAACATATCACTATAGAACTTACTATGTACTTTAAAAATATTTATGACAAACCTAACGTAGTACTAGCACATTGAACCGAAGCCGTAAAGCCATACCCCGCTGAATAAATAACACTAACTCAAGGTACTCATTTTATATAGATGGAATTTACGGCAGAAAAAACAAAAAGCTGCGAATTTCGAGACACTTTAAAAGGGCGACGCTCAAATGTTATCTGTTTCAGTTGCCGCTATAGCGCTAGAGCACTCACTGAGGAACTACGGTGTTTAAAGTTTGCATAAAAAAATTTTAAACTATAATAATTCCGGCAGTAAAGTGTTAAATCTAAAGTAAAATATATTATGTATTTCGAAAACGTTGTATTTATTTTGCTCTGCGTCTGTTTGTCAAAAGCAGCTGAAAATGAAACGGATACATCTCAACTCAACGCTAGATTTTTGAATTTTAACGGTTTTCAAACATCCATAGACGAGCTTCTAGTGTGGAAGAAAAACATTATAGCAGCTCTACCGTTCGAAATCGCCATGGGATTATTGGATTTAGTATGTAAGCACCTGCCATAATCCGACTATTTAGAGCGGAGCACGGCGATTTTTGATAAGAACTGGGCATTTTAGTTCATTTAAGTTATCCGATTCTTTAGCTCAATAGATTCTTTAGCAATTAGCTCTGTAGGGCGTTGCGCCGCACCTGTGTCGAAACGTGGAACCGATAAACAGCTGGGAAAAAATCGTTACAACGATGCCCCCAGTAATCGATATAGCTGGTGCCCTTTCGTTACCTATTCGCTGTATCGCACGATGTTGGATACGGTCCAGAAGCTCCACTTGTGCTCGTGAAGCTCCTGCCTATAGGCGCGAATTGTACTCCATTTTGAGCCTTATGTAGGTGGTATAAGAAGTACAGGGATTAGCGGGTGTGAAACATTAAAACAAAATAAATAAATAAATAATTGGCCAAGAGCCAGCGATCTAGACTTAGATCTAGCTTTCTCGCATTATTTTCTATACGCACGTTCGAGGGAAGGCGCCGCGCGCAAAGAAACGATTCTTATTAGTAGGTATGAGTCGGCTGGGGTTTAAACCAGCGGCTCACGCATCAGGGACCGAGCACTTATCCACTGAGCCACGGGGGCGCCAGCTTCTTTAGCAATATCGAAAATGTGGTCGTTCCAACGCAGATCACATTTAATCGACAAGCCTAGAACATAAAGGGCTGCTGACTCTTTAATAGCCATACCAAAAATGGAAAGAAGAGTTTGGGAGGGGGAGGAAATTTGCCTTTATGTGAGACAGCAGCATTAAAATTGGCCTTATTCGCTCGACCTCATTCGGAGATTGATTTTGCAGGTCTTATACATACATATATAAAAGTGTAGAATTTTTGGCTTCCGTTGCATGTTTTTATTTTCAATAGCTACAATACACACATATGATCGCAGATTAATGTAAAATACATACATATGGTATATATATATATTGTGCATCGGAAAACTACCGAACAAACTATCTAAATGTCGGTCTAATTTATACTTTTGTGGTTCTATATTTGTAGGCTCCGCTACCATAGAGCTCTACGATGTGCCACCGAAAATCACGCCTCACATTGCGCAAATGGAATTTCAGTATATGACGCCTTGTAAGAACTATAGCGTACCCCTGCTACAGGCGAAAGAACTCTGGAAACATAGAGATTTCAAGAAAGACAAGAAGGTGGTAATTTTGGCCACCGGTTGGCGCAACACAATCGATGATTCTCCCGCATTGGACACTTTGTGGAGAGCATTCTCGTGTCAAAAGGACGTAAATTTTGTGGTATGTGTGTGAACAGGATTTCAATATACTACTCGTATAAGTGGTCTGAAGGAAGAAATTTAAGCTTTTTGAAGACAGGGTCAAAGATAAATTATAAGTATGTTACTCGTCCGATAATAATATGATGATGTGAGATAATATGACTCCAAAGTGCAGAAGCTGTTTAAAAAAAATACAAGACATTAAATTCTCATTTGTATAAAAATGTTATGTGCTGTAAGAAATCTGAATATTAGGCGCTGATCATCACTTTCAAGCTATATACCTAGTTTTAAATTAGCTGAGTAGTGTAATAAATTTGAAATTAATTAGCTTATCACAATTCAAACAATTGCTTTCGTAGGTGGTGGATGCCGCCTCTTATGTGAACACCTTGTATCAATGGGCCGCTTTGAACACGGAAGAGATAGGCAAGTACGTCGGCCAGGGCTTGGCACAATTGGTGAAGTTGGTGCCCTTGCAGAATATACATCTTATTGGTATGTAGCATAGCAATATAGAAATTTAATTACTGTTTGGCAATGGAGTAAGGCGCTGTGATTTATTTACACCTACCATTTATAAGTCTTATCGTTTTTTAAAAGCAAAGATTTATTATAGCAACGCACCGCACCTTGAGATTAAGGCGCATATCTTTAATTAGACATTGACTAAGTCCATATGACGCACCCAGAGCAAAAACGACTTTTATACCTGCACAGCGCATGTGCGCAATGAGGCGAAAATTGACACTCGAAGCGTTTTTGCTCTGTGCGCGTCATATGTAAAACTAACAGTTATGTACCGATATTACTCGGTTGAACATATTTCCAGGTCACAGCTTGGGCGCGCACGTCATGGGTGCGGCTGGACGCACATTTAAGAAGCTGACCGGTAAAAAGATACGACGCCTGACCGCGTTGGACCCAGCGAAGCCTTGTTTTCTCAAGGAGGAGGTGCTCTCCGGCTTGCAGCGCGGGGATGCCCAACTGGTCGATGTGATACACACCAACCCGGGCATTTTGGCCAAGCGCGAACCCGTCGGCGATCTCGACTTTTACCCCGGCGGGGAGAATGCGCTGCCACCGGGCTGCATTGCCATAACTTGTGCGCACAAACGCGCTGTGGACTATTTTGCCGAGAGCGCATATCCTGGCAATGAACTCAACTTCATGGGCTACAAATGTGGCTCCTGGAGGGCATTGAAGCGGTATGAATGCGCTGAGAGCTACACTACCATTTCGCCCATGGGATATGTGGTGAATGAGAGTGAACGTGGTATATTTTATGTGCCCGTAAATCGGAGAGCGCCTTTCGGGCTAGAGACTTCGTCAGAGCGTGCAGTTTGGGAAGATCTAAAGTGCCACATTTGTGAGAAGGGAGGGAAATGAGGGATTTTAGTAGAGCTTAATCCGAGACATGTTAATTTCTATAGAAAACCTAAGAACTGTTAAATATTTATGTTACTACTATGGAGCTTTAAGAAGTTTTTAATAAAAAGTACAGCTTGGTTTGACGTGCATGAGTATAGTTTTGTTTTATAAACATACATACATATATGATGATATTTATGAGGATGAAAGTTGGGAATTTGTAAAAACTAGCAATTGTTAAAACCTTAATTGTATTTCCATAAAGACTCGCACTTTCAACAGGTGCATATTCTTTTCTCAATATGAGCGATATTATTGAATCGAAGTTCCGCACTTGAAAACTTCACAGACAATACTAGTGTGTCTTAACCTTGACCCATATTTTATCTTATTATAAATTTGTGCGAGTTGCAGGGCAAAAACTTGTGCTGAAAAATGTTTAAGCAACTGTTTTAACTTATATAAGTACATAAACACCATAAAAAACCAAAACATTATGCCATGGTGTGTGTGAGGTTGTAGTAGTGGGTGTGCATCTGTGTGTTGATTGTTTACATCTTACCATTTCTATATTTGTTTTCTTCTTCTTCACTTGTGAGAGTGTGAGTATTAGTGTTTGTATTACTGTGTGATGTGGGTGGTGTATTGTCCTTGTCACTGCTGTGATTCATGGCTTGAACATCATCATTGGATTTGTCCGCATAGTCGCAATGTTTGACGTCCTCATTGGATTTGTCCGCATAGTCGGGATGTCTATAAGTATCGTTGAACTTACGACTTAAATCTGTAAGAGTGTGTGTGTGTGTTTAAAGTGGCAGGTGTAGACTATGTAAGCGCACCAGCTTGTATAGTTGTGTACAGATGTGTGTATTCGCAGCTCTGCGACATCTTACAAAAATATTTATGTATGAATTTTAACTCACTTTCCATCTGCTTTTCGGTGGTCGTGGCAGCAAACTGATTACCCTTCAATGACAAATACATCAAAGTATCGTTCATCAGAGCTAAAGTTTTGTAGGGTGCACCTGTGAGATTGTTGTAAGCCGCCGAGAAGATAATCACCGGACCGGTAGTGGCATTACTACTGCTGTAGGAAGTCGTCTTCGCTTTGTTGTACAAGCGGTCGTCCTGTGTGTAATTGTTGAAGGACAAGTCCAAATAGCCGGCGCCTCGAACTGCAATGACATATTACAGTTTAGAGTGGCATTATTTAACTCGGGCTTGAACAGGTTTTTCAAAGATTTTTCGCCATTTTAAAAGTACGAAAAAAATAGGGAGAAACCGCTGCAATGCAAAAAATGCTCTGCTCCTATGAGTAGAATGCTCTCGTTTCAAAAAGTTCACTTTTAGTGATAATTAAGTGTCCCATTATATTTTTAATTTGACATGTGCATTCAAGATACCGCGATAAAGTGGGTAATAAAATGATTTGTTTTAATTGTAAACTACATTTTGGAAACTAAATATTTATAAAGCGGTACTTGAAACATGAGCACAATTTAGATACCTTTGATAAATACAGTTGTGATTATTGCCACTCGCTCAATGTACATATGTACGGATGTATGTATGTATATTCTTCATTGGTTCAATGATTCAATGAAATTACTATTTTGGAAGACCTACGTTTTACATTCAAATTAGCCTCGCGCAGCGTGCCATTTGCGAAGCACCACCACATCAACTGCTCCTTGACATCGTCCAGCAGACAATTGATGCCGCCATCACTCTCGTAGCGTACCAAATAACGGTCCACGTCACTCTGTTTGATAGAGTTCAATAAAGTATTGCCTAGACCGAAGTAGGAGTCGTCGGTATTGTCGTCCGATTCGTTGGCGATCGTTGTGTTGATGACACTGCTCTCCGTCGTTGTCAGATTCTGCAAGTATTCCGCGTATATTCTGTCCGCTGGTTGTGTCGTCGTTATCACTTCAGCCTCCACCGGCGGCAGCAATTCATAGTAGAAGTAATTTGCTTGATTCGCGTGCCGCTGAAGAGCCACACCGTTCTGAACAAGCTGAAGAGCTGGCGCCGCTGTTAACAGTGATGTCGCCATTGTGTTGAGCATTGTTTGCGATGCGCCAACATTAGCCGTGCGATTACCATCGACAACAATATCACTCGCACTATCAACAATTTGTTTATTTTTATTTTTATTTTTGTTGTTGTTGTTATTGTAATTGGAACTGCCTTTTGGCCACAAAAGTGTTGCTGACACATTCTGGGCGTTATCAGCCACAGCACTATCAGCAGCAACATCAACACCACTATCACCACTGCCACCGCCATCGTTGGCGATAACCACAACAGCACTTTTATTGCGATCGATTAATGCGTTGCTGTGGCTGCCATTCAGTTTCAACACGAACAACAGAATTACAAGCCCCTTGAGCAGGAAATACATTTTGCACACAATTACAAGCAAAGCTCTACACTTCCGGCGGTAGCGACACTGGATTGCATGCAAATTAACTTATTTTTTAAAAGATTTCGTACTTTTATTCTAGAGAATTTTTCAATTTAGGAATTTGAGGCCTTCTCGAGCCTTTTGTGTGAATTTTTCAATTTAGGAATTTTAGGCCTTTTCGAGCCTTTTTCTTGTTAGTTAGTTATCACAATTCCACCGCTTTTGACTTGCTGCCAATGTAGCAGGCTATCATAAACTAGAGTAAGACTACTCTACTGAGCGCTTTAGTGATAAAACGAAAAAAATTATTTCATTAAAATTATATGTCGTATAAATCATTGAAACCTTTTTTTTATAGATAATTGCCCGGTTTCTTTTTCACTTATAATCGCGCTCCCAAGCTGCTGTAATATGATAAAATTTCAATTAATCTTATTATTTTCCAACATTTTATCTATGCTTTGTTTGATTTGTTGCACTCTGTTTTGGCAATTTGAACTGTGCTCTCTCGTGCCACTTGCTATACTCTCACGCGCTCAGTCGCACTCACTGTGAGAAATTTGCAAAATTTGCAACGTTGCAATTTGTTTGCCTGCGTATGGTTTTTTGTGGACTTTTGTTACAGCAAACGATTTCGCGACGTCCGTTACGAGCCTCTAACCAAACAGCACTAACGTTCGGGCCAAGTAATGTTTGAGCTAACGGTCAGAATGCGAGCGAGCGCCATTACGTACATACATACATACGTCGGTAGCTTATCAAGTTTGGGCAATAATTTACTATTTGCATTATCAGTGCACGGCACAGTGTGATAGGCGCTGCTGCCCTGCGCCACCACCATCAAGGTATTTCCGCTTAGCCCGCACACACGGGCTATGCCGCGTGTTTAGTCGTATGTATGCTATCTTGTGATACCGTTACATCTTGATATCCGTTTGAATTCCAATTCAAATTCTGGATATGCCACTTTGAATGGTGTGCGAAATTTGATTATCTGCTCGGAGCGCGTGGATAATCGGGGACGGGTATGTGTGAGTGCGGCGGCACCAGCAAAATGTACGGCGGCTCCGTGCAGGCTTCACATTTAACATGGCCGCGTTTGCACGTCAAAACTTTATGGGCCCCATATCGTAATATGCGCGTGTGTGCGTACATGGGGTATAAAGGGTATGACTCGTTCGCTCATCCGCCTCCCTCCCGCCGCTGCGTGTTCTTCACATTTATAAATAAACGAATAAACCAGTGTAGGACCAAAGAGTATGTTAATATAATATGTTATGTAGGACGTTTTATTTATAAATGCACGAAATGCTAGCTTATTTTCTGTCACTGCTTCAGTCATGGCAACAGGAACATTTGATTAGGCCAAATAAATGAATCGTAAAAGTTACCGGGATTGAACTTTGTGCTTTTTCATTGGATGTACAGATTACAGAGATTGTGGTACGTTCGATTGCTGGTAGTAATAAGAATTTATTGCATATTGTTTATGTTTTTACCGAAGCCGGCAATTCCGGGATCCCAAAGTTGTGATTAAAAATTTTCAGATCTGAAATCCCGCGATTGGCAAAGCTCTCTGGGATTAATATGCATAATTAATACAAAGGCCCCTCTTTGGTTAACTGTGTGCATAAGCACCTAAGCATAACATATTGCATATTATTTAGTGAACAAAGATTAACTATAACCGATGACTGAAATATTTTTGCAAATAATTGCTATCACTCAAAGGAAAATTTATTTATGAAAAATGTAGATATCAAATATTAATACCACCATATTAAAACAAAAACCGAAAAAGATTAGGATCCTCATATATTGCTGAAACGTTTAAAAAATCGTCTAATTAATCAACTATTAATACATATATCGTTTTATATAACATTGTTATATGTTAAGGTTAATAGAAAAACAAAAAAACATTTAATTTCTTGCAAAAATGAAACGCGAAAGAAATATCAAAGTATTGTTTAATGATATGGCGGATATTGGAAAAAAAGTATAAATTATGACAGGCTTACTTTTTGTTGTTGCCTAACCAACGGGCAAACGGATAAGCCAACAGATAGACAGACAGCCAACCAACCAGACAAAAGTTTCAAAAAGAGAATTGTTTGCATTTAAAGAGAAAATTTTTGGCATGCGTTTTCCCAAAGCCCCAGCAGGTCTATAGATTCGCATGCTTGTGTGAGAATGAAACAGCAAGAGCTCGTATTTTACCTGAGCTAATTCCTGAAAAATATTATATAGGTATTATATAAATAAAATACCTGGCATACAGAATCTGCAGACTCAAAAAACATAAATTAAAATCCAACGAGACATTATACTGCAGCAGCCAGAAGCTGACCAACATTTCTACCTGCCTCAATGCCTTCAATAGCATTACAAACACACACACATAAAACAGCCTAATACGAGTATTGGCAAAGGTAGTATGCATGGTTCCCGTAAGCATTTGCGAGGAATGAGGTTGAACTCGGCAGGTCATTCCCGAAGCCAAACGCATATTTACCTGGTATTGCCAAGTCGAAGTTAACAACAATAACAGCGCCGATTCAAGCCAAGTTAGAGAGCGGAGTTTAACAATGCGAGCATAACCGGCAGCTGGCAATGCCAGCTTCGGCCAAATCAGCATCCAAGCCAGCAGTGACCAACTCACCGCCCTCGGGAAACATGTGGCCCGCCTAGAAAAAGTTTCTGGCCCGCGAGATTCTTCACACTTTTACAAAAGATATTTATCGGGTCGGACAAAAACGAAAAATATTTATATATCGTATCGTGTGGGGTATCGTTAGAAAGGGCTAAGTCCGTGGTTTGAAAAAATGTTTTTTCCATAATTTTAGGTGGATTGGTTTCGAAGATATAGGTCAATATGTCGAAAAATTTATGGCATGTGGCCCGCGGAGCTATGATGCATTTCCAAAGTGGCCCGCGAGATCCATTGGGTTGGCCACTACTGATCTAAGCCAAACTGCTTGCTTGGAGGAGCAGGAGTGTTGCGCAGCGTAGCAGACGAAGAGATTTAGAAGAAACAGTGTGAGGAAAATCATGGCAAAAGAAACGTGTGAGACAGAAATGTAAGATCTAACCAGGCCAAAACAGAGTTGAGTATCTCAGATGACTTCAGTGCTCAGCCGAGTGTGACTGCGACTGTGAGCAGCAAGTTCGATCGATTTCATTGAGCGATGCGGAAAGTGCAGGCGCTACTGCTGGAGCGCGATGCGCGCCTGGATTTGGGCGATGCTGGCTCGGAGAGCTACTCCTCCAACTCGTCGTTTACCGATTCCTACAGCGACAGCAGCGATTTGGCCAACTGGGAGGAGCATGTGGCCGAAGATGGCAGCCTCTTCTATGCCGAGTACTTGCCACACCTCAAGAAGGCCAGCACTAGCGACCAGCTGCAGGAGAAGCGTGTGGAGTTCACCCGCAGCTCATCGTTGCGCATGCGCATGATTGGCAAGAAGGCGGCGCGCAGACAGCAGCAAGCAAAACCTAATGGCCGCCAAGCGCAGCAGCAAGAGAAGTCGGATACGCGGCAGCCGCCTGCTGTGTCAGTTGAGTACAGATTCTCCCACATAAGCAGCGGCGCACTCGATGCCGTTGCCAACAATGGCAAACAATTGGAATTGGTAATTACCGCCGCGGATCGCTTTCGCTTTGGCCGCCGTTCTACAGCGGTAGAATCAATATTGGGTTTTCGTGTGGTGCCTTTTCCCGACCAGCCCGAATGCCTGATGGTGGATGGCTTCGTACACGACATGCCCGCCATGCAGCAGCATGGGGACCAGGAGCCCATACAACGTGGCGACTGGTTCCAGTCGCTTGACGAGATCGAGATACGTGCAAGCAATGTGAATGAATTGTTGTTGCAGTTCACAGAGCCCACCAAGGTGTGTCTGAAGTTCCTGGGGCCAGCAAAGCAGCAGGGTGCCGATGGCGAGCGCGCGCATGTTGGAAAGGAGATAGCGGGCGCTGGCGGCGTAGGCGAACTGCATAAAGTGCAGAATTTTGCCAAATTCGCAGCGCTCTTCGAGCAGCTGCACACTTCGCAGGCAAAAGGCGAGCAAATCGATGTGCCCTTCGCCTTGCTCATACTGCCGCCGGAGTGCTATCAGCAGGACCAGCACCGGGATTCACTGTACTACTACCCGGAGAACACCAACAACTTTCTGTACAAAACGCGCGGCAGCTTCCTCACCCTCAACGCCGTTCTCAGCGAGGAACTGCAGACAAAGCCGTCGACGTCGAAGCTGCTCGTGGAGCAACTGCCGTACTACGTGAGCTATCGCACGTTGAATGGCTTGCTGGTGCTCTTCGCCTACGCGGCCCCATACCAGACACTGCCCGAGTCGCGGCTGCGCTCGGACGAGCTGATACACTACATGCACTTTGCCTTCCCCACGCTTAGCCTGGAGAACTTCGCTAATGCAAATGCCTCCTCCGTTGGGCTGCGCCAATTTCTGCATCAGTTTTGCGAGGTGCAACGCGTGCGCCTGCTGTCCGCGCATGACCGCCAGCCGGGCGGTCTCTTCGAGGAGCTGCTCCAGGAGTCGCGGCAGATGTGCCTGCCCAAGGAGGCGCAGTTGCGCATTTTCGACGCGCTCAGTGAAATGGAGGCCATGGACTACCGCAACTGGAACGACGAGCCGCTGACCACGCATCGCGAGTTCTTCATGTATGGCAGCATTTTATACTACGACTGCTTGCTGCTCGCCTCCCAAATGCCCGTGGAGGTGCGCGCCAGTGTGGAGAGCTTCTTGCGCTGTCGCGGCATTTTTGAGTTCATTGCCGAGCAGAGCGTCAAGGAGCTGTATGTGTGGCAGGAGATTGCCTTGCCCAATGCGACGGGCCGCTACTTTCTGACCATCTGCAGCCGCAGTCATTTGATACTGGCAGTCATATTGAAAATTTTCGACGCTCCCGATCTGGCCACAAATGCTACCATACCACCCTCACTCTTCTACATCGAGGAGATACAGGAAACGCTGGACCACTTGATACAATGCGGCATTGAGTCGTTGGCCATGTTTTGGTCCGTGTCCAACAAGCGACCGGAGCTGCTGGAGAAAATGGAACCCGTGGAAGATGTTGCTGTGGAGAAGGATACCAGCAAACTGGAAGCTTTCCTCAAGCAAAAGCTGTTAGCTAGCGCAGCGGGTGGCGCGCAAGCACAGCGCGGCAGCCCAAACGATGACGAGGCCCACCTTTGCTCCTCGCTGGGTGGCTCCTCCATACACAGCATTACGCCGAGCGAGGATGACTCCAGCAAGAAGCGCTTGACCTTGACCAACAATGCAGAGGACTCCGACAGTGGCTCCGATTGGGATCATTTCGGCGATCAAAATCCGCTGCACTACGGCGGCCTGGTGGATGCCGAAACGCAATCCCAAATGACCGAATCCCTGTGGAAGGAGATTAAGAATGTGGTGCCTGTGAATATATCGGCCGGCTGGAAAAACTCCATTTACTATTACGTGTACGTGGACAGCGCCAACGGCTCCACATTCTGCCCACTCAAAGCCAACTCTGAGGCGTTTCCATTTCTGCGTGAGATGCGCAAAGCTTGCCATCAAATTCATCAAGTGCTGCAGCAGACCAAACACTTTCGGCGGCTGCTGGCGCAGGAGACTAAACCTAATAGCAGCAAGGGCCTATTCGCGATCAAGGAGCATGGCATGACCATGCAAGTGCGTGAAGCGCCCAATGCCGGTGAGCAGTCCGCAGGCGAAGTGGGCGCCGTGAAGGGCCGCTTCGTAGTAGTGGGACGCTTCTTCTTCGCGCCAGCGAAGGAGGTCTACGTCTGCCATCGACCCGATGTGCCGCAGAATATGGTCGAAATGGCTTTTCGTTTATCCTTTTTTTCGGTAGGTTGAATAAGCAGTAGAAGGGAGAACATACTCATTGGCAATATTTTACAACCTTATTCCTGCCAACAAAATAAATAAATTAATTAACCTAGCAAGTTGTATACAAAAATGTTGAATATTTCTATTTTGAGATTATCATTTACGTATTAAAAATTCTTAATTATACGGTAATTTTTAGGGTTCCGTTCCCCTAAAAGGGAAAAAACGGGAACACTTATAAGGTCACTTTTGTTTTGGGAGTGTGTATATAAAACGACCATATTTTCATCGTAGAAACCTGAAATTTGGCACGATGTTAGATCTTGATAACCTAAACACATTTTCACTATAAAAAGTTAAGAAATATTTTTAGAAATATTTTTTTATAATTTTTAAAGGTTTTTGGGTCGAACAAAAAAATATTTTTAAATCGTATCGTGTGGGGTATCGTTAGAAAGGGCTATGTCCATAGATTATAAAATGTATTTTTTTTAAATTTTATGTAAACGGGTTAGAAAGATATAGTTAAAAATGTGAGAAAAACTGACCTGTCCCCACATGATCCCATTTTCCCATGCCATTTCTCAACCGAAAATTTTGATAAAATCAGACTTACTAGGTATTTGATCACGCATGACTGAATGGCTGCCCCTTTTTTCGAATTTTAAATTTTTTAATTTTTTTTTAATTTAAGATGACCCCCTCAGAAAAAAATTTTTGTTGTTTATACCGAGTGGGGTATCATTAGAAAGGGCTACGTCCATGGATTCCAAAGATATTTTTTTTATAATTTTCTGTGAAGTGGTTTCGAAGATATAGCACAAAGTGTCGAAAAAATGACCATACCCCCCCTGGCTTTCTACATTTCTTAAGCTAAAATTTTGATAAAATCAGAGTTAGTAGGTCTTTAGTCATAGATTACTGGAAAACTGCAGCTTTTTTCGATTTATTTGTTAATATAATTAATATAATCTTGCCGTATTTATAGAATACGAAATGTGTAATCACCTAGATTTATATCTGATTTAGGCCCCTACAAATAATATTATATATATAGATCATTAAATCACATCAAATACATCAACTAATATTCCGGAGACAGACGGGCAAGGAGGAGCGCTGCTATTAACTGAAAAGAACGAAAACCAAGAAAAGACCAGACGGGCAAGGAAAAGTACTCCTATTAAATTAAATATAATTAATTTCAGCAACAGCCAATCAGAGCCAAACAGGGAAGAAGAAGCACTGCTGTATATAAGCAGCACAGAAGCATGCTTTCCTCTATTGATTTGAGTCATTCGTTGCGAACGCACGTGCATTGGAGGTCTTACTTTTGAGAATTTTGACTATTTGTGTTCTAAAATTTATAAAAAGTTTCGATCTGATTTTCGTAGTTTCTTTTGGTTTGAGCTATTCAACTGAAAGAAAAATGCCTAACTACGTCAAAAATGTTGACCTATTTATGGCGTTGATGTCTTTTGCAGACTTAAAAATTCATGAGCCCCTATTCAGGAGTCTTCTTGATAATATTCATATGAAAATATCTCTCGAAGATATGTATGAAAATTATTGAGGTACATATTTCTTAAATCTCTGCTGTTTACAGAAAACAATCAAAACCAAGTAAAGGAAAGACTGGCAAAGTGAAACTAAATTCTAACGATAAAAAGGGTATGGTACGGAACCCTCAGTGAGCGAGCCCGACTCGCACTTGACTGCTTTTTTCGGAGCAAATAGAAATGCTTGCACATTCGGACAGTTTTATTTCCTTTGCACTGGGCTGTGTCCAAGTAAGGGTTGTGATACGTAGTAGCAGAGACAGTTTATTAGATTGGCATTGTTTAAAAGTACCACTTCTTTCTATTTGGATTAGGGAATCCTTAATGTTACTATTACTTACTGGAATATTATTAAAGCTTACAGTCAGTTGATAGGCAATAAATGTTTTCATGCATTTAAACTTGGATTCCTTCTTGGGGCTTGTAACGACCACTGTGTAGGACTGATGACTTGTTTTCCCATAAAAGAAACCGTCCAAGTGCACAATCACCACGACCTCATTATCCGACATCTTTTTCTTATCGATCAGACCGAGAATATAGGAGTCTGAACTCCGGCCAAACATGCCAGATCTCTTCAGGGTTGTAGTGTTGTTTTTTGCCGTAGTTGATGCCCGTGATACACTATCTTCACTGGGAGCAGCGGCCAAGTTCTTATTATCGCAGTTGCTGGTGGAATGTACTAGTGAGTTGGTTTGTCCACCCTTATATGAGCCATTTTCTGGACCAATCTCAGAATAGGTCTCGTTGTCCTCGTCCCTATCATCTTCCCAATCATCTTCCCAATCATGGCCATAGCAGATGCGCAAATACATACACATACATACATATGTATGTATTCTCCAGAAAGAAAATTTTTAAAAATTTTATAATAATGTAAACGATTTCTAGAAAAATCCCCAATGTTTGGCCCATTTTAAGAAATATGTACATAAGTGAGCAATTGCTGCTATTGAATTTAACATCACTGTACAGCAATTGGCACACGATCTCCCTGCCATGATTAACGATGTGAAAAACTTTTGCGGTAAAATATTTCATTCATTATCAGCGTTGCGAGCGGAGGTGGCGGAACTATGTATGCGCCCGCTCTCGTATTTTTAAAACACACACAAAATTAAAAAAACAACTTTTTTTATGTTTATAAAAATAGTTCATAAGAAAGAATAAGAGTGCGTGTGTGGCATGCAACATAAGCGCCACCGCCCCACGCACACGCCACGCTCTGCGCTCCGCTGTCGGCAGTCGCCGCCAAGGTGAGTCAATCTTCGAAATCTCGTCAAGATTTAGTCTACGAATTCAAACGTGAGCGGTTGGTTCTGGCGGCAGTGTAGAGAGATCGCATACTTTGGAATATTGCTGCCCCCAAAAAAAACTTATAAAATAAAATGTGCAAGTTCTGACTCTTTTGTTGCATATCAACTTGTGGCTATTGTCTTGTTGCAAAAAGGTAAACGAAAATTTAGTGCGGTGTCTGACATAAAATTTATGAGCACGCAACAATCAAGAAACTATTTAATCTAATCATTTTGACTAATCGAACACAATCATAAAACGGTCAAATGTTTGCAGAAAATGTCTGCGGCAGATCATTATGAAATCCATCGATCGCACTACAACGAACAACAGTTAGAACAAGTGCGCCGATCCACAAGCAATACATTTTACGCTTTATCGCAAGCAGATGATCCTGGTGAAATCATCGCTGTTAAGTCCAACCACAAAAATGCTATAAAAAGCCGACTTTTATTATGGGCTTTATTTCTGTTTATCATTTGCAATTGTTTAACTTCGACGGTTGCACTTGAACTGCAACCAACAACCACGAAGAATGGTGAAATTGTTGGGTTGCCACCGTTGAATGATAAGCGCGCAGGTAAGATGGTTTTAGAGTGATTTTCTTGAAGTTTTAGACACTTTGATGAAAAGCGTGAAGTATTTATTTTTGTTCTATTGACCTTAGATATGGGATATGGGATTAGACGAAATTCGTTCAAGGATTTTGTGTTCAGTCAGTAGTGAGCCAAGTTCCAGATACCGATGCCGAGACGACGAATTTTATTTGGTAGATATCTTAAACTGAACGGGCCCTAAAATATGTGAACGAAGAGCGAAAATTAAACGCATGTGGAAATAATTTTAAAGAGTTGTCTTGTGAATCACTCAAAATATTCTATCCTTGGTGCATTTAAAGAACTCGGCAGTCATTTAACAGCTTTTATGGACTTTCTATAAAATGTATTTACCATACATATGTACATATATAATGAACATTTTTTACTTCAATGTTTAAGTGTTATACTCAGCCTCCATTGCTTCAAACAGCTTTATCTACTTGTTCGTTCACAACTGGTGGCCGTAGTAAGAAATTTAGTTCCCCTCTAAAACCTAAAAAAAAAATATTGAGGCTTTGAACAAAATAGCACTGAAGAAGTCACTTCTGTTAAAAATAGACGCCAAAGCTCACATTTTTCACAATATGTAAAATGAAAGTTTTCCAAAAAAAAATACCTTTTTGATAAAACGTCTTTTCTCAAAACTAAAATTTGTGATTTTAGTGTTACCTTAGTCAACTACAACTAGGTTTTGATTTTATTGGAGTAGGTATTCCGTCGTCTGGGGGCCAGGGGGTCCTATTGTGACAGATTTGATTTTCACTTCGCACATGCCTATATCAAGGCTATTATGATCAGTACCATCAGTATCTATAGGATAAAGAGTACATAGTAAACTTTTAATATTGCAATTAAGATGACGACAATATCACACAATATGCTGAGGAACCTACAACCGAGAACGCCGCTGATCCCCCCAGTGAAGTGCAGAAAGCTGTCTGCACCGTCACCGCGGGCGAGGTAAGAGCTAGCGCCGAAGCGGTCACTACCAAAACGTTAAAAGGCGTATGCAGCGCAGGTAAGCGTTGGTCAGTATGTTGAATCTGCACGCAAAACAACTTGTAGTTTACTTGCAGCTGACATGAACTTGGCATTTCATAGTTTGGAACGCAGCCTCTACAAGGAACTACAGGAAATTAAATTGCTGCTACAGCAATTAAATCTTCAAAATGGCAATATTTTGCCAGTGCGACAAGCGCACGAAGCTGCTGTGGAAACTACTACTCGTGCCAATATACTAAAATTACAGTCAATTGCGCCAGCGAAGCACGTCATTAAAGCACCGGAAAAAATATCAACTGCAAAAATATCCACGCCGCCTAACACTTCTGAAGACTTACGGAAAACGCCAGTTGTGCCGCAGCTCAAATCGCTGCCTGTCGCCAAGAAGCTACCGCAACGTGAACAGGAGGTGTTCCAATTCAACAACACTCTGCTCTCCGATCAGGATTTCAAGGTGTTTACCTACTACTGGAAATTGGAGAATTTTACCGAGCGCATTGAAAGTGCCGAAAGTGTCGTTGTGGAAAGTCCAATTTTCTCCATCAAAGGTGAGATTCTTTTGTTTTTCCTGTGCATTACGGAAAACCTTGAAAATCATTGCTTGTACTTACAGGCAAAACACTGCATATAAGAGCCTGCTTCCGGCATTTGCATCGGGACTTTTTATATCTGCAGCTGGCGTATGCCAAGCTCAAGCATAGCAATCGCAACAATATTATACTGGACACCGGTGGTCTGTTCAAGCAGATAACCAGCGATAAAGTGTCCTTCAAACACAAAATTTCCATACTTGATCAGGTGAGCTAAAAAGCTTAATTCCCAGCTCTTAGATTGTTGTCCTCTTTTATATACATTTTTTTTATCTACCTGCAGAACAATCAACGTGCCAAGGATTTAGTCTCGCAGCAGTTCAACAGCTTGGAGACGACGGGCTTCCTCATACCCAACAGCGCCTTGCTGGCGTACGTCAAGCGCAACGCATTGTTAATCCAAATTTTCTTGTACTTATAAAATGCTAGTCCTCTTCGTTTGTTCAAACTCAATTAGTATATTTTAATATTTAAAATCTGCAAGTATTTTAAAATATACTAAAAATTTTGCATTGCACAGCTTAATTTTAAACAAATTTCAATAATAAAGTGTAAGTTTAATGCCTAACAGCGATTCGCCTAATGATTGCAAATGTCGAAAAAGTATTAAACCTAAATTCAATGTCCGAAATTACCAATTACTGCATATAATACTCATACAACATGAAATCTAAAAATATACAGTAATATTTTGCATTTTATATAGAAATAAGCCATTAAGACAAAAACCTACATTTCTCGTTAGTAGAGGATTTATAAATGAATTGCATTAAAGCAGCAGGGGCATGTGCGCACGTGCGCCTCTGCCTTAACTCCAAAATCAATCATTTACAATTTACTACGCGCGCCCTTGGCTCGTATGTCCAGCACAGGCAACAAAATCGGATACAGTTCCTTGCTGGATTTAAACACTTCCATATCGGTGATTTTGGTATGCCGCTCCATATTCGTAATGACAATGTCCTCTTCCTCGCTTTGAACACCGCACTGATTGGACAGTGTAGAGAGTATATGTACGGAGAGCACGCGGCGTTCATCGCCTTTGCATGCAATGAATTTCTGCAGAGTACAAGCAAGCAAAATTTTTAGATTTAATTGATGCGTGTAACATGTGCCGCTAAAAGTGTTTGTTTACCTTGAAGCATTCAAGAAACTCATCCTTTGTGATCTTGCGCAAAATGGCTACCTCGGCCTCCTCACGCTCGAAATGGTACTGTGCTAGCGTTATTTCGTTGTAGAAATGATAGTATTGCTGGAAAATCGTTTTCGGTTTCTCAAGTTTCTTCAGCGCTAAAGCTTCCTTGTGCCTTTCGAATTCGTCCAAAGGCATTTCCTCAATGGTTTTCTAATGATAATAAATATGAATTGATATTATTAAAGTGCGCTGAATTCTAAGACGTGAAACTGCAATTTACCAAATACGTTTCCAAAAAGTTCTCAATGCGATCCTCCACAAAGGAGGGATGTTTTGATGATTGCACTATGATGCGAATGCCATTGGCGCCATTCACCTTGCGCACGCCACTGAATACAATATAGCCAAGTTGCTCCTAATCAACAACAAAAGATTAAAACTTAATTAAGAATTTCATTGTTAAAAATAATAAACAAAAATTGTAAGCGAAATTGGAGGGCGTATATAAAAGTTATCTAAAATTAGGGTGCTGACAATCTGTTGCATGTTTCGAACTATTTTGCTGCACAACAATTAAGCAAAATGACACCTGCATTTAATTGCATACAAAATGAAGATTAAACAGATTTTTTTCAAAGAAAATATGAAAAATTCGTATATAAAAGTGTGTTGTGAATCCGCTTTTTCAACAGTCCACAATCGACTACTGCATTCAAACAAGTTGAAAATGAAGATTTTCCTATTTTGTATCATTCTTTGCGCTGCTGTTTTGGCTCTGCTGCTGGTGAGTAACGCAGAAGTTAAATCTTCTACCCACAACTAACTGTAATTTACAGCAACCAACTGAGGCGCATGAGCCTCCTATGCCGCAAATGCCTAACGGTGGTGGCGGCAGCGGCGGACACATAGGACGTATGTTGCAAACCGGTTTCATGAAGGCAGCAGCACAACGTGGGCCACAGGGACCCCCGCCACGCGGAGGACCACCGCAACACGGTTCAGGCGGTCAAACAGGCGGCAGTGGCAACAATGAATAAATTGCCTTTGAAATGTAGAAAAAAATTCTTGTGCAAAAAATACATGCAATATATAATTGAAAGCAACATTCCTTTAGACTATTTTTCGATAGAGCATGTTAACGATACTGCTTGTTGCTGATATATACCGTGTGCAATTCTGCTACCAAACTCACCTTTGTACGCAGACAATCGTAGCAAGGTTCGGTCAATACCTGCGCGATCAAATTCACCATGATGTTGGCGCGATCCGTTTGTGGCCCGCATTGGAAGTACAATTGCACACAGGAGCTCTTATGGAACTCATTATCCTTCTCGAACAGATAGCTGTCACCTGGCGAGCAAACGAAAGAATTGTTAATCGTATTATAATTGAATGTGTATGCGCACTTTTAAACTTACCACTACACAGTTTGTACTCGCGCTTTTTTAGCATTTGGCGCGCCAATAAAGGCAGCACCATTGCATTAGTAGTCTCCAAGCGTTTGTTTACTAAATTGGCAATATCTAGCGCTTGTTGTTTCGTCACATTGCCATAGATGAAGCATTCCGTGTGCAAACGTTGGAAAAACTCTTTGGCAAAGTTCAAAACACGTTCATAGGTTACCACTACAAAAACGAGTCGAAAAAGGGAAAATTCGTTTAAACTCATTTCTGTAATAAATAGCAACTGCACGTACACTCCATGGCATCCAGCAGCTCACTGTTAGCCCAGGCATTCTCCGTGAGAATTAACGCTAAATAGTAAATGGAATGCTGATAAGGCTGTTCGGCCTTGAAATTCTTAAGTGTGCGCAGATATTCCTCTTTCCAAATGTCGAAGCGCTTTTCGTCGATTTTAAAATCGAACAAGTGATCCAGCAGCTTCTCCAGCAGCACCATCTGCTTATCGTTATAGCCACGAATGGTAAACTGCCAAAGTTAAAATGCAATTAATTTGTGAAACTATGTAAGTTTACAGAGAGAGATAGCGCTATTTACATCGATGCCCGAAGACTTGGTAATGACTTGCAACTTCAAGCCGGCCAATTGCGCATCGTATAAATACTCATTCAGTTGGTCCTTGAGCAACATGATCATCATTTGATTCAAATTGCAGTTCAGCGGATCCAAATATGAGATGGGGTTGGACATATCGAAACTCATGCACGCTTTGGGTTTCAAATATTGATCGTCTTGCTTGTGCCATACACGTATTATGGGCGTGTCCATTATGATGGTTGGATGTTTGGGCATATCGGTGTCGAAAGGAGCCAAGTCGAAATTCTCCGGTATAAAGGCATTTGGTAGTGGCATCGCCAGGTTCGTATTCAGCGTGCAGTTATTCCATTTCTAAAAGGCAACAAAAAATTAGATGAGCATTGCAATTTTGACATTAAAACACCAATCTCAACAGTGTAACGCATACCTTTAAAGTTTCAGATTCAATTGGTATAGTGCCGTATTTAGTTTTGTAGTAGGGTTCCGTTTCCGTTGCCTGTTCTGCAAAGCTTTGACCGATTAGTATGATGCGGCACTTTGAAGGCACCAACTCATTCAGCAATTTGGTAATGAGCTCTGGTTTCCATTCGTTGCTCAGATATGGCGCTGTGAGCACTTCTTCCAGTGGATAAATCTATGGCAAATTCACATGAAAGGGTTAACTTAAAATTTATTAAACACTATGAATATTATTTGGCACATACTTGCATTGAAGTCACTGCATGTGTGACTAAGCCCTCTGGTTGTTCCTTGTCCTTAAAACGGAAACGCATCTCATTTATATTTACGCATTCGTCAAAAATCCACTTTTTAGGGCCTTGTTCGCGCAGCATACGCAAATACTGTGGAAAAGAGGGACATCGAATTGTAAATTTCTTAAAAGTGATAAGTGTACCTGAAAGACTATGGCTATGATGTCGTCGACATGCTCCATGCCCTCCTGTGTTAGATCCACGACAATATCAAAGAAACCGAAACCTTTTAGCGTATTCTGATGACCCGCCATGAGACTGCATGGAAATTAAGTTTTCAATTAGTTTTCTTTAAATTTTAGTAGTTGTAAAAACTCACTCATTGCACCAGCCCAACTTGCGCAACTCCGAAAGTATGCTTCCTTTGCCCTCGTGGCCTATCATATGCGTTAAGTAGTTATCAGGCTTAACGGAGATAAATCAAAGATAATAGCAGAAAAAGCCAGAATAAGTAGGCACACTTACCGCGGACTTGTAAAAATCGGTTAAATCATCTGTGGTAAAGCTGATTGTCAGCGAACGCATATCCTTCACAGGCACAATCACTACTTTGTGCGCAAACTGGTCCTCACCGAATGGATGTCTAGGCCAAGTAGGCACTTCCACATTTTTATTTTCGATCTCAGAGAATTTATCAATAACCATTTGCTCTAGGTCATTGAGGGATTCTGTAAGGGGAGCAAATTTGTTTTATAAATTCATAGCAAATTAGTATGTAGATAGACGAGAAGACCTTTTCCAATTACAGCCAAACTCATTATATTTGCTGAATACCATTTCTTATGAAATTTTAGTAATTCTTCACGCACATCAATATTCTGCGACTTAGGTATATCACACAAGGTAGCCTTGTTGCCTGCAAACAAAGAAAATAGCAATTAAATATTTTTTAAATATATATGTACATAGTATGTAAACGGGCATTCCATGTACTCACCACTACCAAATTTGCCATAAGCATGCCCCGGCGTGGCCAAATGTCGGTGCACCTGCTTAATACGCCACATGTCGCTCGATAAGTTCTTTTCGTGTTCGGAATTGACCTATGATAATTAATATTCAATTAAAAGTTAAAATGAAAATTTGTATACAAGTGAATTTTGTTCGAAATACCGCATTTATTTCACGATCGGTTGCGCTGGGTGTGAACAATGGACCGATGAAGAATTGTGCGAAACGGTCTAAGACGCCGTCCAGGTTGTCGGGTGCCACATGAAAATGATACTTTGTCATGAGTGGATAAGTGGCGGCATTGCTGCTGCCACCGCTTTGCGACAGATAAGTGGTATAGCCGTTCTCATGGGGATACTTCTCGGTGCCTAGGAAGAGCATATGCTCGCAAAAGTGCGCCAATCCGGGCAGATTGTCGGGATCGGACATGTGCCTGTGAAGATGTGAAGAGGCAGCACAATCAGTTTGTTACTTGGTACCTTCTATTACCCTCAACTCACCCCACTTGCACAGCCAGTGCTGCGGCCGACACATCCGTCTGAGGGTCACTTATCAAAAGCACCTTCAAACCATTCTCCAACTGCAAGCCACGATAATCTCGCGTGTCCTGTTGTGATTTTTCTATATTGTTCAATCTAAAATGCAAACAAAAAGTCGTGACTATAAAAGCGCCATTGCATTAGAAGTAATGAATCACGCCAATTGTCTGATGTCATCCCCGAAATGGTATATTGGCCCACTTACCGCAACAAAGGCTCCACTTCTTGCGGCTTTTTCAGTGGCATTTTATTGACGCTTTCGCCAACGGCGCTCATGCTGCTGCTGCTGTGGCTGGAGTAGCGTGTGGGGGCTCCAATAAAGGTTCGCAAAATGTAGCAGTCAACGCGATTATACGTTTGTGGCAGTGCTGGCAATTTAAATTTGCTATTTATGTGAAAAAGGCCACAGAATACAGTTTTTTCCAAATCTAATTTATATTAGGAACAAATTCAATTTGAAAAATGCCAGAACAACTCACCAATTTGATGTCAAAACTCCTTTGGCCAATTGCCTAATAAACATGTATGCCCAATTAAGAATTAAGTCGCGCTCTCGATTAGTAGAAACTATTGCAAGTTTTGTTTTTGTTGCAAACTGAGAGTTTTGTAATCACCAAAATGTGCAATTCTTGAAACAACTTGTGATTCTCTGGTTTAGTCAGAAGTAGCTCAGTTGGTAAATCAGCAAATGCAACCAGAACAACACAAATTCTTGAAATTTGCACACCAAAAATGCAAATATGCTTACTTAATTTCTGGTTCTATATAGAAAGGAAAAGGCAGCTGATTTTGCCATAGCTTGTCAAAAAATTTTTTGATTTTTCTTTTCTCCTTCTTCGTTACATGTCTTAACCCATCCGAGACATTAGTACAAAAAAGTTACTCAACATTTTTACGTACCAAACAATTTTTATTTTCAGTAATGAAAATATTAACAACCGCACGTGTGTTACATGTTTCTTTCCTTTTCTTACTGCCTAAGATCTCCTTCTCCTCAAAATGGTTAGCGCAAACATGCGCTGAGGAAGAAAAGGTGATATTGCAGGCTCTTGACCATTTTCGTCGCAAATCTTCATCGTTAGGCACAGAAAACATCGGCATCTCTTCATCGCAAGTGCCTTTGCATAAATTACAACAGTTGGGCATTGATATTTTTTTCTTTTTACTTTTTTCTTCAAACGCAAACTTAAACACAAACTGAAAACGGGTTAATATATTTGACAACGCAACTGACAAGCAAGGGTACGAGAATAGAATGTCATTACTATCTGGTTCACTTGATATTATTACACTATGATTTTGACAAGAACATGGATTCCTCTTATAAGCCCGCCGTAGTTCAGTTATTAAAATATACATGATTTTATTAAGTTTTTTGGTCAGCTGCTTACATTTCAATTCCGCGTTCCTTAACACAGTGTTGCATTTGGGAACCAAGTGCAAAGAAACCCCAAAATCCGATTTTTAGCCAGATTTTTCTTATTCCGGTAATTTATTTCAGTTTCGCTCGGAGATTTGGAAGTTGTAGTTGCCTTGTGCTGATTGCGAATATTTTCAGCTTAAATAATATTGAAGATTAATTTTTCAAGCTAAAGTACAAGATAATTTAAGCAAAAGTGTTAAAAAGTTGCAAGATCTTTAAATGAGCTATAAAAATGTGAACGGAAAGTGGTAAAATTGCCAATGCCGAGAGCACAGATCAGGAAAATATACATAAATAGAGTTTGAGAGCAGATAATTTATTTGCAACAAAGAATACGAAATTTCGTAGAGAGAAAAGTGAAACCAATTCAAGTAAATCAAAGCAGCAACAAGAAGCAAAATTAAAATAGGAACTGCGACAAACGACGACAGTGCTTAAAATATAAAGCAAAAGGTAATGATAAAACTTCGAGAAGAATTGCACGAGCGCTGTTCCAACGCAGCGCACAGGGGGATAAGCTGGGCAGGTCGACTTATCCATGCAACACCAAAGCTGTTTCCAGCACGATAGGAAATTATTTGGTGCAGCCGTTTTCGTTGTGAAATAAGCCATGTGGAAACCTGACGTGTGTGTGTCGCAACGCTGCTGCTGCATCTGCATATTTACATAGCTCCTCCATAGTTCCATAGTAGCCAGGCTACTTTATAATAGCAGCATGCTGCACGAGCGTACGGGGAGGCTCTTTCCTCAGTGTAGCGTCGGGTAGAGATGGATGCAGTGTCCGTGCATAAAATCAATAGGCTCAATTGACTGCTGCCTACTTGCAGCAACAACAGCAATTGGGCATTTTCTTTTTTGCTTGTTACTCGTATGCTGCACTCACATGCACACATTGCATTTGCAAGACAGCTGCCTCGTTCCACAGGCGCACCATTTTCATCAATAAAATAGGCGCTGGCTGAATTATTTAAAATTGAAAATGCCAATTAATTAAGAGCAAGTTTGTCTCTGGCGGCAAACAAGTGCACAGCGTGAGCAGGGTGAAGGAGCAGGCAGGGATTTCATATTTTGCAATACCAACCTGCATAAATGTAAGCGATATGTGTTTCAGATCTGAGTCGAACACACCCACTTACAATGAATGTACGCTTTACAAATATAATTAGTCAATTTCAATAAAGCACATTTAAATTACGCATTTCCTGATGTTTATAGCCCCCACTCTCCTCTTCTCTTAATCGCACATACGCACTTCACTTTTACGTGTTACTAAAAATAAACCGGCCCCGCTCGACCCGCTCGTGGTCGCCGTCGGGCGCGGAATTTCGTCCACGGCTCAACATCCCACATTTTTGTTGTAGTTAGCAATTGCTGCTTTTCTACTGCTTTATGTTGTTATTGTGATTGTTTGTGTGTTCTTAAATTAAGCTCAATTTATTCCTCCATTTCATTCCACGCTCATTTCGACATCTGAAGTTTCTGTGCATTTTTTATTTTTTCGTTATTATAAATTATAATTTGTATTTTTTTCTTTTACCTTTCGTTGTGGTAATACTGTGGTTGTTGTTTATTTTTTTTCCATTTTGCGTGTGCGCATTTTTTGCGTAATTTCGCTACCGGAAAGGGTCAATGCTTTTTTAGGTTCGCGTGTGCCCATGTAGTACATCCCCTTCCTTCAGCAGCTTTTGAGTTTTTCACGCCTTCTTTCTTCTATTTTACTGTGTCCGGTTGAATTTCTCTTTGCATCTCCACAACTGCAATCTCTTCTTCTACTTGCCTTTCCAGCATCTTTGAGCTTCACTTCAACGTGTCCTTTTTCCTCTACACCTCCTCTTTTTTGCTTTATCCTGCTTTTGGTATCTGCGTCATCTATTGTTGCGCCTTTTTATAGGCAACGTAAACTTTTACTGGTTACTGCTTCTGCTCCTACCCTCGTCCTGCTTTTTGGCCCTCATCTAACTTTCTTCCAATACGCAGAAGCAACATCCGCCATTCCCACCCCAACTGCAGCTGCTATATTCTGCTCCGCCTTGTTTTCCCAGCGTTTACTCGACGCATGAATGAATGAATTTGAGTGTTTTTTATGTATGTATCTTCCTTCCATCCCTCTCTGCAGTCTCCTCTTAGCCACTTCCTTTACAAACGTCTGATTTTGTGCTGCTCGACATTTTCTTCTCTTCTCTGAGTTCTCTATCCTTTTGGTTTCGTTCTTTATTTTTATCTTTATTGATTTTATTTTCTGTTGTAGTGCTATTATTTGTTATTGTGGGGCGCTCTGTGTCGTTGCTGTTATTGTTGTGACGTATCTTGTGTACACTTATGTACATGTGTACATGGCTTTTGGTTTTTATTAATACTGCTGCTGTTCTTATTGTCTTGTTTTTGTTGTGATTGTGACTACTGCTGCTGGATAAATAAGCACCAGTGTCGATTGACCAGCGTACAAAAACATTTTCCGCAGTGTTCGCGTAAAAAAGTAAGCGTATTTATTCAATTCATCTCATTTCTCTGTTTTTGAGCTCCACATTTGCTTGTTGTTGTTGTTGTCGGTTTAGTACAATACTTGAGTGCATATTGGAATGTTTGTAATGCTCAGAAGGGTGCATTTAATAAATATATATACATACATAAATAATGAGTAACGAAATCTGAATCGAGTTAGCTCTGTCTGTCCTCTTCCCGACATTGCTATTTCAGGAAACAATAATATATCAATGAAATTTGGCAAGAATGTTTAGTCAACGTCTAATGGATCCACAAATATTTGGGGGGTGCAACCGATTTAACGTCCCGCCCACTTTCCATATGAAAAATATGTTTTAATTAAGTAAACATTCTGTCTTTTATATCACAAGAAGATTCGTCTCTTTCGACACAAAAATTACTTACGACATTCCTGAAAAATATGGGAAAAATGGGAGTGGCTTGAAAATTGCCCTTTTTTGTTATCACACGTCTAGAACATTGGTAATAGTCGATTTAGCCGACTATAATTTATTTGTTAATATTTTGCGACCAATTCGATAATTTCGAAATCGTTGGGCGATTACGTCGTAGATTGTACATAGAGATCCGTACATGCGCATCGACACTATTAAGCGGATTGCAACGTGGTTCGTTCTAATCCGATAGTCGACGCCAACGCGAATGGGGCCATAGATCTTGCGAAGGATTTTGCTCTCAAACATCGCAAGAGGTGCTTCTTCCGGCTTGTGTCAGAGTCCATGCTTGTACTGACCGCACTGACAGCGTATACTTCGTTTTGCCTTCGTTCAATGCCAGTCCTATTTTTTCTACCCCTTTTCGATTGCCGCGAAGGCTGCAGTAATATTGCTACTGCTACGCCCAACAATGTCGATGCTCCTTTCACTTTTCCAATATAATTTGCTTCATGGCGCTTGTCAGGCGCTTCCCTATTGCTTTCTTAGCCCAGCTCATCGGTAGTTGCTTTTGTTCTTCCTACCCGCACTAGCCTCTCATTTCTTTTGTCTGTCATCAGTACTGCTTTTGTACAAGCCACATTTTCTGCTGCCATTCCATTATAACATGTCATTGCGATAAGAAAAAGAACAGCACAATTGACAAGCGACAATTGCTATGCATGCAGGCCAGTCTCGTCGCGGTGGCCATTGCAGCGCATTGCTCCTCTTCCAATTGTTCCAAACGGGAGAGTTCACTGACCGTGGTCTCGGTCGTCAGCGACATAAGTATCGCACACTTGGCAGCCTCTGCAGATAAGCTGGTGGAGTGGGGGTGATTTGGAGCAGCTCTTGTGCGAAGACTCAGTATATTTCGGCATTATTTATTTTTAATATTTAACTTATAAGCGGGAAGAAGTAAATAAATTGCTGCTATTTTTAAGTGCTCATAAATTTGTTTGGGAACGACATAATCGGGTTACTTTTGGAAAGCAACGAAAAGCCACAAATAGAAAAAAAGGAAATAAAGCAATGAACTCGCCGCTATTTGTTTGAGGAAGTAGAGTTTAGTAATGGATGAGTTTGAAAAATGAATGAACTGCAATTTATCAAATATCAGCAATACAATGTTTAACCTTCATCTGCTCCTCAAAAAAACTTACGTTGCGGACCCTCATGTGTAGATTTCTACACATATGGGATTTTAGTGCATATTCGCTACAATAATTCGAACTTGGCCCTTTTCTTGATTATATTTCTTCAGAAAACATGTTTAAAACATAAAACTAGTTTGCAGTAGCTTTTCTTGAATGCATTTTATGCAAACATTTCGATTGTTGTCTTTTTAGCATGCAATTTTTAAAAAAGAACAGAAAATAGTTTCATATAAATTGTTTTTAGATAGAAATTGTTTTCGTAGCATATATGGCATCTTGATATGCCCTTTGCTTGTGGTGGAACGGTTTTTGATCTTTTTGATGGGATATGGCTTGTAGCATTTGATAGTAAAGATGCTTTAGTTTCCGATCCAGGCATACCAGATCTGGCTGCCATATACGGGTATAACATGTGGTCGAGCACGCACTCAACCAAAACATTATGCCCTATTTTTCATGCTTTTATCGCATATACTGGCGGAATATGCATCTTCCTCGAAAACTGAGTGGTAACGCATTCATGTGAGTTATAAAATTTCACCAGTAAACTAGACCACTTATCATATTTCTCACGAATCGGAGCATACTTTTCTGATGATTTTTGCTGCCTTCTATTCATTGAATCATGAAATCATATAACTTTATTCATATATGACATTATTGCTTTGAAAATTGGGCGGCCGTGTTCGGTTCGTGTGGTTTCGTTAAGATCTAATATTATATGCATTAGGTACTCAACTACTACACGAATTTCGAAACCATTGCTCTAAAAACTGGCCTATATACACCAGCTAAATTTAAGACACCAATATTTATATGTTTGCAATAAGTCAACCTTTTTGTAGCCCTCACCATGTTTTGCAATGACAAAAACATTCGAATACGTTAAAAATAATTTTTCAATGTTCGGCGGGAAGAAAAGTAAAAAAGCATATCCTATGCCATTAACGCGAGCTTATTTAATTTTTAATTTTATAAATGTATTTCACAACTTTGTTTTTATTCACTGATTTATATTTACGCGCAGAAAAAACAGTATTTTTTCCCGCCAAAAACTCACGAACATATGTTAACTTCATATGTGTAGAAATCTACACAAGGGACAACAATGTAAGTTTTCTTATAAAGGCTCCAAAAAATTTCCGTTTATGATAAAAATGCAATTTTAGCTGTAAATCGATGCTGTTGATAAAGTCATAAAATTTGGAAAAATTTCATTAAGCCGTTTTGGAGAAAATTCCATAAGTGTATGCTCGATGTGTAGTTTTCTACACCAGGGGCAGATGAAGGTTAAACAATGTTTTTTTTTTTATTTAATAAGAAATGTGTTTAAATTTAAAGGGCAATATATCATTTCTATCGAAAGACGCAATTGCTATACTCAACTATAAATATAAATATGTAATATTAAAGTAATCCGTGCAAAAGTAACTAGCTTAAGTGCTTTACCAATGCAACTTTTCAAAGAATATTAACTTCCGACTTTTTATGCAAAAGCTGATATTTAAATTAATTTTAATGTAAAAAAGAGTCAATGGAAAGTCTGGAGTCGTCGATACGTACATATGTGCATATATAGCAAAGATATGCATTTTTATAGTCTACTGAAAGCTATTTACGATGGATTGCCATACTAATTGGAAAATCATTTCTTCGTTTTAGTAAATAATTTGAAATACTCGGAGCTTTGCACCGCTGCAATTATGAAATCGTATTTTATTTTGAAAATGAGCTTTGAAATTGTTTTTCTGTATTATTGTTTGCCTTCACTGCTGCTTTATCTCGACGAAGGCAGCACTTTTTGGTGTGCTATTCCCTTCTTTTATTTGTGTTATTGCGTTATCTTTCTTGCTGGCTGCTGTTGTGACTTTATGAATAATCTTCTTTTAATAACTCTAACAATTGAGCTAATAGGTAGGTGAGCCATATAACAGTAAGCACGAGATTAGAGGGGCAGGGCGGGCAAGCGCAGTCGATGAGAACGAACGAAACACGCGCTGTTTTTGTTTATTCGCTAGTTTAATTAATAAATCGTTGGTCCTCTCCCTTTTACTCCACATGCCGTCTCTCAAATGTACGTCAATTTGTGCCACTTTCATGGAAACCCCTTGCTCCTGCCCAGGGCTGCTATTGCTGCCCTCTAGTTCTATAATTTATATATGCGGGCGCAATTCGGCCGGTGTGAATTTTGCATTTCGCCAGCGAAATAGCTGCGTTTCATTTGTTTCGAGTTGTTGTTGGTTCCTATTGCTGTTTGGTATGTGAGCGAAAATGCTCACACAATGATTATGCATAATTAAGCGGGCAATTACAGGTCGCGTATTGTGCAGCGTGCCCGTGTGTAGTCTTAGAAGAGGCATCAGACGCTGGCCTGCTTCAGTGGAAGCCATAAATAAATTATTTCAGCGCTGCCAGTTTTGGTTGTTTTTTGCCATAGGTAAAAAAATAGCTGGAAGTAATCGGTAAAGAAAGAATAAACGCCATAAATTGTCCTGATCTGTTGGTATATCGAATCATTTATATTAAAATTCAATTAAAATTTCTCGCATTATATTCATATTCACTGAACAAATTTCAAAAGTATGCTAAATTGTCTTTTAAAGATTATTAAATCTTCAAAGAATAAAAAAAACTAAAATAACATTTTTATTTATATTAAACTGACTTCTTTAGAAACCATAGAATTTTAATAAGCTATAGCTTTATTTCTGTCAATTTCTAATAGAGTCAAATACATCGCTGCAAGCAAATTCTATTTTTTAGTGAGTGCTTTAAGTTTTGTAGAATTTTGAAAAATCTCCTTGTTTGTATATGGACAATATAACTAGAGCCCGACCGAACCCGAAATTTTGGCCGAGACCGAGACCGAGCGTTCGGCCTTTTTTTTAATGTTCAGCCGAGACCGAAACCGAACCTTTCGAATACATATGCAAAAAAAGAAGAAGAATTTTAATGAAAAAAAATTTATACATTTTTAGGAAAAAATACATTTTATTATAAAAACCAATTCTTTTGAGGTATGAATACCTACATTAAGCATCTGATGTATGAAAAATCAATAAAAAGTATTATTAAAAAATTTTAATTTTGTTTAAAACTATACAATTTGTTCCTCAACTGTTCGGCTAAATACTCCGCCTTTTGTAGCCGAGACCGAACCGAGACCGAACCCGAACGTTTTGGCCGAACTGTTCGGTAACCGAGACCGAGACCGAGCGTTCGGTCGGGCTCTAAATATAACAAACAAAATATAATTTTTTTATATCTTCTGTTGGCAGCGCGAACACACTCCACTCCCCCTGTTCTTTGACTCTCGCTTAATATTTCTATACCGGTTTTTCATACTCACATATTCAACACTTCAGCTCACACCTTCTTTTCTGAGTAATTTCATTATATTATTCTCGATAAGTATTACGTTAGACATAAAATTTCCATAGACTCCCTATACTCGGCACACGTGCTTAGCATTTGAAAGTGTTTTGTATTTAACACTGCATTTTTCTGCGGGTTTATTATATGTATCTGTATGGCTTTTTATACTTCCAGCCAATGCGTCGTCAATTTTCATTTGATTTAGTGTGCCGCCTTCCTAGTACTATGTTGCACAGTAGGCTGTTTTGAAACCGGTTCTAATCAGTGGCTATGAGTGGCCTCGGTAATTTTCTTTCATATTTATTACTCTTATTCACGTTTTTTCTACGGGAAACAGCTCGAAAGAGTGTTCACAATAAATCACAAATTTATTTTTAGAAAGCAGATAATAAATTAGTTAGATTTAGATTTAAAGCGCGCCTGATAAACTACCATACTCTGTCTGTCCACCATTGCCAGGCAATAAAAGCTGATAAATTCGTGCGTTTGTTAATTAACCTGTTTACGAGTATTGGCATGCTGAACTATTTTTGAGCTCGTGCCTTAGAAAAAAGCTCGAAATTAAACCATTTGCATAAGCTCTAAGATAGACACTCATACGCCACGTGTGCCCAACTGGCTGGGACCGGCAAGCGTTTGAAACTGACGTAGTGCTTTTTTGTTGTTTAGTAAGCCTTCTCTATCCCTGTTTAAATTCTCGCTGGCAAAGAGCTGTGTAATATTCCATTATCTCTTTTAAAACAAATGTCAAACTATAATTTGTAGTTAGGGGCGTGATAAAGTACAAGTATCATTATTGAATATTTTGATCATTTGCATGACACTTTTTTAGTACAGTAGACGCTCGCAAATTAGAACCACTTTGTTTTTAAGGTGATTCTAATTTCTGAAAAATTCAAATTTCTGGACAAATTTTTTTATTCGAATATAAATAAGAAATAGAGAAAACTTACTTAAAAAATACAACAGAATTCTTTTTTTACATTATTTTATTTAATAAAAATAAGTAAACGAAACCAAATAATCCAGTGCAATACATTTTACTTGTATTTTTAGCTATATGCAACAAAACTTAAAAATTCACTCATATTACATCACATGTACATATTATATTTTTGCAGGGATTTGTTCATTGCCTCATGGTAGGTGTTTGGAACAGCATTTAAAATTGCTGCTTTGTTTGATTTAATGTAGCTGATTGCAGATGGTGTAACATTAAAATCTAGGGCTAATCGCTTCCCTTGAACACCTTTGTCAAGTTTTTCTAAGATTTTAACTTTGGTTTCCAACGATAAAGTATTTTTTTGCGTTTATTTAACATTTTCAATGATCTACTTTTACTTTTTCTATAGAGACTGCCAAAATATGTACACGCGTATCGAATTTCACACACAAACTAGCTGAAAATGTAAATAAATGCTACGAAAAAATAATAAATAGCGAAAAAGGGGATTCCCCTTTTTCGTTCTACTTTGTTTAGAACAAAATAACGAATAACATAGACAAATCAAAACAAAAAAAAAAACGCCCAGAAATTAGAATTTTTAATTCTAATTTTAGAGCGTGTAATGTTTCACAAACTTCAATTCTAATTTCTGGAAGATTCGAATTTCAGAGAGTTCTAATTTGTGAGCGTCTACTGTATTGAGTTTAAGATTCCTAGTGACGAATCGAACTGTTGCATTTACTCAATATAAAAATTTATAAATTTTTTGATCATTTAATTATCGTGCCTTAATTGTGTAGCATTGTTTTGAGAGCACATTTTATGGTACCAATAAAAACAACTCTGTTCATTGCGATTGTATTAAATGTGGTATCAATTTGTGTTGTATATTTATGGTAGAAATTAGTTGATTTTATTAAAAGGAAATTAAAAGCTAAATGTAATTGAAATTAAATATAGGTTAGGTTAATCTGGCTGCCTAAGAAGAAGGCCACGCATAGACCCTGTTGGGTCCCTAGCGATACCAGTTGGAGTTCCGTTTAGGAGTTGTCAAAGTAGTGATCTGTCAGAATTTTGGTGTTTTTCACAAATTTCCAAAGAGGCTTGATGCCCAGTTTCGAGATCTGTTCGAGCCCTGAGAAGAATGGTGCTCCTAAACAAGTCAGACGAGTTCTAGCGATGGCGGGGTAGGATCACAGTATGTGTTCCACGGTCTCCCTGCTACCTGCTTCTTTGCATTTCCTGCAGAAATTAAATATGTATATGACTAAGTAAAATTTCGACTAGATCCCAAGAGCACTGATAGGTTGGTTTTTTACTTTCATTCGATATCGTGCCCCTATTTAAAGCAAACGTTACCCTTTCCCTCCAGCCGCTCGTTAGCGAAACATCCAATCTAATTCTCTTCAAATGTTCAGTTCAGTTTGGAACGTGAAAAAATAGACAAGCGAAAACAATTGCAAAAACAAAGCAATAGACGCACCAAGCATATGAAACAACAAATAAATAGCAGTTTATGAATTGCTGCTCTTGTTTTAGAACACCGAGCGACTTGGCACAGCGGCCAAGAAAACAAAAATAAAACTAGGAAACAAAACAAAAAGCAGCACTCATCGAAATAACAACAACAAATCGCGGCAGCAACGTCTCAAAGTAAACAATTTCATGAGGCGCCTCTGCTCAGTCTGCTGCTGCTGCTAACTCTCTCGCATGCTCAGCTCTCCCACATTTTGCTCGTTCTCACACCTACTCACCTGTATGACGCTGCCACTTCAAAATATAAAAACTCCCTTTACATGGATTCCCCTACGATTGATTTCTGGCCTCACAAAATTTTTACAAATCCATTCAAATATTTTTTTTTATACCCTACACCTATGGTAATAGGGTATAATAACTTTGTGCGAAAATTGTAACGCATTAAAGGAGCCATCCTAGGTATAGACATAAGTATATAGAAATGCTTAGAATCACATTCTGTGTTGATTTCCGGTTGTCCGTCTGTCTGTCTGGCTGTCCGTGGCCACAGGAGAGAAAGAAGAAGTTGTCCGATTTAGACCAAATTTGGCACACAGTCGCAGTGAACCTTCCACTACTTTAAGTTCCGAGATTAGCAAAATCGGTCGAAGGACACGCCCACAACGGGCCAGAAAGTCCCACTACTCGGCCCTCAATAGGATACATAAATCGTGAGGTGGCAACGCTAGGCTTTGGGCTAATGGCTCCATTCGACACGCGCTCTCTTGCTCATATTTTTATACTTTGTACATTTGATTTGTACTTTTTGTGCGGTTTGCTTTTGCTCTCTGGCTCCAATGCTCGCTCTTCCACTTGGTAGCCTGCTTATTGCAAAAACCGGCATAGACAGCAAAACAACAAAAGCAACGAAAGCAAATAAGTGCTTGCGCAAAAAAAAACTAAATTCGATATGAAAAAAAAAACAGTGAGCAATGTATAAATGTGGCTTTAGTATCACGCCAACAGCAGCAGCTACAACAACAAAAGCAACGTATAAAAAATAAGCAATAGCGAAAACCGATACAAAATAAAACAAATACTTGCAGCTACTCTAGTTGAAATTAAAATTGAAAATTTCCAACTGCGCTTTGGCCCGAAATTGTGCTGCTTCGTACTCCGGTGTGTGCTTATCTGTCGGTCGTCTTTGTTCCAAAAGTTTTGCTATTTTTATACGCCGATCAATTGTTGGTCACAGCGAAACAGCGGTTCTGTGCTTGCTGCCGAAACGAATTTTGAAATTTATGTGGAGAAGGCTTTAAAACAACAGCGATGCAGTTCCCAGAAAGTGTATCCGCGAAATTCGTGCAAGCAAATAGAGTCGACAAAGTTTAATCGCCTAAAAGTGACCGAGCGCAGGGACGTACAAACGGATTTCTTGGGGCTTATGTCTTCTACTGTTGGATCAATGTAGTCAGCGTTTAGTTTAGCGTTATATATAAGAAATATGTAAACTGATTCGGGTCTGTTCCCAAATCTGTCTGCTCCCATTTGCGTAAAATGAAAAATGAATCCTCTCCTTCTCATCGGTTAGTGCTATATATAATCTATAGCACCCACTTTCCGCTTTCGATTCGCCGCGGCTGTGAGCAATGGAATGAATCAGCGAATTGCCAGACTTGCAACCACCTTCAGCTTCAACGCTTAAAAACGCCAGCAACAACAAATACACAGCGTACAAGCACTTTAAGCCTCATCAATAACAGTTGTTGGCGATGGAGCTGGGTGCTTTACATCGATATCGTCAAATAGTTTCAGACGTCATCGTCAAAATTCTTGTAGAAAATGGCCAAAAATAGAGAAATGGAGCTTACCACCCAACACTAAACCATTCTCCACTCCCAGTTGTTAGAGTACGAGATAGTTTTTCCTTCTTCTTTTTTACTTGTGTCAATATTTATTTGTTTGCCCAACTGTCGCACTCACTAAAAATACTAACAATTGAGAATTACAATTATGACAATTTTAATAGCGAGTTCTCGCCGACGCTGTTTTCCCACGGAAATGGCTATAAATAACCACGAACCGCTGCATTGCAATCAAGGAATTATACAATTACGAAATAACGGAATTACGGAATTCAATACGCCGACATCTCATTAGATTAATTGAACGTACGAAGCACTTGAAAGCTTGAACACATTACACTAGGCAAAAGCGTAATTGCGACTACCATGTCTTATACACTTTCCATATAATTCTATTATAATTCAAATTGTTTGCACTTTTCGGGTATTTTTTGATAATATATTGATATTTTTTTACATCGCAGCGCACTCTTAGAAAATACCGCTGCTGATAAACGCGTAAATAGTTTAAAATTTTTGTTTAGAACACTTTTCACTTTAAAGTAAAAAAATAAACAGTGGCAGCTTGTTGAAACCTTGAATAATTACTCTACTTAATTATAAGTTGCTTGTGCTGCTCTTACGCTGTGATGTAGAAAAAAGTTTGTGAGAATTTTTATAAACTTACATTTAGTTGCAGAAACATTAAAAGTTTGTTGGCTAGTGTTCTAGCGTCTTTGGCTTCGGGGCGTATGCGTTACAATTAATTAATTGCACTGCTGTAACAACACTCATACGCCAGCGTGACTTTTAAAATTCGTATTCTTCACTCTCGTGCATTGCAGCAGTTGTCTTTCCTTTGGAACGCATTGGCCATTGACATCAGAAAATATTCTAGTCTGACGCTTGGGGTAATGTTGACAGCAGCAACATGGACAACGAACAGCCACATCAGGAATTGGTGAAGTGTGTGCTGGTCGGCGACACAGCCGTAGGCAAGACACGCCTCATCTGCGCACGCGCTTGTAACAAGCATGTCTCGCTGTCGCAGCTGCTGTCCACACACGTGCCGACCGTGTGGGCTATCGATCAGTATCGCATTTACAAGGACGTAAGTGGCGACTGCACGGAGGAGCCTTCGTGTAAAAATCGCTTTAATCGAATATTCACCTTCATGTTGGCAGGTGCTCGAACGCTCTTGGGAGGTGGTGGACAGCGTAAATGTCTCACTGCGACTCTGGGACACTTTCGGGGATCACGACAAGGATCGACGCTTCGCTTATGGTCGGTAAGTTGCCTCCTTGCAAATGTCCTTTTTCCTTCTGGCTTATTTTTCGCCTTCTCTTCACTGCATTTCAGTTCAGATGTTGTGCTACTGTGCTTCTCCATTGCGAGCCCCATTTCGCTGCGAAACTGCAAGGCCATGTGGTATCCGGAGATACGTCGCTTCTGTCCAGATGTGCCCGTTATTCTGGTGGGCTGCAAGAACGACCTCCGCTACATGTACCGCGATGAAACATATTTGTCCTATTTCGGCGAGCGTAGCACTTTCGTCAGGTATTCATTTTTCTAATATTTGCTCGTACAATTCGCTTGAAGTGCTTCTTTTTGCCAACTCGCATATTTAGAGCTGCTCTGAAGAGCGATCTTGTGATGCCGGACGAGGCGCGCGCCGTTGCCAAGGAGCTGGGTGTTGCCTACTACGAGACGAGTGTCTTCACCTATTTCGGCGTGAATGAAGTTTTTGAAAATGCCATACGTTCGGCGTTGATTGCGCGCCGTCAGCAGCGCTTCTGGATGACCAATCTGAAGAAGGTGCAGAAGCCGTTGCTGCAGGCTCCCTTCCGGCCGCCAAAGCCGCCACCACCAGAAGTCACCGTAGTCGTCGGCAACTACCGGCAGGACATGTACAACATGTTGCTCTCGCAGGCCTACACAGATCTCATACTCATTGTGGGCGCCGGCAAGTTTCCCGTGCATAAATTTATGCTCGCTGCCGCCTCGAATGTATTCTATCGGCTTCTGAGCACTGATCTGTCGGATATGGGCGGCAGAAGCAGCAGTGAATCGAGCATGGTAAGGGCAACCGCAGAAAGTGTGCCTGGCGGCAGGACGCACTCATTCGCAATTAAATATGCTTTGCAGGTGAGTTCCACTTTTGGTGACGCGACCACAGCGGATTTTAATGATGACACCGAATGTCTCATACGCTACGAGTCACGTACACAAAGGTCAGTTGGACTAATTTACTCACAAATGCAAGTTTGAAATGTTTTAATCTCTTTTATCGATTTAGAATGTGGGAACATTTAAAGCGGCGCTCCAGCTATCAAGCGCTACCGCTTATTGAGACGAAGCGGCCGACTGATCTCTTCAAGGAGCTGCATCATCCCATATTCCAGAATATACGCATTGTGCAACTGGAGAACAATCGTGGCGTGCACATAGCGCATACCGTAATCACACTTACCAAGCTCATAACGCCGCAGGCTATGCAGCAATGCTTAAAGTTTATCTACACAGGCACAATTGAAAAGGGATTCATACACAATCTGCAGGTTCGTGCTGCTTGTGAACTAATTTTTTAAATTTTTTTTAACAATTTTAAATTTTGCAAGGACATTAAACAAGCTGCTGACTTTTTAGAACTGCCACAATTGACTTTATTACTTTCCAAGCCGCAAAATGTTTTAGCGAGCCTAAATGATGAACCAAGTCCTCACTTTTGTCTTGTGAGTAATTTTAGTACTTCTTTTTCCAGTTAGCCTTTATATAATCTCGTTTATTCCTTTTCACGTTTATAGAGCATTAAGGGGCATATGGAGAAGCACTGCATTGGTGAGGGTTGCTTTAGCGATGTTACCTTCGAGCTGGACGACGGACAGATGAAGGCACATCGTGCAATACTGGTAGCACGTTGTGATGTGATGCGTGCAATGTTGGCGGGTGATTTTCGTGAAGCGCATTCGAGTGTGGTGCGTACGAATGTTATGGACAGCAAGATCTGTTACCGAACAGATTTATATTTTATTAAAACGTTTTTATTAGGTCGCTTTCTTGTCTGTTTATTTGTTTGTATGTCCCGTACAAATCTTGGAATTAATTTTAAAGGAACTTCCCGATAATCTAGAGACTTGAAATTTTCAACATAGCTCAGAACTGGATGACAATGCAATATTATATCAAAATTTTTTCTGTGTGGGCGTGGCACCGCCCACAAATAATGAAATACTTTTTATCTCGGCACTTGTATAAGCAATGTTAACGAATTTTGGTATATTGATACATACATTCGTTTCCAACATTTTTCCTAAATGTGGTTGGCGTTGGACAACGGGGCATGGCCCCGCCTATACAACTCCAACTTAAGGAATGCTTTATCTCGGCTAATTTTACAGCAATATCAATATCAAATTTGGTATTGAGGTGTTAATAGTCGTTTCTTACATTCCTGTCATATGTGGTATGATGTAACTCACCACACCCAAACTCACCACCCTCAAACTCACCACACTCAAACTCAGCACATTCAAAGGTTTTTAGTTTTAAATCTTACTAGTATTTCCATATCAATTGAAAAATCAAAATCAAACATTATCAGGACCATCTATATTGGTTCAGAAATCTGTTTATGGCAATGAAAAATTACATTGTGTCAGGCGATATCAACCAGACAGGAGGATTACAAAAGGTATTGGAAATTTTCAACGTAGCGAGAGTGATGCTTCGCTCAAATATTAATATACAGCAAGGACTTGTGAATGGTGCAATGGGCACTATCACTGAAATTGTTTGGCCTTTATACCGTCGTGATCAGATGTGTGATACCGACATTCCATGTGTTCGCATCGACTTTGGTATAGATGGAATTCATTTGATCAAGTCGAAATCAATACAGTTTCCGGCACTCCGAAACTATGGAACAATCGAGCGAACACAGCTCCCACTAATACTCTGCTGGGCCTGCACAGTTCATTAAATGCAAAGATGTACAGTAGACCATGCTGTTGTATATCTCGGATCTGCACTATTTGCTAAAGGACAGGCATATGTCGCATTAAGTCGTGTGAGATCATTAGACGGATTAAAAATAGAGGAGCTCGACTGTTCAAAACTCACTGGCAAGAAACCGTGCAATGAAGATGCATTGAAGGAGATGGAAAGAATGCGACAACTTAGACCATAAGAATGCAATATTATTGATATAATTTAATTGAAATATAAATTTTTAAAAACTTAATTTTGCTAGCTTCTTTATTTTATATATCATGAGAAATAAACAGATTGATAGGTAGATATAACAATTTTCTATTTCGGATATAATCAGTTGAAATTTACATGTCTCTGTTATAATCTCATCAAAATGTTTGAAATTACTTGAAAAATTTTACACACACAAGACTAAAAATCAGAAAATAATTGTTAAGTAAAAAAAAATTTTTAATATTCAACGTTTTTAAAATGGACTAAAAAGTATAAAATAATTTTTCATTGCCATAAACAGATTTCTGAACCAATATAGATGGTCCTGATAATGTTTGATTTTGATTTTTCAATTGATATGGAAATACTAGTAAGATTTAAAACTAAAAACGTTGGGCGCAAAATAATAGCATAGAGTAGCTGCTGTTGAGAAAACAGTTTATATCATTTGCAGGCCAATATTATTGTACTTAAGTGATTTAATAATAATAGTCGAACTTAAGTTACTACAGCTCATACTTTCAAAGCATAAATGACTAAAATTCATCAATCAAATAGATAGGATTGAAAAACAAAGCATGCAACAAAATTCTGAATTTTAATCTACTTTTGAGTTTAACAAGTTTAAATCAAAGAATAGGCAGTACAATCAAACTGTTAGTGACTTAGGTGAACTATTCACGCATCAATAACCCAATGTATGCCCCAACGTTTTTAGTTTTAAATCTTACTAGTATTTCCATATCAATGGAAAAATCAAAATCAAACATTATCAGGACCATCTATATTGGTTCAGAAATCTGTTTATGGCAATGAAAAATTATTTTATACTTTTTAGTCCATTTTAAAAACGTTGAATATTAAATTTTTTTTTTTACTTAATAATTATTTTATATGCGACTGGCATAATTTTGAAATTTTTTTCTGTATTTTGAGGACTTTCATACCCTTTTTTACAAATCAATAAAAATACAAAAAAACTTAAATTCCATTTCAGGCAAAAATGTAATGTGAAGAAACATACTTAAGACTTTTATGAGGCAACATACAAATATTTATGAGTTACGCCAGTCGTTCTTGCTTAACAGTCATTAATACCACTTACTTTCGCTCTCTCGTTGCAGATTGTTTTTCCAGGAGTCACCATTTACACATTCCACAAATTGCTCTGCTATTTGTACACTGATGAAATACCTCCAATCTCAGCTGATAAATGTTTAAATCTTTTAGAGTTAGCCAATCGTTTATGTTTGCCGCGTCTGCTCAATTTGGTGGAGTGTCGCGTGATTGAGGATCTCACAATGATTTCACAAAACGAAACCAATGAAACGGTTGATCATTGCCTAAAGCTATTGGAACCAGTTAAGGTACTCACTTGCACTTGTAGGTCATTTGTGGAGTTATGCTTTAGCCGATTTGTTTCTTTTTTCATCGTCAGCTGCACAATGCACACCAATTGGCCGAATGGTGCATGTCGTATTTGTGCGTGAACTACAACATCATTTGCAAGTTCTCCCTCAAGGGGTTGAAGGCGTTGCATCAGGATAATCAGGAATATTTGCGGGAGCATCGCTGGCCGCCTGTGTGGTATCTAAAGGACTACGACTACTATCAGCGTTGCATTAACGAGCTAAATAAGGAGTTGAAGAACTCGCGACGAGATTCGCCGAGCGACGATGAGGGCTGCCTCTGCTTTATGGGCGGTAAGTCTGGTTCAAGTATAAATAGGAGTAGTCTGTTTTTAAAGATATGTTAGTCTATGTTTGGTGATTGTAAATTGAAAAGTTTATCGTTGCTTATAATAAGAGTAAGTCTGCTTACTTTTGATGCAACGTTAACCGCCACCTACTTGTGCCGCCGGTGTTGGGTAATTTTATATCTAATTTTTTCTTAGTATTTACAATAAAACTTTAGCTTAACTAACAATGTAAGGATTCTTTTACATGTCTTTGGTTTGTATGCATTACTTTCATGCATTCACACGCGCAATGCGCCTAAAACCTGACACATTCTTTAACATATTCGCATACATTTCGAAGCGTTACACTAGCCAACAACGATAATGCAACTGTCTTAATTTATAAATACAAAATAATTAATTGGCACAAACGTTCCGCACACGAGGTTTGGGCCTAGCTTTCTCGCATTAACTTGTGTGTGCTATGTGTTCTATTTTAGCACAAATTTACGAGACTTACAAATAAGACTTAAGGCTTAAGCCCACACAGACTATTGGCGCCCACAATTTTATTTCTTTCAGTGGATTATCATCCCACTTGGTTACTTTGTATAGGGTATTACTCGTTCGGTGAAACCCGACTGATGCTTACTTGTTTCGATTTACTGTAGCAAGTCTTATTATCTTACCAAGAAACGTTACTAAGCGGTCGCGAATTACGAAATTAAGATACAAAATTTTCACAGTTGCAAAAGAGCTGCTCTTATTTGTTGGTTAGTGTTTTTTCACATTGAAATTTTTATTTATTTTTGTTTGCAAATATAAAATCAGAACGAAACACATACACTCACTTGAATTAATATGTGAAATTTGGACAAAGTATTCTCTTGGCTCTTAGGTGGGAAATCGAAGCGGGTCAACGCATCCAGCAGCGGCAATGCCAGTGGCGAGAGCACAACCGATAATCAGATTTTCAACAGCACAGCGAATTCAATGAATCACATTGATTTAGAGGCCGATGTCGACTTGAATCTCTGACATCCAGCGCTGGGGCATAGTAGGTGAGTGCGTCGTATATTACAATTGGCAAATGCCTCTTCTAATTGTTGTGTTTTTCCTGTTTACAGGTCGCTGCGCTTTATAGTGATTTTGCCCGTGCTAATCTGTTTCATTTGTACGATTTTAAGCATTTTAATCCTTTTTCAAATTTACACATAACAATTGCAAAATGTGAATGTACAAGCAGTTGCGATTGCAGCTACCTAATGGCCAATGGAGTTATCAGCCTGAAACAAAAACAACAACAGCAAAATGCATCGTAGAGATAATTGAATTGCATTTTGAATCGGACTGCGCTGCAAATCAAAAATGCGCTATAGCAAAGCAATTATGCAGAAGCAAATGTAATGTAATGAGAAGTATTAAGGGAAAATTTTCACTAATACTGACACGCGATTTCACTTTTATTTTGTTTTTATTTTCTGCTCTGTTGCTATTCCTTTTACTGAAACTTTTTTTAATGAAATGTTTTAATTTATTATTTTATCAAGTGTTCTGTGTGCAATGTTTATGCATATATTTAATAGACAAAAACATACGTATATATATGCATTTCGTAGTATATAGATTCGTAGCTTTTTCGCATAATCATTTTGTTATTAAATAAAAACAAAACAAAAACGCAAAAACAAATACAAAATGGAAAAGAAATGTTTGTATAAGTAAGCAAAATTCCAAAAATCACATAGGGAAACTTTTGTCTAGCCATTAGCTTGTAAGCCTTTAAGCCATTTTAAATGAAAAACATAAACATGGAAACAAAACACAATATAAAAACATTTTTGCAAATTTGCTCGCTTTTTTGTTTTGAGGAATTTCGTTAAGGATTGCTTTAAAATGCCTAGCGCAATCAACAGTTTTATAAATCTTCAAATTCAGCTTCTTTTTTCCTTAAATAAATACATTTCTTTGAATTAAAATATCTCTTGTAAATTAAATTTCTTCACATTTTTAATGCTTTTTTGCTTTGACGAGCCTGTTTTGCTTCAAAACTTGCCGTAAAGTAAGCTTATAGCTTATACTCAGTCGAATGTAACGTCATCCCTTTCAAAGTTCTTTACCTTTATTATTGAATTGAAACAATTACTTTCTCTCATATTAGTGTGAATCAGAGAACGGCAATGGCTGATTGCAAAAACATTCATACGCAATCAACACCCTAAAAAAATGCCTTTGCTTTCAAGCGATCAAACTTGCACGAGCACACATGTTCGTTGTTGATTTTAAATCCATCAAAATATGTGCTTCTTGTTGGCTCGTGATTTTAGTCTTCATACCAATCGTGTCGGGTGTTTGCTCGTTCGGCTCAACAACGTTTACTTTGATCAAGAATGAAACTCAAAAAGCACAAATGAACGCGTATGATTTTTGCATGTGCCGGCAGAGAGAGAAAGATAGTGAGACCAACAGCAAAATACATAGTTTTATAACAACAAAACATACATGTGTAATTTACGTTTGTTCAGCCGACTCACACTACAACGCGCTCGCCTGCTGATTTTATTCAACACTGAGTTTTGCTGAGTGATTAAATGGGAGTGGGAATTTTCATGCATGATGAAATCAAGGAAAATGTGATTTTTGCAGTTCTCTGGTGTGTAGGGTGTCTCCTATTTTTTAACTTTTGGAATTTCATCTCAGTTTGACCCAGGCCCCTGCCTCAACTCCTTCTACCTAAGCGATTCAAAAATAATTGCTACCAAATAATGTTTGTTCATTTAAATGTACCCCTAATGAACATGTAAACTTCCACACCTCAGTGCAAACCATTTTCTGATTTTTAAAATATTTTCTATATAATTTTTATGAACGCAAAGAAAGCAAACTACAAATGCGTTCTATTAGACACACAAACAACGTCAAATGAATGCAAAATAAAAAATATTTACGAGTATATCTATTTATTATGTGTGTATATTAATGCATAGGTTTTTTGTATTTGTATTAAAATCTAAGCATAGGCTTAAAACCCCGAGTAAAATAGCGTACGTTCGTAAATGCAGTAATTTCGTGCAACATAGGAGCAGTGTTGCCACAGCGCGATCAGCTGCTGCAACTGCAACAGTAGTACTAATACTGCGTTGGTAGCAGAAATTTCTTGCAGTAAAGCCAAACTGTTGCATTAAAAAACCACTTGACGCAAAGCAATGTTGCAGTGCAACCGCAGTACTGCATTTGCGAACGTTCCCTTATACTTATATACATAAATCATGAAATGTGAAATGCAAGCATAAAATGTAATAAGATAAAACATTCAATTGCAATTGCAATTTGGCAGTGTATAGCGTTTGCATAGAAATTCCACTCAAGCCTAACAGCAGGCTACAGCACAATTGGAAAAAGGTATTTGTTACCGTCTCAATTGCCTCAACAAAACTTGCATATAAATGTTCCATTGTCCATTTTTGCAGTAATAAAATAAATAATTTCTGAATTTTATTTAGACTTATTCCAAGGAAGCCGAGGTTTAAATTACATACTGTACATAGTTTGTACATACTATAAATATGCAGCCACAATTTGAGGCTGCACTACGTTAGGCAAGGAGTATTTCATATTGCAGTTGGCTGTGAAACGAAAATTCCCCATTACTCGTGAATGGCGCTCTTTGTTACGGGATCATCTAGCACGTCGAGATCCTCCAGCATGGCGATCAATTCGGCATCGGTAATCGTGGCTGTGCGAGGTTGAACGTCTTGCATGGCATTTTGTTTCGTAAATGGCACGCTGCCGGTCGGAGCATTCACTGTAATGGCTTTTTGGTGTACTTCTTTGCTATTATTGTTGTTTGTTTGGGGTTCAACACTAGCGCATGGTTTCGGGGTGGGAGTACTCTGAGCAGTTTCTCCCATAATTTCCTGCAATTCACGCTCCAGCTCGTCGTCATAGTTGACCGTATTATCTGCTACATTAGCATTGGCCAGCGAATCCTGCAACTCCTTGTGTGCCTCCATTGTGTCTCGTACCTCGGATATGACCTCGTCTACGTTATCGTACTTGAGCCCGGAGGCGTCGAGTGCAGTTTGTAATGCTCTTGAGCCGATTTTGTATGCGTCCAGTATTTCACCATTACTCTGCGCCTCATCCACATTGCTGAGCAGCGTCTCAATGTTTAGCAGTGCCAGACTGCGTTTTTCTGCCAGCAAAAGTTAATGATCTTTATATGCCAAATTATCAAAGATAATTTTATTTTACCATGATTTTTCTCAAGCAAATGTTTCTTGCGCAGATAAGTTTTGGCCAATTGCCGTTTATTCTGCTGCAGCAACTCTCTAGCCTTGCCTTCATTCAGCTTGATGTCCTCTTCCAAGTTTTCCAGCTGCTGCAGCAGATTTTGCTGGGTCATCTGTAAATTGTGCACCGCACGATCAGCTTCTGTAATCAACACATTGCCCGCATCCGCTTTGGCTGCAGTGAAGAAATTATATTTATCAAAAATGTGTACTCTAATCAACATATTTTGCAAACTCACAAGGTATTTTAATTAGGTGTAACTGCCTTTCTCCCTCTTCCTGTTTGTACTCCAATCCGATTTTACGCTGACAGTGCAGCGTGTGCAGACATAGCCACAAACAATCTTCCGTAAAATGCAGCGGCGCCGTGCACAGCTCCTTAAAGGTTTCATAGTGCAGCAGTTTGCCCTGCTGTGGTTGCAGCACTTTTATTTGCAGGTCTTTGCAGAAGTGCTTAACCAGAAAAAAAAAAATAAAATTACAAATATTCCAATATACTTTTAAAGTCATCTGTCTCTGTCTGCCACTCACCTTTATCACACTCAAATGTACATACTCCAACGTACCAATCGTCGTGCTTTGATCTGCCAATCCTACAGAGTGTTTGATTTTCGTAAAGCCCCAGAAGAATGGCTTCCGAACGAAACTGTTGATTGCCCAACCCGTCCACCCATTCTCTGGATCATATTCATACTCAGCGCGTTGCCGTATCTTCTTTGTGTGTTGCATATCCTCCAGCACGGTGTCCAAGCAGGCTGGTATCCGATCTCCACGAGCAAACATCAACTGCAATTCGCGCTTACTGAACGTGGCGTTTCCAGTGTGCTCACAATATTGCGCTATCAGATCCTGCCAGAATGTCATCTTCGCATCGAAGTGTTCCACATTAACGGAACGCATGCGGAAAGTTGACAGCAGCACGCCCATACGTTGGTCATCTTTCCAACAGACAGGATAGGGAAATGACTCCTGCAGCACCGCAGTTGGAGACTTCGCCATTGGAATTTGTTTGTTTTGGTTGGGGCTGAGATTGGAGTTGAGGTCCTTACAACTTTTCGTGGGTGTAGAAGCGTACATTATGTCGTAAATTTGTGCCTAAGTTTACTATTTGCTAAAAATCAAAAGTATACGCAATTTTCACGACTAATCCCAATTGAGTTACAACTTTTAACGTTTTTTTTTTCATAAAAAAATCTTACCATCTGTTAATGGGGTTTTGCGTTGTTTTCGTTTTGATGACGAAGTTGCCAGCAGCAATTTTACAAGAAATAATATAGCTTCAACCTTGCCACATTGAGAGCATTCTGCCAGCTGTTAACGAATGCAACGCTGCCCACTTTCGAGTCATTCGCTTGAGCAAACTCCGCTTTTACACGAGGCGACTTTTGGCGATTTTTTGACATTCCGCTTTGAAATCGCGCATAGCTTTTACACGAGTCGACTCGCTCCACTCCACATATTGGCACTAGAGTTTGCAGCTGGTTTTATTTGTGTAATTTGTAAACATTTAAAGCACTTATTCCACTCTTTGCTCATTTTCTTCTTTATATTTTCTTTTATGCGTAAAATTCTGTAAATTTTGCAGTTTATTTGCAATATGTATTCACTCCATTTCAAGTTATAATTAACAGTCGACAGCGCGAAGCGCGAAAGTGAATAAAGAGGAACGTCAGAAAATCAGAAAATCGCACCACAATCGCTGCCGGAGCGATTTTGCGTGTTCCCCTGTCGTTTCACCCCTCTTTCCAACATTCTTCCGTGTCGTCAGGGCCGACTCGCCTCGTGTAAAAGCGGACAAAGCTCAATTTGAAAAAAAGCCCATTCTACCGAAAGCGAAACGAAATGGAAACGAACATTCAGTCTTCCACCAATTTCTTATTTCCGAGTGGGTTTTCAAATATTCAACAGTTTTCTTTAATTTAACAACAACACTGCACTCCACTCATAAATTTTCACCAAATTAAAAATTTTCAATTTCTTATAAAAAATTGTGCGCGAAATCTATCAGACCATTTGTTATTTTCAGCCACGGAATTCTAAAGCCCCGTTCACATTCGACTTTCCTCGCTTTGCTTGACAGTTCGAGATTCAACAACAAAGCGTGAAAAGTAGAAGGTTTGGTACAATGAACGCTTTAACTTTGGATTTTACTGATATAATTTCAGTAGTAGTAGTTATGCTACTAATGTTTGAAATTCGCGAGTGTCTTAATTGAAAACGCAAACGCACGAGAAAATGAAATCAACTGCAAGCGCACGAGAAAATGAAAAATATCACACAAAATTTTAACAACTGATTGTCAAAGCGCAAAAAAGTTGAGAGTTGCCCAACATTTTGCTTCGCATTGCTTCGCTTCGCTTTCCTCGCGTTCTATTTAGCAAGCTCATATAAAAGCATGTATTGAACTTATCTGTCGAAGCGAAATTCTGATGCAAAGCGAAGCTAAAGTCGAATGTGAACGAAGCTTAAAGTTATAGTTGGTATCCCTGAGAGTCTAAAGCCTCGTTCACATTCGACTTTCCTCGCTTTACTTGACAGTTCGAGATTCAACAACCAAGCATGAAAAGTAGAAGGCTTGCTACAATGAACGCTTTAACTTTGGATTTTACTGATATAATTTAAGTAGTAGTAGTTATGCTACTAAAGTTTGAAATTCGCGAGTGTCTTAATTGAAAACGCAAACGCACGAGAAAATGAAACCAACTGGAAGCGCACGAGAAAATGAAAAATATCACAAAAAATTTCAACAACTGATTGTCAAAGCGCAAAAAAGTTGAGAGTTGCCCAACATTTTGCTTCGCATTGCTTCGCTTCGCTTTTCTCGCGTTCTATTTAGCAAGCCTCATATAAAAGCATGTGTTGAACTTATCTGTCAACGCGAAATTCTGAAGCAAAGCGAAGCTAAAGTCGAATGTGAACGAGGCTTAACAAATAGACTCTTTTTTCTTTTTTTTTTTCTCATAAAAGCAGGGAAGCACTCATCCCTCTTCTAAGAGCTTTTTATTCTCTGGGGGCCTTTTTTTTATTTCTCATGAAACCGAACTGGAAGACAAACTCATCCCTATCCTAAAAAATTTTTTATTCTCAAGGTACGAAATTTATGGAAGAGGTACCTTTTTTTAAAATTGGGTACGTTTTTATTTTGGCCCAGCCCAACCCTGGTCTGACAGCTTGTGGGAAAATGTGAACAGCTCGCAATAATATCGGCAAAAGAGAAATTCAATGGTGCAAAGAAAGTTTTAAGTTTTTCGTAGTTTCATCGTCGATTTCATGGAAAAAATCCTTGGTAATTCACATAAAAACAATTAGAAATATAAACTAAAGTTTTGCAGAGGGAACAGCATTGCGCGCAATCGACTTATAACGAAAAGTGCGGACTTCGTTTGTGAACCAACAATTTGTGGGCTTTCATCTTGGACAAGTTTAGTGGGATAACACGATAACACACAGCCACGCACCGACACCGCACCAATAGATTCATATGATACACTCAAAGAACAGCGGAATCCATTAAGTACTTGTCCGTGAACTGTCCCGCGTTACCGCACTAGACCTTGGTCTTTTCAAGGACCCGCGATCCCACGACTCACTAAATTGCGGAGCCGCCACTACTCTCTTTGGAACGTAATTGACTTGCGGGAGCGCATGATTCACGCAGTTTTGTTATAGTCATAAGGTTATTGTGCTGAGCTGTGTGATAAGCACTGAAAAACGCAATCCAGTGTGACAGTGCAACAAAGTCTTCTGTGTGCTGTGTATCTTCTAATCAGAGTCGTGCTATTTTGAAAATTTTGCGTCTTCGAATTATTAGAAAGCGTTGGGTTTGTTTTGACCGGCGTTTCGGAATGCAAGAAGAGCATTCGTCAACAACAGCATCAACGCCGCCGCCGCTGCAACAGCCCAAGATGTTGAAATCGCAACTGTCGCGGGGTAAGTGCAGTACGTATTTATGAGATTTAATTAAGGCAATTTGATTTTCAAGCAATTTGCACGGTTTTTAAGTAATGCCTGAAAGTTTGCTATAGTTTTGGTACATGCCCAAATGAATTTTCAGCAATTTAATATTGGGTTTGTGCAAATTTGTTACATTAAAAAAATTGTTCAATACATATGTTTTCACTTTTTTATAAAGAAAACGACAGTTTTTCTCTACTAGCACTTGCAAGTGTTCGTAAAGTTCATGCTGCGTTTGTTTGAATACGTCACGGTCGATAGTAGCTACGTTGGAGCCAGACCGTAGTGTGCTTCATTTGCATGTGTACGCGCCTCGAAATGTCGTCGTTCAGACAGGCCAATATGTCGACACAATAAAGTGGTGTGATTCTACTGCTCTCTGAGTTTCTGTAACAATATTTACTGAGCTGCATCGGCATCTGGAGCTGTCTGCCGTATTGCGCCTGTTAACATTGACATGCTGGGAATGTATCAACTGCGCCGAAGACCCGCCCAACCACTATTGATGCAAAAATACACACAAAGCAATTCAATAGCCATTTTTGTAATTTGGGCACACACACACTTCAATTAATTCAAATGCGCGTAACGCAAAAAAGCCACAATTGATTAATTTCAATATAAGGAATATTAATTGAAAAACATGTTGCATTTTATTCAAGCATTAAAGCACCTCTGCTTGCATTCGAATACAGGCAGGAGATCAAAGTTCAAATTTAAAGAATACAATTTTTTATGTCTATCAAATGTACGACATCCAAAGTACAACTTGAAGCTCGGAAGACAAGCAAATAACAAAAACACACTCTCTCGCTGTGCGCTCTTGGAATGTTGCTCAATATCATCCGCATTGAAGTCGAGTAAAGTTACATTTGCATGCTCAAACAAACAGAAACCCCCTCTTTGATGCTCACCGACGTGACTAAAGCAAAGAGAGTATAAGGAGAAGAGGTAACAACCCGTTCCAGTGCTAAAAATGCGTGACTTTAGTACAGAAAAACTAGTAGAAAACTGACTCATTCTACCCAGAAACCTGCTCATTTTTCTCGAGCGATTCCGGCCATTATGTTGCCGCTTGTGTGGCGGATATTGAGTAAATTCAAGAACCGGTTTGTTCGGCGCAGGATAGATTGAGTTTCTTTCGCATTCCGCATGCAGTCGAATTCGACAGTATCGCTGCTGATGTCAAGCAGAACAGGCCAAAGTGTGGATGTTCTGCTTGTTCTCATGTATGTTCCAACACGTGGCAAAAACCGGTTTTGGGAAATTGGTTTGCTGCGAGTGCCGTACATTTCTCAATTTCTTGATTCTTTGCCGTCTTGTCGAATTTTCGTTTTGCCGACTGCAAACTGACAAATGGCAATTTCCTATTAGACAAATAATATGTTTGCTTGTCTTTAAATTTTATCAAATTAAGCGCAGTGCATTTTTCAAAAATTTGTCTTTATTTAATATTTTTTCATCTATTTTATTTGCATTGATATACATATCTTGGTAAAGCACTTTTCTCAGATTTTGCAGATACTTTTCGTCAAATATTTTTTAAGGTCATATTTTTTTAAAGAGCACATTAAATATACATTAATTAATCACATTTATCCAATATACATACTTACATCCCTTTCAACACTTATTTCTGTCCTTAAGCAGCACACCCGACGACAGCATTATTTGAGCTGTCCGTCCGTTTGTTTACATTTTTTATACACACTTGCCTGGGATGCTGTTTTGATGTGTGTGTGTGTTGCCTGCAAATTTTTCGCCTTTTTGAACGCATTCTACCTAGTAAGTATTTTTTATGTCGCGACCACTGCGGACGGCTAGGCGTGCAGGTGTTTGGCGCGGTTGTCTATGATAAGAGGTCGGTTGCAGATTTTGTAATAAAGGAACGTCATTATGTTGTGGAAAAAACTGGCCTTTGTGATATTTAAGAAGCATTTAACAAAATAAATAAATTCGAAATTGAGGAAGGCTTTTATGAGGGAACGTACTTTTTCAATATGCAACCAATTTAGCAATTTTAACACAAAGCAAAAATTCTGAGGCCAATGTCGACAAAATCACTTGCTCACTCACTCATTAAAATGACGTCGCAATTATGTTCAACAAATTTATTTGTAATTCATCGGGATAATTCTATTTTATGGTATAAACTAACTATTTTGTGTGTATTTATGATCAAATCGATGAGGCTGGTAAAAACTGAAAATTCAGTTTGTTGCAATTGCATTTCTTTCTATTTTCGAAAATTTTTAATGCTGGTCCTGTAATATCAAATTAAGATCAAAAGCAAACATTGTTCAGTGCAATTTTTCAAGTTTACAATGCTTATAAATGTTCAGTTGCACGAATTTCCGTAGGAGCATAGAATGTCGACATTGCCACCACAAAAACGAAACTACGTCCGTTGAATCGGTGAAAAGAGGCACGCTACATTCCACTTTTTTCCTTCAATTCAGCGACATACAGAAAGAAAACCGCTTAAAAATTATTGCGACGTCATTTTAATGAGTGAGTGAGCAAGTGATTTTGTCGACATTGGCCTCAGAATTTTTGCTTTGTGTTAAAATTGCTAAATTGGTTGCATATTGAAAAAGTACGTTCCCTCATAAAAGCCTCCCTCAATTTCGAATTTATTTATTTTGTAAAATGCTTCTTAAATATCACAAAGGCCAGTTTTTTCCACAACATAATGACGTTCCTTTATTACAAAATCTGCAACCGACCTCTTATCATAGACAACCGCGCCAAACACCTGCACGCCTAGCCGTCCGCAGTGGTCGCGACATAAAAAATACTTATTATGTAGGTAGAATGCGTTCAAAAAGGCGAAAAATTTGCAGGCAACACACACACACATCAAAACAGCATCCCAGGCAAGTGTGTATAAAAAATGTAAACAAACGGACGGACAGCTCAAATAATGCTGTCGTCGGGTGTGCTGATTAAGGACAGAAATAAGTGTTGAAAGGGATGTAAGTATGTATATTGGATAAATGTGATTAATTAATGTATATTTAATGTGCTCTTTAAAAAAATACGACCTTAAAAAATATTTGACGAAAAGTATCTGCAAAATCTGAGAAAAGTGCTTTATCAAGATATGTATATCAATGCAAATAAAATAGATGAAAAAATATTAAATAAAGACAAATTTTTGAAAAATGCACTGCGCTTAATTTGATAAAATTTAAAGACAAGCAAACATATTATTTGTCTAATAGGAAATTGCCATTTGTCAGTTTGCAGTCGGCAAAACGAAAATTCGACAAGACGGCAAAGAATCAAGAAATTGAGAAATGTACGGCACTCGCAGCAAACCAATTTCCCAAAACCGGTTTTTGCCACGTGTTGGAACATACATGAGAACAAGCAGAACATCCACACTTTGGCCTGTTCTGCTTGACATCAGCAGCGATACTGTCGAATTCGACTGCATGCGGAATGCGAAAGAAACTCAATCTATCCTGCGCCGAACAAACCGGTTCTTGAATTTACTCAATATCCGCCACACAAGCGGCAACATAATGGCCGGAATCGCTCGAGAAAAATGAGCAGGTTTCTGGGTAGAATGAGTCAGTTTTCTACTAGTTTTTCTGTACTAAAGTCACGCATTTTTAGCACTGGAACGGGTTGTTACCTCTTCTCCTTATACTCTCTTTGGACTAAAGCGCGTTGCTCCCTACTTGCGTTGAAGTGCTTGTACGATCGCCTGCTCCCACTCTTTGCCTCTTTTCGCTTCTCTATTGTCAGTTTAGCATTTGCTCTTACCACTCTTTTTGCATCCGAAGTTCCAATTCACAGTTCAAGAAACCTGTTTCAATGTAGTTTGTTTGTTTATCCACGATCCCTTCTCAATGGCACAGGTATTTTGGCTAAAATATGTATTGTATTTAAAGACTTGGCTACGCGCTATCATGCAATCCTCAATTTGACAGAATTTTCGAATTATGTACATACATATGTATATGATTACACTGGTCAGTACATTCTTTCGTGCGGTAATTTATTCAGGGTAAATATGATTAAATTAGTTCTCTGACAAAAGATATAATTTTAAGAGACTTCTCAGAATCAGTCTGTCCTGGGTAAAATATTGAACTGTGTATATGCTTGTACAATGTGAGAAATGCAGCAAAAAGAGAATTAGCACCGCTTTAGTTAAAAAAAAAAAATAAAGGTATAATGACGCTATCTAACTAACTTTTGATTTGTATTCACTGCTTAAGACTTATATAACTAAAATTTTTGCCTTTTTACAGGAGAAGAAAATAACTTTATACTAATTGAAACGCTAGAAATATAGCATATGCTTATAAATTGTTCTTTCCTAATACATATGTATACAATTACTCACTAAAGTAAGTACACACCCTTTTTGCATTTTGACTTTATGAAAATATTCGTATATTCTGCGTGTAATGTAATTTATTTGCGAAAGTAAATTCAAAATTCACGGATCCGATGCACGTGGAAAAGTATGGAGAAAAGCAAATACTGAGCTAAGTCCAAGCAATATGGCTGGTACTGTAAGCATGGAGGAGGTTCCATAATGGTTTGGTGGTGAATGGCGGCATATGGGATAGGGAATTTGGTTATAATTGAAAGAAAAATTTATCGATTCGCATATTGAAATATTCTCAAAGAAAATTAAAGCAAAGCGGCAGAAATTTGGGCATTGAGTGAGGGGTCATTTATCTTCCAGCAGGATAATTAACCCATACAAATTGCTCTTAGTGTATACTTGCTTTTCTGATGTAAATTTGGCGCTTTTTCTATTTATATTCGTATAACTTTAAAGATAGTTTTGTAATTCGAAATATTGTTTTTGTTTACTTTATTTTGTAGTTTTCCTGAATAAAAATTTTTGTTATTTTATACAAAATATTGCAAATTATTTCAGAACGAATAGAAATATGCGGCGTGTACTTAATTTAAAGGGTAGCTGTATGTACTGTACTTTGAATAATATATGCAGAAGAGTGCTTTATATCACATTCGCATTTCCAAAAAAGCAGCACTTAAAGCACTTCTTCGAAAGTAAATAGCAGGCGTTTTTCATTGGAACGTTTGATTTATAGTCTACACACTTCGAAACGTCCCACTGCGAAACGTAAACTATTTGCAATTGATTTCTATGAATTCGGTACGTATCGATGCTGTGTATCTCGTTGTTTGTTTACATTTATCTAGGCCAAATTTACAACTGCATCGACAACATGACTTTGCATTTGGCTCGATCTCTTTTTGTTGTCATCATATTAACCATCAAAAGTCGACAAACTGAAGTGAGAGTTGATTGATTAAGTAATTCGCTACGCAATGTCTGCGGACATTAATTTTTTATAGTTAAAAAAATTTATTTTTTACACGAGGAAGTAAAAAAAGCGTCAACAATGAAAAGAAATAATGAGAGCAGTATGTCAATAACATGAAGAGAGCTAAAAAGAAAAGCAGCATTATGCTCTTGCGCTATGCGTCTGCCGGCCGCTCTATCATTTTATCGGCTTCGCGTGCTTCTCTCTCCAGCTTTGATAAGCCAGCAATTCGTTGAAGCGATTCCACATAGTTGCTTAGCATGCGATTGGCGCGAACGAATCGCCACATTGTGTCTGCTCAGTGAAAGAGAGCAGGCGCACGTATGTACCTCGACCGAGAAGTAGCGACTTTGGTTTGGGGCCTTGTGGCACAGACGATCGCGCGATTTGTTTTCAAACGTCTGTGAACAGCGAATTCGAACGGAGGGACGGACGGACCAGCGCTTTTTCGCGTTTGCAATCGTAACAATTTCGTTCAACTCTCATACTACGTGCACATATAACAAAAAAATGCACGAAATTTGATAGAAAAGCGAAAGAAAGAAGGAAAAAATCATTCGTCTCGTTCCTCGTACGCCTGTGCAACTGTGACTGTGATATTTTATGAAATACAATTTTAAAAGCAAAACTTTCTAAAAAAAGTTATAGAACCGAATCAGCACAAATACGACAAAATGAAAGTGCCCACTCGTGATTGCAAGTATTCGTTCAATTTGAAAATATTCAAACTACAAAGTGCAGGTGGCGTCGCCAGCAGCACTGGCGCTAGCAATGATAAGAAGTCCAATACTTCGCCCATCTCGCCCGCTATACTGAGCAAAAGAAATTCGTGGCGGGCTTCCTGGCGAACAAAAAACGGCAATAGCAACAGTGGAGGCAGCAACTTCCACAAAAACAAACACCCACGCATTGATAGCGCCGATCCAGACACAAGTCAAATTAGCATGCGCGCCGCTGAGGAGCCTCATTCAGCCTCATTGGAAGATATTAACGTGTGTGAGCGCCATCGCCACAAATCCACAAATGGGCCAACCGAAAATGTCGGCAATGGCTGCCAGCCCGACTTGATGGAGCAATTAGATGAGTTCATGTGTGAGTCGACCGCACTCAAATACCAAATTATTTACCGCTATAATCCGCGCCTTGATCGCATTGCAAATTTAACGCTCTCTTCAATTTCGGTACCAATTCCTTTTCCATACCAATGCCGTTTCGGCTGTCAAACAAGATTTGCCAAACACGACATGATATCATGGCTGGCGGGTGCACGCTTATTTTCCGGCGGGCTAAAGTTTAGCGCAGATAAGAGGAGCACACGAAATTTCTACATAACCTCCAAAAGCTCTCTGCCATCTGCAGATCGTCTGCCATTGTATTTTGTTTTTTCAATTAGAATATGTACTTTAAATTAAAATATTTAGGAATCATACGTATAGAGTGTGATCTCTAGACACTGATATAGAGCGAGTGTGATTTATGGCGCGTTTCGTCTGGCGTTTCTTCAGACAACTGTGAGTCAATATTTGATTAGGACGGGGACATGACTTAGCAAGAAAATATCAAAAGCAAAAAGATCAATATGTATAAGTAGCATTCGTTTTTTACAGGAAAAGGAAAAAGTATTTAAAACTAAAACGGAGGCATGTAATTATTTCTCCATTACTCAAAAATCCATTATTTTCAATTATATTGTGTAAGGGCCTTCATCGCTTTCCAATATGCCTTCGTTCAAATTTATCTGTTTAAAATCTACAAAATTGCGTCTACATACATGTACACTCAAATCAACGAATTATCTGATAATTATTTTGTGCATGCTTTTTTTAATTAATAATACATACCGATTACATATTGCTGTTAATCGTGTTCTGTAATCAGTGAGCAGTTCAGTAATGGCTAATCTATATTATAGCTCATAAACCTGCAAGATTAAGTGTGCCGACGAAAGATCGATTAATATAAAAGTTAGAATGCGCTGATCTAATGCTTCAACTCACAGTTCCAGTTGGAAAGCAAATGACCTCCGTTAAACCTTTCCTTACAATTTGTTTTACGCAATTAACATTGCTTTATATAAATATTAACAGCAGAACTTACATATTTTTAGATAGAAATATTAATCACGAATATTTTAAATCAATTGTTGAATTCTGTTCTTAGTGGCATGTCTTCAAATTATTTTCCAAAGATTGGAGTTAAAGTTAATATTTTCTCACTTTTGAAATTCAAAATTTACGGTTTTAAATGCTTCAGCAGAAATATTCGTTATATGCTCGAACTTCAACTTCATGATGCCAAAATTTACAAAAAAATTTCGGCACCAATTTTTTCAGCACAATGTTTCATTAGGCTCCAACTTCAAACGGCGACTTCACAGCTCAACTTCTAGTGCAGGAGTGGCCAACACGCGGGCCGCATGCGGCCCGCCTTGAACATTTTTTCAGTCCAATCTTCCCGTCATTTCCTCTAATTTTCCATATGTGCGGCCCGCGAGATAATTTGGGTTGGCCGACCCTGTTCTAGTGCTAACATGTTAGTTTGTTATATTATGGCATTACAGTTAAAGTTGATTACCATTTCAATTGTATGTTTTAGTAGGGACATTTTTTTTTCATAGCAAAAAATTTTAAATTCATAAAACAGTAATTTTTGTGGCTTTTGTGACTGTCATCAGAATAGTGCTTTAACTTTGAAATAATGCTCCTGGGTAGCCTGTTTTCGAGAGTAATGACCTCTGTAACTGTAGCAGCGCTTTCCTCTAGACTTCAATAAGATAAAGGTTACGGCTAAATCCTGTTTCTCGCGGCACATTCCGATTTTTGTTGTTGAAATATCTGTTTTTTTTATAAATTTTAAAACTGCATTTTTGTGTCTAAAAAATGCCGCTGGCCTGGTTGAGGTCACAAACTCTCCGATAAACTCTGGCATGTTATCGTGCAATTGCTTGCTGTATTGTCCTTATCTAATGTCACAGCTGACCAGACCAGTACTCATGCTGGCGGGCCTAATCTGCTTCTCTCCCTAGTCGCTATAGATTAGATATTCAAATGTTAATGTATATGTACATATATATGTACATAATTCCGAATTCGAGAATTTGTGCGCGTCCGAAGAAAACCGCCGCGACCACGCTCGAACTTTGCATTTCCTTTCACAATATTTGATTCGATTTGACTTGGTTTGATTTGATTTGTAATTTCTTTACTTTGCTGGCGTTCTTTTCGATAAAGTATTTCCTTTTTGTGTTGATAATGTTTACGGCGGCGTGGTGGTGCCTTTGCTTAAATAGTTGATTGATAATAAGAAAGAATAGCAGCAATCGGCCTACGCGCACTTGGCCGCTTACTTAATTAGCAGATATATCAATTCCGCCATTTATTGGCCAATATTTACTTACTTATTTTATTTTATTAAGATTGGTTCACTTGACTTGGTTAAACAAATTCAATTGCCCGTGATACAAGTCAGTCAGTCGGGTCGGTTAACGTGTTCGAGTAGGTTGTATTTTCACATTTAGTCGAGGCACCGCTCGGGCGTGAAAGCACATTAAAATTCTTCTCATTCGCTCTCTCAATATAATACTATTGATGGGTCTCTCTTAGCTCCGCTCTAAAATATTACAAAATTTAGAAATTTCACTGTTCGAATGTGCTCAAACGGTTTCTGATTTATGTTTAGCCCGGGTCTGCTACCGTACGTATGTTTGTGTGTATGTGTGTGTGTGTTCAATAAAAGTGCACGTTATAAAAGTTTGATAAACGCGCGCGTTCCACACTTTTTTCGATAACGTCTTTTGTATTTGAATTGCCAGCGTTTCGCCGTCTAGGCTTTGTGCTATTACGCAAGGCAATCGTCTATGTTTTTGTTGTTTTAAATCGACGATTTAAAATTCAAGAATGCACTTAAACGCCGCAATGTTGGAGCTTTTGCGTACAGGTACATTTTTCCCAACTGATAACTGAATAAAAGATTCCCAAATTATTGCTATTCACCGCCAGATGGCAATTGACAATAAAATTGCTGAAATATTAGCCAAGAAAGACAATGCACAAGAAATTAGCTTATATTTTGCAGTTGTAGTTGCTTTTGTCGTTGTTGTTTTGTTTCTTTTTGCCATATACCCTTCGCTCTTGACTACTCTCAAACTTGCCTACGATTTCCGACTTTCTGTTTTCAGTTTTGTTGTTTTTTGTTTAAATTTTATAGGAGCAGCAATTTTTTGCGTTTTGCATATTTTAAGTTGTCACGCGTCAGGCATATCTGCCGATCAATATTTGTATATTGCAAAAATCGGTAGTTTTCGATTTGCCTAAAATCGCAAAGTTTGCATAAGTTTTAACGTCTCACTTTGCTTAATGGGGTCGTTGCGCAGCAAACCAAAAATCAAGCAAAGAAATTAAAAATTTATTTGCATGCAAGTTTAAGAATAGTGCTCATGTTGATGATTTTAAAATGTTAAATGTTATAGATTTCAATCTGGAATTTCTCACTCGTAAAGACAAACTGGAAAATCTACTCGACTGCGCTCAGGCAGGTTTGACTTAACAAACGCAAATGACGAGCTTTCGTTCTAAGCGATGGTAAAATATTACTGCAGTATTTATAGAAATTATTTGCTTTGAATTTGCCACAGCTTCTTTATACTTCCTTACCTGCAAAGCAATATATCGTATTAACATAGTTTTTATACAAAATGCTGCTGCACCTCTTCTGAAGTATTTTATTTATATGATTTCGCTACTCGAATAAATGCTTCGAAAAGCGCCGACTACGACATAAAATATGATACGACGGGCTTTAAGATTCTTCCTTAATCTTGCTATGACTTTATTTAATTATTACAATTAAAATTAGAATAAACTTAAAACCAGGGCTATCGAGGATTTAACTTCAGCATATGAGAGCGTTTTGTATACCTATTAATTCTTGTGCGCTTTCTTGAAAGATATAAATTTTATAGTATCTCACGAAAAATGTGTGTCTGCTCGCTAATGAAAATAAATCATGCCTTATTTTATGATGGTATGATATCGAAAATATCGGCTCTAGCTATAACCGCCCGTAAGATGAACTGTTTTAAAAAACCTCTTAAAATCTTGTTATCTCGATCCTGTCAGAAGTTTTTTTAGATTGTTATTTGATCGCTAAGCACTCTCAAATATTTTTACATTATTTTGTCATGATTATGAAGATTGTTGTTTATACCTATTTATACTTTATAACGATCTTTTATGTTTCTTTTCTGCTCTCTCATCTTTTCCGTTGTAGCTATGCCCTGGTTTGGCATGGACATTGGTGGCACCCTAACCAAACTCGTCTACTTCGAGCCCAAGGACATAACACCCGATGAGCAGGATCAGGAGGCGGAAATCTTGCGGAATATACGACGTTACTTAACGAAAAACTCCGCCTACGGCCAAACTGGACACCGTGACACACATTTGCAGGTGCGTCAATGCGTCAACATGAAACAGCGCATTTTTCTTTTCACAAATATACTTAAATAATGTTAAAACTAAACAGGATGTTAGCTTTTAAGGAAATTGAAGTTTGAGCAGTTCCAGTTAAGCGCAACTTTAAAGCTTAGAGTGCGCCCTTCGCTAAAAGCTGAAAAACTTGATAATTCGCATTGTTTATTTATGGACCACACGCTTTGTTGATTGTTGTCGTTGTTGTAAGTGATGTTGTAATATGTACAAACAATTTACAACAGCGGCAGTAGCAGCACAGCAACAACAGCGACAGCGACAACAATTATAGTTATGGCAGTAACCTGTACGATTTTCATGCAGGCAGGCAGCAATATTATTTTTCCCTGCTCGTTGTTGTTGTAACTTGTTAATTTCTTTTGACCTTCATTCCGGTACGTTCATTCATTTTCGTCTTTTCTCTACTTTACCTTATTTTACTTTATTTCAACTCACCTCACTGAATGGTGAACTGCGGTTTTTATAGTGTGAGTGTGTGTGTTTCTTCGTGCGTGTTTGTATTGGTTTTTGTTTTCAAAAGCCGAATTTTAAATTTCGTTTTCGTGCTGATTTTACAAAATGACGCTAAACGGACTTGAATCGAGTCAATTCGATTCGATTCAATTTTTTCGCAGTGGTTTTTTTTAGTAATTTGCATTTTGTAGTTTTGTAAAGAAAAGTAAATGGCACGCATAAATATTTGATTTAATACGCAAATAACTAGCACCTTGTACTCTCCATTGCATGCTCGAATGTCAAGTGTAGGATGATCATTTTCTGCGCACTGAATTCAATTCATAATGCAATCAAAATTGATCGACCAAAAAATTTCAACTTTTGAAAATTTTATTCATCCACAACATAATTTGGTTTTCTTTGTCTTTATTAGATTTTGAAGAATTTTTTTTCAAAAAAATAAAGATATTAATATAAAGTTTAACTTAATAAATAAATATTGCAGAAATTTCATTTGCGTATAATATTGACACATTTGCACAGTTCCCAATCGAACAATTGACGTTGATTTACTTTTGTTGCCACCGACGTTTAAACACGTCCTTTCAGCAAAGTTTAAGAACAATTTAAAATCATTAAAATAAGTTCGGAAGGTCATTGACACGAAAGGAAAATTTTAACTAATTTGCACAACAGCCGACGAACGAGGTTTATGTCTAGCTTTTAACTTGTTTGTGCATTCTATTTTAAGCACAAATTAACGGGACCTACCCATTTATTGTCAGGCCGTGTGCGTTAAGCTTTTTTATGAGAAGCTTTTTATCATAGCAAAATACTCGAATTCTCGAAGAGTTTCCAACTATCTCGGGAGAGATGGCGTCCCGCGCGAAAAAACCAAGTTTTTGTTTTTTATAGACATATTATATATAGATATATGAGTGACTGAAATTCGATCCAGCGAATCTATGCTTAAGGAACCGAGCTCTTATCCACTGAGCGACATCCGGAACAATTGCCTAACAATTATCGGAAAGAGCAAATCTGTGCTTTCGTTTACTTCGAGCCCAAGGACATGACACCCGTTGTGACCAGTATCAGGAGACAGACATCTTGAGTTCGAAGTCTTTCTTGTCTTTTTCTAAGTTTTTTAGAATTGCTGAGCAAGTTACTCTTATGAAACTGATCTCATATAAAATGTCATACTGCAATTTCCTATGCAATATGCTGTCGAATACAGCGAACCACCGTTTGTTGCTATTTTTAAAATTGAGAAGCCATAAAATGCACACATGCACAGGAGCTGTCGCGAATTGCAATTGTGGGTAAAAAATTGCAGTGAAAATTTGGGTTGCATAGCATCGTAGATTCAAAGGCGAAGGATCTGGAATTACGCAGTCCAGCGCCTAGTCAGCTGTGCCTGCACGCTTTCTGCAATATTTACATTGCTTAGCTTAGCTTGGTGTTGCTTTATTTTGATGTCTGATTTTGGTTGCACAAACGCATTCATTGACTCTTGACTCAATTTTGTATTTCACCGTTTGTGTTCAAATTTTTTTTGTAAATACTACTCGTAATTACACTTACTACATATTCATGAGGCCCGCTTGACGTTGTCGCGTGTGTAAGACCTCAGGTAAAGAGGCACAACACACCGATTTGTGATAAATTTCAACAATAGTTTTTGAACATTATGCCTTGGCATTTGTGTGCCTTTGGCACTTTGGCAACATTTACAATGCAAAGAGGCACTAAAGTTTAAGTTCAAGCTCGATTCTTGAGCTCGAGCTTGATAAGAGAAAAGGTTTAGAATAGGAAAACTTCACTAATCTTCTGACTACATTTCTTTTTAATTTATATTCGGTTTTTGCACACTAACGGCGTTTTATTTTTGTGGTTGCTGTTACACCGCTCAGTTGTTTTTATTTCAAAATCTTATATAATATTTTCGTTATACATTTAGGAAATATTAGTTATCTACTTCAACATTAACCTGCTTCCTCTTCGCTTGCCTTACAGATGGACAATGTGGAGATACGTAAGCGTCGCGGCTCGTTGCACTTCATACGCTTCCAAACAACAGATATGGGCAATTTTCTATCGCTCTCCCGGCAAAAGGGCATGGCCGAGCTGGTGACCACGGTGTGCGCCACCGGCGGTGGTGCGTTTAAGTTTGAGAAGGACTTCCGTGAGGTGGGTACTTCTAGCAGTTATCAAAATGTTTACTTAATAAATAAATTCGAATTTGTGCTTGTCGCCTTGCAGCAAGTGAACATGAAATTGGCGAAATTCGATGAATTGGACACACTGATCAAGGGCATACTCTTTGCGGAAGTGCAAAATCCCACAGAATGTTACTACTATGAAAATGCTGGAGACATATTGTAAGTGTCTACTAAAATTCGCTGTCTGGACTACGGGCATGCCTTTATTTTCTCTCATATACAATACATATATCGTTTTTCGACATACAAAAAATGTATAATGTTTGTAAATAGCTGCTAATTTTTTTTATATAAAATCTTAAGTTTTTTTCGGAAAGCATTCTGTTTCTGAAAAACCAACTTGCGCTCTAAGTACTAGAATTATTTTTCCTTTTCAAGGCTATATTTCAGAAAGTTGTTTGCAAATATCAAACAAATTTGTCCGAGCATTCGAATCTACATATAAATGACTTTTAATGAGTTGACAATTTGATTTTTGATTAACTTTAGACAGTTGTGCAACCAACACAGTGTGCATAGAAAATATAGGTATTTGCTGAGACAGATGCCGGTGTAGGGAGAGTAAAGACTTTGCATATACATACATACATACATACATACATGTACAATAATGTATTGAAATTTCTTGTGTTTTTAGGAAAAGCGAGAAACGCTCGTATGATTTCTCACAGCCATACCCATTTATTTTGGTAAATGTGGGTTCGGGCGTATCCATATTGGCAGTTTATGGTCCAAACAATTTCAAGCGTGTATCGGGTACAAGGTAAGTAATATGTTGCAATGGCATTATCAATCAATTTTAGAATATACACACGTACTTATAATATTTTCGCTCTTCCACACACAGTTTAGGCGGTGGTACATTCCTTGGGCTGTGTTGCCTGCTAACCGGCTGTAATACGTTCGAGGAAGCTATACAGCTTGCCACAACGGGCGACAATCGTAAAGTAGATAAATTAGTTAGAGATATTTATGGTGGTGATTATGATCGATTTGGCTTAACAGGCGACTTGGTGGCCTCCAGGTGAGAAAGCAACTGCGTTACTTGAAATTTGACGAATTATAATCATATTTTCGGCACATTTCGTTCCCCGCAGTTATGGGCAAATGCACATCAAAGACAAACGCGCCTCCGTGGCACGTGAGGATTTGGCCAATGCCACGCTGGTCACCATCACCAATAATATTGGCTCGATTGCACGGATGAGCGCGCTAAATGAAAAAATGGATAAGGTACGCTGCAATGCACATTTTGAGGGAGCTGCTCTTTATTATATTTTGTGGTTTTTTTTTGCTTTACCAGGTGGTCTTTGTTGGCAATTTCTTGCGTGTGAATCCCATATCTATGAAGCTGTTGGCATATGCCATGGAATTTTGGTCAAATGGCACATTGAAAGGCCTCTTTCTGGAGCACGAGGGCTACTTCGGTGCCTTGGGCTGCCTGTTGCAGTTCAACGGCGAGATTGCGGCTGCACTTAATGAAACCGCTGAAAATGCACAAAAGCAGTGCAATTTAGAAGCAACACAACAAGCCACAGTAAGTGCTGCCCCATCGTCATCCGCAACAACAGATACAGCGACAGCAGCAACAACAATACCGACATCATCAGCGTCCTCCTCGCCCTCACCATCGTCATCTTCCACTTCCACCAATAGTAGTGATAGTTGAAGCACAGGGAACGTTGTTACTTTAGGCACCTAATTAAATCTATGTCCGCACCTCAATTTGCTTTTGTTCTAGCTCGCCGTGTTTCTGTATAATTTTCCTTTGTTTTTTTGTAAGCATAATCTGCACAAAGTTTGACATGCACTGTGTTTTTGAAACAATGAAAAAACCTTATCGAATTCACTTTAAATCGTTTATCAACAAACAACATATCCATTTTATGTCCTTGCACAAATTCTGCATCCCAATAAAACAATGAACTTTGTTTTAAAAACACACTGTATTCGACGAAATTAATTATAACAATTTTTTGTAGTATTGTAAATTATTGTATTCTTTCGTTTCAATTATTGCAAAAAAAAATAATTTATGTTCGCACTTTAGCGCTTTTTTGTGTTTTTAAATGCATACAATTACATTGCATGCATACATACATATATGCAATTCCTGTTGAACAGTTAGTTGCTTAAAAACGCCGGCGAGTGTTTGAAAAGAGAAGGAAAAGAATCATTCTCAACTACAAACATGCATGTTCTACACACCTACGCCACAATTTACACATGCATACATTTCTAATATACATTGCTCTAATTTCTTAAAAATCATTTTATATAATTTAAAATTATGAGTTCAAGTTCACCCTTGTTTTGTGCGTAGCCTGTAAGTTGATGCGTAAATAAATGAATTAGTTCAAATTTTGTTCTCACAACAATTTCTACAAATATGTGTATGCATAAATGGTGTGTGTGTGTGCGCTCGCAATGATTCATATTCTCTTTTGGAAACTGTAAGCAAAGCAGAACATTAGTTAAAATGTTAAAATTTAAATAGTTTACAATAAAACGCAGACAAGCAAAGGGAAAGATCAGGCTCTTTTCTTAAAACAAAAAGCACAAGACGTTTTGAAACCGCAGTAAATAGGTACGTTCGTAAATGCAGTAAATTCGTGCAGTGACAGTAGCAGTGCAGCCAACTTCAGTTGTCACTGCCCGATCAGCTGATTTCGTTTGCAGGTTGGTTGCAGAAACTTTTGTTGCATTAACGAACGCGATTCAGGATGCAATTTTTGGTTAACGCATTAATTGATAGTTGCGAAACTCGAAGTGAGAGTCTTTTAACGAATTTCAATAAAGAAAGAGTAAAACGAGTGAAAAAAGATATATCGTGGTAAAAAACCTTGTTGAAAAAGAAAATAAGATCTATCCCAAAAGTAAATAATTACTTATACGAGTTTATGTTTATTCGGCAGCTTGAATGTTAGAAAGAATAGTTTTTATTCGGACTGACTTGCCAAAGAGAAATGACAATACTTAGTTGTCTATTTCTGTTCTGTAACTGTGATGTTTGCCAGCGCAGAGTCGTCCAGTCCGATGGTGTGATGGTTAGCGCATTCGCTTACTACGTCATAGGTTCATGGTTCAACTCCTACGTTTCACAGACTTTACCATTAATGCTTCTATTTCGAGTAATTAGTCGTTTAGAAATCATTAGAATTCACATTAAAAGTCACTGATGAGGTTTTCTGGCAAAAACCGAAATAGCTATATGACCTGCCCATGTGAGCAATAATTCTAATTCTTTGTTGTTGTACACTTAAAATTGCTTTGTTTCAGAACAGAAATAGACAACTAAGTATTGTCATTTCTCTTTGGCAAGTCAGTCCGAATAAAAACTATTCTTTCTAACATTCAAGCTGCCGAATAAACATAAACTCGTATAATATGATAGGGAGGACACACCCAAATCAGAAAGTAAACATAATGTAAAAACGAAGAAATGTTCTTACAGAAACAAAAACTGATACATTCATTTGCCTCAAGTATGTGCTCCGATGGAGCTCTCAAGTAAGGCAAAAACAATTGCATTAGACAGTGTACAATAACAACAAACACTATGCGTTTGATATAGACAGCAGGTAACTGTGATGTTTGCCAGCGCAGAGTCGTCCAGTCCGATGGTGTGATGGTTAGCGCATTCGCTTACTACGTCATAGGTTCATGGTTCAACTCCTACGTTTCACAGACTTTACCATTAATGCTTCTATTTCGAGTAATTAGTCGTTTAGAAATCATTAGAATTCACATTAAAAGTCACTGATGAGGTTTTCTGGCAAAAACCGAAATAGCTATATGACCTGCCCATGTGAGCAATAATTCTAATTCTTTGTTGTTGTACACTTAAAATTGCTTTGTTTCAGAACAGAAATAGACAACTAAGTATTGTCATTTCTCTTTGGCAAGTCAGTCCGAATAAAAACTATTCTTTCTAGTAAATAATTACTTTAAAACAATAAAAACCTATCCAGATGATGTATTCTATCTTTATACAAGTTAACAAACAAATTTTTATCCATTTATAATACGTTTCCATTTCGTGTTCTGCAACCCGCAACAGTAGGATAATGACTGCGAAAACTGCAGAAATTTGTCACTGCGGTGTCAAGCCGTTGCATTAACGATCGCGTTGCACGCAACAGTATTGCGCCATTTTGCTTTTACGAACGCGTTGCTTTGCAGTGCAACCGCTGGGTTGCATTTACGAACGTACCTAATATCTTTATTTGTAATAAGAAATGCATTTAAGCGCCCGCTTCCAGGCGTAGGCGGAGTCCTGAGCCAACTGAAGGAAAGGCACATTCGCACCTTCAAATAACAAAGCACTTGGAAAGCATACATTCAATTAAAGTGTAAAATTGTTTGGACGAAAAAGGAAAAATCGCAATTTTCGCCGCAATCCGGAAAATTTCAGGATTTTTCTGCTCTACGTGACGGCAGAAGGGTTAAGGAATGCAGCGAAACGCATCCCGGCAATTTGCGACGCATTTCGGCGAAGACGTAATCCCCCGCCTTACGTAGTTTTTTGCACGCGTTTTTTGCCCATTTTTGTATGCAAAAATTTTTCCGTTATAATTTTGGGATTTTCGCATTTTTCGTTACGTCATTCATCTACATTACGTAGTAACAGACCAGACGGGCAAGGAAATGTGGACCAATGACTATACTTTTTAAACAGTTTTGTAATAATCCAGATTGTAAAAAATAATGGAAAGCATACATTCAATTAATGTCTAAACAGCCGATTTATAATTCTTGTTATAGATAATTTCTAAAATATTGCTATGCACTTACTTAACTTTTAAATATATAACATAAAATATAACAACTAGTTAAAAATACATAATAGCAAATTTTAAAATAATGAATTTTTGCTTGCGACTAGTACAAACTTAAAATTGGTTAATCTTTCGTCTGAAAACAGTGGCAAACACAGGCATGGAATAAATTCGATGATGATCGAATTAGAAATATTTTCAAATACATTAGCTTTACGCTAGATTTTCAGGTTTCTAAAAAAGTCAACGCTCAGTACCGGTGCATTTCACTGAAGATGTTGCGGTAGTCCCGTATTTCTGCGCAATCGGTCTTGAAATCGAACACCCGCAAATTATGATCGGTAGCCACAAAGAGGAAGCGACTGTCGCAGGCCAAGCTGTAGACGGGCGAACTGCTGTGATGCTGGCGGCTCCGGTGAGGAAAGTATAGCTGCATGTATTTTCCGGGCACACGTATGTCGTAGAGATTCACGCGACTGTGGTATTTTGCGCCACAAAGCACCGCATACAGACCATCATATTCGAGGCAGTAAAACGACGAGTCGAAAGGGTCCTCCCAAATCGCCTCGTCACAGTCGGTGCGCCGATCATACATGCGAAAGGTGGTGTCAAAGTTTGCGGTGAAGATGACATTATCATCCTTCAGCTTTAGATCGTAAATAGAGATGCTGTTGGAGTTGAGTATGGTTTCGAAGCCACTGCAAGTACAGATGGAGCAAGAGAAATGAACCTACTGTTTACCGACTAAGGCTAATGTCAGATTTTAACGTACGTCTCCACATCAATTTCCCGCAGCGCACGACGACCCACGTCTGTGTAGAGCCCACCAAAGAGCCGTTCGCCACTCTTGCTGAAACTCAGCGATTTGTAGGCATGTCGCAATTCCTTCACCAAATCTAAGTGCATCAGCCCAAATTCCTCTGAGCGGCGCCACAACTTACAGCAACGATTCGAACTGCTCGCATACAAGTCATTGGCAAAGTCCACACAATGCAGATACTCTTTCGGCGTGTGCAGGTGCTGTTCAGTGCTGATGCAGTCGCCCTCGTAAATGAAGCAGTTGCCGCAAACATGTCCTGCGAAGAGTGTGTGCCCTTTTTTCACGAAATCGACGATGTCCGTTTTGACGCTGCTAGCAATCTCGCGTTGGTAGCGCCGCTGCAGCGGCTCCTGACGCAGTCGTCGATGCTGCCGTAAGTAGGCCGTATGTGTTATGTACAGACAGTCGCGCTCCAAAAACAGTTTCGTGGGAAACATCTGCGCATGGTGAAAGTATGCCTGTTCGCGATAGCTACCCTTTAGCCAGTTTCGCGCCACACTCAGGCGGTCGGCATAGGAGAAAGGTACTTGTGTCCTAGTAAATGGTAAATATGAAAATGTTTTACAACACAATTTACAGGATGACCCACCTCTCCTGAATAGGCGACGCTTTGCGGCGGTGTCCACACATGAGCAGATCCAGCGTTTGCAGGAAGAATATATTCTCATCGATTATGCGGCGGAGTAAGATATGCGCACGGCATAAATTCAACAAATCCTGCTCGCTGAGAAAACTACAAATGCGCAGCAGGCAATCCGTATTCAGATCTACTAATTTAATCATTTAATCATCAAGGCATGCAAAACCAATTTTTTTTCCTTTCACCACAAATTTTTGCGCCAGAACTTATTACCTCACTGTATTTTTTTAACATTTACCTATTCCACCCATACATACTTAATTATCAAATAAATTTAGGTTGATCAATGAACGACACATTTTCAGGGCAAGTATGAAGAGCGTTAACATTACTTTTAACTTTTTTTGCAAAAAATACTAAATTGCAACTTCCCATCGACATTCACAGCTGATTGTAAAAACCAGCTGAGCGCGGAACAAAGACACGAACCACCATTGGTTGCTAAAAAGACAAGAACCAACATTTTCGAGTGCTGTACGCACAGAAATTTACTTTAGTACTTTATTTTGTACTAAGATTTTTCCATTAGTCCATTAGTACATCTTCGATTAGAATTAAATACAAGGTGTTTCATATTAAAATAAATTTAAATATTTGCTTAGGTTGATGTCACACTGAAGAAAATTTTTTGCCATTGTGAAATATAGCTTATTTTCATATTATAATAGGCAACAAAAATAGCAGGACACCTTTAATCCTTCAATAGCTAGTCTAAATACGAATTTACTGGTCAGAATTAAACCGTTATTTAAATATACATGGAATATCAGTTATATAATTATTAAGCTTCGTTGAACATGATGCAGCTCTGAAAAATTTATATTTTTACCTATTTATATACTGATATAAATATAGCTCATGTGCATGTATTTCCTTAGAATTTGCTTTCAATTGCACTTTCTGAATAATCGTGACTAAAATATCTGGGCTTGATAAGCAATCCGATTAACACAAAAGGTAAGACATAAATTATGCTAGTCGCAAAAAAATACTTTTTCGATATTGAGACATTTTCCTTGCTCATTGATTGGACACGCTTCCTCGTCTAAGAACTTCTTGTTTGGAGGACAGCACACTTCGATTCGTGTTGCTGCCGACAAAGGAAGCAATTATTTTCAGCATAGGAAAGTATGCCGCCAGCAATTTCAACTTTCCTGCACTCCTACTGCAGCGATTTATAGAAGGCGCTTCCTACTCTCTGTTTGCAAATCTCTGTAATCTCTACCAGACACATTCATTCTCACTCACAAAGGTTTGCCTAATTTTCCCATCAACTTTATCTCAACTTATCTGCTGATTCAGCAAATCCGAGTGTGTGTAAGTAGGGAAGATTCAAATACGTTAACAATTAGTATGCCCAGAACCGCTTTGGCCAGTGACTGATCCTTGTGTTTAGTACAAGCGCATTATCCTTTCTGACAAATTGTGTTCGTGTGCCCAGAGTGCAAACTTCTTTAGAGAAAGGACACTCTCTCAAAATTTGGTATGTAGACGCGAAGTTAACTTAGGACATAACCGAGCTGTGTTTCCGAAAACATGGGAACTCTAATACCAAACACATGCGAAACAAAACTGGAATCCTATATAAATTCTGTTTGTTCAGAAATGTGGGAAATTTCGCGGATCCGAGAATTTTCGAAATTTTAAACCGAAGCTCTAAACTAACTGATAAGGCAGGTACTAAAATATAAGCGTATCCTTTGGCAACTGTACTTCACGCACATCCTTGAGGTCCTTGAGGTCCTTGAGGTGTGCTGCAATTTGTACGCGTCCCTGTAGCGAAGCGGCAGTTCTCATATTTTCGCATTTAAACAATTGCCAACGAAACATAAATAAAACAAAGAACAACCGTAGTCGACTGCAGTTTTCATGCTTCAATTTAACAAAAATAAAGAGAATAAAATTTCGTCCTTTAAGCGTCTCATCAGTGTGAGAGAGTGACAAATCAATTTTGCTGAATGTCATTTCTCGCACAGCGAGAACAGGAGTCGGAGAGCGAGAAAGAAAGCCTAAAATTGTCCTTGACAAACGAATTTTTTCCAAAGAAGAAGAATTAAATATTTAGCTAAATATTATACGAGTTTATGTTTATTCGGCAGCTTGAATGTTAGAAAGAATAGTTTTTATTCGGACTGACGTGCTCCGATGGAGCTCTCAAGTAAGGCAAAAACAATTGCATTAGACAGTGTACAATAGCAACAAACACTATGCGTTTGATATAGACAGCAGGTAACTGGGATGTTTGCCAGCGCAGAGTCGTCCAGTCCGATGGTGTGATGGTTGGCGCATTCGCTTACTACGTCATAGGTTCATGGTTCAACTCCTACGTTTCACAGACTTTACCATTAATGCTTCTATTTCGAGTAATTAGTCGTTTAGAAATCATTAGAATTCACATTAAAAGTCACTGATGAGGTTTTCTGGCAAAAACCGAAATAGCTATATGACCTGCCCATGTGAGCAATAATTCTAATTCTTTGTTGTTGTACACTTAAAATTGTTTTGTTTCAGAACAGAAATAGACAACTAAGTATTGTCATTTCTCTTTGGCAAGTCAGTCCGAATAAAAACTATTCTTTCTATTTAGCTAAATGTTTACTATTCGCTTTATTTTTCAAAAATGCCCATGATCCATTTTCGCATCGGCTCTCTTTTCTACGATGCCACTCTCTCGCAGGCAGTTTATATGAGACTGCACAGGTAAGAAAAATAATCAGTCCCTCGCAGTCCTGTCATAAATTCCGCATGTTTATGACATTTTCCGACGCGTTGTGTCGCGTCTCTGCGACAGCGCAGTATGTTAAGAGGAGTAATTAAGGCATAAATCCCGTGACCAAGCCCTATTTCCAGTAGTTTAGTAAATATGTCCACCATATCCAATGGCCGAAGGACAGCGCGGGAAGGATCAATAATTATAATACCTGCAAAGAAAATCGTGAACGACGACATGATAGAAATGATAGAAATACGAGTGTGTATTCCTTTCATTTTGGTCAACATTGTGAAGCACTTCGACTTGGTTATCAAATGCAAATGTATTCCTTTTTATTAGTTGTTGTGATAAATTTCAACAATTTTGCTGCAAAATATCTAAAGGCATTTCCGTCCTCCGATTCGAGTATAGGAGCATTTTTCCATATTCTTCCCCACCCTTTGTCCATTAATTTTTGGCGTATTATCTCCACTCAGAGTACCTGTTTTGCCTTGCTCCGGACGAAGAGCAGACAATGTCACCGGAAGGATATCATTGTGCTGCGCCGTTGTCCGAAAAGAGCCGGCCCGGCCCCATTGTGTGACGTCATTTGAAAATCGTAAATGCCAACAATTGCTACCAAGAACAGAATTTTCCGCACTAATTCCTCGAAACTTGCTGCTTCGAAACGCATTCAATTGCATACAAATTGTCGTCCACAAATATTTTTGTTCTTCAATTAAAATAATGAGATTTGCAGGGGGCTTACATGCCAATACAATTGCTATTATGCCGATTGTCGTGCATTTCGTATGGTAGGAGATAAGTAAAAGGATCAGATGCACACTCAGGTTGAGGCTGAGGTTCAAATCGATGCTTCCGATCGTGACTCAAATCGAATACAAATGTCACCGGAAATGTTCGCACGGTGGGGGTGTTTATGTGCCGTACGAAATTGAGGTCGAGAAGGAATACTGCCGCACTAATTGCTTATCTTCCCACCAGTTGGACATGTTTTGTGTTATACCAGTGTCAACAAAACAATTCGGAACATGCAGCGTCCAGTTGCCAAAGATTTCCTTCCATTCATTAGTGTCCATGTTCCAATGACATATGCACCTTTTTATGCTAAAGGAAGCAACGCTCAAAATAGCCAGTATTTTCCAAATCCCAATAATTTTTATACGAAATTGCAGCATGGCTAATCCTTAAATTACAGGAAATATGAAAAGTGTGGTAAATCTTTGACGCACAGAAAACTTCGTCTCTTCCGCAGGATAATTGCAACGGTAACACCTCCACCGAAGCCGAAACATGCCTTCTAGTGTCTGGCGACTCGGCTTCGAGTTTTGTTTGAGTTCGCATTGCGGCTTAAGACACTTTCTTGGCCACTTATTGACCTTCACTCCTCCCTCAATTGGAAAATGGCCTTAAAAAACCAACCACAATGAGTAGCGGAACTATTAAAAAGCAAGGCAGCTGCAAAATTTCAAGGAAAGTTCCCTGCTCACTCAGGGTGGCCGCTCGTGACTGCTCTGGCATTTTCTTCCTCAACGCCATCGACAGCATCAATCGCGGTCTAGGAGCAAGGAGCAAGAGGCAGCAGACAACAGGTGTCTGCTGTGAACAAAGCAGAAGTCGGATGTTTGCTGTAAACAAGAATGGTTCGCCACATCACATTCGATTTAATTCTCCAGTTGAACTGTTGATCCCAAATCGAAGAATTCGCCCTTACATTTGTTGTTGCTAAACGTTGAATCGATGCTGCGTCAATGCATTGTTCAGCCTCAATTTTCTGCAACTCATTCATATAAAATTGTTACTCCTGTTGAGCACGTGGGGTTTTTCGTATGCCTTTTTCTAAAAAAACGCACTGACCATTTCTTCAATTCTTCGGTGACACCCTCTGGGGAGCGGATTCATAGACAGTGGCCACCTACAATTTTACACTTCTCAAATGAAAATGTCAACCTTGACGTCATTATTCTCTGCACTCCCATCGAGTAGTGATACTTGTTTCCTGTGAAGGATGCACATCTGCAAGGAAAAGAGCTGTCAAAATAATAATATTTCATTGTGCCAATTGTAAATATTTGCAATTTGTCGAATTCTTTTAGCATAATATGAGCTTGGCTTTTTGTCTTTTGTCACTAAATATATAAGTAAGAAAAGAATAAAATATTCCTGAGGAAAATGTTCCTTCTCACTGTCAGCGTGTGCATTTCGTTGTTTGGTTTTAATGGCACCTCCTGTGCCAAATACCAGAGAAATCACTGCAATTTTAAATAGACTCCTTTTCCAATACACAGACATTGCACCCCATCCAAGCACAAAGTAGGAATACCACAAATTCCTGACAATTCGCATGCGTTGCGGGACGCTCTCGGCGACGACGACAACGACGACACCAGAAGTATTTAGCGCAATTATCTTATCTAATTGTAAAAATAAAAAAGGCAACGCAAGTTGAGAAAAAACGTATGTATCACACATTCAATGTACATACATGCACACAAATTAAATACGCACGCGAAATGTGAAAATAGAAATCTAAACAAAATAAAAATCTGTGCTAAATAACTTTCGCAATCATGTCGCCAATGCAGACACGTAGCCTGGCGCCGAAGACAGTGGGTGCATCACAGTAGAGAGAATGCGAGTATTTAAAAGCAGCCACTTATTTACCCAAACAAATAGGGAAATTTTTCAAGACATACTGCCGTACATATGTATGTGTATGTATGCATAGCCTTGTGATCGTTTCGTAAAAATTATCCTCTATTTGGACATATTGAATCAGACCACTTGATATTTGGCTGCCTTTTTGTCCTCCAAACAAATTCGCAGTCCGACGCTCTAGCATTGCATCAGGTTTCTTTATACTCTGAATACCAGTATATATGTATATGTCAACTGAAAATGTTGATCGGTCTCAACTTTAGAAATAAATAAATATTTGGCGCAACAGGCCGTGTAAGCGAGGCTTAGGCCTAGCTTTCTGGCATTAACTTGTGTGTGCTCGTTATATGTATTTTAGCACAAGTTAAAGGGGTCAACAAATTTGTTCTATTGTCATATCTAAACGGGATTAAGGAGCCTTTTTTCATGGCCAAGATTACTCTCGGCGAGAGTCTTTCGCATCAGAGACCGCGCAGTCATCCACCGAGCCACAGAGGGTCTCAACTTTAGCGTTCATATTTCGTGCTCATCTCTAGACTTCATTCCATTATTTTTTAAATTATATTAGGTTATAGATTTTGCATAATAAAATTCCATCCGCCGATTTGATTATCCTATGTATTCCAACTTCCCTCGAATTCTGCAGCTGGAATTATGCTTCAAAAAGGTACGAGCACACCCTCAGAAAACTTCAGACTATGTGCCCATGGTTGACTCCATGTTTGAAGCTGCTTGACTAAGAAATTTCTTCAGCACCCCTCACTACTCGCTCGTCACTTCGAGTTCTATTTGCTATTTAAAACATACGATACACGCCCATTTGCAGAAAAAACCTATTCATACGACTTTCCTCAAATATTTGCCGCAACAATTGAAGCTATAAAAACGTAATTAACTGCGAAATTGGTGGTAATTAAATTTGAAAATATAACATTGTTGACGTTTATGGCCCGCTAGTTTGCCCGGCATCATGTGATGACATTAGAAGGAGTACGTGCGCTTCTCTCGAGTTATGTCATATTTTATGGATCTGTCTGGAAGCGCAAACAAAGCCGATCTGATCTGTCTCTCTGCTTGTACAGCCGTCCGTCTGCAGGTCTGTTCTCCTTCTCTCTGTGCATACTTCGCCCTCCGCGTGTCGATTGTCTAATGAACCGTCGGCGTCGGCAGCGTGCCTAAGCTATTTTTTATTTCCCCGCCGCAATCGCGCAACCAGAGCCAAGTGAGCGACCTGCAGCTTCTCCAGTGAGTGCCCGAAATTCTTGTAATTGTCATTAAAAGTCAGCATGGCGCGTGCTCGACCACTTGCTCCGTTTGCAATCAATCCAGGTCGGATTGTACCTATCACTCGAGCTGTGCTACACTGGGCATAATGAGCTAATTTATGGAAGTGTACATATGAGTGGCTGGTATTTGTAAAGGTGTTTTGGCGCAGCCATAAATCCTTCGTTTATTTGCTTTTCTACACCTTAACTGAAATTGAGTGCACATTTCAGATATTCAAAATGCCATTGGAGCTTGTAAATTTGTGCAATTGCTGTAATTCAGTATAAAATGCTTCCAATTGCTAAATTTAAATGCAGCAACCTGAGTAAGTGCATGAAATATTTTCGTTTCCTATACTCAAGCTTATTCCTACAACACACACAGCATCCATCCTACACACAAGAGGCATGTAGTACACATTTCGAAATGTTTACAACAACCTTCTCAGGAATTTGGCAAACATGAAACAAAAATATTGAAATTGTACAAACACATGCATTGCGGTGTACGTGTATTATACAATGTATGTATATCTGTATGTACACAGATTTTAATTGAGCAACGATAATGTATGGCAATGTCGTAAATGTTCACGGTGAAAAGGCCTTTGAACTGTCCAAAAGATCTTCGAAATTTTTTTCCTATATATACATACATACATTTGTATGTGTTTATATACAAAAGTGCATACTTAAAGCTGTGCGTAGAATATTTTTAAAAGCAGCTTCATGGAATTTCATATATGTATGTAAGATTATAAACTGAAGATGATATGGCGCAAAATATGCTACAATTTTAAATTGGTTTTAATGCGAAAATTTGTATAGTAAGCACAAAATATTACCAGCAAAATACGGAAAGAGTTCAAAATATATTATCTGTTAGAAGCTATAAGTAGATCGTACCGAAAATTTACACTAGTTAATAAAGAACTTCATATTTGCATATCGTTGTCGCATTACAGTCACAATTGATTGCCATTTCATTTGTTGGTGTTTCATACGAATTAAATTTTTATTCATAGAAAAAATATCAATTGATACAAAATATTGAATTGTGACTCTCGCCAGAAAGGGACTATTATTAGTCATTAGAAACTAAAAAGTCATATCAGCATACCAAAATTTCTCAAAGTCTAGCTCATCACTTTGTCACTACATTCTTTTGGCAAAATCCCGACATATGTACATACATATGTCTTGCAAATTGATATTTCCAATTTTTTTATTACCAAAGTGAACGCAAAAGAATTTTCTATAAGAATTTTTAATCGGATGCACTGATCTGCAAAAAACGTTGATAGCATTAAAATTTTCTATAAAATAAAATTTACTAGAAATCGGCTTGAACCGAACTGAAAAGTAACCAACTACTTTCAATACACGTACCTATTAAAATGCGTCACTTTTCTTTTAAAACTAAAATCCAAATTATATTTTCTCATCAATCAATGAATTTAAAAAAATTGCGAATATTTGAAATTTATTTACGTATTTTCATCATCATGATTATTGAATATTTCTTAATATTAGAATATCGCAAACATTCAAGCTTATAAAATAATTTGTGTGTATGGGTAGTTCTTGTATGTAGTATTGTGGATTGAAATAGATTGATCGCTGTGTCTAATGTTGATGTGAGGAATTTTGTTTATACGGATACTCGTACATTTTCAATGTGGTTTTTGTTGGTACTTTGGGTGATTTGTTGCTGCCGCCTCAAGTTCTGACGAGCCATCGTTATAATCAGCTAAATTATCATGCAGAGCGTCATCATGAGAGAGAGCACATGGTGGGGCGAAGCTACTCATACATACCATCATCGACGCGACTCACAGCGGCCCAGAGCGAAGCGCTTCTAGAATTCACAAAAAGTTCGAATTTCGACAGACTCATTTCTGCTCATTGTCAGAGTGTGGCTGTTGTTTGTCGCAATAATTGGACCAAACGAGAATTTCCTGCTGCGGCCACAAGAACAACAGCGCCAAAAACAAAGCCAACAACTACAACAACATAAATAGTTTAAATTAAACAAAAGCATTTTACAATTTTTCGCAATTTTGTAGCAAGAAGTTGAATTTTTTGTAGTTTTAATGAAATGCCACGATGTCTGGCGTCTGTCGACTTGAAAAGTTGCAAAATTTGTGAGCTTTTTTTGCTTTGAACACTTGAATAATCGCCATTTTTTTGGCGCTTCAGATGGCGAAATGCAACTGGCAGTACTTCATTGGATTCTAAAGAATCTCGAGCATTTAAAATATTTTTACAGTGAAGAATTGGGTATAAAACAAATAATATGAGCAATTTATGAATTCTACAAAGTTTTGCAATGATTTACAATTGGCACAATGAAATATTATTATTTTGACAGCTCTTTTCCTTGCAGATGTGCATCCTTCACAGGAAACAAGTATCACTACTCGATGGGAGTGCAGAGAATAATGACGTCAAGGTTGACATTTTCATTTGAGAAGTGTAAAATTGTAGGTGGCCACTGTCCATGAATCCGCTCCCCAGAGGGTGTCACCGAAGAATTGAAGAAATGGTCAGTGCGTTTTTTTAGAAAAAGGCACACAAAAAACCCCACGTGCTCAACAGGAGTAACAATTTTATATGAATGAGTTGCAGAAAATTGAGGCTGAACAATGCATTGACGCAGCATCGATTCAACGTATAGCAACAACAAATGTAAGGGCGAATTCTTCGATTTGGGATCAACAGTTCAACTGGAGAATTAAATCGAATGTGATGTGGCGAACCATTCTTGTTTACAGCAAACATCCGACTTCTGCTTTGTTCACAGCAGACACCTGTTGCTCCTTGCTCCTAGACCGCGATTGATGCTGTCGATGGCGTTGAGGAAGAAAATGCCAGAGCAATCACGAGCGGCCACCCTGAGTGAGCAGGGAATTTTCCTTGAAATTTTGCTGCTGCCTTGGTTTTTAGTAGTTCCGCTTTTCATTGTGGTTGGTTTTTAAGGCCATTTTCCGCATTTCAGAATTGCGCGTCCAATTGAAGGAGGAGTGAAGATCAATAAGTGGCCAAGAAAGTGTCTAAAGCCGCAATGCGAACTCAAACAAAACTCGAAGCCGAGTCGCCAGACACTAGAAGGCATGTTTCGGCTTCGGTGGAGGTGTTACCGTTGCAATTATCCTGCGGAAGGGACGAAGTTTTCCCTGCGTCAAAGATTTGCCGCACATTTCATATTTCGTGTAATTTAAGGATTAGCCATGCTGCAATTTTGTGTAAAAATTATTGGGATTTGGAAAATACTGGCTATTTTGAGCGTTGCTTCCTTTTTAATACCGCTGAGCGGTCAGCATAAAAAGGTGCATATGTCATTGGAACATGGACACTAATGAATGGAAATCTTTGGCAACTGGACGCTGCATGTTCTGAATTGTTTTGTTGACACTGGTATAACACAAAACATGTCCAACTGGTGGGAAGATAAGCAATCAGTGCGGCAGTATTCCTTCTCGACCTCAATTTCGTACGGCACATAAACACCCCCACCGTGCGAACATTTCCGGTGACATTTGTATTCGATTTGAGTCACGATCGGAAGCATCGATTTGAACCTCAGCCTCAACCTGAGTGTGCATCTGATCCTTTTACTTATCTCCTACCATACGAAATGCACGACAATCGGCATAATAGCAATTGTATTGGCATGTAAGCCCCCTGCAAATCTCATTATTTTAATTGAAGAACAAAAATATTTGTGGACGACAATTTGTATGCAATTGAATGCGTTTCGAAGCAGCAAGTTTCGAGGAATTAGTGCGGAAAATTCTGTTCTTGGTAGCAATTGTTGGCATTTACGATTCACAAATGACGTCACACAATGGGGCCGGGCCGGTTTTTTTCGGACAAAAGCGCAGCACAATGATGTCCTTCCGGTGACATGGTGACATTGTCTGCTCTTCGTTCGGAGCAAGGCAAAACAGTCGCTCTGAGTGCAGATAATACGCCAAAAATTAATGGACAAAGGGTGGGGAAGAATATGGAAAAATGCTACTATACTCGAATCGGAGGACGGAAATGCCTTTAGATATTTTGCAGCAAAATTGTTGAAATTTATCACAACAACTAATAAAAAGAAATACATTTGCATTTGATAACCAAGTCGAAGTGCTTCACAATGTTGACCAAAATGAAAGGAATACACACTCGTATTTCTATCATTTCTATCATGTCGTCGCTCACGATTTTCTTTGCAGGTATTCTTTTAGTGATTCCTCTGACGCTGTCCTTCGGCCATTCGATATGGTGGACATATTTACTAAACTACTGGATTTGGGCTTGGGCTTGGTCACGGGATTTATGCCTTAATTACTCCTCTTCACATACTGCGCAGTCGCAGAGACGCGACACAACGCGTCGGAAAATGTCATAAACATGCGGAATTTATGACAGGACTGTGAGGGACTTACCTTTTTCTTACCTGTGCAGTTCTCGGTTCAACTTTCTGTGAGAGAGTGGCCTCGTAGAAAAGAGAGCCGATGCGAAAAAGGATCATGATCATTTTGAAAAATAAAGCAAATAGTAAACATTTAGCGAGATATTTTAATTCATCTTCTTTGGAAAAAATCCGTTGTCCAAGGACACTTTCTTTCTTGCTTTCTTTCTTTCCCTTCCTTTCTCTCTTTTCCACTCTCGTTCGCGCTGTATAAGGATTACATTCAGCAAAATTGATTTGTCACTCTCTCACGCTGAACGGACACTCAAAGTAAGAAACTTTATTCTTGTTAAATTAAAGCATGAAAACTGCAGTCGACTACGGTTGTTCTTTGTTTTGTTTATGTTTCGTTAACAATTGTTTAAATGAGAAAATATGAGAACTGCCGCTTCGCTGCAGGGACACGTACAAATGGCAGGACACCTCAAGGATGTGCGTGAAGTACAGTTGCCAAAGGATACGCTTATATTTTAGTACCTGCCTTATCAGTTAGTTTAGAGCTTCGGTTTAAAATTTCGAAAATTCTCCGATCCGCGAAATTTCCCACATTTCTGAACAAACAGAATTTATATAGGATTCCAGTTTTACTATTTCGCATGTGTTTGGTATTAGAGACCCATGTTTCCGAAAACACAGCTCGGTTATGTCCTAAGTTAACTTCGCGTCTACATACCAAATTTTGAGAGTGTCCTTTCCCTTAAGAAGTTTGCACTCTGGGCACACGAACACAATTTGTCAGAAAGGATAATGCGCTTGTACTAAACACAAGGATCAGTCACTGGCCAAAGCGGCTCTGGGCATACTAATTGTTAACGTATTTACATATTCCGTACTCACACACACTCGGTTTTAGTGGATCAGCAGGTGAAGTGAGATAAAGTTGATGGGAATATTCAGCAAATCTCTGTGAGTGAGAATGAATGTGTCTGGTAAAGATTACAGAGATTTGCGCACACAGAGTAGGAAGTAAAGGTGTTGCGCCTTCAGTAAATCACTGCAGGAGGAGTGAAGGAAAGTTACAGTTGCAATTGCTGGCGACACACCTTCCTAAGCTGAAAATAATTATTTCCTTTGTCGGCAACAACACTGTTCAAAGTGTCCTGTTCCTTCTTCTGTTCTTTGCATAAAGTTCGAACAGAGTTTTTCTTAGGAAATAAAAGCATTACTCTGAAATGTGCCGATATTAAAATAATGCTCTAGGTATATGAGCATATCGGCAGCTTACAAGAGAGCCTTGAAAATCGCATGTCTTTAAGATACTTACTTTGAATTGTAGCCCAATTCCTTCAGAGCTACTTAGTTTTATGCTTATGAAAATCTTGATCCTCGTTTATCGGCTTGCATAGTTTCCACTGGGATTTGGAAGAGATTTGAGAGTTTTGTGGACAAGTAAAATGGTTCAATCATTTCCTGTCCACTCGCAATGGTCTTAGAAACGCTCTCCTAAGTTGGAATTGTCAACATTTTTGGGTATTTTATGAGTCTGCCAGATTTGCAACGCGTTGACAAATATATTCTGAGATGTTGTCAGCGACATGGAGTTTTATAGCCTTATTTTGAATTTATGGTTCTACCGAAATCGACTTCCCCTCCCGCAATGCTCGGATGCATCGCCATAAATTTCCTGGCGTCGACACAGTGACATATTTCGAAAATTTCGCCACTTTTTGGAAAAAATTTGCGTGTCTGTGGTAAATTTATTGACGCCCACCGGAATGCGGCACTGCACACGCCGTTGCCGAGAAGCATGTAGACGGCGTTGTGCAACAGCGCGGTGGTGGGAGGGGGAAGCACGAAAATGCAAAATGAACAGAACATACAAAATGCAAAAAATCAAAAAGTACTGCAACGAAAAATTTCGAAATTATTTTTAACGGTATTGTGTGCCGTCCGTCCACATTGCACATTGCACACAGCTCCACTCAGGTACGCGCAGTACGATGCAAATTTGCGTGCAGCGCATTTCCGCCATAAGTGCGAAAATTGCATGAGCATTCGCAGTGGGTGAAGAGGGGGATGAATTTCCCCTCGCGTATTAAGAAAATTATTGTTTTACGCAAAAGCCCATTTCACGAAACTGATACATAAATCGTTCACAAATTTATGAAATTTTGTTTAAAGCCACGGCATGCCAAAATGGCATGAATATGCTATCGTGACGTCAAAATGTCGTGCAAATTGGTCTCGTGACATGATCCGGAATTAACTTTGACGTCATTTTGACGTCACGATGGCATGTTCATGCCATTTTGGCATGCCGTGTACTCAAGGCTTAATTCATATATTTATTGCATTTTTGTAGTTTCTACGTATCCCCTTACCCTTTCCAGTGATCCCAACACAACGATTTCGGGAATCTTAAACATTGATTAGTTTACCTTCTGGCAAGGAAAAAATTTATCTCCCAGCTTTCTATTAATAAATATTTATAGCCCAAAATCTCTCTCATTACCTGATGAAACCCAGCTGACGAAATATAGCTAGATAGCTGTCCTTGGTCGTTACGGACTGAAAAGTCATATCAGACTTTAAAATCGTCTCAAATCAGAGTTCACCTCTGACTTGTCACTAGATACAATTGACAGAATTCTGATATTAATTGCATAATTTTTTTTATCTCATCGACACCTGATACTCAGGTTTCTTTTATCTTGTAAACATTTGACAAAATATGCTATTAAATTTTCGTACTGACCTTTATTTAAGCAAAACTTCCTCTCTACGCATTATAGAAAAGTTATCCGTTAGTATCGAAAAGGATTTAATTTGGCCCAAATGTACACAATCTCAGCATAACCTACTAAATCCCTCAATATTCTAGTAACGACAACTCAATTAAGAGCCCAGCCAAATAAATAATATTGTTAAGTTATCGAGTTTATTCTGGAAATATGCTAAATTCGATCGATATTTATATCCGAGATTCTTGTAGTAAGCATAGGCATCTATGAGTATACTGTTATCGAGATTCACCGAATTGATCTAATAATCTCATGACCTTTTTCCGTTTAAAAAAACTTCTATATCTGGTTTTGTGGAAGTATTCGCCCCTTTTCGGCAAATCTTGCGGAAGCCCGTGCGTGTGTATGTGTTTCGCAAGCGCATTCATATGCGCTTGGCTTGCAGCTGTCAGCAGCGCCAACACGTGTACCACAATTTGGCAGCAATTCGACAGTGGCTGCCACATTGACTCGCCTCCGGCTCGGGTTCTAGCAATGGCTGTCCGCGGTAGAAGGTGCGAATTGACAGAAGCGCTTGTGGAACCAGCAAGAGGTGAAAGTGTGCTCCCCGGCAGGGGGCGACAGAGTGTTACTTTGCAAAAAATCAACACATGCAATTGACATGGAATATTTTAGAACGTTAATCAGTATTTATTTACGTATGAGGAAGGTGTAAATATGGTTTATTATTTACTTCATTTTGCCTTGGCAGCTTTTCGTAAACAACTGCTAAAATATGATGTCGTTGCTTGTTGTTTTTCATCAATACATATTTCTTTGTCAACATCAAGTTGTCTTTCCCTGTTCGCTCGCGTTTCTTGGCACATCAGAACAAGTGCGAAACTATTGCATCATAATTTGTTTGCGTTTGATTTTTTGATTTGGTCCGAAACGTAAATATACACATATGCACATATGTAAGTATATATCCGTATATTGCATCAGACTGATAGAACGGCTGATCGCCGTGTGGCGGGACACGTGCACTTTTATGGCGACGTAAAATCGATAATGACATGACGCTCATAATTAGCAGCGCTAGCAATTAAAAGGCAATTGAAACTGACAAGTGGCGAATTGGGAGCGCCGTCTACGATAAACTTAATCGCGCATGCTCAGGGGCAGAGTAGCAGCATGCATGAAAGGGAAAACTTATTTTTAAGGTAGAAAGGAAAATGTACTACGCCTCGAAAATGTTAATCTATTTTGTGCCGATTGGTCGAGAGCATAACCATTGACTGGAATATAGCGGAAATTCTGATACAGTAAGAACTCGATTACTGCATGTAATGAAAACCAGGCTCGGTGCAAGTTTTGAGGTTGTCGCAAGTAGCGAGTCATATTTTTCTCATATATATTATAAGGGGTCACTTTCACTGTAAAGAATCTAAGTTTGTTTTAATTTATATTTTAATTCAATACACTTGTATTACGATAAATTTTAAGTGAAATTAAAGAAATTTAGGATTTTGGTTTGTTTTGTTTTGTGCACACTTGCTTGTTCAGTACGGCACTGCTCCCATGCAAAAGTTAAATAAGAACAGAGATTTCGTCAGCAAATGACTAAGTGGGTACTTCCCCGAATATTTTCAGCTCAAAACTGATACATTGGTGGTATTTCCCCAAATTTTATTCAAAGAAAAAACAATAAATGTCGCAAGTATTGAGGTCAAAATTTTTGAATGTCGCAAGTACTGAGTACGTAATGGAACAAATTTTGGTGTCGCAAGTATAGAGGTGTGCAACTACCGAGTATGTGCAGTAATGGAGTTGCTACTGTAATTGATGTTTTTAAAAATTATCTCTTTTAAACTTTTAGATGTTTTATATTTTCAAAAATCAAGTCAAATAATGCATAAGCGATAACCAGTCAAAAATCAGGGTGGTCAATAAAAATATTTAAGTTAAAAATAAGTAAATTTTTTCTATATACTGATTAAAGATAAAATCAAAATACATATGTATATAATAGCCCAATTCACAATCTTGTGCAAATGGTCGGGGATTTTTGCAACTGACAGTTTTGTAGCAAAACTACAGTAGTTTGTTCTGACAGTAGTTTGCTACAAAACTGTCAATTGCAAAAATCCCAGACCATTTGCACAAGATTAGGGGTATTCCTTATCCGGAGCGAATGTAAAAGCAAAAGCAAAATTTTTCTTTTGCATTTTTATAATCGGGAACGACCGATTGTCAAATCCCTGCAAATGTTTTTTTCGAACAGCTGTTTTATTTGAGTGTTCAAAAAAATGCCACGAAACAGCGGAAAACAACAATTAAGCGACTTCTTAATTGAAAATGCAGCAAATGAAATCATGGGTAACTATTTATAACACCAATAAGTGCGACTTTTCAAGCTGGCAACTATGCTCATATTTTGCATCAAATATTTTCCACTAAACGCAATGGAGTTTGGTCTAGGAAAATTGTGACTTTAATGCAAAAGCAAACCAGTGTGTTTTGTTGTTGTGTATGCAAAAGGTGGAAAAATATTTTGCTTTTGCTCTTTTGCAGGACCAATTGCACCGGATAGGGAATACCCCTATTGTGAATAGGGCTAATATATTTTGTTGCATATTTTTGTATTCTATTTCTGTTTATACGAATATTTAAAATCTTACTACCATATCTCAGTGTTGTGGTTGTTACAAACATCCTTTCCTAGAAAATGGAAAACAAGTTTCAAGATAACTTTATTGGAAGACTACTTCGACTGGGAGAATATATTTCTTCTCTCTAAGCTACTGATGTTCAGCACGAGGACTAAACCATATCGAACAGGCTTTGCATAGCAAACAAACATGTACATATGTATGTATGTACATATGTATATACATATATACATATACAGTGCTTTTCAAAGTTATAGTTACCCCACTTTCATTATGTGTTCCAAGAGAACTAAAGTGGGAGAGCACAAACTGATATTGTAGTTAGTTGCAGGTATCAAACATTAATTAGAATTAGCACACAAAAATTGCTAAATTAACGGTAAATTTTATGAGAGGAAAAGATTCACTGGCTGGGTTATGTCGTGCATATGGACGAAGAAGCTCCAGCGACGAAGGTATTTGAGGCAGCAGTTGGAGAACGGAGATGCTTCTTATGGAAAGACCAAGTAGAAGAGACACTCTTAACGCTTTGTATTTCCAACTGGAGAAGGTTTTTCCAGAAGAGAAGCACTACGTTGGGTGGTAACTCGGTAACGTGTTCTTGTGAGTTAAATATTATTGGCCATTGCTGTTAAAATGTTAGATAAACTCAGCGATAATGGTGCTAAATCTGATCTCAATACTTAACAAATTAATTTTCAAAAAAAGTTAAAAAATCTAATGTGGAACGAAGAGAGCATACGCAAGAAAAAAGAGTAAGAAGTCGCCACCGGCGTGAAAGTGCTCTTGGCACGGTGTCTGAAACTGTGTCATGAAATGAGGCGGTGATGAACAGACGCAATACAAAAAGAAGTGGCACGCAGACAGACGGACAGACAGATCGACCAACTGTCAAAGACTGACTGAAAGAGAAAGAAACCGGTTGCATGGAAAACTGTAGCATTGGTAAGTGGAGGCACTGAAACCAGAACGAATCATGCGCAATTTGGCGAAAGTTTAAGTTAAAACTGGAAAATGCAATTTAAACCATGTCAGAAAACAGACCCGTCCGGTGGAAAGTGAAACGTGCGGCACATTGTGGAAAATCGCAAGAAAATCATAACTGCAAGCTGAGTACTTGAAAGTGAGCAGTTTACCCTGACTCCGAGCCAGCTTCAGGTTTTCAAGCTTCAAGTTACGAGCTACTAGCGAACAGAACAAGTGCTCAAATGCCGAATGCGTTAACTTGTGCTAGAACGCAATCCGTAACGGAATGTCAAAGCCGCAGTAACTCCGAACGGAGTGGAGTGGAATTTTAAGCAAAATATTCGATTGAATTTTACCATTTACAGTGCTTAACACAAATGTCTAGAACGGTCGGACAGGTTTTGCCTGCCCTGGCCGTATGCATGAACTCGAACGTGAATTAATGGCACTTGAATGGAAGTGGTTTGCATTAGAGTTAGCATGTGAGTAAAGTTAGCAGGTTGCAAATTATAGAACCTTGACTTAAGCTAACTGCCATAGCAGCTTTGCGCAAGTGTCGAAACAGTGAATACCAAAGTAGTAGTCAATATCAACAGTATACAACAACAACAACTAAAGCAGCTGTTTCAAATTATCCGAAAAAGAGGTTGTAATTTAAAGCACGAGTTATTAAGAAGAAATTGTAAAATATTGCGATCAAATCATGGCAAAGGTAAACGGTAATCGATAACTAATAGCAATTAATTCTCGAAAGTAATCCCTACGAAAAACGTTTGTACCTAATACTTAAAAAGAGATAATGAAAATCGTTCAAACAAATTCAGAAATATAGTGAGAAAATATTCGAATGAAATATCGAAAATCACGGTTACCGGTTATCGGTTGCTAAATAGTTAACGTGGTCACCATGAAAAAAATTTAGAAAAGGCGGTGCGATAAAAATTTGCTAAATTTATTAAAAACTCGATTGCGATTTGAGTAGAAAGCAATAACCCACAACTACGAGTACTAACCATTTGGAGAAAAAAGATAGTGCGAAAAGTTGTTATCAATAAAGCATCTAGCTCTTAAAGATCACGTACGTTTTTCTCACTCTACGACTATATATTTATGCCAGCACACAAAATGCAAAGTGGTTGCCTAATCTATGTATATATGTATGTAAATGCAGATATAATTATATATAGGAAAGTTCCCAGTTATACCTGACGCATAAACTTTTATCGCACATTTTTTGCGTTCCTTGTTTGCCATGCTGTGTTTTCGCTAATAATCTTCAAGTTTCGAGTTCCCACTACGGCTGTTCAGTGCAGCAAAAGTTTATTTGTCAAATATAAACTTTATACTCTCCCCATGGCGAACATAAACACGAGGGAGAGTAATTTAATACTTTCAGTATTAAAAAAATGTATGAAAGTATCAAAATAATATTCTTATCGATTTTGACGTGTACGAAATTGCATGCGCAGTCACAAGTAACCGGTTTATTTGTAGTCGTAGGCAATCTCTTTGATAAGATAACATTTTGAGAAAAATTTTAAAAAGATATACATAATTAATACATATTTTCTAAAAAAAAATGTTGGTTGTAATAAATTCTGTGGTCATATGCAATAACGACTTAAGTCGAAAACAACTGTTTCGAGAAAATGCAATTCGAAATTTGAAATTCACATAAGTGCATGTACATAAGTGCATGTGTTTTTTTTAAATAACTTTTTTTCTGAGATGGGTACAGATACCGGGGTTTGAACAAAATATGCGCATCAACGTCAGGAATACAGTGGTAACGTCAACTCAATTTCGTCTTAAGTCGACTTAAGTCGTTATTGCTTTTGACCACAGAATTATTTTTTTGCAAAAGTAAAGAACTCCCAAAAGTCACAAGTATCGATTGTTAATAATATAATGTATATTTTATTTTATTAATTTAAAAGAATTAATATAAGCATTAATTATCACAACTAAGCAGCTAATACTATCAACTAAGGCTTTAAGATGTAGTATATTTTTATTTTAGAGAAAATCTACAATTTCGACTAGATTTTATAACATAGACCGCATTAACAATAAAATTCTTATAAGAAACTCAGACTTGAAATTTTTAAAGAAAAATTTATATTTAAAAATTTAAAAAGTTAGTTAACGTAAATAGTTAACGTACAAATATAAAGCCCAGCAAAAATTAAAAAAAGGCGACTCACACCATGCCTCGATTTCTAAATTCTTCGGGAATAATTCGTTTCATAAAAGAAAATGTTAAATTGAACTTTGTGGAGAAGTACTCATACGTACATGGTGTTCCGAAAAACCCAAAATTTACCGACTCATCTGAAAAGGGAGATGTCCACCTCACCCCTGGGCAACTCATTCTTATGACGCAATCAAGAACTCGATTACTTTTTACGATATTCCATTTGAGTCATGTCAATTTAAGCGTAAGCAAGACAAGAGTCATACGAATTTTAAATTTTTTCGCCTTCCTATAATTTGTTGTTGCTGCTGTTGTTGGAGCCAACGACGTAGTATAGAATAAACAATCTAATTGAAATGATACGTATGGATTTGGTTGGTGAGGTGTGTATGCAAAATAACACGTAAACTGTTGGTGTTTGTATGAACGTGTTTGTAAAGGCCGCACTTTAAATAAACTTGCTAATTCGATAACTGACACACACACAAACGCCTGATATTATTAGGTGGCATGTAGCTTGATAACGATAGTGATAACAAAATAGAGTATTCAATTGCAAAAACATACTTAAGGCTTTTTCCGTTTTCTTTCATGTTATTTTTGCCTTGAAACTTTATAGTATAAAATGCTAAATCAGCGATAAGCCTAGGTACTTATTAAATATTGACAAAGTAACCTCCCGAAAATTCTACAAACTGTCAGACGCGTAAGCGGAATGCGGTTTCAAGTTTTATTGCAACCTTTTCGTACTTTGTACTCTTGATTGTGAAATATCGAATAACAAAAAGGCAAAAGCAACTCAAAATCGAAATTTTATTGACAAAGGAGCAGATGTCGGTCTTTGACTGGAGACATGGATGACAAGTTCCGAAGCGTAGAAATCTCCGCTTTATTAAAACACGACAAATTTACGGCTCAAATATGGAGCCAGTCAATTAAACGAGTTATTTGCTTGTATTATTGCATTCAATACATATTTTGTATGATTTGAAGAGGTGATCAATTAAGCGAAAGTGAACTTAGCAGGTACATACATATTTAACGGAAAAGTCTACTTTAAATTTCTTTATTAGTAAGGGCCAATTATTTGTACAAATACTTAAAAAACTTTAAAGATTTTGGTATATTGATTTTTCAGTGCCGAAATTTTTTGGTTACCAATCGGCTCTGAAATTGACATAGTACCTATTTTTGACATACCGATTAAAGATATCAAAAATGTGTCTAGTAACTTTGCTGTCGTCAAGTACCCACAATTAGGTTTCGGATTTTCGATTACAATTTCGAAAACTTCAAATCGAAATTCCATTTCCAGAACAGAATTTCACAATTTTAACACAAAATATATTGCGGAAACTTTTAAAGGGTCTGAGCGACAGACTGTGACAGAGAGTGCGAGAGGTAGAGAGCTGCCTGTGGTAATCGCTTGTCATTGCAGTTTGACACTTCAACTTTAATGAGTCGGTTATTTCAGTTGTTCTTTAACTCACCTGTGTTTGCTTTTGTGTTGTTTTTGCTGTGGCGTAGAGCGCTGCGTAAATAATTTAGTATGTACTTATTTCCGTGCAGCCACTTTTAGTCACGTTCACACTTTTTCTTCTTCTACTTCTCCATTTGTTGTTGGTGTGTTTTTGCAATAAAGAACAGGTTGAGCTTTTTTCTAGCTGTTGGAGAGAGCAGCATAGAGCGCGATTGTACGATTGTATGCCTGTGCCAAAGCTCATCTAATATTTGCGCACAATTAAAAAAACAGCAATTCCGCACATGACTTTGAAAACGTACGACACCAGCGTAGCCCCCAACTCTGCATACAAATCATGATTATCAATCAGCTTTGGTTGCTTCCGAAACTCTTGCAGGATTTCAGAATATTTGCCATTGCTGATAATTTAAAGGGCTGGCGCAATAAGCAATAACGTCACTGCGAGAGCGCATGCAATCTCATGAAATTTTCAAGTTCATTGCACAATAAAAAAAAATTGTTATTACAATGTGACGAAATAGTGTCGCACACACACACACACACAGACACAAATGCGCACTCATACTTCAAAGGCATGCACTCGAAGACGACGCAGCGCAATTCGTAATCTCTCAATTAGACCTCAAAAACTTTTGGCACTGATGTCTTATTGTTTTTACGAGTACATGTTGCTGTTGTTTTTGTTGCACCCATTTGCAGCCATTTCTGAGGGCGCGTTTGCGTCGCGCTTGCGCGGCTTCTCGGCATGCCTCCTTAAGTGGGTAATTGGGTATGTGAGCAGAGCGCGTCGTGCATTTATGTTTTTCGGTTCATTTATCGGTTAACCTCCTCAAATTTTTTGCTTGTGGTTTAGTTTTTGTTTTGCTTGTGTTTCCTTCATGGATTGTCACCTCGTATCGTTGCGCTCCAACTTCATGTCATTACTCCGCTTTGCTTTACTTTACTTTGCTTTGTAATCGGTTTTTGTTCTTTCGTAATCGTAATTACAGTTCAACAAAATTTCAATGTCAATTGCAACGTCGCAGCGACGGCAAACGTTAAGCGAAGTGCTGTGATAAAAGCAATTGAACGCTGGCACGGGTGAAGGGCGATGTGGTTGAGCGGGGTAAGGTTAATGTAACTTTGCTTGAAAGCAATTAGGAGACAGACTGGAGAACCGCGAACAGTACAGTAGACCGAGTAACGAGTAATCGCCAGAAAGAGCAACCCTCAATGAAGTAAACTTAACTGAAATACACTTCCTCCGTTGCAAACCAACTTTTTAAAATACAATGGCCCAATTCACAATCTTGAGCATTTGAGATTGCGATTTTGCACATTTTTGCCATCAATTGTGATCGGTTTTTATAAGCTTTCTATTAACTTCACTTTGCGCGGTATGTCAGCGGTATGTCGTCAAATCTAGTAATCAATTTTTCACCCACTTCCCGACTACTTAGAGAACTGAAACTTTGCATACATGCCTAAACACGAGCCCAATACATGAATCAATAAATTTTATGGGCGTAGGATAAGGGGCCTGGCACTTTTTTATCAACTCCAGATTTGTGTATAACTTTAGAACTACACATCACACATCAATGAAACTCGGTAGGAACTTACTACATATCCATATCCTTCTACTGAGAAAATAAGGGGGCACTGGATAAGGGGGCGTGGCACCGCCCATACAAACCAAATTTTTGATCTAGATTATCTTTGGAACTAAAGGTCGTGCAGCATTGAAATTTCGTATGCAGTCGCCTCTTGGATGTGTCGTCCCACTGGTAAAATTTTATGGGCATAGGATAAGGGACGTGGCACTTTTTTTATCAACTCCAGATTTGTGTATAACTTTAGAACTACACATCACACATCAATGAAACTCGGTAGGAACTTACTACATATCCATATCCTTCTACTGAGAAAATAAGGCGGGCACTGGATAAGGGGGCGTGGCACCGCCCATACAAACCAAATTTTTGATCTCGATTAGCTTTGGTCTAATCTTTGGCTAAAGGTCGTGCAGCATTGAAATTTCGTATGCAGTCGCTTCTTGGATGTGTCGTCCAACTGGTAAAATTTTATGGGCGTAGGATAAGGGGGCGTGGCACTGCCCATACAAACAAAATCGTTTATATAGAATAGCTTTGGAACTAAAGGTCGTGCAGCATTGAAGTTCCGTATACAGGCCCCTCTTGGATGCTTCGTCCCACTGGTAAAATTTTATGGGCGTAGGACAGGGGGCGTGGCACTTTTCAAGCAACTACACACTTGGGCTTCAGTTTATAATTATAGGTACACCACACATCAATGAAAAACGATAGGAACTTAGGGCGCGGCAACCCTGCTGGCAAAATAGCAACAACTCACCGCGTCACAAATATGCCACGAATATTAGGATCGATCACTGCCGTATTATTTGTTAAATTGGGGATATGACATATGACGATAGGAAACACTGTGAATACCCTAAATATTGTGTACTGCTCTGCAAGTTTTAAATTCTTTTTGTGAAAAATTTCAGAGCTCTAAAATTGAATTTATGGAAGACTAAAAAGTAGAAAATAAAATTATATAAAAAAAACTTTTTAAAAATAAGCTTTAATTTATTTAATGTACTAAAAAGTAGAAAATAAATTGTTTTTAAGTCACCTGTATCTTACTATCAATAAAAGCTTGTGCGCTCAATATCCATATTCAAAATATCTTTCATTACTAGAATCTATTTGCAAAAAATTATTTAAATAAAATATTGTGGTAACTGTTTGACAAATATTGAACACATGAGCGCCCCAAGCTTTTATGGATAGTAAGATACAGGTGACTTAAAAACAATTTATTTTCTACTTTTTAGTACATTAAATAAATTAAAGCTTATTTTTAAAGTTTTTTTTTATATAATTTTATTTCTTTAAAGTTTGCTACACTTCTTGCAAAACTCAAAATTCACAGCTGATTGTCACAAAAACAGCTGATTGGCAAAAACTAAAAATATTCTGCTGGAATTTGTATTTTTTTAATATCATCCTCAGTCCACTTTTGGTTTTTCCCTTTTTATGCGTCGTTTTATATCTTTTATTTCCACTTTTGCTTATTTTGAGTTTATTTATATATTTTTTATCAGCTGTTAGATTGCAATTCAGTGTTGCAATAGCATAGTAAATACACTACGAGTTTTAAGTGTTGTATTTTTGCAAAGGTTTTGCGATTGTATCTATGTATATTTTGTTAGTGTAGAGTAAAAAATAATCAAAAATTTGCAAGATTGTAGAAATACAAGACCATTTGCACAAGATTGTGAATTGGGCTAATAATAGCACTTACTTTTCTACTGTATGTAAGTTCCAGTTTCTTGTTTCCATTTCCGTTTGCTAACTCTACAAGCAGTTTACAACTTTTTAACAATTTACTCGCACTGTAACTTTCTTTCGCTGGTTAATCAAAGCAGACAGAGTTGCTCAGAGCCATATTTAATTATTTCCATAATATATGCAAAAATCTACTCAGAACTAAAATATAAAATACGAGCAACCCAACAAGCCAATGAAATAGTCGTGTCGACCGTGAATTTTAAATAAATTCCAAGGAAATATTTTAATAGCCAGCATAGTTAAAATCTGCGCACAGACATTGACGCTGCGGTGGTGCTTGCCTTCATCAGCATCAGCAAAAATGTCATCTTCAAGCCTGCAGAGTGAAATATTGAGAGCTGCCGAATTGAAGAGTTGTAATGTAAGTTTTAAAATTAAATTTCAAAGGAGTTAAAAAGACGGTTTCCACCTACATTGCAATGAATTTCTTGCACGTGGAGAACTGAGATTACACGGCGTCTTCACGTCCAAATTTTCATTTTATAAAAATTGTTATCAATTTTCCGTTATAAAACCCTGCATGGGACTTCTGCAATTTTCAATGCGAATTGCCATAGCCCGCCCACGTATATATTGCAGTTTCATCAAATGCTAAAACATACATATCAAGCTTAATGAAATTTTTTCTTGCACGTGTAGACATGACTGAAAGCCATGTGATTAGGAACCAAATTTCTTACCGTTTGTTGCAGAACAACTCCAATTCCTAATTGAAAAATATAAAAAAAAAATATTTTTGGTTTATGGTATTCAATTGAGATCAAATTTCAATTATTTATTTTAGTTTCTCTTCGTGATTTTTTTGTTTTTTTTTGTTTCAGAATAACAGCTTCAAAAGGCAAACAAAAAATGCATGCATGCACTTTACACAATTCTCTTTTTGTTTTTCTTTTTAAATTCACTTTTCTTTGTACAGGAAAATGCTAAAACGAATTATAGTTTTTCATGAATTATTTTTGGCGTTTTGCAATTTTTTTGGTTTAACATTTTTTAGGTTTTTCTTAACGAAATATTTGAGGCAAAAGAAGTAGGAAGCAAAAGGAAAGTTAACATTCAACTCAATAGTACAATAATAATAACAAAATTCAACACAACTTTTGTTGAAAAATAGGAGTAAAATACTACAAAACAGCCTTGCATCTAAGTATAAGTAACTGTAGATGAATTGTTGCAGCGTTGCCACCAGCAGCAAAAACACAACACAGCAGTGGTACGTTCATTCGATGTGGCGCAGACAACGATAGCGAGTGGACGACTCGTTGCGCTCACTGCTTGTCAAAAGCGAAGAGGGAGCATGTAAATTCGCCCGCCAAATCTTTCCTTTGTGCTCTCTGCTTTGGGGCGCAGTTGACACTTTAACTTCGCGCAGTTATGGACGGCTCGGCGAGTTCTGGACGCACCACCCACCCGTTTATTGGGTTCACGCGTGTGTAATAGTGCTTTTGTGCTTGTCCCTTGCACTTTGTTGCAAAACAAAGAAAGTATATTTGTTTTGTTTCGAAAAAACACCCGACGAAGCTTACGCGCCAGCGTATTGCAGTCAGTGTTCCGCTGCTTCACTGAGGCAGGCCGACACTACCCGCTTCGTTGCGTATGTGCGTGCGAGCTGCACATGAGCGCAGCGGAACCATCATCCCATTTCCACATCCCCGTCACTGCTGATCCCCGCGCCGCCCTGGCTGCTGTTGCTGTCGCACTCCATCTGCAGCGCCGTGCAGGTGTAGTCGAGCGGCTGCTCCTCGGCGCAAGTAGCCACCAGCGGCACATCGCTAGCCTCAGCAGCCTGCTGCTGCGCCTGCTCCTCCTCATCGTCCGGTATGTACACGTCCACTGGTATGTACATGTAGTAGGCGCGCTGCTCCCGCAGCCATGGCGAGTAAAAGATGTATTCGGCGGGCATGCGCTCCTCGTAGTTCTTGCGTAGCAGCGCCAGCAGTAGCGAGCGCACCGAACGCGACAGGTTGCTAGGGATCTGCACGTTGCAGTGGCGTATTACGGTGATGAGGTTGCAGTTGCCCTTCTCGTAAAAGGGGTACTGGCCGACCAGCATGGTGTACAGGATGACACCCAGCGACCACATGTCGGCCGGTTTGCCATGGTAGGTGGGGTTGGGGCAGAGCAGCTCCGGCGCAGTGTACAGCGGACAGCCGATTTTGTCGCTAAGCGTATCGTTGGCGGGATCGTCAAGGATCATGGAGCCTTCCAGCGACTCATACTGCAGTTTCGTTCTGCAAGAAGAGAGAGAGTAGAAAGTTTTGCATGAGTAAAACGAAAACTGCGTTCGGTGAGGTGAGTAAACTCCAAATTTAAGCGCATTTGCAGGTGCTACAGTGGTGGCTAATGAAATTAGTAAATTTTTAAATGACCTTTTGCAATTTTGTTGCCTGTCTTTGCTACAAAGAGCTGCCCCCTCCCAATTCCACAATCGTTGGCGCAAGAAATTTCAAAAACTATTAAACATTGAAAAATTGCGCTAAGCGGATGAAGAAAACATTTTTTCAACACCAACCACCACACAGCGCCGAGTCGTGCCGAGCCGGGCAAAATAATTAAGCAAGCGATAACTCAAACAGATGTGCACAACCGCAAAGGTTAATGTAATCACTTGCACACACACGCACACACACACGGTGGAGCAGGGTAGCGCGATCGAGTGTTGTCAGCCGCGCAAAAAGTTCAAAAGCCCAAAAAATATACTCTCGTTTTTTACAGCAAATTGAAGTCAATTTTTCAAATTAACAACATGAGCGTCAGCTGGCGAGCAAAAGAAGAAGAAGAAGAACTGGGCAAGTAGGTGCAGGCGGAGCACCTACTGCGTGCGTTAGGCAGTAGCAATGGAACATGATCAACAGCAGCGCAGCGCTGAGTACAGCGTCTGCGTGTAGGTTGAGCGAACGGTCGGTCCGGCGGTCGAACTTCAAGCTCACAAGCTCTTTAATAGGCAGCGCTTTGTATGGTCATCGAACGGCAGCCGTCACAAACTGGACACAACGACTTGGAGTGGCAACTGACAGAGAAGACAGAAGAGAGGGGGGCGCAAAAACTACGCGAAGTTGGCGGCATTGAAACATTTGAACAAATCAATCTTAATCAAAATTGAACGCATCAAATGAGCTGCGGCGAGAGCAGTTTCATGGCATTTGATGTTGGCAACGTTTGCTGGAGCAGCGCCGATGACGAAAGCAGTGACGGCGCGCTGCGCAGCTATTGCCCCACAGCCAGCTGCGCCGCGTACACACCCTGAAGGGGAAGTCAAATGAGGCAGGCAAGGCGGCCCGCTATAAAGACTTGAAATGTGGAGCTGCTGATTGGAATAGACACGAGCACAGCCTCGCTTACACACACAGTGTGAATATGTGTGTGCATGACTTACATGGAAGTCGACGCAGCTCGGAGGAAGCGTCCGTGCATGTAAATAACATTGACCCACAAAAGATGCTTGCAAAAAGCAGACAAGCGCGCACACGAGCGCTAAAGGAAGCAGCGCGGCGGCGGAGGTCACATGATCAGCAATTGCGGATTTAATTAGCAAAATTAAAAGCAGGGTCAAACAGCATAGCCCCAGCCCCGCTCAACGCCCACGCAGTCAAGTTTCGAATATAACAGCAGCAACAACAACAATGCTAATGTATAGCAAGAAATGTAGCAATTTGTATGTATGTATGTATATTAAACTTAATTGTTACTCCTGCAATGGCGGCGCGATTTGCTGATGAGCGCCCAAACTTATACAAAGCTCTTAACGTTTTTTACATTTGCTCAATTGTAAAAAAAATTGTTGCTGCAGCGAATGAAGAATAAACAAAAAACCTCGAGGTGACCCTGATAGCTGAATACAATACAATAATACAACATACTAAAGCTACCAACAACTACAACAACAGTAGTGCAACAAATGAGCGTGGAGCTCAGAAGAGAGCAGCACCAGTACGCAACGAAAAAATGAGCACAAATTACTGCAATTGACCTCGCTGGATTGTGAGTGTTGTAAATTTTTCCAACAACAAAAGCCACAGCGATGAGACGCAAAGTTGTAATGTTGTAAGCTATAAAAGAGACAACGAAACAGATGAGCAGAGCGCATTGTTGTGGGGGAGAGCATCTATCTTTAGTGCCTGTTCTTCTTCTTCTTAATTTTCAAAAGCAAATTGAGTGCTTAAATTTTTCGAATTTAATTGAAGGTTTTTTTATACTCTACGCATTGTTTTTGTAGAGAGTTGTTGTGGCAAAGGAAAAGAGTAAGAGAGAAGAGATCGGCTAAATGTGTTGTAAATTTAAATAAGAGGTGTCTCTAAATAGCACCCGCCTCTTTTTCTACTTGAATAAAATAAAATTTTGAAAATACAAGCACACGCACACCAACCAGTATGTAAATGCGCATATTGGAAGGAAAAAGATCAGAGTCAGGGTCAATTGGTATTTTGACCTTAAGCGCAAATGTGGCATACTCGTATGTATATCGTAAGAAAAGCAGAAGAAATAAAAAAAATTTTAAATTTAAAGTTAAACCAAAATATACAAATCGGAAAACGAGAGCTTTACATCTGCTAAGCGGCGAATGTATGTATGTATGTGCGCCATTTACGGAATTTGGAAGGTGACAATGCTATTGTAAGGCTTGACCGTTAGCAACACAACACAACTGTCGTAGCCAACAACAAAACCAGCTAAACAAACATTGGACTAGCGCAACAAATGAGCATGACATGGCAATGATAGATATGGCAAGCGCAGATTTATACGATTCACAAAACATGCCGCCTTTCTTTTCGTTTCCCGAAAGTGCAATTCAATAATAGAAAAGTCAACAAAGCAGAAGACGTACTCTTTTGCAATTGAAAAAGAAAAGCGAAAAAAGAACGTAATACCCAAACCCCATGTTGACAGCGAAAGAAAGGAATGCACATGTAAAACGACTGAGCGTTATAAATGCCTTATAAAAAAACAGATGAACAGGCGAACGAAAAGGGTCAATTGCAGTGCGTTTACAAGGAGCAACAGTGGGAAAAAAATTTGCATAAGAAAACAAATTAGAATGCCAGCAGAAGAATATAACTACATGTATGCATATGTGTGGAAGAGCAAAGCAAAACAGATACAAAGAAAACATACTACAGCAGAAAGGAACAAAAGGCAAGAAAACGACGGCACGGAATAATAACGATCGACTGACTGACTGACAACAGCTGATGACAAAAGGGCTAAAAGGAATTAATAAGAATTTCAAACAAGAAATTGCATTGAGCAATTGTAAGGAACATGGAATGAAGTGAGCGCTTGAGTTAGTGAATATGGTAAGAGGTGAGTGATAGGCGATTGTAACTAAACTGCGCAGCAGCAGGTATGCATAATTCAGGCAGCAACTGTTGCAAGCAACCTACCCTAAATTGCGTGTAAGCGCACAAGGACTCCACTCCTCTACACAGTTATTCTGCATGTGTGTGTATCAAACAAAAGAAGTCAGAAAAGGTAGACAACGGCAATTGTGCCACATGTAATGCAACATGTTGCAAATAGCATGGCAAAAATTTAACAATAGAGCTACAAAAATTTGCACATGCCACATACAAGAAAGCAGACAGTCTAGTCTGCCTGAGGGGGAAACACACGCATTGCCGCAAGTGACAATTGTGCCACAAGAACAAGCATATGAGTTGTAAGGAAGAAAGTAGCACCCAATCTAGTTCTGACAAGGAAAATTTTGCCTTTGATATTGTAATGAGTTGTGCAACTAGGAAGGTTAACGTTCTAGCAAACCAGCACACAGCAATAAATTTGCATATCGACAATGCGAAAGTGCTATGAAATACAACAAACAATGCATGACAAAAAATATTGGCAACATTTGTTGCTTCCTTAAGAGCGTTGCGTAAAATGCGTTGCAACCAATTGAAGGCTATCCTCTGCCCCCTCCCCGCCCTCCTTTAAAAGAGACAACAACAATTGCTGCCACATTGCAACGATTATTATTAAGTGTTATTGCGGCAATTTGGCCGCCAACAAAAGAAATAAAAATCGTGCAAAAAACAATACAAATAAAAAAAACAACAAAGAAAGAATTGCTTGAATGCAAAAATTAAGAACAAATTGAAAAATTTCTACATCGTACGTATGTATGTATGTACATACATATGTATGTGCATGTTGCTCATTGCAAATTGCTGGCGCGTTTGTGTGTTGCCAGCTGAAAGCCGCCAAATGCAGTGATGACCTCAATAACGCCTACGTCACACGGCAACAACATCGAGCAGCGCACAAGCCGTAAGCCAGAGCAATTGCAAAATAGCTGCTATAATAAGAGTGGAAAATGCTTGCAATTTACAAATTGCAATGGCAATGGCACAAAAACTACAGTAGCAACATTGAAAAAATCGTCAGAATTGAAGTAGCAAAAATTGCGTTATTTAAACTAAGCAACGGCAACAACAATGCCGCAAAGGTAGCAGAATAAAATTCTTGCTGTCCTAAGCAGCGCGCAACAGCAGCACTAATACTACCAGCATAATTTCGCAGTCGGCCTGATGTGGCAATAATTGCTTGAGAGCGCAAAAACAACCAGCAAGAAAAAAGTGAGCTAAGGTACATGTTGCTGTCATTGCGGTTGGTTGTTGCTGGCTGCTGGCAGCTCGGCAGCTCGGCAGTTGCTGTAGTCAAATTGCATGTGGCAATGGCCAATACAATCCTCGAAAACAAACAAAAAAAGCAATTGCACAAAATTGAGCGTAGCGCAACGAAAAAGAGAGCGCTCAAGCTGGAGCGCAGGCAAAGAGAGACTTAGCTGCAGCAGCAGCGCTGGCAGAGCACAACGCCGGCGCTAGACTAGGTAATATCACTGATAATGATGCGATGAGGTGACGTTGTAATCATCGCTGTCGCTGGCTATTTTTAACAAAAAAATTAACTTTTTACGCAAAAAAAAAAGAATTCCATATTTTTTTGGTCAATTACCAATTATCTTTCAAGATTTGCTGCAACGCAAAAGTTATAAAAGGTTTAAATTTGTCTTTCTTCGGTCATCGCATCTACTAAATGCTTCCTGTTCGTCTTCCGCAAAATGAATCATGATCAATTATCACTTGAATCGCTCTTAATCACAGAAGAAACTATAAATTATTTAAAAACAAAGGAAGAAACTGTGTTTGTGCAATTTTTAATTGCTTTTTTTTTACAAGTAGATAAGTACGCGTATTATTATTTATCTTTTAATTACTTATTTAGAAAAATTGAATTTTGCGAATTTTCCATAAGAAAAACCTAAGCGATTAAAAGGAACGCGCCTGGTGGGTCACGGGTTAAAATCGGATTTACAATCATAATTTTGTTAACTGCTTGGTAGGGTAGTTTTTCGTATGAATTTGCTACAGAAACTAAGTGATTGGCAGCCCTGATTCTATCTTGTGCATGCAGAGAAGGCAAGGCAGCCTTCTCGCTGAGTATGGGAGCGAGTGAGTGAATTAGCAAGAGAGAGAGTGAGAGCGCGAGGCATTAACAGGTAATTAACTGAAATTCGTCATTATTTTTAGTCGAGACGAAATTCTAAATTTATCCATTTGCAAATTGGTAAATAAACGCAGACCCGCTCGACGTTCACGCCTCTTCCTCTCACGAACTTTCGCGAGTGTCATTTTACCACAATTGCAGTCGAAGCCAACGCCACGCAATTTTATTGCGGCACGCTCCCACGAGCAGCAGAGGGGCGCTCCCAGACGCGCACTACTTTGCCATTCACATTTTCAATGAACAACTTACAACAACAACCAAAGCTACAATGAGTAGAATTGTGCAATTGCGGTGCTGCTGCTGTGCTGCTTTGATGTTGATGTTGTTGTAACATTTTGAGTTTCAAATTGTCGTGTAATCCGCGTGCTTTTTGTTGTTATTGGATTATGTTGTTTTTGTTTTGGGTATGTGTAATTTTGAGCTTTGCGGGTGTTTCTAGTCGCTGGGGTTGCTCTCTTGCTGCGAGTACCCCTCCCGCTGCTCCACCTTACCATATCCAATACAGTGTTTGTTGTATTGCCGCTGGTATTGATTTCAAAATACATACGCCATTCAATGTTATTGCAAGCAGCAAACTGCGCGCAACAACCACAAAAGCTTAGCAATAGCCAAACCACAATCAGCAGCAACAGTTGGTTTGTATCAGGTTTTTTTCAACATTTGTCTCTCACTTTTTTTGTTTTGTTTTTTGTAAAAGCCAATAACGAGTTTAAAAAAATTATGTTGCAAAATTATTGCAACAAACAAAATAAACGAGAGAGCAGTAATACAACAACCAAACAACTCCGAAGTGTGCTGCTTGTTGTTGTAATTTGAGTAGAGCTACCAACACTTCTCCGAGGTTAGTGGCGACGACTTCGACTACGAGCGTCGCACCAATTACAAAATCTTGTTAGAATTCTCGTGCGCAGCGTTGGACTGCAGCAGAGCACATGTGTCTGCCACAGTGGGCGAGGGGTACCGGGAATGCAGCGAAGAACCTGATTATTTGGCAATATAGTAAGCTGTAAAGGCATCCAAAAATTGAAGAAGCTGCGCAACTCATGACCGCTTTTAAAATCCAAAAATTATACTTTTTTTAAATTTTATTTAAAAATCATGTAATAGAAATTATTTAAAATATTTAACTAAAAAAGTTGTGAAGTTAAGTTTGAAAATTTCAATAAAAAAATAACCAAGTTAATCACTGTCATACATTGCCGTACCACATTTCATAGCCACCACTGGAGCTCCAAACAACCAAAGGCGCGGTGAGGATTGCCCTCGCTTTCTTCCCCAACAATGGACAAAACACACTTACCTCGCCTCGTCAATAAAGTAGAAACGCTTCAGCTTCAAGTCACGTAAAATGATGCCATTGCGATGACACACCTGAACCGTCTGGCAGATCTGGTGGAAGAGCGCGCGTGCCTCTGACTCGCACAGGCGCCGCTTATTGCGTATGTACGTATGCAGGTCCTCGTAAATGCCGCACTGCTCCTCCTCCTCCGCCGCACCGCTCGCTTGTGTCCGTTGCCCGATGGTCGGCGCTGCTGCTATAATTACGTACGTCCGCTGCTTGGACAGCGGCACAATGTCGTGGACGCCGCGTATCAGCGGATGGTCGTAGATAGTGCTGCAACAGCGGTCACCCTCCTGCTGCAATTGGAAGTAGGCGCGCTGCACCTTGTGCAGTGGTTCGTTGATGATTTTGCACAGGAACTGCTCCTCGGTGAAGACGTCCGTGCACTTGAGATTAGAGCAGGTGAGATCGATGAGGTGGCGATAGGAGGCAGGCGTTTTGGCGGCCGCCGCCGCGGACACTATATGCGGCTGCGTGCTGATGAGATAGCGGTCCTTAATGACATTCACGGGCTCGTACTCAGCAGTGCACTCTAGCTGGTTCCATAGCGCTGGAAGCTCGCCGGCACCGCCAGGCGAACGCAGTTTCTCGCGTATGCGCTGCAGCATCACCGCGTCCAGCAGGTGTTTCTTTGGTGTGGACAGGTTCGATAGCAGCGCGGAGGAAACGGCGGCGGCGGCAGCTCCTGATGCAGGAGAGGAATTGGCATGCGCGGGCGTCATTGCAGCTGAAGAAGGCGCGGGTGCGGGTGACCCCGGCAAGGCAATGGGCGAGGCGGGTGCGGAGTAATTGAACTTATGCGCTGCTCTACCAGCTACCTGCATTTGCGTTCTGCTGCTATTACTGGCTTCCATGTTGGTAAATTTTATTTTTAGCTTTCAAGTTTTTTCTACCGAATTTCCTTCCAGTGTCATATACTTTTTGCTTTTGCAATTTATCACAGTTCTATTTACTTTTGAATTTTTTATTTCTAGGCTTTACGTAAATGTTCAGTTAATTTATGCGTTTTTTGCAATATTTTTCCGCTGGTCAAATTTGCATTGACATTTTTACGCTCTGCTTACTCTTTGCAATAACAACAACAATTCAAGTCTATTCAATTTGACATTTCAGCTTTTGCGCACTCTGTGTTTTTTTTTGTTGGGAAGTGTTGCCTCCTTTGCAATTGTTTTTTTGTTGTTGTTGGGGTTATTTTTTACTTGTCCTTTTAAAGTACGACGTTGCTTTTGTAAATGGTTCAAGTTGTTTTTCGTTTCAAAGCTGCCTTCATTTTTTTGCAATTTCGTAGAAAAAAACAAAAATTGTCAACAGTTTAATTTAACAGTAAAAATTTTCTTTTAATCGGGCGCTGACGCAAGTGTTAATAATTCTTACGAAATGTTTCGTATTTTTTTACTGACACGTATTTATGCTGATTTTAAAACAAATCTGCTACGTGCTTGTGTAATATTTCTTTTACGCCTTCACTTAACTCACGACACGTCCGATGCACTCGCCTTAACAAAATCAACTGAGTTTTCTGTTTTCGCTTCGCCTAGAAATTATTTCGTATTTTACACATTTCTGTTTTGCTACTCTGCACGATGTGCGTCGACGATCGCAGTCGCCTTCGCTGCCGTCGCGACTCTCTGTGGTTGTTGTCGAAACACGATGCGCTATAGCACTGCCTCTCGTTCGCACACGGCTTCTGCGGCAATTGCTCGCTCCGCTCTGCTTCGCTTCTCTGCCATCGCTCTCTGTCGCTTTTTCGCTCGCTACCTCTCTGCACGTTTTTATTCTGATAATTTTTTGCTGCTGCTGTGCTTTATTTTCAAGTTTACTTTTGTTTTTGCAATTGCAAAAACCACATCAGGCAGATTGCATCAGTGTTGCCATACCACAGTTCTGATTTCAAAATATTGTGCAAATGTGTCTTGCTCACTTCTGCTACTATTTTGACGTTAACAAACGTACTAAATGCGTGTCTAGGTATTAATCAGCGACATTTCGCAATTTAAAAAATCGTTTGCTGGCATATATGTATGTATGTAAGTAAATATGTAAATAAGTATGTATTTCTAAATGTGTGCAAGTTGTACGCTTATGCCAACAGCGCGAACAGAATCTTTATTCTTAAATTTTAAAATCGCAAAGGTAAGGTAAATGCTGGCAATTTGCTCCAATTTTGCACACACACGCATAATAAGACCAACATTTTCGCAATGCACCTTCTTCCCGGGGAGGCTTCAATTGGAGTGAACTTAACATCCTAATCAAAAACTTTCAAACTACCCCTAAACATGCCCGCAACATAAATTCAAAATTCCTTTACTTGTGCTTGCCCTCCTGCCTACATTTCCCACACCTCATGCCATGCCGTCTTACTAATGGCATTTGCTACTTTACTACTATTCGGTACGTTCGCATAACATGCACGAGAAAAAACAACCCTCCCTTGCGTACAGTTGACTCCTTGTTGTGCAAGCACACACTCAGGCCTTCATTTGTATGCGGTCGTCTGCTCGTCCTTGTGAAATAGAAAATTCAAAATTCTTGCGTATCCTCGTTGTACTACTTTAGCTGAAGATGGCAACACTCGGATTTCTATACGCACCAACACGACACCGCCGACACTAGAGCGCCGCTCGGCAACAGCGCGACTCTCAGCTACGCTAAAACGGTCCAAAACTGTCGCTAAAATTCCGCTGGACACGCTCGAAAATGCGTACAGTTGCGTGCGTGCTTGGGTAGGATTTGTATTTTTCGTTAGTCGTATGTGATTTCGAAACATTTGCAGATACAATTGAACCCGTGTATCATGAATGTATTGGCCTTTCAGTCTCATAGGGTATGGCAACATTTCGACGTGGTGACGAAACAAGTTGCCAGCGCATGTTGCGTGAATTGTGCAATTAGAAGAGAACACATTTACACAATTGCCCTTGATAGCACATTTCAATAATAATTGTATAAATTTAATTCGCTCATTAATATGAGACCAACCCGCTCGCCAAATAAAAACTAATTTGTAGGGTATTGTATTTCTAGTGGATACATGGAAAACATCGCACTTTTCGACTGAATTCATGGTTATTAACAGTGTTGCCAGACATTTTTTGAGAAAGAAGTCACCAGATGGGCTTCAAAAAAGGCTAGAAAAACCTAAACGACTTAAAAAAAGGTATAAAAAAGGCTAGATCTTTTTAAATTGTATTTTTATTATAAATGTATTTGAGTACTATGTACATATTAAAGAATTTCGGTATTGCTGGCATCTAGCATGCTAGGCAGCTGCTTCGAGTATGCACTGACGAAGCAGAAATTGCGTTGAAAGCTCGCGAACTAGTGCTTTTATCGTTCAAAACGCATTGATTCATGGTCGTCGGGTCGGGTCTACGTGCACATTAAAACAATGCCACGATCTGCGCAAGATTGATTTCAAATTGTTGTGAAATTTAACGAGCCATATAAAATTAATCGGAAGTAGAATGAATTTCATCATATTGACATACTAATTGACAGTTATGTACGTACTCCACATCAGAAACAGTTTCGTTGAAAACACGTCACGAATGTGCTTTTCTTATTTGTTTTGTTCATATGTATGCAAGTATGTATGTATGTATGTAAATATATTTTCAAAACTAAAATAAAAACTTAATACATACTTACGTACCTATTGCTGAGTTTTATTAAACTTGTTTACGTTTCCGCTATTACATAATACTAGCTAGCATTTAGCAAAATTAGCATATCTTATCAAGAACAAAATATACTGTGTGGTTGTTAATTTTGTTTTCGAAATTTTTCCACATTATTCTCGTAATGTGCTTTCGCTTGCGCCTAGCTCCGTTTCTCGTGACGTTGCTCAAACGTTTGAGAATATTCTCAGCTCAGCAACATTTTCCTACTGATAAGATAAACCACACAGCTCCAACATTCGAATGAAATTCCTAACGTAAATCCCGCCAACCACAAAAACAATGTGCATGATAGGCAAAAAGCGAACAATAAAGTAAGCAAATGATTATTCACACGCACAATCAGACTAACACAATTTTATGAAATATTTTAGCAATTTGTGTAGTTTTGTGAAAATCATCTCTCTTACTCATAGCCGTGCGCAACAATATTTTGTTTATAAACTTTGTTGCCGCGGTTGCCACCTTTCGGGATATTAAAAATTTCACGTTCGATTACAGCTGTCGCTGTCGTTATCCTTGCTTCCTTCCCTTGCTGGCTGCTTGTGCCATTGCATCCTGCAGCGGGCTGCAGCAAATGTCGTTAAAAGGCTGCTCGGGAATTGCGCGTTTGTTGCGACAGCAAGTATTCGAGATGAATGCTTATTGATCACGTGAGCAGGTAGCATTGTTGCTGCTGGTGGTGGCTTTCCGAAGATGTTGCCGCTGGTGATGATGATGGTTGATTGTAGTGATGGTGCTGGTGGTGGCGGCGGCAGTGCTGCATGCAAGTCGGTCAGCCAGCAACCCTTGTTGCAGGTAGTTCGCAAGGTAAATCGAAGAAGAAAGAGAGGGCGATTCTCCCTTGCTTGCATTTGAAATGCAGCTGACAGCTGCAGCAAGGTGAGTTGTTCCCCTGCGCTCCTTGGAAAATCACAAGGAAATGCTAAGGGCAGTATACGGCATAAATAAAACTGCATGCGAAGAAGCAGCAGCAGAAGCAACAGCGCAATTGTAAGGTGTACAGCGAAATATCGATAAAATGTTTTTATGTTTTTCCTCGTCATTGGACGCATATTGATTGGTAAGTTTTGTGGTGGCACCCTTGTGCTTGTGCTTGAAATGGCGCAAGCAGGTCTTCGATGGCGGGGTGACGGCACAAATATTAACTGTATAAGCACATGACATGCAAGTCTGCAATTTGCGTAATAAGCAAGTGCGGCTTATCACGCAGTGATGAAGTGGTGCCTATACAAGTGAGCAGGTTGGATACCTTATTGGGTGGAGGAGCGGAGTCACAATTTTGTGTGTGTGAATTTCGCAATTGCAGCTGTTGGCTGAAACACGTTCTAGATCTGCTAAGATCACTGTGACAAAGAGCGATTGATATTGAAATAAAATTTTATCTGACGCCGGCAGATGTTAAAGGAGTTCGCAGTGAACGGTCAATGTAACGGACAAAAATGCGAGAGATGAGAAAAGCGAAGCTCATAATAACTAAAATTTAATCCATATCAAGCTTAGGGTAGATATATAAATTGTAATTGTTGGATTTTATTTTTAAGGCTGAAAATTAAGTTACATTTACATACAAATGCCCTTTTTTGTGAATTTAAATGAGGCGCAGGCTGTTTGAAGTTTACACTTGTCATTATTGTTAAATAAGCGCTGTAAAATCGATAGATTAATAAAAGAATTTAATAATTTAATGCTTGTATTATTTTGCAAGAAAAAATGCGAGTCTTGGGGACTCAGGGTGGTTTTTTGAGTACAAATTCTAACTAGGAAGGTTAATTAAAGGACAATCATTTTCAGAAAAAGAGATGCACATAGGTACATACATACATATGTATGTATGTACATATATGAAATGCGGTACTCATTCCTGCACATTTTATAATGTAGAAATGTGTTTTCTGGAACGAAAAATGTTGTGGAACAAAAAAGCCAAGTTAATCAAACTAATCTGACTTTTCAGCTTAATTTCTATTACAAGTACCTACATAAGCATGTATGTATGTACATACATACATATATACATACCAAATGGAAAAGGGGGTAAAACTTGTCTAAAACAGAGGCCAAATCACAAACCGCGTAACGACGCAACATTTATGTAGTTAGAATTTGATTGAAGAAATGTTTCTGTAGACGTATGTAATAAATAAATAAATTTCAAAAAGACTGCGAATGATGGCACTTATCACCGCCCCTTGACGTGCCTGTACCCCAGTGCAATACAGCGCTCGAAACCGTTTTCGAAACGCCAACATGCAGCGACGTTGTACTGCTGCGCTTTGCCATTGCTTTTTAACGCATCCTTTTCAAATTTAAACGTTCATTTGTTTGCAACGGCGAAAAGTCAAAGTCGATCACAAAGAGACAGAAGTAGTGAATACAAAACCAACAAAAGAAACAACACGAGAAACAAAAACAAAAACCCGTTGTGAATCATGCGACGGCCGAGAGGTGGACTGCAGGCGGCTGCAGGCCAAATACGATGCTTAACCGTCACAGAGCGAAAAGTCCGTTAAATTGAAATTTAAAAATTCAAAATTTTGTTAATCGCCCGCAGCAGACGTTAGCCGAGGAAAAAAGCGGGAGAGCGAGTCCGTCGCTTGCGATCTTTGCCGCTCTCATTGGCTCGTCAGTTTGCTCGCTCGGCCGCTCTCTCGCTCCTGCTCGCGCTCAGGCAAAATCACAGCTTTTATTTACAGCTTTGTGCGCCGCAGCAAATTTACACACATGCGCGCGGCGCAGCAGCATTTTGAAAATTTTGCAAAATTTCGCTGGTGGCGTGGCTTGGCGTGCCTCCCTGCGTACCGCTTGTGCGTCGTTCGTTATTATTATTGTTATTATTGTACAACCAGTTTTGAGCTACTGCTCCCTACCTGCCTGCCTGCGTACTTCCCTGGCCCTTTTATTGCCGCACAAACACACGCACACAGCGAAACGCAAATTTTGGCGAGGCGAGAGTGAAAACGCCAAAGCGTGATCGACGTGTTGTAGTTGCTATAAAAGGCTCCACCAGAACTGCCAGATTTCTTCTAGTGCGGAAATCATTCGTGTTTGGAAATCTTAGCAACTTTTTATTTGAAAAATCTTACGCATAAGGCATAATTGCAGATACATACATACATATATATGTACATATGTATGCATCTGTCAAATAAATTTATGTTAATTCGGAATACAAATTTTTTGTAGATTTGCTTATTTGAAACTTATCTGCTTATTAGAAAGTCAGTTCTACCCCAACTTTTACCATTATTAGAATAAAGTCGGCCTTTCTTTCAGAGCATCGAACCAGGGCTGTTGGGCATCAGAAACTGAACACTTGTTCAGTCAACAAAGAAAGAAATCTCAATGAAAAAACACAAAAAACTACAATTAAAATTAAAATTGACTTAGCTGATACGAAAAAGCTTCAAGTTAAAATAAAAAACTCACATTTATTAATTTATAGTCTGCATTTTAGTAATGCAAAAAACTTAGGGGAGAGGGTGTACCTTCGTCCTTGGGGCACATTCGTCAAAGGCGATTTCGGTATGAAGGAGTCATCGGACATAACTGTTTATTAGTAAAAACTAACCCATAACTACCATAAATATCCCTCACAAAGTTTGCCATCTCTATCTGAACAGTAGATAAAGTTACATTTGATTTTGTGTTTTCGCGCTTCGTTCCCGAATGTTCAGCTCGGTAACGTAAGAAGTTTGTGCTGTATTTATACCATTATTTCGAACAAAATTGTATTAGTAATACAATTAATACTAATATTTTGTAAATAAAAGTGTATTAAGTGAAAATAAAGCACTGAAATTAGAAGTAAAAAAATAAAAAGAAAAAAAGTGACACCAGGGTCTCGTCTCGTCTTTTTTTCATGGGGCACATTCGTCAATATAACTTCACAGGTACTAAAAATCGAAATCGAGTTGAAGCTTCCAAGACCCTCGAACCTGGCTTAAAACTCCCGTAACCACACAAAATTAATATTAGGGTCGATCTCAGCACTTTAAACATTATATATAACAAATAATTTATAAAAAAAATTTGACAATAAGTAAATTTTTTTTAAGCTCTTAAACATGATTTTTCTTAAATTTTTTAATGCAAAATATAATAAATACGTGTTGTGTAACCAAAAACATGTCTTATTAAGTCTAAACAAGATTTTGTATCACCTTATGGTACTTTAAAGTGTGAATGCCGAAAGTGCCCCGCCAAATGCCGAAGCTACCCTGGCATGGGGGCACATTTAGCGAAATGACTTTCTTTACTAATCATGAAAAAAATAATACAAACGGAACTTTTTAAAAAAATTTTAATACAACATTTTATTGTTAAATAATGAGGTATTGTAACAGTCTAATCGGTTTTTAAATATATTGATTACCTTCTGAAATATAGGCCTTCAAAAAAAAAGAGACGAAGGTACCCCCCTCTCCACTACTTAAAAATTTTAAAAGATAAAAAATGTTCCAGAAGACTTCAGACTTTTGAGCCCACTTTTAATGGAGCCATCGATAATGGTTTTTAGAAAAAATTTGCTTTCAACTTGGTGATTTTAAAAGTAAAGTAGCATGCAGCTAGTAGTTTAATTTGAATTTGAAATTGTAGTTGGTTAACTAACCAAGTTGACAGGGCATTTCAAAAACGAAAAAAAAATAGCGCAATGAAAAATGTGGCAGCTCTATGACAGGCTCCAAACCTGACTTTGTTGATATGCGCTGAAGTGAAGTGGAACAGCTTTTACATGCGAGTCAAGCTGGTCGCTGCAGGCTTATGTTGCCGCCGATTTGAGCTGCGCTTATGCGTCATGCCTGTTGCACTGCGTCATCGCGTCATCGCGTAGCTACAGAAGCAGTGGCAACGAGTAACGGCGTTGCGCGGCGGCGTGGCGGCGCGGCAGTCGGATGATGCATATGCATGAAGCCAACCACCTTACCCACACCCCCACTCTTCGTTGGCCACGCTCGTGCTTGCAACATAATACAGCGACGCGCTGATCGAATTTCTGCAGTAGCCACAACAGCATAGCAACAACGACACCGGGCGGCCCAGCTCAGCTCCAATATTGGAAGCATGATTACTGCTGATGAGTATGAAGAGCCAACATGGCCTGCGGTCGCAGCCGCACGTTTTGGTCTTCATTTAGGAGAGCAACAACAAGAAGAGTACACAGTAATAATATCCTTTGGCGCGTGTCCACATTGCTTGGCTGCGGCACAACGACACACACACACTCAAACACAGACAACACAACAAAATTAAGTAAAAGCTGCGCCGTGAGGTGCATGTGGCATGTGGTGTCTGATCTCGTCTGTGCACTCTCCGTTGCTGCCCATGCTCCTTCTGCCGCTGCTCCTCCTGCTGGGCCCAGTGGAGCGTGCTTGTGCGCATCATGCTTTTTTTAAGAACCATTAATTTGTGTGTCGTTCTTTCTTGTGTTGCTTTTTGCATGTTTTACATTCTGTGTTTGCCTGCCTGCTCCTGCTTCAGCTCCTCCAACTCCAGCTTCTGCTCGCTCCACTCCTGTAGCTGCGGCTGAAGTGTTCCTTGTGTGCCACTGACGAAATTTCTATTTTAGTGTGGCTGTATTCCTAAACGTCAGTTGCGCTGCATAAGTACAAAGCAGTATGTTCCTAAACGCAAACATAAAAACTTTGCACGTGCACCCTGTTCCTAAACGCAGGCATCAAGTTGTCGATAAGCATCGAATGCGCAAACAGCTCATCACAAATTTTGTTGATGCTTTGTGATTAGTTAGGTTATGTTTTTTCGGCTGTACTGAAACTTTTAAGAAGAGATTTAATTTCGCCTCCTTTTTCTCAATTTTACAATTAATTTCGAGTTGCTAGGAAGTTATTCGCTACTCAAATGCAAAAATGTTTTGAATAAGTAGTATTTATGTAGTTTTTTACAATTTCCATTTTGCAGAAGCAATGTTGAGCATAAAGTGCGTTCCCAAACTAAAAAGTGCTGCCAACCTAATTTATGCGATGCATCGCAGTAGCACTCAGAAAACAAATCAGTAGAGCATTGGGGGCGCAGCACTGCTTTGCATAAGTACGTTTAGGAATACAGCCTGTGTCTTACTTCAGTTGGGTACTTGTGAGCTGGGAGCTGCGCATTGTTCCATTGTGATGTAGTGACGGCGTTTGTCTGCCTGCTTGTTGACTTTGCTTGTTTGCTGGCACCCCCATCCGCTGATGAAGACGCAGACGGCAAGGCCATGTGAGCCATTGAACCAGGCGAGGTGCGCGCAAGCGCTTATCAGTTAGAAGTTCAATAATCTCGAATTGGCTACCGGGCATTAGGAGGCGTCGCACAGTGTAACGAATCTCATGCAGTTTTCTTTCAATTAAACTTATGTATTTCTATGTGGCAGCTCTGTTATTGGTTTTGTGTTTTGACAGTTCAAAAGTACCGTTTTTTGAAAAATGCAGAACACGCAAATCAAAACAAATCGAAAAAGAGATTGAAAACTTTTGATTGACTTTTAAAAAAAGCTCCGCAAAACACCTCTTTGATTTTTTAAATATAGTTCAATAATAGTATGTATAAAAGAAATCAGTTAACTCCAGCTGCTAATAACTGCTACTCCGTCTTTGACAACCTGTTTTCTAGTGGCACCTGTGCTGAAATTCTGCGACCTTTTTCAAGTGTGGCGCTCGGCGATTAAGCCAAATAGAGAGAATGCGGTACAGAATAGTGTCGATAGTAAATGCGGATCATATATTGTAAAAATTATTTCTCTAGGGAAACTATTTGTATTATTATACGCTCCTGGCACGAATATATAATTTTTTGTGGAAATCAATTTTTCAGGTACCAGACCCTTTTGTCCTACCACGCCCATATTTTTAGGGTTAGTTGATATTGGTAACAACTACATCTACTTAAAATATGACCAATATAGTTTCATTAGTTTTCAAGATATTTCATTCTATATAATCAGATTATATGGCAGGTGCCACGCCCACTAGGTTTACGAAAAATCTGATACGAGTTTTGAAATCAGACGTCCCTAAAACATTTAAGTCTATAATTTCATAGTAATCCGATAACTCCTAGTTTTGGCCGCGAGTTGTACTAAGTCGTTACACTGTGCGTCGTCTGCTGAGGTCATTTCATCAATTGAGCTTGTGTATTTACTTTTGGCATGGTGTTGTACTATGTTCAGTGATGTCCTCGGTACAAGTTGAGTTGAGTACAAGTTATGAGGAAATTCCAATTCATAGGAGTACCTACTCTTATGAAGTGTTTTTGATGCATGTGTGATTAGCGAGAATTATGCGATTGAAGAGAATAGCTTAGTTATTCCGACTTTGGCTTGGATTTGGTAGAATCTATTGATGAGACACTTTAGGACGCAGTTTCTCGAGTCGTTGGCTTTAATACCTAAAACTAAAAACATGTAGAACCAAAAAGTTCCTGTGCTGGACTGCTCTCTTTATCAGCTAGGTGAGCTTTCCTTTAGCTTTATCCTTTTATAAAATTTATTTTCTCTGAAAAACTCACATTTGAACCGTTTTACAGGTAATACGAGTATGTATGCAGTTCTACTGTTTCTTTGATTTCTTTATATATGAATATGGAAAAAAAGCTTCTGTAAAATAGATTCAATACAATTCACGTTTATCGAGTCCACTAAGAAAGTAGCAAGTAGAAGAAGTCCTATCGATGCTTGGAACATCAAGCTAGATATTTGAAAGTTAAGGCCTTGCTATTCGGTACACTTTGAGCTTTCTCGAAGAATAATGAAGAAGAAGACAAAACTATGTGTATTTAGAATTGCTCTGTTGGTGGTCGAACAACCATGCTCCCTAGCACTTCAAGATCTACTCAGGGCTATTCACAATTAATAAGGATAATAAAGAAAAACGAATTCTATAATGGGTGTCCGAGAAAACTTTTCGCAAGTTCTATAGCAAATTCGTGTTGGTGACGATTATAGTATCCGAACGAACCAGAACCGAGCTGTACGCCGTCCGGCGCAGAAGAAGGAGGCATCTGGTACAGTAATCTAATGGAAGAAGTCCTATCAGAGCTTTGAACCAGGTACTGAAGAAGACACGCACAAATCATAGGGTGTGTGGAGAGATCTGTTGCGTGCGATGAAGGTCTACAAAGGATGTAGTGGCCATATAACAAGTAACTCATATTGGTTTGTAATGTCTGCTTATATAATAATAAGCCTCTTTCATGCAATACCGTTTAGGATTTTTTTCTTCAAATTTATAACGATCAAATTCTTGTTCAAATTGACTGACACTCTCGTTGATAATTGCGCTTAGGCAATGCAATTACACAATTTAAAAATTTAAAAATTTCATGACTAAACTTTTTACAAGAAACCGAATAAAAATGTTTTCTTCAATTAATATACTGGGCAAGTGTTACTCACCTGTTTACTTGTGCGACGGCCCTGCGGCGGCATGAAATTGCAAAACATGATTAATAAAAATAACAATAAAGTGAAAGTAATTTCATCATTTGCAGACACAGCGTATGAAATTTACAAATTAAATTGTAGCCAATGCGCGCTTCAGCCGCTCCTCCTCAAATGACTCTCTGTGCAGCTGTAGGTACCAAGCCTAAATTGTCAAAATACCAAATCACGTCTACCACAATTACCGGCAGCGGTAATTGCAAGACAATGGAACAGCATCGCCGCGCTGCACTTATGCGCGTTATATCACCAGCAATGACAGTGGCAACATCGGCAGCAGCAGCAGTAACATGTAGCCGTAGCATAGAGGTGGTTCACCTCTTCCAACGCTGTGGCTGCATAGGCCAACTCTATGCCAAAATTGTTACTAATACAAAAAACTAAACGAAACTTTCCCAAAATATATCACTTTCGCCGCTGGCTGCGCTGTTGTCGTAGTCATTGATGTTGATGTTGCTGAGAGTGTTTGTGTAAACTACGCCACCGCTTCTGCCAAGAAAACTCTTCCACAATTCGCTGTTTGGTCTGTTGGGTCAAAGTAGTAAAAGCTGGCGGCAAAAACTCCGAAAACACCAACGAAATTTCTTTGCAGAGGTCTTTGAACTATAGTTGCTGGTTGCTGTGATTACGCTAGTCGCACTCTGCAGCAGCGTGATAAAAGAGAGAAATTTTATCTGCTACTGTGTGAAATTTGTTCGTCAACAACATACCCGGAATCATGGGCTGACGGGCTGACGCATAAAATTGCATAATTTTGGAGGATTTATACAATTTCTGGGAAGTTTTGCAGATCATTTCAAGTCCACCGCACAGAAAAAATAAAAAAGGGTTTCCTTTGCAGGCGGTTCTGTTTTAAAGCAATCTTTTCACACTCGCCTAATATGTAAAAGGGAAATCGATTTGCTTAAAGAGAATCAGCGTGCTAAAGTATCACTTAAATTCTTTTTATAATTGTCCTTTTGAAATTTTTTTTATTTCTAACATTGAATTTTATCGAATTTTAAAGCAAAACTAGATAATTGGATAGAGCATCTCTTTAGCACCATGGTAGGAAAGTATGACCAGGTTGTTCTTGTGTACAGTAACCATATAAAGTAGTATGTTTTCAGATAGACTTAAAAGTGCTGGAATAATTCATATATTTTTTTTTAATTTGCATTACATCTCAGTAGAATGCAAATATACTTAAGTTGAATCGCTGACATTTTGACGACGATTGATGATTGAAATTATTACGCTGTCCATACACTACAACTGAAAACTTTTCTGCCATAGAGCTCATGATGCACATTTTCAGCGGGTTTGATTCTACTCTCCTCTACTCAACCACACTGAATGTGGCTCCAACCATGAGTCTACTTAGTTTACAGTTAACCGGCAAGAATGCAGTGCATCCAGCTACATTAATCACCCAACAGATACATTTATTTCGCACCGTAACCGTAGCCAATGATGATGGCCAATTCGAAAGATTTCGCGTTAAATATTTTTTTTGCAGCATAGCTCTGAGTCATCACAGCATTGGGCTATAACATGTACCTACACTTCTTAGCCTTTTTTGAGCATGTTCAAGCTTGGGAGCTTAATTCGCAGAAAACAGTAATAGTCACTATAAGAACTGAAAGACGACTTTCCTTTCGTAAGATCTTCCTGTCTTCCTGTCTTCTTGTGTTCTGCTTCTATGCCTGGGCGAGACTATTCAACAGCAAAGAAGCAAACCTAAAATCATATGAAAAATTATGAATGAAGTTAATATGGCTTGAGTGTTCGTGTGTGACTAACTTGCCTACCTGCTTTTAATATTTTGTGTTCACAAGTTCACTGAACTATTACGAAATTTTATGCGTTTTACGCTGACATAAAATTAACTCTCACTTTTTAAAGAAAACGCATAATTGTTTACTAATGCGTCCAGAAATGCAAAATGTATGAGTGTGAACGAATGTGTAGCACTTTCAATTAATTTACATGCACATAAATACATACATACTCATAGTAGATAACAGTGTTGGCACAAAAAACAGTAGGAGACTCTAATAGAAGTATGCTTATTAAATCATATAAAATGAAATTGTTTTCATAACGAAATATACTTTTTTCGGCCAAGAGTCCGATTCACAAGAGACCGGAATTGTAAGTCTCACAAAAAGGTCACCAGCACGTTTAAATCTTTGCCCATCATGTTTAATGTTGTTGTTGTAAAAGCTAAAGTTATGACCAATCATACTATAAAGTGCCATCAATTCAGTCAGCTGATTTGGATACACTTCTGTTTGTTGTTATATGCTCGAAACTATAAATTTCAGCTATCATTGAACATCTTTAAACAATTCTTTGTGATTTCTTCTGTCAGACAACTCCAAAAAATCGAGACAGTCATTTATTAAATCTGAGTTCCGCAATTTTTAACACTTCACCTTCGAGTGGAATCGAAATTGAATAAAATTTAAATTGAATCCGTAATCAAATTTCAATATTCAAAATTCAATCGAAAGTGACAAGTGGAACATGGCTGATTATCTAAGCAGGAACATAAATGAAGAGCGTGGATACGCTCGAACATCCTTGCTCAATAATAAAAATAAAATATTTAAACTTTTTTCACCAAAAGTCCAAAAGCAAAAATTGGAGAAACGAAAAAAGGGATAAAACAAACCTGAAAAGGATAAACTAAACAACAAAATCAAAATAAGCACTCACAAAATAGAAAGGACAAACGTTTTTTTTTAGAAACTATTTTTTTTTAAAAGAAGAACACTTTTTGCCAACACTAATATTTGTTGACATTTTAATAGCGTATTATCACGAGTTCCGCCATAAAAAAACAACAACAATAATTTTTAAGTCGGCCACAATAGCGGAAAATGCATTTGAATTAAAATCACACACACACACACATTACTATGACGAAAGCTCACCGCGCCGGGGTCAATAACATGCCGAAGAAAGTAGGAAGAGAAATGCTGGCAGCAGTGAAGTGAAATGTTGCTGCTGGATAGGGTATTACACAAACCCGGCAATATTTGGCGTAATACTCGTACGTAAAATTAACATTTCACTTTCGCGCGTGTGCACAATTTCAGACCACCGGAGGCATAATGTCGTATTTTGAGTGTGACAGTAGTCAGGCTGTCTGTTTGTCAGTCAGTCAGTCAGTAAGTGCTACTAACAATTCGTAGCAAATTGGTAGTAGCAGACTTATGTCTGCAATCGCTACGAAATATGCGGAAGACATGCGCGGCATGGTAGCCAAGAGGCGTCGCAACGAACTGCACAATTAACATGGGCAAAAAGTACGTGGCGCTCTGCGGTGATTACGCGTAGACGTGGAAACCTGGTGCGGCAGCGTAATGCGATAATAAACATGCACGACCGCAGAAACATAAATGAATAGATTTTTCGAGACATTCGGCCATAGTGTTGCCAAATGACTTGAAACTTGTTGAGCTTTGAGAAATGGGAGCGTGAAGACGCCAAGATATGTACATATGTACATACGTAAATCGAAAATGACGTACATATACATATCGCTGAAGATGGTATGCTATGACGTAAAATGAAAAAAAAAATAATAAAAGCAAGAAGTTTGTGAACATATTTTGACGACGCAAATCAAGACGACGTCAATCCAAACAACGTACATAAATCAAGGCATTGTGACATTTTACTTTTTATATATCCCTTCTCTTTGCTTTATATTTATTACTTTTATTTTTTCAAAACGATCTGTTGATGCTTCTTTAGTAGCAAAACTCAGCGCATATATGTATGTATGTATGTACATAAAAAAAACTTACCGATAACCACTACAAGTTGAAATAAAAAAACTACAATAAAAACTCAAAAATGCTACGATATATAATTTCTTCAAAACAAAAACTTGAAAGAGACAAAAATCTTGAAAAGAAGTCACAACTATCTGATAACATCGTTTGCACTTGAACATACATACTTAGGATAAGATAACAGCACAAATATGACTGGCATAATCTATATATATTTATGTAGCTTTTTTATATAATATTATACTCTTTATAGTTGAGCTAAGTAATTTTCGGTTTTACAAGAAAATTATACCTTCAATTTAGAACTGATTTAAAATCAAAGTAGTAAAATCGAATTTTTTAACTGTTTTTAACTGATCTATAAGAATCCGCAAAATAACTTGATTTTGAGAAAAATTTTTTGTAAAAGTTTCTACATCAGAGTATGAATGTATAAATCTTCTAGACATTTTTTCAAATGCATTTTTCCATGGAACTGCTTTCCCACAAACCACATTTTTCAAATTACGGCCCTATACTGCAGAGTAATCACAATTAATTAATTAGTAACAACTGTTTCAGTTTTTGATAAAAGGAATAACTATCATGGTGGCAATTGTAACTGCGACATCGGAACAGAATTTCCAGTAATTTCGTATACCATCAAACAAAATAGAGAGTTTCATAATATGTACTATAAGAAACCAGGATTCTTTTTAAAAGTTTATTTTTTAGCGAGCATTTTCTACGTAAAGTTTGAAAGTTTCGTTGCTGATATTTGGCGGAATTGAAGCTTTTTTGATCAAGTTGGCAACTCTGCGGCATGTTGCTGGCATACAGTAGCCGTAATTTATTGCACTTTGCAGTGTAACGGTATCTTTTTCTCGCCAGAAATCAATGTAGGTAGGTTTGTTCAAATCGCTACATTTAGTAAACAAATAAATACAAAAATGTGCTTAAAATGTGTAAACAACAATTTTATTTCTACAGTTTTTTGTTGTTGGTTTTGTTGTTATTGTTGATAATAATAATTTCAATATGAAAGTGTGTGTTGTTGTTTACCAGATTATGACTAAAGCATGCAGGCATACATATGTATATTTATGTATGTGCATGTGTGTGTTTGCACATGTATATTGCCTATTTTTTGCGGTTTGTTTTTATTTGTGGCCGCCTGTCCGTCCGCTCGGCCACTTGTTGTTGCTGCAGATGCCTCACTGTAGCTGACTCAATATGTTTACGAAACATAATTTAAACCGCATAAAAAGTTTCTTTTCTTCATTTCTTTCTTAATTCTCTCCTTTTCATATCAGCGTATTGCGTTTCTTGTGCTTTTTTTCATGTTGTTGTTGCTTTTTGCTTGAGGTTCAATGCTCCCCACTGCTTATTTACAGCGTTGGAAGACAGAAAGAAAGTTTTCTCTGTTGATTGTGGAGTGTTCATGAGTGGTTGGAGTTTTAGCGTTTTGGGTTGAGCGAGCGTGGCTGGAGTTGGTCTATGACTTCGAATACGCCAATACAACAGGTTGAGGTGAGGCTGCGGCGTGTTGGTTTATGTTGGTGGTATGCCGGTGTATGGAGCGCTAACTGTTCGCTAGCTAGCTGACTGCCTGACTGGCTTGCTGGTTGGTTCGTTCCGATGTTGGCCAGGTCAATGCACTTGTTACGCGTGGCTTCAGCAACTTTCCCCCTAGCGAAAATTAGAAAAGAGCATTCGGGAAGATTTTGGATTGTGTATGCCATTGCTAGCTTGTGAAATCACGATTTCTATCATGTACCGACATTATTGAAACATGCATACAAATGGAAGCTCGTATCTACAGATTTATTCTATTCCATCAACTATTCGCTCATTTTACCGCTTTAATCTTCCTCAGTGGCATCTTCTTTAGCGGAACAGCATCTATTTAAAAAACCGTTTACTGACTAAACTCAAGAGTAGTAAATTTGAGCGAAACATGAGCACTCAATCAGATTCTTAGTACCGAGATTAAGCCCTCAAAGATGCCTAATAATTTTCGGGGAAAATTTTAAAAAATAAATTGTTTGAAGTATGATTTTACGATATCGCGAGTTTGACAGTAAATACAAATCATTGACGGTTTCGAGCGAGTATTGTCAATGTTATCTATAAATTTAGTTCTTAAGCGCCAATCAGTCACCGCGTATCGTATTTAATCGTATCGCGGACAAAACCTGTTTTACCTTCGCTCATGACGTATTTATTCGGATCGTAACGCAGAAATTCTCATAGAAATAGGTCTCTCTCAGACATTTACGATACGATTAAATACGATACGCGGTGACTGATTGGCACTTTAGTCGTATTTCATTGCTCTTCATGGGTTAGATTAGGTTAAGCTGAGCTGGCTGCCTAAAATGATCACGTCACGCCCCATAGGGTCCTTAGCGATGCCAGTTAGAGCTCCTTTTAGGAGTGGTCAAAGTAATGATCAGTCAGAATTTCGGTGTGTTTTACAAATTTCCAAAGAGGCTTGATACCTACATAGTTTCGAGATATGTTCGAGTCCTGAAAAGACAGGCGCTTCTAGCGATGGCGGGGCAGGAGCATTTCATAGCTCCACACAAAATGCTTGATTATGCTATTGCAGTTATTTGCCCTCTCCCTAAGTACATTTTTCAATTTAGCCTAGGCTTTTAACTCGTGAGCCTCTGACATACTGACATTGACAAGGTATGACCAAGACAATTGCAGCATGCTTCAGAGTTCCTTTCACAAACTAGTATGACTAATCTTTCCCACACTAACATGCCTATCATTTTTATTACAATATCAGTTTTGAGCTATAGACCAAGTTTTTTTTCCGAGCTGCAAAAATTATTGTGAACTAATTAAAAGTTACTATCTAAAATCGTTTCAGAGCGTGAATATGATCCCTTATATGAAGCGACTCCGAGGCTTAAGGCGGTGAGGAGTAGATGTGGTTGAGTTTCGCACCCACTTGAAATTCAAATCATGCTCCAAATTAGGCAACCAAAAATCAACAGAAATGTTGAAGCACATTTTCAGCAATGAAGGCAAAGGAAACTACAACAAATTATACAATTGTTAAATTCAATTGTCATATGCTGGCTGTGTGGAGCGTGGCTCCAGTGTGCGGCGCTGCAATCACCTCAGCTTCAGTCATGGCAACAAATTGCAGGTAGGCCAGCCTCACTCACTCACAACTGCGACATGCAATCAACACATGCGGGCAAGCGGGCCAAAGTTAACAATTTCTGGCGCCGACATGGGGTGGGTCAACAATGCAACAGCCAAGAAGCGCCAGCAACACAGCTCTTACGTTGAAACAAAGATCAATTGTTTGGCATTCGAGATACAATTTGCCTTTTTTTCTAAAACGCCAAAAGTGGCGCAAACTCGTGGCGTTGCCTTGCTTGCATGTGTGTAGACACGCTAGCGTCTTAAGGTCAAGCCGCTGCTGCGACCGCAGCCGCCGCTGGATGAGCTGCTGTCATTTGCATCAGAGCTGCGCTCATGTGTATCTAAGCATTTGCATCTGAAGCCTGGAAATGCGTCTTTCCTAACGCGCCGCACCAAATTAAGCTCAGCTCAGGCGCCGACTCAGCTGCCAAGCCGCCGTTTGCCGCTGCTGCAACTTATCTTCGTCATTTCGTCGACGCTGTGCGGCGCTTCAATGAAACAGCATCAAAATCTTAATTTTTCTTGAGGTTGTTTCTTACACTTTTTGTTGGCTTTTAGTTTTGTTTTGGTTTTGGATTTCGAAGTTTAACATTGAACCGAGGCTTGAGCTGTGGCTGAGGCTGTGGCTGCGGCTGCGGCTGTGGCTTCGTCATTTCGACGACTGCATTGCATTAATTTAGTTTTTGAGGTTTTTGGCACAATGTTGCACCCAAAAAGAGGTTTGGTATCACATTTTAACACAAACATAGACAAAAGTTTGCGCTTGCTTGGCTGACCAGATATGCTGAGGTGCGCTACAAAACAGATCTGCAGCTAAAGAATTTTGAAGCAATTAGTAAAAATTTTTTACATCGCAAGACTATAAAATTTCAAGATTAGCATTTCTAAGCATATTCAAACGAATTTAGTTACTAAATGTTGTTTAGACCGAAAATGGGTATAAAAATAGTGTAGAGCCAAATAGTGGAATGATCTACATACATACAATGTATAATGATATTTATGTATGTTATTCAACAATTCACTCTTGAACAAAAGCTATATTAACAGTAGTGTGTTAGATTTTGTAAGATCTCATGAAAACTTACATATTTATGCAAAAAATGGGAGTTTTGAAAAAATGCTGCTAGCAAATTTTGTTCAGAAAAAATGATGAAATGGGATGTTGAAATGTCAAATATGGAAAGCTTTCCGGCATCTTAAGCTGAAGTTACATACATACATATGCACAGATGTATTAGAATGTAACTCGATTTATGGCACAATTTTAGATGGATTACAAAGCCGAGACACTTGCGCAAACATCTGGCCACCTTACGCTTGTATTACAAAGTTCCCTCGTGCAAGCGATTTCGTGTAGATGAACCGATTTTAACTCTAACAGCGGTTGAAGCTTCACTCGCGTTTTGACCATGAGCGTCAAATAATTGCGCTAATTTTTTAACGTGAGAACTTGAAAAAAAGCACAATTTTAAAATTAGTTAAGTTCGTTTTCGTTGTTGCAGTTGTTGTTTCTGCTGCCATTTGAAGGTTGGGAATTGAATGAGCGCGCAATCAACTTAACGAAATGCTAAACATATTAAGACTCATTAAAATTGCTTAAAAGTCGTAAGGTTCTTTTTTGTGTGTTCAAACTCAAAAAGCAAACGATATTTGTATACATCGAGTTTTTCTTTGTATTTTGTCGATTCAAAAGGGTAGAGATCGCACCGACATGAGCTCGTTAAAATTGTAAAATGTGCGCAAAAAGTTAAGCAACAAAAAAATCATCTGTAAATGTACATAAATAAATTCACAGCCAAGCGCAATTGTGTATGTATGTCTGTATCTGAGAGGACTTAATTTGTTCGCTGTTGTTGTTGCTGTTTGTCTTGTTCTAAAGATGCTGCTGCCGAGCTCACTTATTGTAAATTTCCTTGCCTTTTGACTTTATACATAAATTGAATGAATTCACACACCCACACACACACTCATTCACACACAAAATGATCATTTCTGACAATTTATATATACACGGATGCTATATATACGAAGTTCATGCGAAATTGAAAGGTGCTAATGAACTTGTATTTTCGTATTTTCAAAAGGAATGAAAATAACGCCTTTCATTTGAATTGTGTTGCCATCGTGATTTAATTTATGTCGCGTCACATGTTAACGAGTACCCTTCAAGTAGCCTTTAGAATTAACAAAAGACACCGAGATCAGAGTAGTAGAACCGAGCGGAAAGCAGGACCATCGAACTAAAAGACTATTTGGCTAAGCTGAATAGAGGGGACCACAAGCTCAAGTTGCCTGGCTCGATTCCTCCAACTAGCGCGTAGTTTTAAGTTTCATATTCACCCTTCAAGGAAAAAGAACAAGATTTGGCTTTCTCGCATTATCTTGTACATATCTGCTCGCAAGGTTTTATCACAAGATAATGGGACGCCGCGGTGGCTCAGTGGTCTAAGTGCTTGGACGCTGACGCGGAGGACCTGGGTTCAACTCCCGGTCCGGTAACATCTAATAAAAAGAAAATTTGTTTTCAAATTGTTTCTTTGCGCGGCGGCACTTCTTGCGGTGAATTGGCAATTCTCCGAGAATAATCTTGGCCATGAAAAGCTTCTCAAACCCGTTCGGATTCGGTAAAGTAGGTCCCGTTAACTTGTGCAAAAATATAACAAGCACACACAAGTTAATGCGAGAAAGCTAGGCCTAAGCCCACACGGGCTGTTGTGCCAGTCAATTATTATTAATTATTATTAATGGGACCTACACATTTTTTCTCAAGCCTTGACAGAACGGGAGTGAGAAGCTTTATTTTCTCGGCAAAGTATACTCTTGAGATGGAGCCGCAGGCAAAGAAGCGAGGTTGTTTTTATTAGACTGTATGTTTCGGTTGGGGTTAGAACCAGCGACTCCACGCATCAGGGACCGAGCAGGCAGCTATAATATTTACGTCCGTTAATTTTGCCTTCGAGTTATAAGATATCTGCCAGTTTTCTATAAAAACCAATTCTCCATGTATATTTTTCTTGGCAAAAACAGTGTAACTCCAATACAGATTTTCACTGGAAAATTTAGCTAATTCCGAAGGTTTTTTTTAGAGGTGAAGCCGCGCTTAAGAATTTTTTTACTTAGACATACTTATCATTTTTATACCCTACACCTATGTATGATAATAGGGTATAATAACTTTATGTGAAAATTGTTACGCATTAAAGGAGCCGTCCTAGGTATAGACATAAGTAAATAGAAATGATCAGAAACACTTTCTGTCTTGATTTCCGGTTGTCCGTCGGTCTGTCGGTCTGTCTGGCTCTTTGTTAACACAGGAGAGAAAGAAGGAGTTGTCCGATTTGGACCAAATTTGGTACATACTCGTAGTGAACCTTAACTTAGATTAAGTTCCGAGATTAGCAAAACTGGCCGCAGGACACGCTCACAATGGGCCTGTAAGTCCCACTACCACGGAATTTTTTCAGTAAAATGGCTGTAATTTGTTTAATTACTCATTTAAAGGAATGATATTTTATTATTTAAGGTGAGGTATGGACTCTCTTTACTTGTTTAATAAGGAGTTTTCGTTTTTCTTGCAAGCTGGAGGCAGGCCTTTCATTCATACTGCTGTAGGAACTGAACAATATTATAGGTAATATTATAGGTAATATCTTAATATTTTATTTCACATGCAACTGCTCTTCGAAATCCCAATGCTAGTGGATTGCAACTATTCGCAAGTGGATTGCAACTATTCGCGTGGAAGAATACATATCTGTAATATAATTAATACAAATTCAGTTAAAAAAGTACAGTCAGCACTACTACATACATATGTATATGCAGAATTTTTAAATGAAAATGCGAATCAAACAAACAACAATTCAAAAACTAGCTACAAATTTCACAATAACTGCATTTTTGTGCACGCCTGCAAAAAGTTAAAGATAAAAGACAAAAATGTCGTTTAACCGCAACTTGACATAACTTAAAAAATTTGACAGGCACAAGTAAAAGCTTCAAGTAACCTTCAAGTGCGGAGTTGAAAAATTGTCATTTTTTAAGCACCAAAAATAATCGATTTAATTTTACCTTTGCTCAACAAGCGAACGAACGCTTTGGCAACTGTCAAAGTAGATTTTGACATATGGTCGCACATTTACGCACCGCAGCAGCAGCGACGCGGCAGCAGCACCCACAATCAAGCCGCGCTCTCAGCGTCTGCGCAGAGTCATAATCCATGCCACGGTCTGTGCGTGTAAGGTAAGCTACATTTTCGAGCTTGGCTATGTGGCTGTGGGGCTGTGGGGCTGTGGGGCTGCGCTGCAGTGTTGCCAATCTGAAACATGCTTAAAAACCAGAAAAACGCATGTTCATAAATTTGTACACACAATAAACGTAAAATAAATTCATATGCACATAAACACAGACACACGCACATACACATGCACACAAATATACATACTTATGTATGTATGTACGAGAAAAACGTGAGCTCGAGCTCAAACAGACTTAAAGATCTGCCCCTACCGCCCCCTGCCCAACCAACACTTTGTGGTAGTAAACGCCTGAAGTCGGCCGGCCTGTGGCTTGCGCATGTGTAGTCGCTTAGGCTGCGCTGATGGCTGGTGGCTGGTGCTAGTGCTTGGGCAGTTGCAGTGCCAGCCAGCAGCATTGGCCGCTGTTGTAGTAGGTACTCATTGAAATTGCTAAAGGTAAGCTCAAGCCGTTGCCCACTTTGATGTATTGTCAAAATGCAACCTTGAGCGAGGCCTTCGCCTTAAAACTTTTAATGAATGCTAAACATTAACACTAATAAAGAAGGGCAAAAAATGCTACAAAATCAAAATACAAAAGTAAATAAATAAGAAATATGTATAAAAATGTTTAATGATACGAGCTAACTTTACAGCCAGACACACCGAGCGCTAGACCAGAGCAGAAGCGTAACACGGTCTGGGGCAGACCTTACTACCGGCAGCTAATTTTATGAAAATTCGCCCAATTAAAGCATTAAAAAATCATATTTCAAGCTTATGCAGGCTTATTTGCCATTCTACAAATTTTTTGTAAGTTTTTCTTTGAGGTTTTTCCGGTTTTTTTCTTTTGTTTTGTTGGTTGAAATGGGTCAGTGCAATTTATGAGGGGAAAAACGCAGAATTCTTAATGGAGAAGCCAAGCCAAGCCAAGCCAAGGCAATGCAATAAACCACTCAGAATCAAAGAAAGCGTAATACTTTCTTTAGAATTCATATGCAAATTCCGTTGCAGGACCTTCCCGTTTTAGAAAACCAGCTCAACTCTGGCCATGCTTGGAAAAGCATAATGCACCATAGGGTAGGGAAGGGTAGTGGGACAGGCAAGTCAGGCGCATGCTTCAGCCATTTCACGCACTTTCTTTGTTTGCATTTCTATGCAATAAAAGCGATTGTTTTACCCCAAATAAAAGATAAACTCATCACATTTGGAAAATAGGCTTTTCAACAGGCGCAACAGCATACATTTTTTATATGCTTACCTACTTTGGCGAAATAATAACAATGCACGGAAGAAAGCGCGTAAGAGTACTTTTGTTGTCTGGGAAGTGGTAAAGAGGGAAGCCGGCCAGCCGAACAGCCAGCCCTATCCCACCCCGGAATATGCAGTTAATGCCAATGAAGCAATGCAGCGCTAAAGCAAAATTCAACTTGAAATTTTCTAATAAAACTATTAAAAAGTGGTTTCAACTTTAAACAATCAAACGAATAAAAAATGAAATAAAAAGAAATTGCAGCGCCCCTTTTTACCCATAGTGGAGAATAGACAGGAAGGAAGCAAGGACGGCATGAAGATAGGTACTAAAAGCATTTAATTGTGTTAACAAAGTACACAATTGACATGTGAGCCGCTGCAACGCTCCTTGTGAACTTCGGCACGCCGGCGCAACAGTGCCGTGCACCATCCTCGTCAACATGCACCATACAACGGTGTCGTGCTCATCAACATTTTGGTGGAAAACTAATCATTAGGGTGACTGCGCCCCTTCGCCCAAGCAGCAAATGACTGCCAGCAAGAGAAACACTTTGAACTCGTTTTAAGGTTTTTAGTACCTTTTCACACACACACAGACATCGAAGGAGATGAAAAATTTCATTGAACTTTGCACTTTTTTCACAGTCGCGCGACTGTATCTATGTATGCATCTGTATCTGGACGGCCATTGTACGGCAGGCACTTTTCCTTTATTGTTTGATAAGGCGTTGCGCAGACGCAGTGCACCGAAGGAAGCTGAAACCCTTTCAAGTGGCGTTTCCGTATTGTCTGCTTTTTTGTATGTTTTTTGTGTGTGTGCGCGATAAAGGCTTTACGCTTTATCCGTGGAAAATTATAGGAAAATTGCGTCATTTTCAATAGCCAAAAAATAATAGAAAAGAAAAGCGGAAAGCCGTAAACAAGCGCAGATTTTTAAACTGACGTAAATATGGGAGGGAAATTTGAGCTGGGCAGAGATTATGAAAAAATTGCGCACTTTCTTTGGGCTTGGGCTTTGGCTCTTTGCCACTTGGACGCACTTTTGCGCAGCAGTTTTTTGACAAACTTCGTATTCACGCTTCGAAAAGAGTAATACAATGCAAGCATTTTTGTATTCATATCAGCATTAAGAGATTAGCTTGTTAAGTCAAAAAGAAAAGCCCTGCAGCAACATGTCAAACACTTTTGGCAGTTAACGTATATTTTAGGCAATTTTTGTTTTTGAAAAAAATTAAAATTCCTTTGCTATTGAAGTGTTCTTTAGAGGGAAATGTCTCGAAGCAAGCAGATAGTAAGGAGGATGAGGCCGTTTTACGCCTAAAATTTTCAATTGAAATCAAAGAAATTATAATTGCATAGAAATGGTGATCATAAAGTAGTACCTATGTATGAAAAGTACAATAAACTCTTTTTTCATTATAACCCACCTAAAATAGAATACACATTTCAAAACTTGAATATGCCGTATATTTATCACGATTCAATTATTAAGGTTGTATATAACTTCTTTACAGCTCTCTTTCACATACTTTTTTAATGCGTTATTTTAATTCTGTGTTAATTTCGAATAAATAAAACAAAAAGTACATATGTACGTAAAATTATTAAAATCTAATTTTGTCTGTATTTTTCCACAAGAGATTAAACATGTTAAACTGCAAAAGCTGAAGAACTTTAAGATTCAATATGCACTTGTAAATATATGTACATATATTTCTCATGCTCTAAAAAATTGCAGACAAATTTTTAAATAATTTTTTTGAAAGTTGAAATGACAGTCAAGTGCATGTGTCGACAGACTATGTTAATTTATCATGGGCTATTGTAAACTATATTTTTGAAATGTGGCGTTGACTATGCTAAATTGACATATGAGAGCAAATAGATTGTGGACACCCTCAAAAGAATTACATATGTATGTATATAAATATGTATGACGGCCCGCCAAAATAATGAAGCTGATATTTTGTTACCAATGCTTAAGCGTAATCTTACAGTGAAACGAAAAATGTTCCCACATACTCCAAATTCACGTTTAAATCCTATTATTTTTAGAAATGCAACAATAGAGCATAAATTGCATATTGCACTCGCATTACGCAAAAAAATATAAGGGATATAAAGGAAATGAGAAAATCCTTTACATTGCGCCTGCACTGCCATTTATGCACATAGCCAGAAGCATTGATGAGGTACAGGAAGGTATCAACTGTCTGCCATGGGAGTGGCAAGAAAGGTGCAGCAGCGTGAGAAAATGTATGTGCTTCCCACATTTGTTACCATTTTTGAGCTAATGAGCAAATACATGTGGAAAATGCAAAACACATTTCTATGGCCAGGTCGCCATATAGAATCTACTATGCATCGATCATATGTGGGCAGCAGCGCAAAAAAGAATCTCGTGAAGCACAGAATTCAAACAATTCCATGCCAGCCGCTGCACAACATATGTAAAAATCCCAAAACAACAAATAAACAAAACAACAACAAAAAATATTGTAGAAAATTCAGCAGATTGCATATCAAATTCAAATAGCGCAGCAGCAGCAGCGACGGCGGCGGCACCATCTGCATTTGAATCCAGCCGAATGCACCTTAGCCGACAAGCACAAAGGCCGCCGCAAGGGCAAGGGCAGGGGAGCGTGCAGGGGGGAGCGTAGACCGAGTTACCTACATTCTGCTGTTCACCTACCTTTCTGCTTCTTCTTGCTTGTTTGCCATGTGTTCTGTGATAAGTGCAGCAGCAGCGCTGTTGAATGGTGAACGCATATGCCGGACGGACGGGCTGACGAAACAGATGGAACACCTATTTGCCGCATCATAGGCATCATCAACTTCATCCGCCCGCGGTGCACAGCATAGCACATCCACGCCATGTGTACAAACACCTTTCTATGCAGGATCAGCAGCAGCATCATATCGCAAAGGATCGCAGCGCGCTTGGTGGATGCAATGTTGCTGTAGTGCCGTGTACCTAGCCATAGCCGGAGCGATCCTCATTCGTGTGTGAGTGTGCATTTGGAAAATGTGATACGCATATGCATTTCTTTTGACGATTTTATTCCTATCGAGGATATCTTTTATTTTGTCTTCCTTTCTTCCGTCGCTCTTTGAGGTTCCGAGTACGTTGGCTGACATTTGTTTCGAGGATTAAGCAGATGAGGAGGACTTTCTGCATTTTTCGTGGTTAGGTTGCTATTGGGAGGATGTAGAGGCTTTAGAAGAAAAGTTCAAGTGTATGCCTATAGTATACACATTGTATATAGCGGAATTATGGCATTGTCATAACCAACTCCATCCGATCCGAAGCATTTGCTCTTTCATCACATGACAGCATGTGTGAGTGTGTTTGTGATGCAGACTAAGCGTATTTAAATTTATACAAATGCCAAATTAGTATTCGAAGACTAGGCTTGTAGCCAACAGTCTATATTTTATATTAAGATAAGCAGTTCAAGTGTCAAGAATGACGAACATGCCAGAAAGAAATGCTGGCCGTATAATGGCTTGGCGTTTTTTGTGCTCGACAATGTTCCTCTTTGAGCGAACTGTATAAAGAAATTGCATAATTTTAAATGTTGCATGTAGAAAACACTTATAAAATTCGATCTTCATATTTAAAGAAAATATTCTGTGAGGACTTCTATTCACTGAACAAAGCGGCAGCAAAGCTGCAGTGAATCGATAATTGGTTCATACTAATTTACATACATATGTACATACATATGTACATACTAATTTTTCCAATTTCAAAATGTTGTATCAAACATTTTTCATTAATCTAATTAGTAATTACATTTTGTGTAGTTTCAACGTACTAATTAAGGATGTTTGATTCTTCTTAGTTGGAAAGAAGCGCTGACAAGGTCGTACCTAGAACAGAAATTAGGGGTGGAAAATAATCTAGACCAATTTTAAATTACTTGCAAATTAATTTGTCTTCTTATGTAAGTAAATATAATATAATACTAATTCAAAGTATGATTTTTCCTTTCGGTAAAATAAAAATTGCCAATACTTTTGTGGGGCACTGTTTTGTATCTGGTTCTGATGTGCTGCACTGCATGCATATCTAAACCAAAAATTACTGAAACAAACAACTTTTGCGATTTTGTTAAACTGCTAAAAGAATCTTTTAAGCTAAAAATTATACATCGAAAAATAGTTTGTGAGATCTTAACTTAATATAAAAAAATGTTCGATATCCGCATACGGCTATAGAAAAATCTGTAGGTCCCATTAATGTCTGCTTAAATAGAACGCACACACACAAGTTAATGCAAGAAAGCTGGGCCTTAGCATCGGTTAGGCGGGCCGCTTTTTATAAGCTTTATATTAACTTCACTTTCTGTCCGCGGTATGTCAGCGGTATGTCGCCAAATCTAGTAATCAATTTTTCACCCACTTCCCGACTACTTAGAGATCTGAAACTTTGCATACATGCCTAAACTAGAGCCCAATACATGAATCAATAAATTTTATGGGCGCAGGATAAGGGGCGTGGCACTTTTTTATAAACTCCAGATTCGTGTATAACTTTAGAACTACACATCACACATCAATGAATCTCGGTAGCAACTTACTACATATCCATATCCTTCTACTGAGAAAATAAGGGGGCACTGGATAAGGGGGCGTGGCACCCCCCATACAAACAAAATTTTTGATCTCGATTAGCTTTGGAACTAAAGGTCGTGCAGCATTGAAATTTCGTATGCAGTCGCCTCTTGGATGTGTCGTCCCACTGGTAAAATTTTATGGGCGTAGGACAGGGGGCGTGGCACTTTTCAAGCAACTACACACTTGGGCTTCAGTTTATAATTATAGGTACACCACACATCAATGAAAAACGATAGGAACTTACTCGCCGCGTTTTGCAAGCAAAACAACAACAACTCATCGCGCCACAAATATGCCACGAATATTAGGGTGGATCACAGCCGTATTATTTGTTAAATTGAGGATATGACATATGAGATAGGAAACACTGTGAATACCCTAAATATTGTGTACTGCTCTGCACGTTTTAAATTCTTTTTGCGAAAAATTTCAGAGCTCTAAAATTGAATTTATGGAAGACTAAAAAGTAGAAAATAAAATTATATAAAAAAAAACTTTTTAAAAATAAGCTTTAATGTACTAAAAACTAGAAAATAAGTTGTTTCCAAGTCACCTGTATCTTACTATTAATAAAAGCTTGTGCGCTCAATATCCATATTCAAAATATCTTTCATTACTAGAATCTATTTGCAAAAAATTATTTAAATAAAATATTGTGGTAACTGTTTCACAAATATTGAACACATGAGCGCCTCAAGCTTTTATTTATAGTAAGATACAGGTGACTTGGAAACAACTTATTTTCTAGTTTTTAGTACATTAAAGCTTATTTTTAAAAAGTTTTTTTTTTATATAATTTTATTATATAGTACATATTTATTTTTTTATTAAATTTAACGTTTTTAAATTTGAAATTAGAGGGAAGCTTGAGCCTCCTCCTCATGGGCGGTCTGTTTTTGCCTGTTACACGAGACAGTTAGAATTTGTTTGCATTTGAAAAAGGGTCCAAGCAATTTGTATACTTCCTCTTCATCGGAGCACTGCGCTTTCTCTTTCTGGCACACTCTTCGTATTGACCATGATCTTCAGCTCTCACACAATATATTTTCCCAAAGGAAAAAGGAATAACAATCCCTACTCAATTATTATATCTTATTATGCCCATTCGACTATCAGTATTCAAAATCGTCACAACTGTACCCACGCTAAGGACTTCGTTTCTTTAAACAAGTACATACATACATACATGTGCATGCACACAAGCACACACACTTCCAAGTGTATCAATACTACGCGACAGTTAGACTATAATTCCTTGCCGATCTGTATGCCAGACGACGAGATTTCCCAAACTATTGATCGAGGCATAAACAAAGCATTAAAAGATCACCAAGCTGTGACACAAATATTTCAAATCGATAAAATTGTCACAGCGCAGCGTTTTGAATATAATCTCAACTCATTTGCTATGGCTACAACATGGAAAAGATATCGCACCATTAAATGTATGTATGCGTGTGTGTGTGTAGCTGTGTGTGTACAGCCTATAGAAAAATAAATAAACAATACATCACGAAAATGTGTCGGTAGCTAACAAGATCGCTAGATCACAATTACCTAGCCAAGCGGCGCGGCGCGGTGAGAACGAGAGAGCGCTGCGAGCGTATGCAACTCGGTGGTGGCTGACTGGCTGCTTGGCTGATTTTACTTACTACGGTTTTTTCATGTTGTACATATATTTTTAATTTTTTTAAATTGTTCACAGGCATGCCTAACAACAACAACAAAACGAATCCAATAAGCAAACGCATGACCGTGACCATGAAGGCATAGAAACTGTGCGCTCGGATCGGATTCACGCAAAGAGAGCGAGCAGATTGGCATAGTGAACGGCGTCTGTGGCAGGCGAAAATTTATAGAGAGAGTGGCAGAGGTGAGGCACTACGCTGTGCAAGAGAGCAGCAGTGACGTTTGGCCAACCAGCCCAGTCAGCCAGCCAGCCATTATTCAATGAAGATCATAGAGTCGAGTCGAGCCAAGCGACGCTATGCGAATGCGAACGCATGCGCCTGGCAACAACAACGAAAAGTTCATTGAAGCGAGGAATTCCCTTTTATGTGGACCAAAGCAACAACACGCTGCTGCTTGCTGCTGATCATGCTGACGATGATGATCATGCTGAGCGCGCCTGATGATTGCAAGTTCGTGATGATGATGATGCTGATGATGTTGCTGCCAGGGCAATATTGCTGTTGCTCGCTAAAATAGGTACAGCGCATAGGCATTTCCTAAATGGGCCGCTCCTGCCCGCAGCCGCTAGTGTTGCCCTGCCTCTTCAAGTATGTAGTAGCAAGCGCCTGACTCAAGCGATCGGGTTGCTGTTGCTTCTGCTTCTCTTGCTGACTCGCTGCACAGCACACACTCGCACATGCATGGAATTCCTATGGTTTTCGTCACAGCCCCGGCGAGCCGGCACAGTGAAAAAGAGGAAGACTGAAATGATCTCTCGATCTTTTGCGAAATGAACGCTAAAAATAAAGTGGTTGATTTTATGTGATTTCAGTAGGAAATTCAACGGAGAGATGCCCTTTTAGCGCTTATAAGCACACACACACACGCACGCATGCACGCTTGCGCACAGCGAGAGGATGCGTATTTTACTAAAATGTTTATAGTATGCTGATACAAAAATCGGTACAGTTGCGCGAAACAGTTGGTCGATCGCACGCTGATCTTGTCCAGAGTGGCACGTTATTTTCAAAAAGCATTTCCTTGCTCGTTTTGATTCGGCGTGCTGGCGTGGTGGCGAGCTGTTGCTGTGGCTAGCATTTGCGGATCGCCGGCACTCATGGCAATCATTTTAAGGTGTGCTGCTGCTGCACTCACTACTCGCTTTTATCTTTTTTTGATGTTGTTAATTAAAATTGTTATATGCAGGATTTATGGTTCAGCTAACATTGCCATTTGCCTAACAATAGTGGATGCAGTGTACGGCCGCGGAAGCAGCTTTATTGTTGGCACAACAAAGGTGCGCACACGTTCCTGCCCGTCTGGCGAGCTGGCAGGCAAGCAGCGCGGCCTTTCCGCCGTCAATTCGAATCGATTGTTGACTTGCCAACAGCAGTAAAGTACCCTGAAACAAAAACAAATCACACAAAAACGCCGTAAACAACAACAACAATAAAAATAAAATAGTGCAACAACCACAATGCAACAAAAGCAATGCAAGAGTGGCTGTCCCGCATGCCACTGCACCCAACATGGGAAATCTTTCAATTGGAACGCGTGGCAGTCAGTCTCAGTCTCAGCCTCAGTCGGTCGTTCTCAATTGCAACCTCAGCCTCAGCCTTGCTTTCAGTGCCACTCTCACACTTCTTGCAATCCTCAAGCCGCAATGCCGCACCACGTCGGTCCGTCTGGGGCTGCGCCTGTGCGTTGCAATTTCCCTTCATGCACGAGTGACCATTGCACTTCATGATCAATTCAAAAAGTGCATTGCTCTGCGCGCGTGTGTGTGAGAAAAAAGTGAAATTATGCGCGGATATGCATCCCCTCCCGCATTCATGCCGAACTGGCGTGCGCGCCCATGAAAGTTCTTAAACCGCACGCAATTAACTCAAGTAAAGATTTTTAATGAAAAATTAAATGCGCCGCTCGATCATGCGGGTTGCCCTACTTACCCTCCTCGACACTTTTCTTCCCTTGCCAGGCTTCTTTTGCCATTGTCGTAGAGAGAGCGAACGAGGGCAGCGAAATTTACAAGCGTCTTTTTTTCTCGCAATAATTTCACGTTTCCCCTTCGCCCAATTTAATGATTTTTGTGTGAAAATACAACACAATTTTCCATACGACACACACACACACTCGCATCCACGCCACAGATACTACTCGTATGTACATATTTTGAGTGCAAATGCTTGAACTAATTTATGTGTCCTGGTTTTTTGGTGTGTTTGTGTTGCGGCTTTTTTTTTGGGTTTTGTTTTCTCTGAAGAAAATTTCCTTATCATCTGCAATTATGGAAATGTTAATTTCCGAATTGACTTTTTAGGCATGTTTGAAATTTTTTCCTTTCAAGGTTAATTACATGCAGATAACCTTTTTTGGGAAGAAAATTTCACATTTCTGTTGTTTCGGCTTGAATACATACATATCTATTTATGAAATTTCCTCTGGGAGTCGTAAATTTTTACGAGATTTTTCTTTTAGATTTTTAAACATTTTTCAAATGCACTTTCTGAACCGCAGCTAACTAAGTGTAAGTCATAAAGGAAATAAAAATTTGTCGAAATTGTAAAGAATCATAATGTACTGGTATATATAATGCATACTTAAAATATTCAACATGCTAAGAAGCGGATATTATGCGTGGAACTGCACGCTGGAAAAAAGTGATCGACTACAATTAAGGAAAGGAACCTCGCATTGAATTCAAATTCGGAAAGAAATTGGTAAATTTTGAGAATTTTTATTTAATAGCTTATGATTAATTGAGAATCCTTAGCGCCGATTTTTTTGAGGTGTTATTTGGGTACTCTTTTTAAAACTTAACTCCAGTAACTTCAATAAATCAACAAAAATGTTATGATGAGATGAACGAAAATTTTAGATACTGATACCTTCAGAAAGTTCGATTTGAGTTCTAATTCTAGTCAAGCGCCTAAAACACTGTAATATACAAGCCCCAAAGAAAAATTTTCAATATGCATGCATAATTCCCTTGAAATGTGAGTCGGAAACGCTAGTGCTTTAAAGAAAAAACATTTAAAGAATAATTGCTTAAGGTTTATACTTTTGTATATTTAGGTTTCTACTTTTACGTTTGCTATAAAATTAAATGAATTCAATTAAGAACTAGTACGGAAATTATAGTAGATCCACCCGACTATCAACAATGCACTAAACCGGTGATCACAAAAGAGGCAGTTTTCGAGCCATTCCCATTTTTGCATATTTTTGAGGTATGTCGTTTGTGTCGAAAAACGAACTTTGTAATATAATAGAGCGAATGAAACATATTTTTGCTGATGTAAAAATATTATTTATATGCAAAATGGTAGGGATGCTTAATCGGTTATGCCTCCTAAATTTTAGTGAATCTATTGGATATTCAGAACGTAGGATGCTAAAGGCTATCAATTGAAATCGTGAAGATAGTAAAATTTTAAGATTCGATATGTATACATACTATGGTGGGCGTGTTTAAAAGCCGATTCGAATTTTTATTGATAATGTCACATATGGACCTATGCAGGCATCATGATAGGATTTGTGTTTACTGGAAGGTAAATTTTGTTCAATATAAAATTGGAAATTGTGGGCGTGGCGTTAATCTGATTTAATGAATCTGCAGCAATAGCTCCAAACATTGTTACCAAAATTTAGTTAAATGTCCATATATTTTACTGCGATATGGGCATTTCATAAAAAGTAGTAGACAGATAAACTGACATGTCTAAATCGACATCTACCACGCCTCCTTCAGGACGTAACAAACATCTTCACAAACCCAATATAATACACTCACGTGTTGTAGTGTATAAAAATAATTTTAGCCGTTGGCACCAGAAAGATAATTGAAATTAAGTTTTTAAATTGATATCTGAGTCGGGAACGCTAGAGCTTTTAAAGAAATTGTGATAACGAACCTAAGAACGGCCGTAATTTTTGATAATCTCTGTAGATAAAATGAAAATAAAAATTCGTAGGAAACTGCCTTAACTAATGAAGTCCTCTTAGCAGAATGATGCCAATTCATGGCATACCACGTCACAGACAGGAGCAGTTAACTAGCATTTGTCCCGGTGCAGTAGGGGTGCACGTACAAGAGCGGAAGATTGGCAATTGCAACAGAGAAGATTCCTCAATTTTCTAAAATCCGTAACCACCCCTCTTCAAACTACACTTAACTCGTACGCTTTTTAAGTACATATTTCAAGCATGTCCATCCATCATCTCCCACTTTCGGAACTGCCAACAAGTACGGATACGCAAATATGTATGTGTGCATTTTCCACAAAACCAAAGCAAATGTTGTCTTGAGCAATACAGTAGCTGCTGGACTTGCTGCCCAAAGTACATACATTAATACCCGAAATGCCATTTGGCAAAACACAAAGCAAGATCGAAGAGGCGTTGCAAGGCGACGGAACAGTAGCAGCTGTCCCACACCCAATATCCTCTTATCTGCAGGGCACAGAGCACATTCACACATTTTGACCATTAACATTTGGTTTTCGTCAAAGAGTTGACCCGATTTAAGGCAACAATCCTTTGCATACCTTTTCCATACATAATCCTTTTTGCCTGCTGCTGTTACATTCCACTGTATGGTATGTGTATAGCGATCCTGCGGTTGTCGCCTGGCATTGTTAAATTTTCGTTTTGATAAGAAAAGTAGACAAAATGCCCAAAAACTGTGTACACTTTCATTTTTCATGAATTGTTCTGCCTGTCCAATGAGGAAAAATTCACCTGGAGGCGTTCAGCTTTAAAACCAAAAAGTCACATCCTACACATTCACACACAACCATCGAACGCTTCCTTCCCAACGGGCACATTTAATCCACTTTGCTGGGCTATGCCTCTGCTGAAATATGAATATTCATGCCTATGCTAAGCCAGTGCTGGAAATGTCGAAAATCAAATAGAATACCCTTGTACAATTTGGGTTCAAGGAAGTCGTCACTCGTTCAGGAAGTGTCGTCGCGCTATCCCTGCGCTCCCTGTCCGTATGTGTGTTGGACACCCTTTTGTGAAAAGGGAAATTCACTGCTATTTACCTTAATATTGATTGATCGATTAAAATGCAACGCTGTCCTGATAAGGACACGCTTGAACCGAGCGCGCTCGCTCGCTTTGCTCGTCATTGTGCCCGTTCTTGCCTTTGCCCGCGTATTGTGTTCTTCTTTATGCTTCCTGGGGCAAAAGGTGAGAAATCATAATAACACCGCAATTGACCCGCAGGAAGAGCGAGCATCTTTTTCTTTCTGCATACATTTAATGTCATTTGCTTAGTTCTACCTTCCCTTTTGGTGGCTCTGGTATTCCTTCTTATGTCATTTCCCCCTGTTGAAAGGAAATGCATGAGTAAGCACATTTAATTGCTGTAGTCTTGGGGCGATAGAGCCTAACAATAATCAATTTGATGCCATAAAACCGTGGCAGGAATTCTCGAAAAGTGAGCGAATCAATTGCTGCTTATTTGTGTAATGAGATAATTGAATTAATTTAAAACTGTCAACAGCGCATTTACCGGGCATTTCACTGAAGTAGACACTCTGAGTTCTACATTAGCTTTAGATATTAGTGCTATGGGAAATTGCATAGCTATTTCGATAGAAGAATCTTTGTGTAGTTCAAAGTTTGCTTCGATTGGATTCTGTTTAAAGCCTGGTCCAGCTTATCATGTCAAAAGTAGTGGCACTGATTGTGAGTTTCATAGATGATTGAACGAACCACGAGCTGTACGCCAACATGAAAGTTTCCATGCAAGCCCAGATTTGGAAGTAAATAATCCAGATGCTCTTCAGCTTTTGCTGATTTGCTAATAGTCGAGCACAATTAATTAGATCGTCATATTGTGCGGCAGGCTTTTAAGTTGTTTTTTGGGTAGGGGGATTTTTTGACGAGCCATGAAAACACAGCCACGGCGGTGGCGCAGTGGATAAGTGCTCGGTCGTTGATGCATGGAGTCGTTGCTTTTTATACCCTACACCTATGGTAATAGGGTATAATAACTTTGTGCGAAAATTGTAACGCATTAAAGGAGCCTTCCTAGGTATAGACATAAGTATATAGAAATGATCAGAAACACTTTCTCTTTTGATTTCCGGTTGTCCGTCTGTCCGTCTGTCTGTCCGTCTGTCTGCGTGTCCGGAAAAAAAAGAAAGAAGGAGTTGTCCGATTTGGACCAAATTTGGTACACTATTACTGTGAACCTCGGGTTAGGTAAATTTAAAATTAATTAAATCGGTTGAAGGACACGCCTACAATGGGCTTGTAAGTCCCACTACCTCGGGATTATTTCAGTAAAATTGCTTTAATTTGTTTAATTACTCATTTAATGCAATGGTTTTTGGAATTTAAGGTGAAGTGTGGGCCTTCTAGGACATAACAAAAAATGGGCATGGTCCGCCCACTATAAAGGCGGAAAAATTTTCGGTAGAATAGCTCTCAATTGACTATTTATGAGTTTACATAAATTAAATTTCGTTCTTAAGTTCAGATATCGGCTCTACATGCTGTATAAAAAAATGGGCGTCGTCCGCCCACTATATAGGCGGTAAGTTGAAAATCCTCGTAACTTCCATAATATATGCACCAGAACGGCCATATAAGAGTACCTTTAAATTTTTCAAAAATGGGCGTGATCTGCCCACCATGAAGGCGGTAAATTATATATACCGATATAGACTTCCAGAGCAGAGTGTCAATATTTGCTATTTACAGTTCTATTAGGAATATCTTTTAGTTTGACAATATTGGGCATGGCCCGCCCACTCAGTTACTTGGTGTAGGGTATTACTCTGTCGGTGAAACCCAACTGATGCTTCCTTACTTGTTTTTAGGTATCGTGAAGGGTATTATGAAGTTGTAGAGAGAATGTGATTTGGCTCGTCTAGCGCGCGCTCCGAATAGCTGCTCCGTCCTACAGCTGGAGCTAACCAACAACTTTGAATATCGAAAAATTCTGAATGCACATATTCTAGAGATGTTAAAGTAGCAACAAATTTAGATTTGTTGAATTAGAAATATATTTACATTAAGAATGTACATACATATGTTCCTGATGGCTCGAACAACGTGTTTTTAGGGTTCCGTTTACCTAAAGGAAAAAACACTTTAAAGGTATCAAGATTATAAAAATATTTTTTTCATAATTTTAGGTGAATTGGTTTCGAAGCTCAAATTGTCGGAAAATTTATGGACAAGAAAAAATTAAATTCGAACGCTAAAGTGGATATTTCGGGTACCCTCTGTGCGAGAGCCCGACTCGCAGTTGACTGCTTTCTTTATAATTCTGTGTATGCAGATCCATGTGCCAGAATAAAAATTTTATAATTGTTCAAATAAGCTCTGATCAAAGATAAGAATATTACGCAGTTTTCGATACGCGTATGTCAAAAATAACATCGAGTTTGGAAAAATGCTGGTATTATGCCAACTCGCAGATTAAATTTATCGCCCTTTTCTTTAGAAGATCTTGGCAAGGTGCTCTTAGAAAATAGCCAAAATAAGCCAAATCACCTTTCACCTTTCGCCAGGCATTATAAATCGCCAAAAGGAACAGGAATATACGCACCGACAATGCGCATTCAGTCATGTGCCACCTAAAAGGAGCCTTGCCGCATATATGAAATTAAATACTAAAACTTTCTGCAGCACATTTGCGCAATTATTTACGAGCTACGCGCACAGGCTCGCCCTCCTGTGCAAAGGACACAGGACACAGCGTACACAAGCACACAGCGTTGACAAAAAGCAGCAAGTCCTTTGTGTGAAATTGGTACCGCTCTAAATCCATTATCCTTGACAATTACCTGCGACAACTCTGCAGCCAGCCGGTGAGCGCTGGAGCGCACATGCAGCATGCCATCAATCCGAATGTGGTGGAACCTGGCGTAACCACCCACCAGAAAGTAGCGAACAAAAAAACGGAAAATTCAATTAAGAAGGGACGCGCAGGCAGACAGACAGACAGTGTAGAGAGATTACAAAACACCTCATCCATCATTGCTAAATTTCTTACTCTATGACTACTGTAAGGATGGCACACAAGGTCTAAAGGACTGCAGCACACGAGGGAAACCACTTCAATGCGTCAAAGCAGCGCAGAAGTACAAACAAAACAACAAAATGTGCACGCATTGCACAATTTCCTTTAAAAAACGAGCGCAGCAACTTTCACACACACGATACAAAACGTAGAAAATTATGGCAATAAGTGTGTAAAAATTGCAAGCGAATGAGCTACAGTCGGCAAATAAGGTACGCTTAACATTTTTCACCGTCCCTGCGTAGGAAAACACACCATCTATTTAACACGAATTTTTTTTTCGAAAAAAACTTTTCTCTTCAGAAATGTCCAATATCGTGGATGCTTTCTCCAACTAACTTTGTAATTGATGTCAATTACTTTCAAAAATAATACATTAAAATTTGAAAACCCCGAAATTTTATTTAATTTTTTCAAAACCCGAAATTTTGTTTACTTCTTTTTTTATTTAATCGATCAATTTCATAAAAAGTTTGAAAACCAAAAATCTTGTTTTACAGTTTTAGCTGCCAAGACGAACTACAAAATTAGTGGTAAGTCTAGGGTCCAGCCGGAAAAAGTAATAAATTTCGAGTTTTGATGGCATTCATAAATAAATTTTTGAAATAAAGTTTCGGAATTTGAAATAGCAATGTTACGTTTTGGAATGAAGTACCGATTTCGACGAGCTCCAAGTTAACTACCGAAAAGCGTCAAAAAATGTTTAACAGTCATCAAGAGATATTGTAATAGTGACTTGCTTTTACGAATATTATTAGAGTGAATGGTTCACCTGTTTCACAAAAAATGTACATATTTAGCAGTATGCTAAAATCTTTTGATTCGGCTAGTGCTATTCCACACTAAGGTTTAGCAGAACTCCGCATAAGTTTCAAAGTTTTCTAAAGATATTTGATTTGTTGTTGTAAAATTTTTAAGTGTTCGATTTCACTCTGCAACTCTGGCTGGGCGGACTGGTGGACTCAGCATCGATAGTCGGATTTTATTCAATTTTGCTATGAGAATCGAACATTTCACTTGTTGATTTCAGGAGATATAACTCCTCAGCTTTGCTTTCTTTCTAGATTTTTTTAATATACTCTGATTCACATTTTCACAAAATGTGTCACAAACACTTCGGTCAACTTAATGGGACCCGCACTCTCAGGCGTAGCGTGCAAAACACCGCCAATGCATCATCCTACACACATGCAATTGTTTTATGCTCCTTTTTTTATACGCTCAAATTAAAAGGATAGAGTGGCATGCTGCATGCTGCTAATAGCAGCCAGCAGTCAGAATGAAGGAATGGAGGCCACGAAACTGATGTGTGCATCTGTCGCAGGATGTTGAATGGCACAGCAAAAAAACCTGAAATAATAAGCAAAACAAAAAAGCAAGAAATGAAATGCATGTGGAAACAAATGAAGTATAATGAAATAAAGCCAAAAGAAAAAGCAGAAGAGCAGCAGCAGAAGAGGAATCAACCACCATTAACAGCAACATCCTTAGGACATTCTAGCGCTGCATTGCACTGCATAGTGACTGCGACTGCGTGTGTGTGTGTGTACACACGTTGTATTCTTGATCCTTGCAGCAGCAACCTTCAAGACGTACGCCAACACAACACCACGCCGGCAGCGAAGTCGTCGAGCAAACCTGTTTGGAAAATAAGAATTATTATTGCGGCTTGCTGGCAGTTCTTCTCCTCTCCTCTCCTCTCCGCTCGACTCAAACTCAAATTGGAAATTTAAATGTTTGTTGTTTTTGTAAGGAAGGCAAACAACAACGTGCACGGCTGCACGGCGACTGTACCTTCTACACGCGCATGCGCAGCCGCAGTCGCACGCATGCGTACACCGCTGTGAGTGCCCCTACCCATGTGAGCAGCTATTCCTATACGATTGCGGAGAGTATCCTTTAGCTGCGTCGACGACTGCTTTTTAGCTTCTTCTTCTTCACTTTTCTTATACACTTTCATGAGTCGTCTTGGCATTTCATTTGTTTGCAGTTGTAAACGGGGTCGTCGCTGCCGCGGCTGCGTCCGCTGCTGCGTGTTGCTTGTGCGATGTGTCCACAACAGGACAGGACTTTGACTCTCTTTCGTGAGGAGCCTCTTGGCCGTTGTCGTTGTCTTGTATTGAAATTAAAGCTGAAATTTAACATCTGCTCCGTGGGTTTATTTGGTTTTCTTTCTTTTTTTTTTATTATTATTTTTGTTATTTTGCTCTTCCAACAACTGCCAGTTTTGTACTCTTGCAGACATTCATCATTGGACATCGGCAGTTCCTGCAGACGCGCGCACATTTTGCCTCTTTGCATTTTGGCGTTATTCGAGTCGATGTGGAGTGTGCAACAGTTTCCAATTTCAGGACGCCTCGTAAAGTAGTATGTGCCCTCTGGGGATATGTCACGAAAACGAATGATTTTATCGACACACACTTTCGTGAAATGTCATTTAAGCCCGTCAAAAATGGTTGACCATTTTGAAATTTGATGTGATGAATGGCGGTAGCAAACCTCTTTAAAACTTAATGTATGTGTGTAGGGTTGGGGATCAATAGATCCTGCAGCTCAGTTACTACGACATGACCAGTTTTTCCCCCTAAAAACCATCCCCTATTTGGAGCTGTCGAAACATGTCATGTTTCTTCTTTGGCCAAGATGTCTTCGTATGTTGTAGAAACCATTTCAAGCACACTTGGTTAACCTTATCTTCTTCAATGAAACGGTTTCGTTCTTTTAGCTAAATATATATATCGAGAAATATATTCAATGCCTTCTATCTGCGAAAACACAACTTTTCAGTAGAGCAAAAAAACCTGTAGAAATAAATAAATAAATAAGTAACTCTAGTAACTCTGATTTTATCGAAAATTTGAGAAACCCATCAGATCAAGGGGAATTTAGCGGACGTATCATTTTGGTTCACACTATGAGCTACATCTTTAGAGCCCGACCGAACCCGCAATTTTTACCGAGCGTTCGGCCTTTTTTAATGTTCGGCCGAGACCGAACCTTTCGAATACATATGTATGCAAAAAAAAGAAGAAGAATTTTAATGAACAAAAATTTATACATTTTTAGGAAAAAATACATTTTATTATACAAACCAATTCTTTTGAGGTATAAATACCTACATTAAGCATCTGAAGTATGAAAAATCAATAAAAAGTATTATTAAAAAATTTAAATTTTGTTTAAAACTATACAATTTGTTCCTCAACTGTTCGGCTAAATACTCGGCCTTTTTTAGCCGAGACCGAACCCGAACCTTTTGGCCAAACTGTTCGGTAACCGAGACCGAGATCGAGCGTTCGGTCGGGCTCTATACATCTTTATAACCCAAATCCATCTAAAATTTTTGTGGAATGAAGATTTTTCTTATTGTGGACTCAACCATATAAAAACTAAAAATCCGCCCAAGTCAAGTTAATCTCCTTTGGCTATGACAGCCATTGAAATTGTAAAGTTTGTTTTGACCTTGAGACAAACTTTTCAAAGTCTGCTTCAAACACAAACGATTTCGAAACGTTGAAAATATTTTTATTGTTGTTTTGAAGATTTTGTGGTTTTTTGTTGTACCTCTTCATACGCTCAAAAAAGTTCCAAAAATAATAAAAAGCGAATAAGACAGTCAGCCTGAAGAGCAAATAAAAACTTAAGACTACTTCATCTTAAAACTCAACACCAATTTGAATCCATCACTTCTACATATAAGTTCTGAACTACACAAAATTTAACTACCACATTTTATTATTGCTTACCAAAATTTTGAATATGCATAAAATTTGTGCGCATGTCCCAAAAAACGATCACATTTCGGGAACAGTACAGAAACGGCACAAAAAAGCAGCCAACAACAAAGCAGAAAAAACATTAAAAACAGGAATCAATTTAAAAATTTGCACCTGGTGATTTTTGTTTTCTAATGACTGCTGTACACAGCTTCATCGTGGCCGGCATCTCCTCCGGCTGCCGTTGCCGCTCCTACATGCGGCTCCGCTCGAATCCTTGCAGCTATAAACAGCCTAAAATTATTTCCTTCATTGTCCAACCAAAAGGAAAAAAGCAAAAACCAAACATATGCAAGGGTATACGAAAAGGAATGAAACGCAAAACATCAACAAGCAACTAAAAACGAGCAGCAACAACAAAATCAGTAAAAATAATCATATCAAGGTGCAATACACCTTGATCAACGAAGACGCTGACGCTGACGCGGCGAGGTAGTTGTTGTTGCTGCTTGCAACAACCATCAACCATTCAAAAATTGCATCTGCTGCAATAATTCCAATTTTTCGGCGATGGCAGTGGAAGTGCTAGTGGCAATGGTTGTTGATGGTGGTGGCAGTGGTGGTGCCTCTTCCTTTTTCGGGACCTCAATACGTCTTCTTCTTCGGCCGCTGCTGTTGCTGCTCTGGTCTTTTAATTTATATGTTGCTGCTTCTGTGTTGCTTTTACGTCGGCTGTCGTGCGGTGGCTTGGCTTGACAAGGAGTGCATGTTCGGCTAAACTGTTGCTTCAATGATGGTACAGTGGTGGAAATGAAAAGTGGAAATATTGCAATTTTTTCAAAATTCAGAGATATTTTTTGTTTGCAGAGGCCATACTTAAACCCTAATTTAAACCTTAAACCCATTTTTTTAAATTGTTTTTTACCATTCCACATTACTAAAATTCACTAAGATTTAAAAAGTTTGTCACTCTCAATACACAAACATTTTTTGTAGCACCTTTTCAGAAAATCTTTGTGTTAAAAAGTTATATTTAAAGCAAAAATTAAAGGGACCTACACATGCTAAACCGGAACAAAATTTTGGAGAAGGGGAAAGAATTCGTCATTTATGTACATACATACATATATAAAATTGGTACATATATAAAATTGGCGCAAACGCCCGCTAAATTTAGCACATGCTATATTTATTCGCTCTCTATTTATACTCTCCAAAAGTTGCTAATTCTTTGCGAAAGGTGGCGCTGCACAAGGAAACTATTTAAAAACAAAATTCGACTTATGTTTTGATATTACATATATGTGTCTGCTGGGGATCGAACCAGCTACTTTTCACTGAGCTTTAAGTTAAAACATTGAAACTAATTGTCTTAAAAAAATGTTTAGGTGTTTTTATGAAATTTATGCATTATATTTAACAAAATTTAAAAATATTTTTTTCTAAAAAGCACCTTCAAATTTGTTATACTGTCGAGTTTTTTGAATGAACAAAAAATTTCTGTCTAGTCTGAATTACGACTTTTCTGAACAATTTCTAAAAATTCCATTATTTTTGATGTTACTGAAAATTGTAAATGATAACTCATAAGGGCGGTCTGGTCACGATCACGGTCACGTGTTGTGGTTGTTTACAACGTAAAATGGACAAATAAGAGCAATACCGAAAGAGCGTAATTTGACTATTGCTGATCATGAGAGACTGGGCTTTCGTTGCCAAATTACCAATCAAAAAAGGGTTGCGTTGTGAAATTTCATTAATTTTCGGCATTTAGTAGTAAAAAAATAGTACAATTCAACAGAAAGTGTATGAAATGGTACTCAAATAGTACCAAAAGTACAAAAAAACGTATTGGTGATGAAAGATCAAAAGACCGTCTACGAAACATAGTTTGGTCAAATAGTGAACGAGCATAAAAATACATTCGTCATTGGTTAGGACTTTTGATTCTCTGCCCTACGACTTCTTGCCTTCCCATTTGATTTAAAGTCGCTCAATATATCTCGCCGCCACTGTGTACCCGCTGATATTTGCAGCACTTAACATATGCAACAGCGCCGCGCCGCACAGGGCAGCACAAGCGAGTTGCCCCGTAATCTGCTCAATTATTGCAACAGCATCTTTTTTATTTAATTTTTCGTATACCTTTTTTTGAAATTTCGAATACACCTTTTGGCATCTTTTAGCTGCTGCTGCTGCTGTTGCTGCTTATTGTTGTTGGGTGACAGGCTGTTGTATGTGCGTGTTGTTGTTTTTATTTTTACGTTGGCGTGTATCTGTATCTCTCGGCAGTTGTACAAAGTTGCATCTGCTCTTCTTGTCGAAATTTCTGCTTCCTATTCCTCTGCCTGTTGTGCTCCTTTCGCCTGCTGATGCTTTTTTTTTCTTATCGAAAATGTTGCTTCTCTGCTGCTGTTGTCATTGGCTTGGGATCAAGCAAGCCTCCGAAATTTGGGTCGTGCAAATGTGCCATTTAAATATGATATTAGCCTCTGCAGTTTACAGTTTTAGGTAAATACACATACACACACATACTTAAATGTCCTTTGAGCTGTCTCGTGCGCTTGTCGTGCGATTCGTCCCATCCCGACTGAGCATATCATGTCCCAAGCGGCGCGTGCTAAGCCCGCTCTGAACTATTGCCCTCCAACGGCCTACTTGCACGCTTGCGGTAATCCTAAACTGCCTGCTCGGCTGTTGGCGTGAGCACACACATTTGCGCAGCTAAACAAGCAAATACTAAAATTTTTTAAGCGGATTGTCGTTAGTCGCAGCAACCTAAAACCGTACGGCTTCAGCCAGACGCACGCCCGCACTCGCACTTCAAGTGGCTCTTGTCCGCGTACTCGTCTTTATGCTCATGCCCTGTCGTGTCCCTGTGCGCAAACTCCACTACAGTTTCCTCAGCCTCAGCCGCGCATGTTTCCTCCTTTGTCCAGTTGCAGGAACGCATTTTGGCAATTGTTGCATACGCCGCACTCAAGTGCTCTTCTCCGGCTCTCCAGCTCGAGTTGCCGCGCTTCTGGCACTTGAGCGCAGACGTCAACAATTACTCCTACTGCATGCCGCCTTCCCGCCTTCCATGCCCACGTTCGTCCTCAGCCGTCCGCCTGTGCGGCGTGCTGTGCGTCTGTCTGCACTCCTCACGCTCCTGCCACTGTTTGGGCAGCGAAAGTGCGCTTAAATATTTTTACATATTTTGTCCACTTTCGAAACAATATTTGTTGTTTTTCCTACCGTCGTTGTTGCGTTGACTGAAGAGGCGGATTGCTTGCTTTGCCTTTCGGATTTAGGAATATGCAGACCGCACATACATATTTTCATAATTTACTTAAGGTGCAAGGAAGGAGGCATAAATATTTTCTTATGCCCTTTCCGGTTTAATCTCTTCACCAAATATGTGTGTAGGTGCTCCAAATAATTACAAATCCGTATTTGACAAATACCAGATTTTACACTAGCTACTTTCCCGTCTTATTGGCGCCAGCTTAACGGAGTTAATATTCTTCCTATCAAAATTTTCTACTTATAAGTACATATCTAACTGCTTAGATAATCACTGCTATCCCAGAATCCATCGTAGTATTGTTACGAATTCGTAGCTGCATTACTTATTCCATATAATAGATACCTAAATTATTAATAAGACTTTTTTATGAATGTTAAATGTAAAGCTTTGTTGGAAAAGTTGGAACTTAGTCCGAAAGTTGTGCGCATTTAACACATTTGCTATCTACTGCATAGGAGTGTCCATAGAAGTGTCCTGTTAATTTTTTGAACACTGACTCTGTTTGGGCTAGAAGCATCAAATATCTATAATTGTAATATTTGTTGAATAGATAGAGTAGATATTACGAAAAACCTGGTACATATTCTAATACTCTTAATGTAAAATTCAATACGGTTAAAATGAATTTACACACACATTTTACATAAATTATTGGTATAATGAATAGTTTTATAAATTTCTTATTTGCTCAGTTACAAAAAAAGACTCCCCTGGAAAGATATTTTAATTACTGACTTACTAACATACATATGTACATACCTATAAAAGCAAAAATCTTCTTTTGAAATTTTCTGTCTTATGAAAATTGCGATATTTTACCTTCTTTTGCAAGGAAGCTGAAAGTTTATGTGCCAAAAATGGTAGGCATGGCCTAAATGGGTTACGCTTGAAATATTGTACTTGTTTCAGGTTTTTTCTTACTGTTGGACTTGAAAATGTGCCAACTCGATATTTGCAGTTTGCCATATTAGAAGTGAGAATGAGGGTAGGAAATAATTTAATGAATAAATAATTCACACAGGAATATACCGTTGCTGTCTTTTCTATGGCAGTGTAAGTCCAAATAAATTTTACAATGATCTGTCCATAATAGAGTGATTTTAAAATTTTAAAAACCAGTATTTAGTATGACTTTAAAGTCGGTAGTTATTTCTGGCCAATTGTCGCAAAAATAATGTTTTAATACAACTTCAAGCAGCCCTCCAATTTCTTTAATCATTTAATTATCATGGCATGCCGTAAGTTCCCCCTCGCTGTCATTGCACATTTAAAGATATTTTCTGCAGCTCAGTTGCTTCTTCTTGCCAAAGCATCCGCAGCAGAGCACTTTGTGGCAGCAGCTTGAAACTTTATGAACTTAATGGCATCGCTCAATTTAATCTTATGGATACAGACCAGGCGGAAGCCAGCTGCCAGAGCCGCCGCAATATTTCCTCGCGTCCCTTTTGATGCTTACCTTTACCGCTATGCCGCAGAGTGTAATTGAATTTTTAGCATAAAAAATGCGATCAATTTAAAAAGCGTAAAAATGAGCACAACAAAAAATTGGCTTAGCTTGGGTTAAATGTTTTCCCTTTTTGAACATGCGTAAAGGCATCTTTTTATTTGCGCTGAGGAAGCAATAAGTTATGGTGCCGCAAAGCAGCAAAAAATGGGAAGGAAAGAAAGGGAGTGATACCAACTCGCTTGCTCGGACCACGTGTTGATTCTATAGGGGCAGTTGGACTGAATGTATACGGGCTTACATTTCGCCTCAATTGAATTTGATCAAAGGCATTTGTGCAAATTTGTCCTTGCTTTTTCGGCTTCTAAACGTAATGTGACAAATTGCTTTTTTGCTGGTGCATTTTTCCGAAATTCCCTCACATTTTTGTAATTGTACAAAATTTCATTCATCAAGCAGAAAAGTAGAGCAATTTTAACAAAAAGCAAAATTGCAGGGCACTTTTCTTTTATCGACAATGAAAATTTGCACAAGTGTGCAAAAATGCAGGTCAGAAACTTGCTCTTAATCCGCAGCGGGATATCATAGCGATGGGGAGATCCTTTATGCAAAATTTTTGTAAAGGAAATCTGCCAAATGTTGCAGGCTACAGTGTTCGGCAAAAGTGCAGCAACATTTGAGCGCGTTTTGATGGGCAGTTTTCAGTTAAAATGTCGGTGGAATTTTCGAGACATGTTTTTCGAACTACTCGCCGCTTTGCAGGCTGGGGCAGATATGGTCCATGCGGAGGAGCAACAGATGCTACTTTCTTTCGTTCTTTCTTTCCATTTTGGTAAAACCTTCAGAGCATATTTGTAAGTAGAATTTATCACGCGTGGCGTGACAAGGACAAGGCCAACAAACAGCATGGTTTGGCGTGGCACGGTGCGACTAGGCGACTAGGCACTGCTCGGCATGGCGTGGCACCATGCCGCTTGCAATGACATCATAAGGATAAGTGTCAAACATATACTTGAGCAGGCAGTTTCAGCGTCTGCATTGCAGCAGCCGGCTGCACACAATCAGGAAGCAGGTGGTTCCTTAGGCGCGCACACTCACTCACAGCAAGTCGCTTTTTGCTGCTCTCCCTCTCTCTTTCACTCTATCTTGCTGTAAATTTGTCAGTGGAACAAAAGGAAGCATGGCAGCAATCTTCATCTTTACACCGACGCAGCGCGGCACAGGGACGAGCGCAACGAGACGCACATACAAATCAAATTGAAATCGAATTTTTTTATTACAGCGAAGCACAAATACAAAGGCAACAGCGAGCGAGCGAGCGAGCACCGGGCTCAAAAAGGATACTGCTGACTTCCAAAGGACCAGAGGAGCAGATGTTCTGGCGCGTTGTTAGTAGACAGTACAGAAAAACAAATACAACAACAAAAATGTCGATTTGGAAATAACAAAAGCATGAACAGTAAAAAAATAAGTTAGCAGGCGTTTAGAAATACGTTAGCAGGCTGCAGGCGCTCCTGTCCCGTATGTCATCCTTGTACCTTTATTATAATCATTTGTGGTATGAGCCATGAGGAAAAAAAAACAGTCGAAAAATAAATCAAACTGGCGACTTAACTATGGCATGCCGCCATGATATTCTGAATAGTCAGAGTTGGATCTGGATACATAATATACATACATTTGTACATATACTTACTATGTATTAGGATTAGAGCCCGACCGAACCCGAAATTTTGGCCGAGACCGAGCGTTCGGCCTTTTTTTAATGTTCGGCCGAGACCGAGACCGAACCTTTCAAATACATATGCAAAAAAAAGAAGAAGAATTTTAATGAAAAAAAATTTATACATTTTTAGGAAAAAAATACATTTTATTATAAAAACCAATTCTTTTGAGGTATAAATACCTACATTAAGCATCTGAAGTATGAAAAATCAATAAAAAGTATTATTAAAAAATTGAAATTTTGTTTAAAACTATACAATTTGTCGTTCAACTGTTCGGCTAAATACTCGGCCTTTTGTAGCCGAGACCGAACCGAGACCGAACCCGAACCTTTTGGCCGAACTGTTCGGTAACCGAGACCGAGACCGAGCGTTCGGTCGGGCTCTAATTAGGATGCTTCACGAAAAAAATTGTCTCTCTACACTCCTATAAATAAGACTGGATTTAGTTTATGTTTTAGCATTAAGCACCCGTGAGCTGAACCATTTTGATAAAAGTTTTGAATTAAGGAATAAACTAAAGCTTCAAATTATATTATCCTGAAACTGTAGGAATAAAAAATTCTGTTCAACGGAAGATTCTTCTAAAGGATATCAGAATTAAATACAAAATTAAATCGGTCTGCTTGGTAATGGTTACACCGATAAGGGATTGGCTTTAGTCCTTCAAAATCCGGCATGCTGCAGAACTTCGACTGCAGAATCCTTTAAAGATATATCTCAGAGCAAAAAAGTGAAGCGCCGCTTACCAATGAAAATCTAAGAGGGTTGAATAAGAGGTTTGTGAAGTTTCCTCATTACAGCTAATAGGTTCAAAGAAAAATCATCATATTTTAGTATTTTGATTTGCTTCTTTGTGTGTTTTAATTTTTACTTTATTCATACATATTTCCCATTTCACATTTTACAATAGTTTACACGACACTGATTTTGCCTAATACAATATTTACTAGTATGTTCCATTGCCTCTTACTAATTGCCTGTACACACACATGTGTGTGTGTGTGTATATTTTCAATTAAATAAATATGCTTTTAACAATTTGTGCTACAATAAAATATGCAATTAAAATGCTCAACATTTATACTCGTACATACAAACATACATAAATATTCGGGTTAATATATGCAGACAATAGTTAACTATGCAAATATATGAGAGTACATATGTACATATATATTTAAAAAGATATAATCTTGTATTAGTATCAAGTTTTTATTTCAAATATTTTTGTTTAATGACAATAATTGAAAACCAATTAAAAAGTGTAGTTGTTGTAATCGTTTCATATTTGTTTCTTACAATTTGATGCACTATCTCAAACTAATATGGTGTCATATGGGGTAGTTGTGCTGCGAGAGTTTAGGGGAGAGACTACTCGCACTTTGCTAGAAACTCAAATGTAAGGAAATTCATGCGGAACGTCAACCCTCGTTTTGAGCTTGGTGTGCGGGCAATAATGACCCACCTGTTGAACGAATACACTACCGGCAAGTTGAATAAATAATAACAGGGACCGGTCGTGGAAGAGTGAGCAACAGATTTTGCATGGTTTTGATATTTCAGAGAAGATAAAGCGGAAACGCTGCCTAATTGGAATCTCAAAAAATCACTGTTAGTACTTTGATTTAATTAAAAATCACTTAGCAGTTGGTATTAGTGTCAAATGTTCACACTACCCCAAAGAGTTTAATAATCCCAGAACTGAACGCGCAATTTTGTATCTCATGAAAAATGGTTAAACATTATTAAGTCTTAAACATCTGCAGTTATTAGACATCATAACATTTTCATTTCTGTAACCAAAAGAATTAAAAAACACAACTACATTTTGCAAAAATTCGGTTTTTGCTATGTAAATTACTATTTTAAAAAATTGTGTTGTTTCATCGAGAAAAAATTTTTTACATATTTTTCAAACAAAAACATACAAAAGTAGTTTGTAAATATTTTTCAGAAATAAACGTGGTCGAAAAAATTATATGAACATTTTTTTTATAAAAAAATAAGTTACATTTTAAAATTTTCAATGCATTAACATTGTTGGAAGTAAACTTTAATAAACATCAATTTTAGAACCAATTTGAAATATGCAGCATAAACTATTAAATTTAAAATTTTATAGTATTTTATAAAATGCAATGAACAATGTGTAGACAAAACTAATGGTCTCGAAAAGTTAATGCACTGGCCCATAAACTCTGTCGGTTATCGATATTTATCGAATATCTGAAATTAATGCACCTTCAATTGCAAAAAAGTTCGTTATTCCTCTTAGTCACAGATTCAATAACAATTTTAATAAAATATGCGTATTGCATATAACAAACAATTTTTTTTTATTAAAATTATGTGTATTTTCTTTTTGTTGCTTGTTTTCTTTTCTTGTATCTTTCTTCTTCTTTTGCGCTTTTTAATTTGACAATAATTCACTTGGGCAGCAATTATGAAATGTAAAGTGCTAGTTGGCTGGTTACTGGCACTTTAGATTCATAATTCTCCTTAATTAAACCTAACTGCAGGGAAAAGTGCTTGTGGAAAAATCGTTGGGAGCCACACAAAAGAATAGGTACCTACTTACTCATAAATATTAATGAAGAAAAGAAATGTGGAATATAAGAAAAAATTCAAGTTAATTGTTCCAGAATTTTGCACTTTATCAGTGGCGGCCGCCATTAAACCGCAGCAATCAGCGTCTGTTGCTGCACGGAGCACGGCTCTGCTCAAGACGCTTGAACTCTGCTTCGAAGTTCATGCTTACATGTTGCGACTGGCTTTCACGTGAATCAGTGCTCGTGAGCTTGGATTATTAAAAACTCACAAAGCATGAAACAATTTGAGACCTGCCCTGCTCCATGCCGCTGGCCAACGAGGCAGCCATCCATGCGATCCATTCGCATGCACGTACACACGCACACTTCACGCTCCATGCTCCAACACGTCGTCGTCGTCGTCATCGTGGTCGAGGTCTGTGCGGAATGAGTAACCATGCTCAATGTAAAAAGCGAATTGTATTCGACTGGAGCTGGCTGGATTTGAGGCATGGCGTCGCATGGAGCCATCAATGAAAGTCAACTTTTCAAAGAGAAATTCAAAATCTGAACGCGTCAACCACATGTGGCAGTGGCAAACATTATTTTAAGCCCCCCTCCCCCCTAATCGAGTCGTGCCATCGTTCCACAACTCAAAAATTGGCCGCAACTGGCTATTGAAAGATTTATGGAAATGTTGCTCATTTTTAATGTGTCATTGCCACTGATTTAAGCCGGAACCGCACGGACGGAGCAGCACGCTATTATTACTCGTATTGGCTGTTGTTTTTTTGGGGTCAGTCGCTTGAAGAATTGCAATGAGCCAGATAACGGCGATCAATCGCAGATTCAGCTGCAAAGCTCTCGGGCAACCGCGCCATTGAGCGCATGTGGCAGGCAGGTCGAAAGCATTGAATAGCCGGAAGCAATATGAATGTGTGAAGTTCGTTGGGTTTGGCATGTTTTCTGGTGTTTCTGGGAGCTGGAAGGTTTTGCTTTTCGAACTATCCAGGATTATTTGAACAATTTAATTTTACAAAAACCAGCTTTAGCGACTTCGTGTGAGTTAACCATTTTTAACTTATTTGTACCATAATTTATAGATAAAACATAATAAAATTCAATTTTACACTTACCAACAAATTAGAATTTTCCTTAATTTTGTGTGCCATAAAAATTGAACACGCTCATCAGTTCCTTTTACTCAAGCCAAAGATTTTCGCGTTACATTTTTGCATTTGCATGTGTTTTTTTACTAATAAATTATTATAAAAAAGAATTGAGTTTTGTCGACCATGTTCTCACAGACTGTATTCCTGTTACTATTTTTCATTGAAAACCAAGGAAAAAAAAAAATTTATTTAGATCAACTAAATGATTTTTTTTTTAATTGTGACGTAATGTTTAAAATTTGAGTAAGAGGCGTTCATGAACATGCTCAAGCTATATAAAAAAGGTATAAATCATGTCAGTCGCGTGTTAGCTGTTGGCTAGTGTAAAAGAGAACTGTGTACATACTTCGAAATCAACTGAAAAGGGGACTCTTTCTGTTTTGTGTCCTTCCAATATGTGCATAAACTTAAATGGGGGCAAAACAAAAACTGGAACTTTACTTCGGCAAACCTGCTTAAGACTGTTCCTCCTCCTCCTCCACGTCCGGTTCCTCTTCCAAATACTCCTCCACAATCGGTTTCTTATCGGTAAACTTGCGTCCTATGAAACGCTGAAAGACGGTCTTCTTAGCACTGGCCAGACCTGCTCCCCCCATGCCCATGCCAAAAACAGCGCCAGTGGAACCCCAATGCGACTTTCCCGCCTCGGAGGAGGTCATCAGCATGGCATACGAGGAGCACACCTCACCCTCTTTGCTGTGGTGTATGCCGTAGAGAAAGTAGACGAGCATGCCGATTGAAACCCAAATAAAGAAGCGCAGCCAGGTCATGGCGTTCAGGTGCACCATCAGCAGTATGTTGCAGAAGATGCTCAGCGTGGGTACGAACGGCACCAGCGGCACTTTGAAGTTGAGACCACGCGTGTTCTGGTGATGCACGGCAATGACGGCGACACAGGCGGCTGCGATGAAGATCAGGAAACCGTAGAGCAGCAGCGCCCACCAAGTGCCCGTGTATAGCTCGGACCAGGAAACCTCGAGTTGGAAGCAAATGGCGAAGCTTAGAACCGTGAAGAGCAGAACCGAAGCGGAAACCGCCGAACCGGGTTCGAAGCGTCCGAGCAGCGGCTCCAAAAAGCGGAATTGCGGTTTGAGACGGCCGGTCAAGGCAGCTTCGATCAGATCGCTGGTGGGGGAAGCGGTATCGATGCTGGACTGGGACGTATTGTCTTCGTCGTCATCGTCATCCTCCGGTGTGTCGGGCGCGTAGACATGTTCTTGCATGGGCAAGGGGCGATAGCGCAAGATAATGACGCTGGCAGAGACAATGGTGTAGGCCAACAGCGTGCCAATAGACATAAACTCCACCAACTTCTCCAGGTCGAAGAAGAGTGCCAGCAACGCACTTAGAAAACCCGAAATGGCCAGATTCAACACCGGCACTTGCGTAGTGGAGTTGATTCTGCCAAAGCAGCTGAAGAGCAGGCCGTCCGAGGCCATGGCGTACATGCAGCGTGGAAGTGCAAAGAGTGAGCCCAGCAGCGTGGTGGTCATGCCGCAGAGCGCACCAATGGATATAACATATTTGGCCCAGGTGAGATGCATCTGCCCGAAAGCCTCCGGTAGCGAGGCGGTGGGATTTATGTCGTGCGTGGGTATCATGAGTGTAAGCGCGGCCGAGACGAGCACATAACCAACGGTGACTGCACACAGTGAAAGTATTGTTGCAATCGGTATGGAGACAATGGGATTCTTGGCCTCCTCGCCGGAAGTAGCTATCGAATCGAAGCCCACGAAAGCATAGAAGCAAGTGGCAGCGCCGGCAATTACGCCGCCAAACCCAAATGGCAGGAAACCGCCCTCCGCCTCGGACCAATTCTTCGTATCCGCATACCAGAAGCCCACACAAATGACCAGTATCATGACGGCGATATTGACCAGCGTCAAGACGCCGTTGAAGACGGCGGTGGCCTTCACGCCCACACCCAAGGCGGCCGCATACACCATGCATACAATAAAGGCCAGCACGTCCGGGTATCGCGCGAAAAGCTGCTCGTGCATCTCACCGCCCGTCAGTGCCATCGTCGTGTTGCCAATCCAGCCGCCCAACATGGAGTCCACATAGCCGCTCCAGGCGCGTGCCACTGACGCCGCGCCCAGCATGTGCTCCAGCAGTATGTTCCAGCCGATGACGAAGGCCCAGAACTCACCTATCGAGATATAGGTGTAGACGTAAGCCGAGCCGGCCTTCGGTACGCGCGTGCCGAACTCCGCGTAGCAAAGCGCGGCCAACATGGACACCAAGCCGGCCAACATGAAGGAGACTATGATGCCGGGGCCGGCCATGTCCTTGGCCACTGTGCCGGTGAGCACATAAATGCCAGCGCCTACCATATGGCCTATGCCTGTGTGCGACGGAGTAAAAGAAGAGAGAAAAGCGAAAACATAGGCATTCTACAATCGGCCGAAAGCTGCAGCAAGCGCACACCATACTCACCCAGCAGCGTTATATCAAAGGTGTTGAGGCAACGCTTCAACGGCGTCTCCATAACGTCGGCGGGCAGCGGCTTGGTGCGATTCATCTTACTGCACAGCCCCGACATGACATGGCCCAGTATAATGCGGCGGGTGCTCGGCATTTTGCCGCAGTTTCACTTGCCACCCTGCCTCGAACTCACTCACTATTTTCAACTTCCGCCGTTAATTTGCGGTCTAAGCAATTTTCGCAGCTGGCGAAAATCAGGAAATCAGGCAGACGCCTACGCGTTATGCAAAGTTTTGTAACATATGCGATGCATAAAAACGTGGCATAGTTTTGGGCTGCAACGGCACAACGCAAATTCCGGGCACAGGGCGTTCACATATACTTAAAATGAGTTTTCATGAATTTCTTTAAATTTTTAATGATTTATACAAAATATATTTTTTTCGCTTTTCCGTTGCAGGCTTTTTGCGTACACTTGTTGGAGCAGCAGAAATATTTTACAATTGACAGCAAATGTCAGGAGTGACATATGGTGTGAAAAAAGCAAAAGCAGAGCGCACGCTCAGAATCCAAAGATGCGTTCCAACAAATTTGTTTTGATTACAAAAAAAGCCGCTCTCGCGTGACTTCTTTATTTATCTTTATCAATTTTGTTTTCGAGTTCTGTTTATTGTGAATAGCTAGTAACTAGTTTCCGCCCCTAGCGGAAGCCGAAGCCGAATTTTTTGCCGAATATTTCCATTTTGGTGGCATTCATGGCGATGCTTCGCGTGTAATGAGCGCAGAGTAGGGTTGGCGCCAGGGTAGGAAATCCCCGTACTTTCGTACTGATTTGGGTACATTTTTATTTTTTAGGGTACGCGTTTTTTTTCCCAGAGTAAATCTATGCAATACACCGTAAGTAATATAATTTCTCTGGTAGTAAAAAGCGTAGTATATACTCCCTTCTACGAAACGGCTAAGTAAAAAGTTTTAAAGCTTAACAGAAAAGTTCTAATGGTTAAGTAAAAATAGTACTATCGGTAAAAGTACGCTTTTTTTAGCAACTCTGCACTGTCGACTCATAGCTGCCAGCCAGGTCGAAAATTGAGCAGAATCTTGAGTAAATATCATTTATTGGGCAACATCGCCAACTGCGCCACCGGTAGAGTAAGAGAGACGCACAGTCTAACTGTCTCGTCCGGCTTCGATATACATATACGTTATTACCCTAAGGGCCCTAAGGGCCAGTTTCTCAGTGAATGTTTAAATCTAATTTGCGAATTGAGTTTAAATTTAGTTTAACTTTTCTTGAGTTTCACAGTGCATTTATTTAAATACGGAATAATGAATGGCAACTTCGAATATTTGACAATTGAACACAGCACAACTTGCCAAAAACATATGTTCAATTGTTCAATTATGGAGGCAGCGCGAGCTAAAAATTTTTCGTCGGCCGAAAGAAGTGAATTATTGGATATTCTTCAAAGAATCCACAGTTTATATTATTTATAATACTACGGGATCATTTATATGTGCTACACCATGCAGTTGTATGTTTAATTTGGCCGCTTATAAATTGCAATATTGTCGACGCAGCTTGCCTGCACATCCGAAATCAGCTGTTTATTTGTTTTCGATTGCAACTCTGTGCCGTACTTAAATGCCCACAACCGGGCATTTAAATTGTATTTAACTTCCCACTGTGAAACTGAAATTCCCTATTTAAACTGCAATCAGAGTTTAAGGTGCTTATTTTGTAAATCCCAACGCCTCACTTCACCCTGCGTTCACTAATTTGGTATTTTGTAAAACGCATCACCTCACTCGGTGACTGCTCGCGTTGTCTTACGTAGTTTCATATGAAAATCGGTACCGCGTAAAACGCAACGCGGCGCATTCACTCACTTGAACTGTCAAATCGTTCACTTGGGTTTGTGCTCGCGTTCAGTTTTTTAAACGCAAAATTTTTGGTAATTTCGAGTGAAAATTGATTTTGGTAATCTGCAGAAGCAAATAATAAGTATTGCAGTACTTCTTAAAGACAAATACTAAAGAAAAAAGTACAAAAAAAAGAAAATACTAGCACTGCAGTTGAGGATCGAAATCACAAAAAAAAAAAGAAATGCATCGCGGTTGAGGGTTGAACTCGCAACTTCTCGCGTGCTAGTCGAACGCTCTAACCACTAGGCTATGGGAGGTATGCAATGGATGCAGCAAATTTTGTGTGTTTTGTATTTGGCTGATAAATTAAGAAAAATACAACTCTTTTTCGTAAGAACTTGACAGCTCAAGTGATGCCGTAAGACAACGAACGCAATTACGCCGTGATTTACAAAATGCCGTTTTTTGATCCCGGCGTTGGCTTCGTGTTCGCGTTGCGTTCGATCACGGTGATTTATACGGTAAGGCCGTAAACATCCACTGAGAAACTGGCCCTAACCTTAGGGCCCTTAGGGCCAGTTTCTCAGTGGATGTTTAAATCTAATTTGCGAATTGAGTTTAAATCTAGTTTAACTTTTCTTGAGTTTCACAGTGCATTTATTTAAATACGGAATAATGAATGGCAACTTCGAATATTTGACAATTGAACACAGCACAACTTGCCAAAAACATATGTTCAATTGTTCAATTATGGAGGCAGCGCGAGCTTATATTATTTATAATACTACGGGATCATTTATATGTGCTACACCATGCAGTTGTATGTTTAATTTGGCCGCTTATAAATTGCAATATTGTCGACGCAGCTTGCCTGCACATCCGAAATCAGCTGTTTATTTGTTTTCGATTGCAACTCTGTGCCGTACTTAAATGCCCACAACCGGGCATTTAAATTGTATTTAACTTCCCACTGTGAAACTGAAATTCCCTATTTAAACTGCAATCAGAGTGGCTGTATTCCTAAACGTACTTATGCAAAGCAGTGCTGCGCCCCCAATGCTCTACTGATTTGTTTTCTGAGTGCTACTGCGATGCATTGCATAAATTAGGTTGGCAGCACTTTTTAGTTCGGGAACGCACTTTATGCTCAACATAGCTTTTGCAAAATGGAAATTGTAAAAAACTACAAATTTAACGCATTTTTGCATTTGAGTAGCGAATAAACTTCCAGCAAATCGAAATTAATTATAAAATTGAGAAAAAGGAGGCGAAATTAAATCTCGTCCTAAAAGTTTCAGCACAGCCGAAAAAACATAACCTAACTAATCACAAAGCATCAACAAAATTTGTGATGAGCTATTTGCGCATTCGATGCTTATCGACAACTTGATGCCTGCGTTTAGGAACAGGGTGCACGTGCAAAGTTTTTATGTTTGCGTTTAGGAACATACTGCTTTGTACTTATGCAGCGCAACTGACGTTTAGGAATACAGCCAGTTTAAACATCCACTGTGAAACTGGCCCTAACACACTCTTACGGATTTTGAGCAGAGGGCAATAACGCCGGCAGAGCTCCTATGCATTTGCGAAATCCACCAGGGCAATTTCATATTCAACAGACGGTTTTCAGTTTTCCGGTCAGTTTTTGGTGAATTTCTGTTTGTCTTTTGCCAGAAGAAGCATTTTGCTACAGAAGAAGAAGCTTACAATGCCTTTTAGGCGAAAATACGGTTACTGTTTACATTTCAAAATGAGTCAAATATAATTTATACATATGTGAAAATTAACGATTATTGTGCAATTTGCAAAGCATAATGAATGTAAATCTTTTAGATTAATAAAACTGCACAAAATGTTACAGTTGTCAACTTCTGCCCTTACATTTCCATCCAAATAAAACCAAAAGGAATTCCAATGTTAAATCTTTATTATAATAAAAATATTAAATACACATATCTTTAGTTATGCATTTGTAGTGACCACATTTGACATAATAAATAAGCAAAAAGATGTGCATGACATTACTTTAATAACAAATTATATGCGCTTGAAATAATTGCGCCAAAAAGAGCTCAACTTTGCGTTTATATTTACTGCATATTGCAGAATTATCTCATAAAATAAAAGGTACATACATAAAATATAGATATAAAACTTCACTTCCTTGGAATTTCATCGCATGACACTTTCGGATTGTTTAATTATTTGAAAACGTACTATTTCGTACCAGATAGACAAATTTTAGCTGAGATTTTGTTCTTTGAGTCCAAGATCTGCATGAAACACTAGTTGTTTCTGTTTAGCATATGAATAGTTATGCCTCCAAATATCTTATCTCTTTTCCTCTCACGTGAACATGGTACCCATTTACAATTTTGACAAATTGTGGAAAAGTGGATGATTGAAAGTGGTTGTTTTGAGCGGGTAAAAACTGTGGTAGTAACTTAAACATGAATAATGGGCGAAAAATTGTATTATTTATAAATTAATTAAAATAGATTATTCACCGAAGGAGGGAAGCACTCACCCGTAAAAGCTTTTTATGCTCAGGGAGTACCTTTTTTTTTTTTGCTCATCAAACCGAACTAGAAGACGAACTTATCCCTATCATAACAAATTTTTATTTTCAAGGTACGAAATTTATGGAAAAGGTACGTTTTTTTAAAAAATGGGGTACGTTTTTATTTTGGCCCAGTCCAACTCTGGTTGGCGCAGTTGGCCTTATCGCGCACACTACTCTCTACCTACATATACCACCAACAGGAAATTTGGGGTGTGCGCTTGTGACGCATGAACTTGAAAATTATCAAGCGACAGCTGCTTGAATTGGCATTAGAGGAAGCGCATATTTGAAGGTTATCCTGTTTTGTTTTCAACATACATTTTACTTATATTTCAGTAAAAGCTTAATTTAACTGCACAAAAATATCCAATAATTATAGAATTTACTAATTTAAATTTAACAAGCACATCCTTGTGCTCTTCATAAATATCACGCTACTTCGTGTGAAGTTCGAGTAGTGCTCTAAACCTCTGCATCCGCTTCCATATGCTTTTGTTGTTACTGTGCTGCTGCCGGCTGCTCCCGCTTCTTTAAAATACTCGTTATAAAGAACTCTCCCGCTTTATATGAGCTGCGCACCAGTGGCCCACTGGCCGTGTACAGGAAACCCAGCTCATTGCCACGCTGCTCCCAATGTTTGAACTTCTCTGGCGTGACGTATTCGATTACTTTGAGATGCTTCTTTGTAGGCTGCATATACTGGCCCAAGGTCAGACACTCAACACCAGCCTCTCGCAAATCACACATAGTCCGCTCAACTTCGGCATCGGTTTCGCCCAGGCCCAACATTATGGAACTCTTTGTGATTAGCCTTGGGTTGAAATTTTTTGCTTCGCGCAGCACATGCAATGTTTGGCGGTAGTGTGCACGTCGATCTCGCACAAAAGGCGTCAACTTCTCAACGGTCTCAATGTTGTGTGCATAAACATCTAGTCCGGATCGTGCAATGGCCTCCACACACTGCAGATTGCCGCGGAAATCGGGCACAAGACACTCAACAAAGATATTGGGACTTCTGCAAAACAATGTAGGATGGAAGTGGTCAAATAATTTAAAAAAATACATATTATAATAATAAACCACCTCTGCTTTATTTCGCGCACTGTTTCTGCAATGTGATTGGAACCACCATCGGGTAGATCTGCAAAGAAATAAATCAAAGTACATTTTTAAAAGATTAAAAATTGCATAACTAACCATCGCGGTCCACCGATGTCAGCACAATATAGTCCAAGCCCCATGAGGCAATGGCCTTGGCTGTGTGAACGGGCTCTTCTTGATCGAGTGGCGGTGGATTACGAGCCGTTTTTACTGAGCAAAAGCGACAACCGCGTGTACAAGTATCGCCCATGAGCTGCAGGGGGTCCGCAGACAAAAAATAAGGAAACGAAAAAGGTTATCAGCAAGAGTCAGCACGTTATTTCGGCGTGCCAATGAGTAGTGAAGCGTGAATCTGACAGCACTTGGCAGACATAATAATAGGCAGCTTCTCACAACTATACACCTCACTCTCCCACTTTAGCGCTCACCATGATTGTGGCGGTTTGTGTGCCATGTTCACCCCCACCCCAGCATTCTCCAATGTTGGGACATCGGGCTTCTTCACACACTGTTGCCAACTTCAGATCCCGGAGCTGCGACTTGATTTTGGTGAAGTTTTTGCCAACTGGTATAGTGGTCTTTAGCCAAGGTGGCAGACGCAAACGTTCATTCTCTCCCTTCTCCCGTCGCAATTTGCCTTCATAAGTTGCCCACTCTTCCTTCGAATAATCTGGATTCTGCACAAAATCCTGAAAGTTGGGCCCTTTGGTCAGACGATCTCGAATCTGTTCCAGTTTGTCCGCTGCTGGTGCTGCGGCAGTTGTGGCGCTTCCGTGTATATGCTTCATTGCCGCTGTGTGCTGAAATATCGCAAGTTTCGTTCGTGGGAGTACTAAAATTTAAATAACGCACAATTTTTGTTGTACTTACCACACGCACTGGTGATTTGGGCACACATTGTCGCAGCATTTTTCCAGGTACAAACTTGATCGTTCCTTGATTTCCTTGTTATGAAATGATGCAAAATCGAGATTTTTCACTTCTCCGCTGAAGGAAAAACTTAAGAACAGCTGATTTTGACAACTGCCTAGAAGGCAACCTTGCCAGATTCTCTAAAAGCTTCGTTAATTGCAGCAGCGTTCAGCGTTACAATAAAAGTAACCTATTCCCCATATTTGTACACACTATTCCCCATTCCGTTGTAAAACCAGAGATATTTAATAATATTTATTAAATATCTCTGGTAAAACCATTTGCTTAATTAGTACCAATTTTTACATTTAGGTTGTTACAAGTTCAAGTTACAACAGCAACCAAAATATATATATAACTAAAAAGTTTTGTAAATCCCTTGTTCCACGAATTTATATGATTATATAATGTAATTTACTTGTCAAATTTATTATTTATTTATACAAATAAATTTATTTAATAAATTTCAACAATGTTATCAACCAAGTGCACCTTGTTTTATTTTTTTTTGGTATTTGGTTGTTGGAGTTGGTAGTTTTCTTTCATACCACATTGCCGACATTGAATGTTTAGCAATGTTATCAACCAAGTGCACCATGTTTTATTTTTTGTATTTGGTTGTTAGAAATGTGGAGTTGGTAGTTTTCTTTCACAGTTTCTGAATAAATAACCGACAGTTACGTTTAGGCACTTGTGCTGTGTGGTTGTTCCAACGGGAACTTCAAAAATTGTTGCTGCGTTTAGTGTGAATGTGTTGGTGTTGGCAAACGCATAAAAAGTGTGGCATTTTTGAACGTATGCATTTTCAATTGTATGACGTTCATATGCAAATCTACCATTAAAACGCGCATAGTACAGGAGAAAATATGCAGGCGCTCACTGGCATTCTTTAAAATTTTAGTGCTTTGTGCTACAAAATTCGTTACACTGCCACATTAACAAGTGTTTTTGTATTTTCTTATATGAATTTTATAAATTAAAAGCAAATGTAAATACCACAAAGACGACTTTTCAAATCCAACAAGAAGACGAGCAACGAAAAAACAACAAAGCAGAATAACGCGCCCACCTTTTACTTCTGTTTGCGAGAATAGTGGAACGGCTACTCTAACGTACTAACGTAGAGGCAACACTAGCAACAACAAAAAATAAAACGAAGACGTAAAGAAAACACGTTTTGGACGACGTACACACCACCTCCCAGCCTCCGCGCGTTTATTTGCTCTTTTAAGCCAAGTTCTGCTGCTGCTGTTGCCACTTGGCGCTGTGCAAGTCGACTCTTTTGTGGCTGTGTTTGGCTTTTGTGTTAACACCTTCAGCTGCATACGCTCGGTGTATCAGTGTATATGTGTGCGCGCGCGCTTGTGTTGCAGTTAGTTGGTATTTTGGCTTAAATGTTCAACGATCAAATGCTGCTTTAAACGCATAACGACACAACCAACGTATAGCAGAAACAACCAAAAAACCCAACAAAATATCAGTAATCGAAATGGGTAAGTTTTGACAACTCAACTAGGAATTTTTCGCATGCTAATTTACTTGAGTTTCTTTCCCAAATTTCTTTTAGTTCCTCTCTATTTGTTTTATGCCGTGGCCGTAGTTGCCGCTGTCGAGGCAGCGGCCGTCTTCGCATAATTAAGTTTCCTGCAATTTAATTTTAATTTGCTTGGCAAATCCTCTAACCGCGACCCCACCGTTCTTATTTGAAGCTTTACCAAAAATGTGCATGGAAATTCCTTTGTCTATCTCACATTAACACACATACAACTACAGAAACACACACATTGGCGTTTGCAGGAAATTTAAAAGAGGCATGCGCCCCTCTAGAGTATATCCAACTATTACAAAAGATCGTTAATCGAGCATTTAGATATTTTTGATATTAAGGGAAAATGTTAAGCTTTTCGAAATCTATAGATATGTATGTATATGTATGTACGTATTTATGTACATACATATGTACATACGGGAGTTGATCAAAAAGTTTTTAGCCTAACATGGAAACACATATTGACAAGCATTTTAATATTCTTCTTTAGCTCTGTATACTTTTTCCAACTATACTTAAACTTCTTAAACCGGTTGAGATGAGCTCGTCAATTGATGAAAATTTTCACCTTTGGAAAAAAGCTAGTAACAGTCACGAATTTCATTACAGCCTTTGAACCAATATACAAATACAATATTAGCAAAACAACAATTTTCGTAAAGCTGCTCTGAAGTGTTCATACGACTACATTAAAAATTGATGCAAAGTAAAGATTGATTCAACTTGTTTGTGGAAAAACTTCAATTGCTTAGATTTTTGGAAGAAAGCAAAAAATATATTTTTTTTACGAAAAATCCCATTTCCCAACACTAATAAAACGAAATATAAAAAGGAGAGGATTTTAAGCTTTTTGAATAAATACTCAGAAGATTTGCCAAAAATCCGTGAGGGTTGTAAGAAAATATTGTTTACAATTCAAAAATATTAGACGCTCTTCCAAGAAAATCCTGCCGACGAACATGTCCACACACACACACGCACACCTATGCATACATATACACAAGTACCTTTGCACAGCCACGCACAACCCCAATTTCATTTGACGACCGGCATTTATTCAACCCGGTAGCGTCTCTCTCTCGCACGTCCACTACGCCACGCATTTCGGCGTTCCGCTGCTTTCCCTTCTGTCATTGCTGTCGTCAAACTGCCCTCGAAAATTACAAAGTTACCGTCAGTTCCAGCGCACACAAAGTAAAACCGCGCCAACGCTTTTTTGTTTACATCCACCCTTTGGCACTCCTTTTGTGCAGTCCCCCACTCCTGACATGTCCACTGCCGCGCGCCCTATTCACCTGCGCCGCTATGTGGCTGCTCACTGGCTTTTGTTTTTGCACTTGTTTGCTTTTTGCTCTTGACCATTTTCCATTTTCCACTTAACATTGCCCATTCGACATTCGCTTGCTCTACAGTTTGATATTTCGTCTTCTTTTGTTGTTCTTTTTATCCACAATTTTTCACTGCCTCGTTTTTGTTGCTGGCTGATGTTACTTTGGCCAATTGCAACAGCAATAATTGAAGTTGTGGCCAACGGCTTTCATCAAGCAATTCAGCTTTTGGTTTCGACTGTATTGCAATTTTCGAGAGCAAAGAATTTTTTCGTTTTGCTATTTCTAAAAATTTTGTAACTTTTTATGCTGCAACACAACTACCACTCCGCCACACCCTCCGCAACGCAGCCCTGTGTTGCAGCAGCAGCGCTTCAACTTTTAGCTCGTTCCAATTAAGCCGTATGAGACAACACTTGAAAACTTGTTTCGTGCATCGGTGGCGGCGGGGGCGGCGGCGGCCATTCGATTCATACGTTCTCATTTACTCCCCGTTTTTTTATTTACATTGGCCATATTGTTGTTGTCGTTTTTGTTGCTGTAGCTTTAATGTTGGTGGTCAATTGTATACGCTTAACTTGGTGCTCCACACTCGCAGCTCCAAGGGCTCAGTTTGCTCATATTCACTTTTTTAATAACGCTTGCTACTGTTGTTTTTGTTGTGATTTTGAACGCCATATTTTACTGTTCATGCCGGCATTGCCATGTGCGTTCGAATATGCATGAGCAAGTTAACGAGCTAACGGCTGCGCTGGCAATTAATATGCTTTTGCTGGCAACAATGGCAGCGATTGTCTGACATTTGTTTAAAATTTCTGGCTTTAATTAAGTATGCCAGCGCCGAAATGAAAGCAATTTATTAAAAGTGCCGGGAGGACAGTTTTGGGTATATAAACAAGCCAAAACTAGACGCCCCAACACAAACAAAAAACCAGTAAGGAACCATCAGTTGGGTTTAACCGACAGAGTAATACCCTTCACCAAGTTACCGAGTAGGGCGATAATCCACTGAAAGAAATGAAATTGTGGGCGCATGAAATTTACAACCTATATAGTAGGCGGACCACGCCCATTTTTGATAGACTTCAAGATATATCTGACGGGACTATATATGCCAAATATTGATGCTCTGACAGGTGTACAACAGAAATGATCGACATATTTATTTTACTGCCCCCATGATGGGCGGACCACGCCCATTTCTGAAAAATTAAAAGGTATTCTTACCAGCAATAAAGTGATCAAATCTGGACGCTCTGGTGCATATATTATGGAAGTTAAGAGGATTTTTCGTCTATATAGTGGATTTTTCGCCTATATAGTGGGTGGACCATGCCCATTTTCTTGTATGGCACGGAAGACCTATATTTCAACTTGGAAACCAAATTTCATTCGTGTTAATTCATAAATAGTAAATTGAGAGCCATTTTACCAGAAATTTTTTTCCGCCTATATAGTTGGCGGACCACGCCCATTTTTTCGTATGGCGTAGAGGACTGATTCCTAAACTTGAATACCAAATACTATTCTTTTTAATGAGTAATTAGACAAATTATAGCAATTTAATCGAAAAGAACCTGAGGTAGTAGGACTTACTGGCCCGTTGTGGGCGTGTCCTTCGGCCGATTTTGCTATTCTCAGAACTTAATCTAAGTTAAGGCTTACTACGACTGTGTGCCAAATTTGGTCCAAATCGGGGAACTCCTTCTTTCTCTCCTGTGCTCACAGACGAACAGACAGACAGACGGACAACCGGAAATAAAGACAGAAAGTGATTCTAAGCATTTCTATATACTTATGTCTATACCAAGGACGTCTCCTTTAATGCGTTACAATTTTCGCACAAAGTTATTATACCCTATTACCATAGGTGTAGGGTATAAACATGCTGTGGGCAGCGCCCAATTTGTGCTTGTCGAGGATAAAGGAATTCACTCTACACCGCTTTGGATTGTATATTAAGTTATTAAAAATTCAATGTTAAACAAGAAATTTGCATACACAAACAGACACGAAGGGCTGCACAGGCAACAGTTAGAGGGGCGCTTTTCACGAAACGGGGGCATATAAAAAGGATGCTAAAATTTTACGTGCTGCGCAAACGAAAGTGAAAAGCGGCTTAGACAACAGTGCTTAAGTTGGCAACGCAAACGAAGGTAAGCTGGAAGTTTTTTTTATTCGCTTGCTTGCATTTTGAATTTAAAGCTGCGAATTGCGTAGCAGATATTTGGCATAGAATGAAGAACAAGTCAAGAATAAAGCCAACCAACAGCCATAGAAGCAACACTCACAAACAAAAGTTGTCACCACAAAAAACGCTTCAATAGTATTTGTGTTTGCCAAAGATATTTAAAAGGCGGCGGCGGCAGCGTAGGAAAAATCGCCCGTATATATGAAAAGCTAACCCAGTCAGCCAGCACGTCACTCAGTCAATCAATGGCTGCCGCAGATTGCGGTCTTGGCATCACGATCAAGTTACAACAAGCATTGTGTTTATCTGCCAATGAAATGCGTTTCCGCTGCCTTCCTCCGTTTTGTGAAATGTTTCCGGTAGGATTTTTTTTACTTTGTTGCTTTTCAACTTGCTTTGTGTTGCCTTTTCTGCTCGGCTTGCCTGCCTGTCTGTCTGTTTGTCTGTCGGTCTAACTTTGGGGAGTACTCAATTGGCGCACATGCCCCGCGGTCTGCACGTCGTCGAGGGAAAAAGCGGCAAAATAAAAATAACGAGCTCACACGCTGCTTTCGGTGCGTATACGCAATCCCCAAAATCCCACGCATTGAAGCTGCGGGACGTACGGCTCTGCCCCTCCCAGTGTGAAAAACTAAAGTGTAATGACGTACAATAAAACCAAACACTCGCTACAATCGCTTTGGCATCACTGCCGAATTTTCCCAAGCCCCAAAGCACATCAAGCCACACCACTTCTACCCTCCTTTCTGTCCATAGCTTAGCTCCACTTTATTTTCATGCCCTTGCGCCCCAAGAAATGTGTGTGTGTGTGCAGCTCGTTAGTTAAAATCCTACGCAGCGGAAAAGGAAACAAAAAACGCCCGCACAGACAGACACACTGAGGGAATCAATGCCGTCTGCTTAAAGCATAAAACCTCTAAAGTAAAGCAACATTTTCCCATTTTCTCTTTTGCTGCTTGAAGCTGCAGGCTTGCACTGTGCCGCCGTGCGTCCTTAAATCCATGCAAATCCGATTCCAAAGCCTCAAAGCACAAAAATCTTCAAGCATCAGCGCACACAGCTATATATAAAGAAGCGAATACCAACAGCCGAGCTGTCAGCCTGTCTGTCAGCCAGTCAGTCACACAGTCAGTTGGGGCAAACGTCACTGCTTGGCCTCGACTTTAAGTTACTTCCTCACTTCCGCTGGCAAGCGGAAATCACGCACTTACTCGCACATTAAACGGCGCAGTGGTTGCGGCTCCGGCCGTCAAATAGCGTCGTGTCCTGTCAGCAAGCATTCGCGCTCTCCTGTCATGGGGTGGCAAGCATGTTCAATACTTTTTGCTGCTGTGGCGCCTTATCCCTTGCTGCTGCCTTCCACGTTCTGACGAATTTCATTGCACTGCATCCAAGCGTAAAGCGTGCCCCTTTTTCCACATGCCATGTGTGGCATAAATCTAATGATTTTGTGCTCTTTTCTACTACGTTTTCTTATCCTCCTGCCGTTGCTCCGCATGTCCTTCCTTTTATTGAAAATTGAGTTTATGATGATGATTTGTACTGGTATTTTGCGTAATAGCGGCAAAGTTATTTATTTCTCGCTTTGCGCCACCACTCCTCTGCTGGCTTATGGGTCGATTCTTTTGCTTTGTTGTTGGCGCTGACGTTGCCCAAGGGCGCACTACACTAAATTTGAGTTTGTATGGTTATGTCTTTTATTTTGCTCATAAATTTTATTGACCGGCAAAAAATGACAAAACTTTTCTCTGGTCTATTATGATAATTTCTGTAGCGACTGCTTTATGCTTCGGTCATACTGTAAAGTTTTTCTCAGCGGAGTGGGCGGGGCTAATTTCCTTAAAAGTTTTTCAATGTAGCTCATTGTGGAAATGTGATGAGCCTTTAAATTCCCCAAAGAAGGCGAAGAAAGTGTGTGCGATTTTGGGAACTGATGAATTAAAACACGTTTTTATGTTAAAGAGAAAGTAAAATAAATAGAATTTGGGAGCAGAAAACCACTAGTATTGTAAATTTCATTTGGTATCTTTAATTGTAATATCTCTGTATATAAATATGTCAACTGTTGGTATTTTGGGAAAGCAAGGAAGTCAAAACGTCACTGCTTGTGGATTTTTGTAGCGAGGGAATATAGTAGACTATCAATTAATAATTTTGGATAATCTAAAAAAAAATATATATATGTGTATAATATATATAAATATATACATACATATGTGAGGCTGTCTCGAGCTTCTCTCTCATCTATATATGTATATTTAAAGATTTTCTGAAATTCATAAAGTTGTAAATTTTCTTGAAAAATTTTGTATAAAATTGACATACTAAGGATTAGCAGTCCCTAATACCAGAAAAAGCTTAACAACTCTTTGAATTGAAGACACACACAATATGTAACTTTTCCTGATTTTCTGGCCAAAATAATGTTTTTTCTTTATTCTACGACCATAGAAAGAAAGTATTTTTTTCGACGCAGTGCACATTTTGGTCCTTTTAAGTCAGAATTCTTACTTCATCTGCCTAGTGTGTCTTTCGGGCAAACTATATGTGGCCTATCCAGACACTATAAGCTAATCTAACCTACTTCATCAAAAAAAGTGTGCCTAATAAAACAGCTACATAAATGCTTATCATAACAAGGCTTCATTTATAAAATGAGGCGAAAAGGCTTCATACAAAAAACACAGGTCGTAGCAGATAATAATTCCCATGATTAAATATTGTGAAGATTTCACATAGAAACGATAGTTGAAATTACAAAGAAACTTTTCAGAATGCAGAACATCAGTCTCGCGATTTATATCTGAGCATAGCGATACAGATTCTCTGCTATTTTCCTCTTATATGCGTACAAAATTGTCGGTCGAACTCTTTTATGTTGCCTCAATGCTTTTTTCGTATGTATTCTTTTAGCATGAAAACTCTATACGAAGTGAAGTAATTTACTAAAGCTTTTATTTTGCTCAACTGTTATCCTGTCAAGGATTATACACAAAGCATGCATACAAATACTCACACGCAGACACACATACACATTTTAATTAATGCTTCAAGAACGTTTCATGTCACGCACACTGCATAAGGCATCCTAGCAACAACAACAACAGCAACACAAACGCAAGAAAACATTACGCTTAAGCTCAATTAAAACTTTTTTTAAAAAGAAGAAAAAAATATATATAAAAATTAAGCAAGATATAAAACAGCAAGCGCATTTGCAACATGCTGTGATGGAACTTCAACGTCATACACATACGACTCAGCCCTTTTGTGTCGCGCGTGCATTTAACCCATTTAATTAAAGCCTAATTAAGTAGTATGAAAAGGCATGCAGGAGCAGCGGTTTTTTGCTGTTACTGCTGTTGCCGGCTTTCAATTTTGTTCTTCACATTTTTCTGTCATTACCCCAAAATGCCACCAAATGCGTTTCTACAGGGCAGAACAGAGCAAATATCTTTTTTATTTTTCAGCGATTTTCATATGATTGAGCCTCTTCTTCTTCTTTTTGTGCCTCCAACTCAAGCTGTTACTTTACAGTTGAGCGAATTTACTATGGCGCCTCTCGACCCAGCCTGCACACACTACAACCCGTTAGTATGTGGCAGCAGGCTGTGTCTGCCGCTCCACCACCCCTGCTCGGCGTGCTGTGCTTTATGTTTGCCTCTTAAAATAAAGCAAAAATATCCCATGCAACATGTGCTTCAAGTCGTGGCAAGCCAACAGCAACGCAAGCATCGTCATCATCGTTATCGTCATCATCGTCATCTTCAGCACCATCTCGAGCTGCATGCTCATTCATCATAAGCCACAGCCACTGCTCCAACTACAGCCACGGCTCATGTACATCATCTTTATCAAATGCCTTCAAATGCACACAAGTAGCTTTTAATTACGTATGAAGCGCACAAAAAGACCCGTGGAATTATACAATTTTTTACCATAACGTTTCTTACGGCACCACCTCATTCCATCCCACCACGCCATGAGTGCCATGCTGCCCCAGCCTGACGGTTTGGCGGTTGCCTGCTTTCGTACGTTGACTGCTCCAACATGGAGCAACATGCTCTTAGGTGGAGTGCGAAAGATGTGCAAAAAAATCGACATGAAAATGCTAAAAATCGCATACAGTGTGTATATTTTAGACGTCATCATGACAGTTCAGCTTAACAGGGTTAGAATAAAATCTGTTGGAATTTGCTAGAGAGGAGCTAAAATGCGCTAGTCTGGAATTAGTAATATTCCCAAGGAAATTAATGGGCCTTTTCACACTAAGAAAGAATTTTTAATAGCAATGTGTTTGCATTCTGTTGCTAAGTAGCTCAATTTGGGAAGAATATTGACAGGAACATTCAGAAAGGGTGACGATCTGCTTCTTACCACGCCCAAACACCTGAAAGGCGATAAACGATGAAAAAATTATATTTTCGAATCTTTCAAGTTTTTTTTATGAATTCAATTTATTTCTGAATGCGTTTTAGTGTGAGACGTTCTTAGTTATATCAAGTAAGCAGAACGAGCATTTCTCTAATTGACAGATGACACAAACGATCCTTAAGGCTAAGGTATACTTACCAGTCTTCGACTGACTCTTTTTCGATGAATTTATACCATAGGAATATGGTGCAAATGTTTAGAAAAATTTTACAAAATTATAACCCTGTAAAATGGCATGAGTCTTTCTTCAAATCAGCTTCCTGGTTAACTAGGGCGTATTAACACCATCAAATCTTGCTTGGGTTAGTCAGAGGGAACATGTCTCATGTCATATATGTTCCACATTTCACTTCGAGCTTGAAATCTTTTAAAAATAAAATTTCAAGAATCGATTTCGAAAGATTTAAATTTCGTTTTCGATCAACACAGAAATGCTGAACATAATCGATACTGAAGAACTAAGAACACTTCGGTTGAATGAATCCCAAGTTGGCATTAAAGAACCTGCTATTACTATACTACATACATTATTTTTTGTCATTAATGAGGGCGGTATTAACCATGAATGGCACCGTTTCTACAACCGAAGCCCCGACAAAGATCAAATGACTTCATTAGTATTTGCTTACTTTGAGTAAATTTCTTTAGCTTGCATACAAATTGGGGCTTCACTTGGTTGCTTATGGTATTTAATTAAATGCTAAAATGTTTCAGCAAATAACTTAACACCTTGTACAAGCATATAAATTGAAATTAGGGTCTACTGCGGCAATTACATGCCGCATCCACCCACATACCCCTATACCCCTGCCTACTATCTGCCGCAAAAACCAGCACTTCGTTCGTGCACATGTACTTAAATTGTATACACACCAACAAAAAGTTTATAAACATGCACATGTATATTACATGCATAACCAGAGTAAAGTAAAATAACCCGCTAGCCTCCTGCTACTTAACACACACTAAATGCTCCCTAAACATTTAGCAATGAAGCAATGGGTCACACATCTTGTGCATACTCCTATTCATTCATTTGGGCAGTTTCGGAGAGTAGAAAGGGGTTTTAGTTTCCTTTAAGCTCTTCTGCGCTGAATTTCATGCCAAACCTAATGTCTTGATCCATAATATCGGCAGATAGACGAAACCATTTCTATCATATTTATTTATTGTTTTAATACTAATATATAGTAAATGAAGTAGTATGAGAAATATTAATACAACACATTTTTGCTTTCAAAAACATAAACGATCTGTTCTTGAAAAACAGGCAGACGCGGGTGATTTTTGCCCTACTTTCAGAATATACATACATATACTATATATATTTTCTCATGGGTTTGACCTTGTGTCGGACGGTCTAATATTCGAATTCTTGTCCATATATCACCGCGCCTTTTCTTGGCGTAGGTAGTCACTCAATCAGTGATTGAAACTTATTCACTTTTCGTTCACGCTTCCCTCCCTCTTATAAAATGTTTGAACATGCCCGAAAATATTTAGAATTATCAAATCTTAAAAAATTTGCAATCAAATCAGAAAAAAATGTTTGGGGTTTTTAACCACATTGCGAATACCGCCCTATTAATTTGATTTTAAATAGGTAACATCCTTTTTGTGTTTAATGAATCGCTTGTGAGTCAAATTTCTAGCTACTCTTATTATGTCTTATTATGGAAAATTTATAGCACTTCCTCTTGCTCTACCCCTGCTCCTCTCCCAACAAAGTGCCAATACGTCACTGTTCGTCTGCAGTTGATTAAACGTAATTACTCCTTTGGGATGGTCGCTGCAACTTGCGACGAAGCTCACGCGGACGCACAATCGAGCATAACAATCAACTCAATGATAATTACTAGCCTTTTGTGCGCATAGCACACAATTTTAAGTGCACAGCAGCAGGGCATGTTGGACGCGACGAGCATCATTTATTTAACTATGGCGACCTGCCTCACATTAAACAGACACAAATAGCGTAACGATACAAAACTTTTGGATCTGAATAACATGATAACAATGCGCCGAGCCCCAATTGTATCAGCAATTACCGTCAGATGAGCAGACAAGGATACGAAAGGTACAGTGAACTGAAAGAGGTTCATTAAAATTCAGTGAAAGAAATTTTTGAAATATTTTCTAGATAACACAGAAAAAAGTCAGCATGAGCTGAGCGATAATTCTTTAAATGTACACTAAAAGTACTCTTTTTAAGTAGTAGCGCATTTTCAAAGAGTTTTCTATAAGTATATGTAAATTAATATAAGGGATACACAGCCCGTGTAATCGAGGCCTAGCCTTAGTTTTTTCGCACTACCTTGTGTGTGCTCGTTCAATTTTAGCACAAGTTGATGGGACCTACAAAGTTTTTCTATAGCCGTATCCTAACTGGCTCGTGAGGGGTCCTAAGTACACACAAGGGTATATAGAAATAAACAGAATCACTTTGTTTTGATTTGCGGTTTTCCTTCTTTCTGTGGCCGCACAACCAAATCGTCTTCATTTCTTTTAAAAAACAACTTTGACACCCAACATGGAAGTAGAAAATCGAATATATCCATAATGTTGGTTATACAGCTGCCAGAGCATCAATATTTGTCATATGTAATCCTGTTTTTTTAATGTTTTGTGTCTCTTGGAAGTGAACCAGTGACCTCTTGCATCAGATAGCTTTTTATTCTCTCATCACCATGCAGTATAACCGCTCATCCGGAAGATGAACTTCTTCTTCACTTGCATGAATGGGAAAGATTCTCAAAATTTCGTGAAAAAACTAGCGGCAAAGCTACGCTCACAATTCCTATTAAATTTTATAGAGCTCTTCCTCGACTTAGGCTCTCAGAATTTTCATGAAAATCGAATAAGAGCAATTCCATAAATGCTCTCCGGAAATAGGACTTCAACATGTGTAGTATGCCCCGACTGTCAGGACTGTTTACCATTTTCTCCTGTATTACATGCTATAATTGCTAATTCAGAATCTACCTATACGTCCCCATATCTTCCTCTGCCTTTAAAGAAGATAAATTTTAATTTCATACGCCTCCTTTCAATTTTGCTGTATCAGCCTTAACTATAATTTAAAAGCCCTCCGTCAGAGGATGAGGCAGGCATCCTTTGAAAGCGCTTATGCTTCAGCTTACAGAAGCAAACGAAGGAAACAATTCAAAATCTCATTTAATCATAAAATTTCTGCAAATATTGCTACTTTTCTGCCTGCGCTGCCTACACTCAGTCTCCATTCCATTACCATTGCCAGTGTCATAACCATGCAGGGACGCATCCGAAGGATCAGCTCGTACGAACGCTTCGAAAATTTATTTCTAAAAAAGGTTTTGTTTCATTTGTGCACTACTGCTACTACCGCGGAAGAAGGCTTTTCATTTTCCAATTTTTTTATTTTTACTCGGGACTCTTCGAGGATAAATCCTTTTTACGTGCCTGTTCTAGCACTGTTTATTGCTTTAGCCGCTGTCGCTAAAGAAAAGTGCCACTGCGCTTGCGACCAGAAGTATAAAATTGTTATGCCTTTCATTTTTCCATAATAATTACATCCCAGCACTGTCGGACGGACCTACAAACAAAGAGATACTGGAACGCAGCAGCGAGGATATAAATATTTCTACACACTCGAGGCTTCCTTCGCACGTTCAGTCAAGCCTTGGCGGTAGTTAGTAGCTGCAGCCAGCCTGCTATGACGCAGGAATAATTTTCTGCTTTGCTTGCACTCGCAGTTGTCATTCCTTACTCTGCGCGCTATTTTCCTTCGGCCGCATCGTGTGCAGCATCTACATTTCATCAGCATAATTCTTTGTCATTTCTGCCTCTCTCGGTGCTGCCGGAAATGTTGGTGATAACTCTTAGAACGGATGTATTTCATCCTGCCTGCTCGGGCTGCCATTACCAGGCAAGTGCCTTCTCCTCTGGCGCCTGCTGCCAGCCTGGAATTGCTACATTTAAACGTTAGCTTGCAACTTTCATGCTCTCTGTGCATGTGTGTGTGCATAAGTGCGGTAGTATGTATGTGTATGTGCGCTGTTATACATATACTTTGTGCCTCCCAGTCCAAGATTTGAAATTTCCCCATACTGAAGTCAGTTACTCCACTTATCTTTGCCATGCTACCGTGCACCAAAATATGTCGTGTGCCTGTACTAGGAATATCAATCCCGAAATTATTTGGCAAATTTTGAAATGCTCGGAAAAGAAAAATTCAATATCGGTTTTCAATTTATATACCCCATGATTTTCCGAATCGAAATTTTTCATGCAAATCAAGTCTTTCTTTTCATACAGTCGTAGCTTTAGCCGTTATTTATATTACATAATAAATGTACATACTACACAATTCGTAATTCATTTTCGAGTCTATTTACTTTAAATATCGGTCGGCAAGTATCCACATCCACAGGCCACACATTTACTGAGTACCCGTGCATAGAGGCATAGAGGGAAGGGAGGAAGTAGATGTTATTGCTAAACAGGGTGTCTGCCTTTCAGATGAGCATATCAGCAGTGTACTGATGCCTCTGCAAGCATTCTACAGTCAACTAGAGAAATGCAGGGGAAAAAACGAGGGCCAGGTAGAATAATCTAAGCACATGTGCGACTTCCAAAACCATGCTAAAGTCCTATGACGAAAATTATACTAAGTTTATACTGACTGTCCCAGAATAAAACGTAGAATTATCATATGTGCACTAACGGGACACTGCCTTGTAGCAGCGCATGCACATAGGATGGGTATAACGAACGACGAAAGCTGCAGGCAATGCAAAGAAGCGGGTAGCAGGGAGACCTTAGAACACATACTGTGCTCCTGTCCCGCCATCGCTAGAACTCGTCTGACTTGTGACGGAGCGCCGGTCTTCTCGAACAGATCTCGGAACTAGGCATCAAGCCTCTTTGGAAATTTGTGAAACACACCCAAATTCTGACAGATCACTACTTTGACCACTCCTAAATAGAACCCTAACTGGTATCGCTAAAGACCCAACAGGGTCTATGCGTGGCCTTTTTAGGTAGACAGTTAGCCTAGCCTAACCTACTTTTAATATTATCATAATTCGTAATATACAAAAATTACGTTGATTTAAACAAGTTAACAGTTTCAGAGCCCAAAATTTGGTGTTAGTTATACTTCCTCGTGATTATACCTTCTTCGTATATAACCTAAATTAATAAAAATAAATAACCGGCACAACCGCCCGCGAACGAGGCTTAAGCCTAGCTTTCTCGCATTAACTTGTGTGTGCTTGTTATATTTTTGCACAAGTTAACGGGACCTACTTTACCGAATCCGAACGGGTTTTGAGAAGCTTTTCATGGCAAAGATTATTCTCCTGTTGAACCCAGGTCCTCCGCATCAGCGACCAAGCACTTAGCCCACTGAGCCACCACGGCACCAGATTTAAATTCAAAACACCCTATTCAGCTTTCAAAGCCAAACAGGCGACATGCGAAAAGTTTTCCGGCTACATCACTGCATTCATACAATAAAAGCAAGTATTTTTTCGTTCTGGAATCTGGACAGCCCTAGTGTTCATACAATAGCAAAGTGCATACTGCTCACAACTCATTCATATACTTTTGAGGCGTTTAACTTGATGAAAATAGTTTTCTTTCTGCTTTTCCCACCAATGTTGCCTCTTGGTGGCTGCTGTTGCTATTTGTTTTCTCTGCTTTGAAATATGCACTTTGTGTCTACGTAGGCAAACACACAAATGCACTACAACAACTCTTTACGTACCTGTAGGCATTTGAGCACTTTTCGTAATTTGTGTCTGCCTCATTTAAATTCAGTTCCCATCGATTGGAGTCCCCACAGAAAAGCGCACAAAGGAAGCAAGGAGGCTGGCTCAGAGCCGTCGGGCTGTGGTGTAGGGCGAGCAGGTTGGATACTCTGCTTTTAAAAGCGCTTCGTTCTTTTTCACATATAATTTTTTCAGCCTATATCCGCCTACCTTTGCGTTATCTACGCTGGCACACTGTTTGATTATCATAATTGACATGCACTGTAGGAAGAGTCTGCATTCTAGGTTTGCATTTTCAATGACATTTGCAGAAAGTTTGGTTATTGACATTGCAGCACACATGGGAACTTTTATATCACAAGATGATAAACAGAAACGGAAATCATAGAAAAAGCATGGGAACTTCACAGCATGACAAGGAACTTTTATCATGTGAAGAGTTCCTCTTTTGAAAGTCATTGCCAGAGCGCTTGAGAGTTATCTGACTGATTATACAAATCTCCATTTTTTTCTTGCTTTCATGAACTCTCTTTTCACAAACCGGAACTGAGTTTTCAATATTTAAATTTTATTAAAAGTACTGTCGAGTAAACGATGTTATTGTATGGTAGAATGTCGTAATTGGAAACTTTCGATGGCGCTGCTCTATTACAATATAAAATTGATGCTATCCCAAACCAAGATTCAGCCCTACTAGCAAATGTCGTAGAGCATTTGACCAATTGCCCCTCAACATGTGGCACATCCTCTGCAGTGATCCCTATAATTAGCGCTTAATAATGTCAACTGTGGGATCAATGTCGGAGGCAAGCATAAGAAGAAGAGCAGCGCGTAATCAAACATTGGCTTGAATTGTAGCCAATTTGTACAAATCAAGCAACCTTTCACCACTTCCAGCAAACGCCACTGTTCAGAGGCAGAGCTAATTCAATGTTTTTATAGACTGTTCTCACCACGGTGCCATGGAGAGAGCGTGCAATAGCTACTCCCCAATATGGAGTTATGCAAGGGAGCGTGTCTGTGTGTGTTTAAATTACACTAGCCAACCGAAAAATATCAGCTGCCAGCATTTATAACTTTCATATCAACATGACTCGATAAACATCATTATCTACGTCCTAAACTCAGATATTTTTATGCATAAAGTCGCATTTTTAGCAATAAATGTTATAAATTGCGTTCTTGATTTTTTGTTGAATTACTAAACAGTATATACACTACAACGTAACATTTTGATTTATTCCATTCTATTGATAGTTATGTAGAGCAATTTAACTAGAGACTTAGAATGAAGAAATATATGAGCCGTTTATTTTGAAAGTGGGTTAAGTCCACTTTCTGTTATTGCGAGATATTTCATTGTTTACATTTCACTCTCAATGTCACTACTATGAAGAGCTAAAACTTCTATCTTCCAAATACAAGAATCTCAATTTTTTTTTTAGTTTAAACTAGCTGTTACCCGCGGGTTTCACCCCGCGCTCTTATAAAAGTACGTAATGTGAAGAGGTGCTTGCGTACGGAACTTCAATACTGCGCGACTTTTAGTTCCAAAGCTATTCGATATCAATGATTTGGTTTGCACGGGTGGTTCCACGCCTCTTATCCAATGCCCGTCCCATTTTACCAGTTCAAGGATACGGATATGGTGTCAGTTCTTGCCGAGTTTCGTTTATGTATGATGTATAGTTCTAAAGTAATACCCAAATGTGAAGTTGATTGAAAAGTGCCACGCCCCTGTCCTACGCCCATAAAATTTTACCAGTGGGACGACACATCCAAGAGGCGACTGCATACGAAATTTCAATGCTGCACGACCTTTAGTTCCAAGGCTAATCGAGATCAAAAATTTTGTTTGTATGGGGGGTGCCACGCCCCCTTATTCAGTGCCCCCTTATTTTCTCAGTAGAAGGATATGGATATGTAGTAAGTTCCTACCGAGTTTCATTGATGTGTGATGTGTAGTTCTAAAGTTATACACGAATCTGTAGTTGATAAAATAGTGCCACGCCCCTTATCCTACGCCCATAAAATTTTACCAGTGGGACGACAGATCCAAGAGGCGACTGCATACGAAATTTCAATGCTGCACGACCTTTAGTTCCAAGGCTAATCGAGATCAAAAATTTTGTTTGTATGGGGGGTGCCACGCCCCCTTATTCAGTGCCCCCTTATTTTCTCAGTAGAAGGATATGGATATGTAGTAAGTTCTTACCGAGTTTCATTGATGTGTGATGTGTAGTTCTAAAGTTATACACAAATCTGGAGTTGATAAAAAAGTGCCACGCCCCTTATCCTACGCCCATACAATTTTACCAGTGGGACGACACATCCAAGAGGCGACTGCATACGAAATTTCAATGCTGCACGACCTTTAGTTCCAAAGCTAATCGAGATCAAAAATTTTCTTTGTATGGGGGGGCCACGCCCCCTTATCCAGTGCCCGTCTTATTTTCTCAGTAGAAGGATATGGATATGTAGTAAGTTCTTACCGAGTTTCATTGATGTGTGATGTGTAGTTCTAAAGTTATACACAAATCTGGAGTTGATAAAGAAAGGGCCACGCCCCTTATCCTACGCCCATAAAATTTTACCAGTGGGACGACACATCCAAGAGGCGACTGCATACGAAATTTCAATGCTGCACGACCTTTAGTTCCAAGGCTAATCGAGATCAAAAATATTGTTTGTATGGGGGGTGCCACGCCCCCTTATCCAGTGCCCCCTTATTTTTTCATTAGAAGGATATGGATATGTAGTAAGTTCCTACCGAGTTTCATTGATGTGTGATGTGTAGTTCTAAAGTTATACACAAATCTGGAGTTGATAAAAAAGTGCCACGCCCCTTATCCTACGCCCATAAAATTTTACCAGTGGGACGACACATCAAAGAGGCGACTGCATACGGAATTTCAATGCTACACGACTTTTAGTTCCAAAGCTATTCGATGTAAACAATTTGGTTTGTATGGGCGGTGCCACGCCCTCTTGATGCATCAAAATTTTTTATAGCCTATAACCATCCTTGGAACATCTATAGTCTATGTGCCAAATTTGGTTATGATCGATCAAGCGGTTTGGAACGCAACTCCGAACATACATACATACATACATACATACATACATACATACATACATTTTTTGATTTTTATATATATAGATTGTTTACCCATAAGAAAGATCAGAATAAGTTTTATCTAAAAATGCAATTATCTACATTTTTGTAAAAAAAGTACTTACCTCACTCACAAAATAAACGGCTCATATAAGTTAATACTTACTTTTTTACATTCATGCTTTTTTGGAAAAACCGATTTCTTAGAAATGCCGAAAATTAATATCTTGTAAAAATTTGTTTTTAACAAATTTTAGTATGCTGTGTTGATGAGAGGCCTCGGACTGTATACAAACATAGTCCCGATTTGTACATTGAAAGATTTCTTTCTTATAAGTCGGTGAAAAATTTGCTATGCGTGCGAATAGAACAAAAGAGAAGGTGTTAAACTTTCCACCGAAATATTTTCCTATATGATTCGGCACATGGGTGCCGAAAGAATTGCGATTTTGTTGACTAGTCTTAACCATGCACAAAGTGTTTATTCAATAAAGCGTGAGTAGTGTGAGAGATAGGGAGAGTGAGTGTCGGCGCCTGAGACCTTTTTTCACTATCGTCGTCGCAACGTGTGCCCATGTGAATTACTCACGCTCGTCGTCAGCTCATGGGGGCTCTATCAAATTGAAAGTCATACAGAGAGACGTTATTGTAGTATACTGTCTGCTCGATTCAGTTTGAAAGTGAATCGCAAGCGGGTCAAAAGCAACAAGTTGCTCCTCATCGTTTCCGTCATCGTTTGATGGTTTATTCGTGCGCTCGCTGTGGTTGCCGGTGCAGTTGCTCGGCCGTAGGTACCCTATAAACACGATCGCGCCGTAGTTGACGTTTTCCATTTGCATTACTACAAAAAACTAAAATAACAAAGAAGAAGATTGCATTTTATGCTGCTGTCATGAAAAACGCCGACTTGATATAGAAATAAACGTTAAATTATTAAAATGTAAAGGCACGTGACGTTTTGCTGAGGTTGTCGATGACACCGATGAATCGACCTCTGGTCTTGTTAGTGATTCATTCATCGCGCGTATTGCGTTTTGCTGTGCTCTTTCAAGCGTGCTATAGTGAAGTGATTTCTCGTCTCGTTTTTATGGGATCACTCACCAGTGCAGCCTAGGAATGTATTCTATTCGAATTTGTTTATTTTGCAAATTGAAAAATTAAACAAAACAAAAAAGTCGTTGCAAAGCATGTGCCAATACTCCAGCTGGATCGAATCAGCCATTTCACATTTATTTACACAACAATACAATTCTCTTCCGTTTTAGCCAATATTTGTGGGTCACTTTCTGCGAAAACGTCAAACATAACGACTCGAACACCTTTCGAGGTGTTTGAATGATAGTCAATGGTCAGAAATAGATACATACGATATACAACAAACATATAAACCAAAGACTTTATTATAACACTACAACATAGTAAAATACACTAACAATAGCAGAAATGGCCATCACATCGCCCACAAAGAGTAACAATCCCGATCGCATACGGGATCCGCGCGAGGAGATCTTGCTCGAAACGAATTTCGAGGATGATGGCGGCGTGATGACGCGCGCCTACAATAATAATCCCTATAACGGCACGGCCATACACAATCGGCGCCGGAGCACCTATCGTTCGGACCACTCGTTGGATCGCTACACCGAACGCGGCGGTGAAGGTAGGCCGTGTGGCAACATGCCAGCACCAATGTCTCCATTATACCGCACCGTATCGCACCAACAAGCCGTCACCCTCTCTCACTGTGCCTCGTAATTGCATATTTGTACTTGTCACGCTCTAGCAGTGAACTGTCGGGATTGACCCAGTTCGGAGCGACAGTTCCTGCTTGTTTGGTGTCACCTTTTTCAAAAATTTTCACCTTGTTTTGTCATCTTTTTTTGCTTTGGTTTTTAGTGTTTACCTTTGTTTTGTTGTAGTTTTCGGCGCACACTTCACTCTAAATCGCAATTCTTTGGGGCTAAATTTTCGTTTATGTGTATATTTCTGCGGCGAAAATTCGTCTTATCTGCTTAACCGTTATTTTTTCGTTATTTCTGTTATTGGTTTTTATTATATCTTATCAGTTTGGTGTTGTTTCGTCATCGCACTTTTTAGATGCTCGTTTTCTGTGCTATATTCTGTTGGTGTTTTGTGCTCCAACCCTTTTCCTTTCTGTTTTAGCATAATTTTTTGCCTCTTTTCTATACACCTCACCCCCGTATTCTCTACTTCCATAGCAAACCATAGAGTAGATAAAAAAATGCGTTAAGTAGCTTATTATCATCATGCCAAAACCGTCTAACCCCTTCTCCTATCGTGCAGAAAAGGCGAGCTGGATGAAAACTCGTTGTAGAGAATTCCAGGTCCCAAACGAAATGGAAACAGCAAAAGCTTGTTATTCGCCCGTTTCAAAAAGACGATGCATTAGATCTTATAATTATGCCAAATTCATTTGCCTAAAAGTCAATTAATTATATTTTCCAAAACTCCCAAAATTAAACCCTTCTCAACTGCTCCGCCCTAATACAATCATACATTTGCGCACTCGTGCCACACTTTCGTTCTTCATTGCGTCATTGTTCTGAGGTTCCACATACTATGCACAAAAATCTCACAATTAGACTGTAGCTCACTTCCCACATCAGCCACAATTAAGCCGAGCAATTACTTTGACGTATTGTAGAGTGCTTCGAATTGGTGAAGTTGACCCGAGAAGCGTTGGTTAGCGCCGTTTGACTGTTTGACTCACGAGTCAATTGTATCTCATTTTCGTTTACGGTTAAGCATTTACATGCCTGCAAATTTGTCAACATTTCGAAATTAGCGCTAAGTGGGTTCAGTGGTCGGAGGAAAGTGGGAACTTTGTAGTTACTGCGTGTGTGTGGCAGGCAGGCAGTAGGTTAATTGTGCGCTCATATTCAGTGAGTTAAATATGAAAACGGGGTGTGGTCATTTGAAAATAAGGTCAACAATCCGAGTAATTTAACGGTTATATTTTGAAAATGTTTGCCTACTTTGAAAGCTGAATACATACAAATATTAGAAAGGTTTTCCGGACAGACTAGTGGGCAAATAGAACGTCCTTGTTATACACATTTCATGCGGAATGTGTTTTGATTACAGTTACATTTGATAGTTTGAAAATACGCAGACAAAAAATCCTTCTTTTACAGAAACGTCTTTTTAGAGCAAATCAAAACTAAAGCTGGAATATTTATAAAGTTGAAATGAAAATATTATTTTATTAATTTGCAACAGTAAATTTTTAATGAAGAAAGTTTTATTAATCTGTTAACGGTTGTAGGATAGTTCCTTAAATTTTCGTTTAAAAACAATGTCCGTTAAAATGTCAACAACCTTGTTGACATATTATGTATGTATGTATATAAAAACTAGACCTGCTCATTTAAAGGTGTCAAAGAGCATCTTAGAAATAATACGTTATGCCACTTGCAAATTTGTAATTTAAAAAAATTTTATATATCGAAAGGTATTCAGCTAATGTAATTAGAAGTGAAACTTGCCACATGTTGTAATTTTAATTATAAACTAACGCTTTTTATCTCTTGTTGCAATTTTGTTGTTGTTTTGCATATGCGCTCAAGTGTATTTAGGAATTTACGGCAGCAAAGGGAAATATTCAAAATTTACAAATAGAATCATTTAAAAGACCATTCAAACTAAAATTGTGCAATTAGCTGCGTGCCACACGCTATGCAAATGCCGAAATTAATGCAGAAGCACATAATTTGTATCTAATAAAATTGATACCCACAACTATTCCCAGAGCAATTATAAAAAAGGCAGACAATAATTAATTATACTTCCCTCGCTTTCCTACACACACACGCACACACACAAATATAGCGAATAGCATAAATTGTGCCGCCAAATACAGTCGTTGCAACACCCAAAAATTGTCTCATGTCGCATTGCCGCATGCCTATCGATAGCACGACTCCAAAGCCACCCCACCTACACACAACCCAACGAGCAATAAAGCCGCAAGCAAACTTAATCATGCCACAAATTTCTTTACATTTCAATTTTATTGATTGTGTCTACTGCGAGCCAATGCTCAATGTTGTGGTTGGCGGGGTGGAGAGCATACAAATTTGCAATTGGCATGAGACCATCATCAGCATAATACAAATACATATAACATTGTAACCACACTGTGCCAGTGTGTGTGTGTCATGGCCGTTTAGTATTTCGCACACATACACATTTAGAATGTTTCCCCTTACAAATTGATTTGGATTGCCATTCACATCCACGCTCGGCAGCACTTGGCACACCTGCTGCTTCCTGCCTTCCTAACCCGAAAATACCAGCGCAAACTCATGTGAACAGGCAATGACAAATGCCTGCCATTTTGGCTAGTGTGTGAATGTGTGAACACACTTCCTTCTGCCATATTTTACTCTCTCTTCCGTGCATATTTCTTTTTTATGCTTTATTAATCGTTTGCATAATAGTCGCGTTCGAAGTGAAATGATTTTATTATAGCTCATCCATTTTAGTTGGTAAGGGCAATTATCTGTTGATGCTGTGCCACTATATATATATTTTGTGTATATTCAGTTAGTTTGGCGATTGAAATTTTGTATTTATTGACTTGGGAATCACTTTCTGGGAAAGTGAAGTTAATTTTTTCCATTTAAGTGTTAAAAACTTAAGTTAGTATGAGTAAAGAAGAGGGCCAATAGATCTGATCAGTGATCACTATCGTTTAAGAGCCTTGAGTATATACATACATACATATATTGTTCTTCGATTTTGGATGCACATTTTTTTACCCTAATCATTTAGGCGACATGTACATATGTATACAAACCTATGTATATTATAAAGAGTTTAGTGTAGTCTACCACATATCAACAATGAAAGCAAATTCACCGTCTGCCGAGATATGTATATACAGTTGGGTTCATGAAAATAGTAGTGCATTTCCTTAAAACGTGCAAAACTGTTTCTTAGACATCTTTAGCCTTACAATGTTCAGAATAGAAAATCGAAAAAATCCCGTTACTCTTGTGTCTTTTTTGTTTGTTTTCGATGACTTTTGATATCAACTATAAAAATCGGCTGTTAATTAAAATAGTAGTGCTGGTTGGAAGTGCTTGAACAAATTAAGTTAATAATAAAATTCGCCACCTGTAAATGCAGTTTAACACTTGAATACATTAGTGATAGATATCTATTGCGATTACTTTTTAGTGGGTAGAGGAAAGCCTTGCTCGGTCGAGAAGAGAGACCTTATAGTTAGCCTGAAAAATTAAGGCAATACTCATAAAATGATGGAACATATTGTTGAATGTAGTGCCACTATGGTATTTAATGCTATAAATTTAGGGAAGAAACCCGAAAAATGTGGTAATAAGCGTAGAACTACGTTCTTGGAGGGTAGACGAATTGTGCAATATAGCAAACACATCTGTATATGCACAGAGGTATTTGACGGAATTGTTTCCCTGGTATTTTAACATATCTTGTATGTATATACTCTGCAAAAAATTACTCTGTAGAAAACAATACCGATATTGTTTCGATATTGTTATAGTATTGAAAGTTCAAAAATTCTCAATACTGTGTTATTTTAGAAAAATTTGGATTTCTGCCGACATAGCTTGGAGAAGAATTATTCTGTATCGAATATGTAACATGATCGCTTAAAATTACGTCAGTTTATTTAAAACGTCTTAAAATTATCTGACGCGAGAAACCAACTTATTCACTGAGCTATGCTGGCAACACACATTTTTAAAAATCTTATATATCGTTATAGAAAGTAATTCCATTTTCACGAAAATCGCCTTTGCTCGACAGCGAAACAATCTTATAGTACAGCGTAATGATATTATTAAAAATTATTTACTATTATAAATGCCTAAGGCATTATGTTATATGTTATATGTATTATGTAAATTGGAATTACTTCTTATAAAGCACAGCAAATGTACATAGGTAATTGATTTGAGAAGAGCGCTCTTCTTTATTCGATTCAGATGTCCTGCAATACATAGCCAATACTAAAGATATATATATAATAAGATCATCATATCCAACACATAATAATATATATTACAATATATAAGTAGTAGTTGTATTGGTTGCTGCACTTTCCCTTCTATGCAGAACATAGAAAGAAGAGCGAACTTCTCTTCCCTTCCATATTTGGTATGCTTTATAAGAAGTTACTCCCGTTCATTACAATTCGAAGCAAATCTTTTGTCAAGTCGATTGCTATACTTAATTCCTTATTTATAAAGTACATAATGCATACTCTTCCTCTTAAGTAAGCTACCTAAGCTAAGCTTGAAGCTCCCGCCTACTAAGAGCCTCATTTACATCTGCTCCATTAATTTATGTCATTAGCTATCGAAATTTATGTAAATCATTTTTATTTGAATCTGTTGCACACACACATACACACTTGATGCTGCTATGTCACTTTACACATTTTATCGTATGCACATTGGCTCAACCCGACTCTCTGCTCTGTTCTTTTCATTTTAGGCGACTGCTGCCAGGCGTGCATGGCGCGCATCCCCTATGCCACGCTGATAGCGACACTGATGTGTCTGCTGGGCGTGGGCATATTCTGCGGCACCATGTACCGTGGCGCTTCATTGACGGTGATTATGATGGATCAAGTGTTTCATTTGCGTTTAATATGGTGAGTGCACAAATTACCCCACCCCACCCCACTCCTGCACCACACTAAATGGAGCTGAAATTTACAATGCTACGCTTTTACTATTTTACGCCCCTTACCTCCCCACGCATGCACCCCCTTTCCAACTATCACTCACACTATCTCTCCGTTGCAGGATTGAGGCAGTGCAGATAATTTTCGTTGTAATTGGCGCAGGCATGGCGGCACTGGGCTTCATGATACTTTTCGTTGGTTTCCTGGCAACTGGAGCGACGCGCCACAAGGTCTACCGCGCGTGGCGCTCGCGAGTGGGCGGCCGCATCGCGTGTGCAGTGGTAAGTAGCGGCGAAATTTCTCCGCCATTTCGGCGCGATGCAATTCCAGCGAGTTTAATCACAATTTCTCTGCTGCAATGTGGCGCGGCATGCACGTCACGATGGCGACAATTATGAGTGCAGCAAGGCAGAAATAAATAACGACGAGTCGTAAAAGCGACAGCAGACAAAATTCGAATTTTAACAGAACATCAAATTAGTGCTTTGTGTAGCAGCTACAAAGAAAAGAAACAAAAGCAAGGCTCTTTTCTATTTTTTGCTTTTAATTGTGTTGTATTTCGACTCTTCTCACTACTGCGATCCAGACCGTCTAATAAAAAGATAATTTATTTTTCAAATTGTTTCTTTGCGCGGCGCCACTTCTCGTGATGAATTGGCAATTCTCCGAGAATATTCTTTGCCATGAAAAGCTTCTCAACCCGTTCGGATGTGGTTATTTGTAGGTCCCGTCCCTTTGAGCGAAAGAAAAAACAAACACACTGGCTGTTGCGCCAATCAATTATTATTTATTATTAATTATAATAAATTAGAAAGAGGAATGTCTGATCATTTGCAATTTAATTTAATTTTTCCATATATTTCCCCTGTTTTCGTCCTTTCTCACTACTTTCTGTTTTTGCAGTTCATGGGCATTACATACCTGCTCAACTTCATTTGGGTACTTATACTGTGCTTCCTGGTCATAGTCACCTTCATCTACACCATGTTCTGGAACATGTGCTTGAGTGTTGAGCAATCGCTGAGCTGCATAGATCTGACGCAATTTCGTAAGTGCTTGAGAGGCGCCTTTCAGGAAACATATTTCAATGGCAATACTGAATTTTTTCCTCTTTCCTGTTGCTTGCAGATTTTATGTTTCCGCCCAATACTAAATTGGAAGATATGAAAATTTGCGAAAAGTATGAAATTAAAGCCTTCTGCAAGGACGGCGTCGAACCGGCTGAGATTATGTTCATTCTAGCGACGCTAGCAACTCTGCTAGTCATACTCAGCCTCGTGCACTATCTGATGTGCCTGGCGGCCAATTACGCGCACATAAGAGATCACGAAAAGTTCCAGGAGCTGCAGGAAATACAAAATCTGAACGAGCTCGAGTACAGCGCCACATCGAAGGATCGTTTCTAGGACATATTTCAGAAGATTCATTTTGAGCTTAAGGAAAAGTGAGCACGCAAATACTACACATGCGAAATGACAGAACGGGAACAATACACAGACACTACATATTAACGCACACACACTCCAACAAAGCGCTGCATACGGGTTGCAATGCTGCCCGCTGCTACGGCAACCAAATGAGCAGCAGCTTTTTGGAGCACACACGAATTCGTTTTAGTTAATTTCGTTTAATTTAATTTAAAATTACTATTATAACTTGTTTGTATTTTATATAATTTAATTTAGTTGTTTAGCCGCAAAACAACAAGACGCCAAGAAATAATAAACATATCAATGTCTCATAAACTCACATCACAATTTGGTGCTAAAAAGCGTCAATTCGAACATCACATCATAACTTCACTCAAAATATTACTTCTTATATTTATAGAGCTATTATTATTTTATATGATTTAAGGTACTCTTTTACTTTACTTTTGCTGCAACTTTTCAAGGCCATCCTAACATACCGTTCCAAAAAAATGTTATACGAAACCGTCCAAATCAACCTTTTATACATGCATTTTAATATTATTGAAAAGCGTACATTTACATACATATATACACATTTTGCAATTTCTTTACCTATAATTTTCAATTATTTTCGGCTTTTTGTTTTATGCTTGGTTTGCCTATCCAAACATACTGGAACAATTTGCATTCACACGCACACACACACACCCAAGCCAACATGCTAGTTTAATGCTCAAAATGAATTCTTCTGAATTGCGAAAAACAGGATTTGCTTCAAATTGAAATTTTTGATAGTACGAAAAAACAATATATGCATTTTTAAATTTATAACATAAATTATACATAAAGATTTCTAGACCAACACTTACAATTAATAAAAGTCAAAGCATATGAACTTTGATTGAAAGTTGGCTCATATTCATGTAAAAAGGGCATCACAAAAATAAACGCAATGAAAAGCAATATAAAATACGCTAACTTAAATATTTCCAAACTGTGTATACTGTGCATTTATTCAAAAGTGAAACTAAACTGTTTGCAATAATTTCAAGTCCGCCCTTGCAAGTTAAAAAAAGCCAAAATTTTGTACAGCCCAAATTTCACTATTTAAGTACAAGTTTACAAACAATTTTAATAAAATCATAAACGACCAAAAAAAGAAAAGCAATTAAATGGTTTTATAGCATATTTGAGGAACTACATATATTCCTTTATATGAACCTATGTATTTTTATTATAATTCTAGGCACGATCTCTAAGTTAAGAAGATCTTCAGTAAAAAGCCGAAAATGCAATTCTGTATTATAAAAATATATGCATCACTCAATACAACTTTTCAACGAATTAAGTTTACATAATGACTTGTAAATTATACAAACTGTTTGTATCCACATATACATATACATATATATAAATTTGCATATGCATTTTACCTTCTAAGTAGCATACATACGACGTACTGTCAGTATATATACACTTTTATATACCTACATACATATTTAATGGCAATATGCATTGCGTACGTATGTACGTATGCTCCAATGTACTACATGCAAGTAAAACAATTTAGAACATAAACATAGTTTACATTATTATTAAATAAAACGAATTATAATAATACAAAGTTTGAATTTTTAAATTTTTAAATTGCCATAATAATTATTATTATTTTGGGAGAGCACGATAAGTATATAAATAATTAGCGCAATTGCCTGCGAGTGTTCTATTTTAGCAAAAGGGGCTAACAAACAAACAGGGACAGAGCACGTATCCACTGAGCCACGGCGGCGCAAAAAAAAATCTACTTTCCTCCTTTCAAGGACCTACAACAACTCATTGCTTAACCTTTCTCATTTAAAAAGCACCAATTAACCGTGTGCAAAAGCACCTGGATAAAAGCAAAACAAGTTTCAGGGTTTTCCAAGCAAATCAATGAACGATGCCCTTCCATACCTTGCTACTTACACTCAGGGCATGTAGCAGATGCGCCACTGGCCAAGGGTGATATCGCTTTACTGCTGCCATATCATGAAAAATTCACTCGATTTAGTAAAAAATTTATTTTATTGCAGTTTTAAAAGTGCAGTTTTTCTATGGAACAATGAATACACAAACTCCGAAAATATATATGCATCTAAGATAAAGTAAACTACACTTGTTTGTTTTGTTTTACAACAACAGTACAATTCGTGGTTATATTTTAAAAATTAAATATACAAGACTCCATAAAAATGAGTGCTGATAAAGGTGGGAAATTCGGAAATTCCATAGTTAAGTTGCTATTTCGCAGGGAGTTTTTTTTAGCGAAAATACTTCATGGGATGTGCATTGTGCGAGGCGGGTGTATGTACATTAGACCTGGGCGTCACGGCGCAATAGTCGTAGCCGCGACCTCCGCGAAAACTGCCAACAAGCGGCGCACTCTTCAATTGCCGCTCCACCAGCGGCAGTTGGGCCAATTTCTCTCTAACCACAAGTGGCAGATCGTCATGCGAGCCAAAGTGTGTGGATACTCCGCTCGATTGTGTATAAGTTAGGCCGCCACCCTGCGCTTCTGGTATGACCGAGAGCAGTGAACCGTCGTGAAATTGCAACTGTACTACACCGTGGGACAACTGGATATGAAAGAGAAATGGTAAGAGGCTTAAAAAAATGAGAGTAGCAATATGTGTGTTTGTTACCTCTGTAGCGATGCCTACGCCTGGCACGGTTATTCGCTTGATGGGCACATTCGGCTGTGCAGCCATCAGCTGTGACTGCGCTAAGGGCGTCTGAGCAGAAGAGTGATTACTGCCATTTCGCACGGAGGATATGGTGCTTATCGAAAAGTTTAAGGAACCCTGGAAAGTATGACTAATATAGTGGATAGTTTAAACAAAAATGCTCGTCCCACCTCTTGCGACTTTGGCGTAGAGTAGGCGAAGTTCGTATTATCGCGCATGGCTGCGTTGCGTTGACCCTGCACTTCGATGCTGGGCCGCCTGCCCACCATCACCGGAAAACAATTATTCCCATGGGCCTGAACCAGCTCCAAAGCAGCACTGGTTTTAAAGCAAAAAAAAATTTGAGTCACAGACATTATAAAGAATGCAGAAAACTCAGTGAAGAATTGTATCATACCAAATGGCCTGACAATGTTTAAAGCATTGCTCTTGATGCTCCAACAGCGCTTTCGTCGAGCATTCCTGCACATCCTGTAGCTGACGTCCATGTTGATCGTATACTTTGAGTCCCTCATTGGGAGACTTTGTCACTTTGGCGCCCGTGTAGAAGAGCGCCTCAAAGTCGGCCATGCTCTCCATAAGATGACACTTGGCCAACGCCAATTCTTCCAATGCTTCGTCGGTAAATTGTCATAGCTGAAAATGCAATCAGCGCCAGTACCAGTGGTGGGTAGCTCAGGTGGTTCATCGCGTATTCTAAGATGATGGCAAGTTACGGAAGGAAACATAAACGTTTTAGTCGAATCGACCAACATGCAAGACTTTTTAGTCGAATCGACCAACGTGCAAGACTTTTTAGTCGAATCGACCAACGTGCAAGACTTTTTTGTCGAATCGACCAACATGCAAGACTTTTTTGTCGAATCGACCAACATGCAAGACTTTTTAGTATAGAATAAAATATAAAATGTTGTTGCATTATGTCAAGCATACCGTCCCGGATCCGGTTGATAAATAATTATGCGCAGTCCATCACTGGAGATCCAGCACACATCTGTGACACGATCCTCACGCGCTTTGCTCTTGTATTTAATGAACTCGACGACCACATCGCCGCCATTGCGCAAAATACTCATAATAGCATGTTTCGTTTTATAGCGCGTGGGCTGCAAGCGTAAAGTATTCAATGGCGGCACTGAAATGCGCTCCGGAGGCTGGTCGACATATGTTCCTGTGCTGCTGGGGGCTCCAGCATGCTGTAGGCCGTTTGCGCTCGGCATTAATTGCTGTTGAGACCGCGATGGTAAGAACTGATTCTCTACATCAGATTCAGCATTGAAGTAAGGCCTGTAAGCATGAGAGTTCACCTCTGGAGCAAGGACGGTGGGCTGCCATTCAGGGCTGTCCGTACCTTCATATTGTTGCTGCGAAGCTGATTTCTGAGCTGCTTGAAAACCACTGAACGAACTAAAGTTTTGTGATGATAGAGGCTGTGCGTGTGTCTGAACATAGGGTTCGTGCTTGTTGATGTGTGCCAAGGGTTTGGCAGCATATTGCTCCAACGAACGCGATCGTGGCAGTGGATTACGTGAAGAGCTGGAGTTGCCTGTATTAAAGTGAACAATTATTTAGAAAAAACATTTTCTGGTTGGATAGCAAGTGACACTCACTGCTGGCGAAAGTGATAATGCCGCTGTCGCTGCTAGTGGTGCTCTGATTGTAGCCGATGGTGTTGGCGGCGCTAGAACACACTCTTCAGTAAAAAGCCGAAAATGCAATTCTGTATTATAAAAATATATGCATCACTCAATACAACTTTTCAACGAATTAAGTTTACATAATGACTTGTAAATTATACAAACTGTTTGTATCCACATATACATATACATATATATAAATTTGCATATGCATTTTACCTTCTAAGTAGCATACATACGACGTACTGTCAGTATATATACACTTTTATATACCTACATACATATTTAATGGCAATATGCATTGCGTACGTATGTACGTATGCTCCAATGTACTACATGCAAGTAAAACAATTTAGAACATAAACATAGTTTACATTATTATTAAATAAAACGAATTATAATAATACAAAGTTTGAATTTTTAAATTTTTAAATTGCCATAATAATTATTATTATTTTGGGAGAGCACGATAAGTATATAAATAATTAGCGCAATTGCCTGCGAGTGTTCTATTTTAGCAAAAGGGGCTAACAAACAAACAGGGACAGAGCACGTATCCACTGAGCCACGGCGGCGCAAAAAAAAATCTACTTTCCTCCTTTCAAGGACCTACAACAACTCATTGCTTAACCTTTCTCATTTAAAAAGCACCAATTAACCGTGTGCAAAAGCACCTGGATAAAAGCAAAACAAGTTTCAGGGTTTTCCAAGCAAATCAATGAACGATGCCCTTCCATACCTTGCTACTTACACTCAGGGCATGTAGCAGATGCGCCACTGGCCAAGGGTGATATCGCTTTACTGCTGCCATATCATGAAAAATTCACTCGATTTAGTAAAAAATTTATTTTATTGCAGTTTTAAAAGTGCAGTTTTTCTATGGAACAATGAATACACAAACTCCGAAAATATATATGCATCTAAGATAAAGTAAACTACACTTGTTTGTTTTGTTTTACAACAACAGTACAATTCGTGGTTATATTTTAAAAATTAAATATACAAGACTCCATAAAAATGAGTGCTGATAAAGGTGGGAAATTCGGAAATTCCATAGTTAAGTTGCTATTTCGCAGGGAGTTTTTTTTAGCGAAAATACTTCATGGGATGTGCATTGTGCGAGGCGGGTGTATGTACATTAGACCTGGGCGTCACGGCGCAATAGTCGTAGCCGCGACCTCCGCGAAAACTGCCAACAAGCGGCGCACTCTTCAATTGCCGCTCCACCAGCGGCAGTTGGGCCAATTTCTCTCTAACCACAAGTGGCAGATCGTCATGCGAGCCAAAGTGTGTGGATACTCCGCTCGATTGTGTATAAGTTAGGCCGCCACCCTGCGCTTCTGGTATGACCGAGAGCAGTGAACCGTCGTGAAATTGCAACTGTACTACACCGTGGGACAACTGGATATGAAAGAGAAATGGTAAGAGGCTTAAAAAAATGAGAGTAGCAATATGTGTGTTTGTTACCTCTGTAGCGATGCCTACGCCTGGCACGGTTATTCGCTTGATGGGCACATTCGGCTGTGCAGCCATCAGCTGTGACTGCGCTAAGGGCGTCTGAGCAGAAGAGTGATTACTGCCATTTCGCACGGAGGATATGGTGCTTATCGAAAAGTTTAAGGAACCCTGGAAAGTATGACTAATATAGTGGATAGTTTAAACAAAAATGCTCGTCCCACCTCTTGCGACTTTGGCGTAGAGTAGGCGAAGTTCGTATTATCGCGCATGGCTGCGTTGCGTTGACCCTGCACTTCGATGCTGGGCCGCCTGCCCACCATCACCGGAAAACAATTATTCCCATGGGCCTGAACCAGCTCCAAAGCAGCACTGGTTTTAAAGCAAAAAAAAATTTGAGTCACAGACATTATAAAGAATGCAGAAAACTCAGTGAAGAATTGTATCATACCAAATGGCCTGACAATGTTTAAAGCATTGCTCTTGATGCTCCAACAGCGCTTTCGTCGAGCATTCCTGCACATCCTGTAGCTGACGTCCATGTTGATCGTATACTTTGAGTCCCTCATTGGGAGACTTTGTCACTTTGGCGCCCGTGTAGAAGAGCGCCTCAAAGTCGGCCATGCTCTCCATAAGATGACACTTGGCCAACGCGCTGAAGTAGGTCAGCTTGGGTGTTTTGCCCTTGACCAGCTCCACAAAGCGTGAGGCATACACGTATTTCTTCCAATGCTTCGTCGGTAAATTGTCATAGCTGAAAATGCAATCAGCGCCAGTACCAGTGGTGGGTAGCTCAGGTGGTTCATCGCGTATTCTAAGATGATGGCAAGTTACGGAAGGAAACATAAACGTTTTAGTCGAATCGACCAACATGCAAGACTTTTTAGTCGAATCGACCAACGTGCAAGACTTTTTAGTCGAATCGACCAACGTGCAAGACTTTTTTGTCGAATCGACCAACATGCAAGACTTTTTTGTCGAATCGACCAACATGCAAGACTTTTTAGTATAGAATAAAATATAAAATGTTGTTGCATTATGTCAAGCATACCGTCCCGGATCCGGTTGATAAATAATTATGCGCAGTCCATCACTGGAGATCCAGCACACATCTGTGACACGATCCTCACGCGCTTTGCTCTTGTATTTAATGAACTCGACGACCACATCGCCGCCATTGCGCAAAATACTCATAATAGCATGTTTCGTTTTATAGCGCGTGGGCTGCAAGCGTAAAGTATTCAATGGCGGCACTGAAATGCGCTCCGGAGGCTGGTCGACATATGTTCCTGTGCTGCTGGGGGCTCCAGCATGCTGTAGGCCGTTTGCGCTCGGCATTAATTGCTGTTGAGACCGCGATGGTAAGAACTGATTCTCTACATCAGATTCAGCATTGAAGTAAGGCCTGTAAGCATGAGAGTTCACCTCTGGAGCAAGGACGGTGGGCTGCCATTCAGGGCTGTCCGTACCTTCATATTGTTGCTGCGAAGCTGATTTCTGAGCTGCTTGAAAACCACTGAACGAACTAAAGTTTTGTGATGATAGAGGCTGTGCGTGTGTCTGAACATAGGGTTCGTGCTTGTTGATGTGTGCCAAGGGTTTGGCAGCATATTGCTCCAACGAACGCGATCGTGGCAGTGGATTACGTGAAGAGCTGGAGTTGCCTGTATTAAAGTGAACAATTATTTAGAAAAAACATTTTCTGGTTGGATAGCAAGTGACACTCACTGCTGGCGAAAGTGATAATGCCGCTGTCGCTGCTAGTGGTGCTCTGATTGTAGCCGATGGTGTTGGCGGCGCTAGAACACACTGTACCAGATGATGGGTTGGTTAATTGTTCGTGACGAACCATGAATGGATGTTTCAGCACTTGCTCCAGCGGAATGCGCTTGCTGGGATTTTTTTGCAGTAACTTATTAATCAAATCTCGCGCTTCATATGACAAATGCTCTGGTAATTGGTAGTCAGACATGACTACCTTGTTGAGCGTGGCCTGCACAGCATCAGTATCGAAAGGTGGCCGTCCCACAAGCAGCGTATAGAACATGCAGCCTAGTCCCCACACATCAGCAGGCAGACCGTGCGAAGAACGTGACACCACCTCCGGCGATATGTAGTTGGGCGTTCCGCACATGGTCATGTGCTTCTCGTCAGGCCGCTGCAGTTGCGTGGCCAAACCGAAGTCTGCTATCTTTACGTGCATATCCTGGCTGAGCAGCAAGTTGGAGAGTGAAATGTCACGATGCATTATGCGATGCGAATGCAGATAGAGCAGGCCGGCCACTACTTGGCGCAGTATGCTCGCCGCTTCAGACTCTGTCATTGGCCGGACCATATGTTGCTTCATGAAGCGATGAAGTTCACCGTTGTGCGCCAGCTCCAGCACCAGATATACATAGTTCGCGTCCTGAAAGAACGTGTACAATTCCAATACGGAGGGATGCTTTAAGCGTGAGTGTATTTCCACTTCCTGACGAACTCTTCCTGCCATGGCAGCACCTTGTATCAGCTTCTTCTCTATCTGTATTTCAGGGAACGATTTATTCAATTCCTACTCGTATTTATATACAATGAGGAGAGGACATACCATTTTGATTGCTACCATTTGATTGGTCCTCAAGCAACGCGCTTTGTAGACGCTTGCGAAGCCTCCTTTGCCAAGCAGATGCAGAACTTCATAGTCCTAAAATGAAAAATTCAATACGGCGTCCTTTTGAATTTTTGCTGAAATATCAACAGCGCTAAGCTTACCTCAATTCTTTCGCCCAAACTACTTTGCAGAGACATTTCTGCAATAACTGCAGTCGTTTACAATCGCACTCTCACTCTTTTAATATGATAATTCCTCTAAAATATATTAGAACAGATTGTATTTTTTGTAAATAAACACTGGACTGTATCAAAATTGCTTCAGTTGTCGTTTTTTTTTCATTTAAATGGCTCTGTCTCAGCTTGGCAACGCCGTACAGTGCTTTTTTACAATGACAAAAACTCAACTCTGCATTTCAGAAAAATATGTACACGGCAACATCGCCAACTGCGCCACCGGTAGAGTAAGAGAGACGCACAGTTTAACTGTCTCGTCCGGCTTCGGCTCAAAAATATTGCTAGAAATTGCAAGTAGCCGCATACTAGGTTGATAACATTGCTAACTATAGTCATTATGTGCCCCTGCTAACTATACTCGACATCATCATGGACATCATAAATGAAAATAGAACAAATAATGCCATAATTCTGCAGTACGTTTTCCAGAACAGTTAGATATATAACTCCATGTTTCGACCGCCCCCACCGCCCCCTGTGCCATTTCTGACAACAGCAGCACCAACAATTTATTATAGAAGTGTTATTATTTTCAGCATATTCTAGAAAATCACATTTCACATAAATTCAAGTACAAATTTATTGAAAACTTTGTTACAAATTTAATAATATTTTAATTTAATTGTTTTATATAATATTTCATATAAGTATTTCATTTATACATATTTCATAAAAGATTAAAAGGTGGTTCGTGTACCGGTTCGCGGTGTGTACGGGCTGTACTAAGATGGCGCGGGGCGAATTGTACTAAGATGGGGTCAAACTTAGAATTTCTCGGCACAAATTAGAAATAAAGGTCGTTTTGTTGGGAGAAAATTATTTATTTATTAATAAATAATAACCCTATACAATAATAATTCCCTGAATGCCACCAAATTGGAAATATTCGGCGAAAAATTCGGCTTCGGCTTGGGCCGCATACTAGGTACTCGCATTCACAATAGGTACAAATGGTACATTATTAATTTATTGCTTTCAATACTGCTTTCATGTTTATTTTACCAATAATTCTCAAACTGTGTGGTTGATTCACTAACGCACTCTTACGGATTTTGAGCATTTGCGAAATCCACCAGGGCAATTTCATATTCAACAGACGGTTTTCAGTTTTCCGGTCAGATTTTGGTGAATTTCTGTTTGTCTTTTGCCAGAAGAAGAAGCTTACGGTTACTGTTTACATTTCAAAATGAGTCAAATATAATAAATATATGAAAATGATCGATTTTTGTGCAATTTGCAAAGCATAATGAATGTAAATCTTTTAGGTTAAGAAAACTGCACAAAATGTTACAGTTGTCAACTTCTGCCCTTACATTTCCATCCAAAGGAATTCCAAAGTTAAATCTTTATTGATAAAATATTAAATACACATATCTTTAGCTATGCATTTGTAGTGACCACATTTGACATTATAAATAAGCCAAAAACTGTGCATAACATTATTTTAATAACAAATTATATGCGCTTAAAATAATTGCGCCAAAAAGAGCATAACTTTGCGTTAATATTTACTATATATTGCAGAATTTTCACACAAAATAAAAGGCACACACATAAAATATAGATATATAACTTCACTTCCCCGGAATTTCATCGCATGACACTTTCGGATTGTTTAATTATTTGAAAACGTCCCATTTCGTACCAGATAGAAAAATTGTTCTTCGTCTTCTAGATTCTGCATGGAAACACTAGTTGTTTCTGTTTAGCATATGAATATATGAATAGTCATGCCTCCAAATATCTTATCTCTTTTCCTCTCACGTGAAGATGGTACCCATTTACAATTTTGACAAATTCCTGCCGCTGGAATGAATGAAAGTTCAGGGTTGTATTGAGGGTGAAAAACTCTGTGCTAGTAACTTAATAATGAATAATGGGCAGAAAATATTATTCAGTGGCTATGGTTTTTATCTTGTTCTTGTTGCGTGTAGCCTTTAACGAGTAAGGGACCTATTTGATTTTTTGCTCATCGAAGGAGGGAAGCACTCATCCCTCTAAGAGGTTTGTATTCGTAGGGTGGACCTTATTTTATTTTTTTTTGCCTATCTAACCGATATCACTTGAAGACGAACTTATCCCTATCCTAAAAAATGTTTACTCTCAAGGTTCGAAATTTATAGAAAAGGTACGTTTTTTTAAAAAATGGGATACGTTGTTATTTTCGCCCAGCCCAACCCTGGCACTGCCATTCCACTTTTCGTTGTCGTAATCATCGCTCCGATTTGCAAATAGAAAATTTTGTCTCATTTCGCCTTTAAAATTTTGCTGGCAATTCCATGACTTTCATGTTCTTTTATGATCGATTGTTTAATTCCGAAAATGAAAATTTAATATATTCGAACTGAAACAAGCAATTTATATTCTTACTTGACGGCATTTAATTAAATCCGCACGGAAGAAATTGCAGAAGTAACACGACTTAAAAAGTCCGAGGGCAGGAACAACAAGTTAACAAGTTCGTCCATCGCTCGGGGATCGCGCGTATGGAACTATTAAACCCAGCATAACACGGAGTGTATCCAGTTAATGTGTAAAGTTAATACATAAAACAAAATCTGCAATGCAAGTGCAGCAAAAAGTAAAAAGTGCAATTTAAAAAATCGGGACTTGGAATTTGTTTTTGTGTAGTGAACGATTACGATTGAACAATTTAAGTGGCGAAGTTCGGCGGAAATTGGTCATTCATTCGAGATCGAATTTATCAATCGAAAATTGGGCGCTTATTTACCGCAGCATTTGTAAGTTTTGTAAGTTCTTTTTGTTTGACAATAAAATGCAAATTTCTTGAAATTTCTGTGACAGTGAAACTCGAAAACGATTTTTCCTTGGTGAAATCTCTGTGTCAAAAGTGTTGCTAATGCAGTGCCCACAGTCAGAGTTGCATTACTTATGCTGAAGCATTTCAAAAACATTAATTCAATTAATTTATTTGAATTTATATTTAATCATTTAAAATTTTGTACATATCTTACATAAAGTTTGAATAGTTTATTATTAACTAATTTTTAATGGAAGTAAAATAATGAAAAATGAAGTACGTTTTTACCATCAGATATGCACATATAGCAACACTAAAATGCACTGACAAATTCGTTTGACAGTTTACTTGAACAACTAACCTCAAAAAATGGTGGAAAAGTGACAAGTGATAAATTTTCTTTTATTGAAATTTACGCTAGGCGACCGCGGCGAAAATTCCAAAAGTTCGCAAAAAAACCATATAAAATCTAACAATATTCCATTGCAGGGAAAACGGAAATGCAAGACAAAATGTGAACCGTTGAAAGACGCTAAAACACAGGAGCGATCACAAAAATCGAAGAATTTCAACTTTGCACGCGAGTGTCTCGTACCTCCGGAAGCATAGAACAAAAAAGGAAAACGGGACGGAAGTTCGAACAAAGCTGGTGGAACAGGTGAGCACCAAATCAAGAAGAGCAGTTAAAGAACGCTTTTGGTATGGACAAGGAACGTATTTCGCGTTTTGCAAAAAAACTGGACAGCGGTGCGAGCGGTGACTCCGGCAGTGAGCTCGATGCGCCACCAAAGAAGCATAAGAAATCAAAAAAGAAGAAGAGTAAGCGTTCACGCGACAGTTCGACAACGCGCACGCGCCACAACAGCAACAACAGTTCACGAAAAAAACACTCTGGAACTAGTAGCGGCGGTGGCGGGGGTCAAACAGCTGCCGGTAGCAACACGAACACAAGTGCTATCGTGGAATACTCGGATGTAAGTTCGGAAGATTTCTCCGACCCTGAAGCAGGTGAGATCAACTCGGACCACTCGTTGAATGCGCTGGGAAAATCGAAAGAGGAGCATGCGCCCGGTACTACAAAAACGGCAAACCGAACTACACGCACAGAGCAGTCGACTTCGTCTGCATCGAAAGTGGATGTCAACGCCAGCAGTGATGAGGATAGTTACAGGTAAGCAACATCAATGTACCAAAAAATTGCAAACTACTGAAATTTTAAATATCTATTTTTCAAACACATATTTTCAATGCTTAAAGTTCGAATGCAATGTTCGACAACTTTCTTAGGTGCGTACTCTACTACATGGCAATCATTTGTTTAGTGCATGCTTTTCTAACTTGTGCGCAAGTTCGTTAACTTATTTTTTTTTATTTGCAGAAGAAAGCGCAAAGAGAGCCTGGAGAATTTGTCCAAGCTTTCGCCGAATCACGTGCGTCGCATCATCATCGGTTCGCCAGTGCACGGCGCAAAAGTGGGCAGCAGCAGTGCTAACACCAACTCAGTGAAAAAGACCGGATCAGCAGCGTTACCAACTTCTAAGCATGATCTAGACGATTCCGATTGGGATGCTGAACTGGACCCCTTTCTATCCAGCGACACTATCGACACGGACGAATTGGAGGCAGAGTTGAAGCGACAAAAACGTAAAAAAGCCAAAAAGGATAAGAAACACAAGCGCAGCAAGAAGGCAAAGAAGCGTAAGAAAAAGCGGCAGCGCTCCATCTCTAGCGTTGAATCGATATCGGACAATGACCTGGACGAGATGTTGGAGAAGACGCGCCACTACACGCCACCGCCTATATCGCGGCGGTCACTAGAAAAGGCGTCCGCTGGCAAAACACCCGAACTTGCGGCCGCGCATGACAACAGTGTGGGGGTAGGTGCTGCTGCTGCTGCTAGCGGCCCAACGTCATATACGCCCCTCAAAGAGAACAGTCCAGTATCCACAGACACGCCGCCACTGCGCCCGAATAGCAGCAATAGTTACTACTCAGAGACGACAAACCTGACAACAACAGCGACGACAACAACGTCAAATCCGTTGATTATGGTAGCAACTTCCGCTTCGGTCAACTCAGTTGCCGCTCTTGGTGGCGGACTTCAGGTGACGGTGACCAATCGTGGTAGTGTGCGGCATCGCACACCGCCCGCGCGCACCAGCAACAAAAGTGGTCGCTTCCCCATGGCCGCCTCGCCACATACGCCGCCCTTACATGGAGGTGGGGCTGGCGGTGGTGGCAGCTCGACACGTGATATACGCGGCTCACGGTACATGCTGAGTCCCCCTAAGGAGGACATACACCACCACCATCACCGGCCACTGGGTGCGCCAGCGAGTGGTGCTGCTGGCAACCACCACTACCATCAACGACACAGTGGCCCCGGCCCTGGAGGTCATGATATGATAGTGCGCAAATACAAGGGTATCTCCCCAGGTGCGTGTAGTGCACTCTATCACATTTTTAACTTGCACTTAACTCCTTTTCGCTTCCAAGCACAGATCGCTACCATCATCAGCCCACAACCCCACCACATAAGCGTCGAAAACTGCACGAAGCACATGTCTCCACGGCGGTAATGTATGATCATGGTCGGCACCACAATTCCAGCTCGAGAAGCTTACGTAGCAGCGAATACGACCGCTACAGCAGGGAAAAGTACTCAAAGCGCTACTCAAGGTACGCTTGCGTTGCCTTGTGCCTCTCCTATAAATATTACTTAAGATTTTGCTTTCCCTTTCATTAGTCGAAGTCCTAGCTTGACAACGTCGTTGTACACACGCGGTCGCGCATCGCCCAGTGGTACAACATCGGCATACCGCGGTAGCAGTAGCTCTCACCACAAACACAAATACGTGATATCGTCACCGTCGCCTGAACGTTCGCGTTCCTCGAAACGTGGTGAGCGTTTCTCTCGGTCGCGATCGCCCCGTTCAGCACGCTACTACGATTCGCCTCCTTCACCTACATCTACGGCCGCCGTCACGTCGCAACACCGACGTAATCGGCGCTCATCCTCGCGCTACCGCAGCGGACGCAAACGCACACCTAGCTCACGCAGTCGCTCCAATTCCTCCAACTCGTCACCCACGTCTCACGACCTGAAACAGAAGCGCATGGAGTACAGCAAGAAGATTGGCGATACAAGCTTATTTGCCGAGCTGGTCAAGGATAGACACAAGCGCAAGAAGGCACTGCAGGTGCGTCTAAAATACTGATTCCTTATTAGTCTTAAATTATACCACTGTGCCTTTTACAGGAAATAATGGAACGTCAGGAGGAGAACAGCAACAGCAACGGTGCGCTCATCATCAACGACAACAGCTCTTCTCTAGAGAGCAGCACACCGAAGGCAATCACTACGGCTACAATAGTGCTGCAGGATGATGTGGTTCCGGCAGACGCTAATTCGGCGGACAAGTGCCAAACGGTGGCGCCGCCGAATGGCGTCAGCAATAGCAACGTGGATGCTGGTGCTAATAGTAGTAATAATATTAGTCAATCCGCGAAACCCCTCCTGGATGTGAACAACATTCCCGTACCAAAGGCGGGCGAGAAGGATGGCGTTGAAGCGGTTGCTGGGGGAGGCGGCACATCCGCCATCATTGCCGATGAGACGGACCGTGTTATTGCGTCCAGCAACAAAAATAAACCGAAAAGCCTTACCGCACTACCAATGCCGCCGGGCATGAGTATGGCTGACCTTGCCAACGCGCCAACACCCTCTCCGCCACACGACAATACGCCACCCGCGCATGCAATGGCGACGCTAGCAAGTGCCACGAAGAAACTGAGTAATGCCAGTGTTGGCGGTAACACATTCAGCAATTCCAATGCTAACAAGAGTCTTCTCAATCTGCCCATGCCGCCCATGGTGCCGGGAAGTGAGGATCTCAGCGGGGACGATGAGCTGATAAACAGCCCCGAAGACTTTGATGCGCTGGGAACCAACATTAGCGGTGCATTAGGTGCGGCGGCTGCGCGCAGTGCTAGCGCCAGTCTCAAGCACGCGTCCGCAAGTGGTGCTGGCGGCGGCGCTGGCAGCGCTTCGACTGTGAAGCGCAAGCGGCCCGTCATTCTTAATCGCAGAGATTCGCGAAACAACGTTCGCGACTGGGGTGAACGCTGTGTGGACGTATTCGAGATGTTGGCACAGATCGGCGAAGGCACCTATGGGCAGGTGAGGAGAAAAAACAAATATAGGTCCAAACTAGATTTTATATATGCTGCTGCGCACATGCACGCACGGTCTTTCTTTGCAGGTGTACAAGGCGCGTGATCATCACACCACCGAACTGGTTGCGCTGAAGAAAGTGCGTTTGGAGCACGAGAAGGAGGGCTTCCCTATAACGGCCGTGCGTGAAATTAAAATATTGCGCCAACTGAATCATCGGAACATTGTGAATCTGCACGAAATCGTGACGGATAAACAGGATGCACTGGAATTCCGCAATGACAAAGGTTCCTTCTATCTCGTGTTCGAGTACATGGATCACGATCTGATGGGTCTGCTCGAATCCGGCATGGTGGACTTTAATGAGGATAACAATGCGAGCATTATGAAGCAACTGCTGGACGGGCTGAATTACTGCCACAAGAAAAACTTCCTGCATCGTGATATCAAATGCTCAAACATACTGATGAACAACAAGTGCGTAGCTAAGTTAATACTATTGAGTGAAAAAGTCACGCCGCTCATTTTGTATTTTTTTTTTCGCAGAGGCCAAGTTAAACTGGCCGATTTTGGCTTGGCGCGTCTCTACAATGCTGAGGATCGCGAGCGTCCATATACGAACAAAGTCATCACGCTGTGGTATCGTCCGCCAGAACTGCTGCTAGGCGAAGAGCGCTACGGGCCAGCTATAGATGTGTGGTCTTGCGGCTGCATACTGGGAGAGTTGTTCTGGAAGCGACCGCTCTTCCAGGCCAACGCCGAAATGGCACAGCTAGAGACAATATCCAAAATATGCGGCTCGCCCGTGCCGGCGGTATGGCCCAACGTCATCAAGCTGCCACTCTTCCACACGCTCAAACAGAAAAAACAGCACAGACGGCGTCTGCGCGAAGACTTTGAATTTATGCCCACACTTGCGCTGGACTTGCTCGACAGAATGCTGGAGCTGGATCCAGACAAGCGCATTACAGCGGAGGATGCGCTCAAATCACCCTGGTTGAAGAATGTCAATCCTGTTGAGTAGGTTTCTAATTTTTTGTCTCCCCAAGTTTGTTTTATCTTTCACACATTGCATACATTTCATCACAGAATGGCACCAGAGTTACCCACTTGGCAGGATTGTCACGAGTTGTGGAGCAAAAAGCGTCGTCGTCAATTGCGCGAGCAACAAGAATCCCTACCCGCAGCGTCCACTGCTATGCGTTATCAAGCACATGTGTCTCATGCTGCCGCTGCTGGCGGGGACGTTTAACAGTAGCTACCCCAATAGCGACAACGATAGCAACAACTCGATTGTGTTGCCTATTGATACTATGACTGCGCTGATGACTATGTCGCGGCCCTGATGACCGGCACGCACAGCAGAGGAGTGCTTAGAGTTGCGTCGTCAACGTACTCCGCATGGTTACGTGCGTGCTTCTCTTCGCAAACAAGCCCGCAAGTGGATGTTCCGAAATTTGCGTTTCTTTTTTTTACATAAAATAATCAAAAAATTTAAAATATGCTTACAATTAGTTTTTAATGAAGTATGCTAATTTAATACTGTTATTGTAATTTTTAATAAAACAACATAATTAAATTATTTGAACTTCAAATTAAATAACGCAAGTAAAATAAAAAGCAAAAGCACGAAAGTATGGAGTTAAAACTGAAAATAAATGCATAGAAAAACACACATACATACATATATACAAACGCATGTATATAGCATAAGCGCGCATAAGTGTATAAGGGTAATCATAAAAATATTGTAGCGAGAAAAGAAATAAGAAATTTGTTAAATTTAATTTATGATAATATAAACAACTAAATAATATATGCATTCATTTTGTAAAACCACATGAATTCTAAATAAAAAAAGTATAACATGAAAAAACAGCAAATTATGCTAATGCAAAACTTTGACTTTTTTCTTCGTATCATTACTATAAAAACAATGCAAATAAATTAGAGAGAATATCAAAGTTGGATAATCGGTGCAATTCAACCACTCAAATGGATTCTTCTAGGATTCTAGATTCTTCTTTTTATAAGGCTTTTGCCAAATCAGCAGCCTTTATGTACAATGTACATACACGTTGTCGAAAGGGAGTAAAACTATGGGTACGTTCGTAAATGCAGTACTGCGGGCGGATGCACTGCAACAGTAATGAAAGCGCATAGATTGGAGAGGAGATATGTAGGTATGTTGCTCGTTGAAGCAACACTGCTTTCAGTCAAGTGGTTTTTTAGTGCAACAGTTTGGCTTTACTGCAGGAAATTTCTGCTACCAGTATTGTACTACTGTTGCAGAGGTGTTGCAACAGATGATTGTGCAGTGGCAGCACTGCTTGAATGTTGCACGCTATTGCTGCATTTACGAACGTACCATATCTTGTTCCTCTGCCTTTTCCCTTAATGGTTTTATTGTCAGAAATCAGAAAGAAATGGTCATCAAATATGGCTCTGGGACTAATAATCTAATATAAGGGCTAACAAGTTTATAATGAAATTCTTTTAGAAGCACGTTCTGTTGATTTTTTTTATATATAAAAACGATTAAGGTTGATCATCAGTATCTGATTTGTATAGTAAAGCAAATTATTACAACTACTGGTATTATTTAATATAATAATTATAAATAATATTTGTGTAATTTATACTTTTTAGCTGGCATCACTATTTACTTCCATATTCAGCAGCAAAACAATAACAACAAGTTTAACAACAACAAACATTAACAGCTGATTTCGTTTACATTTTCACTCCGTTCTTTTTTCATATCCAATACATTTCACATCTGGATTTGTAAGTATGTACTTAAGTACATATTAAACTCATAAACAGCATTACACAGGTATGTACATAGCATACAAGCCCACTCACATAGTTAAAAGATTTTAGCCGAATTTAGAGCAAAGTCAACGATTTGCACTTTTTTCGACTATTGCATATGGACATACATTCATCTATATAAGAGACTGCTTGCTGCTTGTGTGTGCATTTCTAATTTTGTGAGATGTTGAAAAATATACGTAGGAGAAAAAAACGCATACAAGGGTGGTGCTGCTGTGTTACATTTTTAGTCCGCTAGTACTATTTTCGGCGCCGCAGTGGATAAGTGCTCGGTCTCTATTGCGAGATGTCGCTGGTTGAATCCCAAGCAGACTCGTCATTTGAAAAAAAAGAAAGAGAAATAGTTTTTCAAATTGTTCCTCAGCACGGCGCTATTCATGAAGAATCCGCATCTCTCCGAGAGTATTGTTTGCCATGAAAATAAAAAGCTTCGCAGCCCCGTTGGGATACGATTATAAAATATATTTGTCCTATTAACTCATGCTAAAATAGAACGAGCACACACTAGTTAACGCGAGAAAGCTAGTCCTAAATTTCGCTTACATGTGCTGTATATACAAAAATAAGAAAGTGTATACTATAAATGTGGGAAAATAAATTTAAAAATACGGATATGGTTTTAGAAAAACATGCTTTTTTGTATTTATGACAAAAATCGGACCTGCGAAACTTCAAGTCTGGCGAGAGCCTACGACGAAAATATTACTATGTATATTAATGCTTAGTCCGCTTTTACACGATGCGACTCGGCCCCGGCGATTTTTTCGCATTCCGCTTTGAAATCGCGCATAGCTTTTACACGATGCGACTCGCTCCACTTCACATATTGACACAGGGTTTGCAGCTGGTTTTATTTGTGTAATTTGTAAACATTTAAAGCACTTATTCCACTCTTTGCTCATTTTCTTCTTTATATTTACTTTTTTGCGTAAAATTCTGTTCTGTTTCAGTTTATTTGCAATACGTATTCACTCGATTTCAAGTTTTAATTTACAGTCGACAGCGCGAAGCGCGAAAACGAATAAAGAGGAACGTCAGAAAATCAGAAAATCGCAGCACAATCGCTGCCCGAGCGATTTTGCGCGTTCCCCTGTCGTTTCACCCCTCTTTCCTACATTCGTCCGTGTCTCCGGGGCCGAGTCGCATCGTGTAAAAGCGGACTTACATGGCTTACTAACGGAACACTGCCTTGTCGCGGATTACACATGCAGGTTGGGCTCCACCGACAGCGAGGATTATGGGAAATGCAAGGAGCCTGGATTCATATCCAGTGAAACTCTCCGGTGTTTCTGTCGCGACATTTCTAGATATCTCGTATTCTTACAGATAAATTCTTGCTAGACTCTTAAACGGATTCCCTTCTGGTATCACTAAGTCCACTTTTACACGATTCAACTTGTCGCTTTCAACACCAGAAAATGTCGGAAAGAGGGGAGAAACGACAGGAGAAATAGGCAAAGTCGCTCGGGCAGCATTGTGGTGCGATTTTTTGACGTTTCGTATTGCTTGCATATGATTATAATGGAGAATCGCATGCTTCGAGTCGCCTCGTGGAAAAGCTATGCGCGACTTCAAAGCAGAATTTCGAAATGTTGAAAGCGACAAGTTGAATCGTGTAAAAGCGGACTAAGGACCCATGATAATCTATGAGTGGCCCAACTAGTGTAACCTAACAATCAGTCCCATTTGTTTTCCTTGCTGGACTTCCACCAGCTACTCCGTCCTATTCTTTGTGTTCTACTTAATAAAGTGAAAAAAAAATATAATTTGTTAGACTTTTCCTTATACATACATATAGTTATAAGGGCGAACGTTTATTGTTTGTGCATTTTAATTTTGAAAATGTCTACATACTTGTGCTTCGAATCCTACTCCTAATTTCCCTCAACACTTACTTTCTAGTTTTTGCCTTTTGGTTTACCAAATGCATTGCATGTGCGACTCTGTTCGACATACATACAAAATTCCTATTGCAGAAATAGTAGTGGAATAGTGTGAAGTTCGTCTTTGTTTCATCATCGGGATTTTCTTTCCGAATTTTTAAGTATAAATCACACAGTTTTGGATGAAAACTATGGTAATTGAATAGAACCAGAAGTAAGCAATTGCAAGTAATTGATATGCTGCAGGGAAATATGAAGTAAAACAGGTAAAAATGGATTTTCTCAAAGGAACTGCTGCTGCTTTTGCTAATGTATAGAAAAATTCCATTTCCCTATTGTTGCAATTAGTCTAACCAGCAGAGAAAGGCAGAAAATGAAAAGTGAAGACAAGATAAAGCATAGCGAAAAGAAAAGACTACGTATTAATAAATTAAAAAGGGGAAGGAAGGAGTAGAAGAAAAACAAGAATGGAGATGTAAAAGGTTTTAGGTTTTCTTCGTATTGAATTACATGAAAAGTCATAATACGAAAAATGAAATTAGAGGACTGGTGACGAGTAGTTAGTCAAGTAATTGTGGCACGCAAAAGAGCAAGGAAACTCATTGCATTAGAATATGTAATCTTTTTGTAGTGTACCAAAGGGAGAGAAAGAAATAATTACGTGTAGAAATTCCATTTGATCGGTTTTTAATGGAAAGAAATGGCTTTAAAAACTAGTTTACACCAGAGTCAATACGATTTTAGTTATGTGTTTTGATTCTGCTTTTGGGTTTCTGTAGTCCAATAATTGTAAAAATTTTGCTGCATCTAAAAAATTCATCTGGGCGTTTATTTTTGAAACAAACTTTAAGGGAAGGTATCAGTAGTTCTGTGCAGCTGCCAGTAGGGATCGTTAATTTGTTCTTAAAAAAAAAAGTGCAAGCAGCGTATGTAGTCACTTTTGGTTTTGTGTGTCAAGGTAGCGTAGCACTTTGCAGCTTTGCTTTACCATCTAAAATACATATGTACATATGTATGTATAAACAAAATCATAAATAATTTTCACAAGTTCTTTCGATTCTCAAAACATTGTTTTGTAAGTTGTGCTTTCTTGCCGTTTTACAGTTTATCTTGATTAATTTATTCTCCTATTCATTTCGTTCGACAAAATTTTCAAATTAACCACGGTTACTATATAACAGCTAATCAAGTGAATGTGCGAAAAACTGAACAGCACTGTGTTGAATGTGGAATCGAGAAATTATATTACTCCGGCTGTATTTCATAGATTTACTCTGGGAAATAAAACACGTACCCAAAATATAAAAACGTACCCAAATCAGTACGAAAGTGCACAGGCAACTTCGCGCATACTAGCATTACACAGTGCTGCCATACTCACTAGAACTGGGCAGCATATTTTTATTTCCTATGAATTTTTATAGAAATTGACAAAACATTTTTGATCATTTTTATGTTTTTATGCTTAGCCTTATCAAACTGTTTATTATTTTCATACAGCAACGCAGGGAGCAAAGCGTAGAGAGTAACTACGCAGCCAGCTGTGAGCAGGAGTAGCAGCCAGCAACGCACGAAACGGAAAAACGCTTGAGAAGAATTGGGGATTGATAGGATAGAGTGGAAGACGCGAGTACGAAATAAGGGGAGCAGCAGACAGAGCGCGCACGGAAAGAGCAACGTAAGAGCTCTGAAAACTGAAGTGTCAAGAGTTGAGCCAGAGAAAAAAGAGGGCGCGAGTGAGAGCGAGTGGGTGGTGGTCATTGTTGGCGTTGCGTGTTTGACGAAGAGACTCAAAATTGATAGAAATAACAAAAAAGCTGCTGCAACTGGTACCTCGTCCGAGGACCAGCCGCCGCGCAAAAAAGGACGACGTTCAGCAGGAGGATCAACAGCAGCAGCCACAACGAGCGTATCAGCCGCAGCGAGCGGCAGCAGCAGCAGTAGCAGTCAAAGCGTTTGTATCGTCGACAGTACGTTTGTGCCCATAGACGCAGCAACAGCGACAACCTCACGCGCAGCACAACAAAAGCAAAGCCAAAATCCAATTGAAAATAATCGTGAGCAGCAACAGCATTTGCAAGGTGATTCACCAAAAAACAATAACAAGGCAGCCGACAGCAGTGAACCACCAGCACCTAAAAAACCAAAGACAACCAACGACAATAAAGACAGCGACGAGGAGGCGGTAGACAACGACGGAGACGGCCACTCAGTAGCAGCAGTGTCGTCGAAAATGCAAAACTCTGCCTTGAATCCCTCATCCTCGTCCAATATCTCGGCCGGTGGCTCCAGTGGCAGTGGCTCTTTGCCCATAGCCGCGGCAGCGTCCAATGCGGACGGTGGGGCTACGGGCGCAAGCGGTGACACCTCCACGGCAGCCACCACATCTTCCTCGGCCTCCAGCAGCGTCGCAGCCAGTAGCAGCAACAACATGACCAATATTTCAACCAATGGACACGACCCCAACCAACTCAATGGATTCACTGTCAACAAGACCAGCCTTGCCGATGGCGTTGGCGCTATTATGGATGCACGCAATAATCACGACGACGTCGCCGTCAGCCCCAATCGCAATATTCACCTGGACAAATCGAACCAGGAGATAATACGTCTGATTGGACAGTACTTGCAAACCGTGGGCTTGGATAAATCGGTGAAGACGCTCATGAGCGAGTCTGGGTGTTATTTGGAGCATCCGGCTGCCACCAAGTTCAGGGAGCACGTCTTCTCGGGCGAGTGGAGCAAAGCGGATGCAGATCTAAAGGTGAGTGGCCGTTGTTTGTTTGTCATGCGAGCTGGAGCGAGGGGGGTATTCACGTCTGTCGTGACTGCTGTGTGTTTTTGTGCTACAGTTTGTTGACGTCGTCGAGCAGAGCCGAGCAGCTCAGCGTAGAGAATACGCCGCCCTCTCGCAACAGTGGCCAACGCATTTTGTCGTAATTTGATTTGATTCTAAAACGCAGTTCATGCTGTCAGAATAGAAACCAAATGTTTTATATTTGCTTACAACTGTTTACTTGCTCCTAGCTTATTTACTTTGCATTGATATCAGCTTCTCGTTGTTCATTTCCATTTCTGTCTCTTTTCCCCATTACACTTGCAGGCGTCGCGGGCTCTCGAAAGTAGTCTCAGCAGTTCAGTTCGTTTGGTATTCGTCTTGTTTAGCACAATAACAATAACCCCATTCCCACCCTCAACCCCGCTTCGTGGCAACCGCTCTCGCTGGTTTCTACGCTGCTCTTTGAAAGTTGTTCTTCATGCCAAACGGCAGTAAATTTTGAAATGGAATTTTGTGTTCTTGCGGCTCTTGCGCGTTTACATTTCTACACACAAACAACAACAATCGCAAGCAGTACAAAAAGAAGTGGTGGCAGAATGAGAGCACTATTTGTGCACAGGCTATTACGCTCTCCAAACCACGTACGCGCTCCCAGTGGTGGAGCAGCGGCACTTGCAGCCTCAGCTGCTAAGCACATCGGTGCGTATTTTTACCAACAAACAAAGACACAAGGCGATACAGCCAGGCAGACAGAGACAGATAAACGAGAAAGACAAGAAAATAAAAACAAAAATACATGTACAAGAAATACAAGTAAACAAAACTGCACAAAGAACCCATTTAGATTCATTCGTCGTTAGTATGTCTTCCTACTTCTCCTTCTACTTACATATGTATGTTGTATGTATTGATGTGAGTTTGCCTTTGTTTTCGGTTCGAGGGCAGCACTGCCACCGTATAAAAAATATGAAAAATTCCCATTTCATTGATTTATTTTCTGCACCCACCAAATTAAAAATTCTACAAATGCTCTTTTCCATATGAATTTTCCTATTTCATTCATGACCGGAAGTTTTTTAGGAGAACAAATTAAAGTTTTAAATCTCCTCTAAAATATATGTATGAAAAAGCTATTAGGTTTTTGATGTATAATTGTCGCCCTAAAAAATTTACAAACATGAAAAATTGGCAGTAAATAGATTTAGGCATGAAAATAGCTGAACACGATGGACTAAAAACTGAATTATGCCCTAACTCGAGCTAGGCCATTATGGTTTGTGGCCACTGATACTCAGACAATGAAGCGCGACGCTTTTACACTTTGTTATAACTTTCTCGAAATGTTAAGCGGTTATGTTTTCACTTTCTTCTTCTGCGTTTAATGTGGCGCCAAAATAGTATACAAACATAGATACTTTATGAAATAAAATCAAAGTCGTACCAGATTTAAAAAAACACACAGTACAGTTATATACATTAGTACATATGTAAGTGCTTTTATAAAAATATAAAAACTGTTTAGTTAGTTTGTAAAACGATAGCAAAAACGTAAGCCAAAACTATCAATTCAATCGAAGCGAATTGCTTAACAACAAACAAACAATGACTTGACTTTTGTTGTTATTGGATTGTTGCTGTAGCACAGTGGCAGAAGCTGAGCGCCTGCTTCAGAGGACAATAAGCACAATAAGCTCTCTACGCATGCTAAGGTCAATCACATTACGCCAGTTTGACAGTTTCTTTTGTCGTTGTTTTCGATGTAATGCAGTTGATATGATCACACATATGCACAGCCGAACACACGCATGCCGCCAATATGTATACGAAATACGCCGAGCAGCAGGGTAAAATTTTTGCATAAAAGGAATATACGATTTAAATTTTTATTTAAATTTAAATCATAAAATCATCTTATATGGTATGGTAAAAAATATGCTCACTAGATAAGTGCTTGGTCGTGCGAGTGCGAGAGGTCATAGGCTCGAAACCCAGCAGGATCATACCATCTGAAAGAAAGAGAATTTGTTTTTGGCACAGCGCCAATTGAATTGCCGAGCTTTTGACTTCTTTCCGCAGGTATTAATTTCTAAGGCGACCCAAAGCAGTTACACTTCTTCGCGGGCAAATCAAAGCCTGATTTGCACGTACATATGTATTTGAATCGATCCAATAGTTCCCTTAATCCAGTAACTAGGTCCAATTCTAGAATCGCCCTACTGATATTTTGACCGCAACTGTATATGCGCAATTTTAATTGCCCCGTATGTGTTGTTTAGGCTACGGTGCATTCATGCGCTTGTATGTATGTCCAAAGTAATTATATAAAGCTACCAGCAACAACAACACTTCCATTACTATAATTATTTTTATATTTGATCAATTATTTTGCCAATCAATCATAGTTTTCTAACTTGCTTTCGCTTCCTCAATACGCTTCATTTGTGTGTGCGTTTTCTTAATATTTGTGTCTAGTTATTTATATTTTCCCTCTCTCTTTCTTTTTGCTGCGATAACAGCAATATTGTTTGTTGATAATTCCTAAGCAGTTTAATTTTACCCTACACATATTGTAAAAGCGTATATGTATTAACTTTGTGCGAAAATTGTAACGCATTATCAGAAGCGTCGTAGGTAAAGACAAACATAAGTATGTACATATTTAGAAATGATCAGAATCTGAAGCAGTCTGATTTTCTGTGGTCACAGGAGGGAAAGAAACAGTTGTCCGATTTGAAATAAATTTGGTTAGTTTAAGTGCCGAGATTACCCATCGATATAAGCAGACGCGTCCTGTCAGCAAGCAATCGCGCTTTCTCCTGTCATGGGGTGGCAAGCATGTTTCATACTTTTTGCTGCCGTGCCGCCGTATCCTTGCTGCTGTCTTCCACTTTCTGTCGAATATCATTGCACTGCATCCCTTTTTCCACATGCCCAGTAAGCTCCTATCATTTCATTGATGGATGTGCTGTTCTAAAGTTATACACAATTGTGGAGCTGCTAAAAAAAATTCCACGCCCCTTATCCTACGCCCATAAATTTTTTTTAGTGGGACCACTCATCCAAGAGTCGGTTGCATACGGAATTTCAATGCTGCACGACTTTTAGATGCAAAGCTATTCGATGTAAACAATTTTGTTTGTATGGGCGGTGTCGCGCCCCCTTGTCCAATCGGGTCCAATTATAAATCAGAACCATCCCTAAACCCACTCAAGCACACTCACTGAATTGTTAGGTATGTTAGAAAAAGCCGAATATGCCATTGAAAAATCAGAGGTATGTTAGAAAAAGCAGTCAAGTGCGAGTCGGGCTCGCTCACTGAGGGTTCCGTACCAGAAATACCCTTTTTACCGTTCGAATTTAGTTTCTCTTTGCCCGTCTGGCCATAAAATTTTTTACATTTTGACCTACATCTTCGAAACAAATTCACCTAAAATTATAAAAAAAAAACATTTTTGGAATCCACGGACGTAGCCCTTTCTAACGATACCCCTCAATATGTAAACAACAAAAATTTTTCGCTGAGGAAATTTTTTACTATGGTAATCTTAAATAAAATTTAAAAAAATAGAGAAAACAAATTTGTCGAAAAAGGTTGCAGTTTTCCAGTAATCTATGACTAAAGACCTACTAACTGATTTTATCAAAATTTTAGCTTAAGAAATGTAGAAAGGGGTTCAGAAATTGTGTGTGCAGATGGGATCATGTGGGGACAGGTCCGTTTTTTTAACTATATCTTTCTAACCCATTTACATAAAATTCAAAAAAAATACATTCTATAATCTATGGACGTAGCCCTTTCTAATGATACCCCACTCGATATAAACAGCAACAATTTTTTTCTGAGGGAGTCATCTTAAATTTAAAAATTACAAATTCGAAAAAAGCCGCAGCCACTCAGTCATGCGTGATAAAATACCTAGTAAGCCTGATTTTATCAAAATTTTCGGTTAAGAAATGGTGTGTGCAGATGGGATCATGTGGGGACAGGTCTGTTTTTATCACCTTTTTAACTATATCTTTCTAACCCGTTTACATAAAATAAAAATAAAATACATTTTATAATCTATGGACATAGCCCTTTCTAACGATACCCCACACGATACGTTTTAAAAATATTTTTTTTTTTTTTGTCCGACCCGAAAACCTTTAAAAATTATAAAAAAATATTTCTGAAAATGTTTCTTAACTTTTTATAGTGAAAATGTATTTAGGTTATTAACACTTAACATCGTGCCAAATTTCAGGTTTCTACGATTAAAATAAAATTATATAAAAAAAAACTTTTTAAAAATAAGCTTTAATTTATTTAATGTACTAAAAAGTAGAAAATAAATTGTTTCCAAGTCACCTGTATCTTACTATCAATAAAAGCTTGGGGCGCTCACGTGTTCAATATTTGTCAACCAGTTACCACAATATTTTATAGAAATAATTTTTTGCAAATAGATTCTAGTAATGAAAGATATTTTGAATATGGATATTGAGCGCACAAGCTTTTATTAATAGTAAGATACAGGTGACTTGGAAACAATTTATTTTCTACTTTTTAGTACATTAAATAAATTAAAGCTTATTTTTAAAAAGTTTTTTTTTATATAATTTTATTTTCTACTTTTTAGTTTTCCATAAATTAAATTTTAGAGCTCTGAAATTTTTCGCAAAAAGAATTTAAAACTTGCAGAGCAGTACACAATATTTAGGGTATTCATAGTGTCTCCTATCGTCATATCCTTAATTTAACAAATAATACGGCTGTGATCGACCCTAATATTCGTGGCATATTTGTGGCGCGATGAGTTGTTGTTTTGCGCGCAAGGCGCGGCGAGTAAGTTCCTATCGTTTTTCATTGATGTGTGGTGTACCTATAATTATAAATTGAAGCCCGTGTGTAGTTGCTTGAAAAGTGCCACGCCCCTTATCCTACGCCCATATAATTTTACCAGTGGGACGACACATCCAAGAGGCGGCTGCATACGAAATTTCAATGCTGCACGACCTTTAGTTCCAAAGCTAGTCGAGATCAAAAATTTTTTTTGTATGGGGGGTGCCACGCCCCCTTATCCAGTGCCCCCCTTATTTTCTCAGTAGAAGGATATGGATATGTAGTAAGTTCCTACCGAGTTTCATTGATGTGTGATGTGTAGTTCTAAAGTTATACACAAATCTGGAGTTTATAAAAAAGTGCCACGCCCCTTGTCCTACGCCCATAAAATTCCACCAGTGGGACGACACATCCAAGAGGCGACTGCATACGAAATTTCAATGCTGCACGACCTTTAGTTCCAAAGCTAGTCGAGATCAAAAATTTTGTTTGTATGGGGGGTGCCACGCCCCCTTATCCAGTGCCCCCCTTATTTTCTCAGTAGAAGGATATGGATATGTAGTAAGTTCCTACCGAGTTTCATTGATGTGTGATGTGTAGTTCTAAAGTTATACACAAATTTGGAGTTTATAAAAAAGTGCCACGCCCCTTATCCTACGCCCATAAAATTTATTGATTCATGTATTGGGCTCTAGATTAGGCATGTATGCAAAGTTTCAGATCTCTAAGTAGTCGGGAAGTGGGTGAAAAATTGATTACTAGATTTGACGACATACATACCGGATGTGAACCTAATATAAAGCTTATAAAAAGGTCGTTTTATATACACACTCCCAAAACAAAAGTGACCTTATAAGTGTTCCCGTTTTTTCCCTTTTAGGGGAACGGAACCCTAAAAAGCCGAATGGCATATTGAAAATTCAAAGGCATGTAGGGTATATACTATAGTATATGGAAAAAAAAGCCGAATATACGTTAAGGTATTTTTAGTTGTCATTTTTTCGGAAAGGTAATACCATCAGTATTTGATAGAATTAAGTTTTTTTAATTTTGAAAACACTACTAGCGAATGAACAATACTGCAACTGGAACCTCAAATAACCTCCTGTTTTTATAAGAGTTTTTGATAACCCGATTCGGAATCGGAACAAATAAATATTTTAACATATTTTCCACAACAAACAATAGTACATATATTTATTTATTTATTTATTTAATTTATATCTTATAAAAGTACATATATTTATAAACTGTTAAAAAAACTGCTCGGTTCTGATGCTTCCTTACACAAGTAAGGGTTGTTGTGCGCCCAAGCCAGTCATACCATTAACATTTTCTTTTATATAAATGCATTATTTTGGTGCTTTTATAATATCCTTAATTTGAACTTTCTGACACTCTCTCTATCTTATTTCTTCTCTTACGCTGCAGGAGCTGGAGCCGCTCATTGACAATGGCAAGCCCTCGACCATAACCGAAATGAAATTTATACTGCTGGAACAAAAGTATCTGGAGCACCTGGATGACAGCTGTCCACTGGATGCGCTGCATGTGCTCCGCAACGAACTGACTCCGCTGCAGCACAATATTTCGCGTGTGCACCAGCTCTCGTCGTACATGATGTGTTCCAACACTCACGACTTACATTTGCGCGCAAAATGGGCGGGCAAAGGCATGAAGTCGCGAAGCCCAGTGATGGAACGCCTGCAGGCATATCTGCCGCCCTCGGTGATGATGCCGCCGCGCCGCTTACGCGCACTGCTGCAACAAGCAGTGGAGCAGCAGGCGCAGCATTGCCCCTGCCACGACATGGCTTGGGAGACGAATTTACAGAATGTGTCACTACTCACCGATCACTGCTGCGCCACCGAGGGCTTCCCAATGCAGACCATACAGATACTCAACGATCATTGCGACGAGGTGTGGTTCTGTAAGTTCTCCCCCGACGGCCTGAAGCTGGCCACTGGCGGCAAGGACGCCACAGTCATAATCTGGGATGTGGATCCCTTCAAGCTGACACTTAAGAACCGTCGCATACTGGACGGCCAGTCGCAGATGAGTGTATCCTTTGTGAGTTGGAGTCCCGACTCCAAGCTGCTGTTGGTGGGCGGCCCTGAGGACTCGCCCGAGGTGTGTATCTGGAGCGTGGATACAGGCAAGATGATGGTGAAGATGTCGCAATCGATGGAAGACAGTTTGTCGTGCGGTGCTTTCAATCGCGATGGAACGCGTTTCGTGTGCGGCGGCCAAAAGGGGCAATTCTACTTGTGTGACCTTAGCGGAACCATGCTTGACTCGTGGGAGGGCGTGCGCATCAACAGCGTCGCCTTCCGTGCCGACAATAAGACTATATTAGCTGCCGATAATCACTATCGCATCAGAGGGTGAGTTGTGGCATTGTGTTGTATGTGCGCCTATTTAGATAATGAGTGATGTTCTTGGGCTTCACAGCTACAACTTCGACAATCCACGCGCAGATACCGATATCCTTCGTGAGCCGCATCCCATCATGACGTTCAGCATCAACTCAGCGGATCGTTATGCGCTGCTGAACATAGCCAACCAGGGTCTGCACTTGTGGGACATCGAGGATAAGTGTCTGGTGCGTCGCTTCCAGGGAATACGGCAGAGCAATTTTGCCATACATTCCTGCTTCGGTGGCGTGAACGAGAGCTTCGTGGCCAGCGGCAGCGAGGACAAGTTAGTCTGCATTTGGCACATCAAGCGCGAAGAGCCACTGGCCAAGCTGTCGGGGCACACGAAGACAGTGAATTGCGTCTCCTGGAATCCCATCTACACGTCGCTGCTAGCGTCGGCCAGTGATGATGCTACGGTGCGGATCTGGGGACCCAAGACACACAGCGCAAACGCCACGCCCGAGAGTGATGATTGCTCCTCGTGTTCGTCCTCGTCATCCTGGAATATGACTTCATAAACGCTTCACACTCACTCACCCACATACATACACATCCATGCATAGTTTTAGGTGTTAGGAGTAGTAGTCGAACAACTTTTTAACAACAACAAACACTTTACTTTAGCGAAGAACACAAAAATAAGAGAAACAAAAGAGTTATTGGAGTTAGGTAGGAATAATTTCGTCGGCGTCAGCGTATATGCCGATCAACATTTAATTAGCAGGAGCGCATCAGTGCGCAGTCGCGACAAATGCAACCCGGAGTAGCGAGTACGGCGCCTGAGAGCATTCACTAGTGCTTTTTAATTTTTTTTATTATTAAAATTTATCTATTTGCGTTATGCCTGTACCACACTGCTTCCGATTTTTGTCGACGACTCATTGCTTCCGACTGTCGTCGACAAACGTCGGCGACTACAGTCGGTAGCACTATCACACTGCCGACGACAGTTAGCAAGAGTCGGTAGCGTGTCGCCGACAAGAATCGGAAGCAGTGTGATACCGGCATTAGCATTTAAGCGACACAACAACAAAACTTTTAATTTACCATTTTAGCTACAGAAGAAATTAGCGGAAAAACAGAGCCAAAACTCAAAAGAAACAAATCAATAAGAGAATGTAAGCTAAAATTATATTCGTTGAAATATAAGGAATCGTAAATAGAAATTAAAAAATCGTAAATCTTACTACATTTAGCAAATGAATATTCGATATTATGTCTGCTCACACATACAGACGGAAACACTGTATATGCGCTAGGTTACTTTTAATAATTCATACACTATTTTTCTTTTAAAATATGTTTCGTGGAAAGGCAAATTATTACGTTAACACTCTCCACGTGTGTAAAAAACATACACCCTTTTACGCTACGACACTTTAGCCCACACCGTTGCCCTTTCATCCAACCATCATAGCAACATACTAAATTTCTGATTCTAAATGTAAACGTAAAGAAACAACAACACAATTTGTAACAGTATGTAAAACGATTTTATAGCTAAACAAATACAACAAATTTTAAGCATTATTTCAAGCTGTCTACTCTCTTTGGTTCGATTTTGCACATTTTACCGCCACTCCTACACGACGCTCCTGTTCCTGCTCCACACTTCCATGCTTACAAGTGCATGTATACACGTACTACGTAGTGTTAATAAAATAGTTTTCAAAAAGACATTTTGTCATAACAATTTGTGAGCCATTTTTTTATGTTTAATGTAATGAGTCATATCTCAATATTGGCATAAGTTTAAAAAATTTAAATTTTTTACAAATTTCGAATTTTTTTATATAAACAGAAAAGCTTAAATTAGCCTTTGTATTAGTGGTTGATTAGTATTGGGCCTGATTAGTAGGTTCGGGTGCTGCAGTTGTTAAGACGTCGAACTGAAAATATTAAGCGCGAAGCAGATAACATTTTTTAGCCAACATTTAAATCACTTAAATTTAAAAATTTTATAAATATGCATGACATTTTTTTACTCAAAACTTTTAATTATTTTCTTCAATGTTTCACCCGGCATTAAATGTTTAAAAAAATCTCTTCAATAAATTTACAACATTAAAACAAAATTTTACTGCCTTTGAGAGAAAAAAACATACTGAGCAACAAAAGCTTAAATTTTGTCAAATTGCATAAGCTTAAGTGGAGAAAAAGTATAATAAATAGAGAAGCAAAATAATAACTAAGCATTTGCCCCATGTTCCCTCCTAGACTTAGGATCACATATAGTACATAAATATAAGCAGTTAACTTTTAATACTAATATAAAACGGTAAGAGTGAATTGTAATTGCATTAGGTTAAAATGTTAAAAAAGTATCAAGAAATTAGAACGTACAAGGTTCGTTTTTTTTTATTAAAAACGTGCATCTACAATCTATGCACTTTCCTCCTGTCCCATGGAAAGTTGATTCCAATTGGCGGAACATCGGGTCGTCACTAATTATGCAAAAATTTGCTGCTGTTCAATTTTGGTTGTTACATTTTGAATTTGAAATGGCCTCCAATTGGAGTAACTTACTTTTTTTCACAATTCTGGAACATGCCTGCGCATCTACAATCTATGCATTTCAAACTTTCATTCAATTTGACCATTTGCAGTTCGCAGTGGCATGAAATCATCATATGATGGGAAAAGTCGATGATGAACGCCACAAAATATCTCCTTTTCAGCAGTTTTTGAAAATTTTTAGCTTAAAGTGCCGGCACTTGTCAAATGCAAACCAAATTTCCTTGATTGACATATGACACGATTGATTTCAGAAAATTTTGCATAATAGTTGCACATTCAATTATACTTTTTGCGTCTTTCCCATCCCTTTGGTCTCTGCCATTTAAGGCACAAAATTCGAAAGATTGTGTAATTTGCCAGGCCAAGAAGTTGCAATATTTAACAGAACAATTAGTCTTTTCGAAATTTTTATTCTGAAATGAAGAAATGCGTTCACTGCTAAATTTAACAAGCAAGCATGAGTAAATTACAATTTTAAATATTATAGCATATATACAAAATGAAAAAATACAAATATACAATGTCTTATTGTAATTTATGCATATACATATAACATATAAACATTAGCGCGTATTTAAAATTAACACAAGCAAAAGTAATAAACAACTAAAGAAATGTATTAAAACTATATAAAATCAGCCTTTGTTTTTAAAAGTGCCGCTCCATGTACGCGGAAATACCACTCTTCCAGTATTCTTTAACAATATATGTGGGAAGTATGATAAGTGCCGCTTCGACACGGCCCAAAGGAGCGCCCACAAAAACAACACCGAAGACAAAAATCAATGAGCAGAGATGATGACCGATTACGAGCAGCTGATGTATGCTTAAGCCTAGCTCTGTGGTGTTATCGCGCCAGACCATAATGGGCAATAGGAAGAATTTGGAGAAGTTTGCAATTGAGACGGCTTTTAGCAGCGTGAGCGTGTATCTGCGCAATCCATGGCGCTGGAGCGCACGGCTACGCAGCAGAAACGTGACGAGCACCAGAAAAGTTGTGAGAAGTAGGTAATCTGAGACGAATTTAGCCTTGATTACACATAATGGACTAGGATCTTAATGTGTTGTGCCTACCGAATATGTTCTGCAGACAGCAAATATAGAAGCCCTTCTCGTGCACTAAGTCGTACTGTGTTGAGTGGAGCGTATTTTCAGCACGCTTTTTACGCCACAGTGCAAAAGACTCCAGCAGCAAAAGCACCAGCGACAATTTCCAGTGTATCTAAAAAAAGAAACAAAGGGGCTTGATGGACAATATGATATGTACATCAATCATCAATAGTTACCTTGAAATCGCGATTGAAAAGCATGTGCCTGAAAGCTTGCTCCGAAAGCAGCATTGCATCCACCAGTGTTATGACCAGCTCGAATTCAATGTACTTGTCGGCAATGCGATGACATTTTTCCTGTGCAAAGAAACAGAGAAATTAAACTAAAATGGAAATTTTTAGCGTGTGGGAGAAACTTACACAGCTCACAGTTTTCACAGAATTGCTATATTTCTTGTGCAACTCCCACACACCATTGCCGCAATTAATGCATATGTACTGCGGTTTCAGCTGAGATTGTGGCATGGTTGGAATGTTTTGTGTTTTGTTGTGAAAGTCTTTATTGTTCCAATTTTTTTATGTTAATTTGGCACGGCTTTAAAATGTAAACAAATCATATTCAGCGCAGCAGCTGTTCATGACATTTGCAGCATTGCCAGCGTTAATAAATAGGTACGTTCGTAAATGCAACCCAGCGGTTGCACTGCAAAGCACTGCGTTCGTAAAAGCAAAATGGCGCAATACTACTGCGTGCAACGCCTTCGTTAATGCAACGGCTTGGCACCGCAGTGACAAATTTCTGCAGTTTTCGCAGTCATTATCCTACTGTTGCCGTTAGCAAAACACGAAATGGAAACGTAGAAAATTTATTATAAATGGATCAAAATTTGTTTGTCATCTTGTATAAAGATGGAATACATCATCTGGATAGGTTTTTATTGTTTTAAAGTAATTATTTACTTTCGGGATCGATCTTTCTTTCTTTTTCAGCTGGTTTTTAGCACGACACATCTCTCTTTCACTCGTTTTACCCTTTCTTTATTGAAATTCATTAAAAGACTCTCACTTCGAGTTTCGCAATTATCAATTAATGCCTTAACCAAAATTTCCATCCTGAATCGCGTTCGTTAATTCAACAAAAAGTTCTGCAACCAACCTGCAAACGAAATCAGCTGATCGGGCAGTGACAACTGAAGTTGGCTGCACTGCTACTGTCACTGCACGAATTTCCTGCATTTACGAACGTACCTAATATCTCCGGTGGGTTAATATAAGTTTAGGCCCAAATTTTGAAGATTAACTAGATCGGCAAAGGCAGGATATATGCCAGATTCGACCATTGGAAACCTGCATAATTCAAATTATATTTATACTTATTAATGATATGTTTAAAACAATAATAATTACAAAATTCAAGCTCACGTTGGAAATGATTCACGGCGATGCTGCCTTCTATGACCCGTCTGAAAGAAAAAATGTTGTGAGTAATGCCTGTTGAGACATGCCCTGCAGACACATCTTATAAAAATGCATCTCATATGAAATGCATTCATTCATTAATCACATTTTACCCGTTTTATTCTCGCCTCCTGCCACTCCTCGTCATACAACGCAAAGCCCTTTTCAACCAATGCTTTGTTTACTTGTAAATCAATTTCGCCAAAAGTGTTACACAGCACAAAATGAAAGATGCGATTCTGTCCAAAAATATAATATTATTAAGATTAAAAAGCACAATTCCAAAATAAAACACGTTTATTACCTCTTCATCGATTTCCGACACTTGTGCGTAAATAGGCAAATCGCATAACAAAGATATGAAATATTTCGTAGCTTCAGCCACCCAATGCAACCCGCGGGGTTTAATGTGCGACAGACATCCGCGCATTGCTTGTGGCCAAATACTTGATGTTTTCAATAGGAATTTCCAGCACCGTGCCGTAGTCCAAGTACAGCACCTACCAGATTAGAATTCTCATTAATCATGGAGGTCAAATCAATGGTCAAATCAAAGCACTAAATCCATTTATTACGGGTGAAAGCAGTTCCGCACGATACCACATGTTCTTGAATAGAGCTGCACAAATTTGCCCGGAAATAATGCATACTCGAGGAATATGAAATTCTTCTGGAGAAGTGGATGCGTAGAAGTGCCTAAGATTGCAATATGAAAATTAATTTAGAAATTCAGCTAGTATATGTACTTACTCAATATCATTCATAAGATTGTCCAATTCGTGATTTTCTTTTCGAAAATGGAACCAAAACTTGAAGGGGCTATGAATCTAAAAAAATAGTACGAATCAAGTTGGGACCCAAATTTACACATTTGTCTGTCTAAAAACCTCTGAGATGAAAATGGGAAAAATGGTACCGCGTTGTACGTGCCTTGACATATTGTAGGAGGGAATTTTTGCACCAAAAACTACAGTATTTTCGGGAAAGTCCAAACGGTACACCAAATCATTCTGAAATTGTTATATTTTATAAGCTGTAGCATTTATTGCATAAGTATATTCTTACTAAGGCACTTTCGGGTACAGCCTCGTCGGAAGTATTTAAATCACAATTTTTATCCGGTGACTGGGACTCTAGTGATAGCAGCGCATCAATTAAAGATTGTTTGGGTGATTTTGGATGAGCCGCCCACTGTGCTTTGTTTGCCCTCCATTTTCTTCTGAGCTTCTTTGTTATTGGCAAGTAATACCGACTTTTTAAAGGTACTCTCGATTCGATCAATTTCTTCCTCGTAAGAGCTGTTCAAGTTCATTTCCGCTGGCAGCGGATTTAATTTTGTTTTCGTACAAAAATACTGAGCAGATGCCAGCTGGCTTTATGGAATTTGAGGTACGCGCCGACACATAAGCTTTCTGAGACGTGGGTGAAATTTCGTTCCCATCACTATCTCTCGCATATTTCGACTCTGATATATTATAGGACCCGCACTTTGCCGTTGTATATTTCTGTGGATTTCGAGGAACAGCATGCGTGAAGCCTCCGTATTTGTGCTCCTGCTGTAACAGAAAAAACGTTAAACAAGAATCAAATCTAAAATGTAATGACGAAATAAGCAGCACCTTGGTTCCACGGTTCCACTCTTCGCGCGAACTCCCGAACGCTGTGTCGTCTTCCATTACAATCCTCCTTTTAGTCTTAAAATTCCTGCAGAAAACAATTTTCCTTTTGAGCAATTAGTAATATTAACAATTGTATTTCTTAATTAATTATTGAGCTTTTTGCGTGCTCGCTCGTTTTTTCCGCAGAACAGCTGAGTGAAAGTGGGGTTATGGTCATACTGTGGGGTAGGTCATGGTTATAAATGTCACTTCGGTAAATGTAAATATAGGTACGTTCGTAAATGCAGTAAATTCGTGCAGTGACAGTAGCAGTGCAGCCAACTTCAGTTCCACTGCCCGATCAGCTGATTTCGTTTGCAGGTTGGTTGCAGAAACTTTTGTTGCATTAACGAACGCGATTCAGTATGGAAATTTTGGTTAACGCATTAATTGATAGTTGTGAAACTCGAAGTGAGAGTCTTTTTATAAATTTCAATAAAAAAAGAGTAAAACGAGTGAAAAAAATATGTCGTGGAAAAACCTTGTTGAAAAAGAGAATTAGATCCATACCGAAAGTAAATTATTACTTTAAAACAATAAAAACGTATCCAGATGATGTATTCCATCTTTATACATGATAACAAACAAATTTTGATCCATTTAGAATAAATTTTCTACGTTTCCATTTCGTGTTCTGTAACCGGCAACAGTAGGATAATGACTGCGAAAACTGCAGAAATTTGTCACTGCGGTGCCAAGCCCTTGCATTAACGAACGTGTTGCACGCAGTAGTATTGCGCCATTTTGCTTTTACGAACACGTTGCTTTGCAGTGCAACCGCTGGGTTGCATTTACGAACGTACCTTATTTATCCTAGAGCAATGTCAATATTTATCCTAGAGCTTCTTCTTCTAAATTGTAAAAGCGGCAAATTCGTGCAGTGGCATCACTTCAAAAAGAAAATTTTTGAGTTTGCCTTAAAGCTCCCTTTAAATTAACTAGCCCAGCCCTAACAGTTAGCCAAAAAACTCACTTGTAAGGCCTTTTCAACCAAATCTTCATAAAGCCGCCTCGGATTCATTTCTTTCTCATGCATGGCACCAATATTAACCAAATCTCCTTCCGCAACTTGTCCATCTGTCCATCACAGCGCGACAAATCCACATAGTGACACATCTCCAGGCCGGGTGAAAAACAATGGGGTGAAAAACAATGTCCAGGCCGGGTGAAAAACAATGGGGTGAAAAACAATGTCCAGGCCGGGTGAAAAACAATGGGGTGAAAAACAACGTCCAGGCCGGGTGAAAAACAATGGGGTGAAAAACAATGTCCAGGCCGGGTGAAAAACAATGGGGTGAAAAACAATGTCCAGGCCGGGTGAAAAACAATGGGGTGAAAAACAATGTCCAGGCCGGGTGAAAAACAATGGGGTGAAAAACAATGTCCAGGCCGGGTGAAAAACAATGGGGTGAAAAACAATGTCCAGGCCGGGTGAAAAACAATGTCCAGACCGGGTGAAAAACAATGTCCAGGCCGGGTGAAAAACGAAGCATGGAATTCCGGCGATTTCATCTTCAAAACACATAACAATGGCCATTATTATACATAAAACATATATTAGTAAAAACCTTATCTTTGTTGTCCCGCACATTGTTCCGCGCGACAAAATAATTGTCTCGCACATTGTTACGTGCAGCCAACTGCGCTGGATGCAGAAATCTCCTGCTGTTGTGCCAAACTGTTGCATTAACGAACGCGATGCGCGATGCACGCAGCAGTATTGCGCCATTTTGCTTTAACGAACGCGATGCTTTGCGGAGCAGCCACAGGGATGCATTTACGAACGTACCTTTTTCGTGTTAACGTCTTATTTAGTACATACTTATCTCGTCACACAGCGAGAAAACCCAAAAAAATTTTTGCCTGTTATTGGAGCAGAACCTATTTTGTATATCAGAGTGTTTTCAAGATATATTTTTTCGAACATGAAATAAATGAATATGTAAACTTACGGCAGTTACTGGATGTAAACCATCTCTTCTCTTTGATTGAATGTGTAGTAACAATCCGTCACTGGCTTCTCTTCAGGCGCAGTAAAATGTAAAAAAACAAAACAATTTAAAAAGCACAGTATAAAAATGCTCACAATATTAAATTTGAAATTGAAAATGTCTACTTTAAATTACTTATAAAGCTAAATAAATAATTGTCGTCACAGCCCACGAATGAGGAATAGGCCTAGCTTTCTCGCACTTACTTGTGTGTGCTTGTCATATTTTTCACAAACTAACGGGACCTACAATAACCGAATTCGAACGGGTTGAGAAGTTTTTCATGGCAAAGAATATTTTCGGAGAATAGCCAATTCATCTCGAGAAGTAGTGCCGCGCAAAGAAACAATTTGAAAACCAATGCTCCTTAGATGCTATGCGCCCCGGCTGAGAGTTGAACCGAAGCGATTCCGCATCAGCGACCAAGCACAAGCACTTAGTCCACTGAGCAACCGCAGCGTATATTTAATAGCATCAATGAAAACTGAAAACATCATTTGGTGAGGGTTTGTAGTATACTTTATTTTTTTTTTGTTAATTTTTTTATCTTCTTGTATATTTATATCTTAAATGAAAGTTTAACGGATATTAAAGTATGTTCGTGAGTATGTGTATAAAACGAAATATTCAATACAATAATTTTATATGCATTTTAATAAATAGTTTTTCTTTCTTGTAGTGTCAACTTAAGAGGAAATTTAACTTTTGCTAAATGTGTTATTTAGAGTGCTAACAAAAAAAATCTTGCTATATGTCACAAAGTTATAATTGTTTTGTCTGTTCGTAGAAATATACATACTTTAGTAATATTCATATTTTTAAGTGTGTTTTTAATTGTTTTTCTTACTAAGGTGCGCTAAGTTGACGTATTTCGACTTGCAAACAGCCGATACTACTGGTTTCTTTTTGACAGCATAATACTTCTCAATAGATTTTAATATAAACTCAAAGTAAACAGCAAAACTGCGATCAACGTCGAAGATCAGTCCGAAAAATAACAACACAGTTGTAAAACAATGAATTGTTTACTTCTGAATTTCTTGAAAAAAGTATGTTCGTGTATTCGCTTGACAAAAATAGTACGGAGTGATAATAAATCATGCATAAAATAATGAAGTAAGCAACAAGATTTTGACTCTGCGACGCAAGAACGAAAGCAGTCTCCTCCTTCGAATTTCTACTTAGAATCCCACCATGGTAATCAACAGTAGCTGTAGATTAGAACATCGCTGTTAAAAAATCTGATAAATCATTCCCTTAATGTCTACTACTAAATATTGGTGGGTCGGTATACACCGCTGCCACCTACTTGTCCTCCCGGCGCATGCAATGCATAATAAAACAAAATTTTACGAAATAAATTCACAACTGCCAAGGGAATTCCCCTATTTTTAGCGGCTAGCGCAACTAACATCGCTCTATGCACAGTAATGCTTCGATTCGATTTAACGACTTCTTCTACTCGATTGTCGTCGTATCCATTTACGTCGTTTTAGATTTGCCATTTCTCGGAACGGTGTACGATGTTTACCGAAGCATTATTGCAATTCGAAGGCGGCGTTTATTAAATCCTCATTTCTTTCTGTTTCTTTCATCAACAAGATTTGCGAATATTCCAAATATTTTGTCATTGAGAAGAAATGTTTGTATAAGGCGTTGGCTGGCGGCCTCCGAATTATATATAACCGTATATATAGTTGCAATTATGCTGTTGCTTGGTGTAATACAATACAATAATACAAATACAAAGCTTCAATTACAGCGACATTTCTTTTCTTTTTGCGATTTGCTTACATATATTATATGTGTATAATTGAATTGTTATAACATTTTAGGTAGGTAAAGTTAATATTCATAGATGTAAATTTTGTTCGTTTTTCAGTTTAATTGGTATAATTAATTTTTTTAGTTTTTTTCTTTATGTAAGATCACAATTATTTGTTTTTTAGTATTGAATGTTGTATTCAAATATAGTTTTAGTTGTTTGTTGTTTTATGTTTTCCTATACAACAATTATTTTATAATAGAGCATATGCATGTAATAAATTCATAAAGATACATTTTAGTTAACAATCGTTTTCATTTTGATTCTGAAATAAAAAATTCATGTTTTGTAAAGTTATTAAAAACTAAATGGAAAGTTTTGTTTGCTTGTTACTTGGTTGTTGTTATTGTATTATAGTGAGAAAGCGTTTTGTATGTAGGTGCGACTGCATGTATGTATGAATGTGTTTTAGGCATGAATTCAACTATTTGTTTAGTATCACAAAATATAACTATTTATTTAGATAAGTAGTTGGGGTAGTCTTTATATTTACTATAGACAAAAACTACATAGAATCGCAAAAAATTTGGGGGTTTCCGCACAATCTATCTGCTCTTCTTCTCCGTCGGAGCTTGCAGGGTAACAGCGTTTTGCATGCTGCGCCCTGACAGTTGTGTGCTCTCTTCCTCGGAGTCGCCTTCTCGTAGAGAAGTGCAATTGAGCAGAGTGGCATGCATTTGCCGTTGTCAATGTACAGTAATGCATCAAAAAATAGGGTCACTTTATTTCATTTAATCTTTTCGGTACGCAATTAAGCATTTGTGCGCCTATTTTTATGCAATCTTATTCAAAAAGTAAAACAGTTTCAAGTCAGAAGGAACGAGAAAAACGAACATACATATGTATATGAAATGACGTGACCGTATTGTTTGGTTTACTGTAATTTTGCTGATGGATGTCCACTCAAAAAAACTGTGTATTTATTTTATAAAAAAGTTGCATTTCCATATTTCTCATATTTTAATTGTAGCAGTTCTTCAGATTTTTAATAGCAAAGATCCTTTTTGCCTTGTTTCTTAGTTTAAAAATAAAATTAATTGCAATTTTATGTGGCATTTATGTATTTGTGGTATCTTTTTTTAAATTTTGTTTCTCTTGGTTTTTGGTAGTAACATCTTTTTACACAAAATTGATATAAACATATATAAACTATTGTTACTTTGCTTTTGATTTGTATGTTTCCATTAAAAGAGAGCAAATAGTACCAGCGAAATAAATGTAAAATACAAAATTACGGTTTTAGTAAATTGTTGTTGTTGCTGTTTTTTTAATAGTAATTATGTACATATTTTTTAGAGGTATGTTTGCATATTTTGTATTTTGAAATTTGGGTTAAGTATGTATTTTTTAACATATATTGTTGTGTGTTTTGGTAGACATAGGAAAATATTTTTTGCAGTTGAGATAAACAAAACAAACACACCAAGTGCAAGCACATAGTGGATTATACCGATTATACCTACGTGCTACATATATGAACTTATATTTTAAATTTCAAAAAAAGTTTAAAACAACAACGCTAAACAAAAAAGACAGACGCCTGCGATGGCCTGTTGCTATGTTACTAGAGGAGCTATTTCAATTAGACCTTGCAATTTAATAGAAATGTATACATGTACATATATAATTATTAAGTTTCGCAGTTGATAACATTCTAATGCATATGTGTGAAAGAGTGTGAGAATCAGCATTAAATACATATTTTACTTTTGCTTCATTGCTATTTTTTGCAAACTTTTGTTTGATTCAGTGAGATTTTTTAATTTGCTCACCTTACGTTAACATTGAACACAAATACACAGGGAAATGAACAGTTTTCAATTTGTTGTTTGCTTGTTTTGCAAAATTCTATTTAACAAAATATTTTTTAGTGAAAAAATTACTTAAATGTAACGTAAATAATACACACAATAAAAGGATAAACACAACTAAACACGTTTGCAACAATTCTTTGAATTCAGTCTGTGTACGATTTTCTCCCGTAGTTGGTTCTTGAAAAGTAGTTTTTTTCTCAGCAGAGCAAGGGTTGGGATCAAGGGTTGACGGGCGTACTTATAAAACAATATGCTCCAAAGAACGATAATATCTCTTTATAAACTCTATTCTTTTTTGTTTTGATTTTTGGTTTGCTTGAATGCGTATGTTGCGTATTTCTGTTTGTATTTGCGTTAATGTTGACGGCTCTCGATTGTTATTATTTATGATTTTTTTTTAGCTTCAGCAGATTTAATGCAGAGATAATTTTTCGTTAATTTTTTTGAAAATTACTATATTATTTAGACGAAAAATATTTCACTATATATTTTCATATTTGTATTTCTAAAGCAGCATTAGGAGTTCGTTGTTCATCGTTTTTTTATTGTTGTTTCATTTACTTGTTTTCTAAACAAATGTTCCTATTGATTTGAACAGCTATTGATAAGTTTGTTAGTTGCTACATGTTTAAAGTTGTTGCTTCCACAAATAGCGTGAAACATTTGTAGCATATTAGTTTTTTCTCCTGTAGCCTTTCTCTTTGCTGCTGTTACGAAGTAAATCTTTCAACTATAGAGATTTTACTTAAATAATTGTTTGTTGAAACAAATTCTCTGTACTTTTGATATATTTTCTCCTTCTCGTTTCTGCCCGTGTATATTTAGCATATGTTTTCGCCTTTGGAGTTGTTTGTAACATATTTCTTAATCATCGGAAAAATCGGAATCGCTCTCATCGCTTGTGCTTGAGAACAACTCGACAAAATGATAATCGCGCTGCTCAACATACTCCCAAAGATAGATCTACAAAAGAGAGAGAGAGAGAGAGAGATACAATGGGTGAAGGAACGTAAAATTGTGGAACGAGAGCATTTCCCTTTTTTAGGGTCAGACCAGACCGGCACACATTTTCCTTAGAATTCGTTTTATATTCGAGGGAGTTTGGTGTTAAAGTATGGCGCAAAAGTGAGTACATGAAGGCAAAAATGAGCACATGAATACGTGAATGGTGAAAATGATCAACATAATCGTGAATAAAAACAATGCAATAAAATTCTTTGCTTTACATTCTTGGGAATAATCTTAAGTGTGAAATAGTTCAAGAAACTTAAAAATGTCCACTTTTTTAAAGCATGTTTTACAAGTTTATTCATAAAGTGTTCGCAAATGCTTTGTTGTCATTTTAAATAGGAAATAATATTCAAATTACTTTAATGCGCTTATGTATTCACTCTTTCACTATAATAATAATAATAATTAAGTGCGATTTAGGCAAGGGTTGCACGACTTTAGCCTGATTTGATGTCTTGATTTCTTGATCACAGTGATATATTGGAGGTTAAACTTAAAACTAATTATTCTAACTTTAAATGCGTGTATAAACCGGTGAGTAAATAATACCGATAAGCTCTACAAAAAATAAAAAAAAAAATTCAAATTAAAAATAAAGATAAAGAAATCGAAATAAAACAATAAATTATTTACAAGTTAGCACTTGAACACAGCAGGATGAAGATATGTTTGTACGAGTATGTGCGTGTGTGTGTATGAGTTCACAGTAAATTTCTACTTAATTACCAATGTTTTATATTGATTTTGTACTTAATTTGCGATTTATTTTATTACTCGTTTTAAAAACTTGTTCTTTTAACCCTACCTCAAAGTTCCTTTACAAGTTTGTCGTTATACATCAAAACCTAAGATTTGTTTATGTCTTTAATTTAAGTATATAAGTACCAACAGGTTAATGTTTTTTTAAAAGTGAAAGCGAAAATTTTAAAATTTTTTTTATGAAATTGGGCCTGATGAATAAAAAGTCAGCAATTGCTAGCTAGCAATGGCTTACTGGCACCAGCAATTGCTTAAATGGCAAAAGCTTAGACTAAATAGCAATTGCTGACTTTCATATGAATAAAAATGTTGGCGATTGCTGCTTGTGCTAGGCTGCTGAAGCAAAAGCTAGATTCGATTATAAAGATATGTATGCCTGTGCGCATATACATACATACATGCACATATGTGCATTCTTCATTGCGGGTGCACAAAACATTCGGGTTTGTTTATGCGAACTTCTAACAGTAAATAATAGAGCATCAATATTTATAATATTTAATAGAGTATAAAATACAAGTGGGGCCCGGGCCACCTGTCGTGTGTGCCTGTATACACGACAGATAGTAAAACAATTAGCAACAATAAAACGCAAAGCAAAGTAAAAAATAAAAAAAATTTTAAAACCTGTGGGATTCGAACCCATGACCTGCCGAGTGCAAGCGCGCGGTTCTACCCACTGGGCTACACAACGAACTAGTTTCATTCACCTAAAGTCGTAGAAGACAGAAAGTGGACAGGCTGCAGGCAGACACTTTTTAGTCAGTCTGCGTTTTATATATAAGATATATATTATTATATATATAAGATATTATATTATAAGATACATACATATGTATGTACATACGTTTCAAATATGATTTAATTTCAGACGCAAAATCTTGATCTCTGCAATCCTTTCGCTCATCATAGATCTTCGAAGATTTAAAATATCGTCATAGCCCTTTCTAACGATACCTCACACGATACGATATAAAAATATTTTTTTTTGGGCGATCAAACTCTTTAAAAATTAAAATTTTTCTTAACATTTATTACTGAAAATATGTTTACGTTATGAAGACCTAACATCATACCGAATTGCAGGTTTCTTCATTGACAAAATTTCTGTTTATATACACACCTCTGGAAACAAAAGTGACCTTATAAGAGTTCCCGTTTTTCCCTTTAAGGAAACGGAACCCTAAAAATTGCCATTTCTACTTTTGAATGCAGCAAATGCCAAATAAAGACTAATTTGACCAAAATCTAGCATGGGGTACAGCAGCCTTAAAATTTCTTAAGCAATAGCTGAACTAACACAGCAATTGCTTCGTTTATTCATTCGCTATTTAGCAATCTTAAAAAATTCAGCAAAAGCTTAGCCAAATAGCAATTCCTGGGGAAAAAAGCAGAAGCTTGTAGATAAAGCAATTGCTGGTGTTTTTATTCATACAAATTTAAGCAATTGCCTGGAAATTTTAAGATATAGCAATTGCTTACTTTTTATTCATCAGGCCCATTATGTCCAATGTTGCTCACAACAAACTTTCTCTATGGTGGAGGGGCGTGGTGAGTTGAGAAAGCAGTATGTATTTTAGAATTTTAAATGCTTTATGAAAAAATTTGTCAATTTCTGTAAAGTAGTTTTTTAATTATTTTAATTAAACGGCCACATTTAATCGTTTTATTAAATTTCGTTTGCTTGATATCTTGATAGTGTGACGTTTTTGATATTATTTCTATTTTTATATTTAATTTTCAGTTTCGCTATATTTTCTGAGTTATTCAGACTTTGAATAGGCAGGGTTGCATTGGCAAGGACTTACTGGTTGTGGTTTGAGGCATACTAATTTTTAGCATTTTCTTAGGAGTAATTATTTTTTGGTTGGTAATTATGTATGTATGAATTTGTTTCTCTAATGGGCGAAGGACACTTTTTATGAAGATATGGAAGTATTTTAAATTAAAGGTATCATACTACATATAACTATATGAGCTGTTATTTTTGAAAGTGGAATAAGTAAAATTTTTACAAAAATGTAGATAATGGCAGTTATAGATAAAACATTTTATGATCTTTTTATGGGCAAACAATTTTATGTAAAAAATAAATGAGATTCTAGTATTTGGAAGATGGAAGTTTTAGCTCTTAAAAATTTTTACATTGAGAGTGAAATGTAAACATTTGAATATCTCGCAATAACAGAAAGTGGACTTCCACTTTCAAAAATAACAGTTCATATGTAGTTTGTATTCTTATGATTATAATGTATGCCTCTCGCTACCTCTATCTGCACTAATACTACTACAAATTGTTATTACTTACATGTATAAAAAGGCTTGGAAAAATAAGGTTTATTTGTTTGAATTGGCTCTTACGCTATAGTTTAACAAATATTAATTGGTGGTGTTTTTGTTTTGTTGGTTTGGTCAATTGTACGAGCACGCTTACTTATGTATGTATATGCGCTAGTTAATTAAGTATATAAATATATATACACATAAAGGTAAATCTAAATCAAATGCTAAAGTTAATGCTGAAGTTTGCTTTCTACATTTTCCAATACAGCCGAGCTTAGCCAGATCGCGCTTTTGTGGCCATTCAAAACGCGCGTTTCCTTTTTATTTACTTGGCGGACGTTTGGATACGCTTTCACCGTTTGAACTGCTTGATTCTGTGAGAGCAAAGAAAGTGTGTCTGTGGGTGGTGAGTGCGAAGAAATGCGCTCGCTCTCTGACGGGCGGTACTGGCTCAATAGTGTGCATGCTTTTAGGCGTAACCATTTGCGAAAGCAGCAGCCAGTAGACTAGGCGGATGTAGTAGTGGGCTGGCATAGCTCATACAAGAGACGACATTGTGCGGAATGACAGACAACAGGGACAATAGTAACGTAAGTAGCGGTATCACACCTGTTTGAGGGAATCACAAAAGAAGCTGTTTAGCCTTTTTAGCATGTTCAAAACTTGTGTTAGCTTAATTCTATGCAAATAGCAATAACGGTTAAACAGTGAGTGGAATTATTTTGTGAAGAAGTGTGTCATTTTCGAAACGTAAAAATTTGGAAAACGAGAAAGTAAACACAAAAGAAAAGAGCTACGAGTTTTTATTTTTTAATTAAACTACCATGAAACGTCAATGCTTATCAAATGAAAACAACTATGACCCAGCCCTGCCATAAAGTGCCTTTAAGCCTAATTAAAAATATCGAATTGGTTAGACGGATGGTTGCACACACAAAATTTTAACGCAGTCATATAAAATACTTGTTTGTACAATATTTCTGCATTTGTGAACTCACAATAAGAAAATGAACTAAACACAGTACAAACCAAAACGAATAGTAATAAATTTTATTTTAAAATGTATGTATGAACATATAATAATGAAATAAATAAATGTTGTCATTCTTCTCACTTTTGGTATTCATTTTCCAATTTGTCAGAGAAAACAACAATTTTCATTGCCTGTGCTCAAATAACTGCCGCGTGACATGGGACAATTTTCAGTCAAATTTTCGAAAATAGGAAATTTAAGTACACAGTTGCAGTTTTCTTTAAAAGCTAAATATAAGTTATTGATAAGCTACCTCGAATCATTTAAAATTAGCAAATTGCAAAACAATGCACATTTTTAGAGCTTTAATTTTTAATTCCATTATGTTAAATTTAGTTGAATTAATAAAAAAATGTAAACCAAAATAAAACAAAAACCCAAAGAAATAAAAAATGTGGGGGGTTATATGTGCTTACGAATGATACTCACATCAAGCAAATCAATGATTTCATTTCCAGCGCGATGCAGTTTGCGCGCACGCTTCGGACAACCAACATCGACCAGTTCACCGTTGGGTAGCGCGTGCTTGTAAAAGCATTTGTTGCCGAAAGGACATTTGCCTTCGCCCTATCCGTTGGAAGAAACGAACAGATTCAGTTAATAGAGTATTCGGCAACTAGGCGCATTCAAAAACAAAAATTTTTACAGACCTTCTTGAAATACTTGCAGTCTTTGATGCCAAGCGCCGTTCGATAATCACTCAGCAGCTTATCTTTCTCATCCTTGGTTTCAACCCAAAAGGCACTGGGACAGACAAAGTCCGACGAAACACGGCATTCTGGACAAGACCTGTAAAATAAAAACGTGCAGTCAAAGCTACCACTCGTAATGGCTTTGACTTTACCTCGTGATCTTGTGCTCAAATTGCTTGGCCTGTCGCCACTTGCGTATGCACTCCAAACAGAAGATGTGACTGCAATTAGGCAATATCCCGAAACGTTTCTCTCGTCCAGACTTTTCCATGATGGTATCGAAGCAGATGCCGCAGGTTTTATCCTTCGAGCGAGCAATTGCAAATGACAGCTCCATGGCTTGCTCGTGCTGTTGCAGGCACTCCTGGTTGTGTTTCCGTCGTTGCGCCTGATCATTGGGATGCAAACAGTATTGGTCGCACATCTTGCACAGTTCCAGATGCACTGCATACGCGCAATATATATCATAGGGGCAAGGATTCTCGTAGGGGCACACCATATTCATGGAGCCGGGCTCCGCGGTGGCTGCAATGCTGCTTATGTAGCCCACATGCGATACGCCAGCGCCCACCACATCCGCCCAGGATTTATTGTTTGCACCAGGAATCGCATTCTCCCCTTCCTCCAACCCATTACCAGCGACGACAATATCACAGTCGGTTGTTCTCATGTTGCCAAGCTTACGAGCGGTGGGTACGAAAACGGGCGCATTCGCCCAATCCCGTTGGCTGCCAGTGCTGCTGGGCTTTGGTTGTTGTTGCTGCGGTGCACTCATTTCACCATTAGTGCACAAGGACATTGATGAAGAGGTGGAAATAACGGCTTCAGCTGTAACAGAGTCGCTGTTGCTGATTGAATCGCCACCAGGGATATCGTGAGAGAAGCGGCACCTAGGCCCATAGCGACAGAAACCGCGGAAAAAGTAACGACAGATGTATGGATTAGATCGTGCTGCTGCTGCCGCGGTGGCTGATGGTTCTGCCGACGCTGTTGAAGCATTTGCTTGTGTTGCAGTTGTCGCACTCATCTTGGTCCTATTCTCCGCTGTTCCAACTTTGTGCACCGCTTTTGTTGCCAAAACACCCAAAGTGTCTGTTGTAGAGATAGCAAACGTACTTTATTCGCAAAAATTTGGTATTAAGCTCCGCCAGCATTCACACACGTAGCACGCGCACTCTGAAATACAAAGAAAATTTTAAGTGTATGTATTTTTATTTTATTTCCTACTCACTTCGATCCTCTAGCAAATTTTAACAAAAAGAAAATATTTTGCACTCATACTGTTTTGCTTGAGCATTACCTTTTTCATCTATTTTGCACATGCAAAAACAAATGCTAAGAAAAAATTTCAAAATTCCAAGACAAACGGATAAAAGAACCAGACACCAAGCCAAAGTAGCGTGCTCAGCTCAGACGACAGCTGCGCTGCTTGAAACCTCGAGGGCAAAACAATAACAACAATAACGAGCACAACTCAAACAATGACGGCATCGATTGCTCCTGCCTGCTGAAATCACCCTTGATACTCGCACATACTCACAAATGCTTGTCTATCTCTTTTTGACTGACTGAATTTGCGCTTTACCAACAAAAAAAAGATCGTACAAGGGCAAAGGCCACAGCCAGACGACCTGTGGTTGAACTTTATTTGTATTTTTAAATTTAATCAAGCAATTACGTTAACATTTTGCAATTCGTTGTAATTAGTTTACTACTGCTTGCTTTTCAGCCCCTCCGTCGTCGCGTCGCGTGACGGCCATTTACCTTGAACCCTTGAACTACACTCGCACTGAATCTATTTTCTCATACCCACTGCTCTAGCGAATATAATTTTGTCTTTCTATTGTTTGCTGCAATTTTACCTTTTGTTATAATTATTTGCTGAATTTATAAACTGTAAGTTGTGAAATTTTTTCCAATCGAAATTGCGTTCTTCTTTTCTCCCCACAAACACTTACTCAGGGTTGGGCTGGGCGAAAATAAAAACGTACCCCATTTTTTAAAAAAACGTACCTTTTCCATAAATTTCGTACCTTAAGACTAAACATTTTTTAGGATAGGGATAAGTTCGTCTTAAAGTTCGGTTAGATGAGCAAAATAAAAAAGGTCCTCCCTACGAATACAAACCTCTTAGAGGGATGAGTGCTTCCCTCCTTCGATGAGCAAAAAATCAAATAGGTCCCTTACTCTTTAAAGGCTACACGCAACTAGAACAAGATAACAACATAAAATCCATAGCCACTGAATAATATTTTCTGCCCATTATTCAATATTAGTTACTAGCACAGTTTTTTCACCCTCAATACAACCCTGAACTTTCATTCATTCCACTTTCCCACATTCTTTTTTGCTAGCAGGAATTTGTCAAAATTGTAAATGGGTACCATGTTCACGTGAGAGGAAAAGAGATAAGATATTTGGAGGCATGACTTTTCATATGCTAAACAGAAACAACTAGTGTTTCATGCAGGAATCCAGTGTTGTTATCTTTAGGGAAAATTCCCTACATGTAGGTTTTTTGTCTAAAAAAATGGGTGTAGGGAAAAAAAGGACAGATTTTTTTAAATCCTCTAAATGTAGGGAATTTTCAAGAGAAACAAAACAAATAAAAATTCAGCTTTCAATGCAAGGAATCTCATTATAAAAGCATGGTAGCCAGGGTAGGAAATCCCCGTACTTTCGTACTGATTTGGGTACATTTTATAAGCTTTATATTAACTTCGCTTTCTGTCCGCGGTATGTCAGTGGTATGTCGTCAAATCTGGTAATCAATTTTTCACCCCCTTCCCGACTACTTAGAGATCTGAAACTTTGCATACATGCTTAAACTAGAGCCCAATACATGAATCAATAAATTTTATGGGCGTAGGATAAGGGGCGTGGCACTTTTTTATAAACTCCAGATTTGTGTATAACTTTAGAACTACACATCACACATCAATGAAACTCGGTAGGAACTTACTACATATCCATATCCTTCTACTGAGAAAATAAGGGGGGCGCTGGATAAGGGGCGTGGCACCCCCCATACAAACAAAATTTTTGATCTCGATTAGCTTTGGAGCTAAAGGTCGTGCAGCATTGAAATTTCGTATGCAGTCGCCTCTTGGATGTGTCGTCCCACTGGTAAAATTTTATGGGCGTAGGATAAGGGGGCGTGGCACCTCCCATACAAACAAAATTTTTGATCTCGATTAGCTTTGGAACTAAATGTCGTGCAGCATTGAAATTTCGTATGCAGTCGCCTCTTGGATGTGTCGTCCAACTGGTAAAATTTTATGGGCGTAGGATAAGGGGCGTGGCACTTTTCAAGCAACTACACACTTGGGCTTCAGTTTATAATTATAGGTACACCACACATCAATGAAAAACGATAGAAACTTACTCGCCGCGCCTTGCAAGCAAAACAACAACAACTCATCGCGCCACAAATATGCCACGAATATTAGGGTCGATCACAGCCGTATTATTTGTTAAATTTAACACTGTGAATACCCTAAATATTGTGTACTGCTCTGCAAGTTTTAAATTCTTTTTGCGAAAAATTTCAGAGCTCTAAAATTGAATTTATGGAAGACTAAAAAGTAGAAAATAAAATTATATAATAAAAAAACTTTTTAAAAATAAGCTTTAATTTATTTAATGTACTAAAAAGTAGAAAATAAATTGTTTGCAAGTCACCTGTATCTTACTATTAATAAAAGCTTGTGCGCTCAAAACCTATATTCACACATATCTTTCATTACTAGAATCTATTTACAAAAAATAAATTAAATAAAATATTGTATCAAATGGTTGACAAATTTTGAACAAATGAGCGCCCCAAGCTTTTATCAATAGTAAGATACAGGTGACTTGGAAACAATTTATTTTCTACTTTTTAGTACATTAAATAAATTAAAGCTTATTTTTAAAAAGTTTTTTTTTATATAATTTTATTTATTTTTGCGTACGCGATTTTTTCCAGAAGTACGTTGAGATATCAATAGCGGGGTTAGACGGTCCTACATGTCGTCCAACATGTAGGACAAGCCGTGATGTTGGATCGTGTATACGCAAGAAACAACCGCTTGTCACACATGTGTGATGGTTTTCAAGATTTTTTGATATTTCTGCTCGCTTGTCAAACCATCCAACCTGTTTAAACACATGTAGGTCAAGCCTAGTGTATTTTGGCACTTTGAGAAATTGTCCGTGCTGTTAACATGATCACGGATAGTAAGGATTTCATTGAGCTGCAGCATGCAGTTGGTTCTTACTTTGAAATATACGTTAATTAGAAAAATTTAGGGATGTATAAAATTATATGAATAAAAATGGCTTTAATATTTTAATGCTATAGCATTTCATTTTGCATCACTATGAAAATGAATGCTATGCGCGAAAGATGCATAAAAGAGATAAATTAAATAATTTTCCTGAAACTTGGGAAATTAATGGCGGAGTTCATAAAAATAGAAACGCACAAAATAAAGTGCACGTAGCGCTAAAAAAAACTAATTGATTCGAATGCTATCGACGAGAGCTGCGAACGCCCATTCTTTTTCAAAAGTCTCATTTGCCGTCGGTAAAAAGGCTTTGGCTGTTTGCGTGCGTCTCGCTTGCCAACTTGAAGAAAGTAATGAGGTACGTTCGTAAATGCAACCCAGCGGCTGGACTGCAAAGCAACGCGTTCGTAAAAGCAAAATGGCGCAACACTACTGCGTGCAACGCGTTCGTTAATGCAACGGCTTGGCACCGCAGTGACAGATTTCCGCAGTTTCCGCAGTCATTATCCTACTGTTGCCGGTTACAGAACACGAAATGGAAACGTAGAAAATTTATTCTAAATGGATCAAAATTTGTTTGTTATCTTATATAAAGATAGAATACATCATCTGGATAGGTTTTTATTGTTTTAAAGTAATTATTTACTTTTGGGATAGATCTTATTTTCTTTTTCAACAAGGTTTTTACCACGATATATCTTTTTTCCATTCGTTAAACTCTGTCTTTATTGAAATTCATTAAAAGACTCTCACTTTGAGTTTCACAACTATCAATTAATGCGTTAACCAAAATTTCCATCCTAAATCGCGTTCGTTAATGCAACCAAAGTTTCTGCAACTAACCTGCAAACGAAATCAGCTGATCGGCAGTGACAGCTGCGCTGCTACTGTCACTGCACGAATTTACTGCATTTACGAACGTACCTATGTTGTACCAGAGATATTTAATAATAGAGATACGCCAGACATGTTTGGAGCTTTTTCGCCACGCAGAAATTAGCAATTGTGGTCATATAATACGTCACGTATTATACGTGTGAGCCTGCATGTATGCGTAAGCAAGAGCTTTAAGGCCTCGTCACATAGAATCCGTTGCGTCCGTGAGAGCGATTTTTTAACTGACAGCAAAGTTGAAATGTATGAAATCATATGAAGCATGGCACATAAGCAACGGATGCGATGCCGCAATGCAAAAAGTTGAACAACTTTCAACTTTTGCCGTCCGGCAGAACGTTGACAGATATCAGCTGATTGTTTTTATTGTTTTGCCGACTTGAAATTTTCTGTGGAATTTTTTCAATTTCATTGAAATTTTCTGTATTAGCAATTGTTTCGAAGAACAATTAATAGAAACAGTACAACAGAAAGAAGCTTCTGAAGGAAAATGCTGGAGTTTCTGCTGCTGGCGCAACAATATAAATGTTTTAATACAGAAGACGAGGCAGTTGATTTTCTATGCGCTGCCAGCGTATTCATTGTGCCGACCCTCTCCGGCAGTCCGTCGCCGTCAGTTGAAAACGACGCTCTCACGGACGCAACGGATTCTATGTGACAAGGCCTTTAGAACGGCAAGCCGAAAATCAACGAGCGAAATGCTAACATTCGGTCAGAGAATGCCGCAGCGTAAGGTTGTGCGAATGCTATTGCCTGCCTTTATGCGTTGTTGTTGTTGTTATGAGACAGCAAAGAATTCGTTTTCATATTTCAGTCTGCCTGTCTGGCTTGGTTTTCATTTGCATATGTACATATGTATTCTTTTTTGAATGATACATGCATGCATACATATTTCAGTCTGTCTGTCTGTGTCGCTAGCTGCGACATTATCAGGGAAAGAAAAGCGAATTTAACGTTGTAACGGAACCAATAGGACGACCACGACCCAGTACAAGAACAAGTCTTTGTTGAAGAACAAATACAAGACGTACAAGATGGCGTAGTACAAGACGTTTATTTCTGTAATCAGACAAGTTAAAGAAATGATACAACTTTAGGAAAAGGCCTTACCGCAGTCTCACTCCTTCCCTGACACAAATGCAAATGACTATCGGCTTCAAACTACCGATCTGTCTTGCCGGCGAATCTCTAGCTCGAGTGAGCGAGCAACGATTGGGAACAAAGTGGAATGAAACTGCAGTAGGTTAACAATGACAAATTTCATAATTTCATGACGGACGTTCAGTGACATCCCCGGCCCCGTGGATCGGCCACGATTCACTACTCAGAACATCTAAAACAGCAAGCTTCGACACTGGACGTCGCAGGATACCACCACTTGTAAGAACCTCTGCACGCCTGGCAACTCCGTCTTTGCCAACATGTACCTGCTCCACTCGTCCCCGTCGCCATTGCCGGCGAGGAACGTTAGCGTCACAGATGAGCACCAAATCTCCTGGCTTGATAGGTATGGTGCGCTGGCACCACTTGGAGCGCCTTGTTAACGTAGGCAGGTATTCTGCAACCCATCGCTTCCAAAAGCGATCTCGAAGCTGTCGTGCAATGCGCCACTGCTTTCTTGTAACTATTGTCTTTTCATGCGCATCTTCGGCTGACACTTCGGCTGTGTTGCTGGATCCGAGTAGAAAATGATTTGGGGTGAGAGGGTCCTCCTCATCCGCGGCCACTGGCAAATGGGTTAGCGGCCTCGAATTAACGACGTTCTCTGCTTCGATCAAGAGGCTCTGCAGCACATGCTCCTTAGGCGCGGTGTCTCGAAGTGAGTGATGGAGCGCCCTTTTTACGCACTGAACCATGCGTTCCCATACACCACCTTCTGCTGGGTTATATGGGCAGTTGAACTCCCACTCGATTCCCTTCGCTGACATCTCATTCTGTATGCGCTCGCAATCGAAGACTTCTGCAAATCGTTTGGCCTCTTGAGCCACACCTACAAAATTCTTACCATTGTCACTTCGTATCTTGGTTGGCATTCCGCGGCGGTTGGCGAAGTTACGAATGGCAATGATACACGCATCTGTTGACAAATCATATGCGAGCTCCAAATGAACGGCTCGCACGGCTAAACATGTAAATAGCGCCACCCAGCGCTTTTCAGTGCGTCGACCAACTGACACTGAAATCGGACCGAAATAGTCCAAGCCTGTATATGCGAATGGCCTCACATATGGCGTTAAGCGGTCCGACGGCAACGAACCCATCATCGGCGGCGCTGGCTTCACTCTTGAGAGTCTGCAAACTGGCCAATTGGCTACGACCTTCCGCATTATATGCCTTAATCGCGGAATCCAAAATTTAACGCGAATCTGGCAAATGGCTGCTTCCACGTTCTGATGCTTCATCTCACTGTGATAGTGAGCGACGACCAATTCAGTTAATTTGTGTGTGGGCGGCAAAATTATAGGACGCCTCGTGCTCCACGGCAGGCAGCTGGCGGCATCAATTCGTCCATAAACACGGAGAACACCGCAATCGTCGACATATGGCATGAGCTTGTAGAGCTCGTGCCCCTTGGCCAAAGTCCCTCCTTGTGTGATTATGGCCAGCTCCTCCGCATATGACTCAAGTTGAGCTTGACGACACAAATGTAACTCTGCTGTAGTAAGCTCGTTGGCAGACAATCCATACTCTTCATTTAGTGGTACCTTACCACGGCACCGATTTGCGAAGCGTAGTACCCAGGCAAATGTACGTCTCAGGCGGCAGTACTTTGAAAAACGAAAACAATTAATAACATTGTGACTCACCACAAACAATGCAAATTTAGGGCGCAGCTCTTCTTCTGTCGCGTTGACGGCTACCGCGATATTGGCTGGCCACCCTCCTTCATCTTCTGACAAAAACTCTGGTCCCGACAGCCAACGTGACGAAGCATCTATACGGCTCTTCAATCTGGTTGCTTCATCGGCAACGTTGTGCTGTGTGGGTACCCATCGCCAATTGGCGACCTCTGTTGCTTCAAGTATTTCTGCTACACGATTAGCAACAAATGGCTTGTAGCGGCGGCTTCCGGAACCGATCCAACTGATGACAGTCGTGGAATCACTCCACAGCACGCACCTGTCGACACTGAGGTCGTGCTCACTGACAATTGTCTGCATCAGCCTGGTTCCCAGTACGGCGGCTTGAAGTTCCAGTCTCGGCATACTCATTGGTTTCAGTGGTGCGCACCTCGTTCTGGCGCATACAAACGCGACGTCGACTTCTCCATTGGCGTTGACTGATCGCCAATACGATACGGCGGCGAAAGCATCTTCACTGGCATCACAAAAAGTGTGAAGCACCAGCTCCCTTGGAACGCCACGGCGAAAATAGTAGCGTGGGATCTGTACCTCGGCGACACCTTTCATTGTTTGCATCCAGCTACTCCATGCTGCCTGCATACTGTTAGGCAACGGCTCGTCCCAGTGTCTGTCATGCCTCCAAACCTCCCTCATCAGAAGCTTACCCGTGATTGTCCGGTTAGCTAGGAAACCCAAGGGGTCGAAGACTGACATGACGACACTCAATAACTCCCTTTTGGTTGGGCATCTGGAACCCGTCGACACTTCCTCCGACACAGATCGAAATTGTAGTCGATATTTGAATACGTCGTCGACTGCATGCCAATATAAGCCAAGAACCTTTTCGGGCGAAAATCCCCTCTCTTCCATGTTGCTCCTCATATTAGCGTTTACGTCGACACGTCCCTCCAATCCAGCAAGCACCTCGGCTGAGTTCGACGAGAAACTACGTAGATCGAACCCAGCACTCTTGTGAATCGCGCGCACCTGTTCTGCAATGCGCAATGCCTCTTCTGCCGACGTGAAACTATCGACAAAATCATCCACGTAGTGACGCTCCAAAATTGACTTGATAGCACGCGCGTCCTGATCCGTGTGCTCAAGTGCGTTGACGACCTTTACGTACTGCGCGGAGCATGGAGAACATGCGGCTCCGAATATCATGACCTGCATCTCGTAAACATCTGGCTGTGCATTGACGTCATTACGCCAAAGGAATCTTTGGGCGCAGCGATCCTCCGGCTGTATGACTACTTGATGGAACATCTCTTTGATATCCCCGGTGACGGCTATGGCACCAACACGAAAATTTAAGAGCACCGACGGCATAGGCAGGTACTGTTGCGGCCCCTTCAATAAGTGTGAATTTAGGGAAATTCCCTCGACGGCGGCGGCGGCATCGAAAACTAAGCGAATCTTGCCTGGCTTATTGGGATTCAATGCGGCAAAGTGTGGTAAATACCACGTTCTGGGCCCAACTTCGGCGACTTCTTCGGCCTTTAGCTTTCGTGCATACCCTTTTGTAATGTAACTTTCAATTATGGCGCTGTAGGCGGCACCAAGCGCCTCATCGCGCCTCATCTTGCGTTCGAGACCATGCAGCCTTTTTGCTGCCATGTTGTAACTGTCCGGCAACACTACTCTTGGACTTCTCCAAAGTAGTCCAGTTTGGTATCTCCCTTCTATGCGCGTAGTTGTCTTCTCTAGGACCTCGCGCGCACGGGAGTCTTCCTTCGGTTCCAAAATCGGCAATGGTTTGGTACCGAAGTTCTCGACACTGAAGTAATCTGCTACCTCGTCATGCAAGCTCTGTTCACTGGCAGAATGTGTTAGCAAACATGAGCGAGCGTTCGCAGCTTTGCCCTTTGTAGGACCGTAAACGACCCAACCTAGAGATGTCATCGCAGCGTATGGTCCACCTTCTTCTAACACGACCAATTCGTCAGGAACACCTAAGTGGCAGTGGTCCAACCCAATGAGAATTCTCGGCGTGGCGTTGGAGTAGCAATGCACTGGCAGATCTTTCACTGCATTGATTAGCTTGCTATCACGAATACTTTGCGTAGGAAGGTTCAGGTTAGACACCGCATATACATTACGCAGCGCGTGCATCTGGCGTTTACGCAAACCACTGATGTGCAGGTTCACTACAGTAACATCTTCCTCGGCGCCCTTACCAGCATACCAATGTACATTCAACTTGCTCTTACGACCCTGTAAACCGAGCTCGTCGACTAGTGTGCGGTCCATCATCGTAATAGAAGACCCTTCGTCCAATAAAGCGTACGTTTCTATACGCTTACTGGTGCCATGAAGCACGATCGGCACAACTCTGAACAACAGCTCACTCTTATCGTGCACGCAACTTAGCACTGATTCATCTTGGCTCACCCTCACTGGCTCTGTGGCTGTGCGCACTTTTGTGTCGTGAAGTAATCTATGGTGCCTTCGAAAACACCCTTCGGTTGAGCATTGCTGACGACTGCGACAACTTCTCATAAAATGCCCTACTTTCAGACAAGAGAAGCACATACCTCTTTGCTTTGCTTCAACCCACCTGTCCTTGACACTACCGGCAATAAACTTCTTGCACTCAGCAGCCTTGTGGGGACCACGGCACACTGGACACTCGCCATCTCTTTCTGTCTCCTTTGCGTGAAGCACAACCCTACGCTTTGGCTCTTGCGTTGTACGTCCACTACTATCCTGCACCATACGAACCAAATTCGCAACTTCGGCTAACCAATTACTAAAATCAACAATAGTCGGGTATGGCCTTATCAGTGTGGCATACCGAGCCCACTCGAGCTTCTTACTCATCGGGAGCTTGCTTAGAAGTTCCTCCAGGAGCGTCGGATTTGCTAGGTGCTGTTGCCCGTTAGCGGTCTGCAAAAATGCGACAAGATTCCGCGTCATAGTAGCAAACGGCACTAGCTTCTCTGTTGCATTTTCGGCGATATATGGAACTTCCTTAATCTGACGTATCTGACTTCTAATAAGTTGCTCTGGGCGACCGTACTGAACGCGTAACTGTTCCATAATTGTTGACACATTATCCGGGTGGATTAGCAGCGATTTCACACACTCTCGAGCTTCTCCCTTCAAATCCTTCTGCAGGCGTTGGCAATTCTCAAATTGTGTGTATCCATAGGCGTTCGTCGAATGGCTAAAGGCAGTAGAAAATATCGGCCAATCCTCGGGTGCACCGTGAAACTCTGGCAAATCAAGCATCTTCCTAGGCTGTATGGCGTGTGCACCCAAATTATTTCTGTTCTGTATATTTGACAACCAGCTATTGTGAACTATATTATCGACACCAGCTGTTTGAGAAACCTGAGCCGGCAAGTTTGTAACAGACGGCGTGGTTACACTTGCAAAGCTTTCCCTGGCAAAAATAGGAGTTTCCCAAGAGCATGATGATATGGTCTGGCGTGGAACGTTCACGTCGGCGCTTATATGTGATGGTTGTGGCAATGGCGGCGTATCTGTTGGGACAGCTCTCCATGGCAGACTTCTATTGGCTTCCCTTAAGGCATTTTGTGCAAATTGCAGCTGTGTCTGCAATGCACTGATCTGCTTCTGCATATCGGCTATTGTGCAGGTCGGTTCCGTTAACTCGGCGGCGACATTGTGCGTTCCTGGGTTATATGCACTATATGTTAACGGAACACTGCAAGCGATAACGGTTGTAGGTGGCATGTTGTTTGTTACGGCGACATGGGTAACGGTAGGTAGCCCACAACTTGACGCGGCGCTAGGCGTTGATGGGGCTACGGCTGTATTTGCTGCTCCGACGGGTGCAACTGACGATGGTGCACTGGCAGACTTCGGAGTAGCGTTGACGGTGCTCTTAACGACAATCGGGTTTCCGTCGACTTTAGACTGGCTTGCAACTGCGCTGGCAGTAGCAGTAGTGTTCGCGGCAGTAGACATTGGTATTGGGGTTCCTCGTATTCCGGTGGCTCCGGCGGCGACGCTAACCTCAATTCCAGATGTGGCGAAACGTGGACTCTTGCGCGTTGACGCGCTTTGCATACCTAGTTCCAGGCGTGCAACTCAAAATGGCGGCGGCTCGCAGTCAAATGGCGGCTGATGGACTGCGCTGTGGGTTCCGTTGGCAGTAATGGCTTTCGCAATAGAATGCAGATTACGCAATAGGCGAAGACTCCGTAGGCAAATAAGACGGTATCGCAGAAATGCGCGTTGTGCAATTGGCGAAGACTCCGTAGACAAGAAACGGTATCGCAGAAATGCACGTTGCGCAATTGGCGAAGACTCCGTACACAAATAACGGTATCGCAATTATTGCACTGCAAACTTCAGAGGTGCTCCGCTGGCCACGGGCGTGATTTGCGAAATAAAATTATGTCGCTGGCTGCGACATTATCAGGGAAAGAAAAGCGAATTTAACGTTGTAACGGAACCAATAGGACGACCACGACCCAGTACAAGAACAAGTCGTTGTCCAAGAACAAATACAAGACGTACAAGATGGCGTAGTACAAGACGTTTATTTCTGTAATCAGACAAGTTAAAGAAATGATACAACTTTAGGAAAAGGCCTTACCGCAGTCTCACTCCTTCCCTGACACAAATGCAAATGACTATCGGCTTCAAACTACCGATCTGTCTTGCCGGCGAATCTCTAGCTCGAGTGAGCGAGCAACGATTGGGAACAAAGTGGAATGAAACTGCAGTAGGTTAACAATGACAAATTTCATAATTTCATGACGGACGTTCAGTGACAGTCTGTCTGGCGGCTGGCTGGCTTGGATTTCCTTGGAATTGTCTTTGCACAAGGGAATCGAAGCAGCGCCGCGGCTGATGAGTAGAAATATGTATTCTTTTAGCATTACATTTTCACACTTTTGCAGGTTCTTAGCTTGTAGCAAATTTGCTTTTCATATGGCAATTTTTCCTTTGTTTTTTGAGGATTTACTATTTATTGCTTCTTTACACCTATCAACTTTTCTATCATTTTGCATTTGCTTATTTTCTAGATTTTGCAGATAAAGATTTTTAAAGATCGCTTTATAAATACATACGTATGTATGTATATCAATTTATGTATACAATTTTGCAACACATACATACATCCCTTTCAACCCCTATTTCTGCACTTTCATTGTCGAAGCACACGCAACGGCAGCATAATTTTGTGGAATGTAGCGTGCACGTGGAATGTAGCGTACTCTGTCGGATTTCGACCGACGGCAGTAGGAAATCCAACTGGTCAAAGCACCACAATCGTGGACTTCTAACCTCATCTGCTCCAGCTCCACTGCGCTTGCTTGCACTTATTGCACGCACTTCTTTTCTGTATTGTGACCGGATACTCAATCAGGCATGTTCCAGAATCCGATTCGGATCGGAAGTGGATTTGATTCCACTTTTTGGTGTTCTACATTCCGATTTTCGGAAATATTTTACCGATGCAACCCTGTTTTAAAATCCGAATGAGTTCGAACGCATTTGGATCGGAAATTTGGTGTTCTACATTCCGAATTTCGGAAATTTTCTTCGGATTTATTCCGATGACCTAACTGCCAGTGGAATTAGAATGAAATAAAAAGACTTAAGTCAGTAATGATAATCTTTAGGCAATTGGTTTATGCTTTTTTTATTGAATTGGATTAATTTCTTTTATTTTTAATATAGACATGTGAACCAATTTTCACCATAAAACATAGAGTTGAAATTACATGAGACTGAAATTAAAATGCAATGGACCGCGGTTCCGGATTCCCATAGAGTGTTATCAAAAACAGTTACTTTTGGCCATAGCGATATTCGAGTCCATTCCCGATCGTTGAAAACCTCTTTTGGCAAGGAATTGCAAAGTTGCAGCAAATTGCAAAATTGGTGAGAATTGCCCAATAAAAGGTTTCACTTCATGTAAATTCATACGCAACACATCTTTGTTAACGCAGTATTGAGCAACAAATCTGAAAATTTAGAAGTTATAAGTTGGCTAACTATAATTTTGAACACTTCTTACGCAATTCCAGGGGATTGCTTCAGTCTCGCAGAATTTTTCGTTATTGTTTTTCTGGTGGGTGTTGTTCGTTGTCAACCAACAATTCCAGCAAAACTTCAGCACACATTTCGGTTTATTTTGTTATATTTTATAAAGTTTTCACGAAAAATTCACAAATTTTCAAATTTAAATTACTTTTGTTTTTGCTTTTATTTTGTGTCAACACAAAACAGCTGTTTCGAAGTTAAGTTTGGTTCGGATTCGAAATTCATTCCGAAAGGGACAATTCCATTCGGATTGTGGAACACCATTTTAAATCCGAATCGGATTTCAATTCCGATTCGGATTCTGGAACATGCCTGAATATTTTATTTTTCACATCAGCAATAGTTAGGGCAATCACGTTATCTTCCAATGAACTCAAAATTACGTTGAATGCCTTTTCCCTCTTATCCCTGTCCTGATATGTGGCATTTTTGATGTTCCAAATGCACTCGTGTTGATGGAGCAGGGATATCAACTGCTCTGTGTTTCCTCGCGTCCATTGTATCGACATTGCAATCTAATCAATATAACATGTATGTAAATTCAATAATCGGGGTTATTAGTGGAAAATATACTTACATTTCTTCTGAAATTAATACACGCATACAGGACAAAAAGCACGCAGAATGAAAAAGCAACGTAAATAAACTAAATTCCAGCCAGTGCTGCTAGTAAGCATTTTATTTCACCATATCATACACTTTCTGTTGAATTGTACTATTATTTTACTACTAAAGGCCGAAAATTAGTGAAATTTTACAACGCAGCCCTGTTTTGATTTGGTGATTTGGCATCGACAGCCGAGTCTCTCATGATCCCAAATGGTCAAATTACGCTCTTTCGATTTCGCTCTCATTTTTCCATTTTACATGGAACACGTGACCGTGACCGTGACCAGACCGTCTACGTAACACCGCCCTTAGTAAACAAAAACATATGATCTTCTGGTTTTTAGCAACTAATCAAAGTTGCACTTGGTTTTGAGGCTAACCAATCAAATTTGGAAATATTGATGGAAATGTAAGGGAAGAAGTTGACAACTGTAACATTTTGTGCAGTTTTATTCATCTAAAAGATTTACATTCAATATGCTTTGAAAATTGCACAATAATCGTTAATTTTCATATAAAAATTATATTTGACTCATTTTGAAATGTAAACAATAACCGTACGGGTACCTTTCGTACTCTTGTATCATATTTTATATGGAGTTTTGTATGGGAAATCGAGTACGAAGGTACCAAAAATTTTTCGTACCTCTCACTTCGTATTCCTTACTAGTTGCTTATGTCTCGTCGTTCGCGTGCTCATTTTACAAGATTCCCCACAGTGTTGATATCTCAACGTACCTTGAGAAATAAAAAGCGTACCAAAAAAATAAAACGTACTCTGTGGAAATAAATAAATAAAAATGTACCCAAATCAGTACGAAAGTATGGGGATTTCCTACCCTGCACTTACTTCACTGTAACAGCGTTACCAGCATCAAAGTCTTAATAGTTTCTATCGGTTTTCGATAACTCAAAATTCGTATCAAATCGGTGAACGGTTGCACTTTTTCGTAAAAGTATGGGTATAGTATGTACTAATAAGGAAATAGTATTCTTTTCGTCTTATTATATGCAACTATGTCTACTCGCCACTCGTTATTTTTCAGAGGAGAAGTGGAGAGTCCTTGTGCCCCATATGATCTCCTGGTTTTTAGCAACCAATCAAAGTGTTGTTGCGCTTGGTTTTGAGGCTAACCAATCAAATTTGGGGATTTTGCGCTTAGTTTTTAGCAACAAAAACAATGCGACGGCTGACTGATAAGAGCGTTGTAAGATCACAATAGACGATGGCCAGATTGCTGATTGCAGCAATTATCATATTAAACGCATTTGAGTGGGCGTAGGGAAAAGCAGGGATTTTTCAAAAAATTTGTTAACAACAATCTTGTAGTCGGAGAGCAAAATCTCGCCCGCGCGCAGCTAAAATTTTTTTATCGGGTACGAAGTGGTACGTTTTCGAATAATTAAACAATCCGAAAATGTCATGCAATCAAATTCCAGGGAACTGAAGCTATTTATCTATATTTTATGATGTGCCTTTGACGTGAAAATTTTGCAATATGCAGTAGATGTGAACACAAAGTTGTGCGCCTTTTGGCGCAATTATTTCAAATGCATATAATTTGTTATTTTAGTAATGTCATGCACAGTTATTTCCTTATTTATAATGTCAAATGTCGTCACTATAAATGCATAACCTCGCATTCGCCCACAGTGTTGATATCTCAACGTACCTTGAGAAATGAAAAGCGTTCTCAAAAAATAAAAATGTACCCAAATCAGTACGAAAGTACGGGGATTTCCTACCCTGCCCCTTGTATCATTCGTATAATAAATCGATTAATAGCAGCAGCAATTTTTCTGGTTAACGTTCATCCAAATTCTCCGTGCACGTAAAAATGTTCCGTGAAAGCGCAGCTCGTCTCCTGGTTCCAGCCATCCGCAACGCCTTGCAACAGCGTGCCCAATCTGTGGTAGCTGCGCCATCAAGAGTTAAAGTCTCCACCGCAGTGAGTAGAGGCGAAAAAAACGCTGGCAGTGAGAGATTACGTAAACTTGTAAACTCAATGCCAGTACGCCAGTTCTCTGCAGCTTGTCTTAAAATAGTTCTTTAATTACAGGAAAAAGTTGTGCTCGGTGGTGGCATGACTTTTGCTATGCTAATTATTCCTGGTTGGGTCTTGTACAAAATCCCTACCTGGAGGGGTGCTAAGTAAAGCGCCGCAGTTCTGGGCGGACGAGCTATTTGCAAATATATTTATCCATCATGTCTTGTACAAACATATGAAGTGAGATTTGTGTGGAGCACATGATATGCCTAAATATAAGTAAAAAGTTACTCGAGCTTGTCCTTTTTTTGTCGGAAAGTACACTGGCGATTTATTTTGATACTTTGCATCTTATTTTTATGGGCGTTTAGGAATTGATTGTTGGCATAACCACACAATGGTCGTTTAAAGATTTTACACTGACCATTGAATTCAGAATTTGTTTCCTTTATTACGATACAATTATATATTAATATATAAAAACGTTTGTGCGTATGTATGTTGCAGCATCACGGCTGAACCACAGAAGCGATCGACCTTATACTCACATATGTTCGTGTGGTGCTCTGAATGGTTTTTTTTATGTTAGACCTTCCCAAGTGGCGCTGCGGCGGCGGTTTTTCGAAAATTCTTATTTATAGACCGATCTGGCTCAAATTCACACCATATAATACTAAAGTTGACAGAAAGTCGTCGACAAAATTTGAACCCGATAGAAATATTCACGAACACAAATTCTTCCTGAAATACATCTCAAAACAAATCGTGGAATAAAATAATTATTTTAGGCAGAACGTTTGCCGGGACAGCTAGTGTATTATATAAAATTAAAATTACAATGGTTGTTTTATAAGCAAGTATGCAGAAATTTTTCAAATGACAATGGTCTCAAACGGCGAGTTACTGCTTATCGGCTTCATCGCTATTCTTCTTATCTTTGTCCTTGCTGAGAGAGCCAACCGCATCGCGTACAGCTTCCGATTGTGGATCAACGCCTGGAAGATTCTCAAGGACGCTCTGCAAAAAGGCTGGATCGCCTATAACTTCCGAGTAATCTTCATCAACTTCCATTGCTTCCTCGGTTTTGGGGCGCTTGGCTTGCTGTGTGACGGTTTCATCAGCTTGATAATAGAACAAGTTAGCTTAATATTGACCAGCATATTAATAAATGCTTACCAGCATCCTGCATGGACATTTGCATAGCGAAAGCGATCTGCTCCTCTTCAGTCATGTTAGCGAAATCAGGCAAATTGTCCTCAGGCTGTAGTCATAAATATACCCATTAAATTGTGTGGTTAAATGTGCAAAAAGGTATACAAACCGTTTCAGCCGACAAAGCCAATGCGCGCTGCAGCATGGCCTCCTCTGTATTAGGCTCATCCACCATGGCTGTATCAGTAGCGCCAGCAGATGGTGCTTTTTCACCGCTAGAACCAGCTCCAGCATCAGCACTGCCAGCAGCATTTGAATCAGTCACCGCACGTCGCTGTTCTTCTTCCTGTCGCTGACGCTGCTCCTCCATGGAAACCCGTAAAGCAAGTGCCAACTCTGGATCCTCATTGGGATCAACACCAAATTCAAAGCCAGCGCCGCCCAAACCAGCACCACCCAAGCCATCCTCTCCCTGAATAATAGGCGAGGAAAGCAAGGCATCGGATAAGCCAGAGCCGCGAGGAACGCTCACCAAGTGAGATCCGGTTCCGTCTTTGCCATTCAGCGCATTGACGAACGCGGTGAGCACTTCATTGTTGTTGCCGTGGTCGCCAAAACTCACAATATCTACGTTAACCTTCTCCTTCTTCAGGCGCTTAGCCAATTTCACAAGATCAGCCTCATCGTTGTTGATTGGCGACCCGACGAAAACCACAATACGCATTTTGTGATTCTTACCTTGACGATGCTTTAATACAAGCTGCAAGTTTATATGTTGTTGAATATAGAGGCGCTGGTATTTAAACAAGCACTTACATGGGCTATACGAATACCAGTCAACAGATTTATTTCTCCTTTGGGTTGTATCAAATGCATTTTGGAAAAAATGCGTCCCACTTCACTGGTCAACGTGGCGAGGACCTCAACCGTGCTATAAGTAACAAGTTATACTACGCAGATATAAATATTTTCCATGACTACTCTTACTTGGAAATGGTCATCAGTCCAACATTGTTCTCGGGATTCGAGCGAATCTTGGTGTGGCAGACCAAATTGATGCCATCCTTTTGCACATTTAAACGTGTGGGAAAGTAATCACCATTGCGCTGGTAATCACTGTTGTCAAAACTGCAAAAATACGCGAAAGAAATTTTAATAGTTTAACCAACATTTCAACGCCATGTTTTGTATTGGTCCTTTTCTGTTGGCACTTTTTTTGCAGCTCGCCCTATTTTTTATATTCTCCTACTCCTCTCATGCTTCTATACTTTCCTTTTATAATATAGTTTAATTTATTAATATATATTTCGATTAAATAGCAAATTCTTACCAAATCATAGTACTTTCCAGGACCATTTTTAATAATTTTTGCTTGTCACTTTCCACCGAATCATTCAATGTGACGTTTCTGTTGAATTCGATGTGAACTGTCAACTCAAGAGACCCATTTCTGGACACAGGTACTCGGTACTCATTTCGCCTCTAGGAATTACATGTCAGCGGAAGTTTCAGTGGAACAGAACAGCGAAAGGAAAATGTTAATACATATTTAAGATCTAGTACTTTATCAATATACAAATATTTATATCTAGAGAATTTTATTCCATTTCACATTGATGTAGCTGAAAAATCACGAAGGAACATTGGTGTTTTAGCAACTAAAAGCTAACTAATTATAAAGAAATTATACAATATTGTAATTGTAAATACAATTTTTTGGTTAATTCAAAGAACCAAAGAACACATCAGAATTAATTTAATGCGAAGATATAAAGAAAAGTGCAATGTAAAAGACAATAAAAGAAAAAAATATGCATTTATAAAAGATGAAATTAAAACGATTAATGATGAATATCAGATGATAAATTCTTTTTTATGTTTTAACTGCAGAACAAATATATTATATATTATTAATCGATTAATTAATCTTATGATTAATTGAAATGCGTGTTTATTAATCGAAATTAATTGCATCAAAATTACCGACTAATCGACGTTTTGAGCAAAAATTTAAAATTGTCGTTAAAAAGATATGATTTTTTTTACTGAGTATGCATGTATGTATTGTGTATTTTGTTTGCATGTATTTTGTTGTATTCTGTTGTATTTTCTTTGGAGAAGTGTTTCCAAGCTTCGCTTCTTGCAGGAGCCATTTTTATAACTTGATTAGCACGCGCAAGCAGAAACCAGAATTGTGAAATTCTATAATTTTAGCAGTGGTTTTGTTTCGATTAATCACTTAAAATTAATCGATTATTATGTCGATTACATAATTGAAAGGGAAAATTCGATTCAATTATATCGTTAATTGGAAGGAAATAATCGATTAATAGACATCATTTGATTAATATTGCCATCACTATTTGTCAGCAGGTTAGCTGGATCATGTGACATTTCGCAGCTCAAGGGAAGAAGTTTTCTTTGAGTGGATGTGTTTTTCTGTTTGGTATATCTTGTTATAGCAGTCGTGGTTTTCTATTATTTAAATAAATAAATAACAATAGCAGCGCAAGAAGATGGATCCAGAGTTCATTCCACCACTTTGCATCACCTGCATTTGGGCATTCATTGGCATTATTTGTCCGTTCTTTGCTCGCGGTCCGAGTAAGGGGTAAGAGAAACACTTGTTAACTCCTACATTATTGGATAACTGGATAACTCGTGTCCTTTTTTCAGTGTGACTCAGTGCTGCCTGATGCTTACAGCCGCCTGTTGCTGGCTATTGTACGTATTTTTGTTTTACCATATTATCTTCATGCTCACCTATTTTTCTTTTTGTTTTACATCAGCTGGCTCTGCTGTTACATGACACAACTGAATCCGCTCATTGGCCCTGCTCTGACTATGAATGAGATCATGATAGTCGCACAACAGTGGGGCTATCCGATCGAAGATACCGTCAACTATACACAATATGAAAATGTTAACGTTTTCTAAGCATTCGAAGTATTAATACAGCTCAGTGGCTTCCTTTATTTATCTGACCTTTTATTGTGCCTTAACTTTAGAGTATCGTGCGCCCTTGTTAGAAGCACAAAAACAATCTATACCATTTTATAGTATTTTCAAAAAATTACCATTTTTGGCAACTATGCATGTATTTTGTTGATTAAATTTGTAACTTGTTTCCTGTTTTGGTAAAATATACAAAGTATTACGAACCAATAATGAACATTTTGACTTTTCTGGAACTGGGTGCAGACTCAAGCGCACGGGCCTCTGATCGAAAGACCAAGTAGAGAGGACACGGGCATTTCCAACTAGAAAAGACGCGCGTGTAAGTGACCCTTGGAGAGAACGTTATTGACTAACTGGCACAAATGCACACTCGATAAATCTTAGGGTTAGCGACCAATTGCTCGCCTGCTTCCCACATGAAAAAAGTACAAGATTTCATAATAAAAATGTTTAACACAAGTTCTTTATGCTTAGATTACAACTTTATTTTCGCAACCTCGCACAAATATACCGGAAAGAAGTACAATTATTGCAAGAACGATTGTTCTACGCTCGCTAACTGCGCAGCAACTTGCCATTGGGCGTGTCAGACCGCGACAAAAATTTACTGCAGCAAGGACGAGAACGTATACAAAATTAAAACCATGTGAAAGTAAAGCGTAATCCTGGTAGCGCAATGCTCCTAAGTGTTGATAGCTTGCAGTTGGTATTTAATCGAAGAGACCGAAACCCATATCGTCGTCTTCTTCTTCTTCGGATTCCTCCTTCTTTGCAACTTCCTTCTTCTCGGTAGCAACAGCAGCCCCACCGGCAGCAGGAGCAGCAGCAACAGCGGCGGCAGCGAATTTGCTGGGGTCTTTAATGTACTCCTTGATGGTTGTGGCTTCCTTGAATTCAACCTCGGTGGTAGCAGCGATGGCCAAAAGGTTCTTGAAACCGTTGGCGATGCTGTGTGGTGCCGAGGCAATGGTAGGATAACCGATCTGCAAGCATACAGCAGCCAAGTTGGCAACACCGGCTTGGAACTTGGCACGCAAATCCTCTGGTTTAATGTCCAGAATCTCAGGCGAGAAAATGGAACCAGAATCGTATACTTGACTGATCAGAAGACCGTACGAGAAGGGCGAGATGTTCAACATGTTCAGCAGAGTGGCCTCTGAAGCACCAACCTTGTCACCAGGCTTCAAGATGGGCACATCGTTGATAATTTCAATAGTACCCTTGGAAATCTTGGTTGGGATAGACAGAGCCTGGAAGAAGGAAGTCTTCTCGGGACCCAAGCCAGTGTTCTGGGCTGGAATCACGACGTGCAGTGGTGCGATGGCACCAGCACGAGCTGGAGCGCGCACTTTCGATTCCAACAGCCTGTCGCGCACCTCAGCCAAATCGCCCTTGGTGAACACAAAGCCCACATTACCCTTGATATGGGGCAACAGTTTCTCCAGCTGGGCATTGTTTTCCAAATGGCCGCGAATAGCTTTGCGCATCATGGTATTCTTGCCCATGAGTACAACGGCCAGTCCACGCAGGCTGGTACGGATGTGCTGCATCTGCTTGGAGCCCACATTGTCAGCGCCGACAATGAAGCACTTGGGATATTCATCGAAGAGTTCCTGCACAATGAAACAAATTTAATGACATTTAATGCATGGATTGATCGATAATAAAATTTCTGTAGAAAAAATAGTAATCAGACAGCTCGAAGAGCTTTTCTCCCACCTCTCGCGCAACAAGACACCTGGGTTCAGCTTTTTCAAGCAAGGCATCCGAAAGCTGCACGTTCAGACGTTAGTCGTCTCATCATTTACGAATCAAGTGCTATCGTGGACATAAAGAGGTAATACTTACGACGACTTTAACGAAGTATTGAGCTTTCCAGGCTGCTTTGTTCTCCCTAACCATCTTGAATCAAGTTGTGTAATTAGGGACTCGTTGAATGAATTTAAGAACTGCAAAACGAAAAAATTACATTCTCGGATTATTGTATACATATTTGTTGATGTAAAGTTGATTTAAGCAATCAATTATGACCGAAGATCTTTAATATTTTTAAAGATTTGCAGGAACTCACCAAAGCACAAATGTTTACGACGGTATCTTTGACCAAAATGGCCGAGAAGCGGTAGTGTTACCAGCTCAGTAGTTTTGGGTGCGTTCAGTGTGAAGCAAAATTCAAAAATATAAGAGCCCGATTCCAGTGGTACGTACGTGCGTTTGCGTTCGCTGAATAGACTCCTGCACAGGGTAGGAAATCCCCGTACTTTCGTACTGATTTGGGTATATTTTTATTTTTTGGGTACGCGTTTTATTGCCCCAGAGTACGTTTTATTTTTTGGGTACGCTTTTCATTTCTCAGGGTACGTTGAGATATCAACACTGTAGGGCGAATGCGAGGAGGCAACGAATCTTGTGAAATGAGCACGCGAACAACGAGACAAAAACAAATAGTGAGGAATACGAAGTGGCGGGTACGAAAATTATTTTGGTACCATCGTACTCGATTTTCCATACAAAACTCCATAGAAAATATGATACAAGAGTACGAAAATTTTGGTACCCGTACTGTTATTGTTTACATTTCAGAATGAGTCAAATATCATTTTTATATGAAAATGAACGATTTTTGTGGAATTTGAAATGCATTTGCATTCAGATGAATAAACCTAATAAAACTGCATAAAGTGTTGCAGATGTCAACTTCTGCCCTTGCATTTCCATCAAATTAAAACCAAAACGAATTTCAAAGTTAAATCTTTATTGATAAAAACACTAAATACACATATCTTTAGTTATACATTTGTAGTGACCACATTTGGCATTATAAATAAGAAAAACATTGTGCATGACATTACTTTAATAACAAATTATATGCGCTTGAAATAATTGCGCCAAAAAGAGCACAACTTTGTGTTAATATTTACTGCATATTGCAGAATTTTCGTATAAAATAAAAGGCACACACACAAAATATAGATATATAACTTCACTTCCCCGGAATTTCATCGCATGACACTTTCGGAGTGTTTAATTATTCGAAAACGTACCACTTCGTACCCGATAGAAAAATTTTAGCTGCGCGCGGCCCGAGATTTTGTTCTTTGACTGCAAGATTCTTCATGAAACACTAGTTGTTTCTGTTTAACATATGAATAGTCATGCCTCCAAATATCTTATCTCTTTTCCTCTCACGTGAACATGGTACCCATTTACAATTTTGACAAATTCCAGCTTCTGGAACGGCTGTAATTCAAGGTACTGCCAGCAAAGAAAAATGTGGAAGTGGAATGAATGAAAGTGCATGGTTGTATTGAACTGTGATAACCACTTAAAAATGAGGAAACATGAAGAAGTTGTACTGGTTGTTGTTGTTTGTCATAAGTTGTACGTGTGGGAAGGGTTTTTTTTTTCAGAGGACTTTTTTTTTTTTTTTTTTTTTTTGCTTTTATTGCCTTAAGTTCTACGTGTGCGAAGCTTTTTATTCTAGAGCCTTTTTTATTCTCAAATGACCTTTTTTTTTTTTTTTGCTTATCACACGGACGAACCTATTGGAATAGAAAATTTTTTTTTATTTTGAAGGTACGACATTTATGGAAAAGGTACGTTTTTTTTAAAAATGGGGTACGTTTTTATTTTCCCCCAATCCAACCCTGCTCCTGCACGAGCATGCGTTTTTGCTATTCGAAAACATTCACATGATTTTGAATAGATTACTTCACTTCTTCTTGTCGCACCGGTCCGAATAAATACGAGCACTGCTCTCTTAGAGTACGAGAAGTTTCGAAGAGAAGAGAGTAGACGTACACTGTTGATTCATATTCGGTCAAAGCGGGAAAACGGGAACAAAAGTGCTCGAATACCTGCACACTGTTTGAATATTCGAATATATTAATTTCATTGAACAGAAGAAAATAAGTTGCTATTGCGCATTATTAAACAAGTGGAATTGTTGAACGTTGTTGTAAAATTAACAATAGCGGGGTTAAGACGGTCCTACATGTCGTCCAACATGTAGGACAAGCCGTGATGTTGGATCGTGTATACGCAAGAAACAACCGCTTGTCACACATGTGTGATGGTTTTCAAGATTTTTTGATATTTCTGCTCGCTTGTCAAACCATCCAACCTGTGTAAACACATATTGGTCAAGCCTAGTGTATTTTGGCACTTTGAGAAATTGTCCGTGCTGTTAACATGATCACGGATAGTAAGGATTTCATTGAGCTGCAGCCTGCAGTTGGTTCTTACTTTGAAATATACGTTAATTAGAAAAATTTAGGGATGTATAAAATTATATGAATAAAAATGGCTTTAATATTTTAATGCTATAGCATTTCATTTTGGATCACTATGAAAATGAATGCTATGTGCGAAAGATGCATAAAAGAGATAAATTAAATAATTTTCCTGAAACTTGGAAAATTAATGGCGGAGTTCATAAAAATAGAAACGCACAAAATAAAGTGCACGTAGCGTTTTTAAAAAAACTAATTGATTCTAATGCTATCGACGAGAGCTGAGAACGCCCATTCTTTTCAAAAGTCTCATTTGCCGTCGGTAAAAAGGCTTTGGCTGTATACGAGCGTCTCGCTTGCCAACTTGAAGAAAGTGATGTTGTACGACATGTGGGACCGTGTATACGCAGCGGCACGTGTACGGTTATTCCTGCCGTCAAGCCATGTTGGACGACATGTAGGATCGTCTAAACCCGGCTTATGAAAGCTCATTTGCACAAATGTGATAAATTTGCCCGATGATTTCGCTGTGCAAACGATGTTTGTAAATTTAGACGGCAACGAATGCAACCCTGCTTAGCTATGATCTATAACATTATGATAAAAGTTTAGCATTGAACAATCAAAATTAACGCAAAATGGTTACAGTAATTTTTTCCAAACAGCTCCAACATTAATCTTTACTTTTTCAGTGATTCTGGGCATTTTAGTTTTTTTTTTTGACAGCCAAACACCATTTGCACAAACACTTTGCCAAGCGCGTTCATTTAACACACTTGATAAATTGATAAATTTGCGCAATGTTCAAACTTAGCACGCAGCACGCACCATTGGAATCAGGCCATAAAAGGGCAAAACGCTATTTTGAAAGAAGAAAAGAAACCACATTGTTGTATGTTGTAAAGCGATACTGAACACACCAACACATCCAAAAAACACAGGCCATTATTATAAAGCCATGAACAGTTTGTAGAATTTTGCATTTTATTTGGAAGAAAGATTGCAAGATTGAATAAAAATGACTGCGTTTGAAGGTAAATACATGAAGAATATACACAACTGGTACATTTATGAAACTTAAACTTTTATGAAGAATTCGGTGTGTTACCGGAAATCGCCAAAGCCATTGATGAAATGGAGTGGAAGTGAGTGTCCTTCCTTTACTGTTAATGTAGCTCGTAGCAGGCACAAGCATAATCATCTTGCTTTACAGTTTGCCCACGGACGTGCAGGCGGAAGCGATTCCACTCATTCTGGGCGGTGGCGATGTGCTCATGGCAGCGGAAACTGGCTCAGGAAAAACTGGTGCTTTCTGTTTGCCCATTTTGCAGATAGTGTGGGAGACTTTGCGCGACCTGGAGGATGGCAAGTTGAAACAGACTGGCAGTGGAGGTGGCATCATTGCGCCGTGGACCATGTCTTTTTTTGACCGTACCGCTGCGTTGGCGGTGACCCCCGATGGAATGCGTTGTCAATCGCGTGAGTTTAAGGAATGGCACGGCTGTCGTGCTACAACCGGCGTGAAGGGCAAGGGTAAATTTTATTATGAAGCCATGGTCACCGACGAGGGTCTATGTCGCGTGGGCTGGGCAACGGAACAGGCGAATCTAGATTTGGGAACTTGCCGATATGGTTTTGGGTTTGGCGGCACGGGCAAGAAGTCCAACAATCGGCAATTTGACGATTATGGCGGTGCATTTGGCAAGAGTGACATAATTGGGTGCTTTCTGGATTTGGAGCGCATGGAGATTTCTTTTGCCAGTAATGGACAGCATATCGGCGTGGCTTTTCGCATACCGGATAATTTGCGGAACGAAACCTTCTATCCGGCGGTGGTGCTTAAGAATGCAGAGATGCTCTTCAATTTCGGCATGTCCGATTTCAAACACCCACCCACGAATGGATTTATTGCTGCGGGAAAAGCTGGAGTGCAGAATTCGAAAGCCAATCCATTGGCAAACCCAACTACAAACGCCGGTGCAAACAAGCCGGCGCCCAACGCGCCTCAAGCCATCGTCATTGAACCAAGTCGTGAGCTCGCGGAGCAGACCTTTAACCAAATCGAGAAGTTTAAAGTGCATTTGAGCAACCCTGACGTGCGCTCTTTGCTTTTGATTGGTGGCGTCAAGCTTGATATTCAGAAGAGTGCTTTGCAACAGGGGGTGCATATTGTTGTGGGTACGCCAGGGCGTCTGGAGGAGATGATTAGCAGCGGCTTCGTACAGCTGACGCACTGCAGGTCCGTGTTTAACAATTCTCTTAATATAATTTCTGAAATCAACCTTTTTTACGTTTACTGCATGGCACATATGGATAGATTCTTTGTGCTAGATGAGGCTGATGCATTGCTGAAACAGGGTTACACCGATTTGATTGATCGCTTGCATAAGCAAATTCCCAAGATTACTTCCGATGGTCGTCGTCTGCAAATGGTCGTTTGTTCGGCAACTTTGCACGCGTTCGAGGTGAAGAAAATGGCCGATCGTTTAATGCATTTTCCCACCTGGGTCGATCTAAAGGGTGAGGATGCTGTACCAGAGACAGTGCATCACGTTGTCTGCATGATCGATCCACAAAAGGACACTGCTTGGCATAATCTGCGCCAGCACATAACCACAGACGGCGTACATTCCCGTGACAATGTGAATCCACAGAATCCTACTCCCGAAACTTACTCGGAGGCTGTAAAAATACTGAAGGGCGAGCATTGCATACATGCGATTGAGCAGCATAAAATGGACCGAGCGATTATATTCTGCCGCACCAAATTGGACTGTGACCATTTGGAGCAGTACCTGAAGTTGCGTGGAGGTCCGCGGTATACATGCGTCTGCTTGCATGGCGATCGCAAACCACAGGAGCGTAAGAGTAACTTGGAGATTTTCAAACAGGAACAGGTCAAGTTCTTGATTTGTACAGATGTGGCTGCCAGAGGCTTGGATATTACGGGCCTGCCGTTTAGTGAGTGATGAGTATGCGGTGGGATAGAGCTAAAGCAAATTCTGAAAATGTGCTTTTTCCTAACAGTGATAAATATTACGTTGCCGGATGAGAAATCCAATTATGTGCACCGCATTGGGCGTGTAGGACGTGCAGAGCGCATGGGTTTGGCCATTAGTTTGGTAGCTTCAGTGCCGGAGAAGGTAATATAAAAAGATAAATATATATTGTATTGCGTTAAGCTGATGAGAGTTGTGACGTAATGACTGCTAGGTGTGGTATCACGGCGATTGGTGCAAGACGCGCGGCCGCAATTGCTACAACACTAATTTGACGGACAATCGTGGTTGTTGCATTTGGTACAATGAATTGAATGTAAGTGTTAAATACTGCTTAAAGCTTCCCAAATCATGTTTATTTGCTTGTTTAGTTATTGGGCGAGATTGAGGATCATCTCAATATTACAATACAGCAAGTTGACAAGAGCTTGGTGGTGCCTCTCAATGATTTCGACGGTAAAGTGGTTTATGGCCAGAAGAATCTCAATACCGGCACTGGATATAAGGATCATGTGCAGCAACTGGTGCCGGTGGTGCGAAAATTGACCGAGTTGGAGCTAGAATCACAATCTTTATTTCTAAAACGATTGAAATTTTAAAGACAGACATACAACACCGATGTTACTGAGAAATTAGGCGTGCATATACATTCTTGTATTATTACTTGGTTGCGCACATTATAATAACATTACAATTATATATGCTATTACATACATTTACATTAAACTATTAGTAGCTTAATAATGGTAAAACTATAGATTTATCTTTTATTTTTGTAGTGCATTACGCAGTTTGCTGCTGCTGTTCCTCCTCTGGGGCTTTAGTAAATATAAGTACGAGTATGCACTCTATACCGCCGATTTCACTTTGCCATCTTCCTCATCATGCAGTTCATCCAGCTCCTCCTCGTCTTCCTCGTTGAATTGAGTGCGCATTTGCTGCAGACTCAGCAATTGTTTGCACAATTGATTGCCAAAAGACTCTACATAACGTGGACTTATCTTATCTAGCAGAGCATATGGTGTTTCATAGACCTCCTCTTCTATGGGCTCCACTTTGTCTGTGTCTACGGTGTCATAGCTGTGCGAGACCACACGGAAACCATTGCTGGACACGTGTATGCAGTATCGCTTTTCTTCGATTGTGCGTATGTTAAGGTAGATATTCGCAGCGGTGCTGGGCAGCAACCGTGATATTTCAATCTCGGCCACATGCGCCTTCACATCCTTTATAATACCTGCGGCCTCCTCCTCCCAGTTGATCATTTTCTCGTCGTTGCTGTCATCAACTGTACCGCCCCCCACTTCTCCGCTGCCGCTTAATACTTGTTCGGCTAGTTAAAAGGAATAATTAAATTGGACGTGAGCATTTGAACATTAGCAGCCTAATTGACTTACCCATTAATTTTAATTAAAAACCTTTGTGTATGCACAAGTCTCTGCTGGCGCAACTCTCCTTTAATGTGCGGCTTGTTGTTTCTGTTAAAAATGCTTGATATAAATTAAATTATTTTCTCGTATCCATTGAGGTCCGCGTCCGGCCAAATCTCCTTAACTAAACACACCCACTCGTCAGCAGCACTTTAACCCAAAATTAGCCAACTGCTAAAAGAGCGTTGCCATTAGCAAGAATAGTGCACATAGGAAAATTTCGTGTGGCAACGATTAAAAAACAGCTGACAAATTTATTTACCTGCTGACGATGCTGTGAAGAGCTCCCTTTTAGGAGGCACAACCGAGTTTTCAGATATGGAGAGAATTGACGCTGCATTGGACGTGCTTTTAAATGAGGCCCGAGACTTGCGCATCGGAACGGAGGTGGTTGAATTGAACGCTATACCCAGTGCAGTGGAATTTGCACGCGAATACTATGCTAAGCAATTGCCGGTAGTGTTCAGGAATGTACTCGACAAATGGCCAGCAGTGCAAAAATGGTCAGCAGACTATTTTCGTCAAATACTCGGACACAAAATGCTCGATGTGGCGATTACACCCAATGGCTTTGCGGATGCTTTGGCTACGCAGCATGGGCAGCAGTATTTTGTGCTGCCACTGCAGCAGGAAATGACCATGTCGGAATTTCTAAAGCAACTGGATGACTCCAAAGTAGGGGAGCCAGTGTACTACATACAAAAGCAAAATTCAAATTTCTCCTTGGACTACCCGGAACTGGCCAAAGATGTGGATGTTAGCGTGTTCCAATTCGCCGAGAAGTGCTTCAACAAAGAACCTGATGCCGTCAACTTCTGGATGGGGGATGAGCGTGCGGTGACCTCTATGCACAAGGATCCCTATGATAACATGTATTGCGTGATATCAGGTTACAAGGACTTCACTTTGCTGCCTCCGCATCAGCTGCCGTTCATTCCGCGCAAACACTACAATACCGGCGAGTACAGGCGCAATAACCAGGGCGAGTTCTACATAGAGCCATTGGTCATTAGAACTGAAGGCGCTTTGGAAGAGGAGGAAAACGTCGCACACGAAATACCTGTGAAAACCGAGTGGATCAGCATTGATCCTTTGGCGCCCGATGTGGAGAAGTATCCGCAGTTTGGGCTCACAAGACCGCTGCAAGTTCGTGTCAATGCCGGCGATCTGCTGTACCTGCCTAACTACTGGTATCATCACGTGCGCCAAAGCCACAGGTGCATAGCGCTGAATTATTGGTATGACATGGAATACGACAGCCGGTATTGCTACTTTCGTATGCTGGAGCAGTTGGTGCCGGCTGACACATAGCTCAATTGGAATGACGCGCTTTCCTGAGGTTAGCATTTTTATTGTTAGTTATATTTATTTATTTGGATGCGCGACCTCAGTGCTGGTGGCTTGCGGTGGCCAGATTATACATGCAGGATATGAAATACAGTCATAGGATAAATATGCATATAATATATGTATGTATGTATGTAGCTAATTGTAGTTGTTACACTACGTAAAAGGAATGCAGGGAAAAAGTGCTTTTTTGGCCATTATAGACTCACATAATTGCATTTTTATGCAAAAAGCACTTTAACAAAGTTTAAAAAATAAATATAGTACGCACTTGTATTTATGTGTGCATTTTAAATTGTATGGCATAGATATTTAAATACTGCAGCCACGGCGCTGGCGACCAGCAGCACAAAGGCATAAACAATAAACTAGGCAACGCCATTGCGCTTTGAAAAGTCGGCAATCAAGTCGCTGTCATTGTTTTGTGGCTCTTCGTCAGTTGTGGGCTCCAGGCTGACTGGTACAATTTCCACGCTCCCGTCTACGCAAGCTGGTCCTACTACCGAACTGGCGCCGGCGGCACCCTCATCGTCGGGATTTTCATTGTTTTCGAACTCTTCTAGTTCTCTTTTAGTCGCCGACATATTTTCGGAACACGCGTCCTGCAACTCTACAACATTTAGCTCAGCGGACTGCAGCAACATGTTGCTGTTGTTGCTAATGCTTGTGTTGGCCGAGCAGAGTTGATCGGCTTCTGCTAAATCGGCGTCATTGATTTGCAGACTAGTCGCATTGGTGGTGCCACAGCTACTACTATTGTTGTTGCATATGTTGCCAAGGGTGTTGTTAACCAGTTCGGTAGCCTCATTCCTTGACTTCTTCTTTGGAATGTTGCATTTCTGCGGTTTGTGCTTATTAAGCGGAGTTTTTGCGCTATCTAGCTTTGTCGGTGCGTACTCCTCCACAGCTACAACATGTTGTTCGCTGTCGGACAGCAGAAACAGTGTCGTCAGGTAATTCTGATACCAGTCGAGAAACTCGTCGCGTTGACGCGGCATGCAGAGCTTCTTGATCTTTGCGTAGATCTTCTTGGGCGATATATGCGCTGGCGCGTTCATGGCTGTCGTCAGACGCGTGGTCGTTGAGTTCTGCGCCGCTGTGGCAGTCAGTTTGGCTACCTCCACCAGCAACGTGTCGTTGATTACGGTGTTTGTATGCGTCTGGTTCTTGATGCGCGTGATTATGTAGTTGATGAGCTCGTAATCGGGCGCGATAATGCTTACAACTGCTGCCGAGCTGCTACTGGCAAATGCTGCCTGCTGCAAGGAGTTGCTCTGTGCAAATTATATAAGCCAACATAGAAAATGCGACTGGCATAAATTATACTTTTCTATATAAATTAGTCTATGGCGCCGCTGCGGCTCAGTGGAAAAGTGCTCGGTCGCTGATGCGGAAGGCTTGGGTTCAAATCTCAGCCCGGACACATAACATCTAATACAAAGAGCGTTTGTTTCTTTGCGCGGCGCCACTTCTCACGACGAATTGGCAATTCTCCGAGAATATTATTTGCCATGAAAAGCGAATGGGGATGAGAAGCTTTATATTCATGACAAAATAGACTCTCGGGGAGTTGTCAACTATCTCGTGAGATACGGCGCCGCGTGCAAAGAAACGAATTATTTTTAGGGTTCCGTTCCCCTAAAAGGGAAAAAACGGGAACACTAATGCCGGTATCACACTGCTTCCGATTCTTGTCGGCGACATGCTTCCGACTCTTGCTAACTGTCGTCGGCAGTGTGATAGTGCTACCGACTGTAGTCGCCGACGTTTGTCGACGACAGTCGGAAGCAATGAGTCGTCGACAAAAATCGGAAGCAGTGTGATACCGGCATTAGAGATCTGAAACTTTGCATACATGCCTAAACTAGAGCCCAATACATGAATCAATAAATTTTATGGGCGTAGGATAAGGGGCGTGGCACTTTTTTATAAACTTCAGATTTGTGTATAACTTTAGAACTACACATCACACATCAATGAAACTCGGTAGGAACTTACTACATATCCATATCCTTCTACTGAGAAAATAAGGGGCACTGGATAAGGGGGCGTGGCACCCCATACAAACAAATTTTTTTATCTCGATTAGCTTTGGAGCTAAAGGTCGTGCAGCATTGAAATTTCGTATGCAGTCGCCTCTTGGATGTGTCGTCCCACTGGTAAAATTTTATGGGCGTAGGATAAGAGGCGTGGCAAATTTTTATCAACTCCAGATTTGTGTATAACTTTAGAAATACACATCACACATCAATGAAACTCGGTAGGAACTTACTACATATCCATATCCTTCTACTGAGAAAATAAGACGGGCACTGGATAAGGGGGCGTGGCACCCCCCATACAAACAAAATTTTTGATCTCGATTAGCTTTGGAACTAAAGGTCGTGCAGCATTGAAATTTCGTATGCAGTCGCCTCTTGGATGTGTCGTCCAACTGGTAAAATTTTATGGGCGTAGGATAAGGGTGCGTGGCACTGCGCATACAAACAATCTCGTATATATAGAATAGCTTTGGAACTAAAGGTCGTGCAGCATTGAAATTCCGTATACAGGCCCCTCTTGGATGCTTCGTCCCACTGGTAAAATGTTATGGGCGTAGGATAAGGGGCGTGGCACTTTTTTTATCAACTCCAGATTTGCGTATAACTTTAGAACTACAAATCACACATCGATGAAACTCGGTAGGAACTTACTACATATCCATATCCTTCTACTGAGAAATTAAGGCGGGCACTGGATAAGGGGGCGTGGCACCGCCCATACAAACAAAATCGTTTATATAGAATAGCTTTTGAACTAAAGGTCGTGCAGCATTGAAATTCCGTATACAGGCCCCTCTTGGATGCTTCGTCCCACTGGTAAAATTTTATGGGCGTAGGACAAGGGGCGTGGGCACGCAACTACACACTTCGGCTTCAGTTTATAATTATAGGTACACCACACATCAATGAAACACGATAGGAACTTACTCGCCGCGCCTTGCAAGCAAAACAACAACAACTCATCGCGCCACAAATATGCCACGAATATTAGGGTCGATCACAGCCGTATTATTTGTTAAATTGAGGATATGACGATAGGAAACACTGTGAATACCCTAAATATTGTGTACTGCTCTGCAAGTTTTAAATTCTTTTTGCGAAAAATTTCAGAGCTCTAAAATTGAATTTATGGAAGACTAAAAAGTAGAAAATAAAATTATATAAAAAAAAAACTTTTTAAAAATAAGCTTTAATTTATTTTATGTACTAAAAAGTAGAAAATAAATTGTTTGCAAGTCACCTGTATCTTACTATTAATAAAAGCTTGTGCGCTCAAAACCTATATTCACACATATCTTTCATTACTAGAATCTATTTACAAAAAATAAATTAAATAAAATATTGTATCAAATGGTTGACAAATTTTGAACAAATGAGCGCCCAAAGCTTTTATCAATAGTAAGATACAGGTGACTTGGAAACAATTTATTTTCTACTTTTTAGTACATTAAATAAATTAAAGCTTATTTTTAAAAAGTTTTTTTTTTATATAATTTTATTTAATCGTAGAAACCTGAAATTAGAAACGATGTTAGGTCTTAATAATCTTAACACATTTTCACTATAAAAAGTTAAGAAATATTTTTTTTATAATTTTTAAAGGTTTTCGGGTCGGACAAAAAAAAATAAAAATATTTTTAAAACGTATCGTGTGGGGTATTGTTAGAAAGGGCTACGTTCATAGATTATAAAATGTATTTTATTTTTATTTTATGTAAACGGGTTAGAAAGATATAGTTAAATAAAATTATATAAAAAAAACTTTTTAAAAATAAGCTTTAATTTATTTAATGTACTAAAAAGTAGAAAATAAATGGTTTTTAAGTCACCTGTATCTTACTATCCATAAAAGCTTGGGGCGCTCATGTGTTCAATATTTGTCAAACAGTTACCACAATATTTTATTTAAATAATTTTTTGCAAATAGATTCTAGTAATGAAAGATATTTTGAATATGGATATTGAGCGCACAAGCTTTTATTGATAGTAAGATACAGGTGACTTAAAAACCATTTATTTTCTACTTTTTAGTACATTAAATAAATTAAAGCTTATTTTTAAAAAGTTTTTTTTATATAATTTTATTTTCCACTTTTTAGTCTTCCATAAATTCAATTTTAGAGCTCTGAAATTTTTCACAAAAAGAATTTAAAACTTGCAGAGCAGTACACAATATTTAGGGTATTCACAGTGTCTCCTATCGTCATATCCTCAATTTAACAAATAATACGGCTGTGATCGACCCTAATATTCGTGGCATATTTGTGACGCGGTGAATTGTTGCTATTTTGCCAGCAGGGCGCGGCAAGTAAGTTCCTATCGTTTTTCATTGATGTGTGGTGTACCTATAATTATAAACTGAAGCCCAAGTGTGTAGTTGCTTGAAAAGTGCCACGCCCCTTGTCCTACGCCCATAAATTTTTCCAGTGGAACGACACATCCAAGAGGCGACTGCATACGAAATTTCAATGCTGCACGACCTTTAGTTCCAAAGCTATTCTATATAAACGATTTTGTTTGTATGGGCGGTGCCACGCCCCCTTATCCAGTGCCCGCCTTATTTTCTCAGTAGAAGGATATGGATATGTAGTAAGTTCCTACCGAGTTTCATTGATGTGTGATTTGTAGTTCTAAAGTTATACACACGCCCCTTATCCTACGCCCATAAAATTTTACCAGTGGGACGACACATCCAAGAGGCGACTGCATACGAAATTTCAATGCTGCACGACCTTTAGTTCCAAAGCTAATCGAGATCAAAAATTTTGTTTGTATGGGGGGTGCCACGCCCCCTTATCCTACGCCCATAAAATTTTACCAGTGGGACAACACATCCAAGAGGCGACTGCATACGAAATTTCAATACTGCACGACCTTTAGTTCCAAAGCTAATCGAGATCAAAAATTTTGTTTGTATGGGGGGTGCCACGCCCCCTTATCCAGTGCCCCCTTATTTTCTCAGTAGAAGGATATGGATATGTAGTAAGTTCCTACCGAGTTTCATTGATGTGTGATTTTTAGTTCTAAAGTTATACACAAATCTGGAGTTGATAAAAAAGTGCCACGCCCCTTATCCTACGCCCATAAAATTTTACCAGTGGGACAACACATCCAAGAGGCGACTGCATACGAAATTTCAATGCTGCACGACATTTAGTTCCAAAGCTAATCGAGATAAAAAATTTTGTTTGTATGGGGGGTGCCACGCCCCCTTATCCAGTGCTCCCCTTATTTTCTCAGTAGAAGGATAGGGATATGTAGTAAGTTCCTACCGAGTTTCATTGATGTGTGATGTGTAGTTCTAAAGTTATACACAAATCTGGAGTTTATAAAAAAGTGCCACGCCCCTTATCCTACGCCCATAAAATTTATTGATTCATGTATTGGGCTCTAGATTAGGCATGTATGCAAAGTTTCAGATCTCTAAGTAGTCGGGAAGTGGGTGAAAAATTGATTACTAGATTTGACGACATACATACAAACATACCGGATGTGAACCTAATATAAAGCTTATAAAAAACGGACCTGTCCCCACATGATCCCATCTGCACACACCATTTCTGAACCGAAAATTTTGATAAAATCAGGCTTACTAGGTATTTGATCACGCATGACTGAATGGCTGCCGGTTTTTTCGAATTTTAAATTTGAAAATTTTTTTTTAAAATTTAAGATGATCCCCTCAGAAAAATGTTGTTGTTGTTTATATCGAGTGGGGTATCATTAGAAAGGGGTAGGTCCATGGATTCCAAACATATTTTTTTTATAATTTTCGGTGAAGTGGTTTTGAAGATATAGGACAAAATGTCGAAAATATGACCATACCCCCCTTTCATTTCTACATTTACTAAACTAACATTTTGATAACATCAGAGTTAGAAGGTCTTTAGTCTGGTAATTTTTAGGAAAACTGCAACCTTTTTCGACAAATTTGTTTTTCTATTTTTTTAAATTTTATTTAAGATTACCATAGTAAAAAATTTCCTCAGCGAAAAATTTTTGTTGTTTACATATTGTGGGGTATCGTTAAAAAGGGCTACGTCCGTGGATTCCAAAATTGTTTTTTCCATATTTTTAGGTGAATTGGTTTCGAAGATGTAGGCCAAAATGTCGAAATTCGAAGACAAAAAAGGGTATTTCTGGTACGGAACCCTCAGTGAGCGAGCCCGACTCGCACTTGACTGCTTTTTTATTAGATGCTATGAGCCGGCTGGGATTGAACCAGCACTTGTCCACTGAGCCACCGCGGCGCAATATATTATGACAGTCGATCAAATACTACTTGGGAACTTTAATTGAACAGTTCATAGACTGCATTTGCTTACCTCCACTTCAGCCGCATGCTGCTGCTCGGCATCTTGTCGCATTGTTGTTGCCGCAACATTTGCACACCTATTCATCGCCGCAGGCAGGTTGTCTGCACTGCTGCTAGTTGCCGCTGCGCCATTTAGACTGCCGAGTTCATTTTCGTCTGCCTCATCCTCGGGCTGCAGATTTTCCCCGATTCCATTGAGTGCCTCCAAGCCCACGACAGTCTCGTGATCGCCATTGTTGCTCTCCGTGTCGGCGTTGATGTTGTTGCTCTCCTCTGGTTCGTCAATTTCCACTTGCAACTCCTGCATGGCGCAGCACTGTTGCTGTTGGCGTTGCTGTTGATTACCCATACGCGCATTCAAATACAGTTTTCGCATAGGATCGCGCGTGGCGCTAGTGCTGCTGGCAGCGCGATTGCCGACGTCATTGACGAGCTGCACTGAAAATGGTTGCTTAAACACGCGATGCTCCTGTTCCTGTTGATGATCGCTGTTATCCTTCTCCAGCAGCATGCTTTCCAGGCGACGAAAGACGTCCTCCTTAATGGACTCGTAGAACTTCGTGGTGAATTTGTCGTTCTTCAAAGCGTTCACAAGCAAATTGCGCTTGATCTCTTCGGATGTGGTGTCGTCCTCATCCTCTTCCTCACGATCGTTGAAGCCGTGTACCACAATGCTGTCAGTGCCGCCGCTCAGCCTGGCATTCAGCACGTAGTCGTAATCCGCGTCTTCGTCAATGGCGGACACATCATTGACCGGTCGCAGCAGATAATCACGCTCGCGGTTCTGTTGCAGATTGTGCGCGGCTGCTGCAGCTGTGGGCAACAGGCTGAAGCGAGCTGAAGGATAGGGAAGGGCGCCATTGGCACGGAAATGTTGCTGCTGTCGCGGTGGCAGCGCGAAATCGTCGTCGACGTTTCGCAAATGCGGCTGCGATTGCACCGGCGGTAAGCAATTTCGATTTAACGCGGTTGTGGAGCGGCATGTTGGCTGCTTCGCCGCCACTTTGTTGCGCTGATAGTGCGGACTGTTGCCGACGTTGACATTCATGTTGCGCAGCATACTGGTCGCCGTTGTGTTGCTAGCGGGTGCAACATAACCCGCGGCGGACATGTCATTGTCGATGATGTTGTAGTGCTGTTGCGGCGGCGGCTGCTGTGGGTGCTCGAACACCTCATTCACGTTGTTTTCTAGCCAATTCGGATTACCGTGAAAATCGCGTGCGGCAGCAACATTCGGCTGATACAAGTTGTTGCTTAGGTTGGTATGCTGCTGCTGTTGGTAGTGTTGCTGCTGCAACTGATTTATGCGCGAACGTTGCAAGGCGCGCATGAAGTTGTTGTTATTGCTGGCATTGTTGCTGCTGTTGTCGTAATTCAAATTGTTGCAATTAATGCTGTTGTTCATTGCAGCTGGGTGATACAAATTGTGCTGCTGCTGCTGCTGTTGTGCATGGTGAAGTGGATTGGGATTTGTTGCTGGTAGCGCCGTGCACTGCGGTTGAAACGTTTGCTCCGGCTGTGTGTGCTGCACTTGTTGCTGCTGCTGTTGTTCTTCATTGCTTTTATTGGAGTTAGTCGAAAGCAAATTTTGTCGGGAATAACTAGGATAGACAAAAACAAAAAACAAAAGAAAGAACACAAGAAAAGCGTTGTTTTTAATGAGTTAATGTAAGCGGCAGCAATGGGTTAAATAGTAATAGCCAAAATAAAAATTTAACTGGGGTAATTTATATACATTTGTTATAATTCAAGGTCATTTAACAATGTCTCATTACCCAAAATAATTAACTATCTATAGAATCATTTGCTACCAATGCTATGATCTATGCTATGATGAGGAAAAGGGGGAATTAGTGAAAACAAAGAAATTGAGTATGAGGCGTTGATAAATGCAATCGAGATATTAAGCAGGCACATAAAATATGACAGCCGTAAATAAAATAACATTTGTTGGTTAGTGTCCTTTTAAGTTTCAATTTGATGCAATTTTCGCCGCTTTAGTCAAAATTTTAAAAATAACCACAAGCAATCAAAATAAAACTCATTGACTTACTTTGAAATTAAATGAAATATTTTTGTTTTTGCTTTCCACTTTACAAAGCTGCACATTTCATAAAAAATTACTTGAATAATATGCATTTAATGAAATTGGCACTAAAAGAAGAAAAAAAATGCTTTTGGTCCGTTCGAGTATTGAGCGCACTTTTATTTTGCATAAATACATATATATGTATAAACATTGAAAGTAATAAAATATTAAATTATTTTAGTTTGTCGTCGTGTTAAAAAGTGCGGTAGCTACGTGGAAGAGTATTTAGAAGGTTCGATTTGTAATTCAAAGAAGTATGGCTAGTGATGACGTACATTTTACAATTAAAATCAAGTAGCGAATTGAATTGAAAAAGACTTAAGGTCGAAGACGATCTGTGAGAACGCATACGAGAGGTCGATGGTTCGAAACCTAATTCATTCCTTTTAAAAGAAAGATAATTTGTTTTCAAATTGTTTCATTGCGTGGCGTCATCTCTTTGAGAATATTGTTTGCCATGAATAAGGATAAGGATATAGAATAAATTTGTAGGTCCCTTTTACTTTTGTTAAAATAGAACAAGTATACACACGTCAATGCGAGAAAGCTAGGCGGAAGCCCGATTATACGGGATGTTGCGCCAATTATTTAATTAACATTTTAACTTGAGAACTTTTTCGTTCAAAAATTTAATCGAAAATGCTGAAATTTTTGTATATTAAAAATACAAATGATTTAAAAAAAGGCGTATAATTAGATATTGGGTTTCAAAATACTTTCTGCTTAAAACTTTTCCCAATTAGCATGCCTCGCTACAGTTTAGCTTCTGACTAGATGCCAATTGTTCGGACTTTTTTTTACAATTAGATTTAAAAGATGTGAATTTTTGATATGCTCGTAATGTGTATGTAAACAATAACCAAGAAATATAAACCGAAACCGCGCACTAATGACAGATGTACGCTAATCCATTTAGCAGGGAGTAGCCAACAGGAAAAAATTTATAGCTTCTTTACCTTCTGAAGTTGTCCCAGTAGTTGTTGGCGCGATTGCCGGGCGGCACCTGGTTGTTCAATGTATTGCCGCCGCCGTTGCTGACATTGTTGTGGTGTTGCTGCTGCTGGTGCTGCAGATTGTTGGCGTAGTGATTCTGTGTGCGTAGATTCGCATTATTCTGATGTATCGCATTGTTGTGATGATGCATGAAGATAGGCCCCGGTCCAGCGCTGCTCGACAGCGGCGACTGTGGTGCTTCGTTGTTGAATTGTGGCACTGGCGGCGGTTGCTGCACAGCCGCATTGTTCAGCGTGCCGTAAATGCTGGTGCTCGTGTTGCTGGTATTTTGCTGGTGCGTCTCGCTGCTATAATTGTAACCGCCGCCGGCGCTGGCGATTATGCCGCGATGTCGTTGGTGGAATATGTGCTGTTGTTGTTGTTGGTGCAGCTGCTGTTGTTGCTGTTGCTGCTGCAAGAGCTGTTGGTGTTGTTGCTGCTGGTGATAGCTGGTCACGGAGCTGAGGGATGTGGCGGCCCCTGTGGCGGGCAGAAAGGGCAACGGCTGTTCAGACTGCGCTCGATTAAAACCGGCGTAGAGATTGTTGGGCAATGCGCCAGAAGGCAGCGAAGCAGGCGGCACTGACTCAGAGCGCAAGTTGAAGGCCGCATCTACTGTCGACGGTCCACTCAGTGCGAATAGGCGCTCCTGCAGCTGTGTGCGGACATAAATACAACAATTAAAACGGTGATTTGAGAATTGTAATAATTCGCGCAACTCACCACATGAATTGTGTTGTTGAGTGCGTCGATTTCGCGCTGCTGATGCCACAGCATTTGATTACATTGACACACCGAATTGATAAGCATCTGTTGGGTCTGCACGAGCTGCTGCACCAGCATGGGATCAGCGTTTAGATGTGCCGCCGTGCTGGCTGTGGACGAGGCGGTGCCCGGTGCAGTGCCAGCTAGTGTGGCGGCGCTGTTGGTGGCACTGCAGATGCACTCGCTGTTGTTGTTGGGTGGCGCCGTAGTGGCTGCCGCTGCTAGTTGTGGCACTACGGCATGGCCGTTCAGGCCGCCGTAAGCGCCGACATGTGGCGGCGGTGGTGGTGGTGGCATACTGCCGCCATAGTAAAAGTGTGGATTCCATGTGGCCGGCAGCGGTGGTGGCTGCAAGCATCCAGCTGTAAGAGCATAAGTGAAAAGGTAATCAGAGAGAGAGAGAGAAAAAAAAGAGAAATGTAATAACTTACTCCAGGCGCTCATTGCTGGCATTGGCGGCGGTATGGAGTACGATTGAGAGCTGCCCGATTGCAGGCTGGCGCCCTCCACTGAGGCGCCGTCGTGTGTGTTATTGGCTGTTGCAGTGGCGCCGGCCGCATTTGAGGATTCCAATGTCGAGTCCAGTGAATCCTTGCCGCTACGCTGTTGCGGTAAATCGCGTGCAGCCGCGCCCGTCGAGTCAGCAGCTGCGTTCAAGCACAGCACGGTTGCGGAGCGTTGCGCAGAGGCGTAATATTTCTTCGCTGCAGCCGAGTTGGCGAAGTCGGAGTCGTTCTGCTCCTCATCGGCTTCGTCGTCCGCCTCCGAGACGGTGTCCTGGCGCGTGGATGCATGCAAAACAGGCGTGGTGGCACCCGTGGTGTTTTCTTCGCTATGCAAACGCTGACAAAGCAGCTCGAACTCTTTTTTCTTTGCCTCGTACTCCGCCTTCAGGTGGTCGCGATCGGCCTGCAGCTCTTCTTGCTGTAGTTGTTGCTGGCGTAGATGCATTGGCGTAGGCGTTGGAGTGAGACTATGCCGCTTGAGGGCATCCTCGCCCAGCTGCGCGGCGGCCGCCGCCTGCTCCTTGCGACGCACTATCTCCTCTTTCAAAGCTTTGATGCGATCACGTTCGACTTGCAGATTTTCTGCCTGCGCGCGCAGATCCGATGTGACCTCGTTGAGCATGCGCATCTTTCGCGAAACGAAAGCATCGTTGTCATTCTCCAAAGAAGAGGAGTCTGCGGCCACAGCCACCGCCGCTATGGGCGTGCGTTCGCGATCATACGAGGCGCGTAGGGTCGCTGCTGGCGACTGGGGCGCGCGTCCGATTTCCCTGGGATCATTAGCTGTGCGCACCTCGATTAGATTCACGGTTTCCATCATGTCCTTCAGGCGTTTTAGCTGCGCCTTCATGGTCTCCACGTCGGCAGTCTTCTGCTTAATTAGCGCCGCCATCTCAGCATCATCGCTGGCGCCTTGTGGCTGTTGCCCAGGCTGCAGGAGCTCGATGGGCACTGTTCGTGAGTACTCCACGGGTACCACACGTTCATTTGCGTGCGGCGAAATCGGCGGCTCCGGCAGCAGCTCAGCCATCTTGCCTTCACGCTCACGCTCGCGATTTCTCGAGTCTTTGGCGCTCTTCTCCGCGCTGCGATTTATGTCCTGCAGCTCATCTACCAAATTCTTCATCTCATCGCGCTGCACACGCAGCGACTCCAGTTTGCGCTGCAATGCCTCTTGCTCGGCCAGTATTTCGGGACCGTCGTCGCCGAGTATGTTGCCCAGCTCGTTCTGATTCTGTATGAACGCGGTGAGGTTCTTCATGCGGCCCACTAGCGTGGCCATGTCTGAGTGCACCTGCTCGATCGACTCATATTCGGGTGCATCACCCGCTGCACCGGCCGCAGTACCGTTTTGTCTGCCAGGGCCGAAACTTAAGCTGCCCGCTTGCTGACGTAGCTCCTCCATGTCGGTCAAGTGCTGTTTAGCGGCATTCTGTAGACGTAACAGCTGATGTTGCTGCTCCTGCATATTCTGTATGTTGCGATTGGAGGCTTCCAGGCGTTGTTGCAGCTCATCGTAGCTGGGCGTCGTTTCTGGAGTAGGTGTTTCGACTGTGCTGTGTAGCGATTGTATGGATTGAGCACGATTGTCGCTCATCTGCAAGGAAACGTAAATGGATTAGCACGTATGCAAAAAACCGTAGTGTGTGGCTATTCCGGCTTCTCACACGGCGAATGTATGAGTTAGTATGGATATTAGAGTTAGTATTTTTGCATCCGAACGTAGAGGAAATTCAGAAATATCGTGTAACACCAAACATTGTGATTTAATAATATACAAAAATATTTCTGGAGAGAAATTTTGTCATTAGACTACAATCAATTGATCAAACTTTTCCCAAAAAAAAAATTGGCTGCTCAACAAAAAGTCAAGACTTCGACTCGCACATAAGGTACTTCTGTATAAGGCCACTATAAAACCAATTTGGGCATATGGAGCACAGCTATGGGGCAAAGCAAGCTCATCCAACGTCGAAATCATACAGCGATCACAATCCAAAATTTTGCGTACTATTACCGGTGCTCCATGGTTCGTGCGCAACGACGACATCCACAGAGACCTGAGCATCCCACTTGTAAAAAGCGAACTAACTGCGCTATGCCTCAAATACAACGACCACTGTCACGTCATCCCAATGTTCTGGCAAAAAATCTGCTCCGCTCTGCAAACTACTCTCGACTAAAAATGCGAGACTTGCATTCCAATTGAACTGTCATGTTACACTATTTATTATTATTATTGCTTGTTACACCATTTATTATTATTGCTTAACTTTGATCCGTTAGTTCCCACAATGGTGAGAATTACAAATTTGTATTAGTTTTTAAATTTGCCCCACTTATTGTTAGTTCATATACATAATGAAGATTCAATAAATAATTAAGCTGGAAAAAAAAAACTTTTCAGCACGATTTAAAAACCGGAGTACCTGCAGGCTTTAAATGCAGTTGCCAAGCGGGACCGTGTTGAGCGAAATCCCAAAAATTCCTATGCCGATCTTGCCTCTCTACACGGCATGTTCAGGAAAGGTGTCTATGGAAGATCGCTTAGTTGAAGTGATACTTCTTCTTCATTTATAGTTTAACTGTCTGTCTGATGCGCATGAGGTAGAGAATTCCAACAGTCTCTTTTCCAGTGTCATTATGCGCTCCTTCATTTCGAAAATACGCCCGGCCCAATACTGATTCAAAAAATTCATTAAACACCGGCCATATACTTTTTTCCCCGATCAAGTAAATTATTTTCGAATCCGGAAGGAATCTGATCAAAATCGATCCGCGCGATTCCTCGAGTCGATACAAATTTATTTGAAGGCGGAATTCTACGAAATTTTTGGGGCTCATTGATTTTCCCGGGAGCCCTGCCACCACAGCCGAAGCCAAGCTCGACGTCGATTTTCGCGTTCCTGCCGTTTGTGCACTGCCTACGATTCTACTGAGATATTAGGCGACGTTCAGTTCGAAGAGAGCAAATGTGCGAACCGCCTATCGCCAAAATCGGCTTCCAAAAATGGAAAGATTTTTGGTAATTTAATTGTTGTTGTCATTTTTCGGTTTTATGTAATTTTTCGTGATTTAAGGGATTTTTTGTAGTGTGTACATATTTGTGCTATTTTTGGGATACTTTGCGATGCCGACGAGTTTTAGCATAGCCAAGATAGTTATTTACCTCGCTTAGTTCGACATCCTCCAAGCTGGCTGAATTCACAATGCCCTCACGCTCCGCAGTATTCGGATTGATTTCGTGCACCATTTTCGATTTCGACAACTGTTTGCAAAAAGCAGAAGGAAAAGATTTCATAAATATCGTTTTGAAAGGAGAAATGTGGTACTTTCGCCTCACCTTATTATTGCCTCTTTGCGTGTGTCTGGCTGTCGGCGTGGTTGTTGTGGAGGTTGTGGGCGTTGTGGCTGTGGCAGCTGCGCCTGCGGCGGCTACACGATTGCCACTCACGTTAGCCTTGGCAGTTAAATTCAAAAACTGCTGTATCAGTTGCAAACGTTGTGCCAAACTGCTATCAGCGGGCAAATTTCCGTTGTTAGCTGCACTGGTTGTTGCTGCCGCTGTGGCGATGCCTCCGCGTGAGGTTGTTGCAGGCGCGAGATTACCTGCCAATTCAATCAAATTTGTGGGCAACAAATTGTGCTCGACGCGTGGTTCATTGGCTTGGCTGTGCGCCTGCGGATCGTCGATTAATTGTTGCAATTGCACGAGTATGAGCTGCTGCTGCAATTGTTGCGGCTGGTTCACAGCGGGCACAATGGCGGTGAGCGTGTCTGTCGCTGATGTCGCCGCAGCTGAGCCGGGTGTTGTGGGTATTACAACGCCGATTGTGGCCGCGTGATTCAGCAAATTCGCATTCAAGCTGGTGGCTGCAGAGACAGTTAAATTTTGTTGCTGCTGCTGCGATTGTTGCTGTAGATTGCGTCGTGGTATGGGACGCACGGGATAACAGAAACGTTGATTTTCGTGTAGACTCTCTAAATATACATAAAATGGAGAATTTATAAGAATTAATGTTTGAAAGGAAAAGTGTCATTATTAGAAGTGATAAGCTTTTATGAGTAAAAACTGCTCACTCAGCATATATGCAAGCAAGTGTAAACAACTTAAAAGAATGCAGTGGGCGTTTTTGAGAGGGTGGGTAATGTAGTCGCAGCCCTCTCCACCCACTATATGTGAAAAGAGCTATGTATGATAAAATCACGCCTACGCCTGTTGCTTTATTTGCCTTGATTTGGTGCGCTGTTTAAAATGCGGTAGTATGTGCGTGTCATCATTTATGGAACATTTAAAATTTTTATTCAATCTATTTTTATAAATGTCTATATGCAAATAACAAATGATTCATTGGCACATTATAGAGTAGTATCTGTTTTGCATGCTGTAGCACCTTTTCAGCTTACTAAATATAGTTATCTGGTATGAACAGATACTTTGACTGCTAATGTTTAAAAATTGGTGCACAATTACTTTTGGAGCGCAAAAGGACGATTATCGGCACAGTAATTTACAGCCACAGGGCAGACATCTCTCAAAGAGCAAGTCGAACGGACCGTAATGAACAAATATCTAAATATCTGTTCATAGTGGCTAAATTTAAACATTGAACTACAAAACAGGCAGGCATGCGGTGTGTAGCAAGCAAGCAAACATATGCGACCTATACGAAATAGCTAAGGTGGCTGCGTCTGCGGCTGAAAGGTGTATATTTGCAACATCGGCCGAAAAGCAGTTTTTTCAAAAATCCAAATGTTAAATTTGAAAATTTAAACGTTTCAAATAGTAACAAGTTTCTACACTTACCAATTTCATAGGCCGTCCCAGCAGTAATGCTATTTGCTTCGTTAAAAGTTTGTTGCTGGTGTTGCTGTTGCTTGTTGAAATTGTTGCTGAGTTTTTGTGACTTCAGTTTTTTGCTGTTGCCACTGTTGCTGCTGTTGTTTGTGCTAACTACTGTGGACAGTAGGTAATCCTTGTAGTTGGAATACAAGCCGAGAATAAGAAGTAGAGCACAGAAAATTAAACCAAGTGCGTTGAGCGTATCAATTTTGAAACGTTTTTCTCGACACTTTATATAATAGAAAAACGCAATGTGGAAAATTTAGCCTGCTGGCGGATCGCGGCAGCACAGTATTGAAATTTTCGTTTCGCGTCGGCGCGAGTCGAGAAAGGTACTGAGTAGAAGCAGCATGTTTTCAAATAGAAAATGTGTGTATTCTTAAAATTCTGTGCGGAGCGTCGATCATTGAGCACATTTGAACATTTAATTCAAAATATGTACGCGACTCTGCGAGTTAATTCTCAGAGCAGCACAAAGAAAAAGTGTAGCAAGGAAAATCAATTAGCTGTGCTGTAGCAAACGACGTGGGCTTTTGCCACCACCCACACACAGAGTGGAAGTGAGTTTTGAATTGAATGGAAAATGAATTTTTGGTTACTCTGGAAGTGATTATGCATAATACTCTTTCTATAATGACGATGCTTTAATAGTCAATGCTTCAACTTACATTTAAATCCTTGAGCTCTCGTCGTATGGGCGCCACGATTTCGGTATTTTTGCGGTGCTGTTGCTGCTGTTGTTGTTGCAGCCGTTTTGTTGTTTTCGGTGCTGCTGCTGTTGCCACAGTTGCTGTCGCAGCAGCTATTGTTGTCGGCAATGCTGCGGATGCATTGATAGCACCTGCCTTGGGTACAGCGCCTGTTTGTTTTCGCTTTGTGCTTGTTGCCGTAGCAGCAACCGCTGCCGCTGCCGCTGCGGTGACTGCGGGTGCTGCAAAATTGTTGTTCGGTGAACAATTATTACTGCTATTGCTTGCATTTTGGTCGCTACTATTGCTCGTGTTGTTGTTGTAATTTATTTGTGGATTTTTTGAGGGTGCCATTGTTAAGTTGCTAGCTGCCTTTTTCCGTCAATTTTTCTTGTTCACCAATTAAATATGCACCCGTCAACGCTGCTACTTCTTCATTTAGAACACTTATTCGCTTTAGTTATCTTAAAGTTTAATTTTAACTCGGTTTTTTTCGTTCAATATGCCAGCCACATATTTAAAGTTCGTTGCCTTTGTATATCTGCACATATTAATTATATCAAACAAATTTCTGCCGTTTTGCCATTTTCAACTACTACAGATTCATTCTTTCCTGCGTAAAGTTAGCAAAGTTGCTGGAATAATGGGAATGGAACGAAATTTGTAATCCCAGCTTTTCTGCTTTTCGTTCAGAAGCAGTGTGTGGTAATTTTTAAAATTTAAACTTGGAAACGTGTGTTGAATTTGGCCACAAACGTTTTTTTAAGCCTTAATGGCTTTAATTTTTATTTCTATTTATTGAGAAACGCCAATTTTGTTTATAGACATATAGTCATATAGTTGCCACATGAAAGCATATAATCCAATATTAATTTTAATCGATGCGTAGAGCTGCCATGTCCCATGTTCGTGTGTCCGCAGGATTGCAAGTCAATGAAAATGAACAAAACGTTTCTAAATTGCATGATGTTTGAATATTTATCGTTAACTTTGCATGAGAGCAGAACCAAAACAACAAGAAAACGAACGAGATTTTACGCTCGTTTACTTAATTTTTGTTTCTCTCCCTCATCGAGCAACAATTTGGCATAGAGAGACGGTTCTCGTTTGTTCTTTCCTTTACAATATAATACTATTTTAAAAAGAGTTCACACCGCAATTTTTCAATGATGAAATTTTGTTCTTTGCAAGCGTGTATTTGAGATTTTTCTCGCATTCGTGTGTTGCACTTTATAGAAACATATTTGCCGAAATTTGTATTCTAATACCAAAAGATATATGTACGTGTAATTTGCAATAATTGTGATATTAAAAGAAGGGCAGATAAAAGTATTTGGTAAGTTTAAAATGAGCACAGATTTGAGAAATATTCAATAAAAATGTTTGATAGAGAGGTGTGCTAAAATAAGTCAATTTATTTTTAGAAATACATTTGTCTTACACTTATTATATGCGTTGATTTATATATACACATACATACATATAAATACATATGTATATAGTTAAAGTGCATATAACGCGGAATAATTTGTAAATTAATTATAAATTTAAATATGTACGTATTTTCTAGCGAAATTACTAAAAATGGTTAACGAGATCAACAAGCCACCGAAATCTGAAAATGCTGTCCTAGGAGAGGTGATATCGATATTTTCAAGATATGTACTATTTGAAATTTAATTTGAGTAAAAAGTGTTTGCTTTTTAGCGTTTGCTGGCCTCACAACGCCAGCTACAAGAAATGCAGGAGGAGCATCGTCAGCTGATGCAGGAGATGGAGGCATTGCGGCAACGAGCTACAGAATTGACTCGAATTACTGAACAACAGCCAGCACAAACTCAGCGGCAACCACAACAACGACAACAACAAATTGAGGAACCTATCGTCGCTACAATGCCAGCAGCTGCTGCTATAGTAGACAATATGGAAGCTCCAGCTGTTGTTGACCAGACTGCGAACATTACTCTGCAGCCGACTTCCACAAGTCCTGTGCCTGACTCACAACATGAGAATATAGTTGCTGATACAAGTGCTACAGCTACTCAGACCCCCACTAGCGATGAGCCCGAGGATCCTGAAGCAGCGGCTTATCTGAGCAAAAAACTCGCCGAAATTGCGCAATTAAAGGCGCAATATAAACGTGTACAGAATCTGATCAATACGACCAATTTAATCGAGGGACACATCGCATCGGCGCATAGCTCAGATGCGCCGGTGGAATTTGGCGATTCTACTGCGTCACAAGCTGAGACCGCACGGAGTAGCTCCAGTTCTAATCACAAGCCCACTTTTGGGGATCAGGCCGCGCACAACACTCCACGCAGCGGCCACAATGAGCACGAGGAGCTTATATCGACCATGATGAATATGTTCACTGACTTTACTTCAGATTTGCGTAGCCAGGCCGACGGCCTGAGAGCAGAGCGTGAGCGCATAAGAGCGCTCAAGGAGGAGCTACTCAACCGTAAAAGGCAATCGTAGTGAGTGCAAAAGATTGTAATTTCGAAACAAGTAAACAAAACATTTGCGTAGCTCTTGTACATATCGCACACGAAATAGAAAATCAAATTTTTACAGCGGAAGAGAAGAAGTTTATCATAAATAAAATATATAAGATGATAAGGATTAAAAAAATCGTCTGGGTCACAGTGTTTCACTCCGAAAAAATTAACACATTTAAAATTTAAAAGTTCTCGAGCAAACTTGATTTGGTGGAAAGAATCTGAATGTTTGCCGTTGCAGAGGGCCCGAAAAATTTGTAAAATTAAATATTAAGAGTCTATTTTAATATTCTTTTCTTTTTATAATTGAAAATCATTTAGGTGTTAATTAATCAGAGCTGAGAGCTTCGAATTTAATTGCGTTTATTTGGTAAAGTTTTAAAATGGTTAAAACTCTTTTTACGAGTGAATAGAAAGGGGCTCTTTCTAGACCTTAGCTGGCTTCACATTTTTGGGTTCACGACACGTCTCTAGAGCCGGATCATAGATTAGTCCCGGCGTGCATTCCAATATGACACCTTTGCCATTCATGCAGAAGTAGTAGCGATCTGGCAGCGTGTGCGCTTGGAAGTGTACCCCTTCTGCCGGACAAGTGATGTCAGCAGATCTGGGTGGAGCTTTGGAGTAGGGCAAAATGTTGCGTTGCAGTGCGACAATCTATAGAAGAAAAATCTAAGATGGAGAGGATCGTAGGGCGATTTTATGTAAAACACAAACACATACCGAGCAATTGACATTGGAGGGGAAGTCGCAGCAGTTGCACTCAGAGTTGAATTGCAGACCCTTGGAACAAGATTGTTCCAGGGCCTGGCCCTCCTGGCAAATGAAGTATTTGTCGCAGGCGCCTTTGCTGGACAGGAAAGTGATGTCGTTGGGGTCGTTGTCGTACACAGTGCATAAATTGTCCACGCAGTCCACGTACTCGGCGAAGTCACAGCGATCCGTCTCTGCGTTGTACTGCAGGCCATCGCAGCACTGGCGCACCACGGGCACAGCGGCGTAGCAGAGCACGTATTTGGTGCAGGTGCGCTCATAGCAGAACGACGAAAGGGCCGATGTGCAGGTGGGCAAGCACTGTGCGACGTCCGGGTCGGTGCAGGACTGGGAAGAAGCATCGAAGAAGTAACCACTCTCGCAGTCCTGCGGTATGGCCACGTTGTCCCAGCACACATAGTACTTAGAGCAATTGCCCACGTAGGGCAGGAACATCATGTTTGCCACATTCTCACAGAGGTTAACCTCCGCGTGGGAAGCACAGAATACGCCGAAGATGGCGAGTGTAAAAATCGCGTATTTCACTGCAAGTTAGAGTAAAGTCGTTAAATTTCGCATAGAGGTACCGCTTCATGGATTTCACATACTTTTCGTGTCACAGGAAATCGCACTGGGTGGAGTCCGGATGTAGTATAGCGGTAAACTGTGCATTTTATCAAATTGCATCTGTCTTTTATAAAGCCTCACAGAGTCTCTTAATTAATTTAATTGATTGTGAGTAATGCATATCGCATAAAGGTTGTTACAACTTGTCTTCCACTTGTCATCAATAGTCATTTGACATGGGCATCTTTTTTGGGCGAATTCGAAAGTAATTAATTAAAACTATCATCAATTTTGCGATATGTATGAAATTGTCATTGAATTGTGCTTTAGATTGGGAGATAAGAAATGAGAGGCGTGGTTAAAAGAATAGAGTGGTGCTACGGAAAGAGCGAAAATACGAAGAGTGGCAGCGGAAAAATACAAGGTTCTCTGAAATAAAAACCAAATATGATAAGAAAAAACAAACGAAACATTACTCTGCCCTCTGCACTGCCAGATTAATCCCTATTCTCAGTAAATAATTAGGGATCATGTTTGGTAAGCACATCCTGGACAAGCGGCATGCGCTGTTGCTGAGGTAAAAATTAACTACAAATTGTTCTTCGTGTGAACTTAAGTATCTCAGAACTAGCGCTGGGAAATGTTTTAATGTTATTGAGTGGCAAGTATGGACAAAATTAGATAAATAGTTCCTTCTCTACTGCGGCTACGTCTGTCTTATGTCAATACTTGTAAAGTTCCTTAAAGGCGTTATAAATTTCGCACATAGTTAATATACTTGTATGCACCTGTATTGAGGTGTAAGGTATAAAGAACAAAAATGCCAGGAGAGATTTAGCATAAAAAGAAGAACAACTAAGAATTGCTAAGTAGAAGCTGTAGGGAATGAAGGGATACGAGTAGGGCTAGTATGAGTTCAATAAAATAGTATAAATATTTAGTTTCACAAATTGTAGATTATTTAAACAAAGTTTTCTCTTGTTAATCTGAATATGTGTATACTACTTTTACCAAAAATGAATGAAATGAAAAATAGGTACATATTACAGCTGAATTTTGACGGTATTTGAGAGCTTGGTAAATACAAAGACTACTCTCGGAGAAATGCTAGTTCATAGCAAGAGATGATAATATATATTTAACATTTATAAAAATGGAACAGCATATAAGAATGTGTATGTCTATTCGGTGATAAATCTGTATTAAAAATAAAAAGGAACGATTGTTCATCAGCAATAAAAGACCTCGATCTTGGAGCGTTATAAAAAGTATAGCCAAATATAAGGTACCCACAGATTCGACTTTTCATAATGTTGACGCAAAAACATTGACACTGGGCACTGGCGTGTTCTCATGAGAACCGTGGAGGCGCAGTTGGTTACTATTTCACTGAAAGAAGAAGATGAAGCCGACAATTTCTTGTTCTGACTACCAGCATGCACGCGCGCGCACAGCAGAGGCGTCTGGAGTGAAGCTCTGCGCCAGGTAATTCATATTATTGTTATTGTTAGAAGGCCTTCGTTGCGCACCGCGACTGCCGAATAGATCTTTTGTGCTGGCCTGTATTTAACCCAGTTGTGTTAGAATCTTAATGAAATGTAGCACTTTACTGGGTTAAGTGTTCCAATTCCAACAGTGGCCAATTTGTAAGTACACAAGTCCGACTACCAGCGTCAATTTCAAGCTCGTAAAGGGTTGCATCAACTTCGCAACGAATTAAAAATATAATTACAGCTTTCTTTGTTTATTTGTCTCAAGACAAATTTTGTAAAATGTATACAATTTAAATAAAATTATATAAAAAAAAACTTTTTAAAAATAAGCTTTAATTTATTTAATGTACTAAAAAGTAGAAAATAAATTGTTTTTAAGTCACCTGTATCTTACTATCCATAAAAGCTTGGGGCGCTCATGTGTTCAATATTTGTCAAACAGTTACCACAATATTTTATTTAAATAATTTTTTGCAAATAGATTCTAGTAATGAAAGATATGTTGAATTTGGATATTGAGCGCACAAGCTTTTATTGATAGTAAGATACAGGTGACTTAAAAACAATTTATTTTCTACTTTTTAGTACATTAAATAAATTAAAGCTTATTTTTAAAAAGTTTTTTTTTATATAATTTTATTTTCTACTTTTTAGTCTTCCATAAATTCAATTTTAGAGCTCTGAAATTTTTCACAAAAAGAATTTAAAACTTGCAGAGCAGTACACAATATTTAGGGTATTCACAGTGTTTCCTATCGTCAGATGTCATATCCTCAATTTAACAAATAATACGGCTGTGATCGACCCTAATATTCGTGGCATATTTGTGACGCGGTGAGTTGTTGCTATTTTGCCAGCAGGGCGCGGCAAGTAAGTTCCTATCGTTTTTCATTGATGTGTGGTGTACCTATAATTATAGACTGAAGCCCAAGTGTGTAGTTGCTTGAAAAGTGCCACGCCCCCTGTCCTACGCCCATAAAATTTTACCAGTGGGACGACACATCCAAGAGGCGACTGCATACGAAATTTCAATGCTGCACGACCTTTAGTTCCAAAGCTAATCGAGATCAAAAATTTTGTTTGTATGGGGGGTGCCACGCCCCCTTATCCTACGCCCATAAAATTTTACCAATGGGACGACACATCCAAGAGGCGACTGCGTACGAAATTTCAATGCTGCAAGACCTTTAGTTCCAAAGCAAATCGAGATCAAAAATTTGGTTTATATGGGGGGTGCCACGCCCCCTTATCCTACGCCCATAAAATTTTACCAGTGGGACGACACATCCAAGAGGCGACTGCATACGAAATTTCAATGCTGCACGACCTTTAGTTCCAAAGCTAATCGAGATCAAAAATTTTGTTTGTATGGGGGGTGCCACGCCCCCTTATCCTACGCCCATAAAATTTTACCAATGGGACGACACATCCAAGAGGCGACTGCGTACGAAATTTCAATGCTGCACGACCTTTAGTTCCAAAGCAAATCGAGATCAAAAATTTAGTTTATATGGGGGGTGCCACGCCCCCTTATCCTACGCCCATAAAATTTTACCAGTGGGACGACACATCCAAGAGGCGACTGCATACGAAATTTCAATGCTGCACGACCTTTAGTTCCAAAGCTAATCGAGATCAAAAATTTTGTTTGTATGGGGGGTCCCACGCCCCCTTATCCAGTGCCCCCCTTATTTTCTCAGTAGAAGGATATCAATATGCAGTAAGTTCCTACCGAGTTTCATTGATGTGTGATGTGTAGTTCTAAAGTTCTACACAAATCTGGAGTTTATAAAAAAGTGCCACGCCCCTTGTCCTACGCCCATAAAATTTATTGATTCATGTATTGGGCTCTAGATTAGGCATGTATGCAAAGTTTCAGATCTCTAAGTAGTCGGGAAGTGGGTGAAAAATTGATTACTAGATTTGACGACATACATACCTGATTTGAAGTTAATATAAAGCTTATAAAAAAGTAAAGCTTCGGATTTTCCCAAAAATTGTATACATGTATTTTGCTATGTATATAAATTGCACTTTGCACCGTCACCACAAAAATAGAAATTTGATATTATAGAGAAATAACTAAATTAGGCTGCTTCTGTTCCACGATGAAGAAACTCTTTAGTCCTTGAGGACGTGCTGGAGTTCACGGCATGACTCCGTCTTGATGTCATAGAAGAGGCCATCAGCACAGCTGAGCACCGCACCCTTGCCATTCACGCACACGTAATATTGGTTGGAGTGGGCGTGCGGGTAGAAATGCGTGCCATCCACGGGACAATCCATCTGAACAATGTGGGGTGTATTGTTGCTTGCCGATGATTCAGCGCTCTTTTTGACAGTGGCCACCTGTAGCGGATATAAGAGTAATGGGTTAAAGCATGGATGCAAAGCGCACACGCAATGAAGCTTGACATACTGTGCAGTCAACATTGCTGGCCGCGTCACAGCAATTGCAGTCCGGGTTGAAGAGCAGACCGTTGACGCATTCGTTACCCCATGGAACGCCGGTCATACAGATGTAGTACCTGTAGGAAGGAGGAGGGAAAGTGAGTTGCAGAATGTGGCCATTCTAAAAGATCGGCTGTTGTTAGATTTACTTCTTGCAGGACGCCACACTCGGAACGTAGACGATATTTGAAGGATCATTGAAAATGGAGCATTTGTTGCTCACGCAGTCGACATTCTTGGGGAAATCGCATTTCTGCAGTTGAGCGTTGTATTGCAAATCATCGTAGCACTGCTGAATTACCGGCGTGCCCCCGTAACAAAGCACATACTTGTCGCAAGTCCTATCCAGAGCCTGAACCGTCAATTCATCGGGATTGCACACTAAACACACGGCGCTGTTCGAGACACAGCTCTGTATGGTGGCATCGAAGAATAAGTTTTCCCGGCAGGATTCCAAAACGGGCCGTTGATTGCGGCATATGTAGTAGTTGCTGCAATTGGTCACATCCGTCAGGAAGACGTTGTCAGCAACATTTTCGCATATGTTAATTGCTGCATCGGTGCCAACGACAATTGCAGCCAAGGCAATTAGCACACAATTCAATTTCACTGCAAGTCGGGGAAAAATGCATAAAAATATTTGATTATATTACTTGATATATAACATATAGAAAGCACTTTTCAAACAAACATTATTTTCCATGTCGGGTCATAACATTACGACCCACCCTAATGTTTTGTCACCTAACTGAAATCAGTCTTACGACTCGCTTTCCAAGGGACTCACGCCATAATGGCGGAACATTTCTAAGTTCTTTTAGTATTTTTGCTTTATGAAGAACCTCAACTGAAACTTTTTCTTTTAGAAATACTGAAAAAAAACTGTTGGAAAGAAATCTTAATTAAACATTAACATTTTGCTCCCCCCTCGGTGGTACTGAAATTGCGCTACCATGGATTGCTCTTGATTCGTAATTGAATGTTAGTTGACGTGCCGACCACGAAGACTTCGAGAAAACCGGTTTGAAGTTCTTAATGGCTTACGGGATGTTGTTATTTCGTCAATTGTTCCCTATTTTCTTATCTGCAGTCAACTCTGCCAACGTGTCAATCTGTCGCCAATATCCGAAGCCTCATGCATATATAGGTATAGTTAGTGCACTCACTCTTTGCGTATCCGTGTGAGTTGGTGGTCGGATGCTGTGCTGCTGTCGTCGAGGAATAGTTCCAATTTGTACTGCTTTGTAGTTTGGGTGGCGCACCGCTTTTTATAAGGCAGCCATTTTCGGGCGGAAATTGCCGATAGTACGCTATCTCGATACAACGATCTAATCGTGTCGACATGACACATCTATACCACTATTTTTTCCGAAGTTGTAAAGATGTACGAATGTGCTGCCAGGGCAGTGAAGAATGCACATATTTTACGCGGAGCTGTAAGAAACATTGTTCCTTGCTTGTAAACCAGATAAGTACATGAATGTTTTCTCTTTTCGGCTATTTCCATGCTCTGTGCTTCTGCGGTGAAATTAAAATTACTTGATAAAATGTTTACAAGCTTGGCAGCAAATTTTTCATTGCTCTGTTAACTGCCAAGTTCAAAGACATTTTTGATCGCTCCGTTCGTAACAGCAAACAGCAATTTGCTTAAACAAATTTCTTTTATCACGGGCTAAAAATTTGTGAAATATGCAGACACTCATTTTAATTAGTTGTGCAGACTTTTCGCACAGGAAATTTTGACAAACAGAAACCAATTTTAGTAAGGGAGAATGAGTGTATGATTGTATGAGCACGTGAGCGTTGGATATGAGGAGCGGACAAGAAACGTGTTTGCAAAGAGCCGCCAATATGTGTTTTTCTGAATGGAAGAAGCTCAAAATAACATTGTCAATGATGTGTTCTAAGCAATCAATATGTACTACTATACATATACATATGTCGTGGCATCAGCCGCCTAGCCAGCGCATATAAGTCTCTATCAAGCGTAATCTGTGAAAGACTAGGACATTTGCCAACAGTCTGATTCGGATTTACAAGTGCAGCTTCAGGCCCGGTAAGCCCACAATTGACCAGAGGTTCACATTGCGCCAAATCCAGAAAAAGACCCATGAAAAGCATTTCTGCGTAACGCATCCGAATGGCGCGGTCTTCTATAAAAGTGCCATGCTGATTGTGTACACCGATGACATCGACATTGTTGAACACTGAATGAGGGATGCTACTGCAGCCTTCGCAGCGGGTCCACATCCAGCAGCTTCGCTGGCTCTGGCACGGCAAAGGTTCAGGACCAGCGCAGAAGAGGGACACCGAATCTCCGTTAGAAGCACCAAGTGGAATAAGCCTCAGCTAAACTTTATTCTGCTTTTTTAGGGGTTTTTTCATGGGAAGTATACTCTCAGAGAGTTGCCACCGTCTCTCGCGAAGTATTGACAACTCTGCGAGTGTATTCTGTGCCTCTCAATCCCGATTGGATACGGCTATAGAATAAATTGGTAGGCCCCTTTAACTTGCCGTAAAATAGAGCGAGCACAAGTGAATACGAGAAAGCAAGGCCTATACATACATATGTACATTGTACATACTTATACTTACAAAGGTCGGGAACGAACCTAACTGTTCTCGAAGAGTTTCATTAAAACCGTTAAATTATTAAATTCAAAATGGAGTGAAAGCTTCTTCTTCACCTGAGCTGACAGTTAAATGACATTTCTAACCCAGGTGATAACAATGCAGGGTGTGCGCCTGTGCCAACAGCAGTAGAAGAAAAGATATGCTTACTTCTTCTAGCTCTCTCATTCGCGCACAGCACAGCATCAACTCGCATGACGGGTGGTAGCTTTGCAGCGGTTTTGTTGTTGCTTTTCTTATTCATTCAAGGGAATATAAAAGTGGTACTTGAATCCTTCTGTCCTGTAGTGGCGCTTCAGTTCTGTCGCAAATGCATACACGCATACACAGATATCAGACATCATCAGACCAGGTATTAGTAATGCCAGGCAAGTGTACGCAAAGCTAAAGAATTAAAAATATATAAAAACATGTGTTAAAAACATTTAAATACAAGAAAAACGACTGGAAATATTTAGAGAGAAAAAATAATCACAAAGAAACAGAAAAGTTTGATAAAATGAGGAAATCAATGCAGAAAAAGAAATAATGTGTTGGTTGCGGTGGCGCGGTGGCAACCAGCAGCAGCAGCATCAAGGACCTTCGCGTGCAACTAAAATATCAACAATATGCGTTCAAAATAGTGTCAACAATTCTGCGCCATAAACGACGAGTTCTTTCATTGTGGATTTCCAGTAAAGAGGTAGGATGGAAATACAATTTAGCAGGTATTATCAGCAGATCTGCCCACGAAGCCTTTAACTTCAAAAATATGCGACTGCAAAATGCAAAGAAAATATTATTTTGGCAAGCTTTCTAATTTTAGTGTTTCTTCCCCTTTGAAAATTCGAAAATTTATTAAAAAATTCATTTCACGTAAAATAATATAGTTCTTGCTCGTATCCTTTAAAAAAATTTTCGAATTGTGTTTGGAGAAACTGCATATAATGCAGTTTTTAAATATTTGTTATACCAATCTCTACACACATAGGCACTTGCGCTTTCGCATTCACATACACATGCATATATGTATGTACATATGTACATACATACATATTGTGATGCTTAATTTTTTGCTTTTGCTTCATTCTTTCCTGCATATGCTCACTTTTTTACACTTTTGTTCTCTTCTGTTTTGTGCGCACATGTGTGTGTATGTGTGCCTATTACATTTGCGCTGTTCTTGTATAATTCAGGCATGTTCTCAAAGGTGCTACTGAGCAAGAAATATGAAAGCCAATAACAACAACCACAATAAAAGCATGTGAGAAGGTAAGGTTTCGCTTCCTCTGCACACATGCCCACACACACACATGCACTTCCGCACGTACTATGTTCGCATCTATGCGATATTGTAAACAAAAACAACTACAACAACAGCATAGGGATGGCGAACAATTTTCTTCGCATACACACCGACACGAAGGCAAACGCATTTGCGTGTTCAGTAAAAATGAGAGTATGTATGTACTTTGATAAAGGTTAAAGTTGTGTGAGAGAAACAGCGAATTCTTATTGTTTTGTCTCAGACTTTGAAAAGAAACGGAAAAGGTAGAAAAAAGCATATTTCGCAATTGCAGTCATATGAAACACCCTGTACGTGTGAAGTAGCACGTGTTGTGTACCTTTTGTTGAGGAGGATGGGATTTTGGTAGACAGACTGAGATCGAAACAAATCCTTATTTTTGGGTACTTGAGTACTGAGAACTTTAAAGATTGCTGCCGCATCTCTTCATATCGAATAGAACGTGAAAGAAATGGGTAGAAATGGGTTTTTCGCACGTTGTCTCATTTGAATCTGATGTGTTTGAGCTGTCCATCAAAATTGCACCTGTTCAGAATTAAAAATGTAAATATTAAGACCTACTTTAAAATATTTAACTTAATTATACGAGTTTAAAAAAAAAACAAAAAAACTATTCTTTCTATTTAACTTAAGCATAAAACTTGACTCACGCTTCGAGGCTTATTTTCATATTACTAGGCAGTTGCAGAGTATTTTGGTTGACTTTTTATTTCTTTGTTAATGAATTTTAAAATGTATTTCTTTGCTGAAAAGAATATGACATTCATGATTTTGCACCTTATGCCAAACTAAGGAAAATCAATAGTTTTTTCATGTAATATAAAGCTTATAAAAATAAACACTGACTATGATTTTACATACAATATATACCTTAGCCAGCTGCTTGAAAGTATGAATATGTATCTTTAGAAACAGTTCGAGTGCTACAAATGCTTTTAAGTCCGCATTCTAAACCCTCTAATAAAATAAATGCTTTTAACAAAATTTTTAATACACTCAAGTACCAATGAGATTCTTGATCAGCTTTTAATTTCACGCGAAAGTCCTTAACGTTTTGTCGATAGAACTTTTTTCGCTTAGTGCCTCTGCTGAAATTTGGTCGGTCTTCTCTGCCTGGATTCTAAGCCTGCGAATTGAATTCCTGTATTTTTAATTAAGCATCAAGTAACATCACTCCCGTTGAACTGTTACAATTCGAATCGAAAGTCAGCACTGAGCAAAAGTTAATAAACCAATCCAAAAAATTTCTCAATTGTTTACTATCTTAAAGTGTTTGTTGTGTAACTAAGAAATTTGTCATTCCCCTGCGAACATACAGACATACATACATAAACGAGTTCACAGCCGCAAGCGATTCATATAATAAATTGAACCTGCGTACTTTGACCTGAGACGCAATACGGCGTGGTGTACAGGATAAACGGAGAAAAATGCAAGACAAAGGGATAGAACAGAAGCTGACATTTGAAGAACGATTTACAGACTCCATTAGTGTAGAAAGGGGAGGGGTACTAGTGGACAGAGGCTTTGGTGTTGAAGTAAGTGCCTTTGAGTTACAGTATTGAACTATTGAACTTTCGGTTTTGGAATTATTTAAGATTAATAAAGATATTTTTTTAATGAAATAATACAAGGAATCCTTTAGTTTAGTCCAAGAAATTGTTGTTACAATATTTGATTAGGGCCATGACGATTTCAAAGCAATGTTTTTTAAGGGCCATTAAAACAGCGTTGTTGTAAAAAATCCGGAAAAAACGTTAAATCAAAAAAAATTCACAAATTGTAAAAAATGAAATATTGCAAAATCATATTTTTTATGCAAAATTGAAAAAATTCTACAGACGACTATGTACTACATATTTCCATTACAAATGTTGTCATATCAAATAATAAATTTTCTAACCGGTTCGGCTTTCGGTTTTGAAAGCTCTTTGCGAAATATACGCCTGAGGAAGCACTGAGCTTGTTTTTGAAGCTATTTCTGGGGATGTAATAGGCAAAGAGAGCAGTTGAGGACTTTCCGACTTTACAAACAAGATGCTTGTGCTCAGAAAAGCGTCAATTCTGCCGCCAGAAGGCACCATGGCGGGTTGAGTTGAACTCCACTCTGTCAAGTGAAGGACTTCACCTTGGTTCATTTGAACAGTTCATTGAACACTTAAGCACAAATTCACGCACGTATACACACGGACACACATGCACGTGGAGCACGTTTACTATTGTTGGTTGTTCTTGTGCATGTGTGTGTGTGAGCCTTTGCCCTTTTTGGCTGGAGCGTGCACGGCTGAACTTCAGTGTCAACAACATAGCAACTCCACATACACACTAAAGGAAATACATAATAGCAACTTGCTTCGTAGAGGCGCCAATCCTTTGTGTGTGACTGCACCGAAGTGCGTGCATGTCCTGCCATCTACTAAATTGCTTGCTTGACAGCGTGGAGTGGATCGTGCAGTGTCGACTTTGGTTGGCGTTGTAGTCTGGCGTTGCTTTTGTGGCTGCTCCGAATTGACCTTCTCGCGGTTGACAATTGATGGAAGCTGCCTGCTGCTTCTGTGTAAAAATTAACGCTAGAGGGCAACAGTATTAAATTTAAAGCTGTCCACTTCTGATCTACGCTTTCTGCGGTTATTTTTAAAATGGCTTCGGCAGTTTGGGGAAAGGCAACAAGGAAACTGGCGTGCTGAATGTGTGTGGGTTTTTGTGTAAAAAATTGGACGGAGAGGAGAGTTCCTTTTTTGAGTGCGTCGTAGAGCAGCATCCGTTTCCGGCGAAAGTTTTGACGATTGTTGTTGCCTGCGGGCAGTTCTGTGTTGTGTTGAAGTGGTGCCATTTTTTTGACAAACAGAAAAGTTCTTAAAGTTTCTTGAATTCTTTGTTCACATTTTTTTCGCAGATTGGTAGTAACAGAGAATGCATTTCTGGATAGACAAGCGCTCACAGCAATGCGGATTCGGGCGTTCCCGTGTCGCCGCCTCATTGTCCGGCGCAGGCGCGAGTGCGGGCTTAAGCTTCGGACATCCGCCACGTAGAATGGGTGGCAGTAAAAGCACAACATCAACGAACAATGCAGTAGCAAACGTGCATAGACAACAGCAACAGCAACATGCCCAACAACACAGTCACCCAAACTATCACCAACAGCAGCAATCAGCCAGCTCATCAACAATTACAACAACAGCGGACTGCCACTCAGCAGGTAGAAATTATTATCATAGCGGTGGCAGCAGTCACAACAGCAACAACAACAATCTCAATGGTAGCAACAGCAACAACAGTGTTGGCATTAGCTATCAACAACAACAACTACAACAACAACAACACAATCAGCAGCAACAAGCACCGTCGTTCAATTTGAACAATAATCCCCACCAACAACAACAGCAACAACAACAACATAATCAGAGCAACACACACAATCTAAACATAAATTCTGTTAGCAACCGTACGACAAATACGTTGAACAACAACCTTGCAGCTACAGCTGCAGCGTCCAGCAACAACATATTGTCGACAACAGCAACAACAACAACTAGCATAAGTGGACGCAGCGCACGACACAATCATCGCACCACCAACAGCAGCAACATACAGCAATTGCCAGCGATGTTGTCGTCGTCAAACACGCAAACTGGAGGCAACAGCAGCACTAGTAGCAGCGGCAACACATTGCAGCAACATCAACATTACGACATGCGCAGCTATCATCATCCGCAGTTCGGCAACATGGCCGTGCGACACTATCAACATGTCGCTGGTGAGAATTGCGCCATACCGCCATATGCAGTGGGCATCGCACAACAACATTACGAGCAGCAGCCACCGCCACAGTCGCAACAACAACAGCAACCACAACCGCAACAAGCCGTGCATCAAGTTATCTATGGGTAAGCAATATTCGATTTATTGCCAGCAATTGGTTCCTTATCCTCACTCGCTTCTTCTTTTTCTTTCGCACAGTCCAACGCAATGCATGGAGGAAGCGCTGCTTGACATAAGCAACTCGCCTCTCCAGCAACAACAGCACCATCAACTGTTGCAGCAGCAACAATCGCGACAATCCCTGCTTAGCAACACTTCCACTCACCGCGTCCTGCACCAATCCGCAGGCAGCGTGCGCGCCAGCAGCAGCAACATGTTGGAGTCCAGTGGCACCAGCGGCGAGTGGCAGCTCTTCCCCTCAAGTTTTAAGTGTGGCATGTGTGCTTCCTTGGGTTTGACCTCCGTGTTCGTGGCCGGTGCTAAATTCTACTTCGATCATCAGGGTGCCGGCTTGGAGGCGTTAATCTTATGCGCCTTCTCCGCCACATTCTTTCTGGCCGCCTGCACTGTTTGGCTTTGCCGCATGCCGAAGGGGCTGATGCCGACGACGGCACGTGCGGGTGCCATGTTGGACGAACATGGACGGCCCACTTGTGTGGGCGGAGGCGGAGTGGGTAGTGGCGCCGTAGCGACCACGCTCTTTGTCGCACCTCACCCGGACCAACGCATGCACGATCAACGCGCCCTGGCAGCCACGCACGCTGGACCACCACCATATCATATTGCCATCTTGCTGCCCGAGAGCAGGAAGGAGGTGCTACCATTGGATGAGTCGCCGCCGCCGTCCTACGACAAGATACTCGTTTAAAAATGTGCAAATATAACATTTTAAGATTGAGATGGGCTACGAGGGCACATAGAAGCAAACTGGGCTGTGTGGGTATATATTTTAGAAGTTGGACACCCCTGGTCCGGGAATTAAAACATTAGATGCTAACAATGAATAATTTCAGTAAAAACTTGTAAAAGAAGAAATTCCAGAGAAATTCTGGGTAGAATACAACAACCTGAAATGAACACTTTCAAGTGAAATCTTGCAATTCTTCTCTTTCGATTAAAAGCACCGTTAAATCTTATCAGAATAATTTTTAACAGCTTTTGCCTCCTCTGGAAATTTTTATATCTTGAGTTGCGTCTCTTTTGTAGATAGTTTGGGAGTTTGTGATATATTACAAGAAATGCACCGAAAATATAAATTTAACATAATTTCTCTCTTCTTTTCGTTTGATGCATATTCTTTCAAGTAAAAAATATAATTTGTAACAATTTTAAAGCTCTTAAAGAAAACCAAAATTTTAGTCCTTTTTGTAATGAAAACAGTTTTGACATTTCCAACATGAATGACAACTTTGCTTGTAGGTCGGGACTAAGCTGTAGGGCCCTCTTTTCTGAGTTTTCCGTTAACGAATGTTTTTGACAAAAAAAAAGCCAAAAACCAGGAAAAAAAACGTTTTCCACTAAAAACTTGCAAATCATAGCAACAGCTGTTTTCACGATCCAACAATTATTTTAAATGTGTTTCTGACCTTTTTGCAACTACAAGTAAACATTTGCCCAATTCACACTCTTGTGCATTTAAGATTGCTGCAAATTTGTGCAATAGTAAATATTTGCAATTAATTGTGAGCGGTTTTTCGGATTAGTTTGCAGCCCTTTTTGCAAAACACGAAACTCACAGCCGTTTGCTCAAAAGGAATATTGCTTTCTGCAGGAATTTTGACTTCAATACAATTTCGATGTCGAACGAAGCTTTAAAAAACAATTAGTGGACGATTTAATGAAAAAAGCTGCAGTGCAAGCTCTTTCTCATGCATTCTTTTTCCTATTTTAATCAAATTTAAAATTTAGGGGTTTTATGTGTTGTATTTTTGCAAAGGTTTTGCAATTGTATTTCTCTATATTTTGTTAGTGTAGAGTAAAAATATACTCCAAAATTTGCAATTGCAAAAATACAAGATCATTTGCATAAGATTGTGAATTGGGCTATTGTACTTATAAAAATATGCAAGCTCTAACTAGAAAAATCGGATGTTTTAATCAGCTATGGCGCTTTCTTTTCCAAGTTTTTATTTCAAAGAACGCTTTTGCAGTAAAAGTTTGTAAAAATTTGCAGAAGATTTTTTTTAGCGAACACACCATTTCAGGATTTTTTGAACACACCAATTATTTTTTTCCATTGTAGAAAATAACATCATCAGAATTTGTCAGAATCTCACGACACTGCAGTTATATTGAAAAGAGAAGAACAAGTGAGTTCGTCACAATTTATTGTTACATAGATATAATGGCTATCTTCAAGTGAAGGTTTTCGAAAATGAATTAAGTACACTTAAGCTTTGGAGTCGCATACACACACCGTTTTCGTCGACGAAATCGAAATCCCATACATTAGCAACGAAAAATTCAGTTCCTGAATTCAGCAACGAAAATCAGAAACGAAATAGCAACGTTTAGAAACGAAAAAATCGACATTTGACGACGAAACGAAAACAACTTCAAGTAGGTTGTTTTCGTCGACGAAATGATAAATATTTTTATAGGCAATTTTATTAGTTTTTCGTTGCTGAACTATTTTGTATGTGTTTCTATAGTATTTAACTTTGCTTCGTGGCCAAAATTACAAAGTCCTATTTGCACATAACACGTACCATCTTCTTACTTCCTATTGCAATTTTTTTGGCACTTTTCACTAATATACAGGCCACTATTCATGTGCTCACACACATACAAGCGTCCTCATTTCACTTGCTTTACCTCTTTATGTAACAGTAAGAGGTCACTTGGCGGACAGTACCCTACGGCCGGCATATAAGCCATTTAAAGTGCCAGTAAAAATCAATTGCTGTTTGTGCAGAAAATCACAGACCTGAATAATTTATTAACAGAAATTATTGTGGGCTCAGCATGAGCTCCGACACGTCTCTACACAATGATGAACGATAAGAAAAAGAATTAGAAGAAATGCAGTTAGCTCTTGCAAAGCTGCATACAGCCTAAATAAATAGCTTTGAATAGATCATAAAGTGATTGTTGTGTTGGATATGGCTTCATCAAATTTTTGTCCAAGGCATCATCAACAAAAATTCCATTTGGCAAAACGATTTTAGTGTACAGAAGGGCCATTGGCGGTGGAATGTTTGTAATTTTCATCGATAATAGTCAAGAGTATAATTGAATGAAAATCTTAGAAGTTGAAAAAAGCAGAACCGCCCTTTGGTGGGCATTTGATTCGCACATACATATTTGCCATCGATCGCACCAAAACAATTTGGATGGTTCCATTTGGCCGAAAATTCAGCAGTATTTTGAATTTCGACGTATTATATTTCACTTGAATATGACAACTTCAAAAAGTCAGTAATAAATTTAGTTTCGGTTTCTGTTTTATGTCACTACGCTTTCAACGAAACGAAAACTGAATCAGAAACGAAACAGCAACGCACATCAACGTTTTTCAGTTTTCGTTTTCGTTTTCGTTGACGAAAACGGTGTATGCGACTCCAAGGCTTTAGAGGGAGCAGTTTTACATGTGGTTGCCGGTACAAGTGAGTCTAACGTTTACAAGCAGGCGTTTTTTTCTATAGTGTATACATTTTATGTTTGAAGGAACAACTCTTTAATATTGCCATATCTTCTTCTGTGCTCGGTATTTTTCTAAGATCTTGTAAGCAAATATATATACACTTTAATAAACGATCTGCTGATATTTATATGATCGATGACATAGCAGCTAAGACTATTGCTAACGAAATTAAGCTAAACACTTTTCTATGCGATTATTCTGTCCTTTTAACAATTTAGATCTATTGTACATTGCAAAAACAAAAGAAAATTGCCAATCTCCAAATCGTTCAATCGAATGCCAATTTTTCCGTTATACTGTCATTTTGTTCTGTGATACATAACATTCCAACAATTGTATTTTTAAGTTTATTAAGGCGAATAGAAAATTAAAACGCAACAGTTTGTAACTTTTCAGTGAAAAAGTGAACTATGTATTTCGTAAGCGTTGTGCTCGGAAAATGGGCTCATTATTATTAAGTGATACATATGTACTTACATACATAGATGCATACAAAACACACACTATACACATCACATAAAGCGAAAATGATGTATTTTAGAAGTTAGAATATAATATATATAATATAATACATATAAATTAGAAAACCACAACCAGTCCATTAATTATTTTCCATTGTATTTCTTTTAACTGCTAGGTTGCTTCAATTTATATTACATTTAAATAAAATTTTGGAAGCTTGAACTTCCTACACCTTTTAACGGAAATCATTGGAGAAAGTTAAGAGCCAAATAAAAATATTAAAAGACAAAATTGACCAAAAAAGGCACTTGTAAGGTAAACACAACCGTATATTTTAAATTAATCAGTTTGTAGGAATGTTTCTACAACTGTTAAACTAATTTTTTTATTGCTAAATACATCGTTTTTCATGCGCTCATAAGTCGGCTTTTACACGATTCAACTTGTCGCTTTCAACATTTTGACATTCCACTTTGAATTCGCGCATAGCTTTTACACAAGGCGACTCGCGCCACGCCACACTTTGACATTCGAGTTTGCAGCTGGTGTTATTTGTCATTTGGGTTTTTGATTTGTAAAGAGGTCTACGCAGCTCTCAAGAAATCGCTCAAGAAAAATTTTGCATTATTCCTTGAGGGCAAAATAGTAGTGGCCAAGTAATTTTGACAGCTAACAGCTGATGCAAATCAAAGCAAAATGTCGTTAAATGAAGATTGGTAAGTTTTCACAAAATTTACTATTATTTGATTAATGCATTATTTATATATATTTTTCAGGCATAATATGGTGTCCGTACTAAATACCGCAATATTGGTGGTTTGTGCGGAACAATTAGAATCGGAAGAAAGCAACAAGCAAGCTAAATTCGACATTAGAAAATTTGTTGAGGCGCTTTTGGCGTTTTGGCGCACTTCGCGGTGTATTTTCCGAGTTTTCCATGTCTGAAAATAAGATAATAGATTAAAATAATTGAAATTATGAAATAAATCAAAATATTTTGCAAATTTACAACCTAAAATGAACATTTAGGTGCTTATTTTGTAAATCCCAACGCCTCACTTCACCCTGCGTTCACTAATTTGGTATTGTGTAAAACGCATCACCTCACTCAGTGACTGCTCGCGTTGTCTTACGTAGTTTCATATGAAAATCGGTACCGCGTAAAACGCAACGCGGCGCATTCACTCACATGAACTGTCACATCGTTCACTTGGGTTTGTGCTCGCGTTCAGTTTTTTAAACGCAAAATTTTTGGTAATTTCGAGTGAAAATTGATTTGTGGTAATCTGCAGAAGCAAATAATAAGTATTGTAATACTTTTTAAAGAAAAATACCAAAGAAAAAAGTACAAAAAAAAGAAAATACTAGCACTCCGGTTGAGGATCGAAATCACAAAAAAAAAAGAAATGTATCGGCGACGGGGGTTGAACTCGCAACTTCTCGCGTGCTAGTCGAACGCTCTAACCACTAGGCTATGGGAGGTATGCAATGGAAGCTGCAAATTTTGTGAGTTTTGTATTTGGCTGATAAATTAAGAAAAATACAACTCTTTTTCGTTAGAACGTGACAGCTCATGTGACGCCGTAAGACGACGAACGCAATTACGCCGTGATTTACAAAATGCCGTTTTTTGATCCCGGCGTTGGCTTCGTGTTCGCGTTGCGTTCGATCACGGTGATTTATACGGTAAGGCCGTTAATGTATTGCTTACCTCTTTCGCTTGTTATTAGCTGTTGAAAGTCTTCTTCTTGTTAAAGTAATAATGTTTCAAACATTATTCCTTGCCAAAACCTGAGTTACCCTATGCACATTTCCACTGAAAAAAAGTAGTAAATTTCGTACCAAATTTCTTGAGAACTGAGATAGGGGTCAAGTAATTTTGGCACAAGGAAATTTCTTGAGCAATTTGTTGGCGTTTTTTTATATGGAGTTTTCGCTTTTCTTGAGAGCTGCGTAGACCTCTTAAACATTTAACGCTCTTAAGCTTCGTTCACATTCGACTTTTGCTTCGTTTTGCTTCAGAATTTCGCTTTGACAGATAAGTTCAATACATGCTTTTATATGAGGCTTGCTAAATTGAACGCGAGGAAAGCGAAGCGAAGCAATGCGAAGCAAAATGTTGGGCAACTCTCAACTTTTTTGCGCTTTGACAATCAGTTGTTGAAATTTTTTGTAATTTTTTTCATTTTCTCGTGTGCTTGCAGTTGGTTTCATTTTCTCGTGCGTTTGCGTTTTCAATTAAGACACTCGCGAATTTCAAACATTAGTAGCATAACTACTACTACTGCAATTATATCAGTAAAATCCAAAGATAAAGCGTTCATTGTAGCACGCTTCTACTTTTCACGCCTTGTTGTTGAATCTCGAACTGTCAAGCAAAGCGAGGAAAATTGAATGTGAACGAGGCTTTATTCCACTCTTTATACACATTTATATAGGATAAATGCGGGCTGTTTCAAAAATTAAACTTTCTGCTCTTTTAAGGGTCGTTCTGGTCTGGCAATGCTGTTGACATTTGTCAGCTGTTATTCAGGCAAAGAACAAGAAGCAGCATTCTGTTTACTAGATAATTGGGTCTTCATCTTATTTTATTTGTGAGAAAATTGGAAAAATAATAGTTCTTGAAAAAAGAAATGACACGCCATGCAAGAAATTGCACTGCAGGAGCCGTCTACACATACAACGAAAAAAAACGAGATGCGGCCGAGTCTGGCTATGGTAAATATACATAAAAAATTAGTAGAAAACAGAATTGTAAATGTCGACGCCAGTTTCGGAAAATATGCATTCCATATGCGAAACCATGCAGAATATGAATATATACGCCACAGGTTGAGACTATTTATTGCTGAATGCGGGTGGGAGAGGAAAAACCTTTTTATAACTGGATGCAATTATGTATAATAATTGATATTGCTGATATTGCACATCTGCCATAAACAGTGTTCTTATTTCTTTCGGTAAGGCACTAGCGCTCAGCGGCTGGGCAAAGATTCGGTAAAGTCTTTCGATTGCTGCTCCTTAACGCTGCAGCCATGCCGCAATCCAGTGGTCACCAAAGATGGATACCTTTTCGACAAGGAAGCCATACTGCAGTATATTATCACCAGAAAGAATGAGTATAGCCGCAAACTGAAGGAGTACGAGCGTTTGAAGCGTACAGAGGATGCGAAAGTGACACAGGAACTCAGCCGCAAACAACAGCAATGCGTGGAGAAGTTTGTGAATGCAGCTAAGCCAGTAGCTGGTAAGGCTACAATTACAAGTGTGACTGCTGGTGCCTCCACTTCAAAGGCGGTGACTGCAGTAACAGCTGTGACGAGTGATGACTCCATTTCTAACATGGCCAATGGCAATAATACGAAGCTGCCCAGTTTTTGGGTGCCATCGGAGTGCCCGAATGCCGGACTGGCTAAGGCAAAGAAACCAGATGCAACCATTTTATGCCCCGTCTCTCAAATGCCGCTAAGGGTGAAGGATCTGATTGATGTGAAGTTCACGCTGCTGAAAGACGGCGATAGCAGTCGCTCATTGATCGCCAAGGAAGCGCGTTACATGTGCCCCGTAACGCATGATGTGCTGAGTAATGCTGTGCCGTGTGCAGTGCTGCGCCCGACGTAAGTTGGTGCTCACAATTGTAGAGAACAAATCTGTGGTCATATGCAATAACGACTTAAGTCGAAAACAACTGTTTCGAGAAAATGCAATTCGAAATTTGAAATGCACATAAGTGCATGTACATAAGTGCATGTGTTTTTTTTAAATAACTTTTTTTCTGAGATGGATACAGATACCGGGGTTTGAACAAAATATGCGCATCAACGTCAGGAATACAGTGGTAACGTCAACTCAATTTCGTCTTAAGTCGACTTAAGTCGTTATTGCTTTTGACCACAGAAATGTACTTATCTGAAGTAATATATTTTCCTGCAGCGGTGATGTGGTCACTATGGAATGTGTGGAAAAGCTCATTAAGAAGGACATGATACATCCATTGACCAGTCAGAAACTACGCGAGAAAGACATCATAATTCTGCAAAGAGTAAGATGAAAGTTATTTCAAAGTGGCTTTTATAAATTTCCTTTCTCGTTGCAGGGCGGCACTGGCTACGCCACCACAAATGACAATTTGGAAGCCAAGGAAAAGCGTCCCATGTTGCAAGTTTAATTTGCGGTTTATAATATAAACGGAATGTCATCTTTCTTAGACGTACCTAGCTTTAAATGCTTAACTTTTTTATTTAAATTGTAAAATAAAGCATCTATGTATTTGTATTTATGTATTTCCTTTCCATCTTACCATTCCATTATACAAAAGTGATATCAACCTTAAACTATTGGCGAAATTAGGTCAACAATTAAACACGAGGTGAACGTAGATGAAATAAGTTTCTCCGATAGCTGCAGATCGATACAAAGTTGATTGATAATATTGTCTTAGTTGTACTGCGCTCATTGTTATCGGTTGTCAGTGGAGTTGACCTTCAGCGGCACAAACGCCTCAGTTCACACTTGCCAAAAGCACTATATAAAAGCGTCTCGTATTTTGGCAGGCTGCAGTAGTATTGTAGGTTCGTTAGAAAAGGACAAGTCTCAAAAATAAGAAAAACAACTTGAAAATATTTCATATAAAAAATGCAAACATTTACAAATGCACTGTTGCTCATCTTTTCATTGAGCTGCGCCAGTGCGGCACACTTTGAGGCTTGTGATGCCGACAGCAGCGGCACTTTTCTGCCCTTTGCCCATAGCTGCCGCGGTTATATTTATTGTAACGGCAGTGAATCCTTCCAAGATGATTGCCCACAGGATGCTTACTTCGATGCGGAGGCACAGGAATGCGTATTTTCCGAGGACTTCCAATGTGAATCATCGTCTGAGAGCAGTGATGCAGTTATGGCGGCAGCAGCAACAACGTCAGCTGTCACATTCAGTGCGCCATTCGATGTCGCAGTGCGTCCAAAATGTAGGCGGGATGTAGATCAGTACTTTGCGCACGCGCGCTGCGAGTACTACTACAAATGCACGCGTGGCTACTTGGCCATTTTGCGCTGCAATATCAACTATGGCTGGGATCATTTGCAGCAGTTCTGCATGCCCATGCAACAAGCCAATTGCTTTCGGTCGAAAGCGTAGTTAAAGCATCGCATATTTTTTCACCTTTATGGAAATAAATATTTTGTAATACATAGATAAAATTTAAGATTTTATATTACACTACCCAACAACAATTTATATTTTTTTGCACTGCCAGTTTATTTCTTACTTACAATATGTGCATAGTCATATTTCGAGGTTGTCATCAGCGACCAATACTAAGCTTTTTTCATCACGTTGAATTTTCGCATTGACATTTCAAAGAAATTTTTGCCGCTTCAAATTAAACTTTCTGTACTAAAATAACTAAAACTTCTTCGTTTTGATAAAAAAAAAAATGAAAACTTCAAGAAAAAGTAAGTACTAAATATTATGGTAAAAAATGTTGATGCTGCTTCTTTGATGTCACTTTTACAATTCGAAAATATTTAAAAAATAAATTAAAATTGAGAATCGGTTAGCTAGGATCATTGAAAGTGCTTTTGTAAGTCAAAGATGGCCAGATAGCCATATCGATAAAAGCATAATCATTCGAAAAGATAATTCTTGTTTTGGGAAAACAAAAATTAAATTCCGGAAATACTGAAATGCGTATCAATATAATAGAAAAAACTTCTATAAACATAAAACAACAATTTAGTTCAACATTACAGATTGATCTTGTATGTAAGAGAGAGAGAGAGCGAGAGAGCTGTTTAAAAATCTTATCAACTTGTAATCATTGGCAAAAAACATTTCATTAATGTCGAAATGACATGATGAAAATGCAAATGTATTGCGTGTTTTTTCTACTGATAAAAATTGTGACAAAAATATATTTAAGAGCTGTACAATTAGATAATAGATACCAGAGTAATGTGAACTAAGAACGTGCTAGCAAGAGAGAACGAGCGCTGTTGTTAAAAGCTTCAAAATATAACCAATATAAGATGAAATCAAATTCTTTAAAATTACGTATATTTGCTTACGTATTACTCGCAGCACTGCTAACATCTGCTTGCGTTAAGGCGGCGAAATTTTACTCCCATCGCAACTGCAATGACGTATCGAAAGGTTTGTAGTCTCTCTGAAGAAGCAGCAATTAATGAGAAGCTAATTTTATTGAAAATTTCTTCAAAAATAGATACTATAATGCCGATTCCCGGCAATTGCAGTCAGTACATACAATGCAATGGCTTACGTTCCACACTGGGTGAATGCGATGACGGCAGCTACTTTAATATGGATATGTTGTCCTGTGATAAGAATGCACTTCTTTGCATGCAGAAGAGTGACACGTTGTCCGAGTTAAGCGCCAGTGTAACTAACAATAAGTGAAGAAAATGAAACTCTTATTTATGAAAATATAATTTCAATGAAAGTGAAGTCATGTTCTACGTGTGTGTCACATATATACATACATACTCACTTCCTACATGTAAAGAAAGCTGAGCTTTTTGAAGTCGACCGTGTGATTTTTAAATGAACGAAGGGAATAAAGGCTACCATTGAAATATCGCTTGCGTTCCTCAAGTTATTGTTGCTAAATAGCGTGAGTGTCGATTCAACCGCACACAGTTCAGTATTTCAAAATCACAGTTTGAATGTACCAATTTAAATAAATTTAATTTCATGTTTCTTTAACCTTTGTATACATACGAAGAGCGTAGTGACTCATAGTCCCTCTACGAAGAACCTCTACGCGAATATCTATCGATGCTCTTTTATTCTTCGTCATACCTAAACTCAGATTTGCTGAGAGCAGCCTTTATATAGTTTCCATATTAGACACAAAATTCATAATAAAGTGTATTGACTTGAGTTCAAAATATGCACTATTGAAGGTCACATTTGTTTGTTTCCGGGACCATATTATGATAGTAAATAGCTAAATTATTGGCACAATAGCCCGCGAACGAGGCTTAGACCTAGCTTTCTTGTATTAACTTGTACATATGTATGTACTCATTCTATGGGACCTACATTTATTTTAAAGCCGTGGCCGAACGGGAAGCTTTATTATATGCTTTTATATAGTACATACTCTCGAAGAGTTGCATAACATTTGAAATATGTATGTATGTGTATGCTTTTTACGTATATAAACCATCGTTTCTGAAGAGTTTTTGTGGCTTATTCTTTTACAGCAGAAATTTTAGGAAATGAAAAAATCAACATATTTCAATACTTAATCCAAAGACAGAAACTGCGACACCCGATTCCCATCGAGTGCATAAGAAGAGCCTCTAATGGCTTAATGGAGAGCATACACAAATTTGCATATATAATTTGTGTACTATATAACACGTTTTAAAATCAACTGGATACGAAAAATAGGCAAACCAATTTTTAGTAGTCTTAGCAGCTTGTTTAAATGCGTGCCGTTTTTAAAAATGTTCCTTAATTAGAATAAAGGAACATGCTTCAATGCTTAAAAAGTAAATTTTTGTAGACTCGAATTTTTTAAAAATTTTTAGAACACAGTAAGACCATATTCTAGAATTTAATAAACTTGTAAAAATAGACTGCATTTTAATTAATTTTTTCCCACAAAATTGTTCTCTTCTTTGAAAATATTTCTGCATTTGAATTGAAATTGTATGATTTCCATTTTGCACAGCTTCTTTGTAAATGCGTCCCCATGTCACTGCCGCCGGACAGGCAGCTCACAATCGAACTTACAGCAGGAGCACGAGAGGGCGCCAGGCAGGCAGGCTGGCAGCTGGTAGACAGCGGCATAGTGCAATATATAAATTTCAACGCCATGACTAATGGCAACAAATACCTTCATCCATGCTTAAGTGCTGCGAAAAGTAGACGCAAGACGACGCCGGCAATAAATACTTGCCCACGGCGAGAATGGACTAAGCGCGCGCATGTATTTCGGTACTAGCAGGTCCCCTCACTCAATAGCGCAAAAATATCATAATGTACCCAGCAAGCCGCGAAAACAAATGACAACAATAAATACTTATCTGCCGCTGGCTGCCCAAAAAGTTCAGAAAATTTCAGAAATCGAAATGTTGCAAAAGCGCCGTGCGAAAGACGAATTGTCGGCGCAACCCTTGGCCAGCAGTGCCGCCTGTGAGCAGGCAACGATCTTGGGTGTGATATTTACAATAGGCCTGTTAAAGCTGTTTCGCGAATGGGGGCGGAGTAGCCAAAGGATCCTGAGCAAAATTTGCCAATGGGGCGTATGAGTGCTATTAATTGAATGATTTTAGTAAAGACTGTATGAATATAATTATTCCAAACGTCCAAAAGTCACTTATTTTGGAAAACTTAATGCTGAAAGATTGCAAGCTGTGCTATAAGGTAACGATTCCTGTTTCATTCTTTGGCTTTGTCCTCGGTCGCACGGTAAAACTGTTCGGTTTTAGCTTCGCTCCAAAATCCAGTATTAGGCTTGGGCCTTAAAAAACTTTTCCACTTCGATGGACTAAGTGCTTGGTCGCTCATGCGGGAGGGCCTGGATTCAATTCTCAGTCCGGCACATAACATCTAATACAAAGAGAATTCGTGTTCAAATTGTTTTTTTGCGCGGCGCCACTTCTAGCGATGAATCGGCAATTCACCGAGAATATTCTTTGCCATGAAAAGCTTCTCAACCCATTCGGATTCGGTTAATGTAGGTCCCGTTAATTTGTGAAATATATGACAAGCACACACAAGCTAATGCGGGAAAACTAGGCCGAAGCCCACACGGGCTGTTGCGCCAATCAATTATTATTAATTAATTAATTAAATAAATTACTGCGGCTGCACCCAAAACCCGATGTTCAGTCGCTTTTTAGATCTTACATTTTTGTTCTGAAACCCAGTGGATAATATAAAAAATTTTAATTTCCTAATACCGCATCTCCATGAGCAAGAAATAAATTAAATTTCAGCTTGAAAACAAAACTGCAATATGAGCCTATGGGTCTATGTATTCTATATATCTATACATTCTATTGCCGAAATTTCAATGCGAAAGGTCATTTCATAGGAAATTTCAAAAATATGGCCCATTAAATGCATCATGAAAGAAGTTATATGAAATAGAAAGAGTGGTCTCCAACTGCAGCAAATTTCATAAAAGAAGTTTCATGATATGAAAGTTGCACGTTAAGCCTGCGAATTTGAAAATTTGCCCCCATTCCTCACATCCCACATTCCCATACATCCATTTAATCCCCCCAATACGTGCCTGGGTCAACGCTCTTCCATTTTATAGTCGTTTTAAAGTTTTGTGTGAATGCTTTATTATTTGAAATTTGTTTCTATTTGATTTTTGCTTGTGTTTCAAGGTGTTTTCTTGTAATTTTCTTTGGTTTGCATTTTAAAAATTTTGCATAATTATTTTGCAATAAAAATGTACTTTTTCGCAACAACAAGCAATGTAAAGACGAACAAGTGAAAAAAAATTAGAAATGTGTGAAAATTGTAACTATGCCAAGCACAGAGAGCCTATGACTTTTGGCTGGGCGCTTGGGATTTCGTTGGAATTTGCAGAAATGCATGTCTGGTCTGGGGTATTGCTCTGCTACCCTCCACCATATGCCAAGGGGCAGGATTTGCTTTCATTTTGCTAAAAATGTAAGTAGAATGACAACAAATAATTCATGTATTGAATTAACATTAATTGGCATTTAAGTAGAGAGCATGATACAGAATTGAAAAATGGGCCATAGTTTGAATGAAAATGCACGTTTTGATATTGGTTTGTGTTATTAAAAATTGAATGGATTTATGATGCATTTTTCGTAAAATTAGCGCCGCTGTTCAAAAAAGTGCACTTCGAAAGTTGTTATTTGAGCTAGAAAAAAGTAGCGAAACTTTCAGTTTGTATCAATACTTTTAATCGATAGTTTTATATAGTGCATTATTTGTTACAAGTTTCGTGACATCGTATCGAACTCTGACAAATAATAAAACTGCGCTATTGACATTTTGATATCGATGTTTTGATATCGATATTTTCAGTTGTGGAATCGATACATTAAAATTTTCAAATGCACTGCATCGATACAGATTTTCTTTGTACTTGAATAATTTGTGTATCGATGGTTTCTCGATTCGATAATTCGATATCAATGCTTTCATTCGATATTGTGCGCCTTATTGCAGGAGCGTCTCGTGGCGCTCATTTCGACGCTGCTATGCACTTCGGCAGCAGCTTTTCATCTTTGCTGCTCCTTCGTGTCGATTATGCTCTTCTTGTTGTTGTGTCAAATGCCACCGAATATGAACACCGGGCCTGCCCAAATGGCTGCGCCGATCACGCGCTCAGCAACATTAAACGAACAACAAGACATACCATGAGAATTTTCGATTTCTACGTAGACGCTCACACTCTCAGCGGCGGCGGCTGAGCTGATTAGAGCGCAAAACTACGACATACAGACAAAGTGTCAGAAGTCTCAGTCAGCGAAAAAAGCCGCCGATTTTCGGCCAAAAGACACACGACAGACAAGCGATGGACATTTCGAAAATCTCCAACGATCTTGGCGGAAGAAGAACAAGAACGAATAGCAGCAATCACAGCAGAGCATTCTGAACACTCGAATTTGTACATTTGAAATTAGAATAGAATTCATTACATTTCAGATGCGAGCGAACGGGTGTTAAGGAAAGGTGCGCGCGTTCGAAACGCTTAGGAAAAAGATAAGAAAAAAGACGTTATAACGGCATAACGTGCAAAACGCTGCTAACGGTGCAGCTTAACGGGTTGGTGATCGTTGCAGCTTAAGTATTGGAATGGAAACGTCGAGTTCCTTTTAAAAGAGCCTTTCGATAGTGCGCAAAGTAAATAAAATAGCCTGAATGAATTTCAAAAGTGAACATATAATTAATTCATTTTAATGATTTTAAACGATGTGCTTAAAAGGCTCAATGAAAATGCGCAGAAATATTAAATTTAATTCAGCAAAGTGAAACATGATAAAAAATATTCTTAAATTAAAATATTTTAATCAAATAAATGCAATTAAAATTCAAAGCGACGAGCGGAAATGTGAGAAAATCATAAAGTCGATATGTAATGAAAAATGTACAAAAAGCAAATATCTGGATTTGGAAATTTTTATGCTTTTTTGATATAAAATATACAATATAAAAATTATTGGTTATTTTAAAAAGAAAATAAATTAAATTATTTTTCGGCAATAACTGCGCCAGTGCTGCTAGGTCTTTTGGCACTTGATATAAAATAAATTCACATAATTGGATCTTCAAAAATGTATGCATCTATTAGACAGACGGAAATTGCACTGCCTTCTCTAATAGATTCAATAAATAATAATTTATCTATCTACATATGTAAATTTTGTAATATCTCTTATAAATGAAAAAAAAAACAGACCTTGATTGCGCAAGGTCAGAACAAAACCTTCCAAGCAAGAAGCATTCAGGTTGAATGGTACAGCATACCTATGGCCCTATGGCCATGTGCGTATGAGACCGATCTTGGTTTAGTCGATGACAAGACATAAATTATTTAATTGCGTTAGCACATATTTTCTTGAAAACCTTGCCAAATTTTGATTTGCCTTCAAATTTTGGATTTTAATATAAAATTTTAAAATTTTGAGTGTTCATAACGACTTTTTAAATTTTTCTTGCCGCCCCCAAAATTTTGTTTCACAATAATAGCCAGATAAGTTTCATATAACTACCGAATGTATAAAATCTCAACGATGAGAAATTTTTAAATCCTCAGATTTGCTGCAGATACTGGGTTTATATACAATAAGGCATCACAATGGGCCTTCGGCCTCTGGGTGGGTTTACTGCCACCAGTAAACAGCCTTTTTAACCTAACCTAACCTATGCTGCAGATAACTGCAAAAGCATACATTTCATAAAATCCAAAAGATGTATTCCCTTTTATGTTTTTGGTATAACTACAACTTATCTGAACTGATTGAAAAATCATATACACCTTTTCCATGGAAATTTATATGCCATTGATTTGATTATTGGAAAGTCGTGCCTTTATTTTATGAAAATTGTATTTTTTCCATCTCTTTAACCATTTAATAAAATCGAAAATAAAATAGAAACGGCTTGCAATTTTGAAAGCTACTTCCCCGCTTCAATCAGATCGGCCAACAAGGATATCGGCAGTGCAAAAAATGTGTGCCTGCGCCTAAAAATACCACAAATTGTGCGCCTTCTCCAGTGTGCGTGTGTAGTAGTGCGCTGCACAGTGGTGTGCACTTGCGCACCCTATTAATAGCCACTTTGCGCCCAGTGGTGCGGGCCCAGTCATCCGGACTGGGTTAGGCTGGTTTGGGTTGCGCTGGATTAGGCGGTTTTATTTTAGCCACAGCTGGCAAATACATTTGGAAAATATGCACACACATACAAGCTTACATGTACACATACAGGCCAATATGCCAGCGCTAGCTTATGGAAATTTAGTGTGTGTGGAAAAGTGTGGAAAATTTTTGTCAAAGCAATTTTTTACACATTTTTTGTATATTATTATTGCTAACGTGTTGCCTAGTTGTTGTTTTTGTGGTTGTTGGTGTTGCTCTTATTGCCGTCAGCGCACACACGTAAAAACGCCAACAAAATAAAAAAGTCAAGATTTTCACGTCTTTTTTTAATTTTGACAATGGCGGCTATTTTTACATTTAAAACTTATGACAGCAGCACTCAAGACAAACTGGAGAATGTTCTTGGCGAGCGTTTGGAAGTGAAAGCAGCAATTCTGTGGCGTAGATATCGTTGCAAGAGTTGGTGTGAGGAAGAAATGTGGAAGTGGGTGAGAGGGCGTCAGAAATTCTTATTTGTTTACTAGCACTGTTAGATCAGTATATAATACGTTAAAAAAATAAATAAATGAATCCTAATCCCTCAGTAATTTGTGTGTCCTTGTTATATTTCGCACAAATTGATGGGACCTACAAAGCAAAGAATACTCTCGCAGAGTTGCCAACTCATTGCGAACAGCCGCGCAAAATAACAATTTGAAAACCAAATGGTTCTTTTATTGGGCCTCGTAACGGCCGGCTGAGAATTTAATCGAAGCCTTCCGCATCAGCGACCAAGCCCTTGTCCACTGAGCCACCGCGGCGTCGTATGATACGTTGTTTAGTTAAAAATTGATAGCGTTAATTTGGCTTTCAAGCGTTATGATTCTTGATAGCTCAGTTTCCAATAATTTTGCCACAAATGTACAAAGACAGGAAAAATGCTGTTTACTTTTTTTATGAAACAATTTTTTATGGCAAAACGGAGAGCTAACACCAGCTAAGATATACTTCCAGCACTACTAGCTGTTACGGTTAATGAGCTGTCAGTGGGTGAGGGAAGGAAAAGGCATGGAGTGAAGGAGGTGACAGGAACTGATACAATTGGTTACGCGATTAGCGCAAAGCTGGAGCATTTATATATGAGTGCAAATTAGAGTATGTTGTAACAGCATCACACACATGTACACATGCTCACATACATACATACACGTACGCACACACAACACTGTAATAACCTTTGTGGGTTTGAGCTGTGCGCGTCTTGCATTTATTTTCGAAATAACACAGTTTTCAAAAATAAATTCACAACCACAACAATTACAACAATAACGCATGGCTGCAGAAAATACAATACATAATAGCCATGCTCACAATAACAACAACAACAGCAACGCAGCAAATCACTGAAACTGCAACAACAGCAAACGCAAAACGCTTAAGTATCTGCAGCTCTCAAATAGCATAATGGCTATGGCAAAAAGGCAATAGATACAAGATACATGCAGCTAGGAAAACACTTTTTCAAATTAAAATAAAATACCCTAAAGACAATATCTATTGGAATGATGAAGAAAATTCCGACAAGCTGTTGTTGTTGTTGTTGCTCATACGATGTTGTTGTTTTGCTACACGTTGTTAGCATTGTCACAAGCATTGCAACCAACAATGAATACAACAACTACAACAAATTAGAAATGCATTATTCTGCTGCTTCTTCTTCTTCTTCACTGCCTGCTCCAAGTCAATTCGTGGGCTGTCGTCTTTCGTACTTGATTTTTCGGATTTTTCCGTCTAACGAATTGAAAAATAAAAGTTTCGAAATACTTGAACAAAATAAAATAAATCGCAAATTTGCCGGTAAAAATAGCCCTCGGACAAGGAGAAGCAGCAGCATTGCGCTCAATGCATTTCGCATTTATCTGCCTTTATGTATTGTCAACGCCAGCGTGCAATAGCAATAACAACAACAACAACAACCAACATTAGTGGACAAAATCAGAATTTGAAAAACACTTTCGAACGCTGCCCAAAACACGGTCGGTCCGTCGCTGGGCCACAATGCCGCACTTTGCTCGGTAGTTGGCCACATGCAACTGTTGCATACACCGCAATGAGTTGCCACGATGCATCTGCAGGGATACTAGTGGGCAGGCACGTAGACTGGGGAGTCAAGGGGTTGCGAAGACACACAAAAGTTCTTCACTGTAATTGAAAATAAGAAATGAAAACAAATTTCAAGAGAGTCGACAAAAAGTGCAAGGGAGTCGAACAAGCGAATAATGAAAATTTTTACAAGCAGTATTTTAACAGAAATCGAGAAATAGTTTGGAACAAGCTCTCTGTAATTCCAATTATTTGTTTGTCTATAAGTGGGGCTAATAAAGAATTCAAGATACATATATGAAAAAATGTTGGTGGCCAATTTCCTTTGTTATCAAGTGTTCATAGAATATATAGAAACTGTTAAAAATAAATATCAATGACTCTATTCTAAAAGGATATAGGATAAAGGTCACAATCGAGAAAGAATGATGGCGCAAAGGTTTGGAACTTCGTCGCGCATACATACATACATACGTCGCGCATTCTTCAATCTATTTACAGATGGCTCTAAAATGATAGAAGGAGTCAGAGCTGGTGTGTACTGCCCCGATCTAGATATCAAGCAATCGTTTCGTCTACCCAATCACTGTACCGTTTTTCAAGCCGAGGTGTTCGCCGTCAGGAAAGCTGCGGAACTGGCTTGCACTAGCATCACCATAAATTCAATGATAAACTTCTACGTAGACAGTCAGGCAGCTATTAAGGCAATAACATCCCATAGTCTATCATCCAAAAATGTCCTGCAATGCCGGGTGGCACTAGAAAGGTTAGCCGCGAACCCCAGGCTACACATCTACTGGGTACCAGGGCATAAAGGCATAGAGGGAAATGAGGAAGTGGATATTATTGCCAAACAGGCTGTCTGCCTTTCAGATGAGCATATCAGCAGCGTACTGATGCCTCTGCAAGTGCTCTACAGCCAAATAGAGGAATGCATGAAAAGGAAAACGAGGGCTAGGTGGAATAACCTCAGCACCTGCGCGACCTCCAAAACCATGCTAAAGTCCTATGAAGAAAGGTATACTAGGTTTACACTGACTCTCCCAAGAGTAGAATGTAGAGCTATTATAGGTGCACTAACGGGACACTGCCTTGTAGCAGCGCATGCACATAGGATGGGTATAACGAACGACGAAAGTTGCAGGAAATGCAAAGAAGCTGGCAGCAGGGAAACCTTGGCACATATACTCTGTTCCTGCCCCGCCATCGCTAGAACTTGTCTGACTTCTTTAGGAGCGCCATACTTTACAGGGCTCGAACAGATCTCGGAACTAGGCATTAAGCCTCTTTGGAAATTTGTGAAAAACACCCAAATTCTGACAGATCACTACTTTGACAACTCCTAAACGGAACTGGTATCGCTAAGGACCCAACAGGGTCTATGCGTGGCCTTCTTAGGCAGCCAGATTAACCTAACCTAACCTATTCTAAATTAGTCTAACTCGACTCTGGCGGATTTTCAGTATTTCATTCTTCTATTAATTTCATCCATTTGCTTATCATCATCATTTAATATAAATTTAAACAAAATTTAGAATTCATTCACAAGCAAAATCATGTAATAAAAAAAAGTCTAAAATTCGTCTTCCGTAAAGTTTAAATATCCGTATTAACCCTATATAAAACGGGGCAATCGCTATATATGAGTTGATGTAAATAACATTTTCCTCTTAACTAAACCGATTTCGATTAAATATGTTTCTTTTTAAAGCGAAGAAAAGGTAAACGTCTCATAGAACCTAATCATTTCTTTATGACAGAAAAGGAAATTTTTCCCACGTTTTCACAAGATTTTAACTCACTGCTGAATATACCGTACAAAAAGAGTTCGTTCAACAATTTGGTTTTAACGATTTCTGATGATGATTTATATTCTATAAAGAATATTCAAATAACTATTGCAATTTTCAAGCTTAATCCCCCCACAGAGCAATCCCGGCTACGCGCCTGTTAGTAGGTACTCAGCGCCTGCAAATGCGACACAATTGCAAATGGAATCTGGCTAGCGAAATAATTGACAATGTCTTTTGTTTTTGTTTTGGCTTCGGTTTTGCTTTGGCTAAATTTAATTTAATTGCCAGCGTAAAATACTTGGCCAGCACTTGGTCAGGCAGATACATCTTCATGCATGTACATACTGCATAGACGTGTTGTAATTGTGGCTGCAGCTGTAGTTGTAGCTTACGAACACATCGACATGATTAGAGATTTATAGTATGTGTGACATTTTATTTTGGATTTGAGGCTGTTATTTTGAGGTTTTAGGTAACAATTTCAGTGAGAATGTGTCGAAGCTAATTTTCGCCTGCGAATGGGGTACTTAAATAAAAATAAAGCATTAATACTCATTAGTAGTTTATATACATAAATTATTAGTGCTACATTCAGAAAATTTTTGAAGAGGCTTTTTTCTTTTGTGAGCTGTAAAAATGTTTTATTTTAAATTATGCGCATTTCAGCCTTACATATGTTAATTATAGATTTTTGGAACGAATTGCTTTGTAAAAGGTTCTTGGCATATACAAACTCAGTAAAGCTTGCGAACATCTCATTGTAATATCTCTCTTTGTTCAACCGTATAGAATTTAATACTATTAATTTACCGCGATATTAAATATTCATATAAAATCAAGAAGGAAAATGTTTTCAAAAGTTGTATATAGTATGTCAGACAGTTATTTTTTTGTCGGAATAAGAAAGATTACCAGCACGCAGATAGGCATTTGCCCATGTAAGTAAATGCTTTTTACTGTTCTTACCACGTCTGACTCCAGCCACTGCAATCGCAGCCTGGAAAAGGCGGGACACACACATAAGAAGTGGGCAGCGGTATCGTCGTCCTCCAGACAGCTCTCACAGATGCTGTCGTCGGTTGGAGGTGTGACCGGTCAGGACGCCAACAAGAAGTCTACAGTCCTTACGGTTTCGAGACCTAAGAAAAGAAGACTTTCTTTTGTCGACGGTTGAAAGCAGGAGCTTCGTCTGGCTGCAACCAGCTAGCCTGGCCCATCTTTGACCATGTTGAGAAACAACCCAGTCTTTGATGGCCGCTTTGACCGTGGAAGAAGGCAGACAAGCTAATACTTAAGTAATGAGAATTATGTGAGAGTAAATACGATTTGATTTCTTATTCGAAACTCGAAAAGATTGCTTGCTTAAAAGTCAAGTTCAGAAGAAAGAAGAAAAATCAAAAGCACAGCGTATTGATTATCTTGCACAGAAGAGGGTCTTTTTCACTCTTACAAACTTTTAGCATCTGCAACAAAACCATGAATGAAAAAGAGACATAATTTGTCAAAGAAGCCTTTCAGTGCTTAAATCTAGACTATTCAGAAAAATGTATAACACATTTGATCAAGTTAATAAATTTTGATATAAAAATATTTAGTTTGACATAGCAAAAAACAACAACACAGCTTGAGGTGCGCTCGGCGTATGAGCAATATGCATTCGCGCGTCTTTACTCTAATCAGAGGCAGTCACTAACCAATCGCTGGTATTTCTGATAACACTCTCTGTCCACACTCTCTTCTTCTTTTCGCTCACATGTGCGCTTTTTAAGAAAACCGTTTATAAATTCAAAGTTGAGTTCAAAAAGTAACACTCAAAGTGTGCAAATTGCTAGTCATTTGCTCTCTTGCGATTATCTCTTTTCCTTGCTCTCTCTCTCTCTCTCTCTCTCTCTTGTTAAGTTTGCTCTTCACTTGCGCGTGCAATGTTTGTTGTTCTACGTTTTATTGATGCACATTTTGTAAATACGCGGCGCGGCGTTTTGAACAAGTGTCCCCAAAAGCGAGCAACGGCTAAAGCAAACAAACAAAACACAATAAAAGCACAAACAAAAAGAAACACATACACACAAAGAACCGCATGAGAAGAACGTTGGAACACTCACATAGAGTCATGTGCAAATTGAAAATGCTTTAAAAACACATCAAAAAAGAATAAAGAGAAATGGAAAATTGCGAGTGATGAAGTGAAATAAGGAAAAGCCTTCGAATGTGCGAAAACAACGCACGAAATGTGAAAAATTGTGTTCGAAAGTGTTTGAAAATTTTGGCGAAATGTGTTAGACAATTTTGATAATTTCTTTTGTAGTTGTAACCGATAAATGCTAACATTTTTTAACAGAGAAAATTAATAATTAAATAAATAAAGGCAAAATAAAAAGCAAAGTTTAAAAAGCAAAAGTTTTTTATATGAACGCACGCAAAAAATTATGGAGCATGTTAATGCAGCGGCAGGAATACGTCAGCAACATCAACAACAACAGCAACAGCAACAGCCGCAACATATACAATTGCAACAGCATCATCAAGAGCAACAGCAACAGCATGAGCATCAACAACAATTCTGCTTGAGATGGCATAATCATCAGGTAAATAAAAGGATTGGCTCATTAGCATCAGACTGAAACTTTTTTATGTTTTTTTACACTCTTTCTGCGATATTTCTCAATATCGTTTACTATCTTTTACGAAATCTCCGCATGACAGCCTCTTTCGTTTCCACGGGCTCTGGGGAGAAAATTGCTGCTACCAATTATAACTTATTCAGAAGTTATGTATAGCAAACTTGATTCGAGGTCTTCAAGCTGCTAGTTGCACTTAACAATGCTGCTCGCTATGTTTATGATTTAAAAAGATCCGACCACATCTCGTCATATTGCAACCAAATTCTTGGTACTGGTTCGCTTAGATATCTTGGAGCAAGAAACTGCATCTTTTTGCATAAAGTTATATACTCGCGTTCTTCACGGTATTTATATGAAAGGCTCCAGTTCTGTAGGTCTAGTAGAAGTAAGAACCTCAGGATTCCTCAATTCAACTATTTACTATATAAACTGTAGTAGTAAAGTAGACTGTTTCGGAAGCGCGATCAGACTGTGGAACTCGCTACCGTCTACTATCAAAAATGTGTCAAACTATAGAACCTTTAAGCATTTAATTTTCAAATACTTTTCCTAACTATAATCTCATCTCTTATCTAGCTCTCCTCTCTCGCTATCCTGTTCCTTCCCCTTCTTCTATATCTAATTAGATATACAACTCATTCGAGTTGTTATATATTTTGTACTTCCTTTGGGCTCTAAATGTGTATATGTTATAACTCTTATTTGCCAACATTATAATCTAATAAATTGAAATTGAAATTAACGTAACAAATGGCTAAGAAACTTTTGAACGAGAACGGCTCTCTGAGAAAGCGACTTTCGGGCATATTTTTGCATATATTCGTAAGCTTTTTCTGAATATTGCTCAAGTCTTAAAAGCCTTAATAACGTAATTTTTTCACTTCCATAATCATTTGCTTCTGCTTAGTAATTGTTTAAAAAAAGTTAACATTGCCTCTTGTTATTTGAGCTTTCGTTTCTCTATTTTACTTAGCTTTATTTCTTAGAAATTTAAGTTTGCTATTTTCACAATTTAGTACTTAGCTAAAATATTGAAAGTCATTAATTGAAACAGAGATTGCGTATTGCTCTTTGACCTTTCGCTACTCTCTTAGCCCTATTTATTTACCTGATATTTTCTTTCGCTTTCAAACTTTATTTTAACTAAACTTTTAGCAATGAGTTTAAATTTAGTAAGTTTTAAACTTTATGGAAATTTAGGAAAATGTTAAGTTACTTGCAAATTTTTGATGTTTTCTAACCCATTTGCTCACATAACGCATAATTTCATCTGTTCCACAATGACGTTATTTTCAGAAAATTACTTGCTAATACTCAATTCTATTTGTGCAAATTAACAGAAATAATTTTGTCGACACAAATAAAATTTGAAGAGCTGTTATAAAAGTGTAGGTACATATGTATGTATATAAATATTTTCCATTTTGTAATGCTGCTGAAAAAGTTCAAATCTCTTTTGCCAGCTAGTCATTTAAAAATACCTAAATACTCACGCACACACACACACATACACTTTAAAATTCGTACTTTTCCCAAATTTTTGAAAACATTTCCACATAAATTATTTTCTTCCTCGCGCATTTCTCCATTGGCGTTTTCACCGCTGCTACCCCGCTGCCCCTTTCCTGTCTTCCTCCACTCCCCTCACTCACTCCATAAGTTATAGCTTAACGGGCTGGCCAGCAGTTGGCCACTGGACAGCGCGCACATTTTAAAATGTCATTTGCTATAAAAATATATACGATAATCAGAGAATGAGCGTCGCGCCGCGCCGAGTCGCACAGTGCAATGAGTTCATATAAGAAGCGGCAAAAAAAGGAAATTGAAGTTGCCATGGCTTAGTGGATAAGTCCTCGGTGATAAGTCCTTTGAAACAGCTGGATGGAATCCTTACCGTATCATACCATTTAAAAACGACACTTTCTTTCTTTAAAAAGCTTCCCGTTTGAACACGGCTATAGAATAAATGTGTAGATCCCGTTAATTTGTGCTTAAAATAATACGAAAATCAAAGTTAATGTGAGAAGGCTAGGCCCTAGCCTTGTTCTATGGTCTGTTGCACCAATTTAAAATATATTGTTAACAATTCCTCATTGTCAGAATTTCAAAATTGCCCCATAATTTCGTATTTTTGGCCACTGTGCCGCCAGGTCAGCCAGAATTCTGCTTATGGTGACAATTTATTTTTAAAATATACTACTAACGTTACGCCGTAGTTTCTATTGCTCTGCAACACCAAGGGGAACAACAACAACAACAACAACATCTGTCCAAAAGGAAAACTAAAATGAATTTCTTATGCAATTGCCAAAATCCAAAGAATTCACTTGAAATGCTACTTTACCAGATTCCGATTTAGTTCTCTTTTCTATGTCGATGCATTTTTGGTGTCGCTGTTGTTGTAGCTGTAGCAGTCGTTGTTCACGTTTTCGTTGTTGCTGTTGTTGTTGTTGGAACTGATGTGCAATGGCCCGGTCCGACGCGCAGTAGTCCATACACATATCGTCTTCCGGGCATATGCATTCAGCTCGGAAAATGCACTTAAAATAGGAGCAGCTTTCTTGCAAGGGATTGTTTGCAATTAACGAAAATTCTTAAATAATTTGCTATACATTCACGTCTCTAAATTTGGATTCATGATTCTATAGCATTTTCACTTGAAGTATAGAATTTGAGTTATGTCAAAAAAGGTTAGATAATTTGTCTGCAGTTCCAGTTACAGGTTTGATCCCTGGCAGACTCGTTCAAAGAAAAATGGAATATGTTTGAATTTGTCTCTTTGTGCGGAGCTACATTTCGTGACGATCTGGCAACTTTGCAAGACATTTCTTTGTCCCGAAGAAGCTTATAAATCCCGTTGCGACACTGTTATAGAATGAATATTGGCGGTCCCGTCAACTAGTTCTAAGCCTGGAACAAATACACACAAGTCAATGCAAGAAAAGTCTCGTTTACGGCATATTTATACATATACAGTTGTGTTCGAAAAAGTAAGAATATCGATTTCAAACGTTTTTTTCCAACACGATTTTATATGTATATTTCATTTGGAAATGAGTAGCAAGAAGTTGAGAGACGGATTAGTAGCTAGGCCGAAGAAAATCAGAATAATTGATGGGGTCCACATGGAAATTTGTTCCAGGTATTGTTTCGAAATCGATGCATTACGTTATCAAAACTTAACGTATCATCGATTTACGAGGCTTTAAATGGATTCAAAAGTTTAAACTTCAGATGTCTCAGCACTTGAATATGCTAAGGTCTCATTGTTCAATCGAACTCGGCACGTTCCTTACGCATATAGGGCCATATTACTTCAGAACTTTCTCATATTATAAAGTCTTTCTCTGTGATCGTTCGGACCTAATAACTCAAGAACAACAAAGCTAAAAATTGACTACTTTATTCTCTGCAGCTATTTGATCTCTATTCTCTTACCTTTTCTGCTCTCCTTACAGACCAGTTTGCTGAGCACATTGCCCGTGCTACTGGATCAATCCCATCTCACCGATGTCACAATCTCCGCCGAAGGACGCACACTGCGTGCGCATCGTGTGGTGCTCAGCGCCTGCAGCACATTCTTTCTGGAGCTTTTCCGCACCTTGGACACCACCAATCATCCCGTCATCATCATACCGGGCGCATCGTTTGCAGCTATTGTCGCGCTGCTCACGTTCATGTACTCCGGCGAGGTGAATGTGTACGAGGAGCAGATACCGATGCTGCTAAATCTGGCCGAGACCCTGGGCATCAAGGGCCTGGCCGATGTGCAGAATAATGTGAGTAGTAATGGCTGAGGATGCTGGGAGCAGGTGTGCCACTTAATGTAGCTCTATTTTACAGTTGCAGAAACCCACGCCGAAGCGGCAGGGGGCGGAATTTGCAGACGGGGTAGTGCGCAAAGCGGAACCAGAGGCATCGCTAACACCGCCGATGCCAACGCCTCCTTCGGCTGCCGTACACACTGTAGCCGCGCTGCAGCTGCCAACTGTGTTGCCCACGCCACTCTCACCCGCACCACTGCACCATCCACTTAGCGCGCCGCTGCTGCCGGCCGCCAGCAAACTGCCCTCGCCGCTTGAGAACTTCTTTCTCAAGTCGCTGCAGTTCTATCCGAATCTGCTGCCACAGCCGCTGAACTTCTCGCAGACTGCGCTGAACAAAACCAGCGAGCTGTTGGCCAAGTATCAGCAGCAGTGCAGCAGCTTCTATCAGGGCGCAGGTGTGGCCGCACTGGGCATGTCTGCCGCAAAGGAGCTGCTGCCGCAAATGTGCAAGGAGGAGTACGCGGAGCGCACTGAAGAGGCCTTGAGCGGCAAGCGTTTTTGCTTGGGCGAGAAGAAGTTAGCGCTGAATATACAGCAACAACAACAGCAGCAGCAGCAACAACAACAGCAACAAAAAGACATTAAAAGCATCGACCGCATTGTGGAGAGTCTGCGCTGCAGCAACAAAACACCCGACGGCTCCTGCACTGCAGCGCCCACACCCATCCACTTGCACTCGCAACTACCAACGCCGCTCAACATCAAGACGAGCGCCAACAACATGTGCGGCAGCTACTCAGCCGCCAGTCACACAGCGCCACATCTGAACGCGGCGAAGTCAGCAGGGGCGGCGGCTTTAATGTACGGCAGCGCGGCACAGCAGCAGCAACAACAACACATGGCAGAGCAGTACGTCAGCTGCAGTCGTGATGCTGCCGCCACCCCGGACAACAATGGCGGCCTCAAGAACGAAATCATGTGCGCGACGCCGGAGAAGCAGCTGCCCACGCCGCCGCCGGCAAGTCCGCAGGCCAAGCCCATCTCCAACTCGAAGCTGTACGCTACGTGCTTCATATGCCACAAGCAGCTGAGCAATCAGTACAACTTGCGCGTGCATCTGGAGACGCATCAGAATGTGAGGTTAGGCACGAAGTGCTGTGCTAGTTAGTACTTAGGCCAATATCCTTTGGGTTTTTTTAACATTTGCATGCGATTTAGTATTGATTGGTACAATTTCATTTGGAATACTTATCCATTTCTCTTGCACGCGCTCCCAGATTCAGCCAATCCTTAACAATTTTGGCCGTGTTTTTCGGATCGGTGTCCTGCTAAAATGTTGCTTCTTGAGGATTCGTCCCAATTTTGTGTACTTGGTCCATAATGTGGGTCATCACAATTCTCAAATAATCCTCCTTACGCTCCATCGATTTTTATTATAGTTCCGACCCCACAGGTTGTTATACACCCCTCTACAGCGACACATCGCAAGCTCAGCAAACACTTAAACATGCTGCGGATCGTAATAATGTTCCAAATGTTTTTGCAAATATGTTATTCGATGAAAAAAATGAACGCCATCGAATTCTATCGAAAAGCTATTAATTATACCAACTACATTTGTTTTGTTGCATAGTGTAAAATGTATTTTTTTCTGCCCGCAGATACGCTTGCAATGTGTGCTCGCATGTGTCGCGCAGCAAGGACGCGCTGCGCAAGCACGTCTCCTATCGGCATCCGGGCGCGCCGTCACCATGCGAAACGGAGGCGCGTCGCAAACGCGCCTGCAAAGGCCTGAGCAATGCATCGCCGCCGGCAACAGCTGCCATAGCGGCGCCAACAAGCAGCGCAGGCACGCCCACATCGCCCGCCACAGGCAGTCCCTTTCAGCTGGCGGCTAGTGGTGGCAGTAGCGCGCTCGACAATGAGACGCAAATGGCGCAGCTGAGCTCGGCTTACATGTTTTTGCCCAATCAATTTCATTTGGCGGCAGCTGCTGCCGCTGCGGCACAACAGCAGCAGCAGCAACAACAACAGCATATGCAACATTTGGCAAATGCTACGACCACTACAGCGGATTTTGTAAACAACACTGCAGCTGCTGGCAGTAGCAGCAGCAACAACTTAGTCACTGCCAGCAGCAACACAACAACAATTGCTGATAATGGCTCGGCTGCTGCGGCGCTCGGTAACCATTTCAACATCAAAGCGGAGCCGGGAGTTGCCACAGCGGACAGTCCCGCCACACAACATATTGGCGGCAATGATAGCAACGTTGTAAGCGTTGGCGTCAACGCCATCGCAATCGCCAAGAGCAGCGCCCAGAGTAGTCCCTCCTTGGAGTCTTGAGTCTGTTATTTATGGTTTTATCGAGTGGTTATCGATTATTTAATTGTTGTTGCTTATTTTCTATATGTATTGCGAATGCTTGTCATTTGCATTGATCCCAACGTTAGTCCCGGCTGTGATAATTACTGGCGTCAGTCTTCTTCTTTCATTTATTTACATCTAACGTTATTTTTGTTATTGTTATTTCTTAAAAAATTATTATTTAAAAAATGTGAACTAGCGAAAAAAGACCTTTAGACCTTTTTTTGTTATGTACATGCTTTTTTTAAATGTTGTTAGAATTTATATCCTTCTTACCTCGAGCTAGTGTTAATTTATTTGTAGATAGCAACACCACTCAACAAAATTTTAGTTGTGCCAAAGAAACTGATTTGGATCCTTTTTTTACAAGAAGTACAGTTGAAATTTATTGCATATTCCCGAGAGTTTTTAAAGCAACTTTTTTTTACGTCATTGTGTACCAACATAACCAGAGTTTTAATAAAAATCTATTCAAAATTGCGTAGACAAAGCTGCCTCGAATTGCATAGAAAATGACGCAACTAAAAATTAATAAAATTTTGTTGACTAGTGTAATTAGATGATTATTATAAATACTATGCTTTGCTTTAGAAATTTCTGGTAGTTTTTTAAAATGTGAAAATTCCAACTCTCGGTAGATTTTGATTATTTTGTTCAAAAATCGTTATAGCCTTAAAGTCCCAGTTCTTCCTATTGGACAAATATGCACAAAATGATTTTGTTAGACATATATACACATGCATATATACACACATTACACTATAATGTATACAAACATAATCATTTGAGGCTTCGAATTTATTCATAAGAAAACCTTAATTTTATTTTTAAGTAGTTTACTTTTACCAACGCCGCTCTTAATTTTTTCCATAAATATATTTAAAAATTTTTCGAATTCATACGTTTTTTCTAATTTATAAAAATTTAGCTTTTCTCCTAAACTTAAGGAATTTTTAACACATTTTTTATGTGGTAACTAGAAATGCCTATTGAAACCAATTTCCGTGTATTCGAACTTTTCGAACATAAATTGATTCACACTTTTCTTTGATGTTTTTTTAAAATTGAAATAAAAATGTTCAGGCACGTTTATACACACAGACACACATTCTTAGACTCTAAGCGCAATTTTATACTCTTACATGCATCACACACACGCAAAAGAAATCCCATACACGCACAAGCATATGCACACAAAAAGACAAGGTTTTACCTGTAATTAAGGCACTTTTTAAATAAAAAAGTTTTACCATGTAAAAACAACAAAAGAGTTTAACTTGAAATGGGTTTACGGTGATTCGGGAAAGGAAACGGCATTTGAAGGCGTCTACGAAGCATAACAATGAAAAGTTCTTTGCATTTAAAAATTAAGTCTTTCGAATCAATTCGAATATTGTGCAATGAGAAAAATGATTCTCCTCTTTCCATTTGAGAATTTCAAAAGCAAAATTATTCCCTCTCCTCTTTGGAAGTAAATTTTATACTCAATTGCACGCAATTAAAAACAGCTCATATTCTGCAAACTATTACTTTTATTATAATTATTATTGTTGTTTTCTTGAATCAACATTAGTTTTATGCGCTTAGGGCATACAAATTACAGCAGAATAAAGTAGGGAAACCAATTTGGTCGTCGGTTTTTGCAAAATAAATAAGCATGTGTCTGTGTTTCAACATACATAATGTAATTGCAAATATTTTGTAGTTATAACGACAAATGAAAGTGAATATGGTAAGTAGATGTAGCAGTGTACGACTAAAATAAAATACTTTAGTTACTTAGAAATAAATTAAAAGAAAGAGCAAACATAATTTAGGCAATTTGTAACATATTTAAGTAAATAAAAGGGGTAGCAGGGTTCACAGCTAGTTTGGGGCGCTACAAAACCAGTATTACTTTTGATAACTTTTTCCTGAGCGGGTAAATTAAACAAATACTTTTTAACTTAAACGCGTACAAAAGATACAAAACAAACAAACTTGAACTCGATAGGCATAAGTTCAGCAGACGAGGAGCGTGGGTGGGTAATATGGGTTTGTGGCGCAGCAACGAAATGAAATGCAGCTGCTTGTATCAACTTTTGGTTAATGTACGTTTAGAAAAGTAGAAAAATAGTCATATTTCTGGGCGTCTGCACGTTCACGCTCATTTTTAAATAGTTTCCACTTCCCAGACTTTGGTGTTGCAATCCTGCCCGGTTGAGATCACCGTGTTGTTATCTAGCCAAACCAAGCGTGTAATTTGCGATTGTGGATGCGCGTCTGCGAAGGAGAACGGAAGTGATAATTTGCAATTTAAAAGAACTGTAAATGATTTCTCAAATGTATTTACTTTTAATAATGGTGTGCTTGGCTGGATTAGTCACCGACCAAATAATTATGGTGGTGTCCAGCGAACCACTGGCTACCAGCAATGAGTTGGGTGACCAGGCCACTGAATTGACGCGTGCATTATGGAAGCCCCATTCCTTGTTGTGAGCAGGCTAATTTTATAAACAAGAGAAAACAGCATAAATATTGAAAATTGCAATACCCTCTTCTTCCCCTCTACTCTAAATTTACTTTATACTCTTCCACGGCGTAGAGTATGACCTTGCGGTTTGTATCGCAAGCAACTAAGTATTTGTTGTCCGGCGAGTAGGCGCAGTCGGTAACAGCGCCCAGATGAGCCAGCTCAGTCTTGAGCTCCAGCGCGTTGTCTTTCAGTGCATAAATGTGCAGCTTCTGATCATCGCCACCGACAGCAACCTCTAACGTTTCTGGGTTAGTTGTTATGGAGCTCGCCTCGAACTTAATGGGCATCGTGAAGAGCTTCTTGTTGTCCTGTACTAGGTTTATGTCCTTCATGCCAGCCATTGCGATGATGTTCTCATTGCGGAAGATGGCTATGCCGCGCGGCTGCGCGTTCAGCTTAACCACGTAGTCAGTGTAGCTGTTGGACTCGATGTTGATCTGTCGCAGGTTATCGTCAATTCCGCAGGTGTAGACGAAGTCGCCCCAGGCAGCAATACCGTTCATCTGACAGCCGTGGCCAGTGCCGCCAATGCGATCATTCGTGCCACTGCCCGAATTCCAGTTGGTAACGACGCCATCAAAGCTGCCCGTGTAAATAGTGCTGCGATCGTCGCTTAGGCCGAGCACAGTGATCGGCTTGTTGTGGCCCTTGATGACGCGCAACGGCTTTGTAGGGTCGTTCACGTCCAAGTAGCTGATGTGGCCCGACAACGAAACGGAGAGCAGATGCTCGCCCTGCCACAAGCACGACACCTGCTGATCGTCCACGGTGCTGCCCATGACGAATTCCGAAATAAGCTCTCGTGTCTCCGCATTCCACAGACGGCAAGTCTTGTCGCCGGAGCAGGTGAGCAATTGTGTGCTGTCGGGCTTCCAGGCGACACCGTAGACACCACCCTTGTGAGCGGGACTGCCCACCTCACCGATCAGCTCCGAAGTGGCGCCGTCATAGAGGAACACCTTGCCATCGAAGCCCGCCGAGGCGAAATACTTGCCATCGGGCGAGTAGCGCACGGCCTGCACAAAGCGTGAGTGTTCCGTTTTGGTCATTTTAAACTTGAATGGGGGACCCTCGAAGACACCGATGGTATTGTCTTCGCTGCCTGTAAACAAAGATTAAGTTTAACTAAAGCACAAAAGCAATTCAGCAGCTAACGAACCTGTCACAATGCGGAAGGGACGCGCCGGGCGGAAATCGCATGAATTGATTGGCTTCGATTGGCCGCTGATTTCGCCCACGGATGTGCCCGTCTCCGCCATGAAGACATGACCGAAGCGTTCGCGACCCTCGCCCACAATGACAATGCGTTGATTATCGGGCGACCAGGCAATGTCTTTGATAGGCCCACCAATGGGCTGAAATTCATTCTTCAAAATGTGCTCCTTGTTGACCGTGTCCCAGATACGTATCTTGCCCGATTGATCTACAAGTGAAAAAGATGAGAAATTAAATTTATATTTACATTAAAGTAAAACTAAAAGCAAACTTCATATAAAATTCCCCCCACATTTCTTATCTTTGCGGAAACATTGATAAGCAACTTGGCGCTTAATTGCTTGCCTATAGAAAATTGTTTTCTGCATGTATTTTTTTTATAAAAAAAAAAAAAACAGATCAAAAAGCACAACTATGCACAATTTATTAAGTTATCTGCTGTTGGGGTTTGTGATTAATTCCCATAAAAGGCAAAAGATTAATTTGGTCAGTTATGCAGTTATGAAACTTCTTCCAACCGAGAGCGAGCAAGATAAGAATAAGTACGGAAAGAAATTAAACAAACTTTTACAAAATTGAAAAAAGCATAAAAAAGAAATTGTCTGCATGCAGTTGAAACTGTTGGCAGGAAGCTACGATATGTTTGTGTGGTAAACACACGCGATTCTTAATGATTTCTGTTCGACATGAATGCATACAATAGAGATTTTGCTAACAAAATGTGGAACTTTAGCAGACGCGGCAAAATAGCGTTAAATACATCTAAGCACAGTTAGCGGCAGAAGAAGCTGTGCAGACAGCAAAGCGGCAGATTCGAATGGGGACATGAATCATCGACAAGTAACAGTAGTAGTCGCAGCCGTGCCGAACAAGAGGGGGTAGCAGCAGAATAGCAGTCATAAAGAAAGGTAGTGGTGATTCAATGAAGTGGTCTTTGGACGGTGGCTGGGTGAATGGCGCGTTCTGTTGCTGTGTGAGATATGTGCAACGAGCGAGCGAACAAGTGAGGCAACAACAGTAAGCATAACTGCAAAGCGGATAAATATTAATAGATGAAGCAAAGCGGAAGAGTTACTTTTGGAAATTTATAATTAATAACTAGCAAATATTAATTATTTTCAAAACGAATTGTTTCGAAAAAAGAAAGAAATATTTTAATTATTTTCTGGACTTTTTTTAGGCCTTAAATGCGTCTGGTCTTTCGAATTTTTTCTAATACTACCACACAAGAATTTGTCTGCACTTTGCTGCCAATTTATGAGCAAGAGAATTAAAAAAATGTTAAGCGAAATATCCTAAATATAGGTATAAAGTAAATAAACAAAACAAACTTACCGCCCGATGCAATGTAAAAACCACTTGGCGAGTATTTGGCCACATTGACGGGACACGAGTGTTCCGTGTAGATATCAGCAATGGCTGGATTCTGTAGTGAGAGCAATAGCAAACAGCAGCAGTGCCAACGACAAAACGAATATTGTACATGCAACAAATTGTGTCAATTTGGGCAGCAAAATTTATTTTTAAAAAATTGTTGCATGCGCGTGTGCAGCAACGACGACATCCAAGCCGTTAAATGAGTGCAACAGCGCCAACGGAAGCACATTGAATATGACAACATTAAATATGAAAGAAGAAAGATAAAATATTTGATTATTTTCAAATTATATATGTACATATTTATATACTAGTATACCTACTTTATATTTTGCATTCAACTGCAATTTATTTTATAATAAAATATGTGCGAGTTAAAATAATGAATTATTCAAAAGAGTTAGTAGCAAATCTATTTTGCTTAAATATCCGAAGATTATTACATGTTAAACTTTTGGTTTGCAATTCTATAAAGTTCCGCTGCTTGGACAGCAACAGCCGGCACGCATTTGATTGCTCTGCTGGCTGTATGGGCGCGTGGGTTTGAAACGAAAAACATTTTCAAAATATACCAAAACATGAAAAATTTAAGACGTTGGAACTGCTGCTAGCTCGCAAGTTTGCGTGCATATGTGTATGTAGAGAACATAGTATAAATACACCAAAAGGTGAATGTTTAATAAATTTTCATTTCACTGCAGCTGCCAAATGATGAAAATAGCACATGAGAGGGAGACTCTGTTAGGAGACAGTATGTGACCAATGGACTAGCAGACGCTGTCTGAAGCATTTCATTCGGGCGGGTGTAGCAGAGGGCTCATTTTTTAACAACATAAAAAGCCGAAAACTATGAAATCATAAAATCTATACTAAAATTTCAAAAATAATTATAAAAAAAGCTTGTTATTTTCAAAAATAATTGAAATCGAACTCACCTCAATATTGCGTATAATCACAGAATTGCCATTGGTGTAAAGGAAGTTCTTGCCTTTGGGATCAGCGCCCAGCACAATAGGTTGACCGCGTTGGGTGCGTGGCAGGGTGGCGTAAATGAACTCTGCAAAGGGAAAAAGTAAACAAAAGTGGCACCAAAAGTTGTAGAAAGGAAAGAGTGCGGCTCATTAGCTGAGGCGGTAGTGGTAGGTAAGAGCCAGCAAGGAAGTGTGCGGCCTACACAAGCGCCAGGGTGGGGCTTCTTCGCCCAAACAGCAACAAACCGGCTACCCTGCCGCTTTACAATCGCAGAACTGCCTCTGTGGCGGATAACATTTATTTCCATGTAAGCACATTTGGAGCTTCATGTTAGGCAAGTGGCTGATTGTCTTCGTCTGTTGCTCCGCTGCCCGCTGACTCATACACAATTTTCGCTTAAAATGGTTATGAATTCAGTTGTGCCGCCGCCGTTGGCAGCGAAGACTCACTGTTCTGATACGCTGGTGGTTGTGGTTGCGCCATGATTCCTTGCACAATTTTTCGCTTTTGTTTGCACTTTTGGCTTAACGTACACTTGTTTTTAGTTTGTTTTCTTATTGGTAATTTTCCAACAAAAATAGAATTTTTTCGAGAAATACTAACAAATACTTCGCAGCAACAACCTTCTCTCACACGACTTCTTCGCCGACTAACCGTTCTTTTCCGGCTGCGCTGCTTGCGGATTTCCTTATATGGCATTACAGCAATTCAGCGGTTGCAGATATTCAGCGGAAGATGGCGACAAAGTGGTTGTCAAAAACAGCTGACTATGTGCAGTTGCCACGTGAGCAAAATTAACTATTTGTTGTTAAATAAGTCTTGTTAGAGCAAAAGCAGGTAAAGAAGTTAATAAATAATTACAAAAAGTTTAAATTGAGAGTAAAAAATTTTCCGGGGTTAACAAAAGCACAGAAATTGAAAATGTGCTGAGACTTTTGATAGAGTTGCCAATGTTTCAGCGCTTTAAATTCGCGGTGAATGGAGGCACTTTTTCGTAAAAAAAACATAAGCCCAATTCACAATCTTGTGCAAATGGTCTGGAATTTTTACAATTGACAGTTTTGTAGCAAACTACTGTCAAACCTACTGTAGCACAAAGTTTGTACAAAGTTAAATCTTTATTGATAAAAACACTAAATACACATATCTTTAGTTATACATTTGTAGTGACCACATTTGGCATTATAAATAGGAAAAAAGGTGTGCATGACATTACTTTAATAACAAATTATATGCGCTTGAAATAATTGCGCCAAAAAGAGCACAACTTTGTGTTAATATTTACTGCATATTGCAGAATTTTCGCATAAAATAAAAGGCACACACACAAAATATAGATATATAACTTCACTTCCCCGGAATTTCATCGCATGACACTTTCGGAGTGTTTAATTATTCGAAAACGTACCACTTCGTACCCGATAGAAAAATTTTAGCTGCGCGCGGCAGAGAGATTTTGTTCTTTGACTGCAAGATTCTGCATGCTGCATGAAACACTAGTTGTTTCTGTTTATCATATGCATAGTCTTGCCTCCAAATATCTTATCACTTTTCCTCTCACGTGAACATGGTACCCATTTACAATTTTTACAAATTCCTGCTTCTGGAAGGGCTGTAATTCAAGGTACTGCCAGCAAAGAAGAATGTGGAAAAGTGCATGATTGAAAGTGCAGGGTTGTATTGAGCGGGTAAAAACTGTGTTAGGAACTTTTATTTTTTTTTTTTTTTGTTGTATCCATTTATTTATTGAATCTTCTTAAGAACTAAGAACTAACAATAAGTTTGAAAATCTTAAAATCTAGTACAATTTTCAAATTCGCACCATTGTGTGAATTAACGAAATAATTTAAGCTTTTTTTTAATTGAATTAAATGGAATGTGAGTCTCGCCGTTTCAGGCGAGTGTAGTTTGCAGTGATGAGCAGTTTTTTTTGCCAATTCGTTTGGGTGACGTGATAAACGGTCGTTATATTTTTGGCTTAGTGCTGTTAGTTCTTTTTTTTACTAGTGGGATGCTGAAACCTTTATGGATTTCATCATTGCGCACGAACCATGGTGCTCCGGTGATAGTGCGCAAAATTTTGGATTGCGAGCGCTGTAGGATTTCGATGTTCGATGAGCTCGCTTTGCCCCATAGTTGGGTTCAAGCGATAGTTCAGCGAAGGAGGGAAGCACTCACCCGTAAAAGCTTTTTATGCTCAGGGAGTACCTTTTTTTTTTTTTTTTTGCTCATCAAACCGAACTAGAAGACGAACTCATCCCTATCCAAAAATTTTTTATTTTCAAGGTACGAAATTTATGGAAAAGGTACGTTTTTTTTTAAAATGGGGTACGTTTTTATTTTGGCCCAGCCCAACTCTGGTGGCATTTCACACCTGATTGCAGCAAGAAGAAGCAATAGCATAAACAAAATTCAAGAGAAGAGAAAATTGAAGAAAACAATACAAATTATTTAATATGTTGCAGACTACACAACTGAAGTTCACAAACCCGCTTTACGGCCAGCTGGTGATTGGCCCACCGGGCTCGGGCAAAACTACTTACTGCCACTGCGCGCACAAATTCTACAAGGAGTTGGGCCGGAATGTTTGCGTGGTTAATCTCGACCCTGCGAATGAAAACATGGACTACACACCTGCCGTCGACGTGATGCAGCTCATCACCGTGGAGGATGCAATGGCGCAGCTGCATCTGGGACCCAATGGCGCGCTTATGTACTGCGCGGAGTATTTGGAGCAGCATTTGGATGACTGGCTGCTGCCGGAGTTGCGTAAAACAGCAGCCACATGCAACTACTTCCTCTTTGACTGTCCCGGACAGGTGGAGCTTTACACTCATCACACATCTATGGCGCGCATCTTTGAGCGTCTGGAGCGCGAGGGCTACCACTTGGTCACCGTCAACCTCATTGATTCACATTACTGCTCAGAGCCCACGAAATTTGTATCCACGCTACTACTGGCGCTAAATATGATGCTGCGTATGGGTTTGCCGCATGTGAATGTGCTCTCCAAGGCGGACCTACTGCGCCAGCATGAAGCGCAGCTGCAGTTCAATGTGGACTTTTACACGGATGTGCTGGATTTAAGGTACTTGCTGGAAGCTTTGGACGATACACCCTCCATGCGCAAATATCGCAAACTGAATGCGGCCATCTGCTCCATGGTGGAGGACTACGGATTGGTGTCGTTCCAGCTATTGGATGCGCGCAGCACAGAGAGCATGCTGCGGCTGCGTAATCACATCGACAAGGCCAATGGCTACATTTACAAAGCAGGCGAAGAGCAAACTGTGAATACGTTGATGGCCTGTGCCGTGGGCGCTGAGACAGAAGCAACGCGACAGGCGCAGGACATAGATCCTTATGTACAATAAAGATTTGCATTTAATCTAAACACAACAAGCAACAAGATTTTAAAATTTTAATTAAAGTTATTTTGCCTGGAGGCGCGTAGTCAATAGTCAAGGAAGTTTGAATTTCTTTTTGAATTTGTCAACACCTTTCAATCCAAATGCGCTTAGCGCGCATGAAACAATAACAATCATAACAACAGCCACCACTGACACTATAAACCAATCAACCAAGCCAACATTGTAAACTGCCCTCTAGGCATATCACAGACACGCTGCGGCGTTGATTTCTGCTTCGTGTCTGTGCTTTGAACATTTTTGAAGCGCTAAATACAACCACAAAAACAACAAAAGTGTAAAGTGCCTGCCAGGGGAATTGCCGCTTACTGTTGCTGCTTCGGCGTTGTGCTGTGGCGACTCGGAACAATCCACGGCTATCGTTTTAAAAATCTGACGGTTCGCGTTGTAATAACAATAAAAGCCGTTGGCAGTCTTACAAGTTACCCCGATACCTCCACCATGCCGCTCTCTAACGATTCGATGAAATTTGCAAAAATCACGCAAAAAGGATATTAAATCCTTGTTGCATTTCCGTACGCCAGACTTGCTTCACCTGTCGCTCGCGCTAGCAGCACACTCGGTGGAAGCACAAGTGTGGTGAGAGATAGACGTGTGAGGGTAATGTGTGAAGAGGGGAATACTTGCCACAATATGGTTATTTTGTTATTTTACCATTAAGCAGAAAAATTTTCTAATTTTTCAGATCCAGGCATTGGAGCAGGGTGCCACTGGAAGTGCAAATAAAAGCAAAACAATTGAAGTAGGAAAAAAGTCTAGAAAGGAATACTAAATAAAAGTTATCTGTGCCAGGCGGCACACCGCATGCGGCTCTTTCCTGTCAAGATGCGGCTCTCCAGTTCCATGTGCAAATATTAAAAATTATATTATTTTATTTCCATATCTCATAAACAAATATTATCCTGCAAAAAAAAATTTACTACATTTTGGGCATCAGGCCGTGCTGTAGCCAGCCTCGTAGCGAGGACTCCATGTCTGCCACTACCGACTGCCGCCGTCACTAGTCACTACTACCAATTACTGAATTACATGGCTATAAACAAATTGAAGGATGGATTCGCTGAGAGATTTGAGCATAGCAGGGTAGGAAATCCCCGTACTTTCGTACTGATTTGGGTACATTTTTATTTTTTGGGTACGCGTTTTATTGCCCCAGAGTACGTTTTATTTTTTGGATACGCTTTTCATTTCTCAGGGTACGTTGAGATATCAACACTGTAGGGCGAATGCGAGGAGGCAACGAATCTTGTGAAATGAGCACGCGAACAACGAGACAAAAACAAATAGTGAGGAATACGAAGTGGCGGGTACGAAAATTATTTTGGTACCATCGTTCTCGATTTTCCATACAAAACTCCATAGAAAATATGATACAAGAGTACGAAAATTTTGGTACCCGTACTGTTATTGTTTACATTTCAGAATGAGTCAAATATCATTTTTATATGAAAATGAACGATTTTTGTGGAATTTGAAATGCATTTGCATTCAGATGAATAAACCTAATAAAACTGCATAAAGTGTTGCAGATGTCAACTTCTGCCCTTGCATTTCCATCAAATTAAAACCAAAACGAATTTCAAAGTTAAATCTTTATTGATAAAAACACTAAATACACATATCTTTAGTTATACATTTGTAGTGACCACATTTGGCATTATAAATAAGAAAAACATTGTGCATGACATTACTTTAATAACAAATTATATGCGCTTGAAATAATTGCGCCAAAAAGAGCACAACTTTGTGTTAATATTTACTGCATATTGCAGAATTTTCGTATAAAATAAAAGGCACACACACAAAATATAGATATATAACTTCACTTCCCCGGAATTTCATCGCATGACACTTTCGGAGTGTTTAATTATTCGAAAACGTACCACTTCGTACCCGATAGAAAAATTTTAGCTGCGCGCGGCCCGAGATTTTGTTCTTTGACTGCAAGATTCTTCATGAAACACTAGTTGTTTCTGTTTAACATATGAATAGTCATGCCTCCAAATATCTTATCTCTTTTCCTCTCACGTGAACATGGTACCCATTTAGAATTTTGACAAATTCCAGCTTCTGGAACGGCTGTAATTCAAGGTACTGCCAGCAAAGAAAAATGTGGGAAAGTGGAATGAATGAAAGTGCATGGTTGTATTGAACTGTGATAGTGACTTAAAAATGAGGAAATATGAATAAGTTGTACTGGTTGTCCGCTTTTACACGATGCGACTCGGCCCCGGCGATTTTTTCGCATTCCGCTTTGAAATCGCGCATAGCTTTTACACGATGCGACTCGCTGGTGTCGAGCATTTTGACACTATAGTCTGCAGCTGGTTTTATTTCTGTAATTTGTAAACATTTAAAGCACTTATTCCACTCTTTGCTCATTTTCTTCTTTATATTTACTTTTATGCGTAAAGTTCTGTAAATTTTTCAGTTTATTTGCAATACGTATTCACTCGATTTCAAGTTTTAATTTACAGTCGACAGCGCGAAGCGCGAAAACGAATAAAGAGGAACGTCAGAAAATCAGAAAATCGCAGCACAATCGCTGCCCGAGCGATTTTGCGCGTTCCCCTGTCGTTTCACCCCTCTTTCCTACATTCTTCCGTGTCTCCGGGGCCGAGTCGCATCGTGTAAAAGCGGACGTTGTTGTTGTTTGTCATACGTTGTACGTGTGGGAAGCGTTTTTTTTTCAGAGGTTTTTTTTTTTTTTTGCTTTTCTTGCCTTAAGTTCTACGTGTGCGAAGCTTTTTATTCTAGAGCCTTTTTCCTTTTTTTATTCTCAAATGACCTTTTTTTTTTTTGCTTTTCACACGGACGAACCTATTGGAATAGAAATTTTTTTTTTATTTTGAAGGTACGACATTTATGCAAAAGGTACGTTTTTTTTTAAAAATGGGGTACGTTTTTATTTTCCCCCAATCCAACCCTGGAGCATAGTAATGCCTCTCAGCAAAAATACAAATGAGATCAAAACATTGAGTCATTTGGAATTATGGTCTAATTAGTCCAGCGGTGTCGAATTCAATCGTGTCGGATAGCAATTTGCCCAGTTACTCTAACAGCTAAACGGATTGCAGCTGTCAGTCTATTCTTTTTGCTAGTGCTGCCGTATAGTTTTGTGCACAAAAGAAGAACGCTGTTTATTTTCTTCTGAGAAGAAATTTTACATTCTTTATTAAATTTATGGCACAGAATTATCATAGTTGTTACATCTCTATATTGTGTACTACTTTTTTTTAACTAATTTCGGCAAAAACAATCACTTCTTTTGTTGAACTAAAATCGAAGGTCACTGGCAACACTTTTCTGCAACAGAGTTCACAAACAAAATATATCGTGAAAAATGAATTCAAACGACGAAATAATTGACTCAATGTGTTGAGTGTTGTGTAAAATGTACATACGATGTGTACAAATTAAAAGCAAACGAAAGCGCAGGTGGACTGTATTTCCAATAAATATTCGCTTGTTTTAACCAGTGTTGCCGTTTAAATTCTTGCATAGGAAAAGCATTATTGCTATTTAATTTTCAAGTGAATTTATTGTGTGGCAACATTCTTTTCACAGCTGACACGACTTTTGCAGTAGTTTTCTAATCGACGCAGAAATTTCTACTACTCAATCCGGTCAGAGTAATAGCGAACATTGTGTTCGGGTAAGATAGATTGTGTCAGCTGACACGATTTCTAACCTTACCGCTAGAGTAATTCTACCATTACTGCTTCAAAATCAATTGCTGGATTTGAAAACCGAACATTTGTGGAGTGGCAAGTTCACAGGACTCACGAGCAAGTTAGGGGGTCCAGAAAAGCCTGCACGTCAAGCTGCACAAGTGGACAGACCTAAAAGAAATGTCGCGATTTGAGGTGCTGACGATCTTCGGGTCAAAATATTCGTGCGAGCAAGCGTTATATTGTTATCTTCCATGAATATAATCAAAAGTAAAGTAAGAAGCCAACTAACAAATAAAAATACAGAGGCGTGCTTGAAACTGAAAAGAACAAGTTGTGAGCAATATTTATTTTTTTCGGTTGCTCCCTGAGCTTGGTTAAATTGACCAAGGTGAGGAGACTTATTTGGCCAGTTCGAAAACTGAGCAATATTTAACCAAACTTTCAAAAGGCATGCAAGCCAAACGCTCATATTGATGCGTATTATTCTGGCAGATTTAGCTAAAATTCTTTAATTAGTATTCCCAATCCGGTGCAAATGGTCATGCAAAAGAGCGAATGAAAAATATCTTTTCACCTTTTATATACACAACAACAAAACACACTGGTTTGCATTAAAGTTACTAGTTTCCTAGACCAAAATCCATTGTATTTAGTGCAAAATATTTGATGCAAACTTATGACTATAGTTGCCAGCTTGATTTTGATTTTTATACCCTACACTTATGGTAATAGGGTATAATAACTTTGTGCGAAAATTGTAACGCATTAAAGGAGACGTCCTTGGTATAGACATAAGTATATGGAAATGCTTAGAATCACTTTCTGTCTTGATTTCCGGTTGTCCGTCTGTCTGTCTGGCTGTCCGTTGGCGCAGGAGAGAAAGAAGGAGTGGTCCGATTTGGACCAAATTTGCCACACAGTCGCAGTGAACCTTCCACTACTTCAAGTTCTGAGATTAGCCAAATCACCCGAACGACACGCCCACAACGGGCCTGTAAGTCCCACTACCTCGGATTTTTATACCCTACACCTATGGTAATAGGGTATAATAACTTTGTGGGAAAATTGTAACGCATTAAAGGAGCCATCCTAGGTATAGACATAAGTATATAGAAATGCTTAGAATCACTTTCTGTGTTGATTTCCGGTTGTCCGTCTGTCCGTCTGTCTGTCTGTCTGTCTGTCTTGCTGTCCGTTGGCGTAGGAGAGAAAGAAGGAGTTGTCCGATTTGGACCAAATTTGGCACACAGTCGCAGTGAACCTTCCACTACTTCAAGTTCCGAGACTAGGCAAATCGGTCGAAGGACACGCCCACAATGGGCCTGTAAGTCCGACTACCTCGGGTTTTTTTCGATTAAATTGCTATAAATTGCCTAATTATTCATTCAAAAGAATAATACTTGGTATTTAAGGTGAGGTGTGGACCTCTGTAAAATTCCAAAAAATGGGCGTGGTCCGCCCACTGTATAGGCGGCAACAATTTTCCGGTAAAATGGATCTCAATTGACTACTTATGCATTTAAACGAATGAAATTTGGTTCCTAGGTTAAGATATAGGTCCTACATGACATATAAGAAAATGGGCGTGGTCCGCCCACTATATAGGCGGTAAGTTTAAAATCCTCATAACTTCTGTAATATACACATCAGAGCATCCATATTTGGAACATCAATATAGTTTGTCAATAATGGGCGTGGTCCGCCCATTCAGTTACTTGGTGTAGGGTATTACTCTGTCGGTGAAACCCGACTGATGTTTCCTTACTTGTTTTTGATAAAATGGCTATAATTTGTCTAATTACTCATGAAAAAGAATTATACTTGGTATTCAAGTTAAGAGGTAGGTCTTCTATGTCTCACGAAAAAATGGGCGTGGCCCGCCCACTATATAGTCGAAAAAAATTTTCCGGTAAAATGGCTCTCAATTAACTATTTATGAATTTAAACGAATAAAATTTGGTTCTTAATATCAAATATCGGCTCTACATGTCATATTATAAAATGGGCGTAGTCCGCCCACTATATAGGCGGTAAGCTGAAAATCCTCATAACTTCCATAATATATATACAAGAACGTTCATATTTGGTAACTTTATTGCTGGTAAGAGTACCTTTAAATTTTAAAAAATTCGCCCACCATGAAGGCGGTAAATTATATATATCGCTAATTTATGTTGTAGTCCCTCCAGAGTATCAATAGCTGCTATATACAGTTCTATAAGGAATACCTTTTAGTTTGACAAAAATGGGCGTGGTCCGGCCACTCAGTTACTTGGTGTAGGGTGTTACTCTGTCGGGGAAACCCGACTGATGCTTCCTTACTTGTTATTTCTAAAAATGGTGTTTTAAATATTTACCCATGATTTCACTTGCTTCGTTTCGATTAAGAAGTCGCAAAATTGTTGTTTTTCGCTCCTTCGTGGCATTTGGTTAAACTCTCAAATAAAACAGCTGTTTGACAAAAGCATTTTCAAGGATTTCGCAATCGGTCGTTCCCGATTATAAAAATGCAAAATTTTGCATTTGCATTCGCACCGGGTCTCACATTTAAAGCTTATTATTTTTAATCGAAAATAAAATTTATATGCATAGTCATTATCAAATACCATAATATTGAAACAAAAATATTAGTGGCTCTTTAAAAATGGGAAATTTTGTAAATTGTAAATTTTGGCTCTTCCGTCTCAAAGGGTTGCCGACCCCTGGCTGGTGTGGTCTAACACGGCCGAAGTAAAACTTCTTTTGAACAATTACATTAAATTGATTATGTATAATATATTGTTTAGGTTTATCAATTCAATTCAACACTTCTAGTGGTACACATTTTATTTATTTAATTCAGTAATATCATTTTCATCAGTTACATCAGAAATTGCGATATTTCATTATAAAGTAGAAACAATCTTATGGTATGAAAAATATGAAAATTTTTCAAAATAAAAATGCCAAAGCCAATGAAATTGAATATGACTTTTGAAATACATAGGCTGCCGTGTTGTTTTAGTCGTATTTGATTTTTGTATGGGAAAAGCAAACTTATTTTTATGACTGTTGTATATTTTTATTTCAAACTAGCTGTTACCCGCAGCAAAAACATAAAAGGGAAAAGACGTCTCATTGGAACGTAATCGCAGATAGATAAAATTTCTTGACAATTATCTGGAAGGTTACCGATTGCGCCATCTATGGGCATTCGGCCGCTCGGCGCAAGTCTAGGCAGACATATGGACATATGTGCATACGTGTGTATATACGTGCGTATATTTCAAAGCGAAACTGTTTGAGCAGACGCGCAGGCGCTGCGTAAATAGCAATAGCATGTGTGTGTGTATATCTGACGGCTGGCTTGTGTCGATTTGTGAAGATTTCTGGCTCGCGACAAGCCACGGCTGGGTGGATAAGGCAAAAGGGAACAATGCGTGACGTATATGAGAAAGAGGACAGCATCGCTTTTGCATGTTTATATTTACAATTGCAGGCACTTTTTCGGTTCTTTGGTTTCAGCTAATTTGCCTGCCTTATGATATGAGCCCTTTTCTTTTATTTTTCAGCATTTTATACATATAATTCGCTGGCATTTAATGGCATAATTATGACATTTTTATCAATCAATTTTTTTTATTTTTTATTTACATTAAAACTTCTATTTACAGGAGCATTTTTTGGAATAAAGACTAATTCAAGTTAATTCCACAAAATTCATCATTTTATTTATTTCAGGTACAATGTTTGCAAATATGTACATAATACAAAATTCATCGCAATTTCAAATTTTTCTTTCGCACCTTTTCTTTCATTCATAAATGCAGAATGTCTTCGCGCTCTGATTATGCGCCGAAATGCCTGCGACTTCACTTGCAATGCCTTTTAACATTCAGAATCAATTCTTAAGAAATTTATGATCGTAAAAACAACCGGTCAATGCAGGCAATAAGGACAAAATTTAATTTTCCTTAGCTGGAAAAAAGGGGACATGATGCTCGCTTGTGGGTGCAATGCTTTCAGTACCTGCGCCGCGCGGAAGCGATCATTTGGCCAGGATTTTTTTTTATGGGCACCAAAAACTTTTCCCATTCATGAGGTTGCCCGTTTTTTCTTCTCTTCTGCTCTATTTTTTTCAACAATTCAGGCTAACAGCCACTGAAGATATAACGCCAAGCGGGGCTGCAAGTAGTTACGCAAAAATTTTCGCCAAAACCATTGTCCATCGTGAAAAGCAGCAATATGATGAAGAGCAAAAAGCAATATTTCAATATTTGCACCACATCTCTAGCCGTGCGTATTGTTTCATGCGAAAAGAAATAAAACAAGCTTAAAAGACTAAACGCTCCGCCCAAAAAAATTTGCAAAAAAGCTAGCAATAAAAAAAAATCTGTAAATTCATAAAATTTTTTTTATTTTGTTTAATCATAATGTAATAGTTCATAATATTATTATAGTCAAATAAACTAAATGTAAAAAAATTTTTAAAAACCCACATCTACCCTAATAAACTACGTCAAATGTAATGATCAATGAAATTTTTTTATTTTATAGATGAGAAAGAGCATATTGCTACTAGGTAAAAGAACAAGTAAAGTTAAACTTGCTTATATGGCTGCAATACAATAAAAAAATATTAACATAACAGCGATCCCTATGCCTACAACCACAACCAATGCACCCACAAAGGAGCATCAGGTGCGTGTGCATTTGCATGCCCTTTTTTTCAGCTTGGGGAAAATCCAATTTTTCCTTTTTGCCTGAATTGTTGAAAAAAATAGAGCAGAAGAGAAGAAAAAACGGGCAACCTCATGAATGGGAAAAGTTTTTGGTGCCCATAAAAAAAAAATCCTGGCCAAATGATCGCTTCCGCGCGGCGCAGGTACTGAAAGCATTGCACCCACAAGCGAGCATCATGTCCCCTTTTTTCCAGCTAAGGAAAATTAAATTTTGTCCTTATTGCCTGCATTGACCGGTTGTTTTTACGATCATAAATTTCTTAAGAATTGATTCTGAATGTTAAAAGGCATTGCAAGTGAAGTCGCAGGCATTTCGGCGCATAATCAGAGCGCGAAGACATTCTGCATTTATGAATGAAAGAAAAGGTGCGAAAGAAAAATTTGAAATTGCGATGAATTTTGTATTATGTACATATTTGCAAACATTGTACCTGAAATAAATAAAATGATGAATTTTGTGGAATTAACTTGAATTAGTCTTTATTCCAAAAAATGCTCCTGTAAATAGAAGTTTTAATGTAAATAAAAAATAAAAAAAATTGATTGATAAAAATGTCATAATTATGCCATTAAATGCCAGCGAATTATATGTATAAAATGCTGAAAAATAAAAGAAAAGGGCTCATATCATAAGGCAGGCAAATTAGCTGAAACCAAAGAACCGAAAAAGTGCCTGCAATTGTAAATATAAACATGCAAAAGCGATGCTGTCCTCTTTCTCATATACGTCACGCATTGTTCCCTTTTGCCTTATCCACCCAGCCGTGGCTTGTCGCGAGCCAGAAATCTTCACAAATCGACACAAGCCAGCCGTCAGATATACACACACACATGCTATTGCTATTTACGCAGCGCCTGCGCGTCTGCTCAAACAGTTTCGCTTTGAAATATACGCACGTATATACACACGTATGCACATATGTCCATATGTCTGCCTAGACTTGCGCCGAGCGGCCGAATGCCCATAGATGGCGCAATCGGTAACCTTCAAGATAATTGTCAAGAAATTTTATCTATCTGCGATTATGTTCCAATGAGAAGTCTTTTCCCTTTTATGTTGTTGATTTATTGGAAATACAATCCACCTGCGCTTTCGTTTGCTTTTAATTTGTACACATCGTACATTTTACACAACACTCAACACATTGAGTCAATTATTTCGTCGTTTGAATTCATTTTATAAGCTTTATATTAACTTCACTTTCTGTCGGTATGTCAGTATGTCGTCAAATCTAGTAATCAATTTTTCACTCACTTCCCGACTACTTAGAGATCTGAGACTTTGCATACATGCCTAATCTAGAGCCCAATACACGAATCAATAAATTTTATGGGCGTAGGATAAGGGGCGTGGCACTTTTTTATAAACTCCAGATTTGTGTCTAACTTTAGAACTACAAATCACACATCAATGAAACTCGGTAGGAACTTACTACATATCCATATCCTTCTACTGAGAAAATAAGGCGGGCACTGGATAAGAGGGCGTGGCACCGCCCATACAAACAAAATTTTTGATCTCGATTAGCTTTGGAACTAAAGGTCGTGCAGCATTGAAATTTCGTATGCAGTCGCCTCTTGGATGTGTCGTCCCACTGGTAAAATTTTATGGACGTAGGATAAGGGGCGTGGAATTTTTTTTATCAACTCCAGATTTGTGTATAACTTTATAACTGCAAATCACACAACAATGAAACTCGGTAGGAACTTACTACATATCCATATCCTTCTACTGAGAAAATTAGGCGGGCACTGGATAAGGGGGCGTGGCACCGCCCATACAAACAAAATTTTTGATCTCGATTAGCTTTGGAACTAAAGGTCGTGCAGCATTGAAATTTCGTATGCAGTCGCCTCTTGGATGTGTCGTCCCACTGGTAAAATTTTATGGACGTAGGATAAGGGGCGTGGCATTTTTTTTATCAACTCCAGATTTGTGTATAACTTTATAACTGCAAATCACACAACAATGAAACTCGGTAGGAACTTACTACATATCCATATCCTTCTACTGAGAAAATAAGGCGGGCACTGGATAAGGGGGCGTGGCACCGCCCATACAAACAAAATTTTTGATCTCGATTAGCTTTGGAACTAAAGGTCGTGCAGCATTGAAATTTCGTATGCAGTCGCCTCTTGGATGTGTCGTCCCACTGGTAAAATTTTATGGGCGTAGGATAAGGGGCGTGGCACTTTTTTATAAACTCCAGATTTGTGTCTAACTTTAGAACTACAAATCACACATCAATGAAACTCGGTAGGAACTTACTACATATCCATATCCTTCTACTGAGAAAATAAGGCGGGCACTGGATAAGGGGGCGTGGCACCGCCCATACAAACAAAATTTTTGATCTCGATTAGCTTTGGAACTAAAGGTCGTGCAGCATTGAAATTTCGTATGCAGTCGCCTCATAGATGTGTCGTCCCACTGGTAAAATTTTATGGGCGTAGGATAAGGGGCGTGGCACTTTTTTATAAACTCCAGATTTGTGTATAACTTTAGAACTACAAATCACACATCAATGAAACTCGGTAGGAACTTACTACATATCCATATCCTTCTACTGAGAAAATAAGGCGGGCACTGGATAAGGGGGCGTGGCACCTCCCATACAAACAAAATTTTTGATCTCGATTAGCTTTGGAACTAAAGCTCGTGCAGCATTGAAATTTCGTATGCAGTCGCCTCTTGGATGTGTCGTCCCACTGGTAAAATTTTATGGGCGTAGGATAAGGGGCGTGGCACTTTTTTATCAACTCCAGATTTGTGTATGTCTTTTGAACTACACATCACACATCACACATCAATGAAACTCGGTAGGAACTTACTACATATTACATATCAATATCATTCTACTGAGAAAATAAGGCGGGCACTGGATAAGGGGGCGTGGCACCGCCCATACAAACAAAATTTTTGATCTCGATTAGTTTTGGAACTAAAGGTCGTGCAGCATTGAAATTTCGTATGCAGTCGCCTCTTGGATGTGTCGTCCCACTGGTAAAATTTTATGGGCGTAGGATAAGGGGCATGGCACTTTTTTATCAACTCCAGATTTGTGTCTAACTTTAGAACTACAAATCACACATCAATGAAACTCGGTAGGAACTTACTACATATCCATATCCTTCTACTGAGAAAATAAGGCGGGCACTGGATAAGGGGGCGTGGCACCGCCCATACAAACAAAATTTTTGATCTCGATTAGCTTTGGAACTAAAGGTCGTGCAGCATTGAAATTTCGTATGCAGTCGCCTCTTGGATGTGTCGTCCCACTGGTAAAATTTTATGGGCGTAGGATAAGGGGCGTGGCACTTTTTTATAAACTCCAGATTTGTGTCTAACTTTAGAACTACAAATCACACATCAATGAAACTCGGTAGGAACTTACTACATATCCATATCCTTCTACTGAGAAAATAAGGCGGGCACTGGATAAGGGGGCGTGGCACCGCCCATACAAACAAAATTTTTGATCTCGATTAGCTTTGGAACTAAAGGTCGTGCAGCATTGAAATTTCGTATGCAGTCGCCTCTTGGATGTGTCGTCCCACTGGTAAAATTTTATGGGCGTAGGATAAGGGGGCGTGGAACCCCCATACAAACCAAATTTTTGATCTCGATTATCTTTGGAACTAAAGGTCGTGCAGCATTGAAATTTCGTATGCAGTCGCCTCTTGGATGTGTCGTCCCACTGGTAAAATTTTATGGGCGTAGGATAAGGGGGCGTGGCACCGCCCATACAAACAAAATTTTTGATCTCGATTATCTTTGGAACTAAAGGTCGTGCAGCATTGAAATTTCGTATGCAGTCGCCTCTTGGATGTGTCGTTCAACTGGTAAAATTGTATGGGCGTAGGATAAGGGGCGTGGCACTTTTTTATCAACTCCAGATTTGTGTATAACTTTAGAACTACACATCACACATCAATGAAACTCGGTAGGAACTTACTACATATCCATATCATTTTACTTGGAAAATAAGACGGGCAGTGGACAAGTGGGCGTGGCACCGCCCATACAAACAAAATCGTTTATATAGAATAGCTTTGGAACTAAAGGTCGTGCAGCATTGAAGTTCCGTATACAGGCCCCTCTTGGATGCTTCGTCCCACTGGTAAAATTTTATGGGCGTAGGACAAGGGGCGTGGCACTTTTCAAGCAACTACACACTTGGGCTTCAGTTTATAATTATAGGTACACCACACATCAATGAAAAACGATAGGACCTTACTCGCCGCGCCTTGCAGGCAAAATATCAACAACTCACCGCGCCAAAGCAACGGGAGTTTTGCGCATGGACCGAGCTCGCCGCGCCTTGCAAGCAAAACAACAACAACTCATCGCGCCACAGACATGCCACGAATATTAGTGTCGATCTAAGCCGTATTATTTGTTAAATTGAGGATATGACATATAACGATAGGAAACACTGTAAATACCCTAAATATTGTGTACTGCTCTGCAAGTTTTAAATTCTTTTTGCGAAAAATTTCAGAGGTCTAAAATTGAATTTATGGAAGACTATAAAATAGAAAATAAAATTATATAAAAAAAACTTTTTAAAAATAAGCTTTAATTTATTTAATGTACTAAAAAGTAGAAAATAAATTGTTTCCAAGTCACCTGTATCTTACTATCAATAAAAGCTTGTGCGCTCAATATCCATATTCAAAATATCTTTCATTACTAGAATCTATTTGCAATAAATTATTTAAATAAAATATTGTGGTAACTGTTTGACAAATATTGAACACATGAGCGCCCAAGCTTTTATGGATAGTAAGATACAGGTGACTTAAAAACAATTTATTTTCTACTTTTTAGTACATTAAATAAATTAAAGCTTATTTTTAAAAAGTTTTTTTTAAAATATTTTTTTTACCTATTTAGGCCCCAACAAATAATATTATATATATAGATCATTAAATCGCATCAAATACATCAACTAATATTCTTGGGACAGACGGGCAAGGAGCTGTTTAATCGCAATTTATGTATGTATATAATTTTGCCGTATTTATAGAATACGATATGTGTAATGACCTAGATTTACGCCTGATTTACGCCCCTACCAATATATAGGCATCACAAGCAATATTATATAGATATAACATTAAATCACATCAAATGCATGAACAAATGTTCCGGTGACAGACGGGCAAGGAGGAGCGCTGCTATTCAACCGAAAACCAAGAAAAGGGCAGACGGGCAAGGAAAAGTACTCCTATTAAATTAAATAGAATTAAATCGAGCAACAGCCAATCACAGCACAGATAGGGAAGAAAAAGTTAATATATGTAGATGATAAAGCTGTTTTGACTGATACGGTGTGTTTTCTCCCTTAGAGATCTGAAACTTTGCATACATGCATTCATTAATTTTTAAGGAAGATTCCAGCGAAACAAAGTTTTTCACGTTCTTTGACGACACTGTACAGAAATTAAAATTCATGCCAAACCGCTAATGGCTATATATATTTTTTTGCTGTATTTATGGAATACAAAATATATGAGGACCTAGGTTTATGCCTAAATTAGGCCCCTACCAATATACAGGCATCACAACCAATATTTTATAGAAATACATAACATCAAATCACATCAACTAATATTCCGGGGACAGGCGGGCAAGGTGGAGCGCTGCTATTCAACCGAAAACGAAAACCAAAAAAAGACCAGACGGGCAAGGAAAAGTACTCCTATTAAATTAAATAAAATTAATTTCAGCAACAGCCAATCAGAGCACAACAGGGAAGAAGAAGCACTGCTGTATATAAGGAGCAGCGGTAGCCAAAGCGCAAGACACATTAACAAGGTATGCCACTTAAGCTTCGTTCACTTTCGACTTTTGCTTCAAAATTTCGCTTTGACAGATAAGTTCAATACATGCTTTTATATGAGGCTTGCTAAATAGAACGCGAGGAAAGCGAAGCGAAGCATTGCGAAGCAAAATGTTGGGCAACTCTCAACTTTTTTTGCGCTTTGACAATCAGTTGTTGAAATTTTTGGTGATATTTTCCATTTTCTCGTGCGCTTGCGTTTTCAATTAAGCCACTCGCGAATTTCAAACATTAGTAGCATAACTACTACTACTGCAATTATATCAGTAAAATCCAAAGTTAAAGCGTTCATTGTAGCAAGCCTTATACTTTTCACGCTTTGTTGTTGTATCTGGAACTGTCAAGCAAAGCGAGGAAAGTCGAATATAAACGAGGCTTTAGGGAGAGCCGTAAAAACACGGGTGCGAGATATGTCAAAATCGCAGTTGCTTTCATTTAGGAACAAATGTTTGGTTGCAACGGTTAGTATTATCAAATGTGCTTATTTACATGCTATCCCAAAGGGTCGTTGACCAAAAATATCAACATTCATATTTGGCACTTTTTTTTACGGAAATATGCAACCGTTCACCAATAAGGAGATGTAGAGAGGTTTTGACGGCCGGCTCTCCCTAAGTGGCATACCTTGTTAATGTGCCTTGGCCAAAGCGGACAGAACTGTACGAGATCCCAAGCAAAGAGGTTATCTGATTTTTACTCTTCGTTGTTTCTTTTGGTTGCATTCTAACCTCAAAAAGGGTATTTCTGGTACGGAACCCTTAGGGCGCGAGCCCGAATCGCACTTGACTGCTTTTTTTTTTGTTTCTATGAGCGACTTTTTCCCATGGCGTTAGGACGCCTGCTCTCATTAGTACCTGCGGGGTTAAATTATGGAAACGTATAGCAACGGCGCCGCGGTGGCTCAGTGGTCTAATTACTTGGACGCGGAGGACCTGGGTTCAACTCCCGGTCCGGTAACATCTAATAAAAAAGAAAATTGGTTTTCAAATTGTTTCTTTGCGCGGCGCCACTTCTCGCGGTGAATTGGCAATTCTCCGAGAAAAATCTTTGCCATGAAAAGCTTCTCAAACCCGTTCGGATTCGGTAAAGTAGGTCCCGTTAACTTGCGCAAGAATATAACAAGCACACACAAATTAATGCGAGAAAGCTAGGTCTAAGCCCACACGGGCTGTTGTGCCAGTCAATTATTATAGCAACAACATGCAAAATTCAGTACTATTTAAATTTGAAAATTACCGCAGTACCATATCACATAATTTCAGTACCTTTTTGTGAATACCAATAAAATATTGTCTACTGCTCTGCAAGTTTTAAATTCTTTTTGCGAAAAATTTCAGAGCTATAAAATTTTATTCATGGGAGACTAAAAAGTAGAAAATAATATTATATAAAAAAAACTTTTTAAAAATAAGCTTTAATTCATTTAATGTACTAAAAAGTAGAAAATAAATTGTTTCGAAGTCACCAGTATCTTACTATCAATAAAAGCTTGTGCGATCAATATCCATATTCATACTTATCTTTCATTACTAGAATCTATTTGCAAAAAATAATTTAAATAAAATATTGTGTTAACTGGTTGACAAATTTTGAACACATGAGCGCCCCAAGCTTTTATGGATAGTAAGATACTGGTGACTTCGAATCAATTTATTTTCTACTTTTTAGTACATTAAATGAATTAAATCTTATTTAAAAAAAGTTTTTATAAGCTTTATATTAACTTCACTTTCTGTCCGCGGTATGTATGTCGTCGAATCTAGTAATCAATTTTTCACCCACTTCCCGACTACCTAGAGATCTGAAACTTTGCATGCATGCGTAAACAGGAGCACGATACATGAATCAATTTTATGGGCGTAGGATAAGGGGCGTGGCACTTTTTTTTATCAACTCCAAATTTGTGTATAACTTTAGAACTACACATCACACATCAATGAAACTCGGTAGGAACTTACAACATATTACATATCAATATCATTCTACTGAGAAAATAAGGCGGGCACTGGATAAGGGGGCGTGGCACCGTCCATACAAACAAAATTTTTGATCTCGATTAGCTTTGGAACTAAAGGTCGTGCAGCATTGAAATTTCGTATGCAGTCGCCTCTTGGATGTGTCGTCCCACTGGTAAAATTTTATGGACGTAAGATAAGGGGCGTGGCATTTTTTTATCAACTCCAGATTTGTGTATAACTTTAGAACTACAAATCACACAACAATGAAACTCGGTAGGAACTTACTACATATCCATATCCTTCTACTGAGAAAATAAGGCGGGCACTGGATAAGGGGGCGTGGCACCGCCCATACAAACAAAATTTTTGATCTCGATTAGCTTTGGAAGTAAAGGTCGTGCAGCATTGAAATTTCGTATGCAGTCGCCTCTTGGATGTGTCGTCCCGCTGGTAAAATTTTATGGGCGTAGGATAAGGGGCGTGGCACTTTTTTATCAACTCCAAATTTGTGTATAACTAGAACTACACATCACACATCAATGAAACTCGGTAGGAACTTACTACATATTACATATAAATATCATTCTACTGAGAAAATAAGGCGGGCACTGGATAAGGGGGCGTGGCACCGCCCATACAAACAAAATTTTTGATCTCGATTAGCTTTGGAACTAAAGGTCGTGCAGCATTGAAATTTCGTATGCAGTCGCCTCTTGGATGTGTCGTCCCACTGGTAAAATTGTATGGGCGTAGGATAAGGGGCGTGGCACTTTTTTTTATCGGCTCCAGATTTGTGTATAACTTTAGAACTACACATCACACATCAATGAAACTCGGTAGGAACTTACTACATATCCATATCCTTCTACTGGGAAAATTAGACAGGCGGTGGACAAGTGGGCGTGGCACCGCCCATACAAACAAAATCCTTTATATAGAATAGCTTTGGAACTAAAGGCTGTGCAGCATTGAAATTCCGTATACAGGCCCCTCTTGGATGCTTCGTCCCACTGGTAAAATTTTATGGGCGTAGGACAGGGGGCGTGGCACTTTTCAAGCAACTACATACTTGGGCTTCAGTTTATAATTATAGGTACACCACACATCAATGAAAAACGATAGGAACTTACTCGCCGCGCTTTGCACGCAAAATGGCAACAACTCACCGCGCCACAAATATGCCACGAATATTAGGGTCGATCACAGCCGTATTATTTGTTAAATTGAGGATATGACATATGCCGATAGGAAACACTGTGAATACCCTAAATATTGTGTACTGCTCTGCAAGTTTTAAATTCTTTTTGCGAAAAATTTCAGAGCTCTAAAATTGAATTTATGGAAGACTAAAAAGTAGAAAATAAAATTATATAAAAAAAACTTTTTAAATATAAGCTTTAATTTATTTAATGTACTAAAAAGTAGAAAATAAATTGTTTCAAAGTCACCTGTATCTTACTATTAATAAAAGCTTGTGCGCTCAAAACCTGTAGGTATATACAAAAAATAAATTAAATAAAATATTGTATCAATTGGTTGACAAATTTTGAACAAATGAGCTCCCCAAGCTTTAATTAATATGTAGTAAGATACAGGTGACTTGGAAACAATTTATTTTCTACTTTTTAGTACATTAAATAAATTAAAGCTTATTTTTAAAAAGTTTTTTTTAATATAATTTTTTATTTATTTAATTCAGTAATATCATATTCATCAGTTACATCAGAAATTGCGATATTTCATTATAAAGTAGAAACAATCTTATGGTATGAAAAATATGAAACATACTATATATGACGCGCACAGAGCAAAAACGCTTCGAGTGTCAATTTTCGTCTCATTGCGCACATGCGCTGTGCAGGTATAAAAGTCGTTTTTGCTCTGGGCGCGTCATATGTCTTCAAACTTAAATTTTTAAGATTGTTCGTTCGTAATTGTAATTTATCATGCGGAAATTGGATAAAAGATTGGGATTATTCTAACGCGAAATTTAGACTGAAATCTTCAGCTAAAACAAGAACTCATTTTCTGACACTTCGGCATACAATGCTGTTCTCAAGCATTTTACAGCACAACAGAGTAAAAAGTAAAGAAATCGCGGTAGACCTTTATCATAAATGCGTTAAATTGTTAAATTCCACCGACCTTTTTAATTAATTTTCTTTTTTCCCACACTTCAATTTAGTGCGCAAATAAACTTAAGCGACCAACATCAACTTTTCCAGGCGTCCAGTTTCAGTTCCACCAGCCGGGATGTGCGAGCATTTCGGCGTCACTAAGCGCCATATTCATTTTGTGCAGCTGATAGAGATGGTGGCAAATTATTACTCAATTGAATAGAAACTCAATAGAAAAACTTGGAAACTCAATAAAAAAAGCCATACAAAGGTCTGAAATATTATTGGAAGTTAGATATGAAATACGTATGTATATACGGGAGGAGAAATTGTTCAAAACGGCTTGCACGTGTTGCTGTAATGAAAAATTAACATGGCAATTTTCAATAAAACCTGGAATTAAAGCAACTGCAATTTACCAGTTGGCTTCTTTAATTTCGGCAATCGCATGCTGCCTGCTGGCGCTCTTGCTTTTCGACGCGCCTGATGAGCATTTTCGGTGGGTGCGGCACGTGCTCCTTGGAGTACGTCGAAGCGTCTCAAACTGTGAGAACCTTTTGGAGGCCCGAATATTCCATAAGTGTCGACGAAACTCAGCGCACGCGAGCGCTGCTGCAATCCAGCAGGAAGGAAGCGAAGACAGAATGTAAGTATAATAAGCGAATAACTTTATTTATAACCATGTAATAATAATAATAATTGTATGTTTTTCAAAAGCGACGAAATGGAGGGAATCGGAACGGGAACGTCAATCTGTCGGCGGAAATAGTTGATCTATTCCGCCGTCAGTGTGAGACCATACAAAGTATCAATCGGTCCACCAACCACAACAGAAATCAGCGATCTCATTAACTTACACTCGGATAGCACCGACTATTTCAAGGTTTGTACGTTTGTAAATAGGCATTAGTGAGCAGCGCACTTATAGTCCATTTCTATTGCAGCTGCTGCTAGAGGTTTTAATATCTCTTGAAACTCAGCAGACTGCGAACTGCGAAATGAGATTTTTAGAAAAGAGTGCCTGTGCGCACGAGTTTTCATGGTCAGTTTGAAAATTATTTTGTGTGAATAAAGTTGAGTTTTTTAAAAGTTGTTTTTCCCAATAAAAAACGGTGTTGTTGTTATTTTTCAAGTGCAAACCTATACATTTTGGTATTTTTGTTGGTAAAGTGAATTTGAATTTTTGTTTTGTGTTAACGATTTTTGTGAAAATGTCAGCGTATCGGAAGTGTTTGTCACCAGGGTGTTTGTCAGGAGGGAATGTAATCTCCTTGTACGGATTTCCGGCACCAGGACCAAGAAGAAACGAGTGTCTTCGGCGTTTGCGATTGCCGCTGGACACTACAATCAACGCCGGCCGTTTTGTTTGCGGCGTCCATTTCTCGCCAACTGATGTTTTGAAGAAAAAACTCCGCAGGAATTGCTTGCCAATCGGTAAGTTTAAGTTTATAGTTTTTTATAAGCTTTATATTAACTTGCCTTCAGGTTTCTTTGTTTGTAGTCAAATCTAGTAATAAATTTTTCACCACTCCCCGACTACTTAGAGATCTGAAACTTTGCATGCATGCGTAAACACGCTGACAATACATGAATCAATCATAAAAATATTAAAATTATTATTTTAAACCATGATTTTAGCGATTTTACTATGTGCAAATTTTAGCACTGCATTTCTGAAATGCCCTCCAGCTGACAATTTAAACTTTACACGTTACTACTAAGTTTTGAGTTACGGTTGTATTACTTATTTACATACATACATATATTCCGTACAAGCATAACTCGTTTGTCTGTGTGCGGTGCATGGAATACTCAGCCCGTCATAAGTTTTGCTCACTCGCGAACTTGTAATTTTATGAGCATACACACACACACACACACACACATGCATATGAGCTTCTCGTTTGCATACTGTCGCCACAGCACCAGACTTTGGAGCTACATCAGAGGCTCGATGAAGGATTGGGTGGTGCCAGCACGAGCAGTGCGGGGGCACCTCAACAGCCACCACAGCACCAGACTCTGGAGCTGCACCAGAGGCTCGATGAAGAATTGGGTGGTGCCAGCACGAGCAGTGCGGGGGCACCTCGGCGGATGCTCCAACAACAGGAGGATGCCCGGCCCACCACCAGCTGGCCGATAAATTCTTTGCGCAATGGCATCGATGAAGGGCTGATGGAAATGCTGAATAGTATAACAAAACGGTCTTTAATGTTTTGCCTTCTTTACGAATTTCCCTTTTTTTAGATGAGGTGGGCAGGTGGCCAAAATACGAGCGCGAATGCATCATGGTGTTCGACGAGGGCGGAGTAAACCCGGCCTGCGCGTATAATGCCGACACTGGGCGAATCGACGGTGGCGATGATCTTGGCAGCAATGGGGGTCGTAGCGGATGCGTATCTCCCAAGGTCTTATTGTTTTTGGTTAAAGCAATAGCGAAAGACTGGGAGTGGTGTATTCAGCTACTACGCAACGCCGATGAATTTGACCGGTACGTATACCTATATATTTATATAAATTCTCTTATTATGCGAATTAAGTATTACTAAGTATTGGTGTTAAAGTTTTTCTGATCTATGCAAAAATTGGTTCTCATTTAAACAAATAACATGTTAACATAATTACATTAACTAAATAAAAAACCTTTAGTTTCCATTATAATTATATTTGTGCTACTAGAAGTGTTGAATTCATTTAGGAAACCGTTACTTTGTTTACATTGAATGCACAGCATTGTTTAGGAAACATGTGATGAGAGTGAGGGAGTATGTTAGCATAGACTTGCAATGTTTTCGTCTTGTTCTCTGCACAACAACAGTAAACTTTTCATTCCTCGGCTATCCGCTTGCACTTCTTGCCGTATGGCCTCGCTTTCTGGACTGTTTACTGTTTTGTTCAAAGCAAAGCAACAACACGAGCGACAGTTACCATCAACGCAGATTCTGTTGTTGTCTTCCGCATGATTTCAATGGAAATAATATTATATAAAAAAAAACTTTAAAAGAATAATATTATATAAAAAAAAACTTTTTAAAAATAAGCTTTAATTCATTTAATGTACTAAAAAGTAGAAAATAAATTGTTTCGAAGTTACCTGTATCTTACTATCAATAAAAGCTTGAGGCGCTATGTGTTCAAAATTTGTCAACCAGTTAACACAATATTTTATTTAAATAATTTTTTCCAAATAGATTCTAGTAATGAAAGATAAGTATATGGATATTGATCGCATAAGCTTTTATTGATAGTAAGATACTGGTGACTTCGAAACAATTTATTTTCTACTTTTTAGTACACTAAATGAATTAAAGCTTATTTTTAAAAAGTTTTTTTTATATAATATTATTTTCTTTTTAGTCTCCCATAAATTAAATTTTAGAGCTATGAAATTTTTCGCAAATAGAATTTAAAACTTGCAGAGCAGTACACAATATTTTATTGGTATTCACAAAAAGGTACTGAAATTATGTGATATGGTACTGCGGTAATTTTCAAATTTAAATAGTGCTGAATTTTGTTGCTATACGTTTCCATAATTTAACCCCGCAGGTACTAATGAGAGCAGGCGTCCTAACGCCATGGGAAAAAGTCGCTCATAGAAACAAGCAAAAATCAGTCAAGTGCGAGTCGGGCTCGCGCCCTAAAGGTTCGTTCACATTCGACTTTTGCTTCGCTTTGCGTCAGAATTTCGCTTTGACAGATAAGTTCAATACATGCTTTTATATGAGGCTTGCTAAATAGAACGCGAGGAAAGCGAAGCGAAGTAATGTGAAGCAAAATGTTGGGCAACTCTCAACTTTTTTGCGCTTTGACAATCAGTTGTTGAAATTTTTTGTGAAATTTTTCATTTTCTCGTGTGCTTGCAGTTGGTTTCATTTTCTCGTGCGTTTGCGTTTTCAATTAAGACACTCGCGAATTTCAAACATTAGTAGCATAATTATATCAGTAAAATCCAAAGTTAAAGCGTTCATTGTAGCAAACCTTCTACTTTTCATGCTTTGTTGTTGAAAGCAAAGCGAGGTAAGTCGAATGTGAACGAGGCTTAAGGGTTCCGTACCAGAAATACCCTTTTTGAGGTTAGAATTCAACCAAAAGAAACAACAGAGAGTAAAAATCAGATAACCTCTTTGCTTGGCAGCTCGTACACTTCTGTCCGCTTTTGCTACAGCTGCTTCTTATATAAGTTAAGGCACGTTGCAGACATGTTACATGCAACCACTTGTCAAGGGCATCTTTTCGTTCCAGAGACAGGTTGCATGTAAACAATTTCTGTAGAAATTTGTCTCGTCCATTTCCGTTGTCCAGCACTCTACGTGCCATATCTAAAGTTTGCAAATTCGCGGCATCGGGTTGCCCGCCGCATTATTCAAATTCCCGCCTGCCAAACGTGCCAGACCGTGGGAAGGGAAAATCTGTTGATTTGGCAGATTTGGGCAAGCGGACGAGCTTGTGGGCTTCTTACCAAAAAGTCATAAGCTCAGTCTTAGAGAGAGATTCAACCTGCATAGCAGGCTCCCCATTCGCGAGTTAAATTCTTAGTCGAATGCCCTGTGAATAACAAATTTTGTTGATAGTCGAAACGTATAAGTTTTACCGAAAATTGTGAATGTTTATCTACTCAAATTTATAATGTGAACATTTATTTACTATATTGTGAACATCTATCTGCGGAATTCATTTAAATAAAGTTATAACGTGAACATTTATTTACTATATAACGTGAACATTTATTTACCGTATTATGAACATTTATCCGCTGAATTAATATAAATAAAGAAATAATTGAGATTCAACCTGCATAGCAGGTCCACATATAAATAATTGGCGCCCAATAATACCGAACCTAACAAAAAAACAACTTAAAAAAAAAAAAAAAACAACAACTTTAACAAAAGACAAACAACGAAATCAACTTTAACAAAATCAACTTTAACAAAAACAACTTTAACAAAAAGCAACTTTAACTAAAACAACTTTAACAAAAAGCAACTTTAACTAAAACAACTTTAACAAAAAGCAACTTTAACAAAAAACAATTCTAACAAAACACAACCTTAACAAAAGCAACCTCAACAAAACCAACTTTAACAAAAGACAAACAACGAAATCAACTTTAACAAAATCAACTTTAACAAAAACAACTTTAACAAAAAGCAACTTTAACTAAAACAACTTTAACAATAAGCAACTTTAACTAAAACAGCTCTAACAAAAAAACAACTTTAACGGAAAAGCAACTTTAACAAAAAACAACTTTAACAAAAAACAACTTCAACGAAAACAACTCTAACAAAAAAACAACTTTAACGGAAAAGCAACTTTAACAAAAAACAACTTTAACAAAAAACAACTTTAACGAAAACAACTTTAACAGGAAACGTACAGTGCCAACCTAAGCGAGGACATCATGCAGCAGCTCAGCATACTACTGTAAGGAATTGTATAATTTTTCTAGCCATAAAATATCTAGGTATCAAATTGATTAACATATGTACGAATAATAAGTTAATAGAGTTAAATTAGGTTCAGGGCTTCCAACCCCAAAATAATAGTTCAGATTTCAAAACAGATATACCCTTCGGTACTATAGAAGAAATTATAAACCTTTTTCGTTCCCGAAGTTAATGTCGGCGTCAGATAAAGTTTTAAAAGAAACGGACGAACTTTTAGAAAGATTGAAATCCTTGAAAATCCGCGAAACCGCAAAAACAGGCGACATGGACGCTGCGACTGTGCAAGCACTTTTAAACACAGCTGTTCAGCAAGCAACTGAACGAACTAGGCAGGACTTTCAACGTACCATTGAGGAACTTAGTAACAGGCTTAGTATCCTCGAGCCCTCACCGGCCGTGGTGGAGTATAAGGAAATTGAAATTACCCCCGGTGTCGAATGCAATGAAAGCCTTGACATCGTAAAGTCGGTGCCTGAGTTTAATGGCGATGCTGCAAGATATGTTTCATGGCGTCAAGCCGCAGTCACTGCCCACAAACTTTTCGAGCCGCATCTAGGTAGCTCAAAGTACTACCAGGCTGTTGCCATATTGCGAAATAGGATTGTCGGAAGCGCAGATTCAGTGCTGAGCACGTACGGTACTGTATTGAACTTCAAAGCGATACTCGAGAGATTAGACTTTGCCTATTCCGATAAGAAATCAATTTATACCTTAGAGCAGGAGCTCTCAACATTGAGACAAGGACGAAAGACAATTCTTCAATTCTACGACGATGTAGAGCGTAAACTGACGTCAATTGTTAATAAAGTTCATATGTCTTACCAAGGAGATGCTTCCCTCGTAGCCTCCTTAAACCAAAAGTACCGCCAAGATGCGCTGCGCGTGTTTATTTCAGGGCTTCGGAAACCCCTTTGCAGCACCCTTTTTTCGTGCAAGCCCGCAGACTTACCTTCAGCTCTCGCTGCAGCTCAGGAGTTGGAAACTAATCAAAATAGGTATTATTTTGCAGAAATATATAATAACGGCTTAAGTAGATTCCAGCCACTTCCCAAACAAAGCGTAGTCGGCGACCAACACCCAAGGCAGATACACAGTAACGGGCAGTTCGGCACAGCGCTCCCACAGGCAAACCATTTCGGGCCAACTACCCCACAGCCTCACCAAAATCGGCAGCAGCAACCTTTCAATCAGTCACAACGCAACATTTATCATAATAACAATTTCCAAGTGCGCTCGAATTTTCGAAACCCTATGCGGAACTTCGCTCCTAGGGCGAACCACCAATCCTTTTATCCGCAACCTCCTAACCAAACTTTGGACACGGATGTTAGTATGCGGACAGTGAGATCGAATAATTTTCAGGGGCAAAAAAGAGACGCTGACTCCGATAGGCTGAATGTTAGGAAGATTCAAAGAATCAATCACCTCGAACACGAAATCCAGCAAACAGAAAACGAAAACGATGATTCTCCACTAGAGGATCAAAACATCCCATGTCCATCTTTTGAAGACGAGATTAATTTTTTAGGGGAAACTCGCTTCTCCCCTATAACGAGCGAACAATAGGCGGAGAAACTATAAAGCTTTTGGTCGACACGGGAGCTTCTAAGAGTTATATAAAAAATTTGGAAAATCTAAAAGGAATAAAGAAACTCTCGCAACCCTTTCTTGTAAAATCCATTCATGGAGCAAATAAAATTGATCATAAAACCCTCATTAACGTACTCGGTAAAACCGAAGCATTTTTTTTACTCCATAACTTACCACTGTTTGACGGAATTTTAGGCTTCAGCTTTATAAAAAGCGTTGGAGGTATAATAGACACAGAAAAGGACACGCTGTTCTTCAATGGGGGCAGCGAAAAACTAAGGTACATGAATTTGGATGCAGTTAACTCCCTGACTTGCGAAGCTATCCCCACTGAATTCGAAAATGACTTTTATGATATGATCAACGAGAACGCAAAGGTTTTCGCGAATCCGAATGAGGCCCTACCTTTTAACACAAAAATTTCAGCAACCATTAGAACTAAAGATCGAGAACCCATATATTCGAAATACCAGTCATACCCAATCTCCATGATCGAATTCGTGAATACTGAAGTAAGAAAGCTCCTAGACGACGGTATCATTCGACCTTCCAGGTCACCGTACAATAGCCCTGTTTGGGTCGTGGACAAAAAAGGCACAGATGAGCATGGTAGACCCAATAAACGCCTCGTCTTTGATTATACTAAGCTTAACTCCAAAACTGTCTGCGATAAATATCCTATCCCCGACCCATCCGCCATCCTGGCAAATCTTGGAAAGGCAAAACTCTTCACAACCTTGGACTTAAAGAGCGGATTCCATCAGATAAACCTGGCTGAGCGTGACCGCGAGAAAACAGCTTTTAGCATCAATAACGGAAAGTACGAATTCTGTCGCTTGCCATTCGGTTTAAGGAACGCACCAAGCATTTTTCAGCGTGCTATTGATGATGTCCTGCGCGACGAAATCGGGAAAACCTGTCACGTCTATATTGATGATATTATTATATTTTCTGATTCCGATGAAAGGCATATCGAGGATATTGATAGGATATTGAAGAAATTGTACAATGCGAACATGAGGGTATCACTCGAAAAATCAAAATTTTTTAAGACCTCAGTAGAATTTTTAGGATTTATCGTTTCCACTAAAGGCATTAAGACCTGTCCAAGCAAGGTCGAGGCAATAGTTAATTATGAAGCACCTTCAACTCTGAGAGGCCTCAGGTCCTTTCTAGGACTTGCGGGCTATTATAGACGTTTCGTGAAAGATTACGCGGCAATAGCGAAACCACTGACGAAATTTTTACGTGGTGACAATGGTCATGTAAGCACTCGACAATCGAAATCAGTGAAAGTAACCCTGGACAACGAAGCCTTAGCCGCCTTCGATAAGCTAAAAGCGCTTCTCGCTTCCGAAGATGTGCTACTTTTGTATCCAAATTTCGAGAAACCCTTCGACTTGACAACGGATGCCTCATCCCATGCTATCGGAGCTGTTCTCTCCCAAGGCGGACGCCCGATAACCATGATATCTAGAACCCTATCGACCACCGAAGAAAATTACGCTACCAACGAAAGAGAGCTATTGGCCATTGTATGGGCCCTAAAAAACCTTAGACACTATTTATACGGCGTCAATAAGCTCAACATTTTCACCGACCACCAACCGCTTACATTTTCGATTTCGGACAGGAATCCAAATTCAAAGTTAAAACGCTGGAGAGCCTTCATAGAGGAGTACTCCCCTACATTTTTTTATAAGCCCGGTAAAGACAATGTCGTGGCTGATGCACTTTCCAGACAATTCGTCAATGCAATTTCAGACTCTATATCCCTTCAAGCCTGCGGCAGTGAAATGTCTCTCACGGAAGTCATTCCCACAGTGGAAAACCCAATTAATTGCTTTAGGAACCAAATTATCCTCACCCAGGGTACCGATTCGAAGAGAGAAACCAAAATTCTTTTCAGAAATCGCATTCGCCACAGGATCTTTTACAAGGAAGTCGAAGATCTCCTCGACCAAATCAAAGACTCAATAAATCCTCAGTTGGTGAACGCAATTTACTGTGATCTGCATACCCTAGCCCAAATTCAGCACACCCTCATCTCGGAATATCCTGCGGTAAAATTCCGTTACACAAATAAACTTGTCACAGATGTTTTCAATCCAAATGACCAGATAGAAATCCTCACTAACGAACACAATAGGGCACACCGGTCGATTTCGGAAAATGCGAAACAAGTACTCGGAGACTACTATTTCCCGGACATAAAGAAGAGGCTAAAAGCAATCACTTTAAGTTGTAAAATATGTCGTGAAGCAAAATACGAGAGGCACCCGCGTAAACAAGAGTTAGGAGAAACCCCAATACCGTCCTCTCCTGGTGAGGTCCTACACGTAGATATCTACAATACGGATAAAAAATTTTTTTTAACCTGTATAGACAAATTCTCGAAGTTTGCCATTGTGAAGCCAATAGCCTCAAGAGCCATTATTGACATCAAGCCAGTTTTCTTGGAAATTCTGAATTTTTTCAAAGAAACTAAAACCATAGTATGCGATAACGAAAAGTCGTTGAATTCTCAGACCATGAAATCCCTTGTTACAAACAATTTCGGCGCTGAAATTTATGCAATACCACCACTGCACAGCACTTCTAACGGCCAGATTGAGCGCTTTCACAGTACACTTACGGAAATTGCGAGATGCCTAAAGCTAGAATCTGCAATAGAAGACACCGTTGAACTCATCCTCACGGCCACCACAAAATACAATAGGACAATCCACTCCACCACTGGCTACAGACCGGTCGACATCATTCACTCTATACCCGATGACCTGAAAGAAAAAATTCAGTCGAAAGTAGCTGCGAAGCAAAAATCTGACCTAAACTTTCACAATAAAAGCAGGGTCCACAAGACATATAAGCCAGGGGAAAAAGTTTACGTGAAAGTGAATAAGCGTCTAGGTAACAAATTCAGTAGGGCTTATGTAGAAAAAATTACACAGGAAGATTTAGGGACAACCGTTAAAATCGACAACAAAATAATTCACAAGGACAACATTAAATTCCTCGTTACAGGATCTTAATGATCTTAACCAACCCCTCAACCAGCAACGCGACCATATTGGATTACACCTCTTCCTACTATATCCCAGTCTCGGACGGGAATGTAGCAATTTTCCAGGACTATGGAATGCTGGCGCACACTACTAATCTATCCGGATTCATTGCAATAGCAGAAGAGACTGAGAAGCTTACGGGACTAATTCACACTACCTCAAATTCTCACATCAGGAAGTTATTGGATGGTGATGCGGACGAGATAGCAAAAATTGTCAACTCACTGCGTATCCACCACCGACATGCGCGCAGCATTAACATCCTTGGGACTGCACTCAAATATATAGCAGGTACACCGGACTATGACGATTTTGCTGAGGTTCGTAATAAAGAAGAGGAGTTGATAACTTCCAACAACAGGCAAACCGTAATCAATACAGACATTCAGGCTCAAATTAACAATCTCACGCGCACTATTAACCTACTCCTCAACGAAACGAAAAAGAAAGACATTGACTCAGGATACGTTTACGACCTACTTAGCGCTAGGAATAGGGCCATTTTGAGAGAACTCGACAATATCGCGCTGTCAGTAGCTTTGGGTAAACTCCAGATTATAAATCCCGTGTTGCTTGATACCGAAGAGGTGAATTTCGTTCTGAGGTCTGAGAATGTTGGAATTAGTGTTAGCGAGGTTATAGTAAACTCTAAGCTTAAAATTTTGCAGGATGAAAACGTTATTACCTTTTTGATTAAATTTCCTATTGTTAAACTTGTGTGTGAAAAAATATTCATTTTTCCAGTCATTCACGACACTAAAATATTAGCATTCGAAACTAATATTGTAAGTAAATGCAAAGACGAATACGCATTATTGGAAAAATGTAAAAAGAAAGCCACAACCTCGTTCTGCGAGTCGCTCAACAGCCCAAACCAAAATTGCCTCGAAGATTTGTTGAACAACAACTCAGCTTCCTGTAACACGGTCTCGGCACACAATATACCAACTCTTGAAGCTATCGATGATGGCATTGTTATCATAAACGATCAATCGGCTAGTGTCACAGATCAGGGGGTACATAAATTACTTCCAAGGGGCACCTTCCTCATAACATTTCCAAACGAGCTCGTAATTAATACAACAAAATTGCAAAACCTTCGAAAAGTCGCTTTTATGAGCCCCGAGACCCCCGTCGCACATTCTGTGAATTTCACAGACCATATATCCCTTTTATCCCTTCCATACTTAAAGGAGTTGCATATTGAAAATAGAGAGGTTATTTCACATTTGCATTCTAAGGTTGAGGGCACCTTTTATGTAGCAATATCCATGTCCTCAATCGTAGTAATCTGCCTAATAGTACTCCTCCTGGTCTGCTTTATCAGGAAGCAGAAAGAGCAAGAACTCTTAAAATTAGTTCGAACAATCGGGCAGACGGGGACGCCTGAAGCTTAAAGGGGGGAGCAGTTAAGGCACGTTGCAGACATGTTACATGCAACCACTTGTCAAGGGCATCTTTTCGTTCCAGAGACAGGTTGCATGTAAACAATTTCTGTAGAAATTTGTCTCGTCCATTTCCGTTGTCCAGCACTCTACGTGCCATATCTAAAGTTTGCAAATTCGCGGCATCGGGTTGCCCGCCGCATTATTCAAATTCCCGCCTGCCAAACGTGCCAGACCGTGGGAAGGGAAAATCTGTTGATTTGGCAGATTTGGGCAAGCGGACGAGCTTGTGGGCTTCTTACCAAAAAGTCATAAGCTCAGTCTTAGAGAGAGATTCAACCTGCATAGCAGGCTCCCCATTCGCGAGTTAAATTCTTAGTCGAATGCCCTGTGAATAACAAATTTTGTTGATAGTCGAAACGTATAAGTTTTACCGAAAATTGTGAATGTTTATCTACTCAAATTTATAATGTGAACATTTATTTACTATATTGTGAACATCTATCTGCGGAATTCATTTAAATAAAGTTATAACGTGAACATTTATTTACTATATAACGTGAACATTTATTTACCGTATTATGAACATTTATCCGCTGAATTAATATAAATAAAGAAATAATTGAGATTCAACCTGCATAGCAGGTCCACATATAAATAATTTATACAGCAGGGCTTCTTCTTCCCTGTTGTGCTCTGATTGGCTGTTGCTGAAATTAATTCTATTTAATTTAATAGGAGTACCTTTCCTTGCCCGTCTGGTCTGGTCTGTTTTCGTTGTTTTCGATTGAATAGCAGCGCTCCTCCTTGCCCGTCTGTCCCCGGAACATTTGTTCATGTATTTCATCTGATTTAATGTTATATCTATATAATATTGGTAGTGATGCCTATATATTGGTAGGGGCCTAAATCAGGCGTAAATCTAGGTCATTACACATTGCGTGTTCTATAAATACGACAAAATTATATATGTACATACATAAATTGCGATTAAACAGCTCCTTGCCCGTCTGTCCCAAGAATATTTGTTGATGTATTTAATGTGATTTAATGATCTACATATACATATATATAATATTATTTGTAGGGGCCTAAATCAGGCATAAATCTAGGTCATTACACATTTCGTGTTGTATAAATTCGGCAAGATTACATAAAATGCGATTAAACAGCTCCTGGCCCGTCTGTCCCTACGTGATTCTTCTTCTGTCTGTGCTCTGATTGGCTATTGCCGATCCGCTAATAACTTTGTTTAAAGTAAAAATTTTATAATTGTACGTCATTTAAGCTAAGTATACACGGCATGGCAAAGCTGCATTTTCATGCCATCGTGACGTCAAAATGACGTCAAAATTTGTCCTAAATCATGGCTTCCGTATAAACATCACATTTGTGACAGCTGCATGCTTCGGCATATAAGTTAATTTAAACAACACCGAATTTTAGCTTTTAAGACTTTATTGGTCTGCTGTCTTTTCTAAACTAAAATATTACAAATGGAAAATCTTATTCTAGACCGACTTGGTACCTCTGTTTCGACTAAAAGTGTCAAGTCGGCGTTTCCCACAGTCGGGTTCGCTGCGCGGTGGCTGCGCTGTGGCTGAGCTGAGGAAACCGTTACTTTGTTTACATTGAATGGAGCATTGTTTTTGCACAGCATTGTTTAGGAAACATGTGATGAGAGTGAGGGAGTATGTTAGCATAGACTTGCAATGTTTTCGTGTTGTTCTCTGCACAACAACAGTAAAGCCTCGTTCACATTCGACTTTTGCTTCGCTTTGCTTCAGAATTTCGCTTTGATAGATAAGTTCAATACATGCTTTTAAATGACGCTTGCTAAATAGAACGCGAGGAAAGCGAGGAAAGCTAAGCAAAATGTTGGGAAACTCTCAACTTTTGTGCGCTTTGCCAATCAGCTGTTGAAATTGTTTGTGATATTTTTCATTTTCTCGTGCGCTTGCATTTGGTTTCATTTTCTCGTGCGTTTGCGTTTTCAATTTAGACACTCGCGAATTTCAAACATTAGTAGCATAACTACTACTTCTTCAATTATATCAGTCAAATCCAAAGTTAAAGCGTTCATTGTAGCAAGCCTTCTACTTTTCACGCTTTGTTATTGAATCTCGAACTGTCAAGCAAAGCGAGGAAAGTCGAATGTGAACGAGGCTTAATGTTTTCATTCCTCGGCTATCCGCTTGCACTTCTTGCCGTATGCCCACGCTTTTTGGACTGTTTACTGTTTTAAGGAAAAAGCAAAGCAACAGCACTTTCTTAAGCTTTGTTGGTACACTTTTGCGACAGTTACCTTCAACGCAGATTCTGTGGTTGTCTTCCGCATGATTTCAATGGAAATAATCTCTAATATATAAAAAATAAGTGGTGAAGCTCTTTAGCCTTCTCACTCGATAACCGCTAGGCCGATTTTCAAGATTCTTTTTTGTTTTGTTCGAATTGCTGTATTTTAGGTTTATGCAGAAAAAAATTCCGGAAATCTGACGGGAAAGTCAGGAAATCTGATAAATTGATTTATTCGCATTTTACGATAGGTGGCGGTATTGCATCGCATACGAAATACATCGCGCAATACGGAAATGGCAATGTGTGACGAAATTTACAACGAAGGACTAATTGCCATTGAGGATTTATGCATGACGATAGCAATTAAACAATTAATTCAGATTGGCATGATTGCATCGAATCGATCCATGCACGATTCGATCGATCAAGAACAGAACCGTGAGCATCAATACGACCGTGATGCGCTGCAATAAGCGGTTCAATCTAATATATGTACCATTGCTGAATGATCAACAAAAAAATGCTTACAAAACATTGATGCAATCGGTGGACAATAACACTGGTGGGATCTTTTTTCTGGATGCGCCAGGTGGAACAGGAAAGACATTCGTTATTTCATGATTCGATCGCGAGGTGACGTTGCACTAGCTCTCGCATCATCCGGAATAGCAGCGATATTATTAGACGGAGGACGTACTGCACATTCCGCACTCAAATTGCCATTGAATTTGAACACAACGGAAACTCCAACGTGCAACATCACCCGAAACAGGAAAACTGTTGATGGAATACAAATTGATTGTTTGGGATGAATGTACAATGGCGCTAAAGAAATCAATTGAAGCCCTAAACATCTCACTGCAAGACATTTGACAACAACAACAGTGATTCCCCGTGGGACTGCTGCAGATGAGCTCAATGCTTGCCTGAAGGCATCATCGTTGTGGAGACACGTGACAATATTGTCGTTGACCACGAATATAAGAGTTCAGCTTCAAAACGATCAGAGTGCTGAACAGTTTTCAAAGCAATTGTTAGAAATTGGTAACGGAAAAGTCCCAGTAGATACGACGACAGGGTTAATAACGTTTCAGAATAATTTCTGCCATTTCGTGGATTCAATTCAAGCAATTGTTAGAAATTGGTAACAGAAAAGTCCCAGTAGATACGACGACAGGGTTAGTAACGTTTCAGAATAATTTCTGTCATTTCGTGGATTCACAAACGGGTCTCATCGACAATGTGCTTCCTGAAGTAAATCGAAATTATCATAATCACGCTTGGCTCAGTGAACGCGCAATCCTCGCCGCAAATAATATCGATGTCAACGCATTGAATTTCACCATTCAATCGCAAATTGCAGGAGATTTAGTTTCATATAAATCAGTTGATACCACTACTTATCAAAATGATGTCGTGAATTATCCGACGCAGTTTTTGATTTCCTTGGAATTACCTGGATTTCCACCGCATAATTTGCAACTAAAATAGTTCGGTCATCATAATGCTACGAAATTTGAATCAACCACGTCTGTGCAATGGTACCAGACTTGCTGTTAAGAATTTGATGCCGAATCTGATAGAAGCAAAAATTCGAATAGGAAAATATTCGGGGGAAGCTGTCTTTATTCCTCGCATTCGGTTGATTACGACCGATATTTCTTTTGATTTTAAAAGACTACAATTTCCAGTCCGATTGGCATTCGCAATGACAATCAACAAATCTCAGGGACAATCCTTTAATGTTTGCGGCCTGATTTGGAAGAATCCATGTTTTTCGTATGGCCAATTGTATGTAAAATGTTGTTTATCATAAAGCAATAATGAATTAGTTAAATAAAATTTCAATATATTGAATGGCTTTTTTTCCAAAAACAAAATTTGACCATCATGAGAAAAGAAAACTGTAAACAACAAAACGTCAACGCCCAAGACATAATAGCCGCCGGATAATCAACAGTTGCGGGCAAAACGGAGTTATGCCGGGTCCAGCTAGTATTATATAAAAAAAAACCTTTAAAAAAAAATATTATATAAAAAAAAACTTTTTAAAAATAAGCTTTAATTCATTTAATGTACTTGTCTACGCCGGGCCACCCTACACTGTGGGGCCAAGAGCTTTTGCACCAGTTCAAAGCCGCCAACCCCATAATAATATATATTGTGAAACTATGTGGGAAGCGGAACAGGGGCCGGACTTTGGAGTGTCCTCCTTTTATCACTTACTCGTTATCTAAAGTATATACCTGCAGTTAAAAGGGCAAAAGTTTAAATTACGCAAAGTCCACATTTTACCCGTGGAGAACCCCAAATTTACAGGACACCCGACGTCCGACCCCCGCCGCCAACCCCTCGCAAGATTAATTGTAAACTAGTGTAAGTAAAGTGTATATAAAAGAAGAAATTCAATCGCACATAGTGCCAATAGAATTCTGTGGTTTTATTTAAACTGTTTCCGCACCAACACATATGGCCGCCCGCTAGCTGTCCCAAAACTCTATAGCCTCACCGACACCCCCGACAGCCGTTCAATTGGTACCCCGGCCAGTTACGCCATACTTATGGTCCTTCGAGCCGGATGAGGCTTTGGAGTGACTAGCGGCGGAGCACCCCGACCCCCACACAGATTTTCACCTTATTGTCACTCATCGTTTTTATTTCTCTCTTTTTCATGTTTCCAACTCTGAGCGAAACAAATTGCTAAAGTCTCGCTGCCTGATTGCGCAATCCCCGAAGCTATCACACGCCAATCTTCGCAAGTGTTATTTCAAGTGTTTTCTCGCGAATAAAGTAGTGATTGATTTCCCCGGCCAAAATTGCCTATTGGAGCCCGCGATATCCGATCCCGTGTCCGCCTTCAACCCAGCTTCCATTGTCATTGTGCACAAAAGTAAGTTTAAGTTTGAAGTGAGCTGTGAATAAAGAAGAAAGTGGATTGCACATAGTGCGAGTGAAGTTCGGTGGTTTTATTGAAATTGATATCCTACCACCAGCGATTCCAATCGCAGCTCCAACCGCTGTCACCAAACTCCAAAGCCTCACCGGTCCCCCCGACAGGCGTCTAATTTGGCACCCCGGCCATTTATGCCCTTCTTAGTACTAAAAAGTAGAAAATAAATTATTTCGAAGTCACCAGTATCTTACTATCAATAAAAGCTTGAGGCGCTCATGTGTGCAAAATTTGTCAACCAGTTAACACAATATTTAAATTAAATTTTTTGCAAATAGATTCTAGTAATGAAAGATAAGTGTGAATATGGATATTGATACATATAATAAAGAAATAAATAGAAACAGAAAACTGGTTATTTTAAAAAGTAGATAATTAATTATAATTAGGCGAAATGATTTAATACGGCGTGCCTAAAGCTGCTTTTATTTACAGTAGATTTATTTGCTTTGATTTAAAATTGAAAAATCGGTTGCATATTGCAAATAGTACGTTCTCTCATAAAAGCCTTCCTCAATTTCGAATTTATTTATTTTGTAAACGGTTTTTTAAAAGATCACAAAGACCAATTTCTCCCACAAGATGTTCACGTTTTATTCTTACAAAATTTGCAAGCGAACTTTTATCGTAGAGAACCCCGCCAAACACCTGCAAGTCTAGCCGTCCGCAGTCAAAAGATAGAATGCGTTCAAACAGGTGAAAAATTCGCCGGAAACGCGCACAGAAAGCAATGATCCTGCAAGTTTGTATAAAAAATGTGACCAACCGGACTGACAGCTCAAATAATGCTGCTGTCGGGTGTGCAACTTGTGATGGCAGGTCTGATTTTCATAAAGAAAGTATGGCAACTCGAATTTTCCCGAAAACATCCAAAGCATTGCAACCCTGTAAAGTGTACTAAATCTGTCAAGTCGCGTTAGTACCTAGGTGAAGAATCGTTCTTCAAGCTTAGCTATCATTCTTCTTGCTGCAACATCCGTCGGAGTCAGACGTCTTTTTTTGGATCACAAAACACAAAGCAAAAAGAAAGAAAAAAAAGCTTTGATTGAGAAAAGTAAGATTAATATTCGAAATAAAGTTTAATTTTAAAATAATTAAAAGAAAAATCAAATTAGGAAGTGCTAGTTGCTTATCGGTTGGAGAATCAGAAAAAGGTGCAGGGATTCCTGAAGAAAACGCGGATTATGATTTGTCTCTTATGCCTTCTGGAGCAGTTGCACCAGAAGTGCACTGCATTCACGTTACCGGCGAAACTCAAGAATTAAAATTCGTATACCGCAGGTAATGTTTTTAAAGTTTAGCTCTGAGCTTTCGTAAAAGTAAAATTTGCATTATCGCAGAATAAAAGCAGATTCATCACGCTCAGTTCATTTTTGGATAACATCGTTCCACGCCCTTTGAATCAAGCTTCGAAGTTTTGCGGAAAGAGTCAAAGTATTTATTTTGCCAACAACAGCCTCAATATTTGGGCCGCGCTTTGTTTCGGAGAGAGGGCAGCACAAAACGGAGAACGAGGAGAGTCTCTCGACCTACATGCAGAGGGACGCTTGCCGCCTACACGCTGCCATTCGCGTCCGTCCGTTTTGGTTGACGGTTCGCTGAAGTTGCTGCGTTAGAAATGCTGTTCGACATGCGTTAGAAGTTGCTGTTCGAAATGCGTTAGAAATGCTGTTCGACATGCGTTAGAAGTTGCTGTTCGAAATGTGTTAGAAATGCTGTTCGAAATGCGTTAGAAATGCTGTTCGAAATGCGTTAGAAATGCTGTTCGACATGCGTTAGAAGTTGCTGTTCGAAATGCGTTAGAAATGCTGTTCGAAATGCGTTAGAAATGCTGTTCGAAATGTGTTAGAAATGCTGTTCGAAATGCGTTAGAAATGCTGTTCGAAATGTGTTAGAAATGCTGTTCGAAATGCGTTGAAGTTGCTGTTCGAAATGTGTTAGAAATGCTGTTAGAAATGCGAAAACAAAATAGTGCCAAATTTTGACCTGCCTTAAAAATCTTTTTAAACGTAAAGATGCACAAATAACAACAGTTTTCCTTTTTTTTAAAAATCTCAATCTTAAATCTAAAAGTTATCGTAGTTCTTAAAATTTGTTAAAGGTCAAACATGCACAGTGTAATCATGTGAATGAGTGAGAAGTGATTAAGTAACAATAAAAAAAAAACATAATAATTTAGGTTAAAACCTTTCATAAATGTAGCGACAACGATAAATGGTAACAAGCTCTCTTAGAATAATATCACAGATTTAAGAATTTATCACAGCATCAAGTGTCACCTGCTCGTTAGCGCTAACGTCGTGGGATCTACGCTTAAAAGTATGTAAGTCATTTTTGTACAACCTTATTATTATTATAGATTTAGTTTAAGAAATGGAAAAGACTAGTAGAACTAGCACCTAAATTTGCAACGAGATGAAATAGAAAATAATTCTCTCTCGTTATTCTAAACTCTCTTTACCATTATGTAAAGCAAGCGTTGTTGTTGTTTTTACACATACATATGTAGATTTAAGTATCATTCATTTGCATTCGCTTTCTCATTCATTCAGGCCAATGGCTATCACAGTTTCAATTGCACTTGTCGCGTTTCATTTTCATTCCGTTTCTATGTACTATAAGTAATTGCATAATTTTCTCTATTTCTCTCATGATGAGAGCAGTAAATTTTAATATTTTGTATGGAACATGAAGTTCTGGAATAATGTATAAAGAGTAAAGTTAAGGTAGAACTTGTAATATGTTTAATTAGCCGCTAAATATATTTGGTTGGGATGGAGATATAAGTTATCTTTCATTATGGTTGGGACGGGGAAAGATGAGCAGCAATATCATCTAGCTTGCTCAATTCCTATGCTATGTTTCAGTTGTCGTTCCGTCCGTCTGTTATTTACATTCTATTGTCCAGGTCAGTCCGTTGTTATAGGGTCAATTTTATGAAGTAATTTTATGAAGTAATTGTGCATGAATTCTTTGTGTCATAGGGTTTCTATAGATTTTTGGTAGAGCAAGGACCACGCCCAATCCGACGAGCTGAGACCCGGTATCAACTAGCATGCACACTGCTCTAGCTTCTATACATACCACCCGTGCTATATGACAAACTTTAAGACTGAAAGGCAGTGGCAAATTAGATGCAGAATTAGTAGATGAAAGGGCTATAAACATATTGCAAAAATTTCATTAATTTATATGTGTATTCAATCTATATATATAAAAATCAAATTATGTATGTTCGGAGTTGCGTCCTAAACCGCTTGATCGATCATAACCAAATTTGGCACATAGACGATAGATGTTCCAATGATGGTCATAGGCTATAAACAATTGTTATACATCAAGAGGGCGTGGCACCTCCCATACAACTTCAATAATTTATTTGGCATATCTTTAAAACTACAAGGTGTACAATATTAAAACTTTGTATTATGTTAGTGTTTACCATAATGGTGCCTAGCAAAAAACATAAACTTTCGCCAAGCAAATTAGAAGACCTTGAGCAATTAAAAAAGCTGAGGAAAGTAACAAAAGCGAACATTCTTCGGCTGGAGAAGGCTTTAAGAGAGAAGAGAAGGCTCCTCTAAATCCGATTGAATTGGAATGTCGCTTGGAAATCTTAAATTCTCATATCACAAAATTCATGACATATCAGTCAGAAATCGAGGCAATCGATTATGCTGATAATGATCGCGGTGATTTAGAGGATATCTGTGTGAGTGCAAAGGCATTTATACTAGGGGCTATAAATGCGGGTACCAAAGCGAGCGCTCCGGAGGTAACGCAAATGTCGTTCAGCGCTCCCTACCATTCTCGGTTGCCCAATATGGTACTGCCAAAATTCAATGGCAAATACTCAGAATTAAAAAATTTCAAGAGTTTATTTGAGACGTTGGTAGAAAATGACCCGCACATTCCAGGCATTGAGAAATTTAATCATTTGATCTCATGCTTGTCCGGTGCAGCCCTTGGTACGGTAAAGGCCTTCCAAATTTCGGAAGAGAATTACCCAAAGGCGTTAGCGAGTCTAAAAAGAGTGTACGATAACAGCTGCTTTATATTTTTCGAAAACATATCGACACTCTTTGACTTGCCCACTATTGCTTCGCCGTCTGCATCCGCTTTACGAAAAATGATCGACACTGTTTCGGCAGTGTACGACTCACTTTTGTCATTGGGCGATGACAAAAACATTACAAACGCAAATATTATCCACTTAGTGATGATGAAAGTCGATCCAATAACCAGGTACAAATGGGAAGAGCAGCTAAATTACGACAAGCTGCCGCTCTGGAGTGATTGTGAGACTGCGCTCAACAGGCGGTACTGTAATGAGTTTTTTGTCTTGAGTGTATTTGAATGTATGGATATATGGGTGTGTAGGTGTTGTTACACACATTTACAAGGATTTCGGTGCAGATGGATTGCACCTTTCTATACACACGCTGGGCAAGAATAGCCGGGTAGGGACCCATTAATACGGCTAGCAATACGGCCTGTGGGGAGGTTCGTGGCTACCTTACTCGCAGCTGACACTACATAATTTTATATAGAGTCCCTAGATTCTAAGAATATTAATATGGACCGGTAAACTACTCTAAAACAGAAAACAAAGTATCAGTCAGTAAAACATTTAAAGAAAGGTATCGCGCAAGGTGTTAATTGCGACACGTCTTTACCCGCCCATCCATGACCTTTAATCTGGTAAAAGGTCCCTCAAACACATTCACTTCATCCCTCTTAACCTCGTAGGAATCAAACTAAAATTATTCACTCAAATTCATATTTTAATTCACAATAAAAGATTCAAGTTAACTACTACATATTGTAAATGCATTGTCAAATAAGGATAATGACTTGTGATAGACAAGGCATAGTGTTACTTATAGTCAAAAATAATACTCGGCAAATTAAATCCTTATTTATATTCCTATTATATTAAGGAACATCTATTTAGACGAATTAAACTTCATGTTTTCTTCTTTATTAATTCTGAAATTTAATTTATAAACATGAGCTAATCTATTTTCAAAGATTTCCAAACTTTTACTTTTATCAATATTAATTAAAGAAATTTCGTGCTTTTAATTAATATGGCATCTCAATAAATTCTTAACTACTGTCAAAATTTACTGGGCGGAGAGCAATCAAACAGCCGTCGTGAGAGAATGCATGGAAAGGCAATAATGCACATACACAACGATATTTGACCACTCTCTGTCCAGAAAGAACAAACAAAAGAAATTAACAAAGAGAGAAATAACTTACATGGCAGCAGCTCGAAGAAAGGCCTTTCGTTGAGTGATGCGATGATGTGATGTGTAGATTAATTTATCTCATGCGATATCTTCGTATGTGATATAAATGTATATCTCGGCAGCTAAAACTTAATTATTAGGTTTGGGGCACTGAGATTAGAGATTTAACATATTGATTACACTTATTACACTACTTTAATCTACGCAAATTAGCAATTAAATTTTTAATTACGGGTGTATCTGCAAGTAACACTATTCTGCTGTCACTGTCATTCTCTCATGCTCTTTTTTTTTGTTGCAATATGAGAATCACGTGTACGACAATTAATGCATGATTACATAACCAAATTAAACTTAATTACGAAAATTTGGAACTTTTACTTATTACATAAACGAATATCTATCTGATCGCAAATGATGATTTAGAAGTAATTTAACATTTTACACTTTTTCTCTTTTACCCACACATTGTAGATCGAAATGCTATCAATGGGGTTTTCGCACAGGTGGTTTTTCTTAATTTTTCTTTTTAAGTTTTTAACCAATTATAACCACTTAAGCCCTTTTACGTCATTTTTAATGGTTTTTTTATACACTTTTTATCTCCCTGGGCAGCTATATCCGATTTTTCCCGTGCTTCGGCGATAAGCCAATTTGCGCGCGGTAACTTGCTCGACTTCGAATTGCATGTGCAGAGCGCAGACTGCAAGTGAGCTGTCACTGCAGATCTGCAGGAACGTAATTGGCTGTACTCCCTCAGAGTTGCCGATTAGAATTATGCTGAGTTCCTATCAATTGCATTTTTTTAGAATTATAATTTTTAAATAAATTCATTGTTTGTTCGTCCGGAAAGAAAATTTACCTTTGAATCCAATACAGTTTGTATAATAAAATTTCGCCCCAGGCAGGAATTCCTAGAGGCAATTTAGCCTGAACTGAAGTTCGTTCTACAAGAAGGAATTTGCTATATGGCTTGCCGGCAATATTAATTGGGCTAAAAATCGACTTACCAATTGAAATATTCAATAAATTATATAATTTATTGACAGAATAAAGTTTTTCACTATTAACACCAAGTTTTCTTTTCTGTTTTTTCGACAAAACGTTTTTGCTATTGCGTCTGTGGTATATGCAACCAAGTACGTCTTACTGCTTCGGTGGCTAACAGGAAAAGGAAGATCGTTCACGTGCGTAAGAAACTTTGCCATGGGTTGACATTTTATCAACTTGGTAAATGTAATAGTTTTTCATGTGTGGCCTAGTGTATTTTATCGAAAATTTATCGATAGCAATTTAAGTCGAGTCTATTACAATAAAGTTTGAATTTTTGAATTTATTTTTGGGACAAGAAATTTTGAATATTAAAGCAAGAACAAATTTACGAAAACGAAAAATTGATTTTGTCACGCCACCCCCTGGCGTTCATTACACACCGGATAAGATTGATATCCTTGATGGAAAATCTTAGCAGGAATTGCTTTTGTTATTGTCGAATGTCTTTGGCGCTAAAAGTTCCTATTAACCGTCCTTGTAAATCTTCTAGAACATAATAACTTGCTCCAAGCTTTTCTCTCACTCTAGCTTTTAAAAATGTTGGACTTAGCTTCGAGTTCAAATTTTTTTGAAAATTACTTTGTGAAAAATTTCGTCTAAAAACTTCCTGACCAACTTTAAAAGAAATGGGTTTCGACCGTAAATTGTATTGATCTTTGTTACGTTCATGAGCCTCATGAATATTGCTTCGTATATGCTTGCGTATCAAAGCCAACTCATCTTCTCTTTTCAATTCGAAATTCGGTTCATCTAATAATTTAAGAGATTTCAGTAATGCATAGCTTGATCCATGCGTGAGCATATTAAACCCAAAGAGCGCAAAGTACGGTGAGCACTTTGTTGCCTGATGTACTGAATTTCTTAATGCACAAGAGATGTGTGTGAGATTTTCATCCCATTCTCTATGGTCGGTGTTAATGTATGCGCGAATTGCAGCAAGCAGTGAACGATTCACTCGTTCTGACGCATTTGATTGCGGTGAATATAATGCCGTGCAATTATGCTTTATTCCTAACTTGGTCAAAAACGCTTTAAATTCATTTGATTTGAATTGAACGCCATTATCCGATACTATCGACTCGGGCACTCCATACGTATGAAAGATTTCTTTGCAAAGGTATTGTTGAATGTTTTTGCTGGTAAATTTTCGCAGCGGACATAGCCAATGGAATTTTGAAAAATGATCTAACACAATCAGTAAACCGATGTGACCCTTGCGACTTCGTGGATATGGTCCTAACAGGTCTATGTAGAAACGCTGAAATGGTCTAATCGATGGCACGTAGTTAGCCATAGGTGCTCGCAAAATGGTGTTTGGGCTTTTTGTGCTTTTGCACACCTCGCAATTATAAACATAGTTTCGGGTATCTTTAACCATACCTGGCCAAAAGAAATTTCTACGCAACAAGTCGAGAGTTTTACCACCACCTCCATGTGCGGCGATTCTACTATCGTGAGCACGTGACATGACGTCATGACGCAATTTTTCAGGAACCCAAAGTTTCCATGATTTTCCTTCTTGAATTTCGTCACCTGTCGCGTGTTCTTTTCGAATATACACGAATTTATCTACAACTTTCAGATCAGGGAGTTTCTCTTGTTCGCGTTTAATTTTCTCCTTCAATTTTGTATACTCTTTATCGTCAAAGTGCGGTGAAAGTAAGTCAATTTCTGGCTCGGGAAGATCTAATGCGCAAATTTCTTCAATGTGAAGCCTAGATAAAGCGTCAGGGACTACGTTGTCTTTTCCCTTGCGATGACTTATTTCAAAATTGTAACCTTGTAGTTTTAGCGCCCAACGAGCCAATCTTCCACTGAGCTTCGGTTGGCGCATCAACCATAGCAAGCTAGAATGGTCGGTGATAACCTCGAACTCTTGCAGTTCAACATAACAACGAAATTTTTCAATTGCCTCTAGAGCAGCTAAGCACTCGCGTTCTGTTACGCTATAATTTCTTTGCGCGGAATTTAATTTTCGCGACATGAATGCAATTGGTCGTTCTTCGTCATTGTCAAATTTTTGTACTAAAACAGCACCTATGCCTACATCACTAGCGTCACAATGAATATAAAATTTCTTATCAAATTCTGGATTGGCAAGAACCGGAGTTGTAGTTAACTTTTCCTTTACTTTTTTGAACGCTTCATTGGCTGATTCCGTCCACGTAAATTTCTTTTTCGTCGACAATGTCTCCGTAATTGGAAAAGTGAGTTCTGAAAAATTATGAATGAATCGACGGTACCATCCTGCGAGTCCCATGAAACCTCGTACTTGTTTTATCGATTTAGGAGCAGGCCATGAAATTATCGAATCAATTTTGTCTGGATCTGTCGATATCCCTCCGTTACCTATTATATATCCTAAATACTTAGTTTCAGTTACGCAGAAACTGCTTTTCTTGATATTCAATGTCAAATTTGCTTCTCTGAATCGGTTTGCGATTTTTACTAACGCTGCTAAATGACTTGGAAAATCGTCAGAGACTATACAAATGTCGTCTAGGTATCCAAAAGTGCAGTGACATAAGTCAGGAGGTATCAATTGATCCATCAAACGACACATGGTAGAAGGCGCATTGCAAAGACCGAAAGGCATAACTTTAAATTGGTACAGCGGCCGACCTGGGATCGTGAACGCTGTCAACGCCTTGGCTTTGTCTGACAAGGGAATTTGCCAATATGCATCTTTCAAATCAAGCTTTGAGATGATGTTTGCTTTTGGTAAGCGAGAAAAAATTCGTTCTATACTTTGTATTGGATAAGCATCTGTTTTGGTTGCATCGTTTAACTTTCGTGCATCGAGACACAAGCGAACTTTGTTAGGTTTTAACACCAACCGCATTGGTGAACTCCAACCGGAAGAAGATTCTTCTATCACGCCTAAATCTAACATACGTTCGACTTCGTCATACATTAATTTTTCAACAGCCGGTGAGACTTGATAACTCCGTTGCTTAATCGGTTTTACAGTACCCACATCGATGTCATGTTCGATAAATGTGGTTCGACCTAATCCTTCCTTTTCAAAGTCAGGAAACAATGTTTTCACTATTTCTAGCTGATGTTTTTCTACTGGTGATAAAGGATATTCCTTTTCGTTGTTAACATTTTCTGAGGAATTTTGCACCGAGAGAGAACTAATAATGCCTGGCGCAAGATTAAACATTTTCCAAAAATTTACACCTAATATAAGATTTTGAGCAATAGATGGAATAATGTAAAAACGGAGCTTATGCGTTTGATTTTTATACTCAATGTCTGTGTCAATAAATCCTATTACTTTATGATTTTTAGCGTCTGCAGTTTTGACTTTAGAACTAATGGCTTTGTAATTTGAAAATTTTGTGAAATCTTCGGTAGCGAAACTAGAGCCTATGCAACTGATATTGGCACCGGTATCTAGCAAACCAAGTTCTTGTTTGTTAAGCAGTTTAACTTTAGCGTAGAACCTGTTGTCTTCTGCATTAAGAATTGATGAAATTAAAAGTTTTTTAGTGGCACGTATTGATCTGTAAAAATTACGTAGACGCAAAGTTGACCGTTTTGGCGATGACTTTGCCGGAATAAAATCTTGGAAAATTCTTTTCCGTACTTTTAAATAATTTTGTAAACGTTCATGATATGGACGTTTGGGAAAGTTAATTTTGTTTATCATCTCTACATCGTTACTATTGTCTGTATCTTTTTGGTGTATTTTTATTTTATTATTTGAAATTTCGGACTGAGCTTCTGAGCTAGCCGGTAAATCTGACTCGATTACATGTTGAAAGTTGCCTACTTCGGAGATACTCTGGCATTTTTGGGCATCCCCCTTTTGGAGTTTTCCGATTTCTTAGCGGAACAAATAATACACTGGGGCTTATAAACTTCGGGCAATCCGCAGCCGTAGCAGAATATTTTCCGCTCCTTCAAACAGTCTTCCCAGTAATGGCCTAATTCTTTGCAATTCCAACAATTGATTTCTAACAGTTTTTGGGCATTTTGATGCAATGCATCTACACTCCCTTCAAATTCATTATCAGAAGGTTGATCTGAATATGAATTTTCTTCGATTGCAGAAATATTCTTGCGGTATTGTGGATTGGCTGGATAAAAAGTTCTGTTTGAAAACCTCCGATAAGAATCTTCAGATAGAAAATGTTCTCTTTTTTCTACTAACTTACGCAAATGACCAATGGTCTGTATATTCACGTACAAAAGCTCGTGACGGATGTCCGGCTTTAAATTTCGAATAACTATTTCTATTAACTCCTGTTCGGATATCGGTTCTGTCAACCGATCAACTATTGTAGAAAGAGAATCATAAAAATCTTCAAAAGACTCATTTGGCTTTTGTTTTCGATTGCGTAATTGCTCGCGAATATCGTAATTTGATTTATACTCTTGATATTCGTATCTTAATGCTGCGCAAAAGTCTTGCCATTGAATAGAATCAACTCTTTTGTGATAACGCCAAAACCATTCGCGGGCCTTACCAGTTAATATGACATGGAGATTTTTGCATAGAGAACTAAAATTGTGGTTTAGACTTTCGGCAGTCAAAACTCGAATTCGGTATAAGAATTCGTCAACAGTTAGACCGTTAGACGATCCATCAAATTTTACGTTTCAATTTTGAATTATATTGGTAATTTTATCGGATGTTGAAGCAAAGGAATGTGCATTTGTATTATGCGAAATATTCGGTGACGTAGTCATATTTCTGTGACTTCGTTGTGCATTGTAATGATCATTAGCGACATTCTGTGTATTTCTCTGAGGTTGCGTTGATCCAAGACGCAATGATAGCAATCTTTGAATGCTTTGTTCTACAATTTGGCTAATTTGTTCGTAGTCCACTGTAGACTGAACATTTCGTGTGTCATAAGGCGTATTAGCGATATTAGGAATTAATTGTTCAACAACGGAACTAGCCGTTGGTTCTACAGAATTGTCAATATTTAGCAAAGGCAATGAATAATTGGGAGATGGATTTTCTCGTGCTTGATTGGAGACATTTAAATTCTCTGCTAAATTTTCATGACTATTGCCATTGCGGTAGCTTCTAGTCATGTATCTTTTCGGAGTGGCACCACGTTTTTGGTGTCCTCGTAAAACATTTGAATGGTTATGTTTTTTCTTTTTCGTTGTTTTAATATCCTTAAGGTGTAGCAATTTCCTGCACTGTGGACATTCAGGATTATCTTTTAACCAAATTTCAATACAATGTTTGTGAAAAAAGTGGTTGCATGGAGTAACTATACCGTCCTGTTGTTCGGAAATATCTTGTAAGCAAATAGTACAATGGGATTCCATATTGGTATCCAACAAACTAGATACGTTTTCGTTACTATGTCTCACGCTCATTAAAAGTTCAAAAAAAAAATTTGTGATTTCCTACTTTGAGGAAAAGGGATGAATGAATGGAATTTGTTTGTGTTTTACTGAAAGATAAGAATACTAACTTTTTTTTTGTCTATGGATTAATTTACTTTCTTGATACCTTGTAACAACTGAATTAGGGTTTCTTTAAATCCTTGATGCTAGGACAAAATATGCTATAGTAACAACATTTTGTAATTCACTAGAAAAATTTGACTTTAAAAGAAAATTCCAAACTAACAATGGGTTGTTAGAACGTATTCAAATCAAGAGAAAAAGCTTCATACCAGTGGAATGTTATACAACTGAATTCTAATCGGTCGCAAATTTGGTCTATAAATCCGCCAAATTTTACGCAATTCCAGAAAAGTTTTACAGTGTATTCCAACTTAAGTAGTCGTTAGCTATTTTGTATTGAAGAATTTTAATTTAAATAGAAATTTGGATGTAGAAAAACATTATCTATGAACAAAGATAACAATTTCTACGATTCGGACTAGACAAATAAAATTAAATTTCACATGCCTAGCCCCACGTTGGGCGCCATTTTATGTAATGAGTTTTTTGTCTTGAGTGTATTTGAATGTATGGATATATGGGTGTGTAGGTGTTGTTACACACATTTACAAGGATTTCGGTGCAGATGGATTGCACCTTTCTATACACACGCTGGGCAAGAATAGCCGGGTAGGGACCCATTAATACGGCTAGCAATACGGCCTGTGGGGAGGTTCGTGGCTACCTTACTCGCAGCTGACACTACATAATTTTATATAGAGTCCCTAGATTCTAAGAATATTAATATGGACCGGTAAACTACTCTAAAACAGAAAACAAAGTATCAGTCAGTAAAACATTTAAAGAAAGGTATCGCGCAAGGTGTTAATTGCGACACGTCTTTACCCGCCCATCCATGACCTTTAATCTGGTAAAAGGTCCCTCAAACACATTCACTTCATCCCTCTTAACCTCGTAGGAATCAAACTAAAATTATTCACTCAAATTCATATTTTAATTCACAATAAAAGATTTAAGTTAACTACTACATATTGTAAATGCATTGTCAAATAAGGATAATGACTTGTGATAGACAAGGCATAGTGTTACTTATAGTCAAAAATAATACTCGACAAATTAAATCCTTATTTATATTCCTATTATATTAAGGAACATCTATTTAGACGAATTAAACTTCATGTTTTCTTCTTTATTAATTCTGAAATTTAATTTATAAACATGAGCTAATCTATTTTCAAAGACTTCCAAACTTTTACTTTTATCAATATTAATTAAAGAAATTTCGTGCTTTTAATTAATATGGCATCTCAATAAATTCTGAACTACTGTCAAAATTTACTGGGCGGAGAGCAATCAAACAGCCGTCGTGAGAGAATGCATGGAAAGGCAATAATGCACATACACAACGATATTTGACCACTCTCTGTCCAGAAAGAACAAACAAAAGAAATTAACAAAGAGAGAAATAACTTACATGGCAGCAGCTCGAAGAAAGGCCTTTCGTTGAGTGATGCGATGATGTGATGTGTAGATTAATTTATCTCATGCGATATCTTCGTATGTGATATAAATGTATATCTCGGCAGCTAAAACTTAATTATTAGGTTTGGGGCACTGAGATTAGAGATTTAACATATTGATTACACTTATTACACTACTTTAATCTACGCAAATTAGCAATTAAATTTTTAATTACGGGTGTATCTGCAAGTAACACTATTCTGCTGTCACTGTCATTCTCTCATGCTCTTTTTTTTTTGTTGCAATATGAGAATCACGTGTACGACAATTAATGCATGATTACATAACCAAATTAAACTTAATTACGAAAATTTGGAACTTTTACTTATTACATAAACGAATATCTATCTGATCGCAAATGATGATTTAGAAGTAATTTAACATTTTACACTTTTTCTCTTTTACCCACACATTGTAGATCGAAATGCTATCAATGGGGTTTTCGCACAGGTGGTTTTTCTTAATTTTTCTTTTTAAGTTTTTAACCAATTATAACCACTTAAGTCCTTTTACGTCATTTTTAATGGTTTTTTTATACACTTTTTTTCTCCCTGGGCAGCTATATCCGATTTTCCCGTGCTTCGGCGATAAGCCAATTTGCGCGCGGTAACTTGCTCGACTTCGAATTGCATGTGCAGAGCGCAGACTGCAAGTGAGCTGTCACTGCAGATCTGCAGGAACGTAATTGGCTGTACTCCCTCAGAGTTGCCGATTAGAATTATGCTGAGTTCCTATCAATTGCATTTTTTTAGAATTATAATTTTTAAATAAATTCATTGTTTGTTCGTCCGGAAAGAAAATTTACCTTTGAATCCAATACAGTTTGTATAATAAAATTTCGCCCCAGGCAGGAATTCCTAGAGGCAATTTAGCCTGAACTGAAGTTCGTTCTACAAGAAGGAATTTGCTATATGGCTTGCCGGCAATATTAATTGGGCTAAAAATCGACTTACCAATTGAAATATTCAATGACAGAATAAAGTTTTTCACTATTAACACCAAGTTTTCTTTTCTGTTTTTTCGACAAAACGTTTTTGCTATTGCGTCTGTGGTATATGCAACCAAGTACGTCTTACTGCTTCGGTGGCTAACAGGAAAAGGAAGATCGTTCACGTGCGTAAGAAACTTTGCCATGGGTTGACATTTTATCAACTTGGTAAATGTAATAGTTTTTCATGTGTGGCCTAGTGTATTTTATCGAAAATTTATCGATAGCAATTTAAGTCGAGTCTATTACAATAAAGTTTGAATTTTTGAATTTATTTTTGGGACAAGAAATTTTGAATATTAAAGCAAGAAAAAATTTACGAAAACGAAAAATTGATTTTGTCACGCCACCCCCTGGCGTTCATTACAGTACCAACACATATCGGCCGAGGAAGCGTCATCGTCCAAACCGAAGAACCAGCCGAAGCAACACAGACGTCCAGACTTCGGACCAAAAAGTAACTCAGAGATGGCCTTGTCGTGTAACAAGGTGCAACAACAACCTAGTTCAAAATGCTTCTATTGCAATGCGTCCGATCACTTTATTACAGCTTGTCCGTCGTACAGTGCGCTTGCTGTACAGCAGCGCTTTGATTTTGCTAAAGGGGTGCCATTGTGCATAAATTGCCTCAAAAAGGGGCACACAGTTTCAAAGTGTAAGGGTTCTCGTTGTCGCGTATGTAACCGCTCACATCATACGCTGTTACATCAATATACTGTGCCCTATAATCCCCAGCCAACTCAGGCAGTGCCGCAAGCACCAATAAATCCTCCTCGTCAGCCTTCTTCCCATGCCATGCATGCTTTCGATTCAACTGACAAAGTCATCTTGGCTACAGCTGTAGTTCAAGTTAAGGGCAAGTCGGGAGAATATTTCTGCGCTCGTACCTTTCTCGATTCTGGGTCTCAAGTGAACTTTATCACTGAAGAGCTAGCCCAGAGACTTCAATTACCGAGAACAGAAAAATCCCTAAATATCGTTGGCATTGGGAGGGCAAACACTACGGTGCGGTACAAAGTTAGTGCGGTTGTAAAATCTCGCATAAATAATTACGAGTTTTCCGTTTATTTTTGGGTAATGCGATCGATATCGGCCTATCAACCAGACAATACTGTCAATACAAGTGGTTGGAATATCCCAAATAATATAGAGTTGGCGGACCCATATTTCTATAAGCCCCAGAAAATAGATTTTCTGCTAGGCGCTGACATATTTTTCGAATTGCTTTCTGTGGGTCAGATTAAGCAAGGTCCTCAATTCCCAACTCTTCAAAAGACACTCCTCGGCTGGATTGTGTCTGGAAAATACAAAAACACTGATTCTCCTCAATCGCAAACTTGTAATATATGTATGCCTATCTGAAGATTACTTTTCGATCGACTCAACCGTTCAGAAGTTTTGGGCTTTAGAGGAAATTCCGGTTGAGTCGAACTCACAAAAGTTTACGCTTGAACAGCAGGCTTGTGAGAAACACTTTTCGCTAAATAGTAAACTCTTATCGTCCGGTCGTATTGAAGTCCGCCTTCCTTTCAAGTCCGATCCCAGCTCACTAGGCTCATCCTATGAGACAGCCAAACGTCGTTTCCTTTCATTGGAGCGAAAGCTGTTGAGGGAGCCTGAGCTTCGGGAAATGTATATGGACTTCATGAAAGAATACCTTTCGTTGGGACACATGTCATCGACCAATAATGAAATTCCGAATTCTCCACACTATTTCATTCCGCATCAGTGCGTTCTGAGACCCCAAAGCACCAGCACGAAATTGCGTGTTGTATTCGATGCTTCAAGTCGCACTTCTACTCAAAAGTCGTTGAATGACATTTTGATGGTTGGTCCTACCATTCAAGAGGAGCTATATTCCACGCTGCTTCGTTTTCGGTTACATAAATACGCCATTACGGCTGATATTACAAAAATGTACCGCCAAGTCATGGTGCACGAGAGCGATCGGAATTTTCAGCTCATAGTGTGGAGAGAGCATCCATGTCAACCCATAAAAATTTTTCGTTTAAACACCGTAACTTACGGCACTGCGCCTGCTCCTTTCTTGGCAATTCGGTGTTTAAAAATGCTGGGTGATGCTAATCAATTTTCGTATCCAATTGGATCAGAAATAATTCGACGAGATTTCTATGTCGATGATCTGCTCACTGGGGCCAATGATCTAGAAACATTAGAACTAATGCAAATAGAAATTTCACAGCTGCTACAAACCCCTGGTTTTCAGTTGGCGAAATGGTATTCAAACCACCCTGAGCTATATAATGTGTGTAATTTCTGATAAGCTACTGCAGTTCAATGACTCAGATTCCACAAAGACTTTAGGTCTTCATTGGCTACCAAAAAAAGATATCTTCCGTTTCAAGTTGGAAGAAAACTTCAATGAGCTTCGAGCGTCTAAAAGAAACATTCTATCAGTTTCGTCTCGCTTGTTCGACCCTCTTGGTCTTTTATGCCCCATAGTTACCAAAGCAAAAGTCTTATTGCAAGAGCTTTGGATTCAAAAACTAGATTGGGATGAATCGATTCCGTTGCGCCTTGATACGAGTTGGCAAAACTTTAAAATTAACCTGACCCAGTTACACGAAATCCAAATTCCACGCTTTGTGAATACAAGTGTTGGCGCAAGGATTCAGGTACACGGGTTTGCCGACGCTTCCATGAGAGCTTATGGTTGCTGTCTATATATACGCAGCCATGACAAGGAAGGTATCAAGTCGACGCTGCTGACTGCAAAATCTAAAGTCGCTCCGTTAAAAACAAAGTCGCTTCCTCGGCTGGAGCTTTGTGCAGCGCATCTCTTGTGCAAGTTATGGACAAGAGTATCGGCAATGTTGAGTTAAGAAATTGAACAAATTGTGTTCTGGACCGACTCCGAGATAGTTCTTCATTGGATTAAGACGCATCCTTCGTCCTTAGCGACATTTGTGTCAAACAGAGTCTCGGAAATCCAAGAGTGGCTGCAAAAGCCGCATGGCGACATGTACCAACGAAACTTAACCCTGCAGATATTGTATCTCGTGGATGTAATGTCGACGAATTAAATAGTTCCATATGGTTTGCTGGGCCACCGTTTCTACTTGAAGATTCGTCAGATTGGCCAGTAAACCCACACTTCGAGCTATCGCCTGAAGCCGAAGTCTTGGAAAAGAGGAAAAATGCCTTTGTACTTCTCTCTGCTGATCATCCGAATAACTCAGTGTTGGATGCCATTGAGAAGATTTCCTCCCATATGAAATTGCTTCGTATTTTCGTTTATGTTCTTCGATTCGTTAAAAAACTAAAGAATCGAAAAGAAGAATTTCCGAAAATTCCGACCGCGCAAGAGTTGAATGATAGTTTCCTGAAAATTGTTGAAGTAGTACAACATTCAGAATTTAGCGAAGAGTTTCAAAAACTGAGAAAAAATGTTGCATTGGCGCCTAACTTGCAAAAGCTAAACCCATTCATTCAAGAGCTGCAAGTATCAGAATTGTCGTTTTCGCTACTGAGAGTGGGCGGTCGCCTCAGAAATGCAGACATTCAGTATGACGCCAAATTTCCATTGTTACTAACCAAAAACTCGCAGTTCATACAAACGTACTTACGATACCTGCATTTTCGAAACCACCACGTGTGGCTAGTAAATGCCCAAGAAGCGTGCAGAAAAATCGTACGTAACTGCGTGCACTGTTTTCGTTATAAGCCAAAGTTGTTGACCCAAATCATGGGTGATCTTCCAGCAGATCGACTCAAGGCCTTACGCCCATTTCTAATCTGTGGCGTCGACTTCTGTGGTCCCGTGTATACATCACTTAAGATTCGCGGTGGACCACCAGTCAAGTCGTACATTGCTGTGTTTGTCTGTTTTTCCTCGAAAGCTGTACACCTAGAGCTAGTAACTGACCTAATCTCTGATCGTTTTATTTTCGCCCTTAAAAGGTTCATTGGACGCTGAGGGATGCCACAGAAGCTCCACAGCGACAACGCCACGAACTTCGTCGGCGCAATGCGGAGGCTAGGCGATATGCAACGCCACATCGTGAGCGAGGCGGAAGCCCTAGAAAGGTACGCGGCGGAAGAAGGGTTCATCTTCGCCTTTATACCACCAAGGGCGCCGCAGTTCGGCGGTCTGTGGGAGGCAGCGGTGAAGTCGGCGAAGCACCTGCTAGCACGCACGGTAGGAAACGCTCTCCTGACCGTGAAGGAGCTCAACACCGTGCTCGTCGAGGTCGAAGCCGTACTTAACTCCAGGCCCATCGCTCCAGGAAGCCAAGACCCCAGCAACGGAGAAGCGCTAACGCCAGGCCACCTATTAATTGGGGCCCCTCTACGAGTGCTGCCACCAGAGCAGGTGCCACCAACGCAGATGGCCTGCTTAAAGAGATGGCAACTTGTTTGCTCTCTCAAGCAGCAGTTCTGGCGCGCGTGGTCGAAAGACTACCTGCTGAGGTGCGCAACAAGTGGGCCAAAGGGCAGCCGAACCTCGCCGTATGAGAGCTCGTCGTCGTCCACGAAGACAACGCCCCACCGCAGCAGTGGACGACCGGACGGGTCTTCGAGGTAATTCGAGGGCAGAACGACAAGGTCAGGGTTGCCGACGTCGCCACTAAAGGGGGCATAATTCGCCGCCCTATTCACAAGTTGGCGGTGCTTCCGGTAGAAGTTTGAAGCCTTGCAGCCCTTCAACGCGGCCGGTGTTAAGTGGGATCACTGATCTCAACATTTGGTTTCCTCTCTTCTCGTCCTAACTGTTCTTTTCCAGGCTGTCGCTTTGTTTTCCTAGTTTCATACTCCCACGCCACTTCTTTCTCTGTCGCTCTTTCGTTTTCTCCACTCTTTCTCTACACTTTTCCCCTCTTTAGACTAAGATTGAATTTGAATTTTGAATTATATTAGGTTAGGTTTCGAAATAAAGAGACACTTGTTATTGAGCATCATTACGAATACCACGCGTTTTTCTTCACCTGGCGAATCCTAGCTTCTTTGCGCTATAGGCCCAAGTGTACTCTCGTACTTTTTATAAGCTTTATATTAGGTTCACTTCAGGTTTGTAGAGGAATCTAGTAATCAATTTTTCACCCACTTCCCGACTATTTAGAGATCTGAAACTTTGCGTACATGCGTATCCACCATGACAATGCATGAATCAATAAATTTAATGGGCGTAGGATAAGGGGCGTGGCACTTTTTTATCAGCTCCAGATTTGTGTATAACTTTAGAACTACACATCACACATCAATGAAATTTGGTAGGAACTTACTACATATCCATATCCTTCTACTGGGAAAATAAGACGGGCAGTGGACAAGTGGGCGTGGCACCGCCCATACAAACAAAATCGTTTATATAGAATAGCTTTGAAACTAAAGGCCGTGCAGCATTGAAATTCCGTATACAGGCCCCTCTTGGATGCTTCGTCCCACTGGTAAAATTTTATGGGCGTAGGACATCAATGAAAAACGATAGGAACTTACTCGCCGCGCCTTGCACGCAAAATAGCAACAACTCACCGCGCCAAAGCAACGGGGGTTTTGCGCATGGGCCGAGCTCAACGCGCCCTGCAAGCAAAACAACAACAACTCATCGCGCCACAAATATGCCACGAATATTAGGGTCGATCACAGCCGTATTATTTGTTAAATTGAGGATATGACATATGCCGATAGGAAACACTGTGAATACCCTAAATATTGTGTACTGCTCTGCAAGTTTTAAATTCTTTTTGCGAAAAATTTCAGAGCTCTAAAATTGAATTTATGGAAGACTAAAAAGTGGAAAATAAAATTATATGAAAAAAAAACTTTTGAAAAATAAACTTTAATTTATTTAATATACTAAAAAGTAGAAAATAAATTGTTTCCAAGTCACCTGTATCTTACTATTTGTCGGGATATGGCACCACCCGTCAACAGCCGCCAAGCTTCCAAACATCAGCCGCTGTGCACATCACAGCTGGTCGAGGTGTCACTTGACAGCCGGCCATTAATTTTGTCATATTTCTTTCTTTCCTGTGCAGACGGCGTGTTTTAGAGTCTCTCTCTTGTTCGGACCGTCGTCGTGAAAACATCATCATCGAGCAGTTCCTGCCAGCAGCGGGCGCATCGGCGCTCCACAGTTGCTGCAAGCATGCGCATTCGGCGCACCACCTGGCGAAAGGACTTCGCAACATCCAGCGCATCGGCGCGATCATCTTTATAATACGCGTTCCAGCAACCAGCGCATCGGCGCAATCATCTTTATAGTGCGCGTTCCAGCAACCAGCGCATCGGCGCAATTATCTTTATAGTACGCGTTCCAGCAACCAGCGCATCGGCGCAATCATCTTTATAGTGCGCGTTCTAGTAGCACGCGCATCGGCGCAAATACTTGAAGCACGCATCCAGCAAACGGCGCACAACTTGGCTCGCGTAATCGGCGCAAACAACTATAAAGCACAAGATGTATATGTATTCCTTTTGCTCTTACATTCATGCGCTTTGACGCAGAAATATAGTTCTAAAACTCTCAAGCGAGGATTCTTCTTTTTTAGAAAGCAAAGGTTGGCAAAAAGGCTTGCCATCCCAACACTATTAATAAAAGCTTGTGCGCTCAAAACCTATATTCACACTTATCTTTCATTACTAGAATCTATTTACAAAAAATAAATTAAATAAAATATTGTATCAATTGGTTGACAAATTTTGAACAAATGAGGTCCCCAAGCTTTTATTAATAGAAAGATACAGGTGACTTGGAAACAATTTATTTTCTACTTTTTAGTACATTAAATAAATTAAAGCTTATTTATAAAAGGTTTTTTTTTTATATAATTTTATTTATTTACTGCACTTGACAATTGCACGGCACTTCAGTTTGCTATGCATTGTGTCAACCTATTCCTGCCTTTTCCTGCGTTCTGCTGGTGTCGTGCTATCGCGCTCCAACGAAACTCCTGCTCTTTCTGTTTTTCTCTTGCCAGCATTTAGGTTAGGTTTAGGTTGAAACCGGTTCAAAAGATTCGCTTAACCGGTTCAAAGTGTATTTTTTATCGAAGCGTTTAAAAACCTTCAATTTTGAGCTTGTACCAAAAAAATTTGCCGATGTAATTTTTTCCTTATTTAATTTAGTCGGTATCTTAAAAATTTCTCTATTATAGTCAGTGCTACCAATATTCGATCAGCAGAAAGCTAGATTTCCAGAAAAGTTTTTCTATAAAAAGTCCATTAACAGCTTGAAACGGTTTTTGAGAAATATAGCATTCGAAATCGGATAAAAAATTATTTATTACTGTAGGCATTCGAATAACGGGCTATTATTATTCCATCCAACAGTTAAATGTCCTACCTTCTTTCTTTGCTTCGCATCGCATTGCATTACTTCCCTTCTTATATTCACTCTAATCAATACCATGTCCTTCCATTTAAATACATGACTGCCTACTACCCTTTCTCCTCTGCACCCGCTTGCTTGTCATTCCACTTCTCCCGCTTTTAATTTGAAACAAATGTGAGTCAACAGTTTTCTCGCCAGACAGCGCAAATATCGCACATTAATTTGCATTGTCCGCAACAACAACAACAACAACAACAACAACAACAACAGCAACAACAATAACAAAAACAACAACAAAAGCAACAGCAACAACAACAACAAGAACAACTTCGTTAAGTAAAGGAGTAAATGCCGAGTTAACCTGTTGGAACAGCAAGCGGAAGTGCCGCACAATACAAAAACGCACCTGCCTAACGTCGCTGCACACAAATAACGGTGCACGAGCACTTCCGTTGGCTTTTGTTGAAATTGCATAAGTGAGCGTATGGGGGAGGGGTGGCATGGGCGTTGCCACTTGGCGACTTTCGTGCGGGTGCTGTTGCTTCGCTTGTGGTTTGTTGTGTCGTAGTAAGGAAAAGAAGAAAGTCGTTGAAGGGGGAAGGGTTGGGGGCGTGTGCGCAACACATGTAAAACGCACAACGGTGCCACATGCGGCAACACCGCACATTTTTCCGCCAGATAAAATACATTATCATAAATTATAATTAATTTTATTTATACGTTAACATGTTGGCTGGGCAGAAATGAAGGTGTGAAGGGATGTTGAGGGGAGGGAGGGGGAAGGGTTGAGCAGCGAAAAAAGGCCAAAAAATGAAAGGGCATTAAGTCTGCTGTGACATTTGCTTAATTACATATGTGTGTGTGTGTTTAGACGTTGAGTGTGTGAGGCATCTAAATGAAACATTTCGAAAGTGCAATTTCTTATCTTTTTCGTGCTTCACTAATTGTAAGTATTTTTTTTAAAGAACTTTTATACATTTATAAAGGAATGTTATAAAAGAAATTTAAAAATATATGTAAAATGTTAGATAAGATTTATTAGTGTAACTTTCTAGATTAAGTACGAAAACAAAATGCCAATTTAAATACAAAACTTCCATAATCGAGTTCCATTTTATTAGACATTAATTTTATGAATGAGTGTTTATATGAGAAGAGTTTATGGTTTGTGAAAGACTAAAAGTCAAGGGATTCAGATATGTGTAAAAAATATCTGAAAAATTTCATGTATCTCATGGCAGATCCTAATAGAGAAAAGTAAAATTAAAGTATCAAAAGTTGCACAGATTCATCAACACTTTGAAAATACTTTCTATAACTTTCCTTTTGGAATTTTTGGGCACTTCTTCTTCTTTAAATACTTTAAGAATAGCTGCATACTAAACTATGAATTGCCAATTGGAGCATACAGCCGATTTCCACAGGTCGTATCTTTCATACCCGACTTTAGTTGGTCTTCCCTTTTCACGTTATTAGCCTTGGCCTTTTGGCATCAGTAAGCGCTTTCAATATAGAAAATTAAATTTTAAAATAGATTTTAGTCATAGGCTGCAACCAACTAAATGCTGGCGTGCTCTGCTTCTTCTTCTGTGCAGGCAAACACGTTCCTACCGAAAAATGGGGCCGTGCAAAGGGACCTGACGAGCAAATCATTCACAACTTCACATGCTCCTTAAATATGAATAAACACATTAAAATAGTGAATGGGTGGTGCAGGTCTAGTTTGGGTGGAGGGCAGTAAATGTTATTGCCTATGCACCTATATTTATGCTCATATGTGTATGTGCTGTAGCAACAGTCGGCCAAGCAGCAGCAGTAGCAGCAGCAACAGGAAAAAAGTAGTTAAAAATTGCACATGCAGAACATTTCTGTAAATTGAGGAAATAAACCATTAGGCCGGATACGGATACGGATGCAGCACTGAAGCAAGCAGGCAGGCAGACAGGCAGACAAGCAGGAAAAGAATATTAAAAAGGCTTAACTGGGCAATTTTGCAAAAGATTACAAACACATACACACACACACACATATACACGGCTAAAGTTAAAATTGTGCATATGAATGTGCAGAGCCAGTGAGCAGCATTGCATATGTCAAGGATTTGTGGGCAGAGAAGTGCGCTAAAGGATTAGCAGCGGAAAAGTGGCTGCCAGCAAAAAGAGAATTTGTAATTGTTGGAAGTTCAGAAATTGATAGAATTGCAAGTAATTTGCAATTGAGTGCTTACCTAGGCTTTTCAGCAGATACTTTTTTTGAAAAGGATTAGGTACTAAGTACTTAAAAAAATTTCGAAAATTTTCGCTTCAGCTTTGTCAAAAACAGTACATTTTCTTTGATGACAAAAATGACAAATGCTGTTGAGACATTTTTTGAAATATTTCTTAAAAGGTTTCAACTAGTTTTAGGCAATATCAAAACTGTAAAATTTTTGAGAAATTTTGTTTTTTTCTTGCATTTTAATTTTTGAGTGTTACTTTTTATCTTTTATAGTAATTTGCAGTTCTATTAAATAATTTTTAGTAAACAGCAAAATCATACAAGCTGAGAAAGTCATTTCAATGCTGGGGAAAATGAAAAGCGGCAGGTGTTTGTCGAAAAAAAGGAGGACGAGGTATTGCAGAAATTTATGCCATACTTTGACATATGAGCGTATAAGTGTGCTTGTATGGTTGCAAGTGTGTGTGGGTGCTTTGAAGGAAATCAAACAACATGGCGGCCATTTGTTGAGAAACTTCAATTTGGAGCTTATTACATTTGAGTGTATATTGAATAGTAGCAGCAGCAACAACAACAGTGGCAGCAGCAGTGACTATGATGGCAGCATTGCGCCGCGCGCCTGCAATCGAGCGCAAAAGTACACAACTTGACACACATACACACACAAACTCGCACACCTTCTTAAGCAGAGGAAGAAAATCGGCAGCAGCAGCAATAGTGGAAATAAGTAGCAGCAGCAATTGCAGCCAGCGATGGATACGTGCAGTCAATACTAAAATTTCTGCTAAGACGAATTTTTATGCGCGCATGCAACAAGATGTGCCACACACTTGCTGCAGTGGCGGCCTCGCAGCGGGCAAGGGGCACCAAGAGAGGAACAAGAGTGCTTGTAGCTGAGCTGCATGGCTGCACTAAGCTGCAACAGCTGCGCTTACCAAGCAATCGCGCTGGGTGCATTGAAATTTATAAGCAGAGACTGGTGGCTTGCTTCCTGCATGTAACATGTGGCATGTGTCATGTTGCTGGCGCGCTACAAGCTCCCACTGCAGCTGGCTTTTGATATGGGAAAACTATTTTATTAGTAATAAATTTTTTTCTCAATTTATATATTATTTTTTGCTTGTGTATTGACAAATGCTGTTTGGGCAGAATTGTTGTTATGGTTGCTATCGAAATTGCTGCATATGTGTGTATGTGTGTGGCTGCTCAAAGGGCAATTCTGCTTTTGGAATTTTTAAATTTTAAGTTGGTTTGTGTAAGTGTAGGCTGAGAGAGGAAGCATGTTCGTCTTTTCGTCCTGGTCCATCTTAATCTTCACACTTCTAAGTATTGTTGTTTTTTAAATTTTCCTGAAAATTCCAGTTTTTTCTATCAATGTATCAATTTTGGTTTACATATCTTTCGTTTTTCTCCTTGCCTATCTATGAATGTCATTTGATCTGCTTCTTTTCACCTTTTTCATGATTGTTTTGCTTTTTCTTACAATCTCTCTGCTCATTTTTTATATATCTCGCTGATACTTCTTCGTTCACCTTTCATCTTCTTCGAATACTACTGCTTCTCTTCTTTTCGAATACTACTTCTTTTTACCCTCTTGCCTTGGCTAGCGCTTTACAATTAGCCCGCTTGAGTCGTATGAGCAACCTTTAATTGCCAGCTTAACTCAAACGTTGCTCTCAATCACGACTGGCAATGCCTTTCAATGACTTTCATCAAGCTTTGGGTTTTGTTTAGCCAATTCATCAAATTATTTCCTACAAGAATTTCATATTTCAATCTACGCTAGTAAATTCAATGTAGCTCATGCCACACGCAGCCTCCCTGGCAACCGGAAACTGGCCTCACCAAATTGTATTTGCAAATTTCCACTAAATTTCCAAATTTTCACATTTCCTTGTGAAAGTAACTATCAACACATTTTTGGCGCAAAGCTAAAATGCCAGAAATTGATTTTGTGGCTTAGCACATTTCAACACACACACACACACACACACACACACGCACATACACAAACACCATTTGGTGACTGCTCTGCTCTCGGGCGGCTTTTATGCATACATTTTGGGTAAAATATTAGCAAATTGTAGCGCATTAAAAATTAATCGCATTTCTGCCCAGGACAAAGCCAAAGCCGATGTGTTTATTGACAATTTTAGCCAAATGAAATTTATAAATAACAAATAAAGCATGCTTTGCGGCGTTTCACATTTTTCAACAGAAGGGAGTGTTGGGTGCTTGATATTTTAGCATACCAATTTTTAAAGGAATGCGCTTTATACCTTTATTCATCTAAAATATTATTCATTACTTTAAATTTGATTTTGCCCAAATATTTGCATAAAATTATTGTGTTTTTTCCAAAATTCTGACTGCTTATTTTGGATGTTTTTGCATTGTTGCTATTTTACAAAACTTTATTTAATCATGAATTGGTTTACATGTTCCAAATTCTTATTTTAGAATAGTTACGAAATTTCAGATACTTTTATACGTTAAAAGAAAAAAAGCTCAGGCTGCTGAAAATGCATCGCTCTAAATTTTTAAAAAAAATTTGCAAATCTTGCCTGCTATTTTTCATATTTCTATAAAAATGTATACAGCGCGAATTTGGGGAGAGGGAGGGGTTGAGCAGGGTCAAATTCGCAGTGAAGCGCTCCTGTGGCGCGTGCGTGTGAATTGCAACAGCTGCTCTGCGTAAATAAATAAATAATAAATTCTGCGCTGTTATTGCATGCAGTTCGAAATCAGCGGGTGAAGAATGGAGATGAGGAGATGTTGTTACATAATTTGTAGCACGTGCCACAAGATAGCATGACACTAAAATATTGTTAAAAGCGCACAATTTTGGCTTTTAAAATTCATACGGAGAAGCATTTCAGTGAATAATTGCAAGTCAAACTATAGTAAACATATTTTTATACAAAATCAAAGTTCAATAAAGAAAGAATCTTAAAAGCAGATTTTTCAAAAATTCACCTCAAAAAATCTTAACAGTTTGACAATGCATAACATGCATACGAAAATGCTCACATGCCGTATGAGCAACATTTAATGCAGTGCAGATGGGCACTCATACGCCCTGTTGTCTCAGTTTGCCAAGCTCTTCATTTAAAATACGATCAATTACAAAGGCAATAAAATCGTAGGCGACCAAAAATTCTAAGTTCAAAAGGTTACATTCATGCGTGCTTGACTTTCCTTTACAACTACAACAAGCACTACAAGCAAAGTGTCCTTTTTGTGGTGGCTGATAATTGTCGGTGTTATACACAATTTATTGTAGTTGTGTGTACAAACACAAACGAACATTGCGTAAATGGTTTTAAATTGGCCGCATACACATACACACACACACGCAGAGAGGCACACGCATACATGCATACATCAAACTAGGTGAAAATTATAGCAGTATGAAAGAAAACACAGCGATTTGAGTTCAAATATTTTTTATTTCCCAATGTTATCCCTCATAACCTCAACACATTTATTGCGCCTCGAAATTATATTATGTTTGTTATGTTTATACTCTATTAAAAGCGCAACATTTTTAAATATAAACTTGTATGTTTCTTATCTTTAGCAGCAATAGCATTATAAAACACGAAGCAGTGTTTTCATTAACTAACCGGCCTTTTTGGTAGCAAGGATTAGTGCGCTCAGAGCTTAGTAGCTTGATCGCTTGCCATTTTTTACGTCAAATTACATTAATGTACATCCCTTTTGTTAGTATCCTACAAAAAAAAATCGGAATTGTATTCTTATAATTAATTATAATAAATAATTAAATCTGAATTTTTTGAACAGTTTTTCCTACTCGGGATTTCACATTTATCTGTTCTTTCTGATTATCTAAACTTCAATGCGGCCATCTATCTCTGTGCGTGTATACATGTGATATAATTATTTGAAAATTTAAATTCATGAGAAATGACAATACTTAGTTGTCTATTTCTGTTCTGAAACAAAGCAATTTTAAGTGTACAACAACAAAGAATTAGAATTATTGCTCACATGGGCAGGTCATATAGCTATTTCGGTTTTTGCCAGAAAACCTCATCAGTGACTTTTAATGTGAATTCTAATAATTTCTAAACGACTAATTACTCGAAATAGAAGCATTATCGGTAAAGTCTGTGAAACGTAGGAGTTGAACCATGAACCTATGACGTAGTAAGCGAATGTGCTAACCATCACACCATCGGACTGGACGACTCTGCGCTGACAAACATCACAGTTACCTGCTGTCTATATCAAACGCATAGTGTTTGTTGTTATTGTACACTGTCTAATGCAATTGTTTTTGCCTTACTTGAGAGCTCCGTCGGAGCACATACTTGAGGCAAATGAATGTATCAGTTTTTGTTTCTGTAAGAACATTTCTTCGTTTTTACATTATGTTTACTTTCTGATGACCTGCCCATGTGAGCAATAATTCTAATTCTTTGTTGTTGTACACTTAAAATTGCTTTGTTTCAGAACAGAAATAGACAACTAAGTATTGTCATTTCTCTTTGGCAAGTCAGTCCGAATAAAAACTATTCTTTCTAAAATTCAAGCTGCCGAATAAACATAAACTCGTATAATTTAAATTCATTTTAAAATTAGCTTGTAAGTTTTTCTTATGTTAAACAAGTAAGTATAACTAAGTATGTGGTTTGATGGTTCACTCTCGACGGACTCCAACCAGTTAGATTAGGGCGGTGAGCAACAGAACCAAGAGAAAGATAAGAGATGATAGTGAAGAAAGGTGATATGAAAGTCACTTATACGTGTTATAATGGAGTAGGGATATTAAATTTTCGGTTCATTATAAGCAACTCTTCACACTTATATCCACATCAATAAAACACCAAAAAAATATTTAAATAAATTACGGTCACTTTACTAATTTTAATATAAAACCGCTATGCTATTATTTTGCACGCAGCTGTACAGCATATTCCAGCATATTCATATACAATCAGCTGTATGCAAGTAATAATTTCATACAAAAAACATTTACACACACTTGAAAAGCTGCATGTAAGATGAAGCAGCAGCAAGGGGTGGTCTCGGATAGTCATCTGTGCAGGAAGGAGCAGCAGCCGCCATTTCCACTTTTTCCTTTTCTCTTTCCCTTTGTTTTTGTAAATTTGTAATTCTTTTTGTTTTCTCTGCTATTTCAGCCTAGTTTGATTCTGTTGTTGTGAAAATTATTATTATGCCTGTTGTGGTCTATTTTAGTTGTAGTAGTTGTAGCACACACACACACACTAAAACACTCATATACATTAAGTACATTTCATGCGCCTAAAAGCAGCAGCAGCCGCCGAGCCGTGTCAGGACGAGTCAGAGCGGAGCTGGGTGGAAGTTGTGTTTTTCTGTGCCGCCTCTCGTGTTTTTGTTGCTGCTGCTGCTGCTTGCCACTTTGTAGCAATTTTGGCGCTAGCAAGAGCACACGACATGGCGCTTGTTATTGTTGTTGTTATTATTGTTGTTATTTTTGTTAGTTGCTTGCATGTTTATCTTGCATTATTTGTTGTTGTTAGTACATACAGAGCAAGTTGTTGGCATTGCTGTTGCTGTTGCCGTTAGATGTGTGTGTGTGTATTTTGTTTCCCCCTAAATCATGGCGTGATAATTTCTTGTAAATGCCCAAGTTTTCACACACTCGCACGAGCACACACACTCACACGCACAGTGAGAGTTTCGCTCTTTTTATAGCTTTTTTCGTGCTTGCATGTTGTGCTGTTAACATTGTGTTTGTTGTTGCTGTTGTGGACAAGTTTTGGCAACAAAATTGAGGGAAATTATTTTAAATTGCTACTAAATGCTTAAATTTACAAGTTTTTTCAGCAGTTTCGAGATAGTGATCATGTTCTGAAAGGTGTGACGCGGCGTATGAGTAGCAAGTGGCGTGCACTTTAATTAATGACGAAATAAAATTAATATAATAAATTGAGCTTAGAATTACATTTCGCATGTATTCTGTAATTCAATTACCACTTCACGGGTTTTCACCGACAGAGTAATACCCTACACCAAGTAACTGAGTGGGGTGATAATGCTCTGAAAATAATGAAATTACTGGTGCACTAAATTTACCGCCTACATAGTGGGCGGGCCATGTCCATTTTTTAAATTTAAAGATATTTTTACCCGCAGTGAAGTAACAAAATATGGACAATCTCGTGTATATTTTATGGAAGTTAAGAGGATTTTGCTTTTACCGCTTATATAGTGGGCGGCCCACGCCCAGTTTTTTTAGGGCATGTAGGCCCAATATCAGAACTTGACTACCAAATATAATTTCTATAGGTTTGCACTTACTCAATTAAGATCCACTTTACCGAACAAAATGTTCTGCCTTTATAGTGGGCGGACCGCGCCCATTCTTTCGAATGACTTAGAGGGTACACATCTTAACATAAATATCAGAGATCATTCCTTTCAATTAAGAATTAGACCAATTATAGCAATTTTTCCGAAAAAATTCCGAGATAGTGGGACTTACAAGCCCATTGTGGGTGTGTCCATCAACCGATTTGGCTAACCTCGGAACTTAAACTAAGTTAAGATCCACTGAGTCAGTGTGCAAAATTTGGTTCAAATCGGACAACTCCTTCTTTTTCTCCAGCGACCACGGACAGAAGACAGACGGACAACCGGAAAGTGATTCTGATCATTTCTATATGCTTATGTCTATACCTAGGGCGGCTCCTGATTACTGCGATACAATTTTCGCACAAAGTTTTTATACCCTATTACCATAGGTGTAGGGTATAAATATTCTAATGGAATATCCCAAAATCTGCTGCATAAAATTTTCAAGCAAATAAATCAATGTAAAGTCCTTAAGATGAAAGAATTTACTTTATCACTTCAGCAGATATTTCAAGATCAATGTCTTAGCATACTTTAAGGTGCTGAAAATTATAAAATATTAGTATTTATATTCGCCGCGGTGGCTCAGTGGTCTAAGTGCTTGAACGCTGACGCGGAGGACCTGGGTTCAACTCCCGGTCCGGTAACATCTAATAAAAAGAAAATTTGTTTTTAAATTGTTTCTTTGCGCAGCGCCACTTCTCACGGTGAATAGGCAATTCTCCGAGAATAATCTTTGCCATGAAAAGCTTCTCAAACCCGTTCGGATTCGGTAAAGTAGGTCCCGTTAACTTGTCCAAAAATATAACAAGCACACACAAGTTAATGCGAGAAAGCTAAGCCTAAGCCTAAGCCCACACGGGCTGTTGTGCCAGTCAATTATTAATTATTATTATTATATTTGTAATCACATTATCACAACAGAATTCAACTTTTAGGAATTGAAGCTTAAAAGAACTGTAGTCTAGGCTGGAAAATATTTTAGTCATAAACCAATTCAGTTATAGGACGTGTTATAATTTAATCAGCCACGCAGGCAGAAATTATAGCATACTTTTAGGCACTGAAAAATCACTTCATTTTCGAAGTGTGCAACTTGCACGTGCCGGCAGATTTGGTCACGCCTTATAAATGCTGTCAAAGAAATTTCTCAACAAGCCGCTGCAGCGCCGAACCGACAGAGACGTACGCCTAAAAGTTTGCAATGAAATTTCTTTTCTTTTTTATAAGCTTTTATTTTTATTTACTAGCACTTGTTAAGCAGTGGCATTTTCTGCTGCGGAGCTCGCTATTGATTGCATTAAAATGCATTTGCAGCAGAGAACAGCCAGAGAACGGAAGTAGACAAGAAAAGCGAGGGAAAGAAGAAGAGGAAGAGACGAAAGCAGCGAAGAACATGTTTGCATGCTGAAAACGATCGCGGTTGAAGAAAAATTGCACGGGCACTTTTGTTATGCAAAGCACGGCCTATTGCCGGCGGCAGTAGCAGGGGGGGGGGGGGGGGGGGTTCCAAGGATGTGCACAGCGCGGTTAAGAAAAGCAGCAGATAAATCCATTACGAACGCACGTTTGCACACACAAAAGCGCAATTTTATTTGTTTTCCCTCTCCCGCCCGCCCGCTTGTTCCTTTGCCCTGCCATACTATGCCTTGGTAGTCGCTGCTCATGCTCGTCGCTGTGTGTTTTTGTTGTGCTCGATTATTAGCGGTTAAATTCAACAAAGCGGAAACAGATGCAGCACCGGAAACGGAAGTGCACGGGACACAAACAGTGCAGGATTTTAAGAAATTTGCATGCGTCTTGCCTGCACAAATTAATAAGAAACGGCAAGCTTGCAAAAACCGGCAAAAAGAAAATGCAAATTATAAGGCGAATCCTTGTGGCTGCATACAAAAGGCGAGGCCATAGAGAAGTGCTTGAGCATCGCTGCAGGTAGACACATAAAAGCAGCGCACTTGAATGGTTTGGCTTTCCTTTCTTTTGTGGCTGAGCCGCGCAACAGTTCGAAAGTTTGCCTGCCGTCTTTTGTGGCGGCGACTGTCCAAAGAAATGAATTGCCATTGTTGGGCAAACATCTCGAGAATGCACAAAGCAGCTCGCAGGAAGAGCTCGAGTTTAAAATAATTAAAATTCCCGCTGTTGTGCAGAAGTTTTAAACCAATTTTAAATGTATTGTATTTTAATTAATATTGCGCATACGGCAAGCTAAATAAATTGCCTGGCAGAAATCGCTACCCACAAAAAATGAGCTGTGAAATAATGCTGTTGCAATATATACAGCAACAGCAACAAAAATAGTAATCACTACATGTAACCACAATTTAATTAGATAAACATGAGTCAGAAAGCGTAAAATTCCAATTAACCCTTACACTATGCACTGGGACAATCAAACCTTAGAGCAAAGATTATTCGAATTTAAAATGAAAGGTTTGTTGGATTTCAGCGGAGCTTTGAAGAGCAACTTGAGCAATATTTTGCATTTAATTTAGGAGCAAAGCTTGTATCAAATGGGCTTAAATTTTGTCTGAGCTTTCTTTCCGGAGAAGCTTCTTTATCATGGCAAAATATACTCTCGAAGGGTTATAAACTAGCTCACGAGAGACGGCGCCGCGTGCAGATGTTGTGAGTCGGCTGCGATTTGAACCAACGACTCCACGCATCAGGCACCGAACACTTGTCCACTGACCCACTGCGGATATTTTTTTACAATAAGAAAATTCGTATGCACAGTTCCTTGGGAGAATTCCTAAAAATATTTTTTAGAGACATTTTTGGAAATTTGAAACATTTTTTTAAAACATTTTTGAAGAAATTTTATGAAAATACAAGATTTTTTATTATAGTTTTTATCAAGAACAATTGTATTGAAATCTAATTTTTTCAATCTATTTTTTTATAGAAAATTTGTTTGGAAGAAAATTTTCGAAAAGATTTTTGGTCTGAAATGATTTTTTCGCAAAATTGTTTTAAAGAAAAATTTGTTGAAGGAATATTTTTTTGGGAAATAATTTTGGAAAGTAATTTTTTAAGGGCAGCCATTAAATAAAACTTGTTTGAAGTACATTTTTTGTGAAAAAAGTTCTACCTAGAAAAACTTGGTTAATAATATTTTGTGGAAAAATATTTTAAGTCATAATCTTATTTTCATTTCATAAAGACTGGAAGAAAATTTTTTCAAGGAATTCTTTGAGAACATACATACATATAATGCAATACATATTTTTATGGGCATCGAAGAAGCTTCTTTTAGATCGGTAGAATGAAAGTTTACCTAAATTAAATTTGAAATGACTTATTTTTGTTTAAAATATTTGGAAAAATGTTTTTTCTGAGATGTTTTTTTAGATCACTTGAGGCTGTTGATTTTTTTTATATGAGTACTCTGGGGCTCAAGCTGCTTAATTGATAAATATGACAAAAATAAGCAGATTTTGAGAAAAGAAGATCAAATTTGATTTCAATATTTTTATTTGAATTATATTAACAATTTGTTCGTACCTTTGAAAATTTCCTAACTACATATAAGGAATAACTATGAAAATGCAAATACAAAAATGTACACTTCACATCGCAAGGATTAAGCTTGTCATTTGTCTATACACACATACATACATACAACAACATAAAAGCCTATGTATAATTATTTGCCTAAAATATGCGCAGCACAGCCCGCTGCTCCTCAATATTTGCCTTGCATTAGAAAAGTTAAAATAATTGTTGGTTTGACAAATTTCTGCGGTTCACCAGCCGCGAAATTCGGTTTATCTGCGGTTGTGCGATTTGAATAGCAATGTCCCAGCTTTGCACGTGTAAATAATGTAGCAGCATTTAAGGCGCCTAATGCCGATTTTCGAACTAATTATTTTTGTTGCTAATTGCCATAGCTGAAATGCAATTTTATTTAGGCTGACATTTTAAAGTTGCTGCTCATTCGTGGTGTTGGCCCCGCTCATTAAAAGCGATTACAGCTCATTAAGGCATGCATGCTGACACACACACACACACACACACATACACTCCTTGAGCGCTGCATTGAATGATAAACATGCTGAGTCGGCTGCAAGGCAAAGGAGGAAGGAGAGTAAAGACATAGGCAGCGAGCCTGACTGCCTGCCAAATGTGCTGCCTTTTGTACAGCAGCAATTTTTTGCTTGTTGCTGCTGCCTGCCAAAACGCATATAACCACAGGCGGCATGCAATTGTGTTACACTCACACTCACACACACACACATGCAAAAGAAGGGCAACACGCTGGCGCGGCTCCAAAGATAAGCAACAATTTGCGCAGCGCCGCTGCTGCCATACCTTACTAACTTGGCCAAGCTTGTTAAATTGTTTACGCTTTTTTACGCATGTATGCGTGGCATATTAAATTGTGTGCACAGCGGCAGCAGCAACAAACAAGCTTTCGAATGTCGCGCGACACATGAGCAGCAGCAGCAGACAATAGCTGCAGCTCCTCGCTCAAGTGCAACAAATTGTTGGCAGCTTGTTGGGTTTGGCAGCAACTGTCACGGGGCTTGGCAAAGCATTGACGGCCTTTTCAATGGCATAAAGAGGAGAAAAAAGGCAAAGAAGCTGCTGCCGGCACTCACAAGCTGGATTTATGCCCTACGGAAATAGGTCCTTATGATAGCAGTGGAAACGAAAGCTGCTACTGTCTTTGGCAGCGCTTTTGCCGCGATGAGAAATTCTCAAGCGTTTTATGAAATTTTTGATATTGAATTTGATTGTGAACTTGTGAAAACTATAATTTTAGTAACTATTTCTCTATAAATAAAATTATTCTATTCTCTTGTAAACATTTCTTTATGCGCTTAAGTTCGTAAGGATAACTCCCCAGCTAATATTTCTGCCATATTTACAAGTACAAAATAAATTGCGAGCTGGATATAGAAAATTTAAATGAAAAGCCTCTGGGAATTTCTTTTCTTTGAGAGAGTGGTAGTGGCGTCAGGAGGTTTATAACATTTTCTAGCTCGTGCCAGAATATTAAGAAATTGAATATTGCTGTATATGTACTCAGATATCTGAAGATACATTAACCAAGAAACATCTATATATATATATTAGATATATAAAAGCAAGTCGGTTTTGTTAGAACGTTTATAAGTCAAGAACGGCTACACCGATTTTTATGATCTTTGATTTTTTGGATTTGTCTCTTCCCCAAATAGCAGAATAGCGGATTCGGCAAGAGGGCGTGGCACCGCCCATACAAACCAAAATGGTTATATCGAATAGCTTTGGAACTAAAAGTCGTGCAACATTGAAATTCCGTATGCAGTCGCCTCTTGGATGCGTCGTCCCATTGGTAAAATTTTATGGGCGTAGAATATGGGGCGTGGCACCAACAGTCAAAAAAATTCCTAATCAAATGTTATTTGAACACTTTTTTGATCGAAGATGGGTATGTATGTATATTCAAAGGGTTTATCAAGTGATATTTACTATTTTTGCCCTAACCCTTTGCGACCCACCGAAACTTTTTGCTGCTGTTTCTACAAAATGCAAATTTATAACGAAAGTCGTTTTTATTCGTAGAAAATATGCTTTTTTGAATTTTTCGAGAATTTTTTTTTTTCGATAAAGGACCTAACACAATTGTGTAACTTGGGTCATTAGCTCAAAAAAAAACTGTTTGGAAATTTTTTTCCTATAATGTTTAATTGAGAAATAATATTGAAATACATAATATATGGCTAAATAGAATGCAATGAATTCATTTTGTTTATAAAATTAAGATAGTGAGGTCGAATTAACAATAAAAATTCATTTTTACATTACATAATATGCTCTAAAACAGTCTTAATCCTTTGTTGGGCACAACTGAATTTTACACTTTTGTCATCATGCCTTTGAACGGCTTTGGCATCCTGAATTGCGGCATCTCTAAGCAGTAACTTCGACGAATTCAGGCCACTGATCGTATCTATCGTACCTTATATCGTCTTCTTCCACTTCCGTGATACCCCACAGACAGCTCTTAATTCTCGACTTTATCGGTAATACTCTAACATCTGGTCTGCTATGTCCAGGAAATGTACCAGGTCTCTGAAATCTCGACTATCAGTCCCTCCGGAGTTGGACAAACAAGATTTTTCAATCCAACAGGACGAGGTTTTAGTCTGATAACTGATAACGCCTCGAAGCTATCATAGTTGAACAAACGGTACACTGCCTTGTATAAGCGCATGCACATAGGATGGGGATAACGAACGATGAAAGCTGCAGGAAATGCAAAGTAGCGGGCAGCAGGGAGACCTTGGAAGACATACTGTGCTCCCGTCATCGCTAGAACTCGTCTGACTTGCTTAGGAGCGCCTGTCTCTCCAGGGCTTGAAAGGGCTTGAACAGATCTCGAAACTAGGTATCAGGCCTCCCTGGAAATTTGTGAAACACACCCAAGTTCTGACAGATCATTACTTTGACCATACCTAAACGGAACTCCAACTGGCATCGCTAAGGACCCAACAGATTCCATTCATGGCCTTTTTAGGCAGCCAGCTTAACCTAACCTAACCTTACGCCTCGAATATTCTTCTTCGGCATGGTCATCGGAGAAAAATTGAACGTCTGAATTTTCGAGGAACTTCAAGGACATATTTACGATCATCAGATCGGGAAAAATCGATTTTCTTGCCTAGATGTTTATTAGATGTCACAATTGTGAGCTTGCATACATTTTGCTACTTATGCCCAGACAACACAATTGTGTTATCTGATTTTTAAGAAGAATTAACTAACGTCACATAATTTTTAGGGACTTAAAATTATCATGAGCTTTTAAAATGTCCTTTAATCTATTAGTAAGCAAAAGCTGATTTGAAAACTTCACTATTAATAGAAATTAGTTGTACTAATAGCTTGCCATGCTTTTGTCATCCACGAGATTAACCACGAAAATGATGCACATTTTCATTCGTATTCAAATTTTCAAAGATTTTGTGGCACACAATAACGGGAAATCGATTGGCGCATAGCCTACTTTTTGAATTTTTCGATTAAAATTTGAATTTTACATTAGAGAATTTTTTTAAGTCACCTAACACAATTGTGTATGCTGGGTCGCAAAGGGCTAATGATATCGAAAAGGATATTTATAGAAAAATTCAATGATCTATTTTATATGCAACGAAACACTTTCAATAAAAATATTTAAACGAAATAGATACGCAGATGGACAAAATTTAAGCAACACGTGATCAATGCATGCACATGCCATTTATTGCTGTTAGTAGCGTGCAAGAGAGCTTGAAATGTCAGGCTTCACAACTCAGCAAGCAAAGAAAGTTTGTAGGAAGCAAACGAAAAACCAGTAAAATTGTTTGAAATTGCTTGCCAAATTGTTTTCTATACAAAAGCACAAATTAGTAGCGCGCTGAATAAACTGACGCTGCTTTGGCATGCACTGGCAAACAAATTGTTGCACTCAGCCACACATACATACCAACCTAACAGCTGCACACACACACACACACATTGTTGTGAAAATGTGTGTGTGATATATGCATGCGCCTTCAACAGTGCTGCCATTCGGCAAAGTCACTCTAGTTGTGGTTTTAATGTGACCGTATAAACACATGCAGATACATATACATATGTGTGTGTACTGTGTGCCACTCACACACAAACATTAACACATTCACAGTAAGTCACAAACGACTACAAATATCCTGTAATTATTTTGCGCATTTTGTTTAGGATTAGCGCCGCGCTTTGTGCATGCTCGAGCAGAGGTACGCGACTGCATAGAATTGACACACACACACAAACACATGCATGATCCTGCCATATTGTTGCGCTTTTCGAGCGTTAGTGCCTGCAATTACGTACGATTTTAATAATTATTTTACTAATGCGCTCATTGTGTCGCTTTGCTTTTGTGGTCGCGGGCAGCGAGCAGCGAGCAACAGCAGCGCACAAAGGACCTCTGCCTGGATTTATTTGAATACACGTGGATACTTAACAAATTTGCAAATTGTATGGATTTTCATTGTTGAGCTGCGCTTTGAATAGCAATTTTTGTGAGCATTTTCAGTTATTTCAAATTATAATGCTCATAGACTTTGAAGCACCACTGAAAGTGTTTATCTTAAGAATATAATTTTTTCATGTTCAACTGCACTACCTCTTCTTGATTGGCCATTAACATCCTGTTAGCGGGTTGCTACCTCCTGACGTAGGGCTTCTCCTTAGGCGCCCTTGCTACGTGAGTAATGACATCCTGCAGAGCCTTAACAGCTCTGTAGGAATACCAAGCTCAGACATTGCGGCGTATAGACAATCCCGTATCGAGCTATCGAAGACAACCTTATAATCCACTGGACTAACAGAAAAAGAAATAAAACATATCGGTTGCTAGTTACTAAAAAGTAGTGCAGATCTGTAATTTTAATACTGGCATCGAAGAACTTTTAATTATTAATTTTTTAATAGTTCCCTCTTGGCAGTAAACTCACCCAGCGGTCGAAGGTCCGTTGTGATGCCTTATGTATAATCCCACTAGATGATGAATACCCAAGGCCTTATGTGTGGGTGAACTATACTATAATCCTAGCGAATCTTGAAATATCCTCTAGAGGAATAGGTACTATTTTTGGCTAGCTAACGAAGAACCGTTTTCCCATGAATCGTAGGCGACGTTCTTGTAGTGCTAGATAGTTACATAGAAGATGCTCAATTGATTCTACTTCTCATTCATCTCTACAACTATTACAGAAGTCACTCCGTGTGATTTGCATTCGGTCAGTCATGATGCCTATGTCCGGAGAGTACCTCGGTTAGTATGCGGATGGAATGTCTATTTACAGCAAGTATGCTCTCAGTTCTTTTTGAGTCTAGTTTGGGCCATAAAGTCCGAGCAATTGCAGTTTGTGGTGTTTGACAACCGGTAATTGGCCATCGTTTCGGATTTAAGCTATATGAGTCGATATGCTTCGCAAATGGGAGTGTGGATGCTGTTATCAGAGTATTGTATGTCCATTTCAGATACATTCCTAGCTAGTTCATCTGTGAGAGCACTCCTTTCTACTCCGCAATGTCCGAGTACCCATCAGAGCTTGATGGTGTGCTGGTGGATGAATTTGAGTGAATTATGGCACTCGTTCACACATTTTGATTTGATAAGTTTCGAGTCTAATGCTTTTATGGCAGCCTGACTATTGACACAGATCCATATCACGGAAGGTTGAATATTTCCTTCGTGGCTGATCTGTCCAGCTTGGTTGACTGCATACATTTCTGCTTGAAAAACACTGGAATAGTCGGAAAGTCTGTTTGACTTATTGATATCCAGATATTCGGAAAAACTCCAGCGCCTGTACCAACCTCCATTTTTGAACCGTCAGTGAAGATGTGAATCTCGTTAGGGCCGATGGTGTTGTTTGATACCCTTTTTCTATAGATAGAATCATAGTTGTATGATTGATGTTAAAGCCGTATCTAGGTACAATGTAGTCGACCAAGCCTGGTAGGCCGTGAGTGTTACCTTGGTCCAGTATTGATAAGAAAAGATGCTGCGCAATTTTAAATGAGCTTATATTATTAAAAATATAAGCCTTTAGTGTTCAAACATAGTAGCTTAAATTTTAATTTAATAAAATGTCCCGACAGTCAGCCTATAGTGCGCAAAAAAGTTTTTCATGGCAGTCGAAAATTGCCTACTTAAAATTTATGCCCAGAAGACATAACTCCGCTGCTTCCTTACGAGTATTGCTCATAAAATTCCAGCCAGCTGGCAGTGTCTGGCGTTTCGGTTGTGTAATTAAGCTGCTTGTAAATATTTAATTAATTTTCGCTTATGATTGTAAGCGGCTTTTTGGCCTGGAAATAGCCTCAGCTACAGCAACAAAAATCGCAAACTTTATGCTATTTGCACAACATTCAGCAGACCTGAATATGCTTGAGTCAATAGAGAGGGGCGTGGGCGGCATACCCCTTCCGTTTTGGAGAGAGCATAACACAAAAGCTCACTGCAAATATTTATAAATTCAAATTTCAAGTATTGTTGGCTTTGCAAAACTGCCAACTTTTATTTAAAGGCTGAAACAATAACATTGGCCGCTCCGTCCTCTCTGCCCGGTTTACGAGGATCTTTTGGGGCTGCGCGTGCACTATGGCCAAAAGCAAGCCAACAAACAAACAAGCAAACGCCCGAAAGTGTAAGGCTGCTGTATTGAAGAAGCCGTTTACGGCCAGCAGACATCTCCCTCCCCCTCCCCCGCACTCAGCAGCAAAGTTTCAAGGTCGGTGTACTCTGCCAGCACGCCATAATCCCGTCGGATTTGCCGCTCCAAAACTGAAACTGCAACTAAAACTGAACTTCTAACAAAAACAACAACAACAACAACAGCAACAAAATAATGCTCGGACATGCTCGCTCGCAGCGCTTTTGCTGCCAAAGTTGCTGTGTCGAATAAAACTTTAAGCGGAAGTGCAAATATGCGCGCCGGAAATGAAGGCAAAATATGGTCTAAGATTTGTTGTTGTAGTGGCTGTGGCTCCGTAGCTAATGGGAGTGGGAGTGCGGGCCAGCTTTGGGCAAATTTAAAGTTTTCATAGTCATAGTTGTTTATGACTTCGGCCACATTTAGAAAATGAGCGGTTGCTAATAGGCTTACGCATGTAAGCGCCAAAATAACAAGCGGCTGAAATGAAAGTAAATTAATAATAATGTGCAGTTTTTAAGGTTCCGTTCCACTAAAGGGGGAACACTTATAAGGTCACTTTTATTTTCGGAGGTGTGTATATTAAACGACCTTATTTCAACGTAGAAAGTTGAATTATGTTAGGTCTTCATAACTTAAATATATTTTCACTATAAAAAGTTAAGAAATATTTTCAGAAATATTTAAAAAACATTTTTTTAGAAGGTTTGATCGATAAAAGAATAAAAAGTTTATACCATATTGTGTTGGGTATTGTTAGAAAGTCCTACATCCATAGATTCCAAAAACATTTTTTTCTAATTCATAACTCTAGGTGAATTGGTTTCGAAGATATAACCCAAAATCTTTACAAATTGATGAACAGACAAGAAAACAAGCAAAGAATAGACCGGCAAGAAGAAATGAAATTCAAACGATAAAGAGGGTAGTTCTGGTACAGAACCCTGTTGCCTTAAGCCCGCCTCACACTTGACTGAAGTTTTATAAACTTCCTAGTTAATTTTCTTATATGAGTATTACGAGTATACGATATTGTCTATAAGTCGCGAAATAGTCTGTATGACCGAGTCTCTGGCCTACATATCTTGCTATAAGTTGTGTGTGCTCATTCTCTTTTAGCACAATTTATAAGCAGGCAAAGTGTTGCTGAATGTCTGTAGCTTGCCTTTGCGCTATGCCCAGAGGCGGCACACAACTTGACCGACATCATATTCCACTCATAATGTTAAAGACCATGGATTTTATAATCAACAAAATAAAATTAGTAAAATTGCATTTAATTTAAAAGTTATTAAAAGTTTCGACCTGAAACATAAAATGCGCTCTTTATAAACGAGTTGTTGAAAGACGTTCTTTTCACGAGTGCTTCTTCAGTTGCCTGAAGCGTTTATTTATATCAAAATCTTAACCTACCTAAATACTACCTAAGTACATGGTGCCATACGGCTCCAGTACATATATCTTAAGTGCTATCTACAAAATACCAAGCGATAACTATATTTAGCGTCGTAAAACGTGCTCAACCGACCCTTTCTTAGCGGGAGGTTACTAACAGATAAGAGTGCATCTGCGATACCGATAATCTATTCACACGCTCAATCGACTCTTCCTCAGCGGGAGGTTGCTAACAGGTCAGGGGGCATCTGCTCTTCGTTGTCGCTTGCTGTCACTCCAATCTTTTATGGCTCTTCCCATAAAAGATCGTATGTGCATCAACCGTCAGCGAACCGTATGTGTAATGTCACACTTTCTTCGTCCCTTTCCTGGAAGGACGATCATTTGCCGCGCTTACCGCAATCAGTATTTCTCGGCGAACACTGCCGTTATCGCTAGGTATTTTAATAACTTAACACGAGTACTTTTAATTAATTATAGGTAATGTTATAACTCCCCAACATCCGAATGCCTTATAGCAGCGCATGCACATAGGATGGGAATAGCGAACGACGACAGCTGCAGGATATGGAAAGAAGCGGATAGCAGGGAAACCTTGGAACACATATTGTGCTCCTGCCCCGCCATCGATAGAACTTGTCTGACTTGTTTAGGAGCGCCTGTCATTTGAGCGCTCGAACGGATCTCGAAACTAGGTATCAAGCCTCTTTGGAAATTTATGAAACACACCCGAATTCTGACAGATCATTACTTTAACCATTCCTAAACGGAACTCTAACTGGCATCGCTAAGAACACAACAGGGTCTATGCGTAACCTTTTTAGACAGCCAGCTTGACCTAACCTAAGGTAATTAATGTTACTCATATATATTATTGCATTGTGTTCAGGTAAGTACTTTCATTTTGATTTTTGATTTTGATTTTGCATGAGTGAAAAAAGATAAAATAAGAACGGAAAGTGAAAAGAAAAATTCTTGAAATTTTTCACTCTCTTTAAAATTTGTAAGCTCATAAATAATTTTCTGCAAACTTTTCGACGTTAAGATTTACTTTTGAACAGCAAAAGCTCCCCCAGAAATCTACAAAAGTAGTATGTTGAAATACTCCTGCGCTCCGTTTCACTAGCTCGTACTTATTACAAGCTACTCATACGCCCAGCATGCCACATTACTCATACAAACGAGTCGCTACTTTAGTGCCGATCACTTCAACTTTTACGCTTTATTTTGCTTTACTCATAGACCACTTAAAATTTTCTCCTCTCATTTTTCCCCACTTTGGGTAATACACATGACCTTTATGATGTTCTTCTGCGTTCAGCGCAGGCAACTTTAATTAATCACGCACTTATTGATTACTTTTAATTATACGGCCTTTGTGTGCTGAAGCGTGCGTGCTTACAAGCACGGTCGTACATTGCAGCCACTCATTTACATGCGAATGTGTGTGTGTGTGTGAGCAGGTCCTTATCTTTTGACAGCGCTCCGTGGTGCTATCAGCTGCGAACGTTTAACGGTGCTTTATGGCGCGCCGCAGAGTAAATTTATTAAAAATCTATTAATGCACACACACACTCACTCACATTTGCGCAGACATTGGCGCAGTGGCGCGCCTCATCAAAGAACCATGCTATATAAAGCATGCTTCATAAAAGGATATTATTGCATTAATTTGCCAACACGAGCTACAACAACAACACAAACGAAACACGCTGAGTGGCAGTGCAAATTGGGAATTGTGGCGGACTGAGTCGTAGCTCACATCATGCGCATGTATATAAACTTCAGATAAATGTGAGAAGTTTCATATGGCATATAAGAATATTTGTGTTTAAAATTATAGCATTATATATAGCTGAATTGCAAAATGTTTAACTTGAAATTGAGCTTAATAAAAAAATGTTGCTACCTGCTATTTTATGCTTATCTTTTATATTGTTCAATAAATGTGGGAATAGGAATCGGACAAAGGACCACCCGTAGTGGACAAACATAATGAATACAACTCTAACTTAAACTGGACTAAACAACATAATGAATGTGACGAACAGACAGCGTAGAGTTAGTTGCAGTGAAGCTCTCGTCGAGCAAAGTACGGCTCGTTAAAGCAATGTAGGTACTTACTCATAACTAACAATTTTAATAAATGTAATACTTTTATAATAATTAAAACAATAAACAAACAAAATTTATAATAACCACATAAATTGCTATTTTTTTGCATGTAGGGGTATATTTTAGCGTGTGATTGCTAAAAAATAGAGGAAAACATTTCCAATTTCAATTAATACGTGCAAAACAGGCTGTTATCCTTGCGGCAGCAGGCCGAGTGGGCAGAGGGCGTATGTAGCGGAGCGCGTTGGTTGTAGGGCGACGGAGTAACGGCGGCAGGCTGGCAGACAGGCTTAACTGCCGCTCAAAGCGGCACTTCAAAATGTATTTCGCATATAAATTTTGCACACACTCACACACACACACCAGTCACTCTGCCTTTGCCTGCTCTCTCTGTTTCTCTGTTGCTTTGTTCATGCCCGCTATCTACATACTGCCCCCCCTCAAATTGAAATTGAAATGTGAAGGCACAACAGCATCTTTATTCTGCCTGCCACTGCGAGGCAACGTAAAGCACGTTCGCTGGTACATGTATTTGCTACACACACACTTAGTTATATATGCTCAGTTACACCTACACTCATGCACACAATCACAATAAACTTTCGACAGCGCAGCGTATTTTAGGCATTTCGAAAATTTTGTCAAGCGCGCGCCACAAGCGGCCTTAGCGACCAAGCCAGCTGCTCGACTGCTGCCTCAGCCAGGCCCCAGTGCCCAGTCCCAGCTCCGTCTCCATGCACACACACACTGGCAGGATGGATTTGCATTTGTTTTATGTCAGAGCAAGGGAGAAGAAGTTTAGTCGACGTTAAGCCTCAAATTGACATGCGACCTCTTCTGCTGCCGTTGCACTCGTAGTAAAGGATAATCGAAACCGATTCGAGTTTTCTAGTTAACCGTTTCGAACACTAATATATTGTATAAAAAAATGTATTTATACCAACAAAGGTTAAACGGCTTCGAGTACATGAGAGTACATTCAAATTAATTGTTCGATTCGAGTATTAAAAAAATGTATAAGAAGCCGGTTTAAATAATAGTAATAATGATTACCCGCTGAAAAGTGCAGTTTTCGATGCTTCGAATCGCTGTTGATCTGTTGATGATTTTGACATGTAGGACGACGAGTTGTCGGCGCACTTTTGTAAAAGTGCATTGCTCAGACGTTCCAAAGGCTTCAACACATGCGGAAATCCTTTCTCATAGACAGTGAGCTGAAGGAAGTGGAACTGTATACGGTCTTGCGTTTGACAGCTCTAGGCTTATGTTTACAATGGGCCCGAGCACCTAAGTATCTGGCACCACCTAACCTTAAATAAATGATAGAGAATGTCTTTTGAAAATCGACTAATTGGTAAAAAAACGTTTAAACAGGTTGAGTAGTTTAAATCGATTTTTGAAGAAAAAGAAAAATATAGAAAACCCGGATAAACCGGTTGAATCGGTTAATACTTCTTTTGAAGAAATAAACAATGGGAAACCCGTTAAACATGTTAAACCGTGTAAAAACTATGCTATTCAAAGGCAGCTTGTTTTGGAAAATCACATTTATTCGGACTGTGCGAAAACCGGTTTCATATACGGGCAAATAGTTGAGTACTTCACACACACAAGCACAAGCATTCGCATACACAAATTTACCCGCACTACCGCCCACGTTGCCAGCTTCCGCTTGTCCAACATTTGCGCTTCCAGCAAAATCTGCTGCGCTCAACTGGGCTCAGTGTTGCTCGGCTCGGCTCTGTGCAGTGCTCAGCTACTCGTTCTCAGCCCCTCAGCGCTGCCTGCTCTTCTAGCCCTCGCCAGCTTAGAGCCTTTTCGTGCCTTACTGTGGGGCTGTGTCGAATTTGGCACTTAGCCAACTGAATTTTCGGGCATAAAATACCAAATACGCCACGATTAGAGCTTGTGAAGGCGAAAGAGTGGATGCGGAGGAGGGGAAGGGGGGCTTGCGTGGCTTTGCTTGTAGTTGTATTTGTCGTAAGTGTTTCGAGCCTGCACAAATGCAATTCGATGTGATGTGTGCGATCAAATATTATTACGAGCTGCAGTTAAAGCCATAAGCGAGCGGCAGGCAGGCAGGCAGGACGAGGCAGCAGATGTAACAGCAGCGGGGAGCCGAGCGTAGAGTCAGGCAAATAGCAGCAGCAAACTCAGCCTATTTATTATGTAGGCTGGAAAAAGTGTGCAACAGCAGACAAGGCAGAGTGAATGATTGGCGGGTGGTGCTAGAGGGGAGAGAGGGGGGAAAGTAAGTGCGCAAGCAGTCAGTGCAGGGCAGCGGCGGGGGGTGAATAGCATTTTCGTAATATTTTTCAAATGCAACGAAGCACAAACGGGTAAACAAGCGCATGCACAGTTGAAATTGAAGTGTTTGAATTTGCTTTGGTTGTTTTTGCTTTTTTTTTGGGTATATGTGACACAACAAAAACAACAACTGAAAATACAACAAACACAATGGCAATGCAATATCAAGTTATAGAAATGCAAGAACAACAAGACGCCGAGCAAGAAAAATGGTAAATTGCTTTTGAAGTGTGTGGTGCGCGGCTGAGGAATATGAGGCAAATGAAATTGCAAACAAACAGCAGCAAGGAATAAATCGAAAAATACAAATAAAAACAAAAGGAAAAATTGCAATTGCGATTGCTCATATGACATGTCGCACAAGGCAAATAATATTGGTAGCTCTTTCGATGTGCAGTGCATGCTTAAGTGTGAGTGTGTGAGTGTGAGAGAGTGTGTATCGCAGGATTAGCTGAAATTAATTTAGCTTAAAGTGTGTGCGTGCTTTTAGAAAATGGAAATTTGGCACATTTCAATTGCGCATACGACGTGTCTGCCGGAAGCAGCGGAGACTTAATGCTTTGCAGAATTATATGCAGAAATTGTTTGAGTGGTTTGAAGTGTGTATGTGTGAGCTGTAGAAGTGTTTGAATGGCGGCCTACTTTCTTGTAGTTTGCCTACTTTGTTTGTAGTGTGACTTGATATTGCTCATACGTCGGAGTATCACAAAAGTAATGCTTGATAAGAGCATTTCGTTGTTGTAGATTTTTAGATACAAAATATTTTTATTTATTTTTTTGGAAATTTGCTGATTTTGCATTTGAAAGATAAAGAAATCAAGTGAGTGAAAGGTTTGCTTCGACTGTAAGGCAAAAGCTAACAAATTATTGAACTATTTCTTTCAAAATTGTTTAAAATAAAAAATGGTGACTTTTTGATTGTAATTTTCGACTTTTCAATTATAATATTAAACTTTCTGTTTGAGATAAAAGAAGTTTTTTTTTTGAAATTTTAATATTTTTGAAAACGTTCGAACTTCTATTCCAACTTTTGCACATCATTTTCTTAAATTTTCATTCATTATTGAAATTTCTTGAAACTCTTTCACAAATTATAAGAGGCCAGTGTGAAATCAATACACAACTAGGGCAAATTATATTCTTGAAAAGCAATTTTCAAAAAGTTTTAAAATTTGTTTTCAACAAAATGTATGAATAATTTCCCTTATCAACTTCAAAGTATTTTAATCATGCTTTTGAGGGAATGTTGAATGAGAATGTTCAAGTTTCTGTTTTATTTTCTTAAATTTTAATTTGTTATCGATATTTGTTGAAAATCTTTCACAAGCTATAAGAGGAGAGTGTCAAAACAGAGAGCTCCAAAAAACGGAAGCAAGTTTTCATACTTGCTTTCATCAATTTGTATGAATAATTTCTCCTAGCACCCTTGAAGCGTTTTAGTCAGTCAACCTTTTTTGCGGAAAACTTAAAAGCACATCATTTTCTTTTGTTCTTTTGAATGCCGTCAAATTAGTTGCATATGCCATTTTTCACAACTTTCCAACGTCTGTGGCTCATTATTAAAATTCACACACAAATTAAAATTTCATTAGCTCGCCTTCGCTTTTTTGCCAGCGGTTTTCGCAGTCTCTGCGATTTGCATTTAATTTTCTTAACACGCACTTTCGCAAAAGTTAACAACTCTTTGAAAATTTAGCGACTTTTATTTTTTTTCTTCTGATACTTTTCTTCCTCCTCTGCTCCTTAATATGCTCAACACATTTGCGAAACTTTCTAAATGAATCTGGCAAAAAGCGGAGCTGTAAAATTTTGAGCGACAGTTTCGCACGCGCCTTCTTCACACCCCCTTCCCCTGCTTTTTCCACTTATTCTTTACCGTTACTATTAACTCGCTCACTGGCGTGCGTCTGTGGTGCAGCTAGTCCGCCAGTAAGCGTCGTGCGCATATCCTGTCTGCCAGTGCGATTTATCATAATAACTTAAAAGTGTCAGGAATGCTGCCAGGAAGGGAAGGAAGGAAGGGAGCGTAAAGCATCTCAGCAAGAGAGACGCACTGACGAAGAGGCTGTTTGTATGTCTCTCTGTCTGTCTATCTGTCTGTCTGTCTGACAGTCAGCAAGGATGTAAGCGAGCCGAACAAGTACAAAATCCGCTAATATGCAAAATAATGTCATAATTAAGGATTTACATACACGCACACACACACACACATACACACACACACACACACACACACACACACACACACACACATACACACACGCCCAGACTAAAATGGAACGCCTCAGAAAGAAAGTTGCGCAGTAGCTGTGAAGCAAGTGCTTGGAGTGGAAGGAGCAGCAGCAGTTCCAACTGCAGCGGCGGCAAGCAGGAAACTTGGACGCACTCTTCTTGCGCACATGCCACAAACGCTTCATTTGCTGTAGAAGTCATAGACAGTGCCGCTTATAGCCAGTGCCGCTCACAGGCAAGGGCCAAGATTAGGCACAGATTAGACGAAATTTTGGTGAATGCTTTTTTATAAGCTTTTTTATGTCCAATTTTTTCCCTATTCTCTTTTCTTATATTTAAATTTTTCTTTGATTGTTTTACTATAAATTTGTACAAATATTTTTTGGCCTATACATTTTACAGCTGTTGCTTTTTCTATAATTTTTAACCTATTTCAATGCATTCTTTTGAATAAAACGACGTTTTCTATTTCTCATTGATTTAACGCCAATCTTTAAAATTATTGTTGTTTGTGTAAGCTATTTTCCACAAATAAAATTAACAGATTTTCTAATGTAAACATTTTTTTATAGATCCTCCTGAACTCAAATACTTCAAGTGGGTTTCTAAATCCTAGTACAATAAGAAAAATATTCCACCTTCGCTTCTTTAAACAATTTCTGCGTCTTTGTTATTTCTCTTGTAAAAGTTGTATACTCGTAGTTCTCTATGGTTTTAAATCTACGCGAATTTTTGTGATTTAGCCCTGGAGCCCCAAGCACCTGATAACGGTACTGTTTAGAGAAGCACCGCTTGCCGCTGGTGACTGTAAGAGGGGTGAAGAGTGCAGTTTATTTTGAGTTGTTGTGCTTTTTGTTTCGTGAGACAAAGGGGTGCAACGAAGAGGGCAAGGGAAGTGTAACAAAGGGCGGGGGGAGGGGGAGTGTAAGGAGAAGGATGTGCTGGCTGCGCATATCAATCTCGCGTGCAACGAAAAGTTGAGCTGGGTACGCCTGTATTTATAAGTGTGGGTGTGTGCGTGCGCCAGGAATGACATCGCGGGCATGAATACTAATTTCACGCTGCAACGCATTGAGGACATTTGCGTACGGGAGTCAACTGCTGGGTGCATAGCAGGCGCCGAAGGGAAGGGGTAGGCGAGCGAAAAGGGGAAGAAATGAATGAAGCACGGAAGAGCTGTGCTGGCAGTTGCAAAGTTTATGCCCTTTTCTTATGAGCCGCTGCGAATTTTGAGTACGTTTGTGTGTGTGTGTTGTTGTTGTTGTCGTTGTCGTTATCGCTGTTGTTGTTGTAGTTGTTGCGCTTGTTGGTGTTTTAGCTGCGGTTGCATTTCCGTTACAGATTAGGCAAAAAACTTCAGTTTGGCAGTTTTACTTGCACCCACAAACCAACACAAACTCACACACACACACACACACACACACACGCATATACTGGTACGCCCTCAACTACTAAATAGCGAAAACTTGCATTTAAATGTGTGTGTGTGTGTGTATATTTGTGTTTGTCGAACATCATGAAAAGTGCATGACAAAAGTTTGACTGCTCAGCGCCGCGACAGTGGAGCAGAAGGCATGGGACGAGGAGGGGACGAGGAGGGGACGAGCAAGACATGCCAGGATGCGCTCGACATTTGTGGTGGCTCCGCTGCAGGCGCAGCATAGCGGTAATTACCGCCTGACAGCAGCTCATGCGCGCACTTTTTGCATGAATCTAAATTAGCGACAAAGTTAATAAAAAAAAATTTGCTGTTGAAATAAAAAAAAGTGCATTAAATTGCTGCTGAATATTTGACAACTTTTGTGGTGTTGTTGTAAACTGCTTTAGGGTCGAGAGAAGGTTAAGGAAGTTCAAAATTTCAATTTACATATTCATACTCTTGAATGTGTGCTTTTATTTGGCTAAAAAGGAGAGCAAATTAGAGACAGGGAGAAATTCTAGTTAATTTAAAGAATGATAATGAAAAAGGAGGAAGAAATAGTGATAAGGATAGAGGTAGAGAGAAAGAGAAATCGGAAGAGAAGAAATAGAGCAAGATCAAAAAGGAAGACGAAGAGGTTATTGAAAAGAATGAGAAAGGCAGAAGACAAGGTACAAAATATGAAAGAAGAAGGAAAAGAGAAATGATAAGGTAGAAGATAGAGTTAGAGCAAGAGTAAGAGAAAGAGCTAGAGAAATATGAAGAGAAAGATGTAGATGTAGGTACACAGGGAGAGTGAAACTATATACATATAAAGAAACTTATGAAGTTTTCTGTTTTTTCACTGCGACTAAAAGTTTTCAAATGACTTTCATTTAACAACATTTAATCTGCCGAAAAACATAAACTTGCATAAAATGACTTTCAATTTTTAAAAGTCTTTCGAGAGAAGAGACGCTTAACTATGACATGGTATTTAAAATGAGCTTTAGCAATTTTTCCGTTATAGGGAAATTCGTTCTTGGCCCCTAACTCTAAATTTCGCCGCGACTATTAGAAATTACTGATTCGAAGTTTTTTCAAATTGTAGGTTTCCCGACCTTTTAATTTTGTAACGTAATATTATTTTCCCTTGATTCATTTTTATAGCGATATTTTATAAATAGTATTCATATGTTTCTTACTGACCAATCAAGATTCATATAATTTAATAGCTCCTCAGTACTGAAATTTTAAGGTTCCATTTAAATGAAGTCAAATAGTATAAAGAATATTTTCAGTGACTTTTTTTTTGGCAAAGAGTTAAACCATTCACCGAAACTGATTTCCCAAACATAGTTTGATACCTGTTTTGCGCGTAACTCATTCTTTTAGTTTCGTTTCTAAAAAATATTTTAAAAAATTTCCTACATGTATCATGTATATACTTTAATCATTTAGCGAAGAATCGAGTTAATTCTGTTAAAGCTCTTCCAATCAGCAAATTTGTCAAATTTCCAAAAAAATACGATTTTATGGCACTTTTGAAATTAATTTTCGTAATTTCCTGCAATTGATTTTGTGCTTACTCTCTAAAAGACACACACACACACACACATACGCTGTGCTCACTCATTTCGCTCGCTTCCGTTTCCGGCTGCTGTCAATTCACTTGTAGCCGCCAGTCGACTCGCCTCGACGAGTCAACTGCAGTGTCTATCGCTCGTTGCTCGTTCGTGCGCCGTTGACATTTGAACATTGTCTGCCAGTCAGAAGTGCAACTGCTGCTGCCAGCGACAGCCCGAGCAACAGCTCAAGCTGCAGCAACAGCACAAGCGCCATTGTTTGCGGCGACAGTTAATGTTGAATGCCTGCTCCGCCATCTTCCCAGTGCATGCGTCCACCTCTTGCCAATGTCCGTCTGACAGCCTGCAAAAAATCAGAGCACTGAGGCTTGAATAGAATGCGCGCTCTAGCGTACTTCTAACAATTCATTCCCTGGCCTTTCCTCCTTTACTGCCGTTCTATTGCTACACTCAAGAAAAATCGTCAGTAATGGAAATAATATCAAGGACTTTTTTGAGAATTGCTTCTATTCTTAGTTAAAGGAAAAACTTTAGCAAATTTTTCAAATTTTTTAGACAACAGTTTTACATGAAATTAGTAAATACTTGCAATTCGTTTAAAGAAATAATAGTACTACTTGATTTAATGAGGAAGTTAATTAATATAACAAAAATGCTAAAGAAAGTATGGACAATATATTAGCACAAATAAAAGACAAAATAATTCGTCTATTTTTTGAGTTATCGTTTAAAAATGTTTTGTTTAGAAAAAGTTAGATTCAATATTTCTTATTAGTTAGTTATTAATTTCGTACTAATTTCGTTTTCATCACTATCACTCAAAAACTTTTTCTAGTTATTTATGCATATTAATTTCTTCTTAGCATTACTAATATTTTTCAGTGTGTGTATGCCAAAGTTTTTCCCTACATGACTGCAGAAAAATGAAAAGTTCGTTGAAACGAATGTCAACTGCCGCACAAGCCAAAATAGAGAAGCATCAAAGCGCATGAGTTGTTTTGGATGATGGAGTGGAAGCGAGAGCTCAGCGAACGGGCCGACGCTTATTTATGAAATTCATAAATAAATAAGCAGCCGGCAAGGACAATAGACCGGCAGCAATATATACTACAGTATACATGAGCAAGCCAAAAAGCGCATTGAACTTGAATTTGAAATTATGAGCGTCTGCATATTTTACGACCTTAAAAAGGAGCCGCATTGTTTGTGGCTGTCGGCGTGATTAAATTTCGCTGCACTGAAATGCTCAAATTAATTTCGCTATTTTTGGAATATTTACATTTTTCAATTAGAACTTTTGTGCTTCATATTTGAAACAAGTTCACGGTTTGTGTGTCAAGTTCAAAGTCTGCTCTTTTTGCGCATTGTTTTTGCCATTTGTATTTTTCAAGTCTACGCTGGTTTTTATTTTACATAAGCGCGGAATTTCTGCTGATAAAAATTTACATGCGTCTTTTACAAACGTCGGCACACTTACGTATATTTTTTTAAATTTTATTTTTATTCATTCATAATTTTTTGTCGCAGCGCTTATCGTTTGGCTGTAGCCTTGAATTACATAAAAAATCTGTAATACTTATTCTCTCTTTCAATTATAAACATTAATATGATAAATTGAAGCAAATTTCCCGTTTACAAAAATAGGTTTTGCCAACTTCTGAAAATTGGATTTACTATTATTTTTCCAAAGGAGGCACTCATCACGAGCAATAAACATTGGATATTCCAAGAATTCAGCATTTCCTTTGGAATATATGAAGATTTAAAATACGTTGTAGTTGTTTTATGAGCAATTCCGGAATTCTACTCAATACATTAATTTCTGAAAACTTGAAATTTTGAATCTTTTAGACTCTTTGATTGCGATATATTTTTACGAAGTTGTTTGTTAAAAGACTTCATATTGTGATATAATTTTTCATAGCTGTTAAATTTCATTCCTTTCAGTGCTTTGAAGCTTTCTCTTGCCCTTTTTGTGGTGGAGAGAATTTTAAGCAATGATTTCTTTGAACAGTTCTGAAGTTCATACATGTCTTCATTAGCTTTAGCATGCTGAAAGGGTAACTTCTTTTCATTGGGCTTCCTTTTCTTTGAGCAGCGTAATGGAAATTCCAAACGGGTTTTTAAAAATTGTATTAAGTGAGTGTGCTTCAGATATGGGATTAAAGCTTCATCGAAAGGTGTTGGTAACCATGAAGTATCCCTTATCAAGCCTGTGAATATTGGCCTATAAGCTACTCAAAACTTTTGTTACCAGTTTTAGCATTTATCATATTATCTTGTTGGAATAAATCCTTTTTTTACAGTGTCACACAAAAATAAAGCAAGTACTTTAAGATTAATAAAATTTTAAAATAAGCATGGAACTAAGTTGTTTTTATTAATTTAGTAAGAAAATAGATTAGTTCTAATAAGAAAACTAAAACTTAACGATATCTTTCATTTTAAATGCATTAGAAGTAACAATATCTTTAAAATTGTTGCGAAAAAACTAAAGCACATATGGAATATATTAACTATAAAATTATGTTTGCCTTATATTTTATGGCGTATCTGTCATTTCTTAGAACAGCCGCACACCTGCGTAGCATGGACTCCACTTAATTACAATCGGCCTCCTTTAGCATAAGTTGTTTCTTTCAATTCGATACTTCTTCTTCTTTTTCGGTGCCAGCTGCTGTTAATGCTAGAAGCTTTTATCACTTTTTGCTCTAACTACGTGCCCCTTTGTACTTTTTTGCTTCGAATTTTAAATTTTGATACAAGAGTTTCATTTTTATTATGGAAATTAAATGCTACTGTATTCATATTTCATAAAAATCTGTAAGCCACTACAGCAATTCTCTACATAAAAGCAGCGATTGCATATTTAAATGAAATAAGTAAACTTAAAATGGTCTAAAAATAAAAGTGAAAACGCCTTGACATACATTGCGACAGCATTTATCACGCCTATAAACACATGCGAATTTTTAATTATAAATACTTTTAAAAATTGCAAAATCCCTGCCTTTATCGTATTGTGCGAATTTTTTACATACTCTCTCGCTTTCCTAGCACTTGAATGCTGCGGGCACGCGCAAACCAAAGCAAGCTGATAAGGTTCAGTTGGCGCGAGTCCTATTGGCGCGAGAGAGTGCGATCATATGGCAACTACGATACGGCTGCTGGTAATGGTGCTTGCGCTGAGCACGATCCCCCAGCGAGGCGTTGGAAGCGTGCAGCTGCTGGAAGTGATAAGCGTGGTGGGAATATCGCAAATGGAAGCTGAGCATTTCTGAAGGCCAGAAATTTGAATTTCGCGCGCTATAAAAGCCGCGAGCAGCGAGTAAGGGTCAACAGTTGCGTTCGCGCTTTGTCGGCTCATTGTTGAAATCGTTTTTCCGGGGAAAAAAAAGTGAAGTGAAGTAGTGAAAAAGTGTTGAAAAAAGGATAACAAGGATAATTGAAAGGCAAAAGGCACTGAAACTGTGTATCCTGTGCAAGGATAACAAGGATAAATAGCTGCAAAGCATAATAATTACTCTTTGTGGGCGCACAATTTCTAGCAAAATATATTAAATTAAAAAAATGTGTGCATGAGTTCAAAGAAAAGTGTGGATTTTTGTTGAAAAAGTATAATAAGAATACTGCCAAAATGGCAATTTGTAGAATTTTTGTGATTTTGTTGTTGTTCTGCAACAACAGTTTTGCTGAGGATGTGGAAATTATGCACGAAAATGAACCATTGTAAGTGATCAAAATGGGTATAAAGCATAAAGGATGTTACGTAGTCCTATAGATATCAAGACGGAAAGGAATAAAAGATTGAAAGATTCAAAGAGCCAGTTAAGAGCTTCTTTGAGAAAAATGTTTAAAAATTGCTATCCTGAATTTTCAGCCCTAATAAAAATACATATATTTGACTAAAAGGTTGACTTATAAGGTCTTCAAAGATATAAATAGAATAATGCCCAACTACTTATGAAAAAATTTTAAGTGTAAAAAGTACAAACTTTGAATTTATAACGTTCATTCCAACTTTGTCAAACGAAATATATATTAAAAGCATTTCTTGCATTTCAAATTATTTTCCACAGCTTTTAGGAGCTATTTTTTAAGTATTGCTGTAAAAGGTTTTTTGTCTCTGCCTATTTCAGATAAGCGGCCCTTTTTAAGAAAAAAATTTAAAATCTTATAAGTTTGTATTTTTCTTCAAAAATTGCAGGTCCTTCAAGAAATAATATCCTTGAAGAGTTTCCTTTGCACCCTTTTGCATAATTTCACATCTCTAGTCCTTTTATTTGCCATATTCTGTTATCTGCTTAAAATAGTTTTGGAACTTACAAGTTTCACATTAATGAGAATTTTCAAGGATACTAATAAATTATGTCTAACTTTAGAAGCATTTTTAATTTGAACAGTCAAAAGTTTTGATATTTTAAGTTTCATTTCAAGTTTATCGAATGAAAAGTTAAAACAAGTTTAAAGAATCAAATTTATGTTTCATATTTTCAAATAGGAATTTTTGAAGGATTACTGTAAAAAGTTTTTGAAATTGCCAATAGTTAATAGCTATAGTGGACATTATCAGGAAATATTTTTGCTACCTTATAAATTAAATTTTTCCTCGAAAAATAAAATCCTACATAATATGCTTTGAGAAATAAGAATATCCTTGAAAAGTCTCATTCGAACGCTTTTGCATAATTTCACAACTTTTTTGCAAATTCTGTTGTCGCCTTCAAAGGATTTTGAAACTTTAATGTTTCAAATAGTTTTATGAGGAATTTCGACGATATGAACAAACTATGTAGAACTCTGGAAGAACTTAAAATGTTAACATTTCAAATTTTAAGTTATTTTACTTTTAATTCAAGCTTATCGAACGACATTTTGATACGATATTTTGAAGGAGTATTTGCTGAAAGATTACTTATGTGAAAGGATTTTGAAATCTGCCTATTTCAGTTAAAAGCTATAGTGGAAAATATCCGAAAATTTTTTGGAAATTTAATAAGTTTGAATTTTTCTGCAGAAATTCAAATCCTGCCTAATGTCCTTCAAGAAATAAGAATATGGTTGAGTCGCCTTTGTTCGCCTTAGAATTCTTTCACAATTCCACTATTTTTTATTGCCATATTCTGTTATCGCCTTCTAACAATTTTCTGCCTACTTCTAGTCCTCTGAATCAATCCGCTGCGCAGGAAGTGAGCGATAAGGAACGCAGCGAACGCAGCATATTTAACTTTGGCAAAAAAACCCAAACCGTTGCACAGCCTGTGGGAGGGTAAGCTCGAACGTTTTGAATTTTACAAAGCAGAGGAAGTGTAAAAGCGATAAGAGTGGAAGAAATAATTATTAGAAAAAAGTTTGTTGCTAGTTTTATATTTCATACATTTTTTAAAATTCTCGCAAATTTTATATTCAGATTTTTAGTTCTAATTGAAAAGGTGATTAAATTTAACAATTTCAGAGCTGCATTTTAAAACACATTTTTTAAATATTGAAAGTTTTCAATTATTCGAAATTCGAAAATCTTTTGAGTCAAAATGCCAAAAAACCGATTTTTATAGAAATTTTCAATAATCTGGTTCTCAATATTTTTTTAAAATTTTATATGCATGTTCTTGTTACAAAATTTTGTAGGCTAGTTTTTATAAAAATTTCGAAATAGTTTTTTGCTTTATAAAGACTTTTCATAATTTTCCTTAGCGCTAATGTCAACTGTATATAAATATATTTCACATTAAAATTTTTGAATTTTCATCTAGTTTTTTATGCTACATTTTTAATTGAGAAATAGAAATATTATTAGTAAGCTTAAAAATTTTAGTTTTCTATTCCTGAGTACTTAAAAGTTGGTATGAAATATTTGAAATGTTTTCCACAATCTTTTTAATTCGTGATTTCATTTAATTTTGTTTCATAATTTTTTTTTTGAAATTCCAAAAGTGGTTACGCTGGCGCCGGTGGCTATGGCGGCACAGGGTGAGTTAGACTGTTATTCCATAATTTGTCGTAGAACCGTTAAAATAACGGTACTTTTCTATAGCGCCTTCGGCATCAAGACCAGCAGATACGGCAGCCCTGGCTATGGCGGCAGCAATGCAGGAGGCTACAATCCGGGCTATAGTGCGGGTCATGGCAGCGGCTACGGTGGCTCTGGGTATGCTTATAGGCTTATCTACTTCAATTTATACGGTAAGTTGCTAAAGTTTAGCTTTTTCCTCGCAGTGGTTACGGCATCAAAACAAATCTCGGTGGCGCTCAACTCAGCCTCTCTGCGCCAAGCAGTCAAGGATTAGTGTCGAATGCTTTTAACTTGTTTGGTTTCAAGAAAGGGTAATCAATTTGCAATCTTAATTCAGGCGCATTTTTAGGACTAATGTTAATACGATATGCAGTCCCAGCACCGCCGAGTTAACCCACGACTTTCTGCTGAACGCGCGCCAGCAGCTGCCCGCCTATGGCGCCTGCGCGGCCTACCAGCTGCCCAGCAATGTGCAGCACAGCTGCCGCAACGAGCAGTGCGAGATCAGTTGCTCCGGCGGCTTCAAATTCCCCGATGGCAAGAACGCGCTGAAGATGGTGTGTGTGGGCGGTTCCTGGATTATACGCGACTCGGAGTACGTGAGCGTGCCACCATGTCAAGGTATGTGTGCTGATAGCGTCTTCTTTATATAAGTAGAAGCGCTTACTTTGCTGCTTACCCACAGCTGCTTGCATGCCGCCTTGTCAGAATAATGGCATATGCTTGGATGCGGGCGTCTGCAAGTGTCCCGAAAGCTATTCGGGTCCCTTGTGCCAGTACAAGAAGATGTTGTGTGCATCCAAGCCACCCATACCGAAGAATTCCAAGATGACCTGCATGAAAAAGTGAGTGCACTCTCTGCCCTTCAAGCGCTCTTCAATATACATACAGCTATTATTTTCAGTGTCTGCAATGCGGAGTGCATGCGTGGCTTCCAGTTTCCCGACGGTGGCACCATTACCAATATTGAGTGCCAAGATGGTCAGTGGATACACACGAAGAGCGGTCTCAGCAAGCCGCCAGATTGTGGACGTAAGTGTTGAACGGTCGCAGTTTATTTGGCTCTATATAAGGCACCATTCCATAGCCATTGGACATATGCTCACTGTCCAGTCTCACTCTCTTCCTTACAGCGATTTGTATACCTGCTTGCGAGAATGGTGGCCAGTGCATCTCGTTCAATGTCTGTCAATGCTCAAAAATGTATCGCGGCAGTCACTGTCAATATAGTAAGTGATCCTTTCCTGTATGGCAAAATTGGAATAATAGGCTTTCAACTACTATATACATATATATAATATATGACGATTCCCTGTAGACATCGCTTCCTGTAATGTCACCAAGACCGACTTCAATGGAAACTACAAATGCGCCTATGATAATGAAGTTGCCAAGTGTGCCTTCACCTGTCCCGAGATGCCCGGCCTCAAGGTGGAGGGCAGGCTGGACATTGAGTATAAGTGCAAGTACGAAGTGGGCAATTTCTATCCGCTGCCGTTGCCCAAGTGCATATATCGTAAGTTTTATAAATTCCAGTCTAGTTTAAATTAGTTTAGTATAGAGACCGTAGAAAGCTCATATTTATAACCATTGAAAGAAGGAAATTATATACATCTTTAAAAAAACACGAACAATTACACGGCTTCTAATTTTTGATTAGTATTACTATTTGATATCATTTGAAGGTCGATTCTCAAAGCCTTCCTAATATTTAAGCATAAACTTTTTTTCTTCAATTAATTCATATCTACCAATATTCTATTTACAGCACCGGGCTATACCATCAATCAAGGTGCCATGTCGGCGCACTTTACGCAGCATAAGAGCATATCGAGTGGCGGACGGGGCGGAAGTTATGGCATGCAATTCCTAACGGAACATGAGAAAATCATGGCCATCATAGCCAAGTTCAAAAGTTACGATATGAAGAGCGTAAGTTCGGCTTCTACAGATATTTCATTGAATCCTTGCTTATGCTTCTCTGGAATGGCCTCTCTCTAGGAATGGTGGTCCTCGGAGGAGACTTTCGTATCGCCCAGCAGCTATTCTTTGTATGTAACTGGCGATGTTAATGTGATGCTGGATCATACGCCCAAACCGGCAATGTGCGCCACCTGGGGCGGCATCAACATGAAGACTTTCGATGGACTGGTCTTTAAGTAAGCTACGACTGAAAGCAAAGTGCGAAGAATTTCAAAAATAATTGACTTTCCGCAGAGCGCCGCTGTCCTGCTCACACACGCTGATTACCGACAAGCAGGATGCCACTTTCGACACCACGCTGAAGGCTTGTCCCTATGGCTCGGGTTATGGCTGCGCGCATGCTTTGAAGATCTACTGGCAATCCATTCTGTATACTTTTGAGAATTTGAGTACGTATCTCAACCTTTTCAAAGTGTTTAAGATTTAAACTAAAATTAAACATAAACTATCTCTTCCTTCATATTTCATCCCTTTTTGCTTTCTACAGATGGCACTGTGCGTCTGTCCACGCCCACTAAAAACCTGCCCATTCCGGTGCAGGTGATGGGCATGAAGGTGGTGCCCGTCGCACAGCACATAGAAATCGATTTGGAATCAGTGGGTCTGCAAATTGACTGGGATCGTCATCAGTATGTGGCTGTGCATGCCGGCCCGGCACTGTGGAAAAAAGTGGGTGGTCTCTGCGGTTCCTTAGACGGCGACTACAAGAACGATTTGATGTCGAAGCGTGGCGTCGTGCTGGAAACCGTGAAGGCCTTCACCGATTCCTGGCGTGTGGACGATAGGTCGGACTTGTGTGTGATGGAGAACGGTGCCGAGTTGGAGTTCGGCTCGAGCAACTGCGATCCGAGCAAGCGCAAGAAGGCCATGGAGGTGTGCGAGCGTTTGCTGACCAACGATAAGCTGCAGGATTGCGTGAAGCTGTTCAACTTTGAGGCTCTGCTGCGCACTTGCGTCGATGACTACTGCAACTGTCCGAATCGTGAGCGCCCGGAGACGTGCAATTGCGATGCCATGTCCATGCTGGCCAAGGAGTGCATTTTCAAGGGCATCAACATGGCGCACGGTTGGCGCAATTTGGAAATATGCCGTAAATATGAAGAAATCTCATTTTGATGGATCGTCTAGGCTGACCAGAATATTTTTGTGTACAGCCATCAACTGCAATTTCGGACGTGTGTACTTGCCTTGCGGTCCGGACGTGGAGCCCACCTGCGACTCGGCAGTGACACCCACCAAGGGCAAGTGCAATGCGGGCTGCTTCTGTCCCGAGGGCACTGTGCAGTACAAGGAGGCTTGCATCACGCCGGAGCTATGCCCCTGCACCATGCGCGGCAAGGAGTTCAAGCCGGAGGCGACGGTGAAGAAGGACTGCAATACTTGGTAGGCTCAAGGCACCCTTTGAACACTTCTTTAAAGTGATTATTATATATTTTTTTAACATTCCATAAAGCACCTGCAAGAACGGACAGTGGAAGTGCACGGACGAGAAGTGTGGCGCACGTTGCGGTGCCATTGGTGATCCGCATTACCAAACCTTCGACGGCAAGCGTTACGACTTCATGGGCAAGTGCTCCTACTATTTGCTAAAGACCGCCACGCTCTCCGTGGAGGCCGAGAACGTAGCCTGTTCGGGCGCCATTTCGGAGAATCTGAATTTCGCCGTGACTGCCGACAATCCCTCGTGCACCAAATCTGTGACGCTGCATTTCACGCTGAAGAATGGCGTGCCTACCACCATCAAATTGGGCCAAGGCTTGATCACGCAAGTGAACGGCAAGGAAATCACCAAATTCCCTAAGGTACTCGGCGCTGGCGAGTTGCTCATACGCCAGCCCAGTTCCTCGTTCATGACCGTGGAGTTCCCCGATGGCATTAAGGTGTGGTGGGATGGCGTATCACGCGTGTACATAGACGCGCCATCGAGCTATCGTGAACGCACGCAGGGCCTGTGTGGCACCTTCAACTCGAACACGCAAGACGACTTCCTTACGCCAGAGGGTGATGTTGAAACCGCTGTGGAACCTTTCGCCGACAAGTGGCGCACCAAGGACACGTGTGATTTCCCCGCGGAGACACCGTCCGGGCCACATCCCTGTAGCGTGAATCCGCAGCAGCGCGAAGTGGCGGAGAAGTACTGCGCTTGGATTACCGAGGACATTTTCCAAGACTGTCATTGGACCGTTGAACCGGAGCAGTACTATGAGGACTGTTTGTACGATGTGTGCGCCTGCAAGAATGATCCGTCCACCTGCTTCTGTCCCATACTGGCGGCTTATGGTGCTGAGTGCATGCGGCAGGGCGTGAAGACGGGCTGGCGTTTGGCGGTCAAGGAGTGCGGTAAGGGCTTAAATATCGTAATAAGATGCAGAAATTTGAATTGAGCTTGCGATGTTTCCCACATAGCGGTCAAGTGTCCTTTGGGTCAAGTGTATGACGAGTGCGGCGACAGCTGCTCACGCAACTGCGAAGATCTGGCCAGCAAGAACACCTGCAAGAAGGAGTGTGTCGAGGGCTGTCGCTGCCCGCACGGCGAGTACTTGAACGACAAGAATGAGTGCATGCCACAGAAGAAGTGTCACTGCAACTACGACGGCGTGTCCTTCAAACCCGGCTACAAGGAAGTGCGCCCGGGGGAGAAGTTCTTGGATCTATGGTGAGTTAGGGCAGTTCTGGTGTTGTAATTAGCACACTAAAAATGTTACTGCAGCACCTGCGATGGTGGCATTTGGGAGTGTGATGACGCGGAGAAGGGCGACGATGAGAAATACCCACCCGCCTCGCAGCTGCGCGCCGAGTGTGCCACACGACCCTATGCCGAGTTCTCCAAGTGCGCCCCCAAGGAGCCGAAGACCTGCAAGAACATGCACGAATATACGGAGGATTTGGAGGACTGCACGCCGGGCTGCGTCTGCATGAGTGGCTACGTCTACGACACGTCGCGCAAAGCATGCGTGCAGCCGGAGCACTGCTCCTGTCATCACGGCGGCAAGAGCTACAACGACGGCGAAAAAATGAAGGAGGACTGCAATATGTGGTAGGTGTGAGGTTTAGTTGGAGCTGCACATGGACATGCCGTTAATTTAATTAACTCCTCTTTTAGCATCTGCCAAGCGGGCAGCTGGAAGTGTTCCTCACATGGCTGCGAGTCCACCTGCAGCGTCTGGGGTGACTCACATTTCACCACCTACGACAATCACGACTTCGACTTCCAAGGCGCCTGCGACTATGTGCTGTCGAAGGGCGTGGCAGACAACGGCGACGGCTTCAGCATAACCATACAGAATGTGCTCTGCGGCACGATGGGCGTGACCTGCTCCAAGTCCTTGGAGATCTCTCTGACAGGCAGTGTGCAGGACACGCTGCGGCTAAGTGCGGACTCCAGCTATGTGAACGATCCCAATAAATCGGCCATAAAGAGTAAGAAAATATATTACAAAAAAATTTCAGTTAATAATTGTATTAATTAAATATAAATTTTTTTTAACCCATCTGTTACCTGTGCTGGCTTATGTAGTCCATCATAACTCTTGGCTATATTTTTTGTGCGAAATTAATTAAAGCTGAGACAAGAAGGTTCCATGCTTTATATTATTCAACTCTCAAAGCTTTGGCAGCTAATGGGTTAAAATTTAAAATTTATATTTATATTTAAAATTCATTAAATTCTAATTCAAATTTAAAGTTAATATATAATTTTTCAATTGAATTTTTCCTTCTTCCCTCCACAACAGAACTGCGCGACATGGTCAACGCCAAGGCGCATGGCGCCTTCCACATCTACAAGGCGGGCGTGTTCGTGGTCATCGAGGCCATACCGCTGCAGCTGCAGGTCAAGTGGGACGAAGGCACACGCGTCTACGTGAAGCTCGGCAACGAGTGGAAGAACAAAGTGAGCGGCCTGTGCGGCAACTACAACGACGACGCCATGGATGACATGAAAACACCGTCGCAGGGTCTGGAGACCAGCCCGCTCATTTTCGGACACTCGTGGAAGGTGCAGAAATTCTGTGCGGCTCCCACGCTGCCCATTGACGCTTGCAAGGAGCATCCGGAGCGTGAGACATGGGCGCAGCTCAAGTGCGGCGTGCTCAAGTCGGACATATTTAAGGTGAGACTGGGAAACATGTGAACCATCTTACAGCTACACAGAGCAGCACTGACAATCCCAGTAAACCAAAGGGTTTCAAAAGTAGTTGGAAACTTTTCCTTTTAGCTGATAATTTACCAGCAAAGCAAAAGGATTCGAAAGTGAAACTTTTGCAGAAGATATAAATTTTCGATACAATTTCATTCTTGATATCTGCCGATTTGGAAAAGTTGACTTTTTCCATGTTAGTGATCCCTTTTCGCCATATTTACTTATGGGGATTTGCATCTGCTCCTTTTTGCTGCTGCTATGTCCTTTTCATGTTGAATTTTGCCACTCATCCGCCCATTGTGACTTACTTCTCCTCTCTGCCTTTTCAGGACTGCCATGCTGAAGTGCCCGTTGAAAAGTACTTGAAACGTTGCATATTCGATACCTGCGCCTGCGATCAGGGCGGCGACTGCGAGTGCCTCTGCACGGCGATTGCTGCGTACGCTCACTCCTGCTCGCAGAAGGGAATTAACATCAGATGGCGCACTCCACATTTCTGTCGTAAGTACAAACGCCCATACACACACACACACACACCCATACGTATGATTGTACAGTTGCATGCCACGGCTGAGGTGTAGCTGGCGCACATGTTGCACACAGGGAGCATGGTGGAGTATGGGGAGGGGGAGCGGCAATGATTGTGTGTGGCATGTTGCACGAGCAGGAGCAGGAGCAGCTGAGAGACATGTTCACAGGCGAAATCATTGTTTTCAATTATTCATTAGTGGAAATCGTCACATACATCGACATGCATATGCACATACACTCAACGAAAGTGTGGCTGACATTTATGAATTCCAATGTGCGTGCTATTTTCTGGAAAAAAAAGCTTGAATCTACTGTACAAGTTTTGTAGCTACTTTTTAACTACTCTTTTATAAATTTTTTTTTATACAATTTGAACTTCTTTTTCCACAAGTTCTAAATTTTCATTTATTTAAATGGTAATGAGATATATTTCATTTAATTTTTTTTCGGCAAAATTAATTAAAACTCCCATCCGATTTTCTGGCCATTTTTGTTGATTTAAATTTTGGAATATTGTTGATCTTCTTGAAAGTTGCTTAAACTCGAAAAGTTTCAAGATATTTTAAGCATTTGCCTTTATATAATACAACCACTTAAACTCTAGAAACCAAAAATTTTGATATATTGACGCAACTCTTGTAAGGATAATATCTTCAGTATCGTTATCTCAAACATTTTTCTTTCTGATACTTTTATAAATGTATATTTAACTTTCTCTAAAATTTTATTAATCTTATTCAACTTTCTGGAGACTTCGAGAACTAAAATGTTTATAAATCGGTTTGATTTTACGATTTATTAAAATTTTTCAAATTTTTTTTCCAATTTATGTACGATTTAAACATTTTTCAATGGAAACTCATATCATTAAAGCTCTAAATTTAAAGAAATATGTTTTCAACATTTCTAAATATTTTTCTAAAACAGAACTTGAGGAATCAAATTATGATATGTTAGCAAATTTTTTCGAAAAATTTGTAGTCCAATAATTTAGCATTCTAATAATTAAAGAATAGTGTTCAGCATTTTATGGAGATTTGCACATAATTTCTAATTCTATGTTTTTGAAAACATAACTCAAAGCAACAAAAGCTCCTGTAAAAATTTTCATACATTTTAAGCATATTACATCTTGAAGTGCTCAGAAATTTTCATCTCAGTGTCTTTTTAATATTCCTTACACCTTGTGCTTGTGCTTGAGCTAAGCTGCAACGTTGTACTTCTCAAGTTCGGCGACATATTGAATTCCAAGTAGTCTCGCTATTAGTTGTAATTGATTCTTGAAATAATTCATTCATTTTATTCTTTTGCCACACACACACCCACACATATAACTTGGAAGCTACCTTGGGGTAAAGATGACTTTTGTAAAATTGCTCGTAAGCTTTTAAGCCTTCAATCCTGCAATCCTTGCCATGCTTGAATTGTTGAATTGCTAAATTCTTAAGTGTTTGAGTCCTTGGCAGTGCTGAAATGCATTTTAGACTTGGTGTGCATGTGTGTGGGGGTATGTGTGGCTGAAGAAAATTAATTAGTAGTGGTGCATAGTCAGATTGAATTTGCGGGCAAAATTAACATATTTCGTGTGCCTCAATTTGGTTTGGGAATTGGGAACAGGGTTTAATTGGCAGCTATATTTGCTATAATGGAGATTTGTGGTATATTGACTAATTGATTTATGGGCTGTGAATAGGAAGGCGAGAGGATGCCTCTTTAAAATTGAGAAGAGGTGAGGGAGATTAAAATAATGTCGAACGTTGTGAAAAGTGACATGAGAAAGATTTGGCAAAAATTTGAAAAAATGCAAAAGTTGTGAAGAATTAAGAAAAATGTATGTAACAAAAATTAGCATATTTATTTTTAAGTAAATCTTAGTTCCAATTCTGCTAAATCGGATTCCTTACGATTTTTATAAGCTTTATATTAACTTGCCTTCAGGTATCTTTGTAGTGGAATCTAGTTATAAATTTTTCAGCCACTTCCCGACTATTCAGTAAAAATTTTATATTCGTAAAATTTCGAAAATTCGATTTATTTTGAGAATTGTTGTAGTTGAGTGTGAACTGATATAAAAAAAACTTTAATTTGATTTGAAAAATGTATGCTATTTATTCGAAACATTTCTCATACTAAATCGCCATCTTATCCTTTGAAGACGATTTATATTCTTAAAATTTTCGACAGGCTTTATAATAAGGCCATTTATCATAGTTTTTCTTAGAAATCCCTGAACTCAATGAGCTGCTTAATATTTTATTGGCTTTGCTTTATTTACGTCCACCCTTTAGCCATGCAATGTGATCCTCACTGCGCCGAGTACAAGGCCTGTACGCCAGCCTGCTCTGTTGAGACTTGCGACAATTTCCTGGACCAGGGCATTGCAGAGCGCATGTGCAACAAGGAGAACTGCCTGGAGGGCTGTCACATCAAGCCGTGCGATGAGAGCATGATCTATCTGAATGACACCTACAAGGAGTGCGTGCCGAAGGCGGAATGCAAGCCCGTCTGCATGCTGCGGGATGGCAAGACCTATTACGAAAGCGATGTCACCTATATGGATGCCTGTTCGACCTGTCGCTGCTCGAAGAAGAAGGAGGTATGCAGCGGTGTTAAGTGTGTGGAGGAGCTGCCCACAGATAGGCCCATGAAGCTGCTGGAGGGCACCACACAACGACCGCAGGGCACAGAGGATCAGCCGAAATGTGTGCGCGGCTGGACGCGTTGGTTCGACAAGGACGAGGACACCTCCGGCAAGGACATACGCTTGAACGACGAGGAGAAGCTGCCACGCTACGATCGCTTGGAGAGCATTTACGGCACTTGCCAGAAGCAGTTCATGCAGAAGATTGAATGCCGCGTGGTGAACACGCACGAGTCCACGGACTACATGGATGAGAATGTGTTCTGCAATTTGCGCGACGGCTTGGCGTGCGTGGGCAAGTGCCACGACTACGAGATACGCGTATTCTGCCAGTGCGACGAGACGGAGCAGACGACGACGGCACCCACGGAGCGCCCACAAATTGGCGAGGTATGCGACCTGCTGATGGCGGAGTACAAGGAGTATCCGGGTGATTGCCACAAGTTCCTGCACTGCCAGCCGAAGGATGTGACCGGCAAGTGGACATATGTGGAGAAGACCTGCGGCGAGTCGATGATGTTCAATCCTACCATGAATATATGCGATCACATTGCCACGGTGCAGGAGATGAAGCCGAGCTGCGATAAGCGGCCTGAGCTGGAAGTGATCAAGGAGTGTCCCGATGGCATGGTCATGTCGGACTGCGCCAATCAGTGCGAGCACACTTGTCACTACTATGGCATGGTAGGGCCGAGCACTTGAGGTTATCGATCTACCGTTAGTTATTATACGACTTCCATACTCGCAGATACTGAGAAAGCGCGGTCTCTGCCAGAGAGGTGAACACTGTAAACCGGGTTGTGTGGATAAGCTGCGGCCCGATTGCCCGAAACAGCAGAAGTACTGGCGCGATGAGAGCACTTGCGTGGAGGCGGACGAATGTCCGTGCATGGACAAGACGGAGAAGTATGTGCAGCCTCATATGCCGGTGCTGGCAGAGCTGGAGGTGTGCCAGTGCATAGACAATGCCTACACCTGCGTGCCCAATAAGATTGTCGAGCAGACGACCAAAGCACGTAAGTGGGAACACATCTCAAGCTTTTAAAAGTACTTCATTCATTAATGTTTTTTTCACACTCTCTTAGCTATGTACTTCCTCACCACGGAGCAGCAATTCGAAAAAATCGTTGTCATCACCTTCCCCACCACTGCGACGCCACCAATCAAATGCATCCCAGAGAGGTAAGAACCTTGAACTTATGCCAGTTTGGAAATTATATGATGCATATTTCTCTCTTCTTAAGGCTCATACCCATGATACAGGGCGATGAACCCTTGCCGGACACTGTCTTTAGCGCCAGCTCTCAACTCAGCTCAACTCATGCGCCTTCCAAGGCACGCCTCTCACAGTCACCGAAGGAGCATGCAGGCAGCTGGTCTCCCGCCATAAATGATCAAATGCAGTACTTGCAAGTGAGCTTTGAGCAACCGGAGCCACTCTTCGGCGTCATCATGGCTGGCAGCACCGACTTCGACAATTATGTCACGCTGTTCAAGGTGGGTCTCTTTTCCAGCCCCTTCAAGAAAACACCAACTATCGATGCTCTGTTTTGTATAGATACTCTACAGTCACGATGGTGAGGCCTATCACTATCTCATCGATGAAACGGAGAAACCGCAGATGTTCAATGGTCCCTTGGACTCACGTGCACCCACACAGTCGCTCTTCAAGATACCCATCGAAGCGAAGTCGGTGCGCATCTATCCGCTGAAATGGCACGGTTCAATTGCTATGCGCGTGGAGCTTTTGGGCTGCGGCACTTATGAGTCGACCACCACCAGCACCACGGAGAGGCCTAAATTGCTGCCCCTCGTCTCCAGTACCGCGCAGCCCATCTCCTTCGAGGATCAGACTAAGTGCTTGGATAAGATGGGCGTGGAGAGTGGCAATATGAATCCGCAGCAGTTGAAGGCGAGCAGCATATGGATGCTGCCCAAGCCGGCAAAGAAGCCCAGATTGCTGGATCTGTTGAAGTTGTCCTCACCAGTGGGCTGGCGGCCGGTGGCCAATACACCACATGAGTATGTGGAGGTAGGTTTTTGCATGCTTGCACTGTTCCAAGTTGCATTTATAAGTGTTCTCTTTGTTATTGTGCCAGTTTGACTTCCTGGAGCCACGCAATGTGTCCGGTTTCATCACTAAAGGAGGTCCGGATGGTTGGGTCAGCGGCTACAAAGTGCTCTTCTCGAAGAACAAGCTCATTTGGAATAATATACTCATGCCTAATGGCATGGCGAAAATGTTCCCGGCGAATAATGATGCAGACACGGAGAAGGTGAACCACTTCAAGACGCCGCTACTGACGCAGTATCTCAAGATTGTGCCAATCAAATGGGAGAAGAACATCAATATGCGCATTGAACCGACGGGCTGCTTCGAGCCCTATTGTAAGCATATGTCATGTACCTCCTTCGTTGGATATGGAACATAAAAGTGCAATTTCCTCTTTTTTATGATAGTGGAAATGGAGCAGAAAGTGCCGGAGGTGGAGAAACCCGCACCCAAGTGTTTCGTCTGCGATGGCATAGTGGATCCCACAACGAAAGCGGAACAGTGCAAATGCAAGGACAGCCTCTACTGGGATGGCAGCAATTGCGTGCAGAGCAATTTGTGTCCTTGCGTGGAAAATTACGTCACGTGCGTATTTTATAAAAATATCTTTAGATGTAAAAATTTTAAGCGATGCCTATATACAGTTATCCCATTGGCTCCAAATTCGAGAACAAGGCGTGCGAGGATTGCGTCTGTGTGCTGGGCGGTCATGCCAATTGCAAGCCCAAGAAATGTCCACCCTGTGAGGGAGATCTGCGTCCCGTTGTGAGCACGGGCTGCTACTGCAAATGCGAACCTTGCCCGAAGCATCAGAAACTGTGTCCTTCCAGTGGCGATTGCATACCAGAGATCTTGTGGTGCAATGGCGTGCGTGATTGTGCGGACGATGAGGACGACACTTGCAAGCACGAGTTCGAGGTGGTGCCCGAGCAGAAAAAACAATATAATGAGAGTAAGTTGGCAAGCTTTTGGAGCGCCATTATGTGTAACTTATTATATTTTTGTGCAGCCATTATAATCAAATGTCCGGAGCCGGTGTGTCCACCTCAAATGAAGATCAAGCTAATTGAGAAGAAGTCGCGCAAAATGTCACAAATGTTTAGTTCCACGTAAGTTTAAGTGGTGTGTTTGGATTCAGTAGATGGACAAGATTTAATTATTACTTGGTTACTTTCATTAGAGTCTCCAAGAAATACACCATGATCAGCGACGGCAATAAGATCACCAAGACAAAGATATTCACCTCCACCGAGGAGTTACTGCCCATGCCTTCAGAGCACATCGAGTCCGTGCAGGAGGAGGATTGCAACGAGTTCACTTGCATACCCATGCCCAGCAAGCAGGTGCAGAAGAATGAGTCGGTGGTCTGCGTGGAGCCCAAGTGTCCGGAGAACTACGACATCGAGTTGGATCTGTCGAATGCCAAGCCGGGCGACTGCCAGAAGTACACTTGCGTGCTGCGCCGCACCAAGGATGATGTGTGCGAAATCAGCGGCAAGTCCTTCACCACCTTCGATGGCACCGAGTTCAAGTACGACACCTGCTCGCATATTTTGGCGCGTGATCTGGTGAGCTCGCGCTGGATGATATCGGGTAAGCAGGTGTAGCAGCCACCACTTGAATTATGCATTTATACACGATATTTGGATATCTATTCCCAGTGCATTTGCAATGCGATGACGAGACGCGCAAGGTCTGTCGCAAGATGATCACCATCAAGGACATGGAATCGGCGGCCATTTTGACCATCATGCCGAACATGAAATTGAACTTCAACGGCTTCGAGTACACCGTACAACAGCTGATCAACTCGCCCATCTGTAAGGCCTCCTTTGTGATCTCTCATCCGGGCAACACGGTGCTGGTGGTCTCACGCAAACACGGCTTCTGGGTGCTCTACGACGACATCGGCTACATCAAGCTGGGCATTTCATCGAAGCACATCCGAACGGTAGACGGTCTGTGCGGCTTCTACAATGGCGTGTCCGGCGACGATAAGCGCGCGCCCGATGGCACGCTCATACCGAGCACGGCCAAGTTCGGCGACAGCTGGTTCGACAAGAAGATACCCAAGGAGCAGTGCTATCCACAAGTGTGCCCGCTGGACATGCAGAAGAAGTCGCTCTTCCTGTGCAATTCCATCAAGTGAGTGTGGGGGTGGCAGATGGGGGAATAAACTGGGCAAGTTAGTTGCAAATGAGTTGCACAGGCTGCTCAGGGCAACCGGGGGAAGGAGCAAACTTTTGTTAGCTGCCGCATGTAGATTTGAAAATTGTTGGTACGCCTTTCACTCATTGGAATCGCTTGCAGGCATCCCACATTCCTGAAGTGCGGCAAGTCGGTGAATTACAAACAATTCGTTAGCAAATGCATCGAGACCACTTGTGAGTGCCTGAAGGCGAACAATGGCGATGCAAATGCTTGCAAATGTAATATACTGCAGGACTTTGTGAAGAAGTGCCTCACCGTAAATCCGAATGTGCAATTGGATACATGGCGTGCGGTGCATCAGTGCGGTAAGTGGAAGAGTGCGTGTGCGGAGAGTGCATGCGGTGCATGACAAGGAGCTGGAAGGGTAGGAAAAAGGCTGCACAATTGCCACAGCCTAAAGTGGAAAGGACGAAAAGAAGAGGACTTCAAACGTTGAAGTGAAAAAATTACAGCTATAGGCTTTGACAGAGAAGGAAAGAAAATTATGTACAGGAAAAAGCAAATGGATGTAGAAATTGAGGTAAAATTACGAACAGAAATTAGAAACACCAAAAGTGGAATAATGATGAGGAGTGGTAACTGAAAAGGTCCAAATAGTGGTAAAAATATGAATAGACAGATTAGTATTGTAGGGAGTAGTGAATATGAAAGGAGTTTGTGGTAGTGAAGATAATAAAAACTGGATTTGAAGTGGATTATAAATAGAAGTAGTACGTATGAATCGAGAGAACAGTATAAATAGGAGTAGGAAATAGAGGCAGTAAAGGTAGTCGAAATTGGGTCATAAAGTGGGAGTAGAAATTGGAATAACAAGACAAGTTTCAATAGGAGTAGAAATATGAATATCCAGAGCAGTCTTTTTGGGGGTGAAAATCGGAATAGAAACGAATTATGAAAAGGCCTAAAAGATAAAAGTATAACAGAAGCAGAGTCTTTACAAGGAAAAAAGTTTCTGAGTGTAGAAGAGCTGGAGAATTTAGTGAAACCGAACAAATTCTTGACAAACATTTTAAGAATTGTTACAAAAAATTTTAAAGAAATCAAGTCGCTAGTTCTTTTTGATTTTCTCTGTGGGTCAGACGGCTTTTTTTATTTTTTGGAAAATATTTGAAAGTTGTTTTGTTGAAAAGTAAGTAAGAAAAATGCGTTAATAAATTTTCTTAAAAAAATGTTGCCAAATAGAATACAATGCAGAGAATGAGGCCTGTTTGAATGCATTTTATTTAGCAACTGTAGAAGAAAAGGGCACAGATAGCTAAAATCTCGACTAAAAACTCACTCCATTTCGATTTCCCACTCCATAGAAATCTCGTGTCCCGCGCCGCTGGTGCACTCCGACTGCTACAAGCGTCGCTGTGTGCCTTCCTGTGATACGCTGAACGGTGACGGCTGCCCCATCATACAGGATGCCTGTTTCTCTGGCTGCTACTGTCCGGAGGGTACCGTGCGCAAGGGAGAGGCCTGCGTGCCCGTGGCCGAGTGCAAGGATTGCGTGTGCAACTCCTTCGGCACCTCGAAATACTTCACTTACGACCGCGAGAGCTTCAACTTCAATGGCAACTGCACGTATTTGCTGTCCCGGGATATAGTGCTGCCGGGTGTGCACACCTTCCAGGTGGGTTGAGCGACGCATTTACTATTAAATATAGCCTCTATTATTGCTCCACATATTCTCAGGTATATGTCACCATGGACGATTGCAAGAAACTGGGCCGCTCCAAAACAGCCGAGCACTCCAGCTGCCCCAAGTCGCTGCACGTGCTCAACGGCGATCATGTCATACACATACAACGCTTGCCGAACAATACGAAGGTTTTACAAGCGCTGGTCGACGGTTTTGCGGTGAAGAAGCTGCCCTACAAGGATGCTTGGATCAATCTGCATGAGGTCGGAGGCAAGGAATTGGTGCTGGCGCTGCCGGAATCGCATGTGGAACTGATAGTTGGCTTCGATGATCTGGTGGTGACGGTGAGTGTGGCATATATATTAATGTATTATATCTGCTATTATCGATATATATTTCTCTATATTTTTAGCTGGCCGTGCCCAGCATCAAGTACGGCAGCAAGCTGGAGGGCCTGTGCGGCGATTGCAATGGCGATCCGCAGAACGATTTGCAGGAGAATCCCGCTAAGAAGAAGGGTCGCCGGCCCAGCAAGGAGTTGACGGATGTTATACGCAGCTGGCAGGCGGATGAGCCGAAGCTGGGACTGGACTCGAAGGAGTGCTCGAGTAGAGAGGTGCCGCCGACGCCGGAGTGCCTGCCGCCACCGCCGGAGAAAGATCCCTGCCTGCTCTTCTACAATGAGGCGCTCTTCGGCAAGTGCAAAATGATTGTGGAGCCGGAGATATACGTGAAGGCTTGCCACGAGGACATGTGCAAGCCGGGCAGCAACAAGAAGGGCACCTGCGACTCGCTCAGCGCTTACGCGAAGGAGTGCGCAAAGCAGGGCATTTGCCTGAACTGGCGCAATGCCGAGCTCTGTCCATACGACTGTCCGCAGGACATGCACTATCAGTCATGCGGCTGCGCAAAGACCTGCGACACCGTGAAGGCGCTAGCCGAATTCGATGCGGTGAACATGAACACGAATGCCATCGTGAAGACGGTGCGCGCAGACGAAATGTGCACAGTGGCTGAACGCTTCGAGGGCTGCTTCTGTCCGCCTGGCAAGGTGATGGATGGCGGCAAGTGCGTGCCAGAGGAGTTGTGCGTGAAGTGCGATGACTTGGAGCATGTGCCGGGTGAGAAGTGGCAGAAGGACAAGTGCACCGAATGCAGCTGCAGCAAGGAAGGCAAGACGGAGTGCGTGGAGAAGAATTGCCTGGTGGAGGAGAATATCTGCTCGGAGGGCTACCAGCCGAAGAGGATCGTCTCGGAGGAGGAGTGCTGTCCGCGCTATGTGTGCGTGCCGGAGCCGAAGCTGCCGCCGGCGAAGTTGTGTTTGGAGCCGCTGATGCCTGTCTGTGGACCGGGACAATTCAAGAAGCAGAAGAGCGGCGCCGATGGTTGTCCACAGTACATATGCGGTAAGCTTTAGTGGAAAGTACGCCTTCATAACTGTAATATTTTGTCCATATCTTATCTCACTTGTGCAGAGTGCAAGCCAAAGGAGGAGTGCGAGCCACTGCTGCCGCCACGTGAGTTGCTGCCGTGCGAGAAATTGGTCAAGGAGGAAGCCGGCTGCTGTCCCACGCAGAGAATTGTGTGCGACAAGTCCAGCTGCCCGAAGGCGCCGGAGAAATGTCCGCAGAAGTTCTACGAACTCATTACGAAGCAGCAGCCCACGGATTGTTGTGCCAGCCATATTTGCGGTAGGCTTCACCGCCTTTCGATTAAGCGCTCTTTACTAATTTTTTCGTCTACACCCTTTCAGCTCCACCCAAGGACCTTTGCATTGTGCAGTATGAGCCCAATGAAGAGTCGAAGTTCACCAAGAAGGTCAATGAGAAATGGACACATCCAAAGAATCCCTGCAAGCATGAGCTCTGCGCCTATGGTCCCAACGGCTCCACACAGCTCGTGACCACTACGGAGGTCTGTGACACCAAATGTCCGTCCGGCTACACTTATCAGAGCAACAATACCCTGAAGTGCTGTGGCGAGTGCGTGCAGACCGCCTGTGTTTACGAGTTCAAGCTATACCAGCCCAATCAGAGATGGTCCAGCGCCGACAACTGCACGCACTTCAGCTGCCTGCAGAAGGATGGCGTGCTGATAGTCAGCTCGGCACAGGAGACCTGTCCGGATGTGAGCAAGTGTGCAGCGCATTTGGTCTATGAGGAGGGTTGCTGCAAGTATTGCAAGGAGGAGCCCATGGTGGAGGATCAAAGTAGGTGCTCTGCAGTGCTCACTTTTTGTGCCTAATAAGAAGCATTTTTGTGCTTGGTTTTTTGCAGAGAACTGCTTGCCTATGTCCTTGGCTGAGGCTGAGACGAAGAATCTGATCAAGGTGCAGAAGCCGGGGCATGGCTTGTGTGTGAATGTGGAACCCATACAGGGCTTCACTGAGTGCGAAGGCTCTTGCAATTCGGGCACTAAATATAATGCGGGTAAGTTGGCTGCACTGCGAAAAAATCAATTGTCTCCATTCTCTGCTTCCTTGTAGTCACTTTTGGTCAGGACAGAATGTGCAAATGTTGCGATATCAAAGCCTACAGAACGATCTCAGTGCCTCTGCTTTGCGAGGATGGTTTTAAATTCAACAAAGAGGTGAGTTCCTGAAAAGTTCCTGCTTTGGCCACTTACTTTACTGCTATTCGATCCCTTTGCAGCTGGAAATACCCGCCTCCTGTGGCTGTCTCTCATGCGGCCAAACGATGGAGTATCAAACGGACCCACTCATCGATGTGCGACTGCATGCGTTGCCTTTGGCTCAGCTGATGGGCGATCAAAATCAGCTGACGTCAAAATGAGCTTAAAGCATTGCAGCTTTTGTACAGAATTGAAGCTTTTTGGAAGCTTTTGCGTTTACCAACTTAATTTTTTTTAGTTAGAGAGCACATAAACAATAAGAGGAGAATATTTTTCAATACACCCAAAATTTATTAAATATTGAAATAAAATTAAAATATTAATTTTGTAAAAATTTACTTTTAATCATCGTGGATTGGAAGGTGCTGGGGTTACACTTAAAGTGACCTTTATATAGAACAATTTTTTCCATCTGCTTTTATTTAGTTTTAAAAACTTTTTTATAATCAGCATATTTCTTCATAGTACAATTTTGTACTGGCCCCCCGCGTGGTATCTCAGTTAGCAGAGTGAACAAAAATAAGGAAAAGAGTTTTCACTGAGCTTTCAAAATTGCTCGGCCTATTATATTTTATCTTAAGCTTCTGAAATTGGTAAAAGAATAGATCGAAGTTCACAGGAGAGCTCCAAGACAGTAGATGGAGTGGGCGCTAGAGAATACGGGATCTTACCATAGAAATGTTTATATGAGAGCATGGGCAATAGCAATTCTGTGTTCCGGGCAGGTGTAAATGCTATTGAAATCTGCCCCAGAGAGTACGTTGACAGAATGCAAATAAGTAAAAAGATCTACATCTCTGACATCAGGGCTGCATTACCTGCACTCAACTCATGGAGAATCACTTCAAAACTGGAATGGGATTATTTACAGCTACTTATGAATATGAACACTTAAAAACGAGTTCATCCCATATAGGTTTCAGGTCATAGCGGTTTCACTGGAAATGACAGGACAGATCAACCCGCTAGGAAAGGAGCCCCATTAGACAAAACCTCATACCCTGCCAAAAAGGAAAGCCTCACATTACTGAAATGAAACGGAAGCTAACAGACAGGCGAAAACATTTATGCCAGAAGCTTCTCAGAAGAGAACAACGAACAACGTAGAAGCAGAACACATCCTGTGTCACTAGTAACAGGATCATACTTCGCTACCTAGGTAATATATATTAACAACCACAGGATATTTCGCACAGACCCCGAATGGATATCCCTTCATACCTCTTGAAGCTGCGCATTCTTAAGGAGCTGTACAAAGATGCAATAGGCCTTACAGGTTGCGCTGGCTATGAGACTAGATCCCAGCTCCAAATGCAGTCTACAATCTACAAGCTGCTAAAATCGTTAAGGTTTACTAATAAGTTGATGTGCTACAGGCTTCTAAAACCCATGACTTTAATGCAGCTATACTGCAAAAAGCCATGATTTTTCCATGAGAAAAAAAGAAAACAAACCATAATTTTTTGAATTGGTTTTCCTCATTCAGGTTACACTTAGTTTTACTACGCGGTGTTATTTCAATCAAATCAACTGGAGTCCATCAATCCAGCATTCACATAATCGAGCGGTCCATGGGCACACATTTCGTTGGCGTGTCTACAGCGCGGCATAATTCATGACCACACTTCACTGGTGGCTGGCAGATCAAGTGGCGCCTCCCACTTGCAAATCGTGCAAGTGCCATAAATACAGAGCGCTCTCTCCCCCCACACACTGTCACAAAAAGCCGCAGCTGCATAGCGAACGTGAGACGAATGTTGCATTGATAATGCCGTGCCATGCAATCGAAGCCGCGGCGAGGCATGCAACAACCCCCGCGCTATTTTGGCATATTTTACGAAGCTGCTTCAGTTAGTTTTTTTCACTATTCGGCCTCCCGTTGCCTGCAGCTGCATTTCTTGCAGGGCTGCAAATTAAAAAGAAAAGGTGAGGTGATATCGTACAGTGGCTCACGGTTACTGCGAACTAACGGTACAGTGCAAAACTGGTTCCCAGGAAATTCCGTTTCACTGATTGGGTGCCAGAACCGATTCAGATGAATTCTTGTCTGACGGCTTGGTACCACAGCCGGTTGAAGAGGCATCGTTAATCACTGGTTTGGTCCAATAGTTAATTCGGTTCCACTTAACATATGGAATTTAGGCCGACACTTTTTATACCCTACACCTATGGTAATAGGGTATAATAACTTTGTGCGAAAATTGTAACGCATTAAAGGAGCCGTCCTAGGTATAGACATAAGTATATAGAAATGATCAGAAACACTTTCTCTATTGATTTCCGGTTGTCCGTCTGTCCGTCTGTCCGTCTGTCTGTCTGTCTGTCTGTCTGTCCGTCTGCGTGTTCGGAAAAAATAGAAAGAAGTAGTTGTCCGATTTGAACCAAATTTGGTACACAGTCACAGTGAACCTCGAGTTAGGTAAAGTGTTAAAATTAGTTAAATCGGTCGAAGGACACGCCCACAATGGGCCTGTAAGTCCCACTACCTCGGGTTTTTTTCGATTAAATTGCTATAATTTGCCTAATTACTCATTCAAAAGAATAATACTTGGTATTCAAGTTAAGAGGTAGGTCTTCTATATCTCAGGAAAAAATGGGCGTGGTCCGCCCACTATATAGCCGGCAAAATTTTTTCGGTAAAATGGCTCCCAATTGACTAGTTACGAATATAAATGAATGAAATTCGGTTCCCAAGTTGATATATAGGTCTTAGATGCCATACAAGAAAATGGGCGTGGTCCGCCCACTATATAGGCGATAAATAAAAAATCCCCTTAACTTCCATAATATATACACCAGAGAGTCCAGATTTGGTTACTTCGTTCCTGGTAGGAATATGTTTTAATTCTCCAGAAATGGGCGTGGTCCGCCCACCATGGGGGCAGTAAAATAAATATGCCGATAACATCTGTTGTACACCTGTCAGAGCATCAATATTTGGCATGTATAGTCCTATTAGGTATATCTTGTAGTCTGCCAAAAATGGGCGTGGTCCGCTCACTATGTAGATTGTAAATCAAATACGCCCACAATTTCAGTGAATTATCACCCCACTTGGGAACATGGTGTAGGGTATTACTCTGTCGGTGAAACCCGACTGATTGCTTCCTTACTTGTTTTCTTTAATAGCTGAGTCATTTTTATGTATAAATTTTTTCATAGAGTTTCTAATTAAAACTACATATTAATTTTTTTAGAAGAAAATTCAATTTTGTTAGTTTTTTTCTTGAAGCTGATCAAAATTGAAATTTTTTTTTAGAAAATTCAGCAGCATGCTTAAGCTGGGATCCCACTATCGGCGCAATGTACCGATTTTCGGCGCAAATCATGTACCGATAGTGTGAACGCTCAAAATTTTTCACAGTGCGACGATATGGGCCGAAATCGTGCTGACTTTGGCCGATCAAAATCAACCGCGTTGTGCCGATAATGTGAACGGTCTTTTGCCCGACATAGACCGATCAAATTGGGGAAAATGCGCCGATTTTTGTCGGCCCCTTGTGTACCGACCAAAGTCGCCAATCTGCGCCGAATTTATGAGCACCACTGCTTTCAAACATCTGTTTTCAGAAAAAGAAGGAAAAAAAGACTGCCAAAGGGCGTGGTATATATGCTAATGTTGAAATACTGTACCTTTAGGTAATTATTTTTAAGTACAGAGAAAATTGCATCACAGACTTCTGGAATAAACTTGGATATTGTGTTTGGAGCAATTCGAAAAAAAGCTGAGATGCTTTTGTACTAGCTATCGTCAGTAGCCAAATAGCGAAGGGTACAAGTAAACGCTCACATACCGGAATAGCTTTTCGAAAAGAAGTGTCTTGTTTTTTAATGAGTAGCGATGTTAGCTCAACTAATTCATTGAAAGTGCGTTCATTCATACGCACAAAATTTTTAAAAAGAAAATGTTGGTTAACGACTTCACGAAATTTACGCAAATTGCTCTCATATGCACCACGTGTACACCTTTTTTGTAACCAATCTCTTACTACGTTTATACGATACTTTAAATCGGTTTGAGTCAATTCGCATCGACTCAAAACAGTCGTATAAACAAAATTTCAAATCGCTTTTTAAATTTTAAACGTATCGAGTCAAAGCGCTTTTCAAATGAGTTTCAAATTTTCGAGTCGATTTGAAAATGCGTATAAACGGGTAAAAATTTTAAAAGTGGTTTGAAAATCTAGTTTTCTGTGCGTTTTTATGCAAGTAATCCATTTAGACTGAGTGAAATTTACAAAACAACGAGAACAATAGATTTAATGCACCGATAAAGCACGATAGTGGGACCGTATTGCACCGATTATCGTCACAATTTTGTTTTGGCCGATATGCGCCGACAAATCGTCGCACAATGTGCGCCGACAAATCGTCGCACAATGTGCGCCGATAGTGGGACCGCTCAAAATGTAATTGTCACAACTTTTTAATTGTGTACCGATCTGGCACGATAAAAATCGGCGCAAATTGTGCTAGTTGCGCCGATAGTGGAATCCTAGCTTAAGGCTTTTCATAGCAATTTATAAAAATGATAAATTCTCTGAGTAGAAAACTTGAATTGGTTTTGGGTTCTAAAAAAAACATGTTTTGGATCAGCCGAACAAATTTTCGCATCATGGCTCATTTTGTCAGACTAAATAGACAATGGTTTAGTATGGAAAAATAAGCATAAATTGATTAAGCAGAAAAACTAAAGATAATCGACTTATTTGAGCATTTTTAAAAAGCTCTGATTCATCTTATGGCTCTATTGTTTCGGATGAGGTTTTAGATTGATTTAAATATGTATGCAAATATATTTTGGTTTGTGATTATGCTTAGACACAAAAATTTCTTCAGATGCCATTAAAATTTTTGGAAATGTTTAGTTTTATGTTTTATTTCAGCAGAAAATTTAAAAACAACTAGGATCGGAAAAAAAATGTGGTTCGTTCTACCGAAAATAAAGTAAAATTGTACAGTTCCCAGTTCGTTTCGCTGGACTCATTTAGCTATTTTTAATTATCATCTTTTGCTTAGGTGAAAAAAATTGCCAGTTAGAAGATTAAAACTGGCTTGGTTGCTGTAGTTTGCAACCATGATTTCTCTGCACCCGTTCAGTGCAGCCCACGTGCGCCTGTGGCGTTCTGGCGGCTCCGTGTACGGTGCCAATTTATTTATGAGTTTGTTGTGTCATGCTTCTTCGCCTTGGGTGCAGGCATAAGGGAAAATTCCAAATTTTGTTTGATTTTTCAATATGGCGGATTATAGGAGCGGCAAGAGGAGCAGAGATGAGGAAGACATTGCTTTGAATGCTTTATTTGCTGTACTTTTTATGGGAGACGAAACACTTGTTATTGCTAAGTGCAAATATTGAGATAGATAAAAATGTATAAAAAATATCTTAAAAAGAAATTGAAAAAATGAAAAAATAGTAAGGCAAAAGTTGATAAATGTGAGAAAAATTGATGGGGAAAAGAGAAAAAATAGCCTATAAAACAATCGCATTTGGTGAGTACCTTTGCATTAGGTTGAGTCTTTATGTGAGTGATTCTGTGAGTTCTTCTATATTTGTGTGCATTTTTGAGTGTTTCATTAAAAATGCAAAAGGCGCGCTTTTGAAATGCAAACTTCTGACGCTAATGTTGTTGTTGTTGTTGCTGAAGGTGCTGCAATATTGCGTGAGTTCGGCGAATTTTTTTCAAAGCTTTTATTATTAATTGTTCATTGACATGCAAAATGTTTATAAAAAAGAATTTGCAGGGTTGTAGTTTATAAAAAAAGGAAAACTTAAGTTTATTACAGTATGTACTTAGATTAGTTTCATAAAAAGTGTTTGCTGACATGATGAAATAGAATTTTCATTATTTATTTTTGCATGTGAACTCGATGAAATTTTAATTGATTTCTTTTAAACTTCTTACTTAGTTTATGAACATAAATGGACATGTATAGTGAGTCACCTATAAAATCTATAAAAGAATTTCTGCGTTACGATCCGAATAAATACGTCAAGAGTGAACACATGGATAGAGCTCGGGTAAATTAGGTTTTGTCTGCGAAACGTATAAATACGATACGTCATCAATAACTGAGCCTTTAATCGTAAGCTATCTTCATTTATCATCATACTATTAAAAAAAACGCTATTGCGTACGTCCTCATGTCACTTTTACCGTTACTCTGTTAATATAACACAGAATGGAGCGGAGAACATAATATTTTCACAGCATACTTTTAAGGGACAGTGGAAAACTAACAGCTACATGTGACAGAATTAGAGCTCGACGGAACCCGAAATTTTGGCCGAGATCGAACTTCGACCTTTTTCTAATGTTCGTCCGTGTCCGAGGCCGAAACATTTCGAATATAAGTATAAGCAAAAAAATAAAACAAGAATTTTAATGAAAAAACATCATAAATTTTTAGAAAGAAATACATTTTATTGTATTATTAAAATAGTGTATTTTAATACATTTATTTTGTAAATTTATATCAAAGAAACTAATTATATTTATGTTTACAATTAGCGGGGTTTAGACGATCCTACATGTCGTCCAACATGGCTTGACGGCAGGAATAACTGTACACGTGACGCTGCGTCTACACGGTCCCACATGTCGTACAACATCACTTTCTTCAAGTTGGCAAGCGAGACGCACGCATACAGCCAAAGCCTTTTTACCGACGGCAAATGAGACTTTTGAAAAAAAATGGACGTTAGCACCGTTTTAAAAGCGCTACGTACACTTTATTTTGTGCGTTTCTATTTTTACGAACTCCGCCATTAATTTTCCAAGTTTCAGGAAAATTATTTAATTTATCTCTTTTATGAATCTTTTGTGCATAGCATTCATTTTCATAGTGATGCAAAATGAAATGCTATAGCATTAAAATTTTAAAGCCATTTTTATTCATTTAATTTTATACATCCTTAAGTTTTTCTAATTAACGTATATTTCAAAGTTAGAACCAATTGCAGGCTGCAGCTCAATGAAATTCTTACTGTCCGTGATCATGTTAACAGCACGGACAATTTCTCAAAGTACCAAAATACACTAGGCTTGACCAACAAGTGTTTACACAGGTTGGATGGTTTGACAAGCGAGCAGAAATATCAAAAAATTTTGAAAACCATCCCACATGTGTGACAAGCGGTTGTTTCTTGCGTATACACGATCCAACATCGCGGCTTGTCCTACATGTTGGACGACATGTAGGACCGTCTAAACCCCGCTATTCACCATAGTCAAATTACTAAGGCGTTCGAAAATCTCTTCAAAAGGAAAAATATAAACTTGAATTGAAACCAAAATAAAATAAAGATGCTTTTATATTGCGCTTTAAAACAAATATTATACGGCCATTTTCCCCCGAACGAATTTCCGCCGATACATTTGCTTTATTAAATATATTATCGAATAAGTTTTGTTCCTATAAGAGGAATTTCAAATTTACCGAGGTGGCAATGCCAAATTCTAACGGTTTGTTATTAATAAGCCACGAGCGCGGCTTTGAGATGTGCACGAATGATCGCACAAAGTAAAGGTTTCGCGTTTGACTTGGCGAAGTTTCGCGAGTGATACTCTAAATTGATACTTTTTAATTAACTTAAGAATTTACGCTCGCATTAAATATCGTTGGAATGCAACTCGCCGTGAGTGAAGTACGGGGAAGTAGTATGGCTCCGAATATGAAAGAGAAACAGAGAAATTATTAGTGTTAGTGAGTTTTTAGATGGATGTCGGGTTGCTCCGCCGCTTCAAAACTCCAGAGCCTCATTCGGCTCGAAGGACCAATAAATTTGCGAGAACTGACCGGGGTGTTAGTTCCGCGAGCCGGTATGCCGATGAGGCCTGGAATGTCCTGGTAAGCGGTTAGCAGCTGAAACTTTAATAAAAGTTGCGTGGAAAAAACACAATAGTTTTGCGGGTTGAGGGGGTTATGTTTTCTTTATTATTATTTCTTTTTGATGCATTCTGAAAAATGTTTCATGTATGTTTTCCATTATCTCCGGGAAGTTTTCCCTCTTTTCTTTCTACTATATTTCCATATTCTCTGTTATTCTCACATGCTTGTACAATTCTTAAAATGTATCGAAATTATAGTGCTTTATTATGCAATTTCGAAATTGCTTCTAACTACAATTTCATTATTAACCCTCTTTACCCTTTTGCAGCAAGCTTAAGCTACGCTCTAAATAAAGACATTTTGTCGGCAATGTCCTTTACTCCCCCCCTCTCCCGTTCCATTTATTAACAGCAAAACATTGAAAATAGAGCAAGGAATATTCATCCGAAAAAATGACTCAATTTCAAGCGAACACTTTTTGCATAACAAATTAACAACACGAGAGGCAAGCAAATGGCAGCATGTCCTTGTGGCACTACATGCAACACGACAGTATGCAATAGTATGAAGCTGCCAGTGGTTTATTTTGCTGTCGCTGCTGCTGCTGCTGTTCTATCCCTTCGCAATATTTAGGCATTTTAATGCAAAACGTCTACAAACCATAAATAATTCAAAACTGCAATGATGAGGCAAAAACAGCGCCGCTCCTTAACTAACGGTCTCCTTCTTGCTGCTGCTTTTCTGCACTATTTATACCCTACACCTATGGTAATAGGGTATAATAACTTTGTGCGAAAATTGTAACGCATTAAAGGAGCCCTCCTAGGTATAGACATAAGTATATAGAAATGATCAGAAACACTTTCTCTTTTGATTTCCGGTTGTCCGTCTGTCCGTCTGTCCGTCTGTCTGTCTGTCTGTCTGTCCGTCTGCGTGTTCGGAAAAAATAGGAAGAAGGAGTTGTCCGAATTGAACCAAATTTGGTACACAGTCACAGTGAACCTCGGGTTAGGTAAAGTGTTAAAATTAGTTAAATCGGTCTAAGGACACGCCCACAATGGGCCTGTAAGTCCCACTACCTCGGGTTTTTTTCGATTAAATTGCTATAATTTGTCTAATTACACATGCAAAGGAATAATACTTGGTATTTAAGGCAAGGTGTGGACCCTCTGTAAAATACCAAAAAATGGGCGTGGTCCGCCCACTGTATAGGCGGCAACAATTTTCCGGGAAAATGGCTCTTAATCGACTATTTATGCATTTAAACGAATGAAATTTGGTTCGCAGGTTAAGATGTAGGTCCTACATTCCATATAAGAAAATGGGCGTGGTCCACCCACTATATAGGCGGTAAGCTTAAAATCCTCATAACTTCCATAGTATATATACCAGAACGTCCATATTTGGACACTTCATTGCTGGTAAGAGTACCTTTAAATTTAAAAAAAATGGGCGTGGTCCGCCCACCATGGAGGCGGTAAATTATATATATCGATATAGACCCCCAGAGCAGAGTGTCAATATTTGCTATATACAGTCCTATTAGGAATATCTCTTAGTTTGACAAAAATGGGCGTGCTCCGCCCACTCAGTTACTTGGTGTAGGGTATTATTCTGTCGGTGAAACCCGACTGATGCTTCCTTACTTGTTTTACTTATTCCTTTCCTCTCTTCACTGCTTCTCCTCGCTCTGAATAGCTAGTAAATTAAAAAGGCCGGCTGTAGCATATGGTGCTGCCTGCTCCCTCTAACGCTTCTACTACTCCTTCTTTCTTACTTCCCTTTCCGTTCACCTTCAGCCGAAGCGTGCAATAAACCCATTTCGGCTAATATGCCCAGAGGACCTCCTGCATATATTGCTGCTTGCCCATTGCTTCGAGTCTTCTTGTTCTGGTCTGGCTTAGCTCGCTGCAGCCCTGCAGTCTAGTAGGCTGAGGCAGGCGCAAATTAGAAATGAAGTGTCTACAAGGACACGGCCGCTTTTTATCGCTCAACATCCTTTTTTTTCCTGCCCATACCGGCGGCAAGAAAAATGTTTGCTACGTCTCTTTCGAGCAGTTTTCCGGCAAATAGCGCTGCTCCTGCTGTGCGCGCCTTTGCACAATTTAGCATGACTGTTTCAGCTGCTTTCGGCGCTGCATGTCCTGCTGTAGTCCTGCGCTGCCTTGCTGCACTTAGTGGCGCATGTTAGTGCCGCTTATCCTAATTGTGGTTATTCGCTGAGTGTGCTGCTTTGCCTCTTGCGCTTTATGCACTACACTTTTTGTGGCCATTCCCCTTCGGCCGCGTGTGTGTGTCTTTGTGTGTGTGGAAGGACTTGACTGTAATTTTGGCATTTAGCCAAATAAACGTGCGCCTGCCCGACTTCGTGCCGCACGCTCTTTGCATAAGGACATGTGAGGCTGTTCTCGCTTTGAGTGTGCAAATCATAAATTCCAGCTGGCAGAGGTGGGCAACTTCGTTGGTGTAACTACGGCCATAGGCGCTTGGGGATTGGGGATCCTGAGTCATATGTGTGTGTGTGTTTGCTGGTGCATTAATTTTTGGAGGCAAGCTGTTATTAAGGCTGTCAATCCTGAAACGTTTCGGAAAGCTAGCTTTTTCGATTACAAATATTTTGATGATGGACAATTTTAAAATTAAATTTTTTTTGAAAATTTTATAAAATTTTTTCTGAGACGGAGACTTTCACGGTGTCACTCTGCAGAGCTTCAGAAGTAAAAATTATGTGGTCATAAGTGTTGGGAACCACAAAGGAAGAGTTCATTTAAGTTCACAAAATTTAAGTTCCTCTGACATGCAACAAATTTCTTGTAAAAGATTTTAATTTGTAAAAAAATTTTATAAAACGTATGAGAAATTTATTTGGGTATTAAAATGAGAAACTTAACAGAAAAAGTGTAATTTTCTTTTACTTCAGTTGAAAAGTTTGAATATTTTCCTTCAAGATGTCGTTTATGGAAGAAACATTCTTCTGGTTTTTGCCACAATTCGCCCATATCTGTCTCTTTGCCTGTATGCGTGCTTGCTACTACTATGCAGCTTAAATGTGCCACTGGTGTGCCTCAACTAACACAGTCAAATCAATGTACATACAAACATAAAAGTCGGCAAACACTCGCACATTCCTTGGCCCGGCGCACAATATTTCTCGTGGGTGTGCCTAATCCTGGCAAGGCTACACTAAAACACATATTCTATTTGTTGTTGTTGCACGTGAGAGGCAGAGAAAAGCTGCGAAAAGTTGCTTTATAAAGGATTTGGCCACACACACGTTGGCTACACTTTTAACGCTTATTTGGGCTTAGTGTTGCCTGCTTTTAGGCCTTTTGCAGCCTCTCGCTGTGGGAATAGGCTTAAAACAATCAGCAACAACAAAGTTTCGTCCCAAAGTGAACAAAGCGAAAAAAATGCGAGAAACACACACACACACACACACACATAAAGAGAGACGTAGAGAAGAGCAGACGCCGATGGGTTTGAAAATTTTAGGCATATTTCTAGGCGCACAAATGATTTGCATATGTGCGCTGTGGGGTGGAGAAGAGGGAGGTCTTTGTTGAAGCAGATGACTGTGTATGTGTGTGTGGGCCAAATTGTGAGCACACATACATATATGAGTATATGCAGACACACACACGCACATACGCGTTTCAGTGGCCAGGTCGCTCTAAAATGCCATTCACAATTTTCGGTTTATTTGCTTTCCATTTGTTTTCGTTGCTCTTGATGTTTGTATGTGTGTGTGTGTTTATAGGTATTGTTGACACTGCGCTGAGGGCTGTAGGCAGTGTCCGCCAGCGGCGTGAAGTTGGTGTATTATGAGTGGGCGGCAGGTGTGGGAGTGGCGTCTGTGCGCTCGGCTTAAAATGCGGCTCTTGTCTTTGGTCAACAAAATTTGTGCCTGGCCTCAACCCTTTTTCTGTCGTTGTGATTTGTTGTTGTCATTGTTTGCTAGCTGCTATCACTGCTGTTGTTGTTATTGTTGTCGCCTGTATTAATAATATTTGGCCCCGGCCATTGTGCGTGCCGCTTTTTGCGTGCAAATTATGAATATTTCATGCCACACGCCCTCAACCCCCCGAGACACTTTCATACAAATACACGCACACTCTATTGTGTGACTGTAGACTGTGCACATATATATGTATGCATTTGAATTGTAGCTTAATTGTGTACCGTTAATTTTCTTGTGGCAAAAGTCAATATTTGTTATACGGTTTGAAAATTTGCGCACGTTTTGCTGCAATTCTAGAGCCCTGAGCAAGAAGCGGCAGGAGGAGTAAAGGTAAACAGAATTTAATACAAATTTAATTAAAATTTGCTTTTTATAATTACTTTTCAAGTAAATTATGCTATCGGAAAATTAACATTTAAATCGATCATAATATAAATGTACCTTTTAAATAAAGAATTTGGGTTCATAAATTATGCATGAAGTATTTTTTTAAACTTAATTTCTTTCTTAACATTGCTTTCGGTGATATTTAAAAATTGTGATCTATGCCAAATAAATGTTCTAAGAATCTTTCGAAATGATCCGAGACAATATTTCATTGAAGAAAATATATTTGAAGTGAATCGAGTGAATTTTTTTTGGAGTGAATGACATAATTTAAAATTTGTATGCTGAAATATAAACTCTGTTGTTATATAAAGTTAAAAAATTTTTTCCGAAGGTAATTTGAAGCAATTTAATATTTATGACATCTCTTCATACATATGTAAGCATTACAACCAAAAGGATATAGTATATTGATGATACCCTGCTGGAAATGCATGTTATTTTATTACGCACACACACATGTTGACGATTAATATGACTACCATTGCAACAGCAACAGCGAAGAACAAGCAACAACAACAACAATGGACAACATTGCATTTCAACGACAAGCAGCATCAAGTGCCGTCTGCTGCTGGAGTAGTAAATAAGGACAATAAGAACAAAACCAAGTAATGTTGTATAATGTACAAAAAAATGCTGATGACTATTGATGTCTGCTACTGATGAAAGTTGTTGTTGTTGGAGTAACAGCAGCCACAACATGCAACACTTGAAAGGATATGCACATGTGGAAAACAGCAAAAAAAGTGCAAGCAAATGCAATAAAAATTGGAAAAATGGCACAAGTGCAGCTGGGATGAGTTGAAGTTGAAGAAGAGGAAGCAGAACAGGAAGATGGAGCCCAAGAAGAAGAAGAAGAGAAGAAGAGGGAAAAGCTATACATTTATACATATATATTTGATACAAGCAAGAGAAGCGGAAATCACAGGAGCAGCAAGAGAGTATAGCTTAAAAAAGGCATAGAGTCAGAGCAGCTAAGGATCAAAACGTCTGCTTGTATCGTTATTGATTTGTTGTTCATATTTTTGTTGTTAAGCTATTGTTTTGTTATTGAAGTGTTGTTGTAGTGTGCAATAAGTTGTTGTGCTGGCATTGTTGCAACGCGCAAAACACTTGAACGGTGCTCAATGACTCCTTGGGGCTGTCTTGAGACTGCTTTGAGCAGTGCTTAAGGAGAGCACTCGAAGGGAGGTGTTATACCGTTACCTGGCGTAGATTGAACATTTTAGGAAATTGAAAAACTTTAAAGGACAATTTATGAGGCCTTTTGTAAAACTTGTGCATTAAAATTGTTATAATATAAAAAAATTTTTAGAAGATAAAGAACATGCTAAATTTATTCAAATTATAATTGGAATGCAAGATTAATGTGGTAATAGAGAAATTTTAGTTTTAATGAATGTTAATGGAAAATTAGAGAATGCTTTTCTTTAGCAAAAATAATGGATTTGCTTTTAAATACTATATTCTGAACTTTTAGTTTTAATAGAACATTTTAGAATTTCATTGAAATTGAATTTTAAATGACGGTATATAGAGAATATGAAAATATTAAAATTTCATATGTTAATAAGACGGATTGCAAATAAAACACTATTACCAAAAAAAAAGGCTTCAGCATTTTCAAGATTATTCCATCAGCTAGTGGCAGCTGATTTAAGCCGTATCGGCTAAATTGTTATATTTCATTCAACATTTTATATCTTCTCATATATTTATACTCACTCTTCTACTTAAAAAACTCTTTACATTAAAATTTCCTTTAGATTCAGAATGTTTTGAAAGCACCAAAAGTAAAACTATTATTGCAAACCTACGCACACGCAAAATTGCAAGAAAATGTGTGGCAATACTATCACCATATTAACACGCCTCCTTCAGACTCTTACTCTCCTCACTTTCGTAATCATTTTATATATCATTTAGCTTCCATTGTCTATAGCGAAAAGTGGACATTTTACGCTGAAGAGAAATATCATGTACCGAACGTGTTGTATGTATATATGTGTGTGTGTGCATGTGTTGTAGTGTGCGTCTGACTTAATAGTGTCATAAGAAGATTCGCTTTCATTTTACAACATTTGACTGTCTATTTGATTGTTATTGTTGCGTAAAAAGCAATTTATATTTATTTGATGAGATTGTCATATCGCAAATAGCTCTTTCCCCATCTGTCCCTTTATCACCACAATCATTAAGTTTTCTATGCTCTTTACACACAATGTTCGCACGCTTTGGCTGTTGTTGCTTTGAATCGCTATTTATCTGCGTTCCCCTTCTACTTCCTCTTTTTCGGGCTTTTTCCATCTTGCTCTAGCATAAAATTAAGCCATCAAAAGTGAAAGTCTACAAAAATAACAACACGCGCGTTACAAACAACAACATAGCCAGCAAAATAATGAAAACAAGGTGGAAAAAGCAAAAACAAAAAAGTAAAAGTGCAAAAAAGTTGTAGCCCATTTTGTGGCGCTTACAAGCCTGTCACTCTTTTTCGCTGGCTTTCGCTCTTCTGGCGCTTTACTCTTTTCCGCCGTGCAACTTTTTTGACAGTTTGTGTCACTTTTCTTTACGCTTTCGCTGTTGTTGTTGCTTTGCGCGCCCTCGCCTGCCATTCACACGCACATCACGTTTCACTTGTTATCATGATAACGCCATCCTCATCGCCGTTCCATCACCGTCCCGCTGCCGCTCATGCACATTTATCAGTGACACACAAAATGTCTTCTTCCGGTGTAATATTTTTGTGCTGGAATTGCTGTAGCCCCTCCTGTTTCTCGCTCCTGCCTTATGTTGTTGCTTTTTACTGGCTTTATTGTTGTTGCTTCTAAGCTAATGCCTTGTGTTGGCCCCTTGTCTTTGGCAGGTGTGCTTATAAATTCATTTCTTCTATTCTTTTGAGTCCTGCGTTGCAAGTTGAGCGTATTTTTGAAAGCGTGTCGAAAGAGAATTCAGCTATTCCTTTAGAATGCTGTCTTCTTCTATCCTTTTTAATTTACTTTTGCCATTATAAAATTTTGTCGAAATACATTTCCCTGAAGATATAATACTTTAACGAAGCAATTAGCAAACAAAATTTAACACACGATATCTAAGCATCACAAAACCTTTATAAAACTCACTTAACTCTTTGTAAATTTTAATCAATGTAAATAATCTTAAATTAGATATTAGCATAAACCATAAACTCTTAAACATCGGTGTAATATGGCCCAGTTGCTCTACACCTTTCCATACTTATAAATTAATTTATAGAGTATGTAGCAATAAATAAATAAATAAATAAATAAAATACTTTTATATCTATTAAAGAATTATATTCTTCAAGTATGTTAGTTTTTCTTATACTTCATCTTTCAGTATTTCCATCCCTCCCTTTTCCACTCTTTTCTTTTGATTTGAAATTATTTTGTATCTATTTTTTGTTAATCGAATTTTCATGTTGTAAGAGCTTCAGTTTTAGTTATTCTTTTCACTTTATTACTAAGCATGGTCTCTTCTATTTGCTTCTTGAATTCAAACTTCTTGTATTTTTCGCTGCTATTTTATTTTGTTTTGCCTTATTTATTGCCGTAACAGATGGATCCAACTTATTGCTTACTCCTTTATCGAAAATGCCTCTTATCTTACTACTTTTTGCTCTCTCCGGTCATGCCTTCAATCTATGTATATTCCACTTGTCTTTTTTTCCCTTTTACCGTTTTTAACATGTTTTCTTTCAAAAGCCTTCTCTTGCTTTGTATACTTTTATTTCCATTTCATTTGCCTTCCTACTTCCATTTCTATTTTCACTTGCCCTTCCAGCTCCAAATGCACGTATTTTTTCCTCACCGCGAGTGTGTTCTTTCCCATTTTATTCCCTTTAATCACCTCCAACCTTGCTTGGCCTGTCTTTGTTGTCTGTCCCTCTCACCTTTTCGTCTGCAACAAATTGCTTTATTTTCATTGTGTGCACATGCTTATTGCGAGTATCCTGTATCCTGTGCGCGCATATCCTTTCGTTCTGCCTAATAAGCGTTTCTTTTTATTATTTTTATATCTTTCTTCTTATTGTTTTGCATTTTGTTGTTGTTGCTGTTAATTTTTCGGTAACTGCCTACACCTTTTTGCTGTTGTTAGTGGTTGTAAGGCACGTGCCAACGTGGCAACACTTTCAACCTGTCCCATCCTTACTCAGCCCTTCCACCAGTCTCACTTCCCCAATTTGCACCTCTTTCGTTGTATGTTGTTTTTGTTGTCGCTGCATTTTACCGCTGACTAAAGCGCTTAATCGCGTGTTTATGTTTGACGTGTTCCTCATTGTAGTTGTTGTTGTTTCTGTCAGACGCCTCTACATTTCTTTTTGTTCTTCTTCGAGTTTTTCCGCATTTTCCTGGCCACAAAGTAATAATTTACTTATTTAGTTTTCGCTGTTGTTGTTGCTGTTGTTGCTGTTGTTGCTGTAGTCATAACTTAATTCATTGGCTTGCATTTGTGGTTGTTGTTACTTATTTTCGTTGTTGCTGTTTGCTCAAGTTAATAATCAATTTACAATTAATTGTCTTGCGTGGAATTTTTGACATTTCAGAGTAATTTCGGTGCGTGCTCTTTTGTGGCGTTTAATTTATTGCCTGTTGGCATTTGCGTGCGAGAGAGGAGAGCGGGTGGTGGAAGGGGCGCTAATTGAGTGCTCGCAAGTGTAAAAATTGTTGACTCAGCTTGGGGCGCGTGAGCAAAGGGCAGCTCTTAACCTTTTCACAGCCGCTGTTGGCTTCGATGAGTTGCCTCTTGAAGTAGAAATGCTTGCTAAGGCGGTGAGCATGTCCTACGCATAACAAATGGTCATTTTGTACTTATTTACAGTCTTAATGAAGCACACTAGGAAGCTTGCTTATTGCGTGTTGTCCTTTGGTAAACATAAGCTGACAATAGAGGATCAAGGGCCCCTATGCAGTTTTCTTAATAATTATTCAAACATTGAAACCTATTTTTGTCATATTTTTCAGGACATTACGTATATTTGCTTTGTTTTATAATATTTTACTTTCTCTTTAGTTTTTCCTTTTCGGCTTCCCTTAAAACTTTTCCCTTTTTATTTTAATATTCCCCTTTCCAACTAGCGTTTCTATTCTTATCCCTTTTTCTTGCTTATCAATAAAAATTATTTTGTCTCATTTTCTTTCTAATATATATTTATTTATTTATTTTAATTTTTCTTATATTTACTTCAAATTTTTCATCGTTTTTTTCACTTATTTCTCTTTCAATATTCATTCCTGTTTTATCATTTACTTAACAATATTCTTCTTCTCTTGGCTTCCTTTACTTCTCATTTCTCTGAAGTTTGTCGGCTTTATGTCCCTTTCTAGGTCCTTTTTGATATCTTTTCGTGATTTATTGCACTTCTTGAGATATCCTTATCCTAGTTCACGTTCAGCGTTCACTTTGTAAAAGTTTATTAACTCTTTTATATTTTATCTGCTTTATTCTTCCATTCTCTTTTTTTTTCTGATTCCCATGCTGCCGCTTTACTTAAAATTGCAGTTTTCTAGGTTGCTTACCTCCCATCAACTGGTGCAATGTACTGCACTCTTCGTGAACTGTGACGTAATCCCATCCACACATACACAACCGCACTTATTCACTCTCATAAACAAGCATAGACACATGATATGTAATCAAAGTCAACTATCTAACAATTCGAATTGCATCTTTAAAGCACTTTGTATGTACATGCCCCTAAAAAAACTTTATATCGCTCGTTTAAACTTCTTCCTTAGCTCTTCCATATCTTTTCTTCGCGTACACGCTTTGCTTACCACCCGCAGGTTGATCCTTTGCCTATATCCGTCTCCTGTAAGCCCTTTCATTGCGCTGCCTTTTATTGCTCTGCCATGACCGCAACTCAACCCTCGACTGAGCGCATTTATTGCCTGCTTATGCCGCTTTTAGTGCCTGATACTTTTCTTTTTATTTCTCTTCGCCCCTTTTGAAATTTTCTAAGCTTTTTCTACGGTTTACTGCCCGCTGCGCCTATTTTTGCTCTCTCCTGCCCATCATTTTGCGCAGTCAGTCACAATGCAATCCAATCAAATGCAATACTAACACACTCACACATAAGACACACATACAAGCGCGGGTATATACGAGCATCCCCCCTTACTGCCGCTGCTTTCTTATCGGCAGCTGACGGCAGCAAAGCCACGTGCTATGCTTCGTTTGAGTGTATGTGTTTGCCTATTAACTTGCTTTACTATCACGCTCATACACAGTCTTTTGCCTTTTGCCATGCACACACATACACATAAAGTTTTTATATACTCGCATACTAGCTCAGCCGATAGCCACGTGCTCTTGCTTTATTACATACATACATACATATAAATTGCACATGCACTCATACTTGTGCCTTTTCACACATACAAATAAACATTCTTTTTCATTTCGTGCACTTTTTGTTGTTTCGCCTTTTGCGGCATTTTCGACAATTCTGGCCATTTTCTAGAAACGTGGAATTTTTATTTGCTCTTAATATTTCTCTTCTTTTTCTTCATGTTACTTCGTCATCTTTATGCGCTTTTTCATTTTGTTCTATTTGTTCTATTTTACTCTATTTATTAACATTTTTTTCAAAATTTTCATTTCATATCTTCTATTATTTAGCGTTATCATTTTTGTAATACTTTGTTATTTCGTCTTTCTGTCTTCCTTTCCTTTCATTTTATATTTTTTTCCTGTTTTACTTTTTCTTCTCGTATTTGCTATTGTTATCAATCCAGTGCCAATATTGTTGTTGCAGTCTAAACCAAAATTTTTTCTATTTTTTCTTGCCCTCATTTTATTTTTTTGTTTGTTTTGATCTTTTTCTGTTCTTTTTCTATAATATTTTTTTCTGCTTTACTTTTTCCATCCTCATCCCTTTTAGGCACTAAAACTAAGGCCACTCATCTCGTCCTTGTTGTGTCGGCGTTAGTGTGTGCTGCCGGTGTTCCTCTTGCCGTTGTGTTGTTGATATTGTATTACAATGCATTCTACATGCCTGGCTTGCTGTCCCGCTTGCTCCTTTTTTTCTCCATCTCATCTTTAAAGCGACGCAGGCGCTGCTGCGCTTTTCTGCAAGCACTCCCCACCTAAACCACTTCGCAATATGACGCTTATCTGCCCCTCCTTTACCTCTGCGCGAGCCTTCTACAATTCAAAAATTCATTTTGCACATTTTCGCCATTCGTTTTCGTATTCCAACCAACAGCTTCCGCCTCCGTCTCCACTTCGGCCTACGTCTGTACTCCAGCCTTCGTCTCAGCCTGTTTTCGCCTTTTCATTTGATTTTGCGCTACTCCTCAGCCTATTTGCGCGTTCACACAACTCGGCAATTTTTTGCATTGTCCTGCCTACTCGGCCCGAACGCCGGCTCGTCGCCGGCCGTCGCAGCTGCGCCTACTTGCGCTTACGCCGGCGGCGCACGTTTTACTGTTCGCCGTATACGCTTAACGGCACGAAAGAGGCTACAAACGCGGCATGCGCTTAGGGTAGATGGCGGGGCGGGAGGAGGGATGGGGCTGCAAAGAGAGAGAGAGAGAGAGAGCACACTCTTTCGAAAGCTCGCTTGCTTCGCTCTGTAATATTTGTCTTCTTTCTGTTTGCATTCGAATTTGAATTGGTTCGTTTATGGCTTTTGTTGTTCTTCGAGTCCTTTCGTTTATTTGTGCGCCATTCGCTGTTTTCTTTTATTGTTGTCGCCTGACTATTCGTTGATTGCGCTTTTATGTTGCAGGCAATTTTAATAACGATTTTTTAGTGGCAGCGACGTGCAAAGTGGCACACTGCTGCTCGGTGGGCGGCGGCTGCTGCTTTTGGCAGCTTGGCGAAGACGAAGCTCTAATGTGTTCAAACATTTGAATTTTACTTTCGGCTTGACATAAATTTGCGTCTGTAAGCGAGAAGCAAGCTGGAAGCCATGCACAACCATGCCAGATTTTGTATATTTATGACAGTTCTTAAAAGTCTGTTTCAGAATTTAGACGCACTGAAAACTTTGATTCAAATAATTTGAATTTTTTTCAGAATTTACATGCTCTGAAAACTTCGGTTAAAATAATTTGAATAATATTTTTAAAGAGGCATACAATTTTTGGAATTTGCAGACCAAAATCTTTGAATTGATGCTCGAACGGGATTAAATTTAATAAAATATAAAACTAATTTCTCTTTGTAATACTTCCCTTAGCTATGATCTGAAGCAATAATTTTTTTATAACACCTCTAAAGATTTCACAAATCTTAACATACTTAACTGAAGAGATTTGTATAGCTCAAAATCCTTTTTGAATTTATTTTATAAATAAAGTTTGATTTTGTTAACTTTTTGTTTATTAAAAAATCGAAATTGCCTTTTCTAAGAATTCTTTGAAACCCTTTGTGATAGCCGTGTTTAAGTTTTACTCCATAAGCCCTATCACCACTTCTTGTATATAATACAAATTTGTCAAATTTGGCTCAGATTGTATATTTTCGATTGCATTTTTACCTTTTTTACACTCCATAGCACCACCTCATAATTCTAAATTTATCATTTTTACTTAATCTAAATTCCATTACTTTTATCTCCTTCGATTCGCCATCTTGATACCTTGCACCATTAGCACGTGCTAGTAAGTGAGGCATATGAGTACCTTATACACATACACAATTAAATTACAGCCTGCTTAAATTTATTTCATACCTTTTCCCTCTACACTGACAATTCACACAATTTTATGTTGCGCATTAAATTCTACAGCATAAGACCCAATTTCTTTATCAAAATCCCTAAACTTGCATGGGAAGCTGACGATTTACATGAGACGCTTAATGTTTGATGTTAAAAATGCTGGAGCTTTTCTGTGACGTCATCTTACTCTCTCTCTCTCTCTCTCGCTCTCTCATTTTCATACGCGCTCCCTATTTTCTAGGCACTCCACTTTGCTTTGCTCATTTAATTCTGCAATCTTCGTGCGCTTACCGTTTTTCAATTTCCCTTTTGCTGCTGCCATTCGCCTGGTCGCGTTCGTCCTTTCGTCGTTTCGTGCTTGCTTTGCGCACATCCTGCACGTTCTGCCATGGGCTGGCGATTTCGTTGGCGACAGTTGTGTGGCTGAAGCCGCTGTAATCGCATTCGTCGAAAGTACGTTCCGCTACGCTCAGTGCTCAGCAACGAGTTGGCATTTTTTCCGCAATTGTTGTGTGTGATTCGAGCGTTAAAGCACATTTTTAGGCGCAACGTAAAAATCACGTCGTTACGTCGTACGCGTACGGAGACGCGCGTGTAGTTTGTGTGCGTGTATTGTCAATAGCGAATTTGTGGCTTTAAGTTGCCGGCAAAAAAAGTCGAACAAAAAAAAGAAAATATTGCATACAATTAGGCTTAGCTGAAGCAGCTGGCAAGGTGTTGTGCATGCCGGATTTCTAAAAGGGACCGCAAAAGCGCGAAGAGAAAATTTTGTTGTTGCCCATTGTGTTGGCAAATTAATGGTAATCCCTTGAAACAGCTGTTGTGCTTCAGCTCCCAGAAGTGTGCTACGATATTCGCCTGCCGTGAAACAAGCAAAGTAATTTTTAATTTATATTTTCTTTAAGAGAGCCGCCTTTTCTGTTAATGTGCTTTCGCTACTTTTAAGCAAAAGAATTTCAAAAGTTTTATTTCCAGTTGTAAATTTCGAATATTTAAAAAAATCAAAAAAAGCGTAAGTAGCGAAGAGGAGTGTAATTTTGTGTGTGCGTTGAATTGTAACTTTCTGTTTCCTATTCAAATTAGTTCAAAGGCAATTTGAGCGCGATGTCTTTAAAAATTAATGAGGTGCCTGGAACTTTTAGAAGTCAACATTTCTCTTTTAAAGGACACAAAAAAGGAAATGGTGAACGGAATTCGATGGCAATATAGACACACTTTGGTTTAAGAGGGGGAGTGCAGAAGAAAATTAAGAAGAAAATTGAACTTACAATGTAGATGTGTAGCTTATATTTTGATCGGCTTGGAACAATTCGAGTTGCTTTTTTGTGCACTAAGAGCTTAGGCATTGTCCTGTGCTTATCAGCAACTAAAATATGATACGTTTTTATTAGAAATTAAAATATTTTGATTTCTTAAGTTTAATATACTTTATTTTATCATTGGATTGATAATTTTCATTTTGAAGTAACAAAAAGGCACTCAAAATTTATATGACCGACTGCTGTTTTGGCTATGTGATTGCACCGTGTTTAAAGTGTAAAGTAAATCTGCTTCCGCTCTACCAGTACAATGGATAAATACTTGTCTGCGTGCTGGTAGGTTTTTCATATTCCGACAACAAAAAAAAAAAAAAAAAAAAAAAAAAAAAATCTGCTTCAGTAATATTTTCGATACGCTGAAAATTTTGAATTTCATAAAAATTTTGTTAGGTCAATGCGGATTTAATCCTCGCATAATTATAACGAAATTAATATATTGAGTTTTGGTAATAATCTTGGCTATTACAGTAGCTTAGTAACTACGCATTTCGTTGTGCAGAAGGCCTGTACTAAATTTCTGAGTTCTATAAGAAAATATATTTGCTTTCTTTTAATACGTGAAAAAAACTTCAAAATAATTTTTCTCAAACGTATTTCGATTTATGTGGTACGAGGTTGCTTATAAAATTGATTTCAAAGTCTCTTTTTATAATTTCGTTTGCCTAGCCTTTTAAAAAATTAAAATAGCATTAAAAATTGTTGTCATTATATAAAATTTTTCTGCTATATTACCTTTTCTCCTCTGAAAATCCATCCAAACGAAGTTTGCTTTAGTTTTGTATATAAGCAATAAAATTTTGCCTATCGAACAGTTCTTTAAATTCCATAGTAAAAACATTTTATTTAAAGTAAAAATTTGCACTGTAAATTCCGTAAAATTTTCAACTTCCATATACTCCCACACATACATACACAAGAATGTGCCATTTTGAGCACACACGAAAAGTGTGCATTATTATTATTTTTATTTCATGCGCATGGTAATGTGTGTGTGTGTGTGCGTTGACAGACAGACTGCACGACAAATATAACGCGTGTGCATTTATGCATCAACGCATTAAATATTGTCAATAATAATAATTTTTTACGATTTCCGCATGGAAAGAAAGTAATTTTGTGGCAAGTTAGCAATTACAAGTCATGCGTGTAAGTGTGTGTACCTGTGCGCGTTGGCTGTTGTAATTTAACATATTTATTTGTTTTGTTCAATTTTGATTCTTTAAATTTCTTCTTAGTTTACGTGAGCAAATCTTCTGAGCAGATAGAAAGCGCTCTCTGCCAAGTGTGTCCTTTTCTGCCGTTTAGAATTTTCTGCCCGGCTGTGGCTTTACGCTGTGCTGTTTATGTGCATGTGTGTTTGTATGTGTGTGAAGTTGAAAACGTGGCATATGAGAGCCGATAATTTGCAAGAAATAGCGAACATAATTTTGTAAGAATTAAAGGGAGCATTTTGTTCTTAGCACCGTTATGTATTTGTCTCAAGGGGTCGCCTTGAATTCTACTTCGAAAAGGCTCGATAACTTTTCTATCTAAACGAGCAATTTGAGTGAACTTTGTTTACTGGACTCATAATCGAATTTATTTCGAATCACATTACACAGTAGCAGTCCAGTTCTATGTTGCATGGTTTTGCTATAAATTTATTGCAAAATTTTTTGTCTGAAAAACATAACTTTTTAATAAAAAATTTAATAATGCCAGCCAAGTATTTGCCTTTTTCAAAATCGATCTGACGATGAATACACGTGAATTTATTTAGAATTGACAATACAGCTGAAAATTGCATATAAGCCAGCTACATCAATTCGTTGTTGTTGCAGAGTTGTTTTTGTACTGCATTTTCCAAAAAAAAACCTGTTGTCACTTACTTCAAGCATTTTGACGGCAGCGTAGCAGCGAGGCATTGAAGGCGCAGTCGAGGCAGAAAATCTATAAAAATACGCTACCCACTTACAACTGTGGGTGTGTGTGTGTGTGTGTGGTGAGTGTGTGTGTGTGTAAGAATTGTCAAGCGTCACGAATATCGATTTGCCGGGATCAGCGGCCAAAGACGTGTGAAATGCACAGTTGCGTCTGCTAAAGCCGGGCTGACTGGCTGTTGGCTTGGCTGCTTGGCTGAAAGGAGTCAAGTGTGCCTTTGCCAGCAGCAGCAGACACACATACACTCACAATCTCCCACACGTACACTTAGCAAAGATGTTTGCTGAAATTTCATCGAAGCGAATGAACAAAAAACTTCATCATGTCGGATTTTTGTTGTTGCTTTGGCCAAAGCGGAAAGTTCAATTTATTTTCGCGGCATGTCAATTGCTTGTGAAAGCTTAAATCCGTGATATGAAAATGATTGATTTTTGGAATTGAAAAATATTTCAAGAATATGAAATTGTAAAACTAAAGAATTATAAAATGCTAAATGACAAAATGACATTTAAAGTTATATTGAATTTGATTGCCATATATAGCAATTTACTTAATCTTTATTTTAAAACTTTATATTATAACCAAAATTTGATTTTGATTTCCCTTTTAAAAACCACAATTAATTTTTGTCGATTACAACTTTGAGGGAAAGTGAGAACAAAATTGTTGTTTATACATACATATATTTTGGAATATATTTACAGATTTATATAATCGAGTGCAAGGTGTTTATTTTCGTCAATTTCTTATGGCTTCAGAAATGAACACAAAAGGGTTAAAGCATTTTAAAGTCGATGGTTGCATTTTTTTAAAGCACGCTATATTAAAGTTGTTGCTGTTCGCATGTGTGTGTCTGTGTGTCTGTGTGTTGTCTATGTCGTCCCCGCGTGTTGACATTTGGCGCTCAATTCCTCCCGTCATTTGCTGTTGTTGTCATACTTTTACTTGTCCACAACAACACTGCCATTAAAGCCTTGCGCTTCTTGCACTTCCCTCTCCGCTCTTCCGTCTCATTGCCGGTCTAAACCCTCTCTGTTTGCCTTCACTTAATTGTTGTTGCCTCTTGTTGGGTTCATTACCCCTTGTGGTTTGGCATTCCCCTTCTATTATTTATTTATGCTTTCACATAAACTGCAGAAAATCCAACACTGCCTCCCCCCCACTCCCCTCCACAACTTTCTCTCTCTGCTTGCTTTTCTACCTTCGATTGTGCCCAACTCTTTTTGTTAGTTTACCCGATTCTTTCCATCCATCGCTTCGTTCAGCTCTCCCGCCGTGCAGTCTTTTGTAAAATGTCATACGGCAGTTTTTGCAACTTTTTGCACTCTCGAAAACTTTCTCAAAACTAAACAGAAACTCGGGTTTATTTCTGCTTTTCATTTATGCATTTATATACTTTTATTTATTTACTTATGTATTTATTTATTTATGCGAATGCCTGGCAAGCCAGCAGACAAGCCACGAACATCACATAAATACACACTAACGTAAAAGACGGTACAGGATATGGCAGCGCATTGGCCGTAGTGTGCGTGTGTATGAGTTTTGTAGGCGGGCTGCCTGTGGGTGAGGTCAATATTCAAATGATGATGATGATGATAGCAAAATTATGGTTCAACTTTTAGCTGTCGGCAGAAACAGCAACAACAATTGAGAACATGACATCAAAAACAACAACAGTTGAGCAAAGCAACAACCAAAGTGAGAACAGGCTAAAATTTGGTTGTTGGGCACTATCGATTTTTTAACCGCCCTTTAAAGTATGTTGGTGTGTGTGTGTCTGTGTTTGCTGATTTCTTGCCTCGTTATTTTCTAGGACACTTTAAAGCATAAATTAGGGATGTGCGCCATAAAACAGCATACTAAAGTAGCGCAATTTTCGGGAAAGATAAGCTTCAAATTGACGAACATATAAGATACAGCGTAGTAGTTAGTTACGTATACGCACGGAGGGACGTGGTATACGCAGAGTTGGAGGTGGTGCAAACAATTTAAAGTTTTTGAAGTGAACCGTTTCGTGAACGACATTATGACTGATATCTTGAGATGGAAGCGTTTTTTCAACAATTTTGACAAAACATAATTTTTATATTTAATTAGAATATTAGATTTCGAATGCCGCGTTTTTCTTTCTTTAAATCAATTGCAAGCGATTTCTATGAATTTTAGCAGATATTAAGTAAATAAATAAATAATTAATTGGCATAAAAGGCGGCGAAAGACGCGTACAGCTAAATTTCTCTCATTAATTAGTGACTTGAGTTAGACTCTATTAACTTGAACAGAAATAATGCATACTTATATCTGAAATTTATGTGGAATTTTAATCCTAATTTATTTAAAATATTTTAGACTAGTCAAACAAGCTTTCAAATTAATATAAATTAGTATAAATGCGAGCAAATATTTGCATTCATTTCAATTAAATACGATTACATTCCTCAAATTCTATTTAAAATCTATTCAAATTCTATGCAATTTCAATCTAATTTTAAATGAGAAATAATTTAAAGCCTTCTTAAATCGATTTGTTCCATTTAAGAATTTCGCATACGCTCTGAAAGCTAATTCTATGAATACTAAATTTTTGCTTTGAGCTGCTCAATTGCAGTTTTGATATTGCAGAAATCAGCAAGTCAGTTAACTTGGCTTAAATATAGCTACCAAACATGCAACTGCAGCGTTTTTATGGCCAATAAAAATTAAACAGCTTAAAAATATGCGTTTATATTACACTGCAGTTTTGAACTGATTAAAATCTGCATATTATTTGCTTGGTCCTTTTGCTTGGCTTTTTTCTTTTGCTTTCTTTTCCGTTTTCTATTTTTTGCTTTCGCTTTACGCAGTTCAATTAAATTCAATTAAAGCTGATTATAAGCACTTTATATGCATGCAATTTACGCTGCCAGGAAAGGTAAAAGTTAAGTTTGCAGGAGGGGTTAGGGGGAATATACAAAAGATTGTTTTGGGCTTAAAGAAGTTGCCTGAAGTAATTTTGGTATGGGAAGAGCAGTTGAAGATATTATATGAAAACACTCATTTTTGTTGCGAGAGTTCAATTAAATTTCAATTAAATTAAATTAATTAGTTTAATAATGTTGGCAAATAAGATTTAAACATCTTTTTAGAGCCCAAAGAAAATACAAAATATATAAGAACTCGAATGGTGTGGACAAAAAAAAGAGAACGAAAGAGACTAATTAGATATAGAAGAAGGGGAAGGAGCAGGATAGCGAGAGAGGAGAGATAAATAAGAGTTGAAATTCATTGTAAGGAAAAGTATTTAAAACTTAAATGCTTAAAGGTTCTATAGTTTGATACATTTTTGATAGTAGACGGTAGCGAGTTCCACAGTCTGATCCCGCTTGCGAAAAACAGTCTACTTTCCTACTACTTTATATAGTAAATAGTTGAATTTAGGAATCGTGAGGTTCTTACCTCTACTAGGTCTACAGAACTGGAGCTTTTCAAATAAATATCGTGGAGAACGCGAGTATATAACTTTATGCAAAAAGATGCACTTTCTTTCTTCAAGATATCTAAGCGAACCAGTACCAAGAAATTGGTTGCAATATGACGAGATGTGGTCGGATCTTTTTCAATAGAGTTCGCATATGACATTTCAATTTCCCGCTCTCACTTTCTCGTTTTTCTATATCATTTTATTTCTTCAAACACAATTTTTTCAATACTTTAACTGCCAGGCGACCTCAACTTCTTCTGCACTGAAGCCGCCATCGCTGTGGCACATTAATTCGAGCAGCCGTGCTGAACTTTGCCAAGTAATTTCTCTGAAATTAATGAAGGATATGAAAACTGTCTGACTTTGCACGCTGCTGCCGCTTTTCTGCTTGCTCATGTATAATACTACTATAGCAGCGGCAGCAGAAGCAGCGACAGCAGAAGCAGCGACAGCAGAGAGTGCAGCAGCAAAAGTAACCAACCGATTTTTACTCACTTCTGGCAGGCTGGAAAAGAATAAAGAATGCAAATTAAAAAGTTATCCAATTAAAAGATTTTTAGAAGTAACAAAAATGGCCACAAATTTCACACAATCTCTTTCTCGCTAGTTCCCTTTCACTTATGTTCAGCTCAGCTCTGCTCGACTTTCTTATTTACAGCTAAAATCTCTAAAAGGAAGCACCAACAAAAAGCAGCCACTGTCAAAAGAAATGCCGCAAATTTCATAAAATATGCAGAAAAGTGTTTAACGCTACATAAAGTAATGCAGAAGAGCATAGTTTAGTAGTGTGTGTGCTAGTGGCAGCAAGTGTAGTTTAGTTGTAGTGGTGGTGGTGGTGGTGCAGGCAGAGTAGCGTAGCGGCAGCGCAGTCGCCATCAAGCCGCGACGACAATAGCAGCAAATTACAAAGACGCTGTCTGCGTGTGGGTGCGATTGCATATGTGTGCATGTGTATGATGTGTGCGCCAATGCGTGTGTGTGCAAAATTACTTATGTATGTGTATTTTTTGTGTGTACTAAAGTTGCGCTTTTACTTTGCATAAAAGATAAAAGCTTGCGCTAAAAGCAGCAAAAAATATGAAGCGTAAAAAGAAAGAACGGGAAAAAAGTTGAGCGCCAAAGTGGCAGAAGCGCGTATAAAGTAGCGCAAAATATGTGACAGTGTGCGAGCGGTGCAAGTGAAAGATAAGCATTAGAGCGCGCGTGTGGTAGTGCAGGCAGTTGGGTTGAGTGCGCGAGTGGTGCTTACGTTTGTCTTCCGCTTTGACTGAAATGAGGGCAAGCTGTCTGCCGTATACGGGCTGAATTCACTGATATTCACATGTATTTCACAGTCTGCAGTTACTCGAAGTAATAGTCATATGTGTGTGTGTGTGTGATTTCTACTAATTATTCAAACAGAGATATTTTTACCAGCTTAACTCTTGAATTTCCGCAAAAATTTGACAAAACGAAAGTAATTTCTTGAATAAAAGCAAAATTTTTAGCTTCAAAGCTAATTTAACATACGTCTGAAGCTCAATTCATTTCTTAAAAGGAAACTCAAGTTTGAAGGCTGACAAGTGAATTTGTTGTTTGTCTAATTTTAAGCGCAAATTAGTTTAGTTTAGTTTATTCCAATTTAAGTCTATGGACAATAAATCCTTACAGATTAGCTCAATAAAATAATACATTAGGGCTTAATACTAAGGGTACATAAAATTTTTCATAAGTTAATACAAACAAGTCGAACATAAAACAAGAAAGATAACAATGCAAATAACAATGACAATAATGGCCTTAAAGATATCAATTTATTAACTGAAGTACCTATCTAAAGCCGTTTTGAAGACGGGTTTTGGGAGTGAGAAATCTAAGTCCACAGTCTTCGCGACTTTATTGAACAGTCAGGGCTCTGGGAATAGGGGCAAAAAAGGCGTAAATACAGCGATCAACTTTCACATGAAACGGTAGCACAACACGCAAATTTTTACGCGGAACCAGGAAAGCAATAGACTCTAATAGCACAGAACAATCAACTTTATCACGAAGGAAATCAAATACAAACATTAGAAGAAGGATGGATCTTCTATCTATTATTTATTTGAAGACCCGGCGCTTAGTTCAGACGATCTAGAGAGAGTTGCATGATAAATTATATATCATTTTAAAGATTTCGATGACTACATTTGCACAAAAATATCAGATCAACGATTGGTCAAGTCATTTCCAAAATAATTGCGTTTAAAGATTGCCCATATTTCCTATTGAGCAAAGCATTATTGCATTGAACATAAAAATATGCGTGCTAGCGGGAAGATGGAGACATGGGAATAGAAAAATCACACACTTTCTCCTTTCCCACTAATCGCTGAAGAGCCACAGCTTTGCTGGCACTGCATTTATTACAAACATTAAAGAATGCTACATCTATTATTTATTACAAACATTAAAGAATGCTACATCTATTATTTATTTGAAGACCCGGCGCTTAGTTCAGACGATCTAGAGAGAGTTGCATGATAAATTATATATCATTTTAAAGATTTCGAGGTCTATTATTTGACAGATATGCTATTATTCTAAGAATGGGCTTTTCTAGATGGTTTAAGAATTGCACAATATTGAATGATACACCATATTGAAAGTTTCACCATGAATTTTCAGGCATAAGTTCTCGAAGATTGTTTGAAAATGTTCTAAAACATTCGAGTTTTTAATTTCGAAAGTTTTGTATTGGGTTATTTCCTTTCGAGATAAAGCCTGCTGAATAGATTTGGAAAACTTTGGCAACAATATTAAGTACATTTTTTTTTAAATTTTATTTAGTTATGTCATAGGGCACACCCGATAATCAGGAGTTATTACTAGTTATTAATTAATTAAGGATTCAATTATTGCAAGTTTAAGCTTTGAATTAATTTGAAAATTAAACTCAGTTTAGATTTGAAGTTCCAGCTGTACTCGAGCTGTACTCAAGCTCAAGCTAAGCCTAGAGTGTAAATGAAAAATATGACTAGGTACATATGTATATTTAAAAGTTTAGCCAGTGCCTCCTCTGCTTTGTCTTTCCATCGTAGGTAAGGCCTCCTGCGTCGTCTCCATCCTCTAACTGCCGTCTCAAATACTTTCTTCGCTGGAGCTTCTTCTTCTATAATTTGAAGATCTATTGAATAAAACTTTTCAGTGAAAATATTAGGAATTTTAAATTTCGATGCGCGCGAATTCAGGCAAAAATTTTTCTTAAAAGTAATAAGCAATTTTGAGTTTTATTCTGAGCTCCAGCATGTTTCAATTATGCAGTTATTTTATGATTAAAATATTTATTCGAACTGCCGAATTTTTATTTATCAAACTGAATGTTACTTCACAAATTTCTAGACTTAAATTAAGCGGTTGCGATATTCTTGAAATTTCTGTTCACTGGAAAATATAAAATTTAAATTAACTCATTGCGACTTCTACTAGCACATATTTATATGGTCGTAAAAATTTTTGCTGAATATTTTTTGCAATAAATTCGAAAAGTTTATATTTTCAGTGGGAGGCCAAAAACACGAAAACGATGCTCGTATTTAGACGCACTGCTTCGCTTCCCTTCGCTCCTCTTCGCTCTGCTGTGCTTTCAAGTTTATGTGTCTTTTTCACTTAAACTTTCCTCCTTGTTTTTGTTGGTGTTGTTGTTGCTGTTGTTTGTTGCACTGTTTTGGCCTGTTTAGTTTAGTTTGTTTTGCTTTTATTTTTTATTGTTTTCATTTTCATTTTTGTTGTTGTTTTATTTTTACTAGCTGGCTTTATTTTTATACCTTATCCTATTTATCAAGTCGCACACAGCACACACAGGCGCTTTCAGCTTGGCTACGGTGGGGCAGACATGCCCTTACTTCCACACACACTTGCACACATACTATTGCATAGGCACTCACACACACATGTGCCGCTTATTTACAAGCAGCGCACCATGTGCCACCGCCGCCGCTAAGGAATTTCAACAACTTCTTCCTTTTCGTCCTTTCATGTTGCAGCTTTTGCGTGCTCTTTATGCCTGCACAAACACTCAGACATACACTCTTCAATGCAGACGTAAGCATGTGTTGTGTATATAAATAAAATAAATGTAGGTGAAAATATACATAAATAATGCCATACATTGACGAGTGGGGGCGCGGCTATTTATGAAGTGTGGGCGGACTGGCTGTAGGGTGGCAGCAGATGCGGGCAGGCAGACAGTAGCAGATGAAATGGCATCAGCGCGCAATGTGGCAGCACAAAAAGCAAAAAAAGTCCTCAAAGGCATGACAAACATTTTTACGTATGTATTTACTACGACGCTTGACGTTGTCTACGCTCTTTCGTCTGCTGGTTTGTTATGGCATTTGGTGGTAGTCGTTTTGTCAGCGTTGTGTGTGTGTGAATTTGAGTGCTTGTATGCTGGTGTTAGTAGTGTGGCAGCCACCAGCATCCATCGACAGTTGCGTTGTGGTGACGTTGCGACTTCAATTGCTGCCTTCTTAAGCAGAGCGCGCACTTTTGGCCATTTGAGTTAGCTTTCGTCCTTCATGCTTAATCTCTTGGCTCTTAGTTTTTTGATTCGATTCACATATCAAAAGTGCCTGTACTTTAAATTTAAGGACACCTTTTAAGATTCTTAGGCTTTTCAAATTTTGCTTAGAATTTTGCTTCTTCTTGGCATTATCAAAAATGCCAAAATTTATATTCCAAAAGCGACTGCAAGCATATTATTTTGATATCTGGTATAAGTGTACACTCTCAATGGATGTTTACTGCACTTACAGAGAAAGGAAGAATTTTTTTATTTCTATTGAATTTATCAGCTTGAAATTTTCAACAAACATATGCAGTTTGAAAAAAGCTTATAAAAATGCGAGAACTGACCTGGGTGTCACTTCCGTGATTCGAGTATGCCGCTGATGTCTATAGTGCCGTGGATAAGCGTGGAGGAGCTAAAACTTAAGGAGAATTTTGTGGGAAGGGGCGGAGAGGGAGGAAATCCAAACAAATAATTTACGGTTTATGGGTTAAATTTCCCCTTTATTTTCTTCTACTTTCTAATAGAAAAGAGATTATAGATCTCTTGAGAGATGTAGCTTCCTCGGGTGTGACAGTCCAATTGTCGCGACTTGCCTCAGAGTTCATTCAAAGGGGACCAGACCAGTTGACAGCAATTTTTATGTTTTTTGCTGTTTTAAAGCCGAAACAAGGTCCGGGTTGTCAGCTGAATTTGAATATTGTGCAGCTGAGCAAAGGCTGAGGGCTGAACAATCTCCTTAACCATAAGTGTTCATAGCTTAATTAAAAAAAAAAACAGAAAAATTTTATTCTCAACGTAAGCTTTTTATAATTACTGCAATGCTTATATGGCCTGCGTAAATCAAAACCTTGGCCTCATATGGGATATTTTGTTTCCGGTTGCGTGTTATTGCTTCATAATTGTTACACGTCACAATGGCTCGTTTTGCAGGCGTGTGCGAGTGAATAATAAATTTCGATTCTTACTCGCTTTATAACAATGAAGAAGTTTTTACTCTTTTTCTCAACAATTTATGGCTTACAAGCATGTGAGTGCTATTTTGCTAGTTTGCACAAATTTTAATTTCTTGCATAAAGAAGTAGCGCTAGGCATATACGTCACATGCGCGCACATGCAATTAATTGTAACTCATACGCCACGCGAACAAAATTCTTGTTTCTGACACAAGACAATTTGATTTATATTTAGAAAGTTGAACAATGCTATAAATTAATTATATTATTTATTACCGAATGTTAGTGTTACTGAGGGAAAGAGGGAGGCTCCATTAAACACACTTTATAAATGATTTTATTGCTGTATACATAATTAACTACTTATTCACTTAATTGCTCATAACAACCCGATACCTGGCTGTAGTCGGTTATTCATAAAGTAATACAATATCTCAAAGTTAAAATGATCATACGAAATTCACAAACTAACGGGACCTACAGCTTTTCATGGCAAATAATATTCTCGGAGAATTGCCAATTCATCGCGAGAAGTGGCGCCGCGCAAAGAAAGAACTTGAAAACAAATTCTCTTTGTATTATTTATTTATTTATTTATTTATTTATTTAGTCAAAGAATGATAATTCTGTACTGGCAAGCGAAAATATAATTTAAATTAGATTGCCGAACTGAGAGTTGAACCCAGGCCCTCCCGCATCAGCGACCAAGCACTTAGTCCACTGAGCTATCGTAGCTCTTCTTAATATTGAACTTTTCAAACTATCTTTTGACATTCTTTTTGATTACTCTGCTTATGCTTCACATTTTTTAAAGCAAAAATAAACATTTTCAAGTAATTTTAGTTACTAACTTTCAATGTGCCAGTTGAAAAGTTATGCGTAATTCATTTAACTGATATTTAAGTGGAATAACTAGAATTATCTATTCACATCGATTCTTCTCACAATTCAGTTCATATTTCAACAAGTAGACATTTATGGCTTTTCATAAGAGATCTAGTATTATTTTCCATTGCCTGTAAGAAATTCTACTAGGGGCCTCTGAAGGCATCTATTTAAAACTATTCTTTCGGGCTTAAGACGAATAATCGAACTAATTTTCTAATAACATTTTTCCTGCAATATAATTGATGTAAAATGTATTGTATTGAATGTTTTGAAGAATTTCATAAATTAAATTCGGAAAATATTTAAATTTTGCCAGTCGCATGCCAACCTTCTAATATTTTCCGCATATTTCCTTTATTAAAAATTCAAACCTTTCATTTCAGGCATTCTCTTGTCTGGCTGACGCCGCTGCACACTTTAATGACATTAACATATGAACTCCGCTAATGCAGTGTTAATGACAGCGAATAGTGCCATATGCCAGCTATAGGCAAATACAATATAACAACAACAACAGCAAAAAGTGCACGTTGAAGGCGCTAGACATAAATTAATTCGCGTGCAAGTGAAAGCCATTAAAAAACTGCGCTGAATTTATTGAAACTAAGCGACTAACAAAAACAAAAAGAACGTTGGTTGAAACGCTTTTGAAAACAACAACAATATACGCGAGTGTCTAAACAACAATTTTTAATTAATTTAAAAAAGCGTTTGTACATTAAATACACTTGTCTACGTAGTGAACAAAATAATTTATTTTACTTTATTAACAAAGTAATTAAAGTCTATCACACAAATAACACAAACAACAACAACAACAAAAAGCAAACTATTCAGGAATAAATGTAGTGCCTAAATTATAATCGTATATGCAATAAATTTAACATATGATAAAAGCTAATAAGCCCATTATCAACAAAAGGATTTAAAGATTAATGCAACAACAAAATTAGGAAAAAAATGTGTTTATATAAATTAGCACAGGTGCACTTAATTACTATATTGATATAATGCATTAGCATTAAACTGGCTTCAAACAAAGTGAGTAAAAGTAGGGGAATGAAAATGTAAAGGAAGATTTGATTTAAAAATGTTTGCAAACATTTCAAAATTTTTGAATTTTATAATTTAATTTTAGTTAAGAGAAATGAACTAATAGTAAATTTTAAATCGGTATCAAATTCATTTAAATGATTTTTGTTTGGCTTTTGGCGTCTAGAACTATGCAAAAATAAAGAGAGCATAATTCCGTATTTTGTCTGTCAGGGCTAACATTTTTTAATTCTTAGCTTTTTAAGCTTATACATCAGCTTAACAAAGCTTCAGACTAGCAGATGTTTGGTTATTCTTTCTGCTTAAAAGAATAGACGTTAATAGCAAGTCCATTTGATCGCATTTGAAAATGTTATTCAGTAATGAATTGAAAAATGTTCACGATTTGTATGAGTAACTTTCATTCAGTAACAGGTTACGCATACGATCGGAGGTACTAAAATTTTTGTTGGAGTATATTGAATAATCCAGCATGGTAAATAAACAAAGCTTGCCACTTATTTTGATTCTATCAACCGAGGATGAATTTGATTTTTTTTCAATAAATACGATTTCTTGGAAGCGACACATTTGAAAATGCCTCTGAGAAAATTTGACTAGCAGAACGATTTTTACAATTTTAATTAAAGCTTTGCGCTTTATAATAATTCCTTTCTAGAACAAGTAAACTATTTTGAAATTCGACAAATTCTAAAAATACTTGAACCTTTCTCACATTTTGACATTTCTTTTTTACTCATTTTAAGATATTTACTTTAGTTAACAACGCTGTTTAAAGAAATCGAATCGCAAATACAAAAAAAGCTCTTACCGGAAACGGAAACCGTATCAATGCATTTGCTGCTGCGTGAATCAAACTAAACTAAACTAAGTCAAGTAACTTTTTGCTAGCACAAAACAGCAGAAGTGAAATAGAAAAGAACGTGTCAGCAACGAAGTGTAAATAAATTCGAACAAGTAAAAAGTGTAACGGAAAAAAGGAGAAACACGCGTATTTGCAATTTTCAAAGGAAACCCACAAATTTAGGAAAAATAGAAAATTGCAAGCCAGGAATTGCATTTCCGTTTGGATCTAGTGAAGCAAGCACAGCGAGCATAGAGAGGAGAAGAGTAAAACGCCGAAAGAGTGTTTTTGCTGGAAGAAAATCAAATTAGGCACGCACGAAGCAAGGCCACAAAAAGTGTGCGGGTGAAATTGTAGATCTGCATACGTGCATTGGTGTAAGTGTGTGTGATTGTGTTGAAAAATTTTAAAGTGACGGAGTGGCTGACCAACGAAATTGTGAGGGCGGTAAGTATTATTTCACATATTTAAAATTAAAATTAGATTCGATGGCAACTTCGATGAAAAAACTTCAAATTAAGATTTTCAAAGTTCCACTGGAATTCATGTAGTGAAAAAATAAAATTTTGGCCTCGTGTGCTTGTCAAATGGAAATGTGCTTAAGGCAACGAAGCACTTCGCTTTTATAGTTCTTTGAGCTTCTTGCAGCTCAGCAATTTTTATGGGGGACCTTTTTCTTGGCAATTTCCTTCCATTTGTGCATTTGCAGTCTCGTTGAGCTGCTGCCAGTGACGTGCATGACTCTTCAACATTTCTAATTACACGCTCGTTTTTAACTGCCGCTCACTGCGCCAAATCTGGCCACAATCTGAGGCAGACTTAGACGCTCAGCTGTGGTTAATGAAGGCGTTCGAGACGCTTCACCGGCAGCACTGAAGTGGCAGTTGGCAGCTGAGTGTGTTTTTGATGGGATCTATAAAGAGCAGAAAGTGAGAGGGAAGTGAAAGAGAGGGCTGTAAAAAAAGTGCATTTAATGAAAAAATTCATATAAAAAGACAATCAAAGCAGAAAAGTGATTATAAAGTGAAGAGAATGGAAAGAAGTTACGGGAGAAAGCAAGAGCAAGAAAATAGGAATGCAGCACATAATGACAGAAAAGAAAGAATAGATCTGAAGAGCGACGAAATGGAAAAAATAAAAGGGTTCATATATATGTATCATGAAAAATAAACAATACAAGGAAAAGAAGCGAATAAGAGTAGAAAGGTTAAAAAGGTGAAAAAAGTGAAAAAAGGAAGCGAGTCAAAAGTTTAAAACAATTGAAGAAATGAAAATATCAGAAAACTTGTTATCTTCTAGTCAAAGAGCGGTAAGCAGAAAATAAGAAAATGAAGAAGATCGAAGAAAAAAGAGGGCAAGAAAAAGGACGGTAAGATCGATATGAAGAACAAAATTTTTAAAAAGAAGGGAAGAGCAAGTAGAGAAAGAAAGTCAAGCAGAAGTAGAAGACCTATAGGAGGCGAAAATTTGGGAAGATTTAGTTAAGAGAGAGAAGAGATGTGAAGTGAAGAAATCAAAGTGAGGAGTAAAAACAATAAAGTATATGAAAGGAGAAGATGAAAGGCTAAGAATCAGGGGTTATCAAAGCAAATAGAGAACGCATGAATAAACTACAACAAAAATGGAAATGGCCTTTATGGAATTAGCTTCCATCTTCAGACATTTCTGACGGCATCAAAATAAATGTCTTGAAATTTTTTGCTTTCTTTTGGAAATAATTTAATTTTATACTTTTTGTTGGCGAAGAATTTTGAGTGGAGAAAAATACTTTAAGAAGGACTGCCTTTAATTGGCTGCTACTGGGAAGGCAGACTCAGACTCATTCTCAAACTCACACACACACACACTCATACTCATTTTGTCACATGCACAGAGCTGCCAATTGAGCACACTCTTATATGCAAGCACACCACATGCACACAGTCAGACAATTACACACACTCAAACAGACGCACGTAGAAATTGAGTTGGTTGCAGCTGCCAGCAGCGGTCGCTGCGACTGCGACTGCAGTTGGTGTCTGCTGGCTGCTGCTGCTGTGTTAATTGCAAGCAAACTTACGAATTTACGCTGAGATTGCAAATGGTATGCAAATGTGTGTGTCTGTGTGCAACTGTTTGCGCGCCAGGATTATTGCATATGATTACGCTCATACGTTCATGATTATTATTACCGTTATTACGCCAACACACAAGCACACAAGCGCACTTATACGCTCTCATCTGGCGTATCGCAAGGCGCGCGACGTTCAGTTGTATACTCACGCAGACACACACGCTGTGTGTGTGTGTTGTTTAAATGTGGCAATTTAATTTTTTTTCACAATCAGTGCTGACTGAAGGCGACAGCAATTCCGTGTTTGAGTGTGTGTGTGTACGTTTACGTTTTCTGAGCTTCAACAATGTAAAGGATTCACTTTGAAATATGTTTTTGTTACATTTTTGTGCTTTAAAACTTAAAAATTTTCAAAAAATAAAGATGTAAAAAATCCACAAATTTTGAAAATTTTCAAATCTGACAATTTTGAAAATATGAGAATAATAGCCCAATTCACAATCTTGTGCAAATGGTCTGGGATTTTTGCAACTGACAGTTTTATAGCAAAACTACAGTAGTTTTGACCGTAGTTTGCTACAAAACTGTCAGACCATTTGCACAAGATTGTGAATTGGGCTATTGAATATTTTGCAATTCCCATTCTGAAAATTGCTATTGACGTTGTCTGTACTGAACAAATGTTTAATTTGAATATCGCAGAACTTATTCAATTCCTAGTGTCTAAAAAATTTGAAAAATGTTTGAATTTTTATAATTTCAGACAAATTATTTTTCGAGAGCTGAAAATATTTGATCCTGATTCAATGAAAATTCAGTTTGCTGCAAAATTAGATTTTGAATTTGTGTGTGTGTGCGGTGCAGTTCGTTTTAGATTTATGTTTTAAGTATTGATGTGGATTATATATATTTTAAACACAGGAATAATAAAAAAATCTTCATAAAGCACAAAACTAAATACCTACCTTTAAGAGCAATTCATTAGAATTGCCGTCATATAAATATTTCAAGTTGTTTCGTGTATTTTAACAATTTTGAACTTGTCAAAAATTATTCCAAAACTGCACGATTTCAGTCAATTTTACGCGCATTAAAATCAATTCCACTAATGAGTGAATTTGCAATTAAGTTCCTTGTGAGCCTTTTGTAATTATAACACTAACATGCAACTAATTATTGCACACTCAATGCCTCTGGCGGTGCACATGTGCAACATATAACACATACCGCCGCGCCCGCTCGCCACATGTTAACTGCCCGCTTTTGGTTTTGTAATTTTCAAATTACGTGCCTGCAGTGAATTCATCATTAAACAAAAACCCATAAAAAAGTTCAACTAAATAAATTGCACAATACACAATGGCAACAATAGTAACAACAACAATAACAACAAGCAACAACAAATAAAGTAACAATGCCTGCCACTGCAGCAAATATTTATGTGAAATAACTCAACTTTTACTAATTGCATATTTTGGTGTTCATTAGGGTCATCAATGCGCATAGGAACTTCAACCACAGTTGGAGCTCGAACTCTGGCTCGAACTTCGGCACTGGAGCTGAAGCGCTTGAACTCGGCTGACTGCAATCATTTTTGCCATTTGCCGCCAACAATTGCCGTTGGACAGCAGCGGCAGCTGAAGAGTGCTGCTCATATAGAGCACTATGCATTTGTCTATGTGTGTGCATGCGGGCGTGAGTGTGTGTGTGTTGTCCACAAGTGGTTGTAAAATGTATGCAAAACTATTTGCCAAATTCAAATAAACTTTCGGAAAAAATTGCACAATAACAAATGTGCACTGCGATTCGAAGGGAGAACATGGGGAAAGAGAGGGCACGGGAGTGATAAGTAGCAGTAAATTACAAGAAATGAACAGCTACAAATGTTATGAGAATGGTAAAATGTGGCTATGTGAGCATTTGTTAAAATAAGTGCAGCATAGTTTTAGGCGCTTGGATGCATAATGAAGAATTTTAAGTAGTGCCAGAGTTTATCATCGAAAAGCAAAATTCTTTGTTTATATTTAGGCACTCAAGATGAAAGGTCGAGTCAATTTTTGAAAAATGAAAACCATTGCTTGAAATATATAATTAAAATAAATGATGGGCGCAACAGCCCAAAAAAAGAGGATTAGGCCTAGCTTTGTTGTATTAGCTTGTGAGGGCACGTTCTATTTGAAGGGGCCCACGAATTTATCCTACAGCCGTGTCTCAGCGGGCAGCTTTTTAAGCTTTTCCTGCGTGAAGCTCTTTTATCATGGCAAAGTATGCTCTTGGAGTGTTGCCAACTAAGTCGCGAGAGATGGCGCAATGAAGCGAAGTATTTTTATTGTTTAATACAAATTTGTTGCATACATTTAGGCCTTCATGTTTAAGGACCTTGCATTTATAGACAATTAAATATAATAAATTTGTACTAGATTTGTATTTTCAATCGGGAACTGCACAATTTTAACAGTTAAAGGCCATTTCGTATCCTGTTTATGCTAAAAGCGGTCCAAAATCCAATTTTCATATAAAATTTAATAGCTTTTAATCGAACAATAAATTTATACCTTCCACTTGCCACACGCAAACGAGAACCAATGAACATCAAAGATACGCCTTGAACGTTGAAGTGCGAACGCACATTTCGTGCAATTCTGCCACCAGCGCGTTTTTTCCTTAAAGCAATTTATTAAAATCCCTGGCCATGAACAAACACTGACAGGACAACAGACAACAGCTACTACAACAATAATAACAACAACAATAACAATAAAAACGACCAACGACAATAATGACAAGAGTAACAATAAACGGTTATAAACAATTGGCATGGCGCGGCAACAACAAAAATGAACAGTTACCAAAAATTGTTCGAAGCGCCCGGTAGCAAACAATGTGAAGTATATGGCGCATATAAATATGCATCGGTGTGAGTGTGAGCGCTTGTTTATTTATTTTTTTGGTTAACATGTGTATGTGTGTGTGTGTTGTGTGTTGTGTGTGTGCAGAGTAGACAACGCCGAGGACTTTTGGTATTGATGCGAAAACATTTCAAAAACCTTTCACATACATGCGAGATGATACCCCAAGGTATACAAACAATAACAAAAAACCAACACAAATACAACAATGAAAAACAAAAGCCAAAACAAATATGAACACCAATACAACAACAACAATAATAACAAGAGCAAATAACATTTATAACAAAAGATTTTTCGTTTTTGCAATTTGGCATTCATTCCCTTGACTCCACCCCCTTGGCCGGTCAATTTGCTTGCATGCTCTCGGTTCAAAAAAATGGTAACAATTGCCACAATACAAGCGCATGCTACACGCACACATATGAGGGCGTTACACGTTACAAATCGATTAACCCCAAGCATACCGCATGCTGGAACATAAATTGAAATCGCAATAAAATTACAGAGCGTGGTCGAAGTGTAAATTGCACGTGTATGTGTGAGATAATGTGAGTGCGTATGTGTGTGTCGGTGAGTAGGAGTGAGTATTTGAAGGAGTGCATGCGTGCAAAATGGCAGCATTAAAACATGGAGGCTTGTGGCCGGCGTTGAAAGCAATAATCACAAATACAAGCAGGAAAGATAAAACTACAACAAATAACATGCCAAATATAGCAGACAACATGAGAAATATTAATTTATTTCTTTATTTATTCCCAGTAGATGGCCTAAATGCCTTCACAGATAAAATTACACTAAACTTATACTAACTTCAAAACAACAGATAATTAATCATATGGATAACAAATCATACAAAAGTTTTTTAAATAATTCTCTGGTGATACAAAAATCCACATGACCAGCAACAGAGTTGCAAAGAGCAATACATTTGGATATAACCTCATTCTGGCTAAGATTAGTTCTATGGGGAAAAATATAAAATGACGGCCTTTCCCTAAGACCTCTTATTGGTCCATAAAGTGGGATAAGTTCCAATAATTCTGGACATTGGATCTTGCCGTCTAAAATGTCCTTGATAAATAATATCGAAGAACTTTTTCTTCTCTGCTCCAAAGATTGGATTCCAAGCAGTTTGCGGCGAATGTCATATATAGGCATGTCCTGATATGAGTACAAGTTACGCAAAGTTAATAACAACAAACAAATTTGCAAGGGGGAACACAGCACTCGAATTGATACTCATACGCCGCATACAACCAACGTGAAATTAAAAGGGATTGAAAGAAGAAGAAGAAGAGTTCGTTGCGGAGGACTTTATTATTTTTAGGCATGAAAATGTCAGCAGCATAAGAAGAAGAAAGCAAAGAAGTAGCAAAAAGTTTGAAAATGAGGTAGGAAAGTAACGCCGAAAAATCTGAAAAACAATGCGCGCAAAAGGTGAGAGAGTAGCTAAAGAATAAACAAGAAGAGTGTGGACAGGCAGCATGCAAAAAGCGGAAAAACAATTTTTGGTGGAAGATGAGGTGAAAAGGGATGCTGAGAAGATGGCTGGAATCGAAATGGATTATGGCAAAAGCACTCAAAAGAGAAGGGGCAAGAATGTTAGGTACGGCCAAACTAGAGGATTGAGAAGTAGCTCCAATAAATGGCTAAAGCAAAAACAAAATGAAAACATGAGCCAGCAATAAAGGCTGCGGTATTCAGCTACACGGCAAGGATATGCGCCTCAGTACAACGGCAAGCAGAACTCCAATACGTAAACAAACAGCACGTGAGTTGGAATCTAAGTGGTGGCGCGTAATGTATGTGTGTGCTGATTGTGTGAGTATGAGTGTGTGTTTGTGATTGTATATATTTCGATAAGGTCGTAAGCAATTGGAATTTCTGCTCAAGTGACTGTGGGAATTGTGGCAAATTATTTTTGTTTGCACGACTGCTTAGGATATTTATCCCTTTTTTGTGCTTTTGCTGCTCTTGTGAATCTAGCAGATGTGTATGTGTATTTGTTTGGCAGACTGAAAGGGTCGAACGTAGAAAAGGCTGCCAAAAAGCGTGCCCTTGAAGTGTTCTTAAAGCTGGTCTGTTGCATATGTGCATTACTTCAAGGGGATTGTCTGGAGGAAATTTAAAGCGCAACTGAAATTTTAAGATATTTGTTGTATTATTTTATTTGACAAATATTTGCTGCTCTCTAAGAGTGATTTATATTTTACCATACTTATGGCAATGCACAATCCTGATTACATGCTCATGGGGCAGCCGTCTGATAGTAATACTTTTTCTTGATAAGCTAAGCTCAATAAATGCAAAAATGAGTAAGCCTTGCAGCTGAAGGAAGCGCTATAAATACAAATTTTTTCTGGCCAAATTTTACGAGACATTGGCGCATCCTACATCCTTCGCATACTTCAGAGTTTGTAAAAATATGCACGTGCTATCGTGGCTTAAGCATGCCACCAATTGTTGTCAGCAGTTGGAATTATGATTTTATTTGCATGAGCAACAGAGCGTATGCGTATTATAAATAGCAGTGTTTTGTATTTTTTTCCTGTTATTACAAGAAAGGGCATGAAAAGGAGGAAGAGCAAAAATGATACGAAGAACCGGATATTATGTTTGCCTTTTAGACTTGGGCGTATGTCAAATACGAATATACTTAGCAGCAGAGCTGAAAGGTAGACACTGAAAGTAACACAAAAGTGTATTCCAGAATTTCATTAATTGATTTCAAACATAAGCAAAACCTTAGTAGAAGATAACCGTTTGAATCGGATTTTTAACCGCTTCAACCGTTTGAAGCGGTTTTGAGAAAATTTACATCTGAATTATAATTTGTTGGTTTAATGCCACATAAATTATGATTTTCTTTACTTTATTTCTATGGATTTGCTTCTCCACAGTTGTCCAAAAAATAAACTTGCCAGTACGATTTTTTTTTTGTCGCCTACAATATTTTGAATTTTTTATTAGATTATTAGTAAGCTACTCTCGATTTTAAGCTTCTTCATCAAATTTAAATTTAAGCGCAATTAACTTAATATTTGAGAAATTATATCACTCATACGTCTTGTAGTCTACTTTGACAGCATCTTCCCCTACAGCAATGTTCGGAACAAAATTCCAGCAATTTTGCTGCTGTTTTGCTTTTTAGCGCTTCTTGCCACATTTCTACTCATCGACATTGCTCGTATTTCTTCTTCCTCTGGTTAACTTTTATAGAAAGCTGTGCTATCTTGTCTACGCGCTGATTTCATCTTCACGTTATGACATTTAATATATTTGTATATTTGTATGTGTTTGTGTGTGGGTGTTGGCGTATGTGACAAGGAGGCTACACTTTCACTTTGCAGCTCATCAGTATCAGCAACAGCCCACATTACCTACTGCGAAGTAACACCCTCCCTCGCATACTTAACTTTTCGAATTGATTCAATTTAATACCCAAACGCGCAGGAGCTGGCGATATGATTAAAATCGATAACGTGCCTAATAGCATAAAAGTATGCTATGAGTGTGCGAGGCGTTGCGATACGATAAGCAAGAGGCCGTAAGTTATAAGCAAGGATACGAATACAAGCAGGAGCACACATCGAGCTTTGGCTGTTCCTCAGAGGCATTATGGCGGCTACAGTGGGGACAGCAAGGAGTCAAAGTTCAAATGTACTGCACATTGCAGATAAGTGTACAGCTACAGCGGCACGTAGTGATATTAAGAGTGGAGAAGGCGACTGTTTTACTTAGGGAGAGGGGCTTCCGGTTGAAAATTGGAGCTTAGGCCACTCACTGGAAAAGTTCCTAGCATTTAGGAGTATATATTTTATAATGCTGTGAAACTTAAATTTATTGTTTTTCTTTAAATACTTTATGAACATTTTCTTATTTGATTTAAAACATTTTTCGGAACACACTTGAATAAATAGATTGAAGATTTCTCTGTAACTGAGATACCCCTGAGGTACCCCAAAAGTACAGAACATTTCCGAAAGCACTTTAATTTGCTGGAGAGCAATTTAAGTTTTTGGCTTTTTTTTTTTAAATTTGGAGATCAACTATTACCGCAATTTTCAAATGTACAAAGTCTCCCTTGTGTGTCATAATTTGCAGCTTAGTCGTTTTGAAATATTATGTGGCACGAACACTTTGTTTGAGTAGGGCAGAGGGAGGTATCCAAAAGGGACCTACTACTAATTTTATGTGCCGTCAAGAACGTGCTGGAAATTTTAAAGTCAGCGCCGCTGCCGGCAACGTAAATACGCATATACGCTTTTTATACGTCAAATATTTGAGTGCTTCATTTAGCCTTGAAGCGCGAGAAGAGCGTGCAGAGGGCTAGCTGGCAGAATAAGCGCCTAAGGTGGCGCGCCTAAAATGCTACTGGCTGATTGCTGTGACTTTGGCTTTTACGGCGCTGTGTGTATGTTTTACTTTTGCGTGTGTGCGTGCGGTTTTATCTATGTAGCTTCATAGCTCCGTCCTACCCATCAGCTGTTTCTCTCACCCTCCGTGCGGCCGGCAGCCGAGAGCCACAGTGAAACTGAAACTTTTTGCGCCGCCAGCAGTCATTATGTTATGCTCTTTTTGTTGTTGTTCGTTTATCCTTTGGTGTTGTTGTAAAAATTTGACATTGACAGGCGTGTCGCAGCATGACAATGACAACAAAAGCAAGCACTTTTTTGCCTGCGCGTCGGGCGGGTGTGGTGGTAGTAGTGCCGGCCGGCGCTTTCCTCCTCCGTTACTCTGTCTACTTATCTGTCAGTCCGTCTGTCTGTCCTTCCGTCTGTCTGTCCGTCTGTCTATCTGTCTGTCTGCCTGCCTTTGTGTGCCGCTCAAATGGCGCTGGTCACTAACCCAGACTGAGGCGCCCCAGTGTGGCCTGGTTTTTTTTGGCTGCCCCTTGGGCGTAGTTTTCAGCTTTCTTCTTTTTTGAGTGCGCACTTTGCCTTTTTAGGGTGATTTTTTTCTTTTCTATTATTTTGCTTTTGCTCTGACGCTGACCTTTCAGTGTCATTCTGTTTGGTATTTGTTTTGGCCGGCGCTGCCGCCACTTCGCTTAGCTTGATATGCATTTAAGCTTAATTTCGTTGAATATTTGCAGAAATTTGCGTTGTTTTTACGACCGAGTGAAATTTTATAGCGTGGAAGTAATAAACCGAAACATGCGAATTTGTTAAATTTGATGGAAAATTACTTAGATAAAAAAAATATAAATTTTGTAGTGGATTAGCAGTGTCTAATCGACGTCCTACCAACTCTAGCCTATGCCGATCGGTCGCCTCGAAGAGAGAGCGAGCTGACGGCATTAAACACTCCATCGAAAGCGCTTCGAAGTGACGCCACAATTCTGCGACCCCAACTCTTTGATATTTTTGAACTTTGAATATATTGAATTGCACATTCACATTTTTTTTTCATATTCAATTAAAAACCCCTACGTAATATAACGTAACTCCAAACTCTGCATTTTTATTTTATATCTAACTTCGGCCCATCCCGGGGCATGAAGATTTCCAAGCAGGGAAAATTATCTTCAATTTTATGCAAAATCTGTTAATCATGTTCTTAACATTTCTGTATTATATTTCCTGCATATTTTCCTATCAATCAATATATGAAAGGATATTTTTCAAATGTTACTGTAGCATACTTGTAGGCATTTAAGTATGTCTTTAACTTTGTTCCTTCTGCCATATAGCTGCTGTCCACTTATTTTCAATTCCATTTTCAAGCAACGCAAACTGTCTGAAAGTAAGCACTTATTGCATGAAGTCTCATAAAATTCACAAGCTGTATCGTTAATATCAATGCGAATAATTTCAAATGACTTGAAGCAACTTGCACAGCTTTTATTATAAAAGAAAAATTCGTTGCTTTACCTTCGGTTTCGATCGAATTTAGTTCAAAAAACCAAGCATTTTCTCAGCTTTAGTTGGACATTAATTTAAAGGCTCTACAATTGAAGAAAGCCTAAAAATGTCCACACAACTAAAATTTGGTTTAACGCATAAAAGTATGCTTTACAAAATAGTTGATTAATTGTAAATATCTGCGCAACTTTATATATATTTTGTTAACTTCGATAAATAATTTGTTTCCTCTTCTGTTATACAATTTTCACATGCCGCGCAGTCAGCCGAAATAAAAGTTTACGCCATGATAAATGCAAAAATCAAAAGTAGAAAAGGAAACGAAAACAACAACAATGTGCTTTGTAAGCAGTAATAGGAGTAAAAATCGCAAGCAAATTGTTTCTGCTGAATTGGCAATTATTTGTTGTAATTTATGTCCTCCTGATAAATATGAGGTTACAGTGGTTTGTTTGGGCATTTTTTTGCTACTCCTGCGCCACTTACTTTTGGCAGGAGGGAGGGAAGGTAGTAACTGCGCTGTGCTGCCACGTGAGTGTCTGTGTGTCTGTGTGCAAAGAGAACATGAAAAAGTAAACAATGTGTGAGTGCGTTTAAATTTATTACCTGAACGCGTTCATGCGCACACACACACAGTTACACATGCAAGCCACTTGTGGGTAAGCGCTTCTGACGCTTTGCTCAGCACTCACACGCACTGTTGTACTTTATATATTTTTGGCTCTCTTTACATTTTAATAAGCCTTAATGTAATTCAAATGGCCTGCGGTTAATTAAAAATGTTGTGGTTTTCAAAATATTAAAATCATATAAAGCCTAATATTTCTCATAAAAAAAACTTTGGAAAGACTTTAGTAAAATAACATAAACATTTTAATACTCGATTTAACAAAATTGCTTTGTGCTTTATATTCATTTAGAAAAACCTTTTTTCTTTATTTTTTCTCACATTGCAATTGCATATAAGTATCTACGATTTTCGATTGATGAATGAGTAGACTAGTTACAAACTTTTTAAAGATTTACATACGTTGTGGCGTTTAAATTTGAGAGAATTTATAAAAAACCAAAACAATTTTACACATATTTTCTTTTTCGGCAATTTAAAGTGTATCGAAAAATACAGCGGAAACACCTTTACATCTCAAGGATCAAGGAGCCATAATGTTTTCAGCCATGTATTTAGCTGCTGAAAATTCATTCTAATAAGTTCAATCTTATACATATAAGGATTCACAAAACTTGTTCTTACAGCAATAAAATTTCTCGTGTAAACATGACCTGAAAAGGATATTTTCTTTGCTTGAAATATTACGAAAAATTTTAATATACTATTTATATTCGGAGAAATTTTTATTTAAAACTAGTGCACTAATTCCTAAATGTATGCATAATCGTGCTTTTTAAATTGTTCCCTTTTTAAGTTAGTTGCTGTTGCATTTTATAATCGTTTGGCTATAGCTTTATGTTGCAACGTCTAGAGAGATCTTCCCTTATTGAAATATATACTTTGGAAAGCCATATTATATACCGCAGTTATGTGAAATTTTAATAGGCATCTTTTAGGCGTCATTTATGGTTTCTTGCAAGCCATAATAATGCACTTTCAATATTCTCTCTGCACGAAGAGCACATTTTTGGCCTTTCGCAAAAGCCTTTTGTTGCTTGCAAGTGACTCTGTCTGCTGCCAGTGACAAATTTACTAGCTGCACTTTGTCACACACGCACACATGGACGTGCAGTTACACGTACATGGGCGCACGCACGCTATTAAGGTGTGTATGTGTGCTGGCAAGCAGTCGAGCGAAGAGGCTCACGTTCGATTTTGGAGGTAATAAATTATGCGCAAATCGAATAATGTGCCTTTGTATGGCGTTGCCAACTGAATTAAAGCATATGAGGGCGCAGTTGCTCTCGCAGCCGCAGCAACAGCAGCAAAATTGGAAGACGCAATCTGAAGGAGCGCTCATTGAGTACGTGCGAACGTGTTGCTTGATTGTAAAACGAGTATTTATGTGTATTTCGTTACATGTGTATTATGTGGCTAGCTGATTTGCATGTGTGCATGTATGTATGTGCCCATATATGAATAGGTGAATGACTGTGGGTTTGTTGGAAAATATATGAGCAATGCAAAATTGTTTGATTTAACTTGGCTGCGCTCTTTGAAACAGGCCTTCAACGGTGCTTGTGAGTGATATGTACTGGTAAATTGATTCCGGAGTAGAAATGACCCTTGTTCTGTTGAAAAATCATTTATGCTCGTTCCGTGAAAGAACACATCAGAAAAATTTACAATTTACAGAAAATCATTAAATTTGTATAAAAACCAGTCGAACACTGCAGCTGATATATTTTTATATTAAAAGTTGTTCAAGGTCTAATCGCTTTAGCTTATATTATTTATTATTATTTCAGTACAAAATAAATATATCAATTTGTTTTGTAATCAGAAAAGAGAGTTTTAATCATCAAGAGTATGAGTGATATTAATGATAAGCTGAAACGGAAGAGGAATTTTTTCGGAATAAGAGCTAGAGTATTGAAAGTATTCTATTTCAAAAGTTAATGATCGTAAGGAAAATCTTATAGTACATATATATTTTACTCAAATGCGTGATATTAATTTCACGATAAGCAAAGGTTAAATGATGAAAATTTTAATGAGAAAAGATGTAGGTTTAAAAATAAGCTAGGCTTGAACTTTTTGGCTAAATTTTAACTTTTTGAATGAAAGGCACAGGGTTGATTTGGACAGGGCTATTTGTAAGTGATACGCATAAAAGAATTAATTGAAATCTACAAATAAGTTGCATTAAATAATTTTAGTCAAAATAAAATTTTTTTCCTACAACAAAAAGAATTAATTTTGAAGGCATATAAGCGAATTGAACGAATTTTCTTGTAATTCCTTCACAAAGAACACTTTTCACATAAAATTCTAAGCTTATAGGGCTTGCATTTTTCAAGTTACTTTGAAGTAGTTTTAGCGGATCAACAAAAATCACAATCTTTAAACTAAACAGTGACACTTCTTGCGAGTACTATCAGCAATACTTGTATACTAATAATAATATTCGGATATTATCAACAAGCTTCTCCACTTCCGGCAACAAATCAAGCATCATTGACACAGAAGCCACGCTTTTGTGGCAAATTAATTACTTAATACAAAGGGGAAAATTATTTTTGCGTAGTAGGCAATATGCATAATGGCTAAACTGGTTACACATGAGGAGCCTTTAACGAGCACTCACACACAGGCATATGCCTAAGTATGCAAACATTGTGGCTGCGAGGATAAGCAAAGAGTTTTATTTGCTGTTGCAAGCAGAAAAGAGGGAATGCTTTGCATGTGTGCCTATTGATGTGAGTGAGCAAGCTGAAAACATTATGCAACATCGTCAATCCAAGCCATTACGTGCACTTCATTGCCTGTGGCCCCATTGCTGTTGTTGTTGCGGCTGCGTTGAACGAAAAGTATAGTGTCAAGCATCATTTAAGTATATACACAGCGATCATTGAGTTTGATTGGAAGGCAATTGAGTGGGAAAAGGAACGAACAAGAAGGAAAGAATGGCAGAGTCTGCATTTTACTTAAAAGTGAACGAGATCAAAAATTTGGTTTATAATAGCATATTTAAATGCTTCAAATTTAAAAATTATATAGTAATACGCTGTATAGGAAAACCAAAAAAAATTATTGATTTATTGATAAAACGATTCTTAATGAATCAGATTGCAAAATATTGCAAGTGACAGAATTGAGCCCTTGAGTATAAGCGCAAATTGAATTGTAGATTTCAATGAATTTATTGAGCCTGAAAGTATGCGCTATGTTTTCAATTACCCCGCAAGCATATCAACAGAATTTCTGGAATATTGTTCTATAGACCATGCTACTCTCAAGCTACGACAAGCTCTTCTGCTGACACTGATGCGTTGCTGCCATAATGTCAACAATTATCGAACATCACAAAAGCCTTCAGCACACGCAGATAGGCTTGTATTTGCTTGTGCGCACACATACATGCAGGTTCGTCTGAACGCACGCAAATTCATGCCTGCACTAAGTAAACCAATCGAAAGAGCGTACGAAAGCACAGACACACCAACACACTCATGCACATTATCGCAGCAAAGGAGGCATTGACAATATTACAAAAGCGCCGTAAAGTATGCTATACAAAATGTACGCGGCGATATGCAATCAAGTGAATTATAATTGAGCCTCAATGATGATGTTCATGCTGAGTTGCGTATGTCGACAACATGTGAACAGGCAATGTGCGGTTGTGTGGTGCGGGGAAGAAGGTGAAAGCTTGCAAGTGCGTTTGTAGTGTTGTTCTCGTCTATGGGCCTGTGGTTTATTAGAAATGGGATCTACAGCTAAGACGCGCCGCTAACACCAGCGTTTTGAATATATGCAAAAAATTATGCTGACATTTTTCTAAAATGTGTTTTGAAAGAAGTTCTAAACTTTTTTAGAAAAATGTTTCAAGTAATTGTTTTCAATAATTTTTACTTTGATTTGAATTGCATGCTTATATATGTACTTTCGAAATAGATAGAAAATATTGCCAGATATTTTTTCTTTATTATTTTTTAGACAATTTTACTTCTATATATTTCGTAGATCATATTTATTTATTGAATTCTACGCCACTAAAAAGCTTTAAATAAGTTGTAGACCATGAAATTATCGCAAAAATGTTCGTTTAAAATACTTAAAAAATTTGTTTTTTTTTATAAATTGCCTTCTACAGCGTTTATAACTGAAATCCCTCAGGCGCCTAAGGACGGCACTGTGCATATGAGTATGTGTTTGTGGTATTGCCAATGACGAAAGTGACTGCTCATGCGTGTGTTTGTGTGTGTGTGTGAGTGTGCTAGTACGTCTGCCATTACGGCCGCTCATTGTGGTGTTTGGCAAAAGGATTTGCATGCACATGCTAACATACACACACATATAAACATGCATAAATAGACGTGAGGTAGTTTTTGAAGCCACAGCAGCGTAATTCATGCTTTTGTGTTGTTGCTGACAATGAGTTCTGCTGATGTTGTTGTTGGTTTGTCATCGATTTGCTATTGCTGAAGCGTATGCTGTTGACGCAGGCTCAGGCTCCGAACGACAAAAGCAAATCAGCAGCACTAACGTCGGTGCCATCAGCACCAATAGCAACAACAACAACAGCAACATTAACAGCATCATCAGCAGCAATGGGAGCATCAGCAGCAGCAGCACTGAAGGCTTTATTGGCTCTCAACGCTGTTGTTGGCTGAACGTCAATTGAAATTATGGCCTGACGTCATCGTTTAGCTGCTAGCCATTCAGGCTGGCACATAATACCCCAGACGAGCAGCGTAGTTAGCATGTTGTCCAGCTAAGGTGCATGTTGTTGATGCCATTTAAATCCACTTAATTGTGCGCAAATTAAACTGGCCAAGGCTGCAGGATAGATGATGAAAAATTGTGATAATCCTGCCAGCATGCGGAACGATGCGAAGAGGGATTGCAAGTGGCGCTCCTTTGCTAATAATGACTGTCAACCAAAGCAGTTTTAGAGTGGGTTGCTTTTCCCCTCTCTACTTTCATCTTCCTTCAATATGCCTCATACACTCACACTCTTGCCTGCTTCCTTATTGCCAGCAAAGCTACTTGAAGAGCTTCTTAACTCAGCGTTAAAATGAGAAAAGCATACTTTGTTGTTGTGGCTTTGGTTGTTGTTAGTTGCTGGTTAGTGCATCTGCGGGTAAGTGTGTGTGTGTGTGTGTGTGAGGTGCACAGAACAATGCGCGCAACTTAAGCTGCAAAGTGCGAGCGCACAATGGACTCAGCTTAATTGAATTTTAGCTGTTGCCTCCGTCGCTGCGGCTATTGCTACTGTTAGTCTCTGTTGTATATGACAGCCATCCCAGGAGTGTTTTGTAGCTAAAATTTTATTAAAAGAAAATTGCATTTTTAAAATGAGTTTAGTTGCGTCAAAATTGCATGCTACCCAAACGCTCTATATACCAAAGACAGAGAGAAATAGATGGGAGAGAGAGCCAGAGGAAAATCTCATATATGCTCAGAAAATGGCGTTTAACCCTTTCATGCCCGAATTAAATTGGGCGGAATTAAAAATTCTTTGAGGTCAGATATGTGGTAATATTGACTCAAATATGAACTGACAAAAATTTCAAAGTCCTTGGTGTCCTGGTTCGTAAGTTACAGGATGTTGCCTATAGGCAAAATTGGGCAGTGGTGGTGAATTTGGAAAACCATATAAATTCTTTTTTTATGAATTTTTTATTGAAATTTAAGTATGAAAAGACACAAAACCATTTTTTTGTAGATTGGAGCACAATTAAAAAATTCATTTGTTGCATTTAGAGCGTGGAAAACCAGTTTGGCATAGCTTGCATCTGCTTTTTGCTCCCCATCGTACCCACTGACCGAGATATTCAGATCGTATGGATTTTATAGGTTCTGCAGCATGTGCTCTTTGACAGGAGCTTAACTCAGAGGCCATCGGAAGATCTAGGGATCATGGAGGCGGTGATAAAGATCCTGGTTATGAAGGATTTGACATCATATCTGTAAGGAGTGATTTTGGTCGACCTCCTTCCCTTGATAAAACTACTGTTAGAGTTGCGTTCAAAAGCTCGTTAGCAAGCAATATCCAACTGGAATCATATTAATGGAATATGCTTCACTTCGCCGTCTGTATATTTGAGGTCTCTGTGATAAACCAGCCATCTATCAACTACAGATGAATTCATACACCAGAATACTATGAGCATATAACATTTATTTAAGCTTTGGTTTATTTTGTATAATTCTAGCAGCATGTCAGCAAGAACGCCGTTCCATTAGTTTACATCGCATACAAGTTTGTTTAGTCATAAATCTTCTTCCAGACTCCATCTTCAAAGAACTGGGTGAAATATTCGATTGATTGTTTCACCTCATTGCTGCGCAGTCCGCTTTTCCAACTGGTATTACATTCCATTACCTCTGCACAAAAGAACTTCAAACATTGCAAATACATTTTCTCTATCACCTCCTGTACAACTTTTCATTCTAAATTTGTTTTCAGTCATTTTCTTTGCTAATTAGTTCCTCATTTAGATAAATTTGCATATTTCCGCCCTTATCAACCATATTTCTCATTTTTCTTCGATGGAGTTTTCGAAGTTTACTGCTCTTCTTCTTTATTTTCCTCATCCGCAAATCATCCCAGTTAAAGTGTAAATTTGTTTCCAATTTCTGTCGGCTTAGACCTCTTAAACGCATCGAAATATGAATATACATAATGAAATCTACATTGCTCGGAAATTACCACAGTTGACCAATGTTGCCTATAGGCAACTGCAATTTTACAAAAATATTACAAGCAAACTAAACACTTTTCTCATGATTAGTTTTCCTTAAATAACTCTTTTACCTTTATTTATTTATAGTGTTTACTTGGTTTTACAATAAAACAATTATTTTAATGTTTTTAAACACTTTTTGTATAAACACTTTTTTTGCGAAACGATCTTGACAATTTCTCGTTGCGGAGATCGGCTACTGAATGAACATGTGCACAGTTTGCAGTAGAACAAGTAGCTGTAAGCTTGCACAATACATGAAGCTACATTATGCAAAAAACCGCATGTCAAAAAAATTTAAATAGCGGGACTTAGAAGCCAATAAGTAAAATGTTGCCTGTAGGCAACATTGGGCATGAAGGGGTTAATTGATTTTTTCAGCATATGAAGAAATTTAGTTGCTTGAAAACATTACTGATTAACCGTTTGAAATTAATGCTGAGCAATCACTGACAAAATTTCTTGGCGAGAAATCAAAATGAAGAATTCTATTTGTAAATTTTTTAGACTTTCTTGGAAGCGAAATTGAATTTGGAGTAGGGATATAGTCTTCTAGCCATCAGTAGCTAAACGACTTATTGTTGAAACTGTTGGTATGATGATCACTTTTTTATTCCATTTTAGAATTGGTAATTTTCCATAAATTCTATTGAACATCCTTTCTGCAACTGCAATGTATTTATATAAATTTCGTATAATATTTGAAATAAATGTAATTGTCATAAATATTATGAGCACATATAATTTCCCCAATATACCGCTAAAGCACTGGCCTCCAAAGTGGATTACGTGTACCCCAAAGGGTACTCAGAAAATATCCGATGGAATGCCATATATCTATTCAAAATCATATATGTCTCGGGCGCACAAAATTATAACTGAAAAGTAAATGTCTGCATTTTTCCGTTCACATATTGATTTTGGATATAATCACACAATATAAATATAAATAATTACGTATGGAGTACAATTTATGACTACTTTCGTTATATGGGTATTCGATCAACAAGTTTTGAGATCATTGCTCTAAAGAAGAAGGCTGAATAGCTTTGAGGTTATATTACACGGAAGCATTTTTGAAACGATAATTTTCATAAACTATTTCTGTTTCGCTCTGGCGGGTTGATGTGCCATAGCAAAAGTTTTTACCATCAAGAAGGCTTGAAAGTTGCTGCTCCTTCAGCTGCTTATCTCACAGTCGCTGTAGAGAGTAGCTACTTCCTTCTTCGCTACTTCTCCATATTGCTGCTTTCTTTTGTGGCATCGGAGGCTGCTCAGAAATCTGCACATTACGGCACAAGTAGACAAAGGGCCGTAGCAGTCGGCAGTCATAAGAACTTAACCTCCGCTCTTCTGTAGTGGTTGTTGGAGCCGTGGCACGTCAGCCGCCGTCGCCTGTAGGCTCGAATGCAACAGTTCAATTGTATGTATCAGCGGCAAAAGCGGCAGGGCACGTCTTTGACTCATATGGAATTCTTTGGAAAACATATACGCCCCTTCACACACGCACACACATACGGACATACGTGCACACAGGCATGTGCTCCAAGTTGACATCAATATGCGCGCAACGTGAGCACTTTGCTTGCAGCTGGCAGCAACTTTGAGGTTAAAAAAGTTCATTGCATGCGCTCCAGTCTGTGACACACGGCGTATGAGTTATAGGCGTCGCATATGCTTTTGTCTATCTCTCCGCCTGTGTTTGTGTCTGCCTTGCGGCCTACTTGCTTTTCTCTATAATATGCACTTCAATGATTTTTTTTTATCACATTAAATGTGATTTAAGTCTTAAGTTATGGCAGATGTGTTTAACAGTGCCGTCTGCTGTTGCACCAAGCTCCTTGAGAAACTCGAATAACTAATTTGACACAAAAAAGGGTTTGTATATAAATATTCATATAATGAAATTTATTCTGAGAATTTTGAAATGTTTGAATTATAAGAAAATAAATTTTGGTGAAAAAATGCTGTCGACTTAATTATTTAGATTGGTAAGTTGCAGAAACTTTGTAGTTATGAAGGCTTGAAGTTTAAAGGAAGATAAATTGAAAAGATTTTGAAATTTAAAAAAAAATTCTACCTTCAAGAAGAAATGTAATTAATTATGGACAAGAAAAATTACTTTGACTTTTACTATTATTTACTATTTGAACTATATACCTATATTATTTTCATAATATAGCGTTTCAAGCAGAGCGCCCTTTTGACTAGAAATCCTTTTGATAAGCAGGGCACTGGTGTCATAGAGGCACTTCTCACAGACCAGTACATTGAAAAACTGCCCCCCTTGGCAGACATACTACAATAGTTCAGTTCGTCCTTGTTTTGCTTCCCATGTGTATGTGTGTCATGTGTGTGACTTAACTCATGTATATGATTGAGAATTTTTTATATTAAAAGAAAAAGTCTACAAAAAAGAAAAATATGAAAGAAATTGTTCATTTGCAGGAAATTAGTCAAAACATTTTTGATAAATCTATGAAATTGAATAATGCCGCTTTCCAAATGCGCGGTGAAAGTGAGCTTAGGAAGGTGAAAGAAAGTGTAGAATTTTCGATATTCTTCGAAAAGAAATATGATGATCTAATGGCAGCCAAACAAATGCATTTTTATTAGGCATTTAAATCGCTGTACTTAATGAACTCATACATAAGTATGCACATTCACTTAATGATTGAGACAACGTACTATGAGTAAAGTTTAAGTTCGATATGTTTTTAACTGTCATCTCTTTTATAGCTTTAAAAAAATTTCCAAAAATTCGATATTTTTTTAACTCTTTTTATGAAGAATTACACTTGTCGCTTGCCGAATGCGTTTACCACAAGCAGCAGTCGTCCATGTCCAGCTCCCATCTGCCCGCTTGTGATCCAACCTAGGTACATCTGTACCTATACGCATCATCATGTATGCTCTTTGTTCAACACTTTCGTTAATTTTTCGCTTTGCTACGTTTTTTGTATTGCTTAAAAATTCATTTCATTGCGTCGCGCTCGAATTGACTGCAGCAGCGGCGACGTTGCTGGTGGTGATCAGGAAGAGCAACCCGCAGCTGTTGCCCGCTTATGTGCCTCCTAAAGGAATATTTTGTTTTCCACTTCAATTGAATTCTTCTCTTTTTCGTGGCAATGTATTTCTGTTGTTGCTGGTATATTTTTGTATTTTCTGCTGTGCTGCCGCAATTTTTCTGCACTCGCCAGTCTCAAAGGTGTTGTTGTTGCTGCCGCTGCTTAAGCGTCATTCGTGCCACCTCAATCCCATTAAACACTTTGAAAACAGATAAAATGTTGTTGCTGGCCGCTGCATGCGGTTGTTGCTGGCCGCTGACGTTGCTCCTGCTGCTGCTGATGATGCCGCTCTTGATGAGAGTATCAACGGCATTTCCAGCGTTTATGTTTATTTAAAAAGCTTCTGGTTGGCGCCAGGGCTGAGTGACTCTGGCAACACCGCCGCCGGCAGGAGGCGGCCTGCTTCGAGGCCAGGTCAGTGTGAATTTGTGTGCGTTTCACGTTTGCGTGCAACTATAAGTGTTGCACTTGGCGCGCGTTGCACGGTTTTAAATTTCCGCCATTTCGTATTTTGTGTTCCCTTGTGTCTATTTGTGTCTGTATGGGTGTGTGTGTGTGTGTGAGTCCGCTGTAAATTCCGTTGAATTCAGCAGATTCAATTTGTGGCATAGCCGCTCTTGGCAGAAATTTAAGGCAGCCAGCAAGAATTTTAATGCTTTTGCGAAAATTGGAATATTTTGTACATTCTGCCTGCGCCCGATCCTCTGAGTTAATTAAGGCGCATGTTTTAAAGCACTTAAAACTCGTAGAAAGGCTTGACGTAACTGTGGCTTACTTTGAAGAAACGCTGTTTTTCCTGCGTGGACACGAACGTTTTGAACTAAAGATTTCACTGATGAAAGTCTTTTGATATTAATTTGATCTCTATAAGAATTCCATACAGACATAGCATTCTTTTCATTTCCTACTGAAAATGTGAGAAATAACCAGAGAGTTAAATCCACCTTTCGCGGTGCCGATGAGGTGTGTAGTGTCCTGCAGCGGAGTAGCTTATTTAATCTTGTAAGGATACGGGAGGAAGAAAAAACCAAGCTTGCAGGGTATTACTATTTATTTCAAAGTGCATTCAAACGTGGCCCAGGTCCCCGTTCATGTTATTTACAAACAGAAGCCGAAACAGAACCCGGGGTTGCCAGCTATATAAACCAGGGACTGAACGCCTACACCTTTCGGGTATGGTAACTAAAATAAAAATCAAATATTTTACAAAAATTTAAATAGCATTAAATTTTGAAAACATTTTGATAATCCTTACAAATTTTTACAGAGAACTTTAGTAATATGCTAACTAATATAGATTTGGTTTTTCTTTATTAATTCTATTTATTTATAAAGTTGGGAAAAAAAGTAAACAAATATTTTTAAATAATTTGAGAAATGTTTACTAACTTTTGAAAAGTTTGCTGGCGCTATTTTAAAATTTTTCTACTAATCAGTTTCCTTTTAATTAGTTTTTACAGCCAGAAGGCTTTTCTTTATAGCTTCATATTGTTTATCTATCAGATATAATTTTCACAGCTTTAAATCTCTTATTAATATCTTTATAGTGTTTCTTTTTTAAATATAACTTTTGTTAGATTAAAAAATTTGTTTGCTAACGATTTTAATATGTTGGAATGAGTGTAACAAATGGCATTTCCATACCAAACCCTTTCGCTGTTTTGTGAATTTTGGGCCAAAGTAACAATGTTGTTGTGCTAGGCACGCAAATTCTCATTCACATCTCATCCTATTTTATGCCATGGAATTTTGTCCTTGTATACCCACGGATGCGCTACCACAGCAACAAGCAAAGGGATGCACTGACGTGCGTATCATGGGCGAGGAGGGTGTGGCTATGCTTTCATTGTCCTTGCATATTTGTAGGCGTTTGTGACTGTTAAACTGTGGCTAGCCTTAATGCAGCGCAGATCCTTGTGTGTAACAGCAGTAGGTTGCTTTCTGGCATTGAATGACTTCAGTTATTCCTAACTTCTGTTTTCTTTTTTATTCTTCTCATACACTTTCTTCTTTCAGTTCATTTCTAACTTCTTAAATACGTTTTATATATCTTTGTTTGCTTTCGTAATCTTTTCCCATATTTCCCAGCTTTTTTTCATGATCTAATACGTTTGCATTAATTGGAAAGGATTATATTTGTGTGTATAAATCCATTCGTCCAACAAAATTCATCAGTTGTATGACTCACAGATTGTCCTTGAATGCGCGAACTCAATTCAACTCGTTTTAACTCAGCGCAACTCAATTCAAATTCTATGCCGTCTCATCTCATCCCTTCTCATTGCATCCAATCTGAAACGAACTCAGCCACGGCTAAGCGCCACTCAACGGCGGCTCTGTGCAGCTGAACTGAGGCGCGTTGTCAAACTAACTGACATTTGTTAACTTTTGCCAGCTACAAACTATACAGACACACCACACACATACTCTTGCATACATTCAACCCTCTCTCACACACACACACACTCATGCACCTCTGCTCACAGCAAACAAATATGTGTTGCCTACTTTTAGGCTTGCTATTTTATTTGGCATTTGCGAAATGCTGAAATATTCAAAGCGCTTTTACGGTCGCCACCGCCGCCAGTCAACGTCGCCGTAGCCGTAGCCGCTACCATTGCCGTTCGTTCGCCGTTTGCTACGAAATTTAGACATTTCAAACGGAAAATGCAAAATTTGCAAAAATGCCGCTGATTGCCGTTCGCCGTCGGCCTGACTGCCTGACTGCCATATTTGCGCGCACGTTTCTGCTGTTTGCATCTGCTTCGTGTGTGTGTGTGTGTGTGTGTTAGTATGTTGGGGTAAGCTTTTAGGCGCTTCAGCACAAAATTATTCACATATTTGTTTTTGCATTTGTATGCCTAAAATGTTGGCAACTTTTCGCGCATCAAAAGTAACTACAACAACAACAATGACGCCGACCACAATGACATCAAACAACAACAACAACCACATTTATGTATGTAGGCGCGAACTCCGCTACTTTCAACTGATTATGTGTGCCTTGATTACGCTGAGTGACAGAGAGGCTTTGGGCCAGCTTGTGCATGTGTGTGTACGTACTACGTGTATTACGTAAGTACATATGGATGTGTGCCAGTGTAGCAGACAATATAACAGACAGATTGACAATGTGATGGATTGGAAGGACAAGCTGCATGCGCACTTATTCATAATGACGGCAGGCTCACAGTCAATAAGTCGCCCACTGAGAGAAGAGACGATGATGAGGAGGGCTGTTCGCAATTGATTTGTTCCAATTGTAAAATATTTGTGATTTTTTTCTGCATTTAAAAAGAATATTTTTTAGCAGATTCGAAATTTATCTTTATGAATTTCCAAAAATGGCAACATGGACGAATGATACAACTTCTATTTTTTTTTCATTTATAAGGAATTGATAGCAGGCGGTTCGGTTAGCTTATAGTGGCCGCCGTGGGTAACGATAATTTGTCAAAAAGACCCTTTTTGAGAGACTATGTATATGCATTGAATTTTGTATAGTATGGCAACGTATGGTCCCATGCAGCCTGATATGGCTTTAATCACACCATATCTAACTGAATTGTTTTACTTCGTTTTTGACATTAATGGCTTAAAGGTCATTCATATTTGCTCTCGAATAAATTTTACAACGTGGTTGCATATTTCGAGTTTTTACTTTCGTTTTGATTCGCCAGCTACCAAAACAACTTGGTAGCTTTACAATCCTCTTGAACCATGTACCATGTGTTACCCAACGGGCCAACACAAGAAGGGTATTTGTTAAACTTCCTGGAAAACTAAGGATAACCTAGCTCAAGCTATTTGGAGGGTTGGATGAACCTCAGAGATTCCTTGATATTGATTGATTTGAGTGTATCTGGGCAGTAGAAGGATTCTCCCTTGCGTCAGTCGGATACTGATTGAGAAGTTTACCTACCATCTTCTCCTTCTCCTCACTTTGGCAGGTAATTGAAATCAATATTTGGCTTTGAAATTTTTGTTGCACTTAATTTCAATTACTTTCTTCACATAGAGAATTTTTTTCTAGCTTTAAGGACTGATCCAAAAGTATGATAAACTATTGCCATTAGCACAAAACAATGTTGATAAGAATCAACAAGCGACAGTTTGTTTTAAAATAAAATTGTTTTCATAAAATATTCTTTATATTAAAGTCTGCTTTTAAAGTCTTTCTTAAAATGCAGCGAAAAAGTAAGAATTCTGCTAAAAAGAAAGTAAGAATCTATTCATACACATTTGTGTTTGTGTGCGTGTAGCGCACTTAAATATGATATCCAGCATTTTTCAAATAATAAAGCTTCACTTAACCACAATTACTACTGCACCTCCCCTTCTTTCTTATGCACGCTACAAAAGGGAGGAGCGGCAGCAGTGAAAACCGTAGCAGAAGAAGACTTTTGCAATCAGCGCTCATTTGCACTTTGCACCTGCTGTGCTGCTGTTGCAAGCATAACAACAACAAAAACAACAATATTGCACTACAGCCAGCGAACCAAACAAATGCAATAACAACAAATACAAATACAATAACAATTACAGTAACGGTAATGTTAACGGCAACATGCACACCAACCTGCCGGCAGACAGAGCGAGGGAAGGCAGGGTGCTAGAAATGTGGGCTTACCTGCGGCCACACGAAAACGAACGGAAACAATCGCTGTCCTCCTTGACAACTCCCCCCGCTGAACATCAGAGAAAAATGCAGGCAAAGCAGAAGGGCAACAATAAAAGCAGAAGGCAAAGCACAGCAGGCTACTCCTTTATTATTATTATCCTTGTTGTAGTTGGCCGCATGTTGTTGTTGCTGACTTGTAGTTGTTAATACAACTGCAATAACAACAAAATAACATACACGTAAATACAACATGTTGTTCAAAGTTGCCCTTACATGTAGCAGTTGCCTCATTGTTGGGTCGTTAACGAGGGGTTTGCATTTATATATGTGTATCAATTTGTGGATGCGTCTGTGTGTGTAACTGTGTGTGTGTGTTGTGCAATTGCGAAATAGTTGCAACAGTTTATGTGTTGGTAATGTTACAGGTGATGGTGTTGAAGTTAAGAAGCAGCTATGTTAAATTATGCTCAAACAACGCCAAAAAGGGCCGATGGAAAAATTACATGAATACCAAATGTAATATTTTAATATGCAAAAAAATATGAGAGTAAGACTTACAAAAAAGGATGTTTGGTATTTGTCAAAATATATTTTGAACTTTTTTTGTAATGCTTTATTGGAGCGTGAAGATGTACCACAAAATTGCCATTGCAGTTGTGCACTAGGTACAGATTTAAATTAAGCATGCAACAAAATTTAGTACACCACAAATTTCGAATATAGATATATTAATTTTTGGTTTAAATATGAACAAAATCGGTATAATATTGACGACAATTAATGGCAAAAAGATTGTATATGCCATTAATGAAATGTTCCCCTATAATCGATATAGTGCCTTAGATGATGCACCGATTTCATTGAAGTTTTACATATATACATGTGGAATATATGTATTTTGTTATCTTAAGATCAAAGATAACCAAAATGACTACTTGCAATTGCCAAACAGAAAATTAAATGCCTGCCATGCCATAAATTGCTTTCTGATAATATTTTAATTGTAAAAATAATTTCGAAAATAAGTTTTTCCTAAGTTGCTTTTAATTACAACAACAATTTTAATTTTATTGCAAGATAGTCCTTCAAATTTCCTATTGGGCTTTCTGCTTGGGTCTCGCCTGGGGGTGGCTGTATTTTGTATTGTATTAACTTGGCTTTTATTTCATCATTACAATTGCTGTTATGTGCTACAATTTGTTATTGTTGCTTATGTTGTTGTTGTTGTTTGAAGTTGTTATTGTAGCTGGTTTGTTATTCGCTGCTCTGATCGTTGTTGTTATTGTAATTGTAATGTTGCATGCATGTGGTAATAACTCTTGTAACTTTTGTATCAGCAGCAGTTGCAGCCGTTGAGTAACAACAACAACAACAACTTTTGCTGCTGGCTTTGATGTGACTTATGCGCCCTTCGAGCATAATTTAAAATGTTCACATGTTGCAGTGGCTGCTGCAATGGTTGATTGCTGGCGGTGAGTGCTGGCGCCTGGCTGGGGGCTTGTGAAGGGGCTTGTGAAGGGGCTTGTTCAAGTGGTGCGCTCAAAGACTTACAAAATAAAGGGGAGGGAAGGGACGGGGGCTGTGAACAATTTTAACTTGCTACAAAAGCAAAATTTTTATGCCCACTCAGCCAAATGTTTCTTTGTGCTATGCAGCTGCGCTTTATGCGCCTGAAAATATGCCACAAAATTATGAAATCATTTCAAGCATTAATTTTGCAATTTGCAGTTTCTATGAGCACTTTTCCCGAAGCAAATTGCCATACAGACCAACTGTCATTTTGCCTTTAACCACTTGTCATTTTCACAGCTCAATGTGCAGTGCATACATGTGTTAATTTTGCATGTGTGTGTGTGTGAAGCAGTGTGTGTATTTGTGGCATGTGCGGCTGTCAGCAGCATTTCGCAATATGAAGCTGTCAATAAGTATTGTGCATGCAAATGATTTGCGCTCACAGCAAGCGCCAGCAAAACAGCAACAACATGGGCAGTAACAATAACAACAACAATGTTGAGCTTATAATATCCTTTGTATCTTGTTTTAGTTAATAGCTTTAATATGCTTTAGTATATACATATGCTTAGCATTTCCCTGTTCACTGCATTCCACTGCCCTTCCTGTCTTGCGCTTCCCTTTGAACTTAACAGGGTGTTCTTAGAAAGCCACAAATAATGATTACATGTCATTTGCTTCGAACATGTTTTCTCTGCGGTTGCTTCAAAATTGCAGCGGCATAGAGAGATATTTTGGCTTGAACTGGAAAAGAAAAAGTTTGAAGCATATTTCTTAAAAATTTTTTTTAATTCAAATTTTTAAATCGTATTTTAAACTTATTAAATTATCTTAAAAAAGCTGCCGTTGCTTACTTTTAGGTTTGAAATATCAAAACTTTTTTCTAGTAAAATTGTGCCAAAATTGTACGTTATATAAAATTTGTTCACACTCTCTAACCATCAGGTGCTTTACATGTACAGGGTACAGGAAGTATGCGGAGCTTGGGTGTTGGCTTAACAAAAAACGAACAGAAACCCAATAGCATATATCCTTAAATATTCAATATTAGAAATTTTAAGTAATTATACAACTGCTTAAAATTCTGCCCTTTTCGCTGTGATTATAATAAAATTTTTTCTTATTAAAAGTTACGAAGAACTGAACACATTTTTAGTGGTTTACAAAGGGTTCACTGCTTTTAAAATGTGAGTTAGAGTTGAGTAAATCGGTGAGTATTTGGATATGTAGATATATCAAAAACCGAACCAGTCACGTTTAATTTTTAGCCATAGATTTTAACTTTTTTGGCTAGTTGGTTCGCTGTAATGAGGAAATAAATTTCTAAAAAAAGTAGTTGGAAAATTTGAAAACTTTTTGCTGGAATATGCCATATAGAAAATATATTAAGGGTGCTCATTTAAGCGCATAAGTTTGAATGTTGCGCAAATTTATCAATTTATCAAGTGTGTCAAATGTACGCACTTGGCAAAGTGTTTGTGCAAATGATGTTTGGCTGTCAAAAAGAAAAAACTAAAATGCCGAGAATCAATGAAAAAGTAAAGATTAATGTTGGAGCTGTTTGGAAAAAGTTACTGTAACCATATTGCGTTAATTTTGATGGTTCAATACTAAACTTTTATCATAATGTTAAAGATCATAGCTAAACAGGGTTGCATTCGTTGCCGTCTATGTTTACAAACATCGTTTGCACAGCAAAATCATCGGGCAAATTTATCACATTTGTGCAAATGAACTTTCATGCAAAATTTGACAGTTCGTTTATCAGGTGATAAATTTCTCATTTGCCTAACTAAATTTTCGGTGTCGCCGGAAAGAAATATTATTTTGTTGACTAGTGTAATCACGCCCTTATGACGCTGTGCGTATTCTGAAGCTGCTGCAGTGCTCCAGAAAGGCTTTATATATTTGTATAAATGTTGCCTTTTACCCATTGCTCAAGGAAATTGTCTATAGTCCGGCAGTTTCTTCTTCTATCCCCTCATCAGCGGTCTCCAGCACTGCTAACAATATTGCCTAAATACATTGCAGCAGCTGCTGCTATTGCCAAGTTTGCATTACTGCTGTTGTTTGCTCTTCGGATATTGTTGTTGCTTTTGTCTATCTCACCTATTGTCCTTAGCACTCAAAGCAGCACCAGAATGGCCAACACGCTCCCGCATGCTTACTTACGTGCAAATTACCGCTTTATGAATTAATGATATTGTATGCTCCGTAGGTATGTATGTGTGTGTGTGTGTGATATTGTCCTGTGCGTTTGCAATATCCTTTTTGCTGCTTAACACTACATAGGGACGGACAAATACGGCTTTGAGTTTACTTAGTTTGGTATTATGTTTACTTGAGCTACCAATCTCAATTATCGGCATGCGCTATTGTTGATGCTGCTGCTGCTGTTGTTGTTGTTGATGTAACGGTTTCTGCTGTTATTGCTGCTGTTATTGCTGCTGCTGCTGCTGATGATGTTGTTTTCGTTGTTGTTGATTTTGGTCGTATTGTTGTTGCAGTGCAATCAAAGTAATACTGGCATTGATATTTGCCAAATATTCTCACAGCGCATTTTGTTTGCTCCCCGCTTCCCCTTTGCAACAGTTGCTCAAATAGTGTCAATGTGTTGCTGTGCATATGCATATGTGTGTATGTGTGCAATTATTTGATTGGGTTTTGCAAGCATACTGGTCAGATTAAATGCCATTTTGCTTACTTTGCGGTTAACCCATGTTGTTAATTTTGTCATTCATTTACTGGCAAAGCACTTTGAATGTGGCTAGCATGGCTACAAAGGTACTGGTTACTTGCATGGCTAGCAAATGGGTAGCTGTATGTGTGAAGGACAATTACAATGGATCAAATATGATAAAATACGTGATAAATGCCAAGGAAATTGAGAATGGAATGATTGGATTTTATACATATGGAATGAAGCAGTCAAGTTCGAGTTGGTTCCGCGGTAAAAGGATTATGTAAGAGGACTAGAAAATTCTAAAAGACATTCCGTTACGTTAAAATGGAAGAAATATTTAGCACAACCAAATATTGTCTAATTTCAATAAAATTGAAAGTTACGAACGATAGAGTTCTCCTACAAAATATTACCTTACTTTAATAAGAGTGCCCTCAAAAAACTGAATATTTTTAAGAAATACGCACTATTTTGCTCATCTTGTGCCACTGCACGCACTCACACATACACACACATGATGTCTGTCTCGGTAAACGGCAGCATTTAATTGAGCCGGTAATTGTAGTTGTTATTGTAATTGTCGTAATTGCGCACAATAATGGCATACCAATATGTGAAATTTGTTGATTGCACACGAACACACCGACAGTCAGACAGGAGCGTATGCCTTCTCTCGGCATCTGGCAGTATGTACCGTCTATAATGAAGATATGAAAATGTTGCTACAATTTACAAATAGGGTGCACATTTTCGCCAAACTGCTGATTATGCTGAACAATGGCTGTAATTATTGGTTACGAAATAATTAAAACATTCTGCTCGGATCAGCCACAATTCAATTAGAAGCGCCAGCATGTGCAACCACTGGCCGAGAAGTCGAGTGGTCGAGCGGAGGGTGTGGTGAAATTAATTGGGAGCAAGTGTGTGTTTAGGAATGCAGCATTAAAGGACAACAATTTCATGTTGTTGAAGTGTATGTGCGAAGGGCGGAGGTTTAGGTACTAAAGTGAAGAAAAGGATGCTCGAACAGGAAGCTTAAATTTGGAAGTAGAATGCCATTATTTCTATCTCTTTTGCTTTTAAGCGAAATTTCAAATAATTGTAGGTTCTATAAATTACTGGTAATTCATATCGAAAACGAAAAGTAAGCAAATTACTAAAGAAATCATAAGAGTTTATAAATCAGTTTAATTTTGTAGACTTCCCATTGTGTTTCTTACTACTTTGTTGATTTGGACTTGCATAAATTTCAATTTTTGCTGAAGTCATGTTGAAGACAAATTTTCATCTCCAAACTGTTCTATGAGCTTTAAGTTGTTTCCGAGCACAATTCAATGAAACTATGTAAAGCTAGCTTCCATCCCCCCGCGCAGCCAATAACAACTCTTGCACAAGGATAACAAAAAAGAAGGCAGCCACAGAAATTTCATGCAATTGATGACATAAACTACATTCAATTTATACACTCTGCCAGAAAGTGTTGCCAAAAAAGAATAATGAAATGCAGCCTTAGGCCTAAAGCAATTTGCTTCCTTCTACTCCCCGCCATATGCGGTGGCGCTTGGCGTAGGGCAAACATTTCCCGACTAAACGAACCAAAGTTAATGTGATGATAGAATTACGGCAGCACGAGCCAAAAACTAGAAAGGCGCGCTCCGGCCAGCAGAGATGCAGCTTCCCAGATAGTCACGCTGATGGGTGCTGCTGCCGCTGTTGGAGGTAGTGGCGCAAAATGGCATGCAGTAGTAGCCTGAAGCCAGTGTGGCGCGCAAAAGTGGCATTCAACAAAATTGGAGTAATTTTAATGAAAGTGTTTTTCGATAAAAATCTCGGCGCACAAGAAAATAATGTAAGAGACCAGAGCGTGCTAGAGCAGAGGCAGAACGTAAGCGCATTATCTAGAGGAATATACTACATAGAGGGGGGTGGAGCGCAGCGAAGCAAGTAACAAAAAAAAAATGGGGAAAATGAAATGAGCTTTAACAATTTGCGGCACAGACCACAAAATGGAAATGTGGAGCAATAAAATTGCAGCGCCATAGAAAAAAGGAAGAGAGAGAAAGCAGAAAGAGAGAGAAAGCAGAAACTATATACATCGAAAGAAAAACACTCACACAGTCATAGAAAAGCAAGTCACAAAGCACAGGCACTGAATTTTAGTGAATTTAATTAATTAGGGAGGAAATGGAATTGATGCGGCTGTACTTATATATTGGGTGGGCAGTGAGAGGAGGTAGCAAATGCTCGCTGCCATGCCATTTGCCGGCAGTAAAGTGGACTATTTTGGGTTCAGTGCTTTGGCAGTAGAGCATGGAGGCAGTAGTGAAAGGAGTGAATGTGTTTAGCACAGGAAAATATGAAATAAACATTTAATAGGCTTATAACCGTTTATTTTAATGCCTGAATAATGAATAGCGTGTAGTGATAAAATTATAGCCAACATTTATGCGCTTTGCTAATATAGTGGCTTAGGAAATGAACGATTTTTCGGGGCGACATAATAAATTATGTTGGGAAATGCTTTAAATTATGTTTAATAGAATTAGCTACTGCTTAATGTATGACTTTTATGCTAATTTATTGCGAATTTAATGTTAAAAAGCAGTCAAGAGCGAGGCACAGGGTTCCGTCCCAGAAATACCCTCTATAACGCTCGAAATTTATTTCTACTTGCCCGTCTGTCTATTGCTTTGTTTTGAGTGAACAGCAACGCTTAGCATTTTCCGTCTGTCCTTACACTTTTCGACATTTTTATCTATATCTTCACCTTAAATTATGAACAAAATATTTTTGGAATCCATGAATGTAGTCCGTTCTAACAATACCCCACACGATATGATATAAATATATTTTTTTTGGCGAAAATTTAAAAAATATTTCTAAAAATATTTCCAATCTTTTTCTAGTGAAAATTCACGTTTACTTCATGCAGACTTAACATCTTTCTAAAGTTTTAATAGAAAGTGCTAAAAATATGAAATAATTTATAGATTTCATGTGATAGACTAGCGTCTATGTGGAAGTTCTTAAGCCATTCGTTGCATTGCCCAATTTTAAGCTGAACCCACGAAAGATTTTTTTTACTTATACTATTTCCAGTCTATTTTGCATACAAAGAAAAGCAGAATTTATGTGTTCAAATTCGAATGATATTCAAAGTGCTATAAACTGCATTTAACATTGACCGAGTGGCTTAGCAAGTCATTGCAGATGCAGTGCTGGCTCTGGCAACATCATCATCATACATTTTCCTCACTGTTATTAGCACATTTTTCCAATTTTCGCAACTGTTCGCTCGAAATTGCCTGCAAGCTTGTGCAATGAACACTTAATATAGACTGCCTACAAATGCCCCGCCCACTGCGCTCGCCGGCTGCCATTCCGGCAAACTCAGCCTGGCCTGACTGCCGGCTACAGCGCGGTGTTGCCATGTTGCCAGACTGCATCGGTCGCCTAAATGTAGGCAGCGCGACGCGCACATTTGAAATTGAATTGAAAATGTCTGCCGCTGGTCTGCGTTTCCGGTGCTGCCGTTTCCGCTCAAAACAGCATAACACTGCCGACACCACTACTACTATGCCTGCATGCCTATGTAGCGTTTGGTGTCTGTGTTTCTGTGTGTGTGAGTGTGTGTGTGTGTGTGTGTGTGCATCGCATTAGAAAATGAGATTCTTGGCAACAATTCAACACTAAATTGATTTCGAACAATAGACGTACCCCGCTTGCTCAACTCAGTTCAGCTCAGCTCAGCTCAGCTCAGCTGAGCGCTATCGCCGATCTGTGGCTTTATGTGTGTGTGTGTGTGTGTTTGTGTGCCACAGCATTGCTGCCGCTTTGGACCGTGCCCATGGCGCATGCATTTCCGCTATCTACAGCAATTTATCTCGCCACTATTTGGCCCCAGTGCGCTTTATTTTGCACTTCCGCCTTTAGGCGCGCTTTGAGCCTCCCATCAATCGTTTCTTCCCGGTCCTCTGCCATGGCTGCTCTGCATTCCCGGCTTTTGGGGCTTATTTTTTGTGTGGCTCTTATTTTTGGCAACGCCGCAAAAAGTGTTGGTGTGCCGAAAATGCCGCTCAGCATTTCATGCTGTGCTGTCATATGCGATTACTGTTATAATATGCCGCCTGCAGGCTTGCATTTAATTGGTAATAGATCATGTTAGCCTGCTGGAAATTTATAGATATACGAGTATTGTGTGCGAGGGTAGTGCTGTGAACTGGCTGAAAGCAGGCGATGTTTTAGTTTAATGAATCTTTTATTTTGCATCAGCATTCTGAAAGTTAAATTCAAAAATCGATATTTTGAGATCAAAAGAAATTTTAAGCTTGTTGATTTATGGCATGCTAATATATAAGAAAAGAAAGAAACAATATTATTTTTGTTTCATAATCCATAAAACTTTTATGATTTTTGTGAGATCAAGGAAGTATTGCTGAAGAAACCAAAAGGCCATAATTTTACTCAGAGTAGATTCAAAGAAAGTTCAACTTAATAAAAACCAAAATACTAGGCCGCGAAGGCTCGGCGGATAAGCGATTGGTCGTTAATGCGGCAGGCCTGTGTTCAAGACCATCCTCATACCATCCAATAAAAGAGAATTTCTCTTTTAACCCTTAAATGCATGGGGTCAGCACCTAGCATGGAGACCAAGTCCCCCCTATGTGAAATCACCCACTGATCACGAAATGGATGCTCATTTTTTATATAAATGCATAGTTTTTAAGAAAAAGTAAAAAATGTGGGTTTTTTTATTTGTACCATATATGGTACACTATGCATTGGAGTCAAATAAGACTAATAATGTTGTTTATGGAAAAATTTGATTTAGTTCATTAGACATAAAGGAATATAGACATAAGTACATATATAGAAATGCTTAGAATCACTTTCTGTGTTGATTTCCGGTTGTCCGTCTCTCCGTCTGTCCATCTGTCTGTCCGTCTGTCTGTCCGTCTTGCTGTCCGTGGCCACAGGAGAGAAAGAAGGAGTTGTCCCATTTGGACCAAATTTGGCACACAGTCGCAGTGAACCTTTCACTACTTCAAGTTCCAAGATTAGCCAAATCAGTTCAAGAACACGCCCACTATAGGCCTGTAAGTCCCAATACCCCGGATTTTTCTCGGTAAAATAGCTATATTTTGTCTAATTACTCATTAAAAGGAATGATATTTGGTATTTAAGGTAAGGTGTGGGCCCTCTACGTCATACAAGAAAATGGGCGTGGTCCGCTCACTATATAGGCGGCAAAATTTTTCGGGTCAGATGGTTTGGTTGCATGAAGTACCATATATGGTACATGTGAAAAAAATCAAAAGAAGTATTTAAAATAATCGTATTTCATAAAATTCGATTTTATTTAGCTAAAACAAACATAAATGTACTTGCTTGTAACATTTATTAGACAAACAATAAAATGATGTATATTTTATTAACGAATAAAAATCACTCTTACAATTTTTCGCAAAATTCACGACCGCCCACTTTGGCAACCAACTGTCAACTGAATATAAACTTGAGCAAGCTGTTGCGATATTTAAATAAACGGCAGTTGTTTTTAGAACAATCTAGAGCAATAACAAAAACGATCCAAATTGATTTGATGGAGTTACAACCGATTTAGGGAGTGTACCATATATGGTACGCTATGCATTTAAGGATATCTTTTCAATTCGTTTGAAAATAACGGGACTATTTGTAGGTCCCATTAGTTTCTGTTTAAATACAACAAGCACTCATAAGTGAATGCGAGAAAGCTTAAGCTTTGTTCGCGGACTGTTGTACCAAATCTTTATTAATTTTTCTTAAGATCAAAAAAGGTTTGTGCTAAAGAAAGCAAAAGGGCAAAATATAATTCAGAGTAGATTTAAATAAATTTCAATTCAATACAAACCAAAGTATTCCAAATTTCGCTTTGCTGTCTAACTGCTTTTCTATTTAATAGTCTCCCTTTGTCTCTTTGTCCTATTCAATCAATGGCATGCAAAATTATTATGAAATTGGGCACTATCATTGTAGGTGCCCCACCGTTCCTCTCGTTGCTCTTCCTGCCAGCGTTCACGCTTGACACTGCCATTTGCATTCGCACAGCGCTGCGACGGCACAATCAATAGTTGTGACTTCCGTTAATAGGTTTCCGGTGATTCAACATATACGAATTGGCAGCAGTAGCAGCAGAAGGAAACAGCAGGCGTACAGCTGATGCACTCCACTAGGAGGCCAGTACATACACACACACACAGTAGGGCTATGGCACTGTGCCGAGCTACACTCGAAAGTATCATTACGCCGGAGGCGCTGCTGTGGCAACGCTAAAAAAAAGTGAAGAGCACTTGTTGGGCGCTTTTAATTTTCGAATTACTGTCATGCTTGCCAATAGAAAGTACCAGCCATTTTAGCTGTGAAATACTGCAATTTTTTCCATACTGAAATTATGGAAGAAATACGGCAAAAATATGCAGCAGCGATTTTATGCTCGATTTTGTCTGTGGCAGGGCGCTTGTGTGCAGTTACGGCTGTTACGGAATATAAATAATGGCTTTTTCATGGATTGCTTATGAAGTATATTAATTATGAGTTAAGTGGTATAGTGAGAAGGTTAAGTGCTGTACGAGTAGATGGCAAGGGAGAAACAGCAGAAGAGAAGCGGACAAGTGATGGGATTTCAAGATGATTCTCTTGAAATTATTTTATATTGAAAGCCCTTAAGCTATTTGTAAAAAAATTTCTAAAAGGAATAAAATAACAAAATTTATATTACTATAATTTATTTTAAGAAGAAAAATTTTCTTTTAACCTAAAGTAATTGAGCCATAGCTGCCAGAAGAAAGCGTAGCTTCCATTCTACTTCTTGTAGTTTTCTTATTTAGATACTTATTCAACTGCTTCCTTCTGCCTGGGAATTAAGGTGAAGTGATGAGATTTCAAGAAGATTTTCTTCTAAGATATTTTATATTTGCAGCCTTCGAGCTATTTGTAAGCTATTACTTAAAAAAGTTAAGTAATATATGTATAGAATTATGAAAATGCGGGAAGAAGAAGGCAAAAACCTCGGTTATACGGGCTCTCCCACCGATTATAGATAACAGAAAAAACCTTAGCTTTCACTCTACTTTTCGTAGTTTTCTTTTTTAAGTTGTGTGTTTAATTAACTACATTTAGACGCATATTAAACATCTTCTTTATGCCTTGCAATTAAAATCACTCATACGCCCAATCGACCCGAATCTCACAAAACAAGTGAAATTGCAAGTTTTATGTGTAAATTATGCAAATTTATAAATAATTTAATCTAAAAAAGATAGCCACATATACTTGATGTTATATTGCAAATATGCAGTTCACTCTTTTCCTTTCCCCTGAACTTTTTGTGGTTTGCACGTACACATGTTTTGTGTGCACTCAAAAGTGCAAAAGTGCAAATGTGTCATTAGTGTCTGGTCGAGCATATGTATGGTGAGCTTATGTGTAAATGTATGTATGTATGTGCGTGCCACATTATACACAAACAAACATCAATTGCACACTTGAGGCTATTTTTTCAAATGCTGAACATTTGTAAATTTTTGCATTTGTCGTATTTGTCAAATGTGTATGAAGTGTTTTGTTGTTGTTTTTGTTGGTTTATACTCGTATATTTTGTACAAAATCCATTAATCAGTGTCATTGCAGAGTTGCACAAAAAAGAAACGTGCACTTGGCAAGCCACACAATTGGGATTTAAATGAAAAATGCAATTTTTTTGAATTATTATAGAGGCATTGCATTTTTGTTGTGTAGTGCAAGAATTTAAAATTTTAATGCTTTTTAGCACAAATTGAGCGCTAGATAGCAAAAAAATATATTCCAATGAAATTCATTTTATAAAATATTTGTATATGCGTGTGAGTGTGTGGGTGTGTGGGTGTGTGTGAGTGCTTTTAGCGCGCCTTTTGTTTTGCATTTGCATATAAAATGCTGCAAATCCCTTGAAATTTAACTAAAAACTGTGTTAACACTTGAGAGGTCACATGTTTGCGCAACTTAATGCATTTTAATGCAAGCACACCGCACCCTTCTTCTTCCTACCTCTCCTGCCAGCAGTCAGCCATTAGTTGCATGAAACAGCAGGGGACATGGTGGCATGGCAGCAGGTTGCCGGAGTTTTTTCCTTTCCAGCACGCAGTCGTTGCATAATTTTACTTCCTTCCTGCCACATGCACCGAAACACTGAAACACAGAAACACACACACACACATACATTTACACTCACCAATACAAATTTAGAAAAAATGCCACGCAAAAGTTGCTCCTATTGCTGCCATAAACTGACGCTTGCATTTCCATATTACGAACACATGGAGCGAAATTCCTGTTGTTGCAAATCTGATAAACGTGCACTTGGCTGCTGTGCGGTGAAAGAGTGGGTGGGAACAGCGGCGGTATACCAGCGGCAACCGCGGCCAAAGTCAGTCAGTCAGCCACTGCCACTGCCACTTGCACCTCTTATCATCGAGTGCAAAGTGGGTGGAATACAACAGAATGGAAGAGCGAGGAAACGGTAGCTATCTTTGTGTGAGTATAGGTGCTTGTGTGTGTGTGTGTGCGCGCTACATTCATTAAGGAATTCAATTTAAATTTATGCTGCCACTTTCAGGCAGATTGCATCAGGTTACCTTACGCTGACCAGCGACAAAAGCGACTGCAATGGCAGCCTGTGAGGTTGGAAGGGGAGAACAGCAGGTCTGGTTGGGTCAACACAAAAATGAAGTCGGTGATTGGGCGACACTTATTATTAATTATCTCTCAGATTTATAGGATTATAAAATTTCATTAAAGTAAAGGAACTTATGAAAGCAGAAAACTATACTTTTTGTTTGCATTTCTGAAGGTCATAATATTTTCTTTGTCTTTTTATAAAATTTTTCTAAAGTTGTTATACTAAGAAATAATTTTTTTAACTGATTTTAAATTCCCTTTAACTATTTTAATGCATAGTGTTTAACATTTGTATACAAATTTTTGTATCTTATTATACGAGTTTATGTTTATTCGGCAGCTTGAATGTTAGAAAGAATAGTTTTTATTCGGACTGACTTGCCAAAGAGAAATGACAATACTTAGTTGTCAATTTCTGTTCTGAAACAAAGCAATTTTAAGTGTACAACAACAAAGAATTAGAATTATTGCTCACATGGGCAGGTCATATAGCTATTTCGGTTTTTGCCAGAAAACCTCATCAGTGACTTTTAATGTGAATTCTAATAATTTCTAAACGACTAATTACTCGAAATAGAAGCATTAATGGTAAAGTCTGTGAAACGTAGGAGTTGAACCATGAACCTATGACGTAGTAAGCGAATGCGCCAACCATCACACCATCGGACTGGACGACTCTGCGCTGGCAAACATCCCAGTTACCTGCTGTCTATATCAAACGCATAGTGTTTAGGTAACTGGGATGTTTGCCAGCGCAGAGTCGTCCAGTCCGATGGTGTGATGGTTGGCGCATTCGCTTACTACGTCATAGGTTCATGGTTCAACTCCTACGTTTCACAGACTTTACCATTAATGCTTCTATTTCGAGTAATTAGTCGTTTAGAAATTATTAGAATTCACATTAAAAGTCACTGATGAGGTTTTCTGGCAAAAACCGAAATAGCTATATGACCTGCCCATGTGAGCAATAATTCTAATTCTTTGTTGTTGTACACTTAAAATTGCTTTGTTTCAGAACAGAAATAGACAACTAAGTATTGTCATTTCTCTTTGGCAAGTCAGTCCGAATAAAAACTATTCTTTCTAATTTTTGTATCTAATGAAAATTACTCGATTGTGAGAAAAGTACTTAAAACAGAAATATCCAATGCCATGCTTTCTTGGCTGAGGGTAAATTTCTGATGCATTTAATAGCTTTGATTTGTTATTATATTTCAAGAAGTCAATTTTAAAAGCTTCCAGATATTTCAGTTTTGAAAATCGAGCTGGTTGTCGCGAACTTATCAGCGGAAGCTTGATTAATTTTAGAATAGCTAGATGTAAGCATGTTTTTGATGCCTCAAATGAAGAATTTTTCATTGTAGGTCGATAGAGGAACTACAGCCTTTCAGAAGCCTTTCGAGTTTCTGAAATTCCATATGTGTTAGCGGAGTTATAAAATAAGCAAACTTGAAGACAAAGAATTGATTTGAATATGCCAAGAGAAACCTGCAGGTATTCTGCGCCCCTGTACCGCTCCTGTAGAGCAAGTAAGGCAAGTGAAGTGAGTATTCGAAAGCACGGTGGCTTCTGTCGTTGTCTGCTCTCATTTTTCGTTGGTAGTGATGGAGAAGCTGCTATTGGTTGTGGTGTCAATGGTGATGGTGTTGGTGGTTTTGTGCGATGCTGCATTTTTGTATTTATGAAATTTTTGTTATTAATATTCATGAAGGTTGAAACTTTCTGATATTTATTTATTGCACAAAATAGCCAAACGAAGTGCAATGGTATGAGTATGGCCAGTGAGCAGAGTGCCTGCATGTGTGTGTAGTCGTCAGAGTGTGCGAGGAAGTGGGCACAAAGGTGCAGCGGTGCAGAGCCATACATGGAATCACTCCAAATGGTAGCTACGTTAACCTTTCTGTTCCTGCTTGTGTGTGTTGAAATGGATACGTGTGAATTTTAATCAATGGGGAATTTCATGGAGTGTCCTTGTGTCGAAGGGTACTTGTATTCGGGTGCACTGGCGCGCAAATAATCAAAATAACTTTTCGCTTACTTTTAATTAAAACTTGTCAAGGGGTTTTGCTTTGCACGCAATTTTTGCTGATGATTTTGGCATGTTTTAATGAACCACGAGGATTCTCAATAATCTGCTGATGGCAATTGAATTTCATTTAAGCGCACTGTTGAATGCAAATATTATGCATATGTATATGTAAATAATACTTGACAAATCAAATAAACACTTAACTAGTTTATAAATATGATTGGGTTTGCAGAAATGTCCAAACAAACTCGAATCATGAATTATATTATCATAAGTTCATAAATTTTAAGTTAATTAGAGAATCTCTTTTGACTTACTTTGCTAAAGGAATTACAACAATAATTTATTCCTGTATAAAACTTAATAGATTTCAGCGGAGAACAACAACATTAATTATAGTTGTTGTTGTTGTAGAACAAAGTCTCAGGTATAGCTTGTTTATTCAGTGACTTTCCAATGTAAATTCTAATAATTTTAAAGAATATATTTGAGAAAGTCGGCAAACTGCAGAATTCGTGCCCTGAGTCCATGGTTCGAAAGGCGAAGATGCTTAACAGTATACCATGAAGAACTGTGCACTTAACTAGCGAGTACGCAGTTCCTTCATCCGTTCCATAGACATAATTTAGCCATACTATTTGATTCTGCTTTAAAAGGGTTTAATGGCATTTACAAAATAAAGTGACAACTTTTACCGATTATGGTGAAATTTCAAATCAAACTAATTTATACGATTTCTGATTTTGATATTTCTTTCGGAGCGATATATTATTTTTCCGCCTAATTCCAAAGTTGTTCTGCAACCCATCTGCAATACTCTTTAAAGAGCTAAACTTGCTCAAAATCAAGCGAACCATTCCATCGATGAAATCTGGCCTATGGCTAATATACAGCCTCCAAAGGGAACAGTCGCTTCAAATTACACCAATGAAGGAAGTCACATTAAAACACCCACCCTGGCATTTGAATGATAAATTCTTCGTGAATAAACTTACCTCTCTTCGTAAAGAAACTACATCAAACTATGAATACATACAGAAATATGCAGATGCAATTGAACCATTTAAAAGGGACAACTGGGAAACTCTATTCACTGATGGGTCAAAATGCGAATACGGAACAGCTTTTGCTGTAGTCGACAGAGTAGGTGCAACATTAATATGTGGACTGCTGGATCATTGCGCAAGCGTTTTTGAAGCTGAGGCCCAAGGAGTACTATCCTGTTTGGAATACATCAAAAAAACAAGAGGCAAGTTCGTAGTATGTACAGATAGTCTATCACTCTTCAAAGCTACCAAAAACACCGCCAATAAACTGGAACCAGTCACAGCTATACAGCAACCCCTTATAGAAATGAGCAAAAGAGCAAAGCTGATGTGGATCCCAGGACATGCAGGTATTCCTGGAAACGAACATGCAGACAACGCGGCAAAACTTGCAACAAAATCCCCTCTGCTTAAGTATATGCCAAACTCCAAAAAATCTTTCAGGAATATTACAGCCAATCACTTTGTGTCAGAATATATAAACGACGATTGGAGAAACTACACACACAGCTACAAAATAATAAATCCAACGAGACAACCTATAGATCTCCCCACTGCAACAACAGCCAAGTTCCAGTTCTGTAGCGCCTCTGTACTAACAGTAAAACATATCCTTTCCCAATGTCCTTCCCTCTTCATAGCACACTTCTCTTCTTTTCAAAACAACAATCCCTTCGAACTCCTTCATAATCCAACTGAGAACAATATTAAATCTATTTATAATTTGTTAACACAACTAAACTTGGCAGATGCAATATAATGTAATTTTTTTACCATAAGCCGATAGCCCTGGCAGCTAGTGCTTGTATTTATTATAATTTAAATTGTAATAAATGAAAAATAATAATAATAATAATAATATTTTTCCCAGAATTTCCTGCGAAACCTTTTTAGTATACTCGAATGAATACTGCATTTTTATTAGGCAATAAATCGACCTAAAAAAAAAAAAAAAAATTTCTTTTAATTAACCAAATACATTCTATATGCATTTCTCAATATGTACTACTCTTGAAATCCTTTTGGTAGATTTTGTGCAATTATGGACTATAATTTATTCTTATCACTCTTGATCATTCTCTTATAATTTTTGATGATTTTATTATTCCCACTTTTTTCATTTTCATTTTCGACATAGACATCTTCTAACTTTTGTTATTCGTTTGAGAAGTCTTGAATTATTTTGAGTTCTTTTCAACCATTGTTTTTTGAACAAGTCTTTCAAAAATAATTTTCAATTCGATCAATTTAGCAACATTTGAACAGCGTCAGTTACATTTTCCTCAGCATATACCTTTATAAAATTGTAAAATATTATTTTTCCACTACCGTTTTTTTTACCTAGTTATCATGCTATAATCGGAATCTCTATAAATATGCAATTTCATTTCCGTTACACGCAAATTTCATACGCTGCTGCTTCTATTGCTTTTGCCAACTAGGCGCATCCTGCGCATCAGGAAAATTCCGCGTCGCCTGCTGTCAGGAAACAAGCTCATAAATAGGTGAATTTGATTTCCGCATGGCAGGCAGGCAGAAAGGCAGGCGGGAAGGCGAGCAGGCAAGCAGATAGATACTCCTATACACACGAAGTCAGGCATGTCTTGAATATACCAAGAAGGATGAACAGTTGCGGAGGGGAGTAGCAGTTAGAGAGTAGGGATAAAAATACTAAAATGGAAAGGGAAGTGAGAAATTGATGTATCTCAGAAGTGGGTCGGCGGTCTTTGCCGGCATTTCATAGTTCGAATCTCATCTCACAGGTGCGCTATGCCATTTTGCAATGACATTTTTTTCTTATTATTCTATATGCATGCGTATGTATATGTGGCAGTGTTATCTTACTTGACGTGGTGCATTGATATGTGAGTGTGTGAGTTGATTTTTGTTTATAGCGCTGGGAACGGCGAGAGTGACACGAAAATTACCTTTACCATTTGCTTAGAGTGAAGATCGAATTGCATTTCAGCTCGAATTGACATTTTAATTTAAGCATACATTTTTAGAGCTTCTCAGGCAAATGGCTGCTTTGAAGTTAGAAAGTGAACTCCAACGCTACGTAAAACATCCTTAAAGCGTCTGCTTGAATTATGCGCCATTACTGGCCCCATTTCGCTGAATAATTGTTTTGTGTGTGTGTGCATATTAAGCTGCTTGCCATATAAGCAGATTTCACTCTTGACAGCCGCACATACACACATACACATGCACATCAAACTAGCGTAAGTGCTAATGGCATAAGAGCTTTTTGGAGAAACTGGCAAAGTGACATATAAAATGGAAGCCGGCGCTTTTTTTGTCTGATACATACATATAGATGTACATACATGTTAGAAGCTACAAGAGCGGGAGGATAGTGTGGCTGTTGCATAAGCTAAGAATGAAAATGCTGAAAAATAAGCTGATGAAATATACTGCAAGTTTGAGGGATGAGACGCTGCCATTAAGTCATTTGAAGCGCCATGAACCGAACTGAAGGCAGTGGAAAAAATCAATGAAGCATGCCACACAGTTTGTGAGCAGCTGACATGACGAAGCAGCAGCCAGGAGAAAGCCCGAGAAAAATGAAACGATCAAATGAAAAATGCATAAGAAATCATTTCGCTAATGACAATGTCGATGTTAAGTGTAAATAACAAATAATGATGGTATCGGAGTGCCCGAGGGGGAGTGTGAACGGAGCGAGAATGATTGGTGAAAAAGAAAATGAAATTGCAAGTAGTAGCAGCAGCAGCACCAGCAGAAAAAGCATGACAGTTCAAAATTGGCACACAAGTCAATGGCTGCACTAAGAAAGAAAGGAACTGCCACATATTGTCATATGTGTGTGTGTGTGTCTAGCAAACTCAAGCTAGTCGGCAAGTCATGAAGTTGGAAACTGTAGAAAATGACAAAAACCACCAACCGCAAAGGATGAGACAATGTAGACAGGACTGAATTGAGGAAAAGAGATGGAAATTCTGAACTTTTTCTTTTACTTATTTTGTATATGAATATGTATGTAACTTTCACATTGGAACTCTCGCTTCTAGAGCACATCTCAAATGGATTATTCTGTATATTATATTTTATGGACTTAAGAATAGTATAAGACTTTTAATCTGAGTAATTGAATGCAGTAGAAGAGGCACTTCTTTAAAAAAATAATAAACTGTACATTTTACACTACTTTTAAAAAGTTTTCCAAAGCGATTCATTAATAACTTCATACTCCCTTTCTGGAACTATTCTTTCGAAAAATTTATGTGATATTCTTTTCTGGCTATTAAAATTTTTCTTCCAAAATTCGAACTTGATGATTAGATCCTCTTAAAAGTATTTTTTGTTGTTGGTCTCAGAAGGTGTTCTAATGCCATTTCCTGATAAATAAGTCAATGTATTTTTTACCTTCTTATCGCTCCCTCTACCCGTTGCTGGAAATGAGTGCATCGTTTGCCATCAATTGAAGTTCAACGTGAAATTGTGACCCGAGAGAACACTTAATGTAAAAAAATATTGATGGCTTCTTAAAAAAAAAGAACCAACAATAGGCAACAGCCAATGATGACGAAGTATGCGTGATTGTGTGTGTTCGAGAGTAAAGTGCTCAGAACCACTGGAAGAAGAACCACGTCGAACTGCTAGATGCACGTACACAACTTTTTTTGTTTTGGCATTTTTATAAATGACAAGCAGCCAAGATGAAAGTGACTGAATGGCTGACTGACTGGCTGTCTAACTGATGGACAAAAATACAACATGACAACCGTGGAAAAATGACAATGGCATGTGGCTGGAACAGACACGGGCATGCAATTTACACAAATACTAACACTTGGTTCATGTTGTCCATGAGCATCCCTGTAGGATGAACAGATGCAATATAAATAAAGCAATGCATGATGCGAAGATGAGAAAATAACTAAAGTCACGTAAAGATTTCAAAGGAAAGAAAATGGTGAACAAAGTCAGTGAGATCTTAAATGGAAATATTTTGAAATATTTGAGAAACTACCGAATGTTCTAAATGTTCGGCAACTTTTAGTAATTGAACCTTCACTATATATATATTCACTAGATGGCCAGCTCAGCTCACACTAGTTTTCCCTACTGGGTGCAAGAGAAAGAGATAGCTATATAAATTTTTTTGGCTTGCCTGCACGTTAGAATGAAATCAATCAAAATATCAAAATGTTTTGTGCTGCTGCCGTTCGTTTTTGTTTTTGTAGATGTGTATAGCCAGCGCCGGAGTTCAATAGCATGTGCATTTGTGTGTATGGGTGTGCGTATAAGGGCCAAGGACATGTAACAATACATTAGGCAGGCGAAAAAAATGAAATGAAATGAAAAGCGCAGCTCGTGCGTCCCAGAGCAGCCGTCGAGAACAAATGACATTAAAAATAGCACATTTGAAGAGCTCCAAAAAAGTAACTATATACCAGAGTGTCGAAGCGAACAAAAAGTGGACCTCGCCCACAGCAATGTTGCTCGCGAATTGTGAACTTTTAAGCAGCAACATTAATTCTATTACTTTTTATGTGTGACCATTCGTTCATCCCTCTGGCAAGGACTACATGAAAAGTGGCAAATGACAGCGCGAACGAAGCGTTGATGGATGTGAGAAATGAAGGCATGCACACGGCAAATGAGAAATGAGCTTGCTGCCACAAAATGTTGCATACAAATTTTATTGTGATTAATTTCGACTTAAGTCTGAAATGTTTAATGATATTGGTGCTGTATTGTCGTTGTGTGCATTAATTTTATTAATGACTTCATCAAGGAGGACTAATTAAGTTGTAGAATATGCTGATAGCAGTTCCAGTTTCTTTAGTATATTTATTGCGTTGAGTTTTATTTAATCAAATTGATGGAGCATTGTAAGAAGTTCCAATCAAAGCATGTACGGAAAGTCATAAAGAAAGGAACTTTTAATTAAAAATGTTTGCCAGCGATTTTGCAGAATTCTCGCAGCTTCTGCACGGCTTAAGGTAGTTTGAACAAGTAGAAGATTTTTGGGTACCTTTTCTCAGCGCAAAGTGCAGCGCAATTCCAAGCGTTAATTCTACGCTCAAAAATAACAGGAGTTTTGGTCTTAAGTGCAACCATTTTCGGAACCTGTATTTTTTCTTTATGAATAAATTGAAGAAAAGAAGATATACTTAGATCTTCCGTCTCATTTATATAACTTTTAGTTACCCTTACGCTCGTAAATACTACTTTTTAAGGACACTACTTTCTTTGCTCTTAAGAGTTACTTTGGTTCTTCAATATTTTGAGTGGTAACTAACATTTTTGTTTTGAATCAAATATCCGGATTTTTTTTTCGGAATTTGTTAACAAATAATCAACTAACTAAGTTTATTTTCTCAAGCTGTACAGGAATTACATTCTATACATTCCATGCACTTGTGCACACTTCCATTTAAATTGTTGTACTCTACTGAAAGCTTCATTGGCATTGAATTACACCAGGTCTTGCCTTTCCCATGGCTTCTTTGCCTTCACTGCTACTCTTCTCTCTCTCTTGTTTAACAATTGACTTATATTTAAATAAAATTAGTTGTATAAACAATAATTGACTTCAATTGGATTTTGTTAGCACAGAACGAAATTTTCAAAGCCCGTCCTGGTGTCGAAGCGTCTGTCTAACAAGCAGGTATTCGATGTGAAGAGGGTGGGAGGAAAAAGTGAACTTGCATTTATGCATTTTATGTGAATGAAGGGGAGTAAGAAATTTTGCATTTTTGCTAAATGATGTCGAAAATGGGGCATATGCATAGAGAGACAAAGGGGTTCAAAAGGCTTGTGTGAGCTGTAACAATTATATATCGACTTTTATTATTGGAAGGAGCTTTCAGAAGTAAGGTTCAGTTGACTAATTTAGTGGAAATCAGATTTTGTTTTCAATTTTGGCTGTAAATTGGTTGCTTGGCTCCTACTTTAGTTCTTTTCTCTACGTTGCTGCAGCAGCGGAGTGCAGACATAGCTAGCTGGCCGACATGTCGGTATAAATGTAAGCAATCAGCTCCTGCTGGCAGCAGCTGCTGTTGCTCTGGCAGCAGTCAGATAGACTGCTGTAATGTTTGTTCTGGTAAAGATGTGAAGGCTCTGTTTCCGGTTTGGTTGAGCAGTTGAAAAGTGAAAATGATGTTACGTACTCTTTGAGCTTTCCAGATGCAGTGGGTGTTCCTTTTTGCCCAATCGAGAACTCTTTTCCCTTTATCCATGTCAAATTAACTGCAAGTGCATACATACATACATATGTAAATAAATTAATAATTGGAAAATATTTTGCTTCACACTTGAATTGAAATTTACTAAAAAATCAAATAAATCGCGGTTTTCAGGGTCCAAAGGTCCAAAGGATCGATATCCATATATCGATATAAATTTAATTCCCAGGACGGGGTTAATTTAAAAATTCAAATTTAACCGGTTGGCAACGCCAAAATATAACGGTGGGGAGTGCTCTTTGTAAGAATTAATAAGAGCGGCCAAATGGCGACGTGTGCTCAAACTCAGCGAGTACCAGCTTAGAACCTACGAATGACCGCACAAAACAGAAGTGGCGATAAACGTGCAAAATGTTTGACAGCTTTCGGCCCCGAAGTGCATTAATTATTGTGGCGGTGCTTGGGGATTGATCGCGGTTTTAAATAAAAAATAAATTAACTAATATTTAACCGCTCGCACTAAATTTAAATAAAGCAGAACTCATCGGGAGTGAAGTGCACGGGAATTCTATGCGCAATGCTGTGCAGCGAGTGTTGTTTTGTTGTTGCGGGTACTCCGCTGTTTGCCTGGAGGCTGCTACACTGTGGATAGTTGTTGGTGGAGCTGTCGCGAGTGCTCCACTAGTAATGGAGGCTGCTGTGTTGCAGTGAGTGTGTGCCTTGTCTCTCCGGTGTTGCTGGAGCGCCGTAGGCGGTGAGTAAATACGAATATGTGGACCCGGGCTCTTGGAGCTACCGTAGGATTACGCCGAGTTAACGAGTGACGTTACGTTCCCACCAAAAATACGTTCCCACCAGAAACTGCTGACGAAAGGTGCACCTGCACAAACGAAACAGCTGCACAACAAACAACAAGAGAGCTTACCTGGAATTGCCGCAGCAGCATCGCATCAATGGATACTGGAAGAAGCTTTGGTTAATTTATGTAAAGAATGAATAAAGCAGAATCAGTTTGGAGTTCAACCAGAAAACAACGTTTTTTAATTGGCGCCCGAGCAGGGACAGCAGTAAAATAAAGTTATAATCAAACACTTTGGAATTTCCCTAAGTGTGAAATCGCACTAAAAAGTATCCTTAGAAATAAAAGGAGAAATAATAAGCGATAGTGTTATATAAAAATAAAGTTATAATCAAACACTTTGGAATTTCCCTAAGTGTGAAATCGCACTAAAAAGTATCCTTAGAAATAAAAGGAGAAATAATAAGCGATAGTGTTATATAAAACTTTAAAACCTGCTGTCGAAAAATTTTGCTACTATCAACAATCAACTTACTGGTGAAACAAATCCCTAGAAGAAGTACGGAAAATCAGCAATCAAGTAAGCCTAGATATTCTGGAGAGAGAAAGGACGATAATCCATAACAAAGTCCTCCCACAACAAGGAAATCCAGGAAAGATCATCATACCTCCAGCTGAAGGGAGTCAAGTAAATTTAAATTTAAGTTATTATTTCTGTAAAAAGTGACAAAAATAAGGAAAGTGAAAATGCCTACAAATTCAGATGAAACATTAGCTCAGTTAATTTCAATACAAACACAAAGTTTGAAACAAGAAATAGAAAATTTGAAATTACAAATGCAAAATTTAACAACTGTGAATAAGGTGACCGAGTTCGAACCACAATCGATAAATGTAGGAATAGATTGTAATGAAACTTTAGATATAGTAAAATCCCTTCCTGAGTTCAATGGGAAAGGATATATTAGTTGGCGAGAAGCTGCCAACAATACAATGCTTTTATATACGAAGGGCAGTCGTAAATATTTTGCTGCCTTAACAATTCTAAGAAACAAAATAACTAGTGAAGCAAACGACACGTTAACTAATCATGGAACAGTTCTCAATTTCGACGCGATAATTAGCCGATTAGATTTCGCATATGCAGACAAGAGACCTCTGCATATCCTTGAGCAGGAATTAAATCTAATAAGACAAATGAACATGAACTTAATTGACTATTATAACCAAGTAAATTCCCAGCTAACATTAATGATTAACAAAACTATAATGACTTATGGGAATAATTCTGAAATCACTAAAGAATATAATAAAAGACATCGCGCTGATGCATTAAGAGTTTTCATTACAGGACTTAACGCACCTCTTAATAATATAATAATGTCACTAAATCCGTTAGATTTGCCAAATGCTTTAGCGAAAGCCCAAGAAATGGAATCCCATCAGATTCGTATACAATTTGCCAATACTTACAATCTACGAAGACATAATAACAATTTTAGCCAATATAAGCCCATATTCGGACAAAATGATAATAATAATCGACATTTTAATAATTTGAGATTTAATCAAAGACCACAATACCTTAATAGTAACAATAATAATAGAACCTTCGGATGGCAAAACCAATCCAAACCAACTCCAATGGAAGTAGATAATACTGCTCAATTTAGACAACCAACCTTCCATAAGTCAAATCAGTTTAGACAACAATTTGTCCAAAATAACGACACAAATTTCAATAGAGTCCCTAAAAGAAATCATGAATCTATGAATAGCCACCAGCATCAACAAAAACAACAAAGAATTAATAATATCCAAGAAAGTGCTTTTTTAGACAAAGCAATACCCTTCCCTATATATTCAGACAATTACGAGGGACAAACAGGAAATTTAAGGTATTGATAGATACAGGGGCAACAAATTGCTACTGTAAACCAAACATTTTACCTAACAGACAACAATTAGAAATTGCAAAACGCGTAAAAACGATAAATGGTTATACAACTATTACCCATTGTTATAATGCACACATTTTCAATCATTTCACACGATTCTATGAAATTAATAATTTGCAAAGCGATATACTGATAGGGATGAATTTACTAAGTAAAGCAAAAGTACAATTAAATTTTGAGGATAACACATTCTTAACTAATAATTATAAAGAAAAATTTTATACACTTAGTGAAATTGAATTAGGACAAATAAATAACATACAAAATGAAAGTAAAGACAAAATACAAGAAATAAAAAATAAAATTTTAAAAATTCACGGGAATATAAACACAACTTTACCATCTAGAACTGATGTTAAAGCCGAAATAAGAACAGCCACAAATGAACCAATATGGAGTAAACAATACCCATATCCTTTATCTGCGAATGGATTTGTAAATAAGGAAGTTAAGAAAATGTTAAAAGAAAATATAATTAGGGAAAGTAGAAGCCCTTATAACTCGCCCATTTGGGTAGTGCCAAAAAAAGGGAAAAATGAAGATGGATCACCTAAAATGAGAATGGTGATCGACTATAAAAAATTAAATGAGATAACGATCTCTGACAAATATCCTATACCAGACTGCAATGTGATATTGTCGAACTTAGGAAAAGCAAAAATCTTTTCCACCATAGATTTAGAATCGGGCTTCCATCAAATACTAATGGAAGAGAAAGACATAGAGAAAACTGCGTTTTCAATTAATAACGGCAAGTATGAATTTGTTCGAATGCCTTTCGGATTGAAGAACGCACCTTCAATTTTCCAGAGAGCCATGGATAACATCCTTCGCCAATACGTAGGGAAATTTTGTCATGTTTACATTGACGATATCATAGTCTATTCTAGCAATGCTGACGAACACTATGATCACTTAGAGAGAATAATAAAAACTTTGCATGAAGCTAATATGAAAATTTCACTTGAGAAATCAGAATTTTTCAAGACTAATGTTGAATTTTTGGGGTATAAGGTTGCCCATAATGTAATAATGACAGATGAAAAGAAGATAGAAACCATCAAAGAATATCCGGTACCAAAAACTTTACGACAATTAAGAAGTTTTCTGGGAATGACTGGATATTATAGAAAATTTGTGCGAAATTACGCACACATTACTAAACCATTAACCAAATATTTACAAGGAGAAAATGGTAGGATATCACAAAACCAATCAAAGAAAGTAATAATAGAATTAGATAATGAAGCTTTAAAATCAGTGGAGAAGTTAAAGAATGAATTGATGCAACAGGTTGAGCTTACTCAACCAGATTTCAGTAAGAAGTTTATATTAACTACAGATGCGTCAAACGAAGCAATAGGAGCCGTCTTATCACAAGATAAAAAACCAATAACTTTTATTTCGAAAACACTAAATAAAACAGAACAAAATTATGCTACGAACGAAAAAGAGTTATATGCCATTGTTTGGGCATTGAAAAGTCTAAGGAATTACCTGTATGGAGTTGCTGATTTGGAAATCCACACAGATCATCAACCTCTGACCTTCGCTGTGTCGGCGAGAAACCCCAATGCTAAAATGAAACGCTGGCATGCACTTATAGAAGAATATGCTCCAAAAATGATTTATAAACCCGGAAATACTAACTGTGTAGCAGATGCATTATCAAGACAATTGTTAAACAACAATATTTTAGAAGAAAATAATGCTGAAAATAACGAAGAAAGCGAGGAGGATAATCTAGCAGAAACAATGCATTCAGCTCCAAGCTTGGATATTTTTCACATAAAAACCTTAAGTAAACCACTAAACTCATTCCCACAACAAATTGTGCTGAGTAAATCAAATGGTAACGAACATTTTAGAACTAAAACCTTTAATATTTCCAGACACCACATAAGATATAAAGATTTAGATTTTTTAAAAAAGGTAGTTTCAGAAAGAATAGATAAAAATCTATTAACAGGAATAAATTGCACATTAGAAGAGTTATATGAAGTTAAACGAATTTTACGAAACAGAATCGCAAAGAAAATTTTTCATACAGATATAGTGGCTATTGATGTAATTAATGATGAAGATCAAGAAAAAATAACTAGACAAACACACGCAAGAGCACATAGGGGTTACAAAGAGAATCTAAAACAGATTTATAAAGATTACTATTGGCCATCGATGAAGAAACAATTTAAACAATTTATAAGAAGTTGTGAAATTTGTAATAGAAATAAATATGATAGACATCCCATACGTATACCCATTGGAGAGGCTCTAATTCCGGAAAAGGAGGGAGAGCAAATACATATAGATATATTTTTTGCATTAAATCTAAAATTTTTAACGTTAATGGATGCATATTCCAAATTTCTAATTATTAAACATATAGAAGATAAAACTAATTTAGCAGGAAAAGTATTGGAAGCTTTACAAAGTTTTCCGGAGGTAAAAATAATTACATGCGACAATGAACCAGGATTTAGCTCAGCTCAATTTAGGTCACTTGCTGATAGAATGAAAATTAAAATAAATTATTGCGACCCTAGACACTCAACTACAAACGGACAAATAGAAAGAGCTCATTCAACTATAATCGAAATCGCAAAATGCCTAAAGGAAGAATTGGAATTAATAAATGATATCGAAATAATAGTACGTGCGGCACAATCATATAATCAAACAATTCATTCAGTAACGGAAAAGAAACCTTTTGAAATTTTATATAATAAAATAAAACACAATGAAGTACCCGAAAAATTAAGACTAGTACAAAAACAGATGCTTAATAACAGAAATAAAAACCGTAAATTAAGAACATTCGATGAAAATCAAACAATTTATGAAAAAGGAAATAAATTCCAAGGAAAAATAAAAGCTAGATATAAAAAACAAACAATTAAAAAAGATTTAGGAAATAAAGTTATGATCCAATGTAAAAATATAATTATTCACAAGGATAATATAAAATCTTAAATTTTATAGGTAAAACACAACGATGCAGATCATCATAGCCTTATTGGTAATACCCTTAATCGCAGCCCAAATAGAAATAATAGATTTGAATCATGGTAACGGCTATTCACTACTAAAACTAAACGAAGTCAAACTAATTGAAAGATATGATAGAATAACATACATAATAAATACAACAACATACAGAGCTCAAGTAAATGACTTAGAAAAATTAATCTTGACAGGAAAGGAACCAAACCCTTTATTAATTGCTAAACTAAAGCATATTAGAATTCAAATTGATACACTAACCCCACACCACCAAAGACAAAGGAGAGGATTATTTAATTTCTTGGGAACTGCACTTAAATATGTTTATGGAACTATGGACGAAGAAGATCGTGAAGAAATTGAAGGAAAATTAAGTATTAATACGCAAAACGCACATAATGCAATTGAACAAATCAATAAACAGCAGAATATTAACGGAAAATTTAGCATTGAAATAGAAGCCATAACTAAGAATTTAAACACCCATTATAAAGAATTAGTACATAATATGAACAGTATCAATGCAGAACTTAAAGCTGTATCAAAAGAAAAATGGGAGAATAAATTATTGGAAAATTTAATGTATATTGAAACAAATATAATTAGAATTAAAGAAATAATAATGACTAGCCAAAACAATTTGTTAAGTAGAGATATTATCACGGATGAAGATATAATTAACTTTAATATCACTTTCGAAAAACTCAAAGAAATAAACATTGTAATTGTCACTAAAAACGAAGATATCATAATATTAGTAAAGATACCTCAATTTGGTAAAGAAATTTATCAAACCATCCATGTACAACCCATACCTAATGTAAAACAATTGGAAATTTATATCAAAGAAAACGAAATACTGTCGATTAATGAAATAACTTATAAAAAGACTAAATTTAAGAAGGAATTACAAAAATATGAAGATAATTGCATTGAAAATATATTTAAAGGAAAAATGCATTGCAACTATGTAAGAAATAATAAAACCAATGTAATTGAATTAGATACTAATCATATATATGTAACCAATGCTAAGAACCAAACTGTTTATCATAATTGCAATTCAAATAACTTTACTATTGATGGAAATTATTTAATCCGATTTGAAAATTGCGATGTTAAAATAATGGAAACTTTTTACAAACATAGGAAACCTATGGATATTCAGCTCTTGCCTAATCCGATCAAATTAATTAATGTAACTATAATGAAAAACTTATCTATGGAAGAACTCCATTTTGATCAAATTGAAAATATTAAACAAATAATAGAATTAAAATACGAAGCTAACAAAGCCAATACAATTAATTACAGTTTAATAGTAATAATATCATTGGTCGTAATAAGTATAATAATGTGGAAATTAAAGAAGAATAGGAAAAACAAAGTGGAGGTAAATCTTAACCAAACTCCATTGCAACCAATTAAACAACCAATTCAGCATATGCCATTGGACATCGCTTATTTGACGGAGAGGATAAACTATTACTCATCCTTGAATCGGGACGATTCATCTAACAAAGGGGGGAGTTAACGAGTGACGTTACGTTCCCACCAAAAATACGTTCCCACCAGAAACTGCTGACGAAAGGTGCACCTGCACAAACGAAACAGCTGCACAACAAACAACAAGAGAGCTTACCTGGAATTGCCGCAGCAGCATCGCATCAATGGATACTGGAAGAAGCTTTGGTTAATTTATGTAAAGAATGAATAAAGCAGAATCAGTTTGGAGTTCAACCAGAAAACAACGTTTTTTAATTCGCCGTGGATATGTTGATGTGTAAAATTATGTGTGTATGTAAAAAGAAGGAAAGCAAAAAGTTTACTAAAAGTGTGAATATGGATGTAGGGGTGCTCCGCCGCTTCCGAACTCCAGAGCCTCATCCGGCTCGAAGGACCAAGAAAAAATGCGAAAACTGACCGAGTTGTCAGTTCCGCGAGTCGGGGTGGCGATGAGTTCTGAAGTGTCCTGCGTAAGCCGGGTGGAGCTGATACTGGGAGTGTGTATACGGGGAGGAAAAAAAACACCATATTTTCGAGATATTCGGGGTTATATTTATCTTTATATATAGGTACACTTTTACACATACGTATACAAGTTAGAAAGTTGAACTTGTGGATTTTAAAAAATAAATTTCTAGACAATTTTTTCCCTAACGAGTGCAAGTTGTTATTTTAACTTCGACTAATTTCTCTAGCTACTTATTTTTTTTTATTTTTCGCGACTACAGTTTCGCCTTCTGCAATGGAGCTTTTCTTTTCATTTATGCCTGAAAATTGTTGCTTTTAACATTTTTCAATTTATTTCACTTGTTTAACATTAACCTTGCCTACGTTCTCTTTCACTGCCTTCTATTACTTTTATTTCTTACTTTGCATTATTTCTATCTTTTATTTAAGCGAGTGTGTGTGTATGCGCTGGCTTTTGTATTTGTGCAAGTTCTTGTTAGTGCAGTGAAGCATCGATTCAATGCACACATACACACTTACATTTATAAAGGAGAACATTTGTTGCACATTCACACGCACACACACACACACACACACATATACACAAACAAATAGACACGCAGGAGCAGCAAGGGCGCAGCGTGAATAGCAACAGTGGCAAGCGCCTGTCTGCAATCGTTGTTCCTGCAGCAGCAGTTGCTGTGCCTGTGCAGCCAGCAGTCGCGTGCTTGTCGACTTTAAGCACACATCAATTTCAAAACAATAATTGAAAATTGTTCAACATTCGCAACAAGCGCAATCGTTGTTGCATGCTGTGCAGGATGTAGCGCATAGCAGGGGGCAAGTGCCGAAAAAATAAAGTGCGATATTTTATTTTCAAATGTGAAGAAATAGTGGCAAGTGACAAGTTGCTGATGCGAATAGACGATTGTCTGAAAGGAACGCTTAGGAAGGGTAACTGGAGAACTTGATATAGGAATTGCCATCATTGTTGAATATATCTAAACAATTTTATACTCTAACGAGGTTCCATGCGAATTTCTACCATAATCTACAAAATGCCGCTTTTAAGATAGTGTAAAATATTGCAATGTCATATCATGATATTGAAAAATACATCTCTTTAGCGATTTATTTTGGCATTAAGACTGAAATCATTGGATATTTTGCTAAATTATTGCCCACTTAAATGCTTTAAACAAATTTTGCTGGCAATGATTGCAAATTAAATCAATCTAATTGATTTTGAAGACAGATGACAATTAATACAGAAAATTGAAAAATTGACAGGCATAGAAAAAGTCTACTCTAATAAAATGAGCCAAATAACATTTTCGCATTGCATTTGACATATTTCGAGAGCAGTGGAAATTCGCTTTTGAGAATTATTACGCACAATTAAAATGATACAATTGCACAAAGACAATTGCAGAAGGGCGGGGCAGCAGGTAGTTGATTCCATATGCCATATTCGAGCTGCAGTCAACGAGGCAAGCAAACATTTGCGAAATTTAATTAATTTATTTATTTTCACTTCCGGTTAAGCGAAAATCAAAATGTCAACAATTCAATGCTTCAGTGAGAGGTGGTAAGGTGGAGGGGGAGGGGGGGGGGGGGGGGGAGGGAGATATGACATATTAATACAAAAATCAAAGCAAAGCGTTTGGGTGGCGCTGTTCGGAGTGTAGTCCTACCAGCTTGTGGTATTGCATTTGTGAATATTTCCAAGAGAGCTCAAAATGATTTTTGTTTTATTTTTGGTTTGTCAACAGAGTAATTTTAAAATAATAATAATTTAAATAAATAAATAATAATAAATATTTTAAGTAATATGAATTTTATCTATTCCTCAAGTACATATGCAAGAGGATTTCCGATTACTTAGTTCATAATGTCATTCTCTTCTTTGAAAATAATTTTTCGGAGCGTACATTCCTTTTAATTACAGAGCTGTTGAGGCTGGCTTTGAATTGTCGAAAGAGGATAGTTTGGAGAGCTAACTGAAATTTCAAGAGGCATAGCTAATAATAAAATATTTTTTATTTATTCCTTTATTTATATTAAGATTAGCTCCCTTTGAAGCTATTGGCAATACTCTCTAAAAGTCACCCTTTTAATAACTACTGGATGCTACTTTCTTCAAATATCATCGAGTACGTTTCTCGCAGTCGAAGAACTATTAAACTAATTAAACTAACTACTTAGTTTCTCGTGTTTTTGATTTGTAGAAAAATTACTTAAATTCGAATTGAAATTTTTCCCAGCATGTTCACATACACATGCACACTGACAAACATATCCTTTGACGCTGCTGAAATATTTCTGCATTAGCAGTTGCATTTGTTTCATCATCTGTTTGTATATACTTGCGCTGTTTGTTTACACACATACATACTAGTATACTGTATAAATATTCCTGCTCGTTTGCTACTGCGGCTGTTGCAGCACAAAGAGAGTAGCGCGGGCAAAGGTAGTACATTATTTAATTACGAAATAAATTTAATTACGAAAACTCGAATAGGATTTGCACTACTCAACTTGTGGCGAATGCGTATGTGGCAGTGCATGTGTACGTGTATGAGTGAGGAAATGTGGGTATATACAACAAACCGCCAAGCATGTGGGTTGTGAGTGTCTGTGTGTGTGTGTGTGTGGGTGCGGGGCAAGTGCGTCTACTTAGGCTTTTGCTTGTTTAATAATTTCAAGTGTGGAAAGTGCTTTCGCCTTTGCTCTTCGGCACAGCTCCTCTTCGTCTCTTTGCCAACAGTACCAACATAGTCACACGCAACTGCCGCCTGCCACGCCCTCCCCCACTGCACTGCTTGGCATAGCCTGAGTTCATTTGGTGTTGGTCGCTACGCGCACGAGTGCGGCATGTGGGCGTGCAGAAATGCCAACTGCCGCCAAGCGGAGCAAAGTAGGTGAACTGCGCTGTTAATACGAGTTTGTGTGTGTATGTGTGTGTGTGTGTGTGTGTATTTGCGAGTGTAATTGCAATTTCGCTTACAGTAATTATGAAAATTTAATGTGAGCTCGAGGAAAAGTGCCAGTAATAAAATTTTTTTTATTACGATATTGCATTCAAATGTGAGCATGTAGTAGTAACTATATGTGTGCTCACCTACACATAGAAGCAGCACATGTCTGAGTGTGTGTATGAGCGGTTTTCTTTTTCAGTAATTTTCTTTGCCATATTTTTCGATGCATTTTAATTAAACGCTGCTATTTGAGGTAAATGCATGTGAGTAGTTCAAACGGAGTTGAAGTTCAAGCGGTCGGGAATTTCTATAAAAATCTTTAAAAATGTTCGCTGCAAAGAAAAGCGGAATGTGTGTTTTAAAAAAGTGCAGCGTTTTTTTAAACTATTGCAAATTTGCACACAAAATGAATAATTTCCGAACAGAACTGAGTTTTGCTGTGGCATTTATGCCATGATTTCTGTCTCATAAAATAATCTATACAATTTCAATTTCATAATATTTTAAGTCTCTAGTTATTTACATTTCTAATTTACATTTTAAAAATGCAGAATTTTCTTCCATTTTTGCTTCGAAATCGTAAACATGCAAATGTTTGACGTGTTTACCATTTCTAATGCTAATTGATTCTTGTTATTTGCTCTCATTAAATTTGCAAAATGCTACATAAAATGTCCATTTAAAATATTTTTGCCAAATTTATTTCTACAAATCGCAGACGAAGAGAACAAATATCGACAGCGCTTGGACCCTGAAGCCACACACATTTACACGTACAGACATGTAAATATATGCAAGTCAATAGTGCTGCGTTCATATGCATTAGTGTTGCTTGAAGTAGCAACAACAATGGCAACAACAAGAATAATACTTGACAAACAACAACATTAAGTTAACTTGGCATATTTGCTTTACCTATATAAAGCTTTAATTTTTTAAGAAATTAAAACGTAAACAATTGCTTAAGAAAGTAAATAGTTAAATAGCTTTCTTGCAGACATAGCCAAAGACATACTCACACATATGCATGTGTATATAATTGATATGAGTATGTAAACAATTATATGGAAGTCAATAAGAGCAGCAGCAGTTTGATGTCTAGTTAACTTGTCTCTGACTCAAGCACAACAATGACGATATTACAACAACAGCAAGATAAAAATGAAGTAAATAAATAACAACAAGTTTTCAACAATAACAACAAGGAAAAGGAAAAGCAATAACAACAAATACGGTTGCCGGCCAAAGCAAATATTTATAGGGATATATGAAGCCGCAATTCGAACAACAAGCGCAACAACAATAGAATAGCAAAAACAACAACAAAGTACCAATACTAATACAAAAATAACAATAACAAGCGCAAAACCAAAACAATTAAGAATTGACAGAAAAATCGATGGGTAAACAAGTTTCCTTCATTAAAGTTGCAGACGGTGGAGTGTGAGTTGTTGTGCCTAATGTTGTTGTAGGGGGATGAGTGAAGAAGAAGAAGCAGCAGGCAACGACGATACAATGCATAGTTGAAAGAAAGCAATATAGTGCTTTAAGGCTATTGCACGCCTTCAAGGCTGCTACGAGGCGGAGCCAAAATTACATGCCTTAGAAAGAATTTGCCGTTCTCTTCAAGAATTTCTTCATTCCCGATATTGCCTTACAACTTCATGAAATTACACACGCACACACACACACACATGTATTACGAGTAGAAGCATAGCAGCCAAAATCGATGCTTTACCATTAAGCCGCTCAATACCCTTTTACGGCAGCGAGCCTTTTACACCGTTATTTACTATGAATTCGCCTCATAAAGCATGATTGAAATTCAGGTGCACGGCTGCCAGTGCTGCCAGGCCTCAGTCAGGACACGTGAATTTGCCATGTCATAATTCCCGACTACACGTCGGCAGCCAGCCTCAGAGCCTGCAGTGTTCCGGCTTCAGCTGTGAGGCTGTGCAACTGCACTGCAGCTCGTTAATGTCTTCATTCATGCTGCGCACAGCTGCCGCCAGCAGCAACACCAGCAAGGACTCGCCTTGCTTGCTGCGCCTTCGGAGCAGCCACCTCTGTCGTTGGACTGCACGTGGGCAGGCACAGTATGTGTTTTGTTTGGCAAAAAGGAATTTCACTGATTTGCAAGGACATTACAACGAAATGCTCACGGTTGCTTGTGTAGGCTCCGTCGAGTGCGGGCAAACAGGTGAACATGGTGTGCCTGCCTGCCTGGCAGCCTGTCGGTCTATCTGTCTGCTATGCAAAACGTGCACGATTTCTTTTATGATAGACCATAAATAGGATGCTCTGTCTCGCTCTTGCTGGGTGCTGCTGCCAGCCCCTTTGTGGCTGTGCGGTAATGTATGCGCGGATTACGAGCTCGAAAATTACGCTAGCTTGCAGGCGCAATGAAGTGGTTTTACATTTGTCGGCGAGGGGAGAGTTGGAGTGTGCGGAGAGGCACCGGAAATTAAAGGCGATTTTGTTATATTATTGAATAGGTAGCATTTCTGCTGAAGGAGGTTGGTTAGAAAAAGAGCATGGAAGTGAAAGCAGTTGATTGGACGGATAAATTATATTGATTCATTAGGCGCAAAATGCCAAAAACAATAAAAAGCGATTTTAGAAAAAATAGAATAAACAAAATTTCTTAATTGGTGATCGGAAAATGGATTATATTTCTTTGACAATTTGAGGAAAAAACTAGACAACTGAAAAAATTACAACTTTTTTCTACGAACATATGGGACATGTGGTCATAAACCATAACCGCCCAAGTCGAGTTAGAAGAAAATTGTGTTATTAATGCGATCATCTCTTAATCTATATTCTATATAGTTTTTGTTTTTGTATTCTTTTTTGGACGGCTATTATGCATCAATAAACTGCTTTGATATACAAGCTTTAAACTGCTCTGCTGAAAAAGTAGAAACACAGACTTAGGCGGTTATGACTTGAGATAGGTTGTGTTTTCATAAAGCTACAATAGCTGTTGACTTTTCTTAAAAACAATTGCTTTAAAGTGTAAATTATGTTAAAATTCTCTTCGCAACTAATTACTTCAGCAATTTTTGTATTTCCAGCTAAAAGCTAACTTTCTTCTGGCAATACTTCGCATGTCAATACCATCAAATATAACCTCCTACCTTTTGCATACTACGCTTAACAAAACGTCAGCGAACTGCTGTACTGTTTTCTTGTAAAAGTGAAAATAAATTACTTCAAGCTTTTCCAACAAACAATGAGACCACAAAAAAAACAACAACAATAGTAAATTTTATGCTGCAACAGTGAAACCATACCTGGCAAGAGGGGTGCGGGTGGTTGAATGTTCTTGCTGCGAAACTTGTGTTAAAATTATTAAAATGATTGACAGACAGGACAGGACAGGCACTGACTTGTAAGGAGTGCTCCAAGAGTTGGCAGCGGTGTCAATAACAAAAGAGTAAACAACTTGAGCGTTTACAGGAATGCAGCAAATAGGCGTACCTACTGCACTCCTTGAGTGAGTCAGTCAGTTATGCACTTCCGTTCGCCGGAAATGAATGAATGAAGGGTTGAATGAAAGCATAAATGCGCAGGCTTTGAAAGTAAATTTGTTAAGAGAAATGTTTGTGCCGTATAAAATAAGAAAGTAGATAAAATGAAGAAAGAACATATATTATATTTTATTCTAACATATCCGACAAAGGATCTATTAAGGCGTACAAGCGGTATGAAATAGTTGGTTAAAATTGCACATCAAATTATAAATTTAATTCAGAATTTCTGCAATTCATTTTTGAGTGTATTAACCTCATAATGTTTGCGAAAATGTGTTTCTTTGATCTAAAATAAAAACTTCATTCCTTCCGAAAATACAAAAACTCTTGAATAATTTTTCAAACCAAATTTAAAAGTTATTTATAGAGTACTCTTTAAGAACGGCTTCTGAAAGCAATTGATCCAATTTTTTGCAATGTATTTATGTCGATATAAGCCTCATGAAGTTACCTGAAAATAAGTTTACTTTGTACTTGAATATTGCTCAAATTATTTCTGAAAATGTTTTCTTAAATTAAATTAGTATACTCGAATATTTTATAAAAATTTAATCCATAAATAATCACGAAGTTTGTCTAAAATGCACAGTTGGGAATATTATAAAAAAAAGACAAGCTTTATAGTTGCCATTTTTGCTATTGAGTAGCTAATGAAATTTAACACTAAGCCTTTGCAAAGGAAAAAAGAGCATTGCCAAAAGATTGTTGAAATTGAATTGGTTGCGTATATGCCAGAGTGACAGCGCTTGACTCAAATGATAGCAGGCTTGTAATATATAGAGTACCACCTCTGACAAGTTGCTTATGCAATTAAATGACAGCGCATGTTGGCCTTCATTTGGATTGCAGTTTAGGCACTAACTGAGTTTTGTCGCAATTGCCAGTTAGCCTCGATGCGCTTTCAAGTTAACTTCGCACTCACACATATCTTCTGCCTTTCCCACCCGGTACCCACAAAATTCATTATGCCGGAAATTGCAGTAAGTGAAAACAAATTGCCAGCATTGCTTTTGCGCCCTTAGGCCTGGCAGCAGACTGTGTCAAACAACTGTCAACGCTGCGCAACCCCAGTTGCAATTGCTTGGGCAAATATGAAGAAGCTTAAGCTTAATGAATTTCCATTACGTTTAAATTGAAATTGAAATGGAATCAAATTTTCGACGGTTTTTTGAAGGCTTCTGGCTGTGTTTGAATTGCTTTTGACATGTTTGACGAGTGCGCTGATTAAAGCAAAGTTGGAAAATTGCATTTGGCAAAGGGGCAAATAAGAAAACTACGCTAAGTACAAGTGTGTGTGTGTGTGTGTGTGTGCTTTAAGGTGTAGCATTGTACATATATAAATTTAAAAAGTAAAACGCTATATACAAGGTGCGTCATTCTTTAGGTCGGTATGTGTATATTGAATAACTTTAACAATTATCAACCGATTGACTTGAATAAACATGCTTTTGAAACGCCAATTAAACAGAGATCGTTTCACACCGAAACCGAAACCGATTCACATACCGACATTAAAGATGGTGCACCCTGTATAATATATAGATATTCTTATTCGTATGTTCATAGGGTCCCGTTTATTTCATCATTGAAACTTAATCTGGCAAAATTTCTTGCTTTCAAACGTGCTGGTTTCCAATGAAACAATTCAATATTTTCTCCTGGTACAGTGTCTAACGAAGATATAAAATTCATTCTAGAACCACGCTTGTAAGATTTCAGGTTGAATTAAGTTTAAGTCTTTCATCTATAAATTTTATAGGATTTAAAACTTATTCTGACTCTATATATTTTAAAGCATTAGAAAAACCAAGCTTTTGCAAATTTCGTCTTTCGAATTTTGAGAATCTCTAATCTGTTGCGAGTTTCAATTACAGTAATAAATTGTCCTTGACAACTGCCTTCCTACAGTTACATTTTGAGCAAAATTTCTGGTTTCAAATCTTTTGTATTTTCGGCATGATTCTCCATCGCTGCTATTTAAAAAGTAGCTTAAAGTTTTGTGCGAAATATATTTCAGAATGAAGTAGCTAATTCTTTCGGTCATTGACAGCAACCCGATGCGCAGACCTTTTGCCTATTTTTCCATTATCGCAGCCGCAATAATTTTTGCTTTCGTGCACAGCCGACACATCTCCTTGCTCCTTACTCCGCAGCTCCTTCTTCACAGCTTTTTCAACACTTTATAACGCTTCTACGCTGCTGCTTCTTGCTCGCTTCCTCTCTTTCTTCGCTGCAGTTTCAGTCAACTTTGCTGACCTGACAGCGATTTGTTTTAGGGACACAATCAGCCGTAAGGATAATGGACAAGTGTGCGGTCAAGCTGCGGTTGAAGCATATAAATTATCGAAGTTTTTGCTGCCGAAAAAAAGTAACAAGGCGGGCCTATTTTTCAGGCTAGCAAACAAACAAGTGAAAAGCAGAAAAGGGGGAACCAGAGAGCGTGCAAAAGAAAAATAAAAATTTAAATGACTGCCAGGGGAGCGCAGCGGCTCCAGAGCGAGCGATAAAAGCAGCGCAACAGAGATAAATGTGTCTCTTGTCTCGCTCAGCCGCCGCTGAGCTGAGCATTAAAGTGTTAAAGTGCACTTGTTGTCGCTGGAAGCACCTAAAAGCAGGCTTCACTTTCTCGTTTTTGTGTGTGTGTGTTTGTTTCGTGCTTGCTGTGCAGCCTTATTTGTCTAAGCAAATCCGAGCGAATGCCATTTTTCGTGTGTCTTCTGCTGCCTGCCTGCCTTCCTTCCTCACTCCCTCCTCCTTTCCTTCCTCACTGCGCTCTGTTTGTTGCTGTCGCACGCTTGAGCCAATGTTGACAGGCGGCGATAAAGCTGCACTCATATATCTTAGAGAGTGTGGCGCAACGGAAACGGAAGTTGCATGCTGTGCAGCGAATAATTTAAATTTTAAAATGGCCACTTTTCAAACTGAGTTCCTACAAATGGTGTGCAACTTTGACATTTTTCGTATTCTTGCTTTTCTTTGCAGGTGCTTAGTTCTGCCAGAAATAAGCACATAACATAAGCAGACCGGAAGCCGGAAGCAGTGTGACTACAGCGATAAGCGGCAAGTCTGAGTGAACTGCATTAAAGTAATTTTTCAAAGACGCGCGAAAACAACAACTGCGACCAAATGTTGGCCTTCCACAATGAGCATATTGCAAGTGAGTATACTGGCGGCTACCTACAGCAACATTAAAAGATATTAAGCATGAAAATGTGGCCTCATATTTTTAAATTTTTTATTAAAAAAAAGAAGCGTGGCGCGTAATATTGTTAAAAGCATCTGGTAGACAGCAAAAATAATGCGCTCAACACTCACACATATGAGCATGTATGTGTGTATATATACTCGACATACAGCTGCGTCGGCAATTACACTTAAAAGGCAACTAGCGTCATTAAACAGAAGCGCCAAAAGCCTGGAAAGCATATTTTTTATTTTCATAAGAAGAAGGGCTACAAAAAGGGTGTCGAGAGTAAATAGATGGCTGTAAAATATTAACCGGACTTACTAGCGAGCGTGCTGTAAGTGTGTCCATGTTTTTGAAGACAGTCAACCTGAATTGCAGAAGAGATAAAGGAAAGCAAAGGCTGGTTTATTAAAGTATTAAAGAAATCTAAAATATGCAGCGAAGTGGACATGGAGATTCTAATAGTAACATATAGATAATAACAACAGGAAAAACTTGTATGAAATGTTCAAAAATGATTTGAGGCATAATGGTTGGGCAGAAAAGTACAATAGATTTAACGCTGGGCCTTTTATATTCAGATCCAGGCCTGGACTAATATAATAAATAAAGACAAGAGCCGAATGTCTCGTATAATATTTAAACTTTTTCTAAAAAACTATTTGAAAAAGGTGTAAAATTAATTTGATAACGGCGATTTCAGGATAGATAGTATTTATATCGAAAGCGATTTTCAAGAGTTTCTGACAGGCTGAAATAATGAAATGTAACTAAATTTGTGGTAATTTTATGCCCATCTAGAAGATATGTAAACTTCTCGTTAAAGAAACTTAATTCTAACACTAATGCTAAAAAACCGTTTCAATCGGTACAAATCGGTTTGAGCCGCTTGAAGCGGTTTATGTTTCAAATTGTGTTAAACGTACATATTTTAGTATTTAATCTATTATTTCACATGTTTGTTAGAGACCACTCATAAGAATATTTCTTGTCACCATTTGAAATCCTCCGCTTTGCAAAAAGGTCTGTTAATTTCTGTAAACGGGAATGTACTGAACAGTACAATGTAAAATGCTTAATTCTGACAACGACAGAAAAAATATTTAAATGTTCTGATTGCTGTAGAAACACATCTAAGAAGCAAACGTTACTCATCAGTCGTACTTAACCCACATACTATGTCAAGCCTCATTCTTAAACACTTGTATCCTTTGTATGCCTTATTACTTTGTCTGCTTAGCAGAAATGCTTGTGACTTTGTAAAAGACATTATAAATTAACTGGCAACTTTTTGAAAATGGCTTAAGACTAACTTTGATGTAAACCCCTTTTAGCAATTAACATATTAAACAGGAGGATTAGCACCACATTTACACTCAAATACACACACATGAACAGATATGTAATTGCATTTAGCATACATGTACATTTATATGCGTGTGTGTGTGTGTGCTATTGCATTTAGTGTGAAAATGTGCGTGAACCGCAGCAGATGCTGGCAAAAGTTAATGCATGTAAGTGTATGCAAACTGCCAGGGCAAGAGAGATAATTTGAGCTGTGTGTGAATGTATGTGGCTGTGGAAGTGTGTGCGAAGGGAGCTGGCGAAGGACAGCTGGCGAGTGGAAGCCCCAAATGTGTGTGAGTGTGCGTGCGCTATGCGGAAATCAAAAAATAACAAGTGAGCTGGAGAGCTTCACGGGTTTACTAAAATTTGGCTCCGTTTAGAAACTAAGAAAAAATGCAACATTGAGCTACCAAAAAATAAGTCAAACTGTAATCCTGAAAATTGTATTAGTAAGTTAAGCAAATTGTACGGCGAACAACCAGCCACGTGTATACATAAATGTAAAATTCAGTAAATTAAAGCAGAAAGTTACAAATAAAACATCCCAAGCGTTGTTTATAAACAGGCTCTATTTTTCTTTAAATATATTTTTTCAAAATTTTTTCCCAAATATAAGAAAACAAGTTACAAGTTAAAACAGTTTGCAATTTATTGAAATTAATAGAATCTATACTTATTTTCTATTATGAACTTCTCTATATAATTTTTACTAAAACTAATCAAAAAGCTATCGCCTTTTTATGATTTAGTACAATTTTTAACAGAAAATGCATATTTTATGCAGTATTCAAAAGCAACAAAAATAGCTCATATTTCATTTACCTGGGCTAGAAACCGGAAGGTAAATTTCATTTCGAGTGGTTAAAAATTTGCTCATAATTTTTCGACAGCGCCATTTCATGCAATCTATGTCAGTCACATTAAAGCGGCATTTAACATTCACATGTGTGTGTGTGTCTGAGGAGTGCTACTTCCAGTGGAAAAGCAAGCCCTCAATTGAATATTTTCATAAGCTGTCGAAAACAAAAGCCTAAAAAATTCACAAAAAGCAGGAAGTGCCAGAAAGAGCATTGAATTCGTAGTCAAAAACAACAACAACAATGGGAGCTGCCCAAACTCAGCTCGCCGCCAGCAGAGCGCCACTCCCCAATTTGTCTGCTCGTAGCAATTGTCTGTGATTTCTTGTGCCTTCGTCGCTGTCCGCTGCATATGTGTGTGTGTGTTCGTGTGTGTGGCAGCATGTTATGCTACTTGTTATTGTATTTGTTACAACTGTTATTGTTGTTGGCGTTTTATTGTTTCTGCTGATGACGCTGATAATGGGTTGTGAACTTTGCTTTATTACATGCAAAAACCACAGCATGCAATTTTCCAGCGAAGCGCCGTAAAAAAGGAACACTACGGACTACCACAATGAAGGAAGACGGAAGTAGTCGTGTGTAGCTGAAGTGGAAAAATTTCAGCTCTTTTGGGCGCTGCCAAAAGTTGCAAGTGGCACTCACTTGCCGCAACTTGCCGCCACTTGCCGGCACGATTGCATGATTTTTGAAATGTCGGTTGGCTGAATTTTTCCTTACATTTTTTTTGGGAAACATTTTGATGGGCGTTTACGTGCATTCAAGCAGTCGTCCGTCGTGGCTAGGCAAGAGTCAAAACTATTTTGCCATCATGTCTGTGTTGAATGTGGCAAAGGTGGGAACTTGCAGCTGGCTCAAACTAGAGCAAAGGGAGCAGCGGCTTGGTAGCCGGGATTAGGAAAAGAGGTTGAAGAATTCTTGAGTAGTTTCGAAAAAGTTTTTTCTCTTTTTGCACGAATTCATTTTTTTTGAAACTCTTTTTGGACATCTGGCTTAAGATCACTTTATTAATCACTTGCCCACATATTTTGTAGAACACAATGTTGAGAATAGAAAATCGAGGGAATCTCGTTACTCTTGCGTCTTTTTTGTTTTTTTTCGACCAATTTTGATAAAAATCGACTGTTAATTAGAATAGTAGTGCTGGTTGGAAGTGCTTGGAAAAAAGGGAATTAATTAAAAAAGATCACCATCAGTAAGTGCAGTTAAATAATTGAATGCATTAATGATAGATATCTATTGCGATTCCTAAACTTTTAACTCTTTAGTGGGTTGAAAAAAGCTTTATACGTCGAAGTGTCGGAAAATAAATTCTCAATTGAACTCTAACAAGATTTTGCATATTGTTTATTGTACTTATAAGTTGCTTTTTTAGATCTGGAACCAATCTACCATTTTTCCATTTAGCTAATAACTTTTTCTACATGAATTTTTTTTGCACGATTTTATTCGGAAAGTGGTTATTGTATAAACAGAGAATTATGTGTAGTATAAGCTTTTAGGAAGTTAGAATGTAAAAAATTGCGTGTCAAGTTTAACAAAACTTATTCTTAATGAATTAAATATAAAGGAAGGCATAAAGAGCTCGCAGCTGTCTATATACACACTTCTTCTGAATTGTTGTTGGATATATTCACCCCTTCCTCAATTTGATATCAGATCCATGCGCCTGTGTCTTGCGGTGAGTGTGAGAGACCACATTTTCATATCCTTTTATTCCCCTTTTTATTTTGGTATGCGGCCAAAGCAATTGAGGCTTTTTTAGCACTGCAGCAATTGAATATTTTGGCAGTGGGCAGGTGCATACTTATCAAAGTGAAAATTTGAAAAGTGTTCTTTTGGTAGTTTCGAGTGGGAAGTTAGCTGTAAAGTGGCACTAATTACAGAGCTGGGGGAAGCAGCTTACAGAAAGTCGAGCATGCCTGGTAAGCAAATGGGGAAAGGATTTCGTAAATCCATACAAGGCAGCGGTAAAAGCCTTTGCCTTGCTCGCTGGCAGTCTCAAGAATTTAATAAGTTATTCATTAAGCCATTATGAGGTTAACATATCCTTACAGCAAACACACACTAACACATGCAGCCACATAATAACTCATTGTTTTGTTGGAAGCCTGAAAGTGGAGCCTGCAGCGCTTCGCACAAAGCCTGAAGAGTAAGAAACGTTTCTTAATAATTTGATACCCAACGCACACACACACACACTCACTCTTATACACATGTTGCGAGAAGTGGCCTTTTACACCCACTGACTCTGTGGCTCTTTGGCTCCGCCTGAATGGCAGAAGAAATGCTTTTGTTAAAACGCTTAAAATGTCTAAGGGCAACGTGTAAGCTTGCCTGCTCACTTCGCTCGATTCTCATGCGAGCGTCTTAGCTGCCTATTGAGCCGGGGCAGCAGACAGCGAGGGTGCAGTGCGGCAAGTGGGCGCCTTGCAGCTGCTTGTTATGCTTAATACCTGCTCCACTTAGAGAGCAGCGAACCACTTTTGTGTTTGTGCTCGTGCGGGAAAATTAGAAAACGTTTAAGAGGCATTCAATATTTTATGAGCAGCACTTATGGCCGATTTCCAGCGACGCAAGTGAAGTGGGTTCAAGAGGCTTTTGATGAGTTTTTAATACGGCTGATTTTTAAGAAGCTTCAAACCAAAGCGGAACAAAGGAAGTTGAGATTTAGTTATAGCTTCGGTATGGCATCTTAACATGCTTCCATTGGCCTCTTTGGGCATTCCGGATATATACCTTTGGAACTGAATATGTTATCAATAGATTAGTCATGTTGTTTGTCTTTGCAGTCCACACCGATGCACGCTTAGAAAATCTCACACATAAATAGCAAGAGCACTTTCTCAGTACATTCAAGAGCCTTGCATATTTATCATTAATTAAATGAATTCATTTCTAATTTAGAAAGAACATACTTGACCTATGCTATTGCAGTTAAAATACAATTTATAATTTCTGCATTATATGCAGTCCTACCTTTGCGGTAGATGTTAACAGAGCAGAAAAGGTTCAAATGAGGTTTTCTCGCTTCGCTTTGCTTAACTGTTACTCATATCAGGATACGCCTTCCTGTGATATTTGCTGAAAACTACATGAAATCCAATGTTTGGAGCAAAGAAAAAAAAGTTTCTGAATATTATTTACCAAGGTTATTTTAGACGACAAGATCCAATGCCTTTGAATTGTTTGAACTTTTTTCATGACATGCACCGATAAGAAGTCTTAGGGAAACACTGATAGTTTATGTTTTTTCCCATAGAACTAATTTTATCTGGATGAAGATGTCTCTAAATGTTTATCTCTTTGAATTTCTGCTGCCAGTCATCTGGATTTCTGTATGACTAGAGAAATATTTGTAGAAGCTACTAGCTGATCTGTTATCTATAGCCTACAATTTTAGTATAAGTTTGATGTTATATATATGTGAGTGAATTTTTCGCAGTAGATATAAAAGATAGATATATAGAAGAAATAAATAATTTATTTTCTTATAGCTTCACAGCTTGCCTCCAGTAGCACTTGGCGTATGAGTGACACTATTTGAAGAATTTATCTATAATTCTTTTCCTGTTTATAGCAATTTTTAAATCTATTTACGTGTGTTAATTTAATATTATAAAGTTTTTTTGCTATAAATTTTACAAAAACAAAAAGCTCTACCTTTGAGTTTCACTCGGCGTATTAGCATATACATACATTCTTTTTAAAAAAATCGCAAAAATCTTGAAATTTTAATGAAATTTTCGACGCGCAGCCGACCCTCGCACTTCGTAGGCGTGCATAAGTGCACTTTCTGCACGTCCGCCCCTTTCGTACACTGCGACTTGCAACCGTTCGCACGGCAAGCACTTAAGCCACTTTTAATTGAAACTTTTTAATAACTTGTCGAGTACTTTCTTTTTACTTCTTTTGCATGTGTTCAAACAAAAAGTGCCTCTTTTGCTTTTACTACTTTTTCGAACAAAGAATTTTTGTGCTTATTGTTTAAGTTGAATTATTATGGTCGCTTGTATCCCCCCTAGGCAATATTTACGTGCACAAACAAAACGCAATTATTTATGCATGCGCTGGATTTCAACGGCTTTAACAGAAGGCGCTGCCGGAGAGCGCGAGAAAGGAAAAGTGGGGTGCAGAGTTGCATTCGAACAAATAAGCACAAAAAGAGCAAAGGGCATAAAGGCATATTTTTAAAGTACAAGCGTGTATATTGTACCAAAAAAAAGCAAGGCGCTTGCACATTTTAGCTCACCTTGTGCGACCACTCTCTGCCCTCCACTGCGGCCGCTCGCCTTTGATGCATATTTTTTCTCTGGAAGTTATGTTAATTAAATTCGAGCAAAATTTTTACTTTGATTTTTTGTCTTTTTACTTTTATTTATATTTTTTGCCGGCAGCAACCAAAAGCAACAGCGTAAGAAGTGCCACTGTAGTTGTACTTTTTCGCCTTACCCAAAAAAAGACGGCTAAGCGGAAAAGCGGAAAAGCACGTCAGAAGTGGGCATGTTGAGCAGAAGTGGGAGAAGAAGAAGTCTTGTTGCAAAACTTTATGCTTACAACGAATGTCAAATGATTTGCCACTTGTCGGTGCACTTGTGGTTGGTTGTGTGTGTGTGTTTGTGTGTGTATGACAGTGGTAGAAAAATGTTAGAGCCTTGGCAAGCGCAGTGGACAGCTGAGCTGAAAACAGTTAACAAACCGAAAATAAGTCAAAACATGCAAACCCGCAGAAAAAGTTAGCAAACCTCAAAATTGTATAGCGGCGGCTAAGGAGCGGAGAACAGAGGGTGAGTGCAGGACGGAGGATGTGGGGGTGCGTACGGCAGACGAGTGCATGACTGATGTCGACTCTATTAGCACGCCATGATGAAAAGTCTGAGCATTGCCAAGTAGCAAAGCATAAAGACATGAAGTAGCTAGAGAGAGGGAGGGAGAGTTGGACTGAGCAAGAGGCAGTAGGAAGAAGCAGACACGCGAGCAGAAGGACATGCACAAGTGCTCTTTGCCGTTTGTGGATTTGTGCTGCTATTTATGCTTTTTAAAATTTTGAAGTGACTCATGTGGCACAAGTGTGCACTTGTGGCAGTGTGCGCATGGCTAGCTAAAGTTTTGAATGAACAGGATAATTAATAAATTTGTGCTCGCTTAAGATTTTTTTTGGCAACTTCGAAAGATTTTTGTAAACTTGCGCACAGTGGCGCAGTCAGCATGATACTACAGCAGGGATGTCAGTTGGCAAAATTGATATGAGCAGGTACAAAATATGTAAAAAAGGAAGGCTATCTAAAAAATAATAGGAATAACTGAATCGAAATAATCGTAAAATTTTTAAAAAATTGGAAGTTTGAAGAACAGATTTCCTAAAGTAAAATCAACATGAGCAGTTGAAAAATATGTATGAGGGAGGGTGGGAGGTGGGGAGGGGGTTGGATTAGTATATTTTTTCGTTTATTATAATAACTAAAGGGCACTACTAGCCATTGCTATGTGGTTTAAATGAATTGAAAGCATTATTTTGAATACGACTCTAAAAAGTTCTGATCCTAAGCTCCGGTAGGTGTAGATATTGTAAAGAATTGACAGCCTAAGTGTACCAATGTACCAATTTTATCTTATTTTTTTTCAAAGTCTCCCCTCATAAATTTTGTTTACATACTTTAAATCTACTTATGTATATCTTGCCAATTGCAGCCGTAGCCAATGAATTCTTAAATTTTTAACGGGCGGTACTAGCACCTCCGCAAAAGTCTGAAGATAGGAAATCTTCGTATAGAAACAATGCAAAATATAAAGTGTCAAGATTAAAAAAATATATTTTTATAAATGTTTTCTCTTATTATTTATGTTAACTCCGAAGCGAAATTTCGCAACCGTCCTCATATTTTCATATTAAGTAAAGTGTTTTAGGAAAGTTTGTAGCTGAATATAAATTGATTAAAAATTGTTGATTTTAAATAAGATTTTGATAGTTTGTTGAACATATTTTCATAATTCAGTTTTATCTTAAATATTCAATTTATTCCTCATAGAAAAAGTTCTTAATTGAAATCTGTCTTAACAATTTCTCTCATTCTTCATGTCTCGCTTAATTTGTTTCTACTAATGCGAGCTTCAACGTGTATGTGTGATCTATAAAGTAATTTAAAATTTTGCACACGTCACTTAAATTGGCAATAAATTTCGCCGTTTCTTTTGCCAGTACCAAAACTTTTTTTGACATCTCGTTCATTTCTCTACGCTTGTCAGTTGCACATGTATAAAAGAATAATTTCCACGTTTCTCCCTCTTCCTTTTTAACGGTGCGTAGTACAACAATTTGCAGCTGCTACCCGCGACAAAAAGTACCCGGCGTATGTACTGCACTTTTTCCGCTCTTACTTTTGCTGCTAAGCAGTTAATTGCTGCCTATTAAGTGCAACATTTCAGCGCATGTGGCGCACAGCAACTTAAATTGTAGCGAATTGTTTTCTGTCATTGGCGAGTGGGTACACTTTTTTGCACTTGGCACATGTGAGTGAGTGTGTGTGAGTCGCACACAGACGTGTGCACACAAAAAAGTCTGCGTTTGCGTTTGTGTGTAAAGTACTTTAAAAGTCATTAGCAGCTTTACGAGTTGCCGTTTGTAGCGAAATTTTTGACATGTGCGCTGAAAGAGTTTTCGCAAAAAGGGCTTAACAAATTTTAAAGCATATTTTCAACAGCAGTGGCATTGCGGAGAGTGGAACTGCGCAGTTTTGCTAGCTTTGGCTTACATTTCTTTGATAAGATATTTTGCTGCGAAATGTGGCCAAAACTTCACCGAAATTACGCATTTCCCTGGAAAATAAGGCCAAAAAGCTGCTGAAAGTCTAAAAATATGCTGTGGAATATAAAATTCCACTGTCGGATTGAACACTTTTGCTATTTGTTCCTCATGAGAAATGTTTAAAATTGTATAACCAAATTCGTGAAGTTTTTCTTTCTTCTCAGTGAAATATTAATATTTCAAAGCAGGCTTAAAGATTTCGGAATAGAAGAATTAAAATAAGTTATCAGCTTCTCAGATTTTTCAGACGGAGCTAACAGCTTTGTGTGTATATATTTTGGAAGCTATTGCTTGTATGTGAAGCGCACGTGGGCAGAGTCGCCAGCTTGACGCCTGTCGGGGTCGTCGGTGAGGCTGTGGAGTCTAGCACTAGCGAACGAGCTGCAATTTGGAATCATTTGAGAGCACAATCACCGCCAAATGAACGCACAACACTTCGGTTTTATATGCAAAATACACACGTTATTTTCTTCTTTATTTATTCACTTAACTTGACATTCCTACAACAGAGTATGATAACTTGCTTAGCTGGGCTGGCACTTCGGGGAATCCTTTTGTTAAGTTTGGCCGGCAAAAAAAATCATTACATCTAACTTTCGCTGTCTTTCACTTTGTAAATGTACAAATGTATTCGGGGGTTATGAAACGGTACAAATTCCGACCCCAGCTCAACATTTATCGATACTTAAAAACTAGCCAAGACAAGTACTTTACTTGCGCCACTGTGCAGCGAATTATCGTTGCAGGATGTATCGTAGTAGATATCTTATAAATTTCGTCTTTGAAAGAATTTTGAGAGAAAATTATGCTGTTAAAGTTGAAGAATTAAAAATGAGTTGAATTATGCTAACTACTTTAAGCAAAATTATCTCTCTCAACTCTTTTGCATAGTGAAAATTTAGGAAAAGTACTTTTCATATAGAATTTAATATAAATATAATTTTTTCTGGCTTTTCAAACATAACCTTGAACATATGTCATTTTATAATAATAAGAGATTTCTTTACGGTTGAAAATATTTTTGAATTACATTTTTCACTGACTTTCTAAACAGCTGATTTTAGTTATAAACTTGCAATTAGGCTAAAAATATGTAATTGAAAAGCAATATTGACCCAGATGTTTACATACTTATATTGTTAGAAACCTATTTTGAATAAATTTTCGAATATATTCTTCCCTGATATTGTCAAAGTCTTCATCGAAACTAGGAAAGCAGCTAAATTTTATAGGCAAGATCTTTAACGTATCTCAAAATCGTCTGCTTTGAAGCAACTTAAAGGGCGTAAAAGTTTCGTCATAGAAGTAGGCTGCATGGTTAGGCAACTTGCTTCCGTTTCCGCTAAGAGAAAAATCATCAAACTCCCTAAACATTAATTTCTGTCATGTCTTTCCTTGTTGCCTGCGACTTACTTCACACACACTCACTCAAACATTAACACGCATTTCGACCGAGAGTACATGTAAATTAATTTGCTGGCTTGCCAACTGTGCCACTTCACTTTACACACACTGTGCTTATGAGTGAGTGTGTGTGTGTGTGTGGCCGTGCTTTTGACAGCTGTCGTTAAACTCTGACATCCCGTGCGTTCTTTTCGCTTTTTGCTTGAATGCTAAACGCTCGCGTTTAGCTGCAAATTAAAATCAATTGTTGGCCACACTGGCAGCAGGCAACGGAACCGCCGCCGTCACTGGCAGTAGCAACAGGAATGTCACTGTTGCCACACGTTGCCATAAAAGCGTGCATAATACATTTTACTAACTTATGCACACGTACAGCGCGGCATGTGGCATGTATCCGTATGAGTGTGTGTGTGTGTGCGTATGCCAGTGTTTGCTTTGGCACATGTTGAGCTTGACTGGCGTGGCGACTTTCAGCTAGCTAGCCGACGACAAAAAGGCGCTTGCGGAGCGTCAAAAAATAGCACGAATTATTAAATTGCCACAAAATGCTCGTCACGCCGCCATTAAACACGCCATCTTTGTGTTGTTGTTCTTGTTGTTGTACTCGCACACAGATAGTTTGTCAGTTTTGGGCCTGTTTAGCATGTGGAATTGTTTTTGAAATTGCGGCAAAGGCAGGCCGAAATCAAAATAAACGAGGGGCGATACTAGCGAAGCGTGTACGTGAGTGTCGTGAGTGACACGCCAGCTGAAGGCTGAGCTCTCAACATGTGGCGGTTATGTCGGTTTGTTTACTTACCCACAGACTCACCCGAACCCGCTGCTCGGTGTCACAAGTTAATTTGGCAAGTGAAACATGCAAAGCTGCCAAGCCGCTGGCGGCATGGAAAAATCACACGAAACACGGCAGAAATGCGAGAAATGGAGCGCATGTAATGAGCAATAATTTGAAATTTCAATTACTGAAATAACTCAATTACTGCTGTAGTTAGAGTGATGAGCAAGTGCGCATGTATATTTATCCGATACTCATACGCTACGTTGTGCCGAAAAGCTGAGATTATTTTATTTTCAGGAAGTGTAAAGGAGCCATTTTATAAAAGAAGGCGTACTTGAATTAAATTTTATATAAACGAACGACATTTTGGAATATGTGTAGTGAACTCCTGTCTACGGGAACTCGCTGAGCTTGAGTTCCCACGATCGCTTGCCAGACGTAAGCCGATACGAGCATGCACCCTAAGATTATCTTTTAGGCTTTCGACTAAATAAGTTCGGCATTCGTTCGCCGTATCTAAAGAGCTTCAATTGTATTGTAATATTTCATGTAAATTACAGATTCGAGAGCTGGTCGATCCAATAAAAAGAATTGCCTAAAAACACGGTTTCATGGTTTCATAATCAGAAATTTTCGCGAGTGTTTTTTTTTATAACATATTAAGCATTCGTTTACGATATCTTGATTTTCTTATATCTTAAGACACCATTATTAAATTTAAAATTTTTATTGTAATAATTCCTGTTAGATATTTTTTCAGTTTGATGGTCTTTATTCAGAAGAGAAACAATATGGAAACTTCAGCTTTTAAAGTTAGTTGCCAAAGTATTGGAAAAATGTGAAGTATATGGGAATAGAAATGCTTAATTAGGTTTGCCATTCAACAATTCTCTTATTAGTTACAATCAAAATCATAATATTTGTTCGAGACATATTTTCTTTAAAATTATTATCACACACTTTAATGCACAAAGCGTAATTTTTACGAAAAATTTCATATTTTGAGAAAGAATTCAAGCACGATTACGACCTTTCTTGATGTTCATAAGTAAAGGAGTCTTAAATTTTGTGGCTTTTATTTAGCTTTCAATGAAAATTTGTATGAGCGATATTGTTAAATAAAATTTGCCATATTTTTATCACGATTTCCGCGCTTCAAATAAAATTCACGCGCAATCACGAGAATATGTGTGAAGTATGGCTGACGCATATAATCCTAGGACATACTAATGAAATGAGCTGGAGTTTCGGCCAAATATGATTACCTTTATTTGAGCCTCATGCACACGCCCCTCTCTTGTAGGCAATCCAGCTTAATTTCATAATATTTTGACAACATTTCTTAGCTTAACATGTTATTAAAATTTTGTTTTAATTTAGTGGTAGTTTGACGTATGAGTTCCTCGCTTCAGATTATTTTCTGCTCCGCTTATCTTGTGTGCTTAATAAGCGCGTCACTCATACGCTCCGACAAAATTTAATACTTTTTTGGCTGCATTTATTTCGACTGCCTTTTGCATAAATTCACGCTAAATGTCATTTCCCTTCTTCTCTGGCACTCTCTTTGCAGGTTGTGCTTTTTTGACATACTTCAGTCCGGAGAGCACGACGACGGCTGCCAACTCACCAACAACGCCGCAGGCCACGGTGCTCAATGACAAGCAGGCCATAACAGGGGTAAGTTTGAGCGCGTGGACGCTTTGTTGCTTTTCTTCTCGTTGTTGTGATTTTTTTCGCTAAATGTTTGTTGTGCTCAGCAGTGGGAGGCTAACGAAAAAAGGCCCGCAGCTGCCGTTTTACTTTTAAAAACATATTTGTTGCTTGATGTTGCCTCCAAAAATATGCTTTAAAAATTTGCGAATCGAAATTGGGTTAGCAGCTATTATAGTGTTGCCATATTTTTGCGTTGTCGTTGTTGTTACCCTGAAGTGTCTTTATGTTTTATTTATTTGATTAAATTTTAACAAAATAAGTATTACTATAAATGCTATCTGTTTAAATATCTAAAAAGCTGTGCAATACATTTTTGAAGATTAAACTTAGTGAAAATATACATATATGTATATATATGTGTGTAGAGCTTTCCGTTCTACATATATAGATGAAATATTTAAAGATGAAAGTAAAATACAATGTTTAACATATCTTCGCTCATTTGAAAGAAAAATACCAATATCAATTTGACTTAAAATGGGTATAAATATGTAAATTTGTTTCTTGCTGTATTCAAGGCCATCCATAACTATATGCTGAATTTGTAAAAAAAATCTTTAAAATAAACATACTTAAATTGAAATGCGTTACATCATGCATGTTAAGTTGAAATAACCATAAATTTTTTTTTGGAAATTATGTCACATTCGTTATATTTTTTCCATAGTAAAAGATGTCAATTAATTTCACATTTATTTGGCTGTTCCATTCGGCGAAAGAAATTGAATCTTTTTAAATATATAGAGCATTTCTTTGAATTTTCGCATATCTAGTAAGGAAAGAATGACAATAAAAGTTATCAATTAGTATTTTCGACAATGCTTAATTTCATTGAAATTTATATGCTCCTTCCAAAATGCTTAAATTTTCACATTGTTTCCGGAATAGAAAAATTGTCATTGTCAAGGCAGATTAATGAAATACTTACTTTAGTGTGCTTTTAGGCGTATTGTATACCTCTGCATTTTTTTGTGGCAGAGAAACAGTTTGAAAGGAGGGGAAGTGCGCTCGTGGCAACTTTATAGTTGACATGCTAAAAATATCAGGCTTATTTACTATGAAAATCTTTTGTCTTTTATTCAAAAGTATTTTTGTTGTACCGAGATAAGGTTTAGCTACTAAAATGCGTCTTAAAATACTGTACTACTTTAAAGTCAAGCGCTTTAGCCTAATTGTATGCTTCCCATAAAATATTCCATGTATTTTCGAAATGGCTTCTTACTTGGAAGCAACTGAAATGAAAAAGAGTAAGAGAATTGATTTGTCAGTAAAGAAATGAATAAATTTATTAATTGAGTAGAAAAAGAATGTAAATTCAAAAGCATTAATTTATAGTAGCTTTTTAAGAAATTGCTAATGCCTTTGAAATATTTTCCCCTCTACGCCACTGTTCCACTGTCAGTGCATCTGTTTTTAGATAGAAATATGCCCACAATTTATCGCTTTATACAATTAATGCATTAAAAATGCTAAATTGCCTAATTTCAAATACAATTTGCGACAAATTCTGTTGCCAAGCTGGAAAATTTATTGGTAGGCAAATTCACTGCCAGCAAAAGCGCACATTTTTACGCTCAATGAATTCCACATTATCGCATGCAGGCGTGTGCGGCAAGCATGACGCAGGCAGGAAATGCCAATGCGACTAAACAGAAAATGGCAGAAATTTATAAATTCATAAATTCCCGAAGAAATTTGCTGTCGAAAATTCGCACATGAGCAGATTTTATGGACAAAGACGTGCCACACACATACAGAGAGCACGTATGTGAGAATGGGTATGCAGGTGTGCGTGTAAAGTGGAACTTTTTCATTGTGTTCTGCTTTCACTTTCGATTCGATAGCCACGTCAGTGCAGCTGCGTGGCAAGCAAACTGCGGCTTATGGCATGCGACAAGCGGCAGCAGCATCAATTCCAAGTAAAACAATGTGGCCGCTGCTGCGCACCAATACACTCACAAGCGTGCAAAAAATGCACAGAATGCAAGACAAAACTTTGCTTCTCCGAAAGAGCAAGAAGACAGTGGAATGTGTGTGTGGAGGGGGTGTAAGGGGCTTCAAAGGATGGCAAAAGTTTGCCGCGCGCGAGCTAAAGAAAATGCATTTGCGTGTAGCTGCAGAACAATGCATCAAGCAGGAACAATACACAATATCGAAATTGTGCTGCGCAGAGAGAAGAGAAAAGAAGGCAGAAACAGGCTTTTAGTTTGTGGCACAATGCAGCTGAGCTAGGTTTGCCACAGGGTGGCACAGAAATGAAAAAGCGGCTTTGAGAAGGCTGATCTGCTTCAGTTTTCTCAACTGATTGCCGAAAGTTTGGCATCGTGGACCCTACTCTAATGATAGAAATGCTCTTAGTATCATAGAAAAATTTATGGATTATTTTCATTTAAAGGCTTTCCATTAAACGATCTAATTTATACGATTTATTTCATTTGAACTGGATTTCATTTAATCCCGAAGAATTCTCATTTGCCAACATTTCTACTTTGGTATGGATACAAGAGAGAGCTGAACTGAAATAGTTTTTATTTAATTTTTGTTAAAAGCACTATACTATTTTGTTTAAAAGTTAAATGCTGTTCTGGAAAATTAAATTAATCATTCATAAAAAGCAAATGTATGAGCAATCCCGGAACATCCTGCTAAGAGGTTTATTTCTGTGTATATATAAAATTATATAAAAAAAACTTTTTAAAAATAAGCTTTAATTTATTTAATGTACTAAAAAGTAGAAAATAAATTGTTTCCAAGTCACCTGTATCTTACTATTAATAAAAGCTTGGGGCGCTCATGTGTTCAATATTTGTCAACCAGTTACCACAATATTTTATTTAAATAATTTTTTGCAAATAGATTCTAGTAATGAAAGATATTTTGAATATGGATATTGAGCGCACAAGCTTTTATTAATAGTAAGATACAGGTGACTTGGAAACAATTTATTTTCTACTTTTTAGTACATTAAAAAAATTAAAGCTTATTTTTAAAAGGTTTTTTTTTTATAATTTTATTTTCTACTTTTTAGTCTTCCATAAATTCAATTTTAGAGCTCAGAAATTTTTCGCAAAAAGAATTTAAAAGTTGCAGAGCAGTACACAATATTTAGGGTATTCACAGTGTTTCCTATCGTCATATGTCATATCCTCAATTTAACAAATAATACGGCTGTGATCGACCCTAATATTCGTGGCATATTTTTGGCGCGATGAGTTGTTGTTTTGCTTGCAAGGCGCGGCGAGTAAGTTCCTATCGTTTTTCATTGATGTGTGGTGTACCTATAATTAAAAACTGAAGCCCAAGTGTGTAGTTGCTTGAAAAATGCCACGCCCACTGTCCTACGCCCATAAAATTTTACCAGTGGGAGGAAGCATCCAAGAGGGGCCTGTATACGGAATTTCAATGCTGCACGACCTTTAATTCCAAAGCTATTCTATATAAACGATTTTGTTTGTATGGGCGGTGCCACGCCCACTTGTCCACCGCCCGTCTTATTTTCCCAGTAGAAGGATATGGATATGTAGTAAGTTCCTACCGAGTTTAATTGATGTGTGATGTGTAGTTCTAAAGATATACACAAATCTGGAGTTGATAAAAAAGTGCCACGCCCCTTATGCTACGCCCATAAAATTTATTGATTCATGCATTGTCATGGTGGTTACGCATGTGTGCAATGTTTCAGATCTCTAAGTATGGGTGAAAAATTGATTACTAGATTCCACTACATACATACATACCTGATGTGAACCTAATATAAAGCTTATAAAAAGATCTGAAAATCGAGGCATCAAAAATTAAAATAATTTTAGAAAAGTTGAAGGCTTTGGTTGATACATACAAATTAAGAGTTCGGCGAAGGTGGGACTGTAATACTTTTCTTGACTTCCTTCAAAGTAATGTTAGGTAAAAAATCTGCCAAAATATGCGCTAGACCAAAAAAGTAACTATATTTTGAAAATTAACCATAGCGAGCTTTATGAAGACATTAAAATTTATTTCCGAAAGTTCAAAAATTCAAATGAACTATAAATTCTCTTACCGAATATTCGCACATTCCTTAAAAAAATATTTGATTTTAAAAATATTAAGATTACAAAAATCTTGAAAACGCTCATTTTCATGTTTTACCTACTCAGCAACACGCTGTATATTTTGGCCACCCCTTTTGCAGCTGCACTGCAACCTGCCGCTTGGAGATTTTGTGCAAATTTCATTTATTGGCAAAACATTTTAAATAAAATTCATAAAGAAAATGAAATTTTGCATAACAAAAACAATATGACTTACAGAGGGGAGGTGCAGCAACACCCACTGTCACGCCTCCGAACACTGCATCACAAACGCTGTGGCATGAACGAGAAGTGCAGTGGATGGGAGAAGTAGAAGTGCAGGACAGTGGAAGGAACAAGAGCTGAAGCACTAAAACAAAGAGTGGAACATTTTGATAGACAATAGTGCAGATACAAAGGGGAGAGTGGCGGCGGACGGTGGCACTCAGCCTGGGCAACCGCACCGCATCTGTAAATGCGGTCTTTTGTTTTCTTTGAGATATTTCTGGTTTTCTGAGGCATATCCATAACAATTTGCCTGCATTGCTCAAAGCTGAGGGCATCCTTCAAGGATTGCCGGTTTGTCCACAGAGGGCAGCTGTATGTGCTTGAAAATTCACATGTACATGCATTTGCATTGGCTCATATCTTAGCACACATCTTTGGCATATAAATTTGGCCTTTATTCCATATGTGGTTAGTAGTTTTTGCTGTTTTGTTTTGTGGCAAAAAGAAATAGTGTATGAAATGTTTAAATATGCAATTTCTGGCGAACATAGATAAATGTGCAAAAATGTATACGTATGGGAGTGTATCTGTTTATGCATATGCATGTGTGCATGTGCATGTTTGCCTTTGTTATTAGAAAGCAAATTAAAGTTTCTTAATAATTGCATATATGCAAATGTCCTGGCTGCTTGCATTCCGCAAGAGTTAGCAGCACTGCACCAATTATCAAATCATGGGCTCTTTCATGTTGATCCTGCATAATTGAACAATTCTCTCAATTTTACCATATTCATAAAAATTTCTACGTACACTCTTGAGAGACAAGCAGATAGCATTTATCAAAATTTCATTGAAAAACACTTCTACCAATTTTCTTTGATTTATGTCTCGGCATGTCCTTTTGGCAAATTTTGTACGAATGAGACTTTTACAAATTTTGAAATACGACAAAAGCAGACTCAAATCAAAGCTGAAGTATATAACTTTCTAAAATTTGACGTAGATTTGCATTCTCAAATTCTTGCTTGATATTTTTAAAATATGCAAACAATTTATTCGACCATTTTGTGAACTTCTCGGTGGATTAATCGACAGGTAATTTGAATTTTTGTGTTAAGAGGACCGCAAATAAAGAAGAATTTTGTAGAATTTTTATTGTTCTATCTGAAAATATTATTACTGAAATATTTTTTAAAATAACGCAAAATCGAATGAAAAGAGGAGGGAAGGTGTCAGAAGATGATGATAAGGATAAGAAGGACAGAGCAGGATGGATGAAACTGAAGAAGAAGGAAAAATAAACTGGAGAACTGGAGCGAAAAGGAGATGAGCTTTCAAGATGACTGAAGGGATGAGGAGGATAAGTAGTAGGGACAGAAGTGGTAAGGACAGAAGAGGAAGTGCAAGGAAGCGGGGGAGCGAAAAAGGAGACAAAACCAATAGAAGTAAGCGATGCGAATAAACCGAGATGGGAAAGGAGATAAGAGTACAGTATTGGAAGGGATATGATAAGATATATGTACATATATTTGTAGGTAAGATATAACATAAGGACAATTTAGAAGTAGAATTTTTTAAGGATAGGCTGAGTTTCGTAAGCAGTGGTTGAGATTATTTAGGCTGGTTTAATATACATATGAAGTTTCGGTTGATTTCTCGTTTATTTTTTAACGAGAAGCAAAAAGAATTAGTTTGGGGTGAGCTCGCTAATGTTCGTTTCTATTGTTTGAGACTAGTTTGGTTTCAGGTGGATTGATTTAATAAGTTCATTATGAAAAATGGCAGCCTGGGTTTCAGCGGCTACTGTCCTTGACTTAAATCGACATTTGAAAATCAGATATATTGTAAAGTAAAACTACTTTGCTTCAAAAAGAGAACCTAGAAGTGGTTTATGAATATCAGGCTTCTCAAGCAAGGAAAATTGAATTTATATACGCTCTTAGGACGGTTAAATCGTTTATTTTTCTCCTTTTTTGGAAAAGTTTCTCAAGGTGCAAAATGCCACTTAAGCACGCCACATACGCTTGACCAGCACAAGCAAGTCAAAAAGGCATACAAAACTTCCGATTCCGTTCGCTGATGGTATGGGACTACGACTGCTCATGTTGCCGCTGTTCCTACTTTAGTCACAAACTGCCGAAAAGTCCAAGAGTATGCCCCGACTAAGCAGCTGTCCTAGCAGAGGAGAGGAGGAGGACTGTTTTAGAGCCAAAGTCCAAAAAAGCGCACTAGGCAAACTTTACAAGTGCGCCTTATCTGAATCTGTTCGAGGATATGGGCCGAAAATATGCATATGTAAGTGTGAGTGTGTGTATGTGTGTAAGGCATGATGGCGGATATCTCGGTCGCCTTGACGCGTGCTCGAATTCTATTTAAAGTGCGCTTTCTATGAGTGGGCTAGTTCATGCTTCGATTATTCTGCCAATATCCTTGCGTGTGCCTGTGCCTGTGTCGGTGTCTGATTGTGTGTGTGGCGCAAAAGGACTCAAAACTTTTGCATATAAAGTGAAATTTATACGCAGCATGACTTGCCGGAGCTGTGAGCGCGCTGCAGGGCGGCCGAGCGTTTCGAGCGAAAAGACAAAAATCAAGCTATTCAAATGTGCGGGCTTGTGATGGGCAGGGGAGGAGGAGGGGGGCGCATGAAATGTGGTGGCATTTCAAAAGCGGAAATCATAACGGAAATTTTTAAAATGCTGCAAAACTAGCAAGTCGCAGTTGCTGCACAGCACACAACTCAGTGCGGAAATGCAACGAAGTGCATGAAAATGTGGCCGATGCCGGGGCAGGGTAAAAAATGCAAGATTTGTGATTAGAATTCTTTCATGTGTTGGCGTCTGCTGGGAGTGAGAAAGAAATAGTTTGTGGCATCCAACAAAATTATATGCCAGCAGATTCTTGTCATGGAATTTAGCAGTGCATCGGGGGTGAGGGTGGTTTTAGTTGAAGTGCTAAGTAGAAATTTGCATATTTACAGGTCAGCGCAGAATATCAAAATATTAATGAAAGATAGCTTTAAAGAGAAATATAGAAGCTTCTTTTAAAAAATGACAGCAATTCGATTGAAACAGCTTTCTCGATTTTTGCATGTATTTAATACAAAATTCTTTGAAGAAGCTCTGAATATCAAAATTTGCATGAAAGTTAGCTTTAAATATCATAATATCATGGATGGCTTAAAGTGGAATATGGAAATTACTTTTCTTGAATGAGAGAAATTTAACTGAAACGGCTTTCTCGATTTTTTTTGTATTCAATGAAAAATTCTGTGAAAATTGCCATATTTTATTTTCACGCTTTAATGTTTGAAATTTTGACAACTCATATTAAATTAACTTATTCTTGCTTGTTGTGAAATTTATAATTCGCAGCTATATAACTTCTTTTAAGTCTCAAATCCGAACAGTTGCAATTTTAACAAAATTGCGAATATTTCAAAAATCTTAGTATATTAAAAAAAAATATTTACTTACCTTCAACTTTGTGAGAGCAGTCAATATCAGCTGAAAAATTTCAACAATTTAAATTCCACGTTTCCTGCTTTTTCTATAACTAATTTCAAATAGCAATTTCAACCTCAAATGCCCAGCTCAAAATCTCCAATCCGCCAGACAGCGCCAGCAAAACCGCAAACAAAGCGCTTTGCTAATAAAAATGCAACCCTGATTAATGTGCGCCCTTTGCTCCCGCTTGCACTCGCCTTGCCTTTGCCCGAAATAAAGACAATTTTAAAATTTATCTTCTTAACTACGCCATCACAGCCGACTTAACTGCAGCGCGCCAAGTGAGCCTCAAAAGGCAAGCCCGAGCAAGAGGCACTCCGGCGCACACAGCGGCGTATGAGCAACATATGACCTGACCATGCATTTGCGGCCGGAAACGCCTAGCGGCAGCGGCAGAAAAATGCAGTCAGGCTTGGAAAGAGGCAAAAATGCCCGCCATGCATAACCAAAAATTCTTACCAAAAAAGAAGCAAAAGTGGCAAATATTTCTGCTTACGTTAGTCCTGCTTCCTGCAAAAAGGAGTAGCGAGAAAGGCTGCGGTGTGGGCAAAACTAGGTAATAGTAAAATCAGCAGAATTTAACCGCAGCCTGCAATTAATCAAGCCACACACAAAAAAGCCGCCCATTTTTATGCCATTGCTGTGCTGCCATCCGCTGTTCCTCATCCCCCGGAACACGGAACTTCCAGACGAAAGCACAACATGCCTTTTGCGCTATTTGCGTGTTTGTCTGTCTGGCGGCGACTGCCTCTTTGCGATGCCGGCTCGGCTTATATTGAGCAGTGCAAGCACACTCAAGGCAATATTTTAGTAACATCAATTAAAATTATTGTACTAGCCACTAGTAATATGGACTAAAAATTAGTCGCTGGTTGATTTTTACTTTCTTTCCTCCCTCTCTAATAAGGATATACAGAATTTTTGGCTAAAAACTAGTCTAAGTCATTGAAAGCAAAAAAATAATTTCTTAACTGAAGCTTTTTTTGAGTGTAAGCATGTGTGTGTGTCGACATGTTTGTGTGTAGTAGGCGGAGTAGCAGTGTAGTCGAGAGGAGTAGCATAATCTTTCTTCTGCACAATTTTTACGCCCACCAATTTTTCGGTTTTTTCATGCTTATCTGCGCAGAGCGCTTTGTCCTTTGTTTTGATGCCTTTGCTGGTTCACGCCCACTTTTAACTCACGCCCCCTTCCTACCCGTGCCTTTCCCAGAGCTCTCAAAGCGCTTGGCAGGGGAGTCGCGACAAAGCCGCAGTCAAATCACAAACAATTTTGATTGCGGTCAACCATGCTGCTGCCTCTTTCTGCTGCCGCTCCTGGCTCTTCTTCTTCTCCTGCTTTCGTCTTCCTGCTTTCGCTTAAATGCATATTTTTGCCGTTAACTCTGACAAGCATGCAGCAGAATTTGTTGACATTTTGGCAGCAGTTTCTATTCCTTCACTCTTGTATTAGTTAAATGTTCGAGTCATGTGTGTGTGTGTGTGAGTGCGTGAAACAGTTAATTCCTATTTACTAAATTCTTCTTGCAAGAAGTGGAAAACTGCTGATTTTGTAAATCAAGCCGAGTTTTCTTCGTGCTTAATTGCATTTTGCCAACACTTCGTTTGTAAACTTTGGCAGCAACATGCTTTGGCAACTGTCGGCATGTCTGTCAAATAGATACAAACACTTACTCACACACATATACATTTATGTATGTATATAGAACCAAGTAAGTATATTCAATGAAATTATAATGCAAAGTAAATAAGGTTATTTGAATAAGTTCAAAATAAATGAAGCGCATGGCTCTTGATTTATCGGGCTTTTTACAGTGGGAACCATTTTGAAAACCTTTACAGAAATACTTTTAGTTTGCCCTTTGTTATTCTTTTCATTCGTAATTCTTAAGCCTGTAGAAATATTTCATAATATTGGTTTTTAATATAAAATTAGACAAAATGCTATCTTTGGATATCCATATAATAATTATAATTGACTGGCACAACAGCCCGTGTGGGCTTAGGCCTAGCTTTCTCGCATCAACTTGTGTGTGCTTGTTATAATTTTGCACAAGTTAAAAGGACCTACTTTACTGAATCCGAACGGGTTTGAGAAGCTTTTCTTGCCAAAGATTATTCTCGGAGAATTGCCAATTCACCGCGAGAAGAAACAATTTGAAAACAAATTTTCTTTTTATTAGCTGTTACCGGACCGGGAGTTGAACCCAAGTCCTCTGCGTCAGCGTCCAAGCACTTAGACCACTGAGCCACCGCGGCGCCGGATACCCATATGCTTATATTAAAATATTTGACATCTATCTGAATTTTCAGGGTTTCTACATAAAAGATTCTATGCTCATTACCTACTATTTAAAGCTAGCATTTATGAGCCAGCCTCCTTATTGTTAGAAATACAATTTGTTCGAAAATTTCTTTAAACTTTTCCGAAGATAACGAAACGTCAATAAATTTTGTGTGCATTGAAATTGATTGCGAGTTGAAATTAAAATTTATGAATTTTTACAGCGACATTTTTTGTTCACGGGGTAATTCAGAAAGCGTTGCTGAAGATGTTGCTGCGTGTTGTGTGAGTGATAAGTTAATAAAGTGCTTCACTTATTTGCTTGTGCGAGTGTATGTGTGTGTGTGTGTGTGTGTGTGTGTGAGAAAATGTATGGCAGCAGCAGAAGTTTGCGCGCTGGAAATTAATAAAGCTTTATTGCAAGCGAAAAGGTGCGAACATCAAACAACAGTACAAATTCAAGGCAAATGAGTTTAAGTAGTGTAAGTGTAAAGTATGAGTCAGTGTATGTGTGTGTAAAGTGCATATGCAGACATTTTCTTGAAATTTAGCACTCAACTGTGAGTTTTCACTTTACGTAATTTCTATTGAAAATCTCGAAAACTAATTCTTGAGAAATTACTTTCTCCTTTCTGCTCCTGAAATGTAACAACACAGCTGAAGCAAACGCCTGTGCCTTTGCAACGGTTAATTGCGAGCTTAAAAAAGAGTAAAAACAAAATTTACATGTTAACATTTGCTGGCAATAAAAAAGAAGTAAGCCACGAAAAAGTAGAAAAAAATATTAAGGAAAATTGCAAAAGGCTGGAAAAATCCCAGAAAATCCGAAAGCAAAAAATCACAAGTAGTGAAGTGCTGCTATCTGCACACTACTACACACTTTCGGATACACTCACACTAAAGCATGCTGGCTTAATTTGAGCGCCACAAAGTATGCACAGCAAATATGCACAAACCGTATTCGTGTGTAATTAAAATCCTTTGTGAATTTATGGTTATGGATTGTGCTGACTTTACTTTTCTTTTTGAGCGCAGTATACTGTAAAAGCAACGGAGGCACGAAGGCTTAAGTGTAGTACTAAACGGATAGGGCAGCATACTAAATGTGTATGTGTGTATGGCTTCCTATAACACCTATCTTAATACAGCTGCTAACAGTGACGTTCTTAGGTGCTGAGCAGCCCTGGTTTTTTTTTAAATTGAAAATATTCTGCGAAAAAGAAAATTTTTCGAATAATTATAATACCTAAGAATTGGTATTGATATTGATGATCTTTGGCATAATGTTAGATTAGATAAGGTTCGGTAATAGTGGTTGTGTAGGTCACAGATGGGCATGTACAGGCCCTTTGTAATATCAATAGAGAGTATTTAGTATGCTATCCTCGAAAATTTGGAAGAGCCTACCTCAAGGCATTCGGGGAGTTAGATAAACACCAAAGGATCATTGATATTGATCGATTCGAGTTTTTACAGGCTGTTGAAGAAGGCGTATCCAAATACTTGCCTCTTCTTCTAGAAAAGGCCGGACAGAGAAAGAGCAGACGAGCAACCATCTGCTCCACCTGTTCCACCTGTTCTTTTTGGCAACTACTATATAAGTCCTGCATATCAGAGCCAAGTGTGCTGGCATGGCGATCAAAGAGACATGGTGACATGGTTAGACATTCATTCAAAATTTAATGGGAAATATAAAATTAAAAACCAGCAAATTTTATAAATAAGATTAGTATCTCAAACGTGCCATCGATTTTGGAAAGGGGCCCACACAAGACGGCACTGACTCCAGAATTTTATCATGCCCTCGTTTGCTGCGTACTGTTGCAAATTCTTTCTCTGTGCTGAGCTTATAAAAAATGCGAAAAAAGTATTGGCCTCCCAAAAGTATGCTACGAAATTGGAGCGCATGTAGTAATTAAGCACGAAAGCGCAAGCATAACAAGTCAAAGGGCATAAAGCAGTCAAAGCTGCAGCGCAAGTCGCTTCTGTTCGCTGCCTCCGCTTCTCTTGCTTTCAATAAATTTTAAGACTCTTGGCTTTTTTCGTTTTGCAAGAAAAAGCCACAATTTGGGCTATAAAAATGCTCGCAAAAGCAATTTCCTTTAACCGCTACACGGCGAGGCCGCAGCTGAAAGCAAAATTAGAGAAAGCGTTTGAAATGTTAAGAATTTGCGGTGCTGCCACTTCTTTTTTTTCCTTGGCATTTCTTTTAGTAATTTTTAAAGCGGGGCCAAGGTAAGTCGAAAATTTTCAATTATGCGCGCTTGCAATCAAAGAGTGTCTGTGTGTGTGTGAGTGTGTTATCCTGTGTTGACTTCGCCATTTTGCGCCTTGCAAAGTGCAGCGGGCATAAGCAGAAGGCGTAGTAACATTTTACGACACGCTGACATGGCAATAAAACTGTCAGTGCACGCTCAAGCAATTCTCTGCTCTCGCTTTGGCTCTTCCCCTCACTTCACCATGCTTCATCACGTCTCACTCGAGCGCTTGAAGTGCAATGGTAACTGACATATTTATCGCACCATTACCAACTCTTCAGTTGCACAACAACAACAACAACAACAATAAACAGCTAGCAGCAGATAAAACAACTTAGGGGAGTAGCAGATGAAGTTGCCACGTGTGCCAAGCCAGCGGAGGCACTGCAGCCACAATGCCAAACATAAAAATGGCTTTTTCGACATATTTAACAGCGCATAAAATTTCGAACGTTCCTTCCTGGCTTTTGTGTGCTTATGTGTGAGTGTATAAAGTTGTCAGTATATTTGGAGTTTTGAATGAATTGGATCTGATGCAAATATAGGAATCTGCTGAATGGGTTTAAAAAATGGTATTAAAAATATTATATGTTTGTTCAAACCTTCTACTATTTCTTTGTAAGCCTTTTGGAGTAGGAAACAATTGGCATACATAAATATTTTATAGAAATTAAGTCTGCTGACATATCGCTTCCTACTTCAGGTGCAGTTCGAAATCAAGTGGTTGATATGTACTATATTTATTACAATATATCAGTCGAGTTACTTGAGAATTTTATCAAACTATATTTTAGTGAATATATTGGGTCATATAAAAAGCATACACGGTTTGTTGGTGCATTTTTGAAGAAACAAACTTTTCTTAATTGAAAACCAATTTTAATTAAATATGCAGAGGTATAGCTACTGGCCATTATTATTAATAACCTTGAATAGTTGTCAGATTTGTGGGTACAAACGGTAAAAACCACGGATACTATTTATATGACCAAATAAATTAATTTAAGTCTATAATACTAGTATCAGGCACTGAAAACGAAAATTTTCATTGGTTTTCCCATTCATTAAAGTTGAAGCCTTGTTCACTATAAAATCATATTTCAATTTCGAGTTCTATAAGGAATTTTCGTTAGCACTTTCAAAACAGCATGAAAAAGCAACCACTGCTCTTTTTAAGAAGTTTTAAAATATTCGTATAAATTTGTCTTTTCTCAAAAATTTGCTGAATTTTTCGTTTGCATTTTTTGTTCAACAGCAATAAAAATGCAAATGAATTTCCATTCAAATTTCCGAGCAATGCCAAAGTGAGTATTCCTCTTCTGCTTATGGTTTCCTCGCCCCTTTTAAATATGCGTTTCATTTGCAGCCTTCTGTGCATGCGTGTGTGTACTCCCAGCGACATCGGCAGTGGGGAGAAATGCGTAATTACACGCACTTAAATTGATGAAATCCACGCAGTTGCCATTTCAATTTCCGCTCCTGCTGCCTTCCGATATCAATCAATTAATGGCGGCGCTGGCGCTGAGGCTGGAAGCGGTGGCACTTCAGGTACACCGATTTCGCCAAAACGCCATAAAATTATTGTGAACTGTCAACACATGTGCCTCTGTGTGCGTAAGCGTGTCGATTTTAATTTATTACCTTTTATGGCAGGCAAAATTTATGGCATATATTCAGGCGCATAAATAAGGCTGCTGTCATTTGTTTGGCAAAAAGCGACATCATTTTTTGTATCTCACACTTTAGCGGCTTTGGTAATGGTAGTAAAATTTAAAAAAATTTTATATTCCCGTAATAAAATGTTTGCTTTAAAGCAGCGGCATAAAAAATTCGACTAACAAATGCCTTTGGGAGCATAATTCAAAATCACACCAAAGCAGAGGGCGACATATGCTGGCAGGCATGTTTGTGTGAGTGTGTGTGTATGAGTGTGTGTGTATTTGATTGCGAGAAATAGCACCAACACATGCTTGCAATACAAATTCCGGTTTGGCAAACAATCATTTCCTGTTTGCGCACAAATAGCACAGCAGCTACCACAACAACAAATACAATAAGCAACACCAATACCAACGCGGCAAGGCGACAAATGTCAGCTGAAAAATAAATTTGGCACTTTTTTAGGCAGGCGGCACACATGCATAAAAAGAGCATGAAAAAAGCATAAAAGTGACAGCAGCTACGCGCATACAAACACACATAAAAAGTCACACACACATGCACACAAATGCATGCTATACAAACGCACACAAAAAGCCAGTAAGGCGAGGCAGGCTGGCAAACAGCTGCGAAGTCTGCCGCCTACATTCAACTCACACTCACACTCTCACACACATTCACTGACGAATGCAAGTAAATGCAAAAACTATATGCTCACTTATATTCATTCATGCATATGTATGTATGCGTGTGCTTTGGCGTTCAGCAAAGCGTTAAAATTTTTTTAATATTCAATAAATAATTTAATAAAAAATAATTGCTCAAAATATTTGCAAATATTTGAAGCAGGCTCGCGCCTCTATCTCCCTCTCCTTCTTTCTATCTCTCTCTCTCTCTATGTGCATGTGTGGGTGCGCAGCATATGTGGTCAGCAGCCACAGCAGCGCTGCAAATGCATTGGCAGTATAATGAAAAGTTATGAGCTGCATTTTTTTATAGTTTTTTCATTAAAATTGCTGACCTTTTTTTGAAATGTGCCAATGCCATTGACTGAAGCTTAGCAGTTTTAACTGCGCCACATCGCCACATACAAACATAATACATACAAAAAATTTGATTTATAAAATATTTTATGTGCGGCTTTGGGTGCTTTTCAATGCACATAAATATCAATTGGTGGCCATTAGAACTGCGGCAAATTTCAATGCAGCGCATTTTGTGGCAGTGTAAATTGCCCCAAGCGAATAAAACGTTTTTTAGAAATTCAAATTTGAATATCAGCTTTTTAAATGTGCTTGGAAGCACTTTGAAAAGTGTATTTTTTATTATTATTATAAAATGATATGACGTCAATGGTATGGTTTTTTAAAATCGAAGATCACATCCCTAGACGATTCAATGTAAATAAATTTGTCAAAAGAATATTTTTCCAAAAATGTTCAAAACTTTTTCGGGCGGGATACCAGTTTTGCAATCGGGTAGTCGTGTGTCCGTGGAGTGTGGTAGAGTGCGAAAGAGTTGAAAAGGAACGATAGAATATGCCAAAGAAATAGAATACGTTACAATATCTTATTGAAGTAGCGTCGGGTTACTTACTAAATTTCTCTGAAAAAATTCTTAAAATAATTTTTTCCCAATTTTTTTTTAACATATCTTATGCTCAAAAATATTCTTCAAGAAATTTCTCAAAATATTACTGATAATTTGGATATTGTTTTCTTAATAAATTCTTGATCGTTTTCTTAAAACTATTTTGCTTTAATTTGGAAATAGCCATCGAATAGTAGTAAGAAATATTCGTTAAAATAGTGCATTCACTTTTAAGTTCTAAGCCATAATTACAGATTATACTATATAATCTATATCTATGCAGATATATTATATTTATATTACCGCAAGAATGAGATTTCTTATTATTATCTGATTGCATGTCAATATTGTTGTGATAAGCATATCGTAGTTGTAAAATTTGCAATGTATGTTCATGTTTTTATTAAATATTTTTCTATATAAAAGCTTTATGAAGGTTATTCAAATATATATAAAGGTAAGTAGAACATATCTAAGGGGAATTTCGGGAATTTCGGCCTTGTCTGAAATCGTTTATAATGATAATTACTAAAGAAAATATAATGGAGCAGAAGCAAATGGTTTCGAACTTTGAATTTTCTCAAATATATATAGATTTTTTTTTGCAAAGAGAATGGTGTTACTAGCTGCAGCCATAAGATACAAATGTCTTGATCCTTCAGGTGTGTAAGACCAATTTTTTTGAAAAATTTATGACTAATCGCTGTTGTTGTCATACACACATACTATAAATATTTACTACTAAAATGCATAATGATAATATTGTTATTGGTGTTGTTGTGATATTGATATTAATCTTGATGTTGTTGATATTGACAATGAATATTGATGTTGACTATTGAATATAATTGATGTGTTGTTGTACTTCTACCGCTGATTTCTATATATTGATGTTGTTCTTGATGTTGTTGATATTGATGTTGTTGTTTTATAAGAAAGCATACTTTTTACAAATACCAATACTTAAGATCTGAATACAAATTTTATACATAAGCTGTGTATATTTTTATAATAAAATAAAAAAATATTTGTTGTTTAAATGTTGTTTTTCTCTCTCTCTCTGTTTGTCTATCTTTGTCACTGTCTCTATTTCTGTGTATGTGTAACTCTTACTCGCTCGTTGCCTTCTTACTCGATGTTGTTATTATAAATGTGAAAACATAAAAATAAAGTATTGAAAAATAAAGTATTGAAAGTAAGATGAAGGAAAATGATAGAAATTAAAGCAATGTGAAAAAAGCAAAAACAATGCAGCTGCAAGCAAGCAAATTCTGTTGTGTAATATTTCTACCCATTTGCAACATTTCATTGCAGACAACAGCAGCTGCAACGCATTCACCACCAACCCCTTCCACTCCCCTCGCCATGAGCAGACGTGTGCGTTTGCAGCAGCAGCCTTATTATGTGGGCATGGCGCGTTTACGTTTGGATATACAGGATCGCATTAAGCAACAACAACTTCTTCATCAGCAGCAACATCTTCGACATCAGCAGCAACATCTTCACCATCAGCAGCAGCAGCAGCTGTTGCATATATTGCAGCTGCAGCAAATGCAGCAATTAATAAAATCCAAACAACAACAACAAAAACAACATCAAAAACAACAACAACAACATAACCTCAAAACAGAGCATAGCAATTTAAGTTGTAGTCCAGCTGCGAATTGCTAGCAACAATTGCCAGCGCCTGCTGTTTGCAGCGCGGCGAAGGGGAATTGTAGTCAAGATGCTGTTGATATCAAATCGGTAGGTTGCCACATTCACTATTAATTAACCCTTTAGCGAGCATATTTTGGATTGGACTCAGAAATTTATATTATAGTAATTTTGGGGTACAAAAACACGTGTCTGAAGTCAAAATATCGATTGGAGGCATGGTTCTAATGTTACCGACAATGCTAGCAAAGGACATATTTCTTTTCAATGACTTTTATAACAAAAGGCGATATATTATATTTAATTATATACACGCATATATCAAACAAATATCTACGAGGTTCGGCGAAATACCGCTGCTTTATAAAAATTGATATTATCAGCCCAACTACTACAAGTATTTACCCTATTTATATTTTCGATATATTTCGATATTTGTTATGTCGGTTATTTCTTTCCCGATATTAAGGAAAACCGATATTTTTACAAATCGATGCGAAGGAAACAATTTTGAAGTGTAGAAATACTGTGTAATTACAATCCGCATTCTATGAAAGATATTGAAAATTGTTTCGCTGTATTACGCTATTGCACCTTGAGGCGGCATTCATAAACTAAGAGCACCAGGCCATGGAAAAATCTTCTTTTGGAAAAGTGGAATGTCAGTACGCAGAAAATACCAAATTTCGGCACCACTAAATTTTACTGCTTCACCAAATATGATCAACTATATAAAAGTATTAATAGTTGCTGAATAAGATCCTTGACACCTGTTGCGGCACTTAATCAGCAATGATATAGGATTTATTTTAAATTAATTGAAATTTTTATATATAAAGTAATACAATTTAACAATCAAAAATTTAATCGAGATCATGTAAAGGTTAAAGAAAATGATATATTCGAAAATGTATGTGTGTGCTTATCGTCCTCCAAACCAACCATGTGCTTGCTTCAACTTGTTTTCTCCCGCTGTTCTTGTTCCAATCGCTTTTTCTCCATCGGGCTTATGTTTTATCTCGATCAGGGTTTCAGTAGCTACTAGTATGCCGATCGGCGCTAATTACTCCGATATAAATAATTTTGATTTTTCAGGGAAGATAGAATTTTCCTCTAAAACAGATTTGAAACGAATCAGCCTAGATCACTATCACTTACGAGCAAAATGTATAGCTATTCCGTTTCTATGAAAATATATTAAAATTTTTCCGAAAAAGGCAATATTTTTAATGGTATGTGGTTTTATATATACCCTGCCTCTAGGCGGACTAGTCTAGAGGACTTGGCCTTAATAACCCTAACCTTAAAATAATACGAACTGGAAGAGAAAATACAGATAGTTACTGATATGCACTGGTAGTCGGCAAAAACTATGTATATTGCGAGCTTTCGCCCATAAGTATGCACAAGATTACGTCATCTTGCAGTGTAGATAGTTTACGGATGTCATAAAAACTAAGGTTACACCTAAAAGTATGCAAGCTTTTTTAGACTAAGCGGTAAAAATCGTGCTTTATTCCAAAAAGTATGCTACAATAATTCAGCAACTGTCGATTGTGGTGCACCAAATTAGGCACAATGCAATCAAATGCCTGCTATTAGGTCAAGAGTTGCCAAAAATCATTTTGAGGCGTATCTAAACGAATTGCTAATATGACACAAATGCCTGTGGTTATTCAATTTGCTGTGAATACAAATGCAAGCCGTGTTTCGGCAATGAGCTGAATGAAGAATAATTCTGAAAAATTAAGGTGGCCCCAAAAATTGCATATTCAAAAGCCACAAAATAGGCGCCTTATGCTTATATGTAGGCTAGAAACGCACCAATAAGCTGTGCTGCGCCTATAACTATGCTGTGAAATTTTCGTTCCAAAGTGCCACCAAAAACTCGCATTACTCACCGCGAATTCAATTGCATGGCAATCAATAACAAAAATGCCTGCCGCTGTCTGCGGCACAGCTGCAAATATGGCGCAATCGACGCCACATGCAAATTACAATTCACTGATACATACACTTATCTAATGCTTCACACCCACACACACACGCGCGCTGCAACTCACATTTCACATTATTATGCAAATTGCATTTTCAAGGGTTTGCCATAATTGAGCATTGAATTTGGCCTGCAAACCGACACACACACACACACTGATATGAAGTAAGCATGTGTGGGCGTGTTGCACCTGCCACAAATAGCGTTTTTACTGCCAAATGCCAAACAAAAATGCCTCAAATTTATGCAAATACGCACGTAGCGCCGCAATTCTGCCCGCCACTCGCCACTTGGCACTTTGGCGTGCCCACGGCGCCCACGTCGGCGGCTTTGCCTTTGGCTGCGGGCCTCGCCGCAAAATTGTTATGCTAAGCCTAAAATGCAACTTACGGCTTGCAATTTTCGCACAAATTCGTTCGGCGCCTACGCGCTCCGCTGCACGCACACATGCACATTGCAAATACATGCACACAAATGGTTTAAAAATTGGCACTTCTACTTTATCCGCGCATGCATGCAATCTCAGCCCTCGCTGCTAACAGAGCCGTTTCTATTTTGGAACGAAGATGGTGCGCGCCCATAAACTTAAATTAGGACCTGCAATTCTTTTGACATCTTCAACTATATCTGTAGAGCTTTCCATGCCATGATTCCGACAAGTCCCTTCAAGTGTATGAAGATTGTCGCGTAATCTTGCTACTAAAACACTTTACAATTCTGCTATGTAACTCACAACGCAATTAAAAGGCAACATATGTTAAATTCCTGCTAAAATTTATTGAAGTAGTTTAAATTATTGAATAGGTGAATAGGTGAATTTAATGTGCGCTTTCATAAGTTCGCGGCCTGCCTCCTTTGAGTGATTGATGTCGACTGTCCGTTTATAGTTCTTTTTTTGAATCGTCTGTGTGTCGCTTTTGTTTCGTCCAGTGCGTTCATCTGCTTCCATGGCTACCGTCAGGGTTGTACTGTTTGGTAATACCGTCCGCTTCAAGTCTTCCATCCGTCTGTCTCTGGGTTTGCCATTCACACATATCTTTTTCCATTTTCATAGAACTATGAAAAAAAATACTTATCGGAAGTAGCTCTTCCAAACGATACGTCACAAGATATATTATACAAATAGTTTTTGATTTGCACCAAGTGGGTTGTTAATGCTGTTATTGATGGTATTGATAAATAAAAAGAAGTTCTATAAATTTTGCATAACCCTTGACAATGAAATTTTTTTGACTCTCTAAAAAATAATCATGTCAAATTTCAGATTTATTCGTTGAATTTATAAATGTAAGTATACAACTACGGAATCAAAAGTAACATTAAATGGGTGCCGTTTTTTCCGTTTAGAGGTACCCTTAAAATGGCATCTGCACTTTTTGCTCAACAAAGTTTATATTTAAAAACTACTAGAAACGATGGAGTTTCAACATGTATTCCTGCAAGAATTACTGAGAAATGCTCCAAAATTATTTTGCGCCCCAAAATGCCAAGGCAACCAGAGAGGGCCCTGCTTTAAATGCGAGTGCTCGCCGTCGCGTCGCTGCGTTGCCTTCAATCATCAATCAATTTTTTCCGGCACATCAATGCGCTGCCCTCGCTGCACCCGCTCCCTCTGCCGGCGCCTGCTGTTCTTACCCCTTGTCTTTGCAAAGTGCAATTACGTTGGCGAGCGCCACTTTGGCGCTTTTTAAGGCAGCGGTTTGTTTGCTTAGCTTTTTTTTGCTTGCGGTGAGTGAAAAAAATTTGAAATTTGAAATGCTGTAAATTTGAGCAGTTTCCTTTGACTGTGCAAACACACAAGCACACACACACCTTCAAACATGCAGCTGCGGCCGTGTGATCCGCTCTTCTCACACACATTCACACCTGATTGCGTTCACATCTTTTGCTTTGGCTTTATTTCATTGAGTTGGCTGTATGTATGTGTGTGTGTACTTAGATCGGTGTGTTTGCTAAGTGTATGTGTGTGTGTCTGCGTTTGAATGTGTTTGTTAGCATGGCAGCGGCGGATTATGCTGTGTAACTGTGAGTTATGTGAAAATCACGTATATGCCAACAACTTGTGTACGCGCACAACAAGGCCAGCAACGACAACAACAGCAACAGCAGCAACAACAACAATTAAAACAACAACACTAGCCATACTACACGCCAGTCGTCCCCTACACTGCAGCACGTGATTTGTAGCCAACACATGATCACATTTGCTGCGCTGCAGGCGTGTACAGCATTTCCGCCAACCCCCCACCCTCACCCGCCGTTACCCGCCTACCTTACGTTTTTGCTGCAACGGTTGTGCCTTAGCTTTCGTGGCTGCAATTGCAATTGCTGCTCCTGTTCCTGCTCCTGCCAACATGTCAAGCGTACGCGCTTTGCCTTCTATTTTACGGCTGTGTCGTGCCTGTCACACTGACACAAACATGCGCGTGTGTGGGTGCAGGCAAGGAGAAATTGCTTGAACTTTCGTTGCTTAAAGCGATTGCCTTTTTTGATTTTCTCGAAAAATGTTTTTACAAAGAAATTGAAATTGTTCTCCCTTTTACTGTTCTCTCCTATTCCCACTACGCTACACTTTTTTCTGTGCCTCTTCCACTCCCACTGGACCACACTTAAATTAATCTTCAAACGAAGAAATTTTACTTACATTTGTTATGCATTCCAAAAGCTTTCTTTGGGCTCCAAAGAGAATCAAGCCTTGCAATATCTTCTGCCATACTCAGCGCTTTGGAGTTAGTTGGAAAAGGCGCTCATTTAAAGTGAAATTGGTGGATTTTAATCCATTTTCAGGTAATTTGGTAATTTATTTAAAAATGGTAGTAAATTAAAGTATTCAAATAATTTTTTCAGCGTCCGCTTCATAAGGCCTTCGGAGTAGGGTGAAATAAGTAGACAATTCTAATACTTCGTTTAGGTATATCTTTGCTCTCTTATAGGCAACCATTTTGTCTGCGCATATTTTATCATTTATATTTTTTTAAATTTATTGGCTGAAAAGCTTTTATAAAACCGACTCTTTTGAAACTTAAGATACGAAAATAGACAAGCAATAAGATATTTTCTCTTCATTTAACATTCATTATTTCATTCATTTAATTTCAATACTTATGTCTTCACATTTAGTGTTCTCTCTTAACTTTTCGAAAAACCGATTTTATTCGTCGGTTTTATTAACATTTTAAAATTATTTATTTTATTGAAAAATTATTTAACCCTTAAACTAAAAACAGTCTTAAGTTTAGGAGCGCCTGCCTTTTCAGGGCTCGAACAGATCTCGAAACTAGGTATCAAGCCTAAATTCTGATAGATGACTACTTTGAGCATTCTTAAGCGGAACTCCAACTGGCATCGCAACGGATCTATACGTGGGTCTATACGTGGCCTTATTAGGCGGCCCGCATAACCTAACCTAACCTAATCTCACAACAGTGTTAAAATAATGACTTTTGTTTTATATTATAAGCTTTATATAAGGTTCACATCCGGTATGTATGTCGTCAAATCTAGTAATCAATTTTTCACCCACTTCCCGACTACTTAGAGATCTGAAACTTTGCATACATGCCTAATCTAGAGCCCAATACATGAATCAATAAATTTTATGGGCGTAGGATAAGGGGCGTGGCACTTTTTTATAAACTCCAGATTTGTGTATAACTTTAGAACTACACATCACACATCAATGAAACTAGGTAGGAACTTACTACATATCCCTATCCTTCTACTGAGAAAATAAGGGGAGCACTGGATAAGGGGGCGTGGCACCCCCCATACAAACAAAATTTTTGATCTCGATTAGCTTTGGAACTAAATGTCGTGCAGCATTGAAATTTCGTATGCAGTCGCCTCTTGGATGTGTTGTCCCACTGGTAAAATTTTATGGGCGTAGGATGAGGGGGCGTGGCACCCCCCATACAAACAAAATTTTTGATCTCGATTAGCTTTGGAACTAAAGGTCGTGCAGCATTGAAATTTCGTATGCAGTCGCCTCTTGGATGTGTTGTCCCACTGGTAAAATTTTATGGGCGTAGGATAAGGGGCGTGGCACTTTTTATCAACTCCAGATTTGTGTATAACTTTAGAACTAAAAATCACACATCAATGAAACTCGGTAGGAACTTACTACATATCCATATCCTTCTACTGAGAAAATAAGGGGGACTGGATAAGGGGGCGTGGCACCCCCCATACAAACAAAATTTTTGATCTCGATTAGCTTTGGAACTAAAGGTCGTGCAGTATTGAAATTTCGTATGCAGTCGCCTCTTGGATGTGTTGTCCCACTGGTAAAATTTTATGGGCGTAGGATAAGGGGCGTGGCACTTTTTATCAACTCCAGATTTGTGTATAACTTTAGAACTAAAAATCACACATCAATGAAACTCGGTAGGAACTTACTACATATCCATATCCTTCTACTGAGAAAATAAGGGGGACTGGATAAGGGGGCGTGGCACCCCCCATACAAACAAAATTTTTGATCTCGATTAGCTTTGGAACTAAAGGTCGTGCAGTATTGAAATTTCGTATGCAGTCGCCTCTTGGATGTGTTGTCCCACTGGTAAAATTTTATGGGCGTAGGATAAGGGGGCGTGGCACCCCCATACAAACAAAATTTTTGATCTCGATTAGCTTTGGAACTAAAGGTCATGCAGCATTGAAATTTCGTATGCAGTCGCCTCTTGGATGTGTCGTCCCACTGGTAAAATTTTATGGGCGTAGGATAAGGGGCGTGTGTATAACTTTAGAACTACAAATCACACATCAATGAAACTCGGTAGGAACTTACTACATATCCCTATCCTTCTACTGAGAAAATAAGGGGAGCACTGGATAAGGGGGCGTGGCACCCCCCATACAAACACAATTTTTGATCTCGATTAGCTTTGGAACTAAAGGTCGTGCAGCATTGAAATTTCGTATGCAGTCGCCTCTTGGATGTGTCGTTCCACTGGAAAAATTTATGGGCGTAGGACAAGGGGCGTGGCACTTTTCAAGCAACTACACACTTGGGCTTCAGTTTATAATTATAGGTACACCACACATCAATGAAAAACGATAGGAACTTACTTGCCGCGCCCTGCTGGCAAAATAGCAACAACTCACCGCGTCACAAATATGCCACGAATATTAGGGTCGATCACAGCCGTATTATTTGTTAAATTGAGGATATGACGATAGGAGACACTGTGAATACCCTAAATATTGTGTACTGTGTAATGGGTTTTTTGTCTTGAGTGTATACATATGAATGTATGGATATATGGGTGTGTAGGTGTTGTTACACACATTTACAAGGATTTCAATGCAGATGGATTGCACCTTTCTATACACACGCTGGGCAAGAATAGCCGGGTAGGGACCCATTAATACGGCTAGCAATACGGCCTGTGGGGAGGTTCGTGGCTACCTTACTCGCAGCTGACACTACATAATTTTATATAGAGTCCCTAGATTCTAAGAATATTAATATGGACCGGTAAACTACTCTAAAACAGAAAACAAAGTATCAGTCAGTAAAACATTTAAAGAAAGGTATCGCGCAAGGTGTTAATTGCGACACGTCTTTACCCGCCCATCCATGACCTTTAATCTGGTAAAAGGTCCCTCAAACACATTCACTTCATCCCTCTTAACCTCGTAGGAATCAAACTAACATTATTCACTCAAATTCATATTTTAATTCACAATAATAGATTTAAGTTAACTACTACATATTGTAAACGCATTGTCAAATAAGGATAATGACTTGTGATAGACAAGGCATAGGGTTACTTATAGTAAAAATTAATACTCGGCAAATTAAATCCTTATTTATATTCCTATTATATTAAGGAACATCTATTTAGACGAATTAAACTTCATGTTTTCTTCTTTATTAATTCTAAAATTTAATTTATAAACATGAGCTAATCTATTTTCAAAGATTCCCAAACTTTTACTTTTATCAATATTAATTAAAGAAATTTCGTGCTTTTAATTAATATGGCATCTCAATAAATTCTTAACTACTGTCAAAATTTACTGGGCGGAGAGCAATCAAACAGCCGTCGTGAGAGAATACATGTAAATGCAATAATGCACATACACAACGATATTTGACCACTCTCTGTCCAGAAAGAACAAACAAAAGAAATTAACAAAGAGAGAAATAACTTACATGGCAGCAGCTCGAAGAAAGGCCTTTCGTTGAGTGATGCGATGATGTGATGTGTAGATTAATTTATCTCATGCGATATCTTCGTATGTGATAGAAATGTATATCTCGGCAGCTAAAACTTAATTATTAGGTTTGGGGCACTGAGATTAGAGATTTAACATATTGATTACTCTTATTACACTACTTTCATCTAAGCAAATTAGCAATTAAATTTTTAATTACGGGTGTATCTGCAAGTAACACTATTCTGCTGTCACTGTCATTCTCTCATGCTCTCTTTTTTTTTGCAATATGAGAATTACGTGTACGACAATTAATGCATGATTACATAACCAAATTAAACTTAATTAAGAAAATTTGGAACTTTTACTTATTACATAAACGAATATCTATCTGATCGCAAATGATGATTTAGAAGTAATTTAACATTTTACACTTTTTCTCTTTTACCCACACATTGTAGATCGAAATGCTATCAATGGGGTTTTCGCACAGGTGGTTTTTCTTAATTTTTCTTTTTAAGTTTTTAACCAATTATAACCACTTAAGCCCTTTTACGTCATTTTTAATGGTTTTTTATACACTTTTTATCTCCCTGGGCAGCTATATCCGATTTTTCCCGTGCTTCGGCGATAAGCCAATTTGCGCGCGGTAACTTGCTCGACTTCGAATTGCATGTGCAGAGCGCAGACTGCAAGTGAGCTGTCACTGCAGATCTGCAGGAACGTAATTGGCTGTACTCCCTCAGAGTTGCCGTTTAGAATTATGCTGAGTTCCTATCAATTGCATTTTTTTAGAATTATAATTTTTAAATAAATTCATTGTTTGTTCGTCCGGAAAGAAAATTTACCTTTGAATCCAATACAGTTTGTATAATAAAATTTCGCCCCAGGCAGGAATTCCTAGAGGCAATTTAGCCTGAACTGAAGTTCGTTCTACAAGAAGGAATTTGCTATATGGCTTGCCGGCAATATTAATTGGGCTAAAAATCGACTTACCAATTGAAATATTCAATAAATTATATAATTTATTGACAGAATAAAGTTTTTCACTATTAACACCAAGTTTTCTTTTCTGTTTTTTCGACAAAACGTTTTTGCTATTGCGTCTGTGGTATATGCAACCAAGTACGTCTTACTGCTTCGGTGGCTAACAGGAAAAGGAAGATCTTTCACGTGCGTAAGAAACTTTGCCATGGGTTGACATTTTATCAACTTGGTAAATGTAATAGTTTTTCATGTGTGGCCTAGTGTATTTTATCGAAAATTTATCGATAGCAATTTAAGTCGAGTCTATTACAATAAAGTTTGAATTTTTGAATTTATTTTTGGGACAAGAAATTTTGAATACTAAAGCAAGAAAAAAAATTTACGAAAACGAAAAATTGATTTTGTCATGCCACCCCCTGGCGTTCATTACACACCGGATAAGATTGATATCCTTGATGGAAAATCTTAGCAGGAATTGCTTTTGTTATTGTCGAATGTCTTTGGCGCTAAAAGTTCCTATTAACCGTCCTTGTAAATCTTCTAGAACATAATAACTTGCTCCAAGCTTTTCTCTCACTCTAGCTTTTAAAAATGTTGGACTTAGCTTCGAGTTAAAATTTTTCTGAAAATTACTTTGTGCAAAATTTCGTCTATAAACTTCCTGACCAACTTTAAAAGAAATGGGTTTCGACCGTAAATTATATTGTTCTTTGTTACGTTCATGAGCATCATGAATATTGCTTCTTATATGCTTGCGTATTAAAGCCAACTCATCTTCTCTTTTCAATTCGAAATTCGGTTCATCTAATAAATTAAGAGATTTCAGTAATGCATAGCTTGATCCATGCGTGAGCATATTAAACCCAAAGAGCGCAAAGTACGGTGAGCACTTTGTTGCCTGATGTACTGAATTTCTTAATGCACAAGAGATGTGTGTGAGATTTTCATCCCATTCTCTATGGTCGGTGTTAATGTATGCGCGAATTGCAGCAAGCAGTGAACGATTCACTCGTTCTGACGCATTTGATTGCGGTGAATACAATGCCGTTAAATTATGTTTTATTCCTAACTTGGTCAAAAACGCTTTAAATTCATTTGATTTGAATTGAACACCATTATCCGATACTATCGACTCGGGCACTCCGTATGTATGAAAGATTTCTTTGCAAAGGTATTGCTGAATGTTTTTGCTGGTAAATTTACGCAGTGGACATAGCCAGTGGAATTTAGAAAAATGATCTAGCACAATAAGTAAACCGATATGACCCTTGCGACTGCGTGGATATGGTCCTAAAAGGTCAATGTATAAACGCTGAAATGGTCTAATCGATGGCACGTAGTTAGCCATAGGTGCTCGCAAAATCGTGTTTGGGCTTTTTGTGCTTTTACACACCTCGCAATCCTGAATATAGTTTCGGATATCTTTAACCATACCTGGCCAAAAGAAATTTCTTCGCAACAAGTCGAGAGTTTTACCTACACCTCCATGTGCGGCGATTCTACTATCGTGAGCACGTGAAATGACGTCATGACGCAACTTTTCCGGAACCCAAAGTTTCCATGAATTTTCTTCTTGCATTTCGTCACCTGTCGCGTGTTCTTTTCGAATATACACGAATTTATCTACAACTTTAAGATCAGGGAGTTTCTCTTGTTCGTGTTTAATTTTCTCCTTCAATTTTGTATACTCTTCATCGTCAAAGTGCGGTGAAAGCAAGTCAATTTCTGGTTCGGGAAGTTCTAATGAAGAAATTTCTTCAATGTGAAGCCTAGATAAAGCGTCAGGGACTACGTTGTCTTTTCCCTTGCGATGACTTATTTCAAAATTGTAACCTTGTAGTTTTAGCGCCCAACGAGCCAGTCTTCCACTGAGCTTCGGTTGGCGCATCAACCATAGCAAGCTAGAATGGTCGGTGATAACCTCGAACTCTTGCAGTTCAACATAACAACGAAATTTTTCAATTGCCTCTAGAGCAGCTAAGCACTCGCGTTCTGTTACGCTATAATTTCTTTGCGCGGAATTTAATTTTCGCGACATGAATGCAATTGGTCGTTCTTCGTCATTGTCAAATTTTTGTACTAAAACAGCACCTATGCCTACATCACTAGCGTCACAATGAATATAAAATTTCCTATCAAAATCTGGATTGGCAAGAACCGGAGTTGTAGTTAACTTTTCCTTTACTTTTTTGAACGCTTCATTGGCTGATTCCGTCCACGTGAATTTCTTTTTCGTCGACAATGTCTCAGTAATTGGAAAAGTGAGTTCTGAAAAATTATGAATGAATCGACGGTACCATCCTGCAAGTCCCATGAAACCTCGTACTTGTTTTATCGATTTAGGAGCAGGCCATGAAATTATCGAATCAATTTTGTCTGGATCTGTCGATATCCCTCCGTTACCTATTATATATCCTAAATACTTAGTTTCAGTTACGCAGAAACTGCTTTTCTTGATATTCAATGTCAAATTTGCTTCTCTGAATCGGTTTGCGATTTTTACTAACGCTGCTAAATGACTTGGAAAATCGTCAGAGACTATACAAATGTCGTCTAGGTATCCAAAAGTGCAGTGACATAAGTCAGGAGGTATCAATTGATCCATCAAACGACACATGGTAGAAGGCGCATTGCAAAGACCGAAAGGCATAACTTTAAATTGGTACAGCGGCCGACCTGGGATCGTGAACGCTGTCAACGCCTTGGCTTTGTCTGACAAAGGAATTTGCCAATATGCATCTTTCAAATCAAGCTTTGAGATGATGTTTGCTTTTGGTAAGCGAGAAAAAATTCGTTCTATACTTTGTATTGGATAAGCATCTGTTTTGGTTGCATCGTTTAACTTTCGTGCATCGAGACACAAGCGAACTTTGTTAGGTTTTAACACCAACCGCATTGGTGAACTCCAACCGGAAGAAGATTCTTCTATCACGCCTAAATCTAACATACGTTCGACTTCGTCATACATTAATTTTTCAACAGCCGGTGAGACTTGATAACTCCGTTGCTTAATCGGTTTCACAGTACCCACATCGATGTCATGTTCGATAAATGTGGTTCGACCTAATCCTTCCTTTTCAAAGTCAGGAAACAATGTTTTCACTATTTCTAGCTGATGTTTTTCTACTGGTGATAAAGGATATTCCTTTTCGTTGTTAACATTTTCTGAGGAATTTTGCACCGAGAGAGAACTAATAATGCCTGGCGCAAGATTAAACATTTTCCAAAAATTTACACCTAATATAAGATTTTGAGCAATAGATGGAATAATGTAAAAACGGAGCTTATGCGTTTGATTTTTATACTCAATGTCTGTGTCAATAAATCCTATTACTTTATGATTTTTAGCGTCTGCAGTTTTGACTTTAGAACTAATGGCTTTGTAATTTGAAAATTTTGTGAAATCTTCGGTAGCAAAACTAGAGCCTATGCAACTGATATTGGCACCGGTATCTAGCAAACCAAGTTCTTGTTTGTTAAGCAGTTTAACTTTAGCGTAGAACCTGTTGTCTTCTGCATTAAGAATTGATGAAATTAAAAGTTTTTTAGTGGCACGTATTGATCTGTAAAAATTACGTATACGCAAAGTTGACCTTTTCGGCGATGACTTTGTGGGAATAAAATCTTGAAAAATTCTTTTCCGTACTTTTAAATAATTTTGTAAACGTTCATGATATGGACGTTTGGGAAAGTTAATTTTGTTTATCATCTCTACATCGTTACTATTGTCTGTATCTTTTTGGTGTATTTTTATTTTATTATTTGAAATTTCGGACTGAGCTTCTGAGCTAGCCGGTAAATCTGATTCGATTGCGTGTTGAGAGTTGCCTACTTCGGAGATACTCTGGCATTTTTGGGCATCCCCCTTTTGGAGTTTTCCGATTTTTTTGCGGAACAAATTATACACTGAGGCTTATAAACTTCGGGCAATCCGCAGCCGTAGCAGAAAACTTTTCGCTCCTTCAAACAGTCTTCCCAGTAATGGCCTAATTCTTTGCAATTCCAACAATTGATTTCTAAAAGTTTTTGGGCATTTTTATGCAATGCATCTACACTTCCTTCAAATTCACTATCAGAAGGTTGATCTGAGTATACATTTTCTTCAATTGCAGAAATATTCTTGCGGTATTGTGGATTGGTTGGGTTATAAGTTCTGTTTGGAAATCTACGATAAGAATCTTCAGATAGAAAATTTTCTCTTTTTTCTACTAACTTACGCAAATGACCGATGGTCTGTATATTCACGTACAAAAGCTCATGACGGATGTCCGGCTTTAAATTTCGAATAACTATTTCTATTAATTCCTGTTCGGATATCGGTTCTGTCAACCGATCAACTATTGTAGAAATAGAATCGTAAAAATCTTCAAAAGTCTCATTTGGCTTTTGTTTTCGATTGCGTAATTGTTCACGAATATCGTAGTTAGATTTACACTCTTGATATTCGTATTTTAATGCTGCGCAAAAGTCTTGCCATTGAATAGAATCCACTCTTTTGTGATAACGCCAAAACCACTCGCGGGCCTTGCCAGTTAATACGACATGGAGATTTTTGCATAGAGAGCTAAAATTGTGGTTTAGACTTTCGGCAGTCAAAACTCGAATTCGGTATAAGAATTCGTCAACAGTTAGACCGTTAGACGATCCATCAAATTTGACATTCCAATTTTGAATTATATTGGTAATTTTGTCGGATGTCAAAGCAAAGGAATGTGCATTTGTATTATGCGAAATATTCGGTAACGTAGAAATATTTCTGCGACTTCGTTGTGCATTGTAATGATCATTAGCGACATTCTGTGTATTTCTCTGAGGTTGCGTTGATCCAAGACGCAATGATAGCAATCTTTGAATGCTTTGTTCTACAATTTGGCTAATTTGTTCGTAGTCCACTGTAGACTGAACATTTCGTGTGTTGTTAGGCGTATGAGCGATATTAGGAATTAATTGTTCAACAACGAAACTAGCCGTTGGTTCTACAGAATTGTCAATATTTAGCAAAGGCAATGAATAATTGGGAGATGGATTTTCTCGTGCTTGATTGGAGACATTTAAATTCTCTGCTAAATTTTCATGACTATTGCCATTGCGGTAGCTTCTAGTCATGTATCTTTTCGGAGTGGCACCACGTTTTTGGTGTCCTCGTAAAACATTTGAATGGTTATGTTTTTTCTTTTTGGTTGTTTTAAGGTCCTTCAGGTGTAGCAATTTTCTGCACTGTGGACATTCAGGATTATCTTTTAACCAAATTTCAATACAATGTTTGTGAAAAAAGTGGTTGCATGGAGTAACTATACCGTCCTGTTGTTCGGAAATATCTTGTAAACAAATAGTACAATGAGATTCCATATTTGTATCCAAAAAACTAGATACGTTTTCGTTACTATGTCTCACGCTCATTAAAAGTTCAAAAAAAATTTTTTGATTTCCTACTTTGAGGAAAAGGGATGAATGAATGAAATATGTTTGTGTTTTACTGAAAGATAAGGAATACTAAATTTTTTTTTGTCTATGGATTAATTTACTTTCTTGATACCTTGTAACAACTGAATTAGGGTTTCTTTAAATCCTTGATGCTAGGACAAAATATGCTATAGTAACAACATTTTGTAATTCACTAGAAAAATTTGACTTTAAAAGAAAATTCCAAACTAACAATGGGTTGTTAGAACGTATTCAAATCAAGAGAAAAAGCTTCATACCAGTGGAATGTTATACAACTAAATTCTAATCGGTCGCAAATTTGGTCTATAAATCCGCCAAATTTTACGCAATTCCAGAAAAGTTTTACAGTGTATTCCAACTTAAGTAGTCGTTAGCTAATTTGTATTGAAGAATTTTAGTTTAAATAGAAATTTGGATGTAGAAAAACATTATCTATGAACAAAGATAACAATTTCTACGATTCGGACTAGACAAATAAAATTAAATTTCACATGCCTAGCCCCACGTTGGGCGCCATTTTATGTAATGGGTTTTTTGTCTTGAGTGTATACATATGAATGTATGGATATATGGGTGTGTAGGTGTTGTTACACACATTTACAAGGATTTCAATGCAGATGGATTGCACCTTTCTATACACACGCTGGGCAAGAATAGCCGGGTAGGGACCCATTAATACGGCTAGCAATACGGCCTGTGGGGAGGTTCGTGGCTACCTTACTCGCAGCTGACACTACATAATTTTATATAGAGTCCCTAGATTCTAAGAATATTAATATGGACCGGTAAACTACTCTAAAACAGAAAACAAAGTATCAGTCAGTAAAACATTTAAAGAAAGGTATCGCGCAAGGTGTTAATTGCGACACGTCTTTACCCGCCCATCCATGACCTTTAATCTGGTAAAAGGTCCCTCAAACACATTCACTTCATCCCTCTTAACCTCGTAGGAATCAAACTAACATTATTCACTCAAATTCATATTTTAATTCACAATAATAGATTTAAGTTAACTACTACATATTGTAAACGCATTGTCAAATAAGGATAATGACTTGTGATAGACAAGGCATAGTGTTACTTATAGTAAAAATTAATACTCGGCAAATTAAATCCTTATTTATATTCCTATTATATTAAGGAACATCTATTTAGACGAATTAAACTTCATGTTTTCTTCTTTATTAATTCTAAAATTTAATTTATAAACATGAGCTAATCTATTTTCAAAGATTCCCAAACTTTTACTTTTATCAATATTAATTAAAGAAATTTCGTGCTTTTAATTAATATGGCATCTCAATAAATTCTTAACTACTGTCAAAATTTACTGGGCGGAGAGCAATCAAACAGCCGTCGTGAGAGAATACATGTAAATGCAATAATGCACATACACAACGATATTTGACCACTCTCTGTCCAGAAAGAACAAACAAAAGAAATTAACAAAGAGAGAAATAACTTACATGGCAGCAGCTCGAAGAAAGGCCTTTCGTTGAGTGATGCGATGATGTGATGTGTAGATTAATTTATCTCATGCGATATCTTCGTATGTGATAGAAATGTATATCTCGGCAGCTAAAACTTAATTATTAGGTTTGGGGCACTGAGATTAGAGATTTAACATATTGATTACTCTTATTACACTACTTTCATCTAAGCAAATTAGCAATTAAATTTTTAATTACGGGTGTATCTGCAAGTAACACTATTCTGCTGTCACTGTCATTCTCTCATGCTCTCTTTTTTTTTGCAATATGAGAATCACGTGTACGACAATTAATGCATGATTACATAACCAAATTAAACTTAATTAAGAAAATTTGGAACTTTTACTTATTACATAAACGAATATCTATCTGATCGCAAATGATGATTTAGAAGTAATTTAACATTTTACACTTTTTCTCTTTTACCCACACATTGTAGATCGAAATGCTATCAATGGGGTTTTCGCACAGGTGGTTTTTCTTAATTTTTCTTTTTAAGTTTTTAACCAATTATAACCACTTAAGCCCTTTTACGTCATTTTTAATGGTTTTTTATACACTTTTTATCTCCCTGGGCAGCTATATCCGATTTTTCCCGTGCTTCGGCGATAAGCCAATTTGCGCGCGGTAACTTGCTCGACTTCGAATTGCATGTGCAGAGCGCAGACTGCAAGTGAGCTGTCACTGCAGATCTGCAGGAACGTAATTGGCTGTACTCCCTCAGAGTTGCCGTTTAGAATTATGCTGAGTTCCTATCAATTGCATTTTTTTAGAATTATAATTTTTAAATAAATTCATTGTTTGTTCGTCCGGAAAGAAAATTTACCTTTGAATCCAATACAGTTTGTATAATAAAATTTCGCCCCAGGCAGGAATTCCTAGAGGCAATTTAGCCTGAACTGAAGTTCGTTCTACAAGAAGGAATTTGCTATATGGCTTGCCGGCAATATTAATTGGGCTAAAAATCGACTTACCAATTGAAATATTCAATAAATTATATAATTTATTGACAGAATAAAGTTTTTCACTATTAACACCAAGTTTTCTTTTCTGTTTTTTCGACAAAACGTTTTTGCTATTGCGTCTGTGGTATATGCAACCAAGTACGTCTTACTGCTTCGGTGGCTAACAGGAAAAGGAAGATCTTTCACGTGCGTAAGAAACTTTGCCATGGGTTGACATTTTATCAACTTGGTAAATGTAATAGTTTTTCATGTGTGGCCTAGTGTATTTTATCGAAAATTTATCGATAGCAATTTAAGTCGAGTCTATTACAATAAAGTTTGAATTTTTGAATTTATTTTTGGGACAAGAAATTTTGAATACTAAAGCAAGAAAAAAAATTTACGAAAACGAAAAATTGATTTTGTCATGCCACCCCCTGGCGTTCATTACAACTGCTCTGCAAGTTTTAAATTCTTTTTGTGAAAAATTTCAGAGCTCTAAAATTGAATTTATGGAAGACTAAAAAGTAGAAAATAAAATTATATAAAAAAAAACTTTTTAAAAATAAGCTTTAATTTATTTAATGTACTAAAAAGTAGAAAATAAATGGTTTTTAAGTCACCTGTATCTTACTATCAATAAAAGCTTGTGCGCTCAATATCCATATTCAAAATATCTTTCATTACTAGAATCTATTTGCAAAAAATTATTTAAATAAAATATTGTGGTAACTGTTTGACAAATATTGAACACATGAGCGCCCCAAGCTTTTATGGATAGTAAGATACAGGTGACTTAAAAACCATTTATTTTCTACTTTTTAGTACATTAAATAAATTAAAGCTTATTTTTAAAAAGTTTTTTTTTATATAATTTTATTTTTCTTAGCACAATCGTTAAAAAAAATATTTTTTCCATTTCTAAAAAAAAGTATTTCTTTCGTGTTTTCGCATTACCGCTGAAAAAGCTAAACCAAAACTTTGTTCTATATATGATTTTTCTTTTGGAAATATTTTTTTTTTTTTTAAATGAAACCAACGGTCAGGGGATATCCCTTTACGTGCAAAGCACTTATTGGTTTGAAAAGGAGAATCGATTCATTCGATTTTCGGTAATTTTTACAATCGCATTTTTCAAATCAGTTTTCGAGTGTTCTTGGAGAAATCGAGATTTTTCTGCATGCAATTTTAAATAAATTTTTCAAAGTATTTGCAGAAATGAGCTTTCTTGAGATTCTCGGTTTTTCGATTTCCTGCTTATTAATTAATTTTTTTGGTAACAAAGTTACTACTCTCATAGCAATATATAAAAATAATGGCGCGTGTTTGAGTGGGTTCGGTAGTAGCAGAGAAGGCACAGCACTGATGGGAGTGTGTTGGCAACAGAAAGAGCAGATTATTTCTTATTGCGGCTGCTGATCACGTCGTAACATGCGCACGTGTGCTTCGCTGAGTAATGTCCTTGCCGTTTGTATTAACTTTTAATTGCGACAGTCACACAAACACGAACGTGTAACTGCTGAGTTATATGCCCACACGCTCACAAAAAGTGTAACCAAAAAATGCGGAATAGCACGCACGTAGTGACCGACACAGGTTGCCATTATCTAGCTACCTCCTCTGACCTGCTGTAGGGACCGCACAAATGCCTGGCGGTAGCGAGCAAGCAGCGCCGGACGACGGCAAGGCAAAGCAACGATAATTATGCTTGAGCAAAGGTGTTGACTCGAAATTAAAATTAATTGAGAATTCCAAGCGCGTTTCGCAATTTTTAGCCACTGCGACTGCACTCGCGCTGCACTCGGCATGCCACAGTGGCACAGTCATTAAAAGCAGGGGCAGTGGGATTCTCAGCGGGCAGGAGCCGAGCGGGCAGACAGCAAGAAAGTTCTGTGCTTGATTTCAGCGGCGAGTGCATAAAAAGTTTAGACAGCAACTTTGCGCTTAAATTACCCGAAAGAGCGAGCAGGACCGAGGACTAAAAATCGGGACGCAGTCCCGCAGGGGCTGAGAGCAGTGGCAGTGGGAATGCAACTTAAAAGCTTGATAATGAGCTTAATTACCCCTAAATAGGTTTACGTGCGCGCCGCAGTCACGTGTGCTTGCTTCGCGCGTCCGCTTGACTGACTGCTGCGGCGCACAACCCCAAAAATGTTGACTCCTGCTGCCAGCAGAGGGAACGAATAAAAATCCCGACAGAGAAAAACTTTGATGTCAGCTAATTTCAAGCCAGTTTGGATGGTTGCAATAAATGAAGTTGCAAGTGCAAAGCGCAGCGAAGGCAATTGTAAAAAAAAGGTGGCGCGAAGATAAGTTAGGTTAATGAGAAAAAGAAGCGAGCGATAGGTTAAGGAGTAAATGGGGAGGGTAAGGGTAACACTGAGAGATGAGATGGTGGAGAGAAATATGAATATTAGTTCGATGAAATGGGGTGAGTTGGTAAGATGATGTTGAAGTGATGAGTGGCTGCCATGAGAAACGGGCTGAGAAGTTGAAGCATGGTAGATGGATGAAGAGGTCAGCCTAGATGCAAGCGCTTCGAAGGAATAAGCTGACGGTTTGTGGGTGGGTGGGAGTATTTTGAAGATGTAGTAAACATTTTTTTCTTCAAGGCTTTAATGTGTAAAATTCGAATGCGACTGAAAATTTCGCTATTTTAAAACCGGGCTATTCGAATCATGATATTCCAGTATAATCGATCTCTGCCAGATCCAAAAACATACTGTCATTAATTTAAAGAAAACTCCATATTTTGATTGCAATTTTTTAAATTGAATAGTTTTTTATTCGGACTGACTTGCCAAAGAGAAATGACAATACTTAGTTGTCTATTTTTGTTCTGAAACAAAGCAATTTTAAGTGTACAACAACAAAGAATTAGAATTATTGCTCACATGGGCAGGTCATATAGCTATTTCGGTTTTTGCCAGAAAACCTCATCAGTGACTTTTAATGTGAATTCTAATAATTTCTAAACGACTAATTACTCGAAATAGAAGCATTAATGGTAAAGTCTGTGATTTTTTAAATTTTCAAATTGTATAAATTGAATAAATGCATTTCTGCCTTTTCACCTAAAAAAAGAACACCCACCAACGAAATCGAAAAGTTTTGATGTAACAGAGCAGCGGTTCTTTTGTTACATAAATTCTTTGATGGTTTCTTAATTACATTCTATGATAATAATTAGTATTTAAAATTTTGATAAAAATTCAGTTTAATAGTTTAATCCTTTAGCAAGTACATGCTTTGCTCGGACTCCAGAAAACAGAACTTTAATATTGATTGTAATAATTTTTCTATTTATTTTGTATTCATGAACCTTATGCTTTAAAACATCCTTAAGAGGCTCCAACAATTTTTCACAAGTTCTCGAATATAATTTAATATTAATTCAATTCTGTTTCGTTTCAAGGGCATGAAAAATCCTTTTGCCAAAATTTCTGAGGTTAAAATTCCTTCCGGTATTACCATATCCTTTCGAAATTGATAACCCTATGTTTCATAAATTATGCATATCGAGTTTTATGTGCATATTGTGCGTGTGTGTGTGCATGCATACATGTTAGTGTAGGTGTGTTTGTAGGTTTGCATATGACGCACTATAATTATGGCTCGACTTAATGTGCATTTTTGTGGTTTGTTGCATATCAAGCTCGTTAATTGATAATTATGCATTTTTACCATCAAGTTATTTTAATTATTTAACCGCCGGCTTTCCCTCGATCGAAAACAATAAAATATTGCTCTTGGTTGACTCCCACTATTTGATTGCTGCTTTGCTTGTTCAATGCTGCAGCTCAAGTTATAAATGTTAATTCCCATCATAAATGTCAATTAATATTGCCGATATATGCACATGTATGCATTTGTATGTGTTGAAAGAGCAAAAACTTTTGTTTATGTGACTTGCAATAATTTTTTTCGCTGCTGCTCAACGCTTATTAATGCCATAAATTGCAATTGTCGCGCAATCTGTTGTTAATATAATAAAATTTTAATGTGACTCACTCGCGGATTTCCTGCCACTTTTTTCCATCATCCCCTTGTTGCCGCTTTGATCAATAAAGTATTGGGGCAATCATAATTGCAAAGTATGTGTAAATATGTGCACAGTTATAAAAACAATATGTGTAATTTCAACGATATGCACTTAAATTTTTTTAAATGTAATTTTTGATTATTGGAAAGGTAATTTGAAACTTTAATGGCATTGTTAAAGATGGCCTATGACTATCGAAGGCACTAAATTGGCCAGAAATATTAATGCCAATTGTACAACTGAATCGAAAAATCAGTCAGGAATCAGTTTTAAAAATAGGAAAGCAAAAAATTTAAAATTGGAAAAAACGGGGGCTTATAATTTGAAACAATATATTAGATTCTTTTTCGAACAGTCTGTCTAATCTCCTACACATCGCGGCCTGAGTGGCCTATTGTAGCAGTTCTCCATGAATTTACAGGTCCTCATAGTACATAGCTTCAAATGTGTGAAGCTATATTCTGTAGGAATCTGTTCTCAATATCCTGCGGTTTCAGATAAGAATTACTTAGGTAAAAAAGTTGACTCCTTATCTGTCCATCTCAGTGAAATGTGGTCTGCTGTTCTTCATATTCGTTAAAAATTTAACACATGCTCTCTTGTACTATTCATGATAGCCATATGTTTCATTATCGTACAATGTCCGGTGAAGAAACTAGTGACTGTTCAGATTGGTTTACTAGCTCATTTGTTCTCTTTTCAGAAACTTCTAGCATAAATATTTGAGCCTATCCTTAGCTTCCATTTCCTTCTAGTAATATGTAGCTTCCTATTTAAGGAACAAGTTGTAGGTTCTGCCTAATGGAACTTTATGTCGGTCATCCAAAGTGATTTTGAACATATCATATTGACATATGCACAGTTTGAAGAAATATGCAAAAAAACAAGATAGTCTATACAAAAATTCGCTGTCTCGCTGAACCATAGAATCACCTTTTTCTATCAAACTTAGCCCTAGAAGGGGTTCATATCTTAAGCTGTCTTCCATGTTAGGTGGTATATATTTACATATCAATTACCCATCGGATTTTAATGAAATATTTGAGCTCAAAATATATGCACAATTTTGAAGCTATAATTTTATTGTGGATCCATTCTATAACAATTGTGGGCCTTTTAATTAAATTCTATAAAATTTGTTGGAAATAATTTTAAAAGTTCCGAATTTTAATCTCAACTGTCGGAAGCAGCTCCCAGATACTCGTAATGCAGCACACGTGCCACACACATACATTTGCAAGTAGCTTGACATGTGCGCTACAATGCTGCTGGTTTTTTAATGTCTACAACTACAATTTTTGTTGTTGTTGTATAGGACTTATTCTTATTTCGTGTGTGTTGCACGCGTATTTTGCATTTTCTACTCAAAATGTGGGAAATGTCGCTTTTTTTGGGGACGGTCGCTGCTGCAGCGCTTATTTCTTAGTCTTGTTGTTACTGTTGTTGCTGTTGTTGTTGCTGCGGGGGAGATTATTACGTATGCAGCATGCAACAAACAGTGTTGCATGTGGGGGTAATTTTTTTCCGCCATGCCGTTTTCTACGTTGTTTGAGCTTGTCTGTTATCAAGAATGTTAAACAAGTCGAGCAGCTGTCAGAAGTTGCTTAACATTTTGCCACAGCAACAACAACAACAAAAACAACAACAACAAAATGCAGTGTGGGCAAAAAATGCAAGTAGCAGGAAATGTGCGCAAAAAGTAGCATTTGAATTTTGATAAGTTGGCGCAGCAGTCACAGAAGAAGGCGCTGTAGGGAGGGGGGTAGGGATGGGAGGAAGGAAACTAACTGTTTGGTATGCGTTTTGCATGGTTTGAGAGCAGTTTGCTTTTTGCTTAAAATTTTCAATTGGCTGTATGTGCTATTTTTGCATGCAGTTGCCAGAGAGGGTTAAATGAAAGTTTACAATACTGACAAAAATTTAAATATTTTTACAAAATCAAAAATATTTGCTTTAATCGCAAAATTAAGCGCTCATAATTTAGTTAGCAGGCCCGCCACTATAATATCGGAAGTGAAACCTTGTTTTGGGTACCACACCCCATTCGAAATATATTCTGCTTACATTGTTGCAAGAAAAATTGAAAATTTGCACAATAGCGCCAATCAGTGAATAGAATTTGCTACTTTCTTAAAACTAGTTCTACTACTTTTAGTGATTTAAGTATAAGTAATGTAAGCTTTTGGTTTATGCAGAAGTTTAGCTTAAACGCCTGGACAATCTTCTAATGGCAGCTCCTGGCCACGGGCCCCATTTATTTGGCACTTACTAAAGTGCAGTGTTGCATTTGGGTGCTCCGATGTGCACGTTTCAAATTAATTCCGCGTACATAAGTAATGCCCGTTTTGGACACGACTGCCTTCTTAGCTATTAATGCTTGTAATCAAGGAAACAGTGGCGTTTTTCACATGACACATTCGCAATATTGAACTCGAAAAGACTAAATCAAAAAACTTGCTTCCTTTCCAATAAAATTTTTTTATTAATCCGAATAAAGGAATTTCTTAATAATGAACGAAACCTTATATGCATTTTGAAAAATCTGTCGAATCAAAATAAAATCATGCAAGAATCTCAGAAAAATTTAAGGATTTTTTTTAAATTCAATTATGAAAATAGTAACAGCAAGCAAAGATCTGATTTTTGCTATTTGATACATACTTGTATATGGAAAGAATTTCATTTAAAGATCAGAGATGAATTTCTTGAAATTGAGTTTTTCAAAGTAAAATCTCCAATAGTTTTGCTTCTTCGTGGTAATTTTTGGTTACGATTTATTTCATTAATTAGTAACTATTTTTACCTTAAGAAAATTTTCACAGATTTCAGCAAATTAGTGCGTGTTTCAAAAATCTAAAACCGACACTGCAATTATTTAGTAGTAAAAGTTTTTGTTTGTGTTTTTTTTTTTCAAAAGTAGCAGTGCAGCAGTTTAACTTAAATTAAGTGCATTTTGTAGTTAACTCCCCTTGTGTTTCGTGTCTGCGGTGCATGCCACAAGTGGCAGGGGTCAAGGGTGCCAGGTTCTGTGAAGCGCGCAGTTCTGTAAGTGGCAGTGGGGGCACAGCTCAGCAAGCCTTTTGCTACGTTCCGAATTAATCTCGGCACGCCATCTAAATGGACTCAAAATTGTCGCAATTTGTATGCAGGTCTGCTGTCGGAGGGAGGCGCCACTGCGCAACAGGAAGCGCACTAGTATTGCGGGCTGCCAATGTTGGTGCTTGCATATGTGTGTGTGAGTCGTAAGACTGTATTGCCTGCTTAATAAAAAAAATTAAAAGTTAATTCAGCAACAGCAACAACAAAAGCAACAACAAGAAAAGAACCACAGCAACATCAACTAAAAAAGCCAACTGTTTTTAATTATGGCTTTTGCTACGTGTTCAAATATAATTATTTCAAAATGACAAAACTACAGCAACAACAACTACAATAACAACATCAACTACAAAGTGTAGTAGCAGTGTGGATAAGGTTAAAAGAATCGGCGCTACGGCCAACCAGAATGGCGGCGTCTAAGCGCGCATAAAAATGCCTTTTATATGGGCTCGCCAAGCTGATGGGGTAAGAGTGGGTTAAGCGGTGTAAGAAGGGTAAAGGTGCAGTCGCCTCAAATTGTAAATTGATATGCACAAAACGTTGTTGATGTGCACGCAAATGTGTTTGACATACAGCAGAGTGTGAGAAAGAGAGGGAGGAAGAGAGGGAGAGAGAGGGCATATGTGTGCACGTGGCTCAAGCATTTGAAGTGCTGGTGCTGAGATATGGGGGGTGGACAGACGTGTTGTGGTGCAACTCAACTACAACTGCTCATTTGGAATTGCAAATTTTGAATTTTTTCTTTGCCAGCGCATTGCATGATTTGCGAGTGCCTAAAAATTTGCAATATTGTATTTTAAGAGAGTTGCAATTAATTCTCAAACAACGACAGCGAGTGAATAACTAAAAATATAATGGCATGTTGCTGGTAATTGAGAGTTGAGAACGAAGTTTCATGTTCTGAGAGTGAAAATTTTTAATAATGAAATATTTTTTTCTGGCATTTTAAAGTTAGTGCTAAAAGTATGCAATAAAAAAGATACGGCTAACCATTAATTACAATTGATTGCAATCATGTCTACAATATTTTTTCTTAGCTACCTTAACTTTCAACCTTGCACAACATTTATATTTAATAGTAAGCTATCGTTAATTGCTGTTGTCTTTTTTTGGGGCGTTGTTAAACGAAAAACTTATAAGGCCAAGGATCATTTCAAACAAAATTTATTAAAGTTCCACACAATTTGACTGTTTAACTAAAAGTAGTATTATATCTGTATGATTAAGAAGGGTTGCGGAAAACAGTTGACAGTTGATGAACGTGGGAACAATTTTGAAAAAGTATGAAGAAAAAAATGCTCTGGCAGAAAACCAGTGCTCTTACCTAGGAATATAGGAATGTTTGAGATATAAAGCGACTGGCATCAAATAAATCAAATGCCGACATTTACTTAATCTTAAAAAATAAGTGAATCACACTTTCAACAAAACTTTAAGTGTGTTTCGCAATCGCATGCCTTTACCCGATTCCGACTTCGATTAGACTTCGCAGAAAAATTCAAATTTTTGGATGAAGAGTGGCGAAAGATGATTTTCTCTGATGAATGAAGTTCATCCTTGAAGGTGCCGCCGATGGTGCTCAAGTATTGGCCCGATAAGCACAAAAGAAATGAGGAGCGCATATTACGAACTTTCGGCAGTGGATCTGGTTTGGTTTAAAGACGAAGGTAGCTTACTTTGGCTCGAACACGTCATACGAATAAACGATATCTCTTTAATGAAAAGGTATTCAATGCGAAGGCCTCTTCGTGGCGCAGGAAAATGAGACTGAACCTGCATTGAAGAGTCCAAGGGAAATAAACCCAGCATAGCTTGAAACCAAAAACTGAAGAAGGCGTGCGCGAATCAGAGGAGCCTGTAGAAAACTCGTACGTGAGGTTGTAATGACCATATAAGGGAATAAGTAAGAAGTTAGTGAAAGTAATCAAGCTAAATTATTCTCTGCCATGCCAGCAACTGCCTAAAAGCATGCAATAGAAATCAGCTAACATCCAAAAGAATGCCTTCAAACTTCCCAAAAAGCTTAAAACTCTTTCCGCTGCTGTGCTTAGCAGCAGCTCAACAAACTTTCTCCGCCTGGCGCCTAAAAGTATGCTCATGCAAGTTTGTGCCGCTTGCAATATAAGCCGTATTTAATGTGCAAGTGTCTCTGCCACGCATTAGCCACACACACATCTACATTGCGTTAAGGCCTCCTCCCAGCTCACTTCCCGCCAAGCTGCCGGACTGCTAGATTTTATCAGCAACTGTCGCCAGTTTTATTATCCACCCGTGATCGATGGTGCTGGGGAGAAACTTTAACACGTCATAAAATTTCAGCTCGCTCACCTCTGTGCTTCCTTACGCCACTAACAATAAGCTCTTGCGTGAGGTGCGCCATCGCGCCACTCCTGCCAGGCTGACTCCACACAAACTTGCGTCCTTTTGCGAAATTCAACTTACTTAAAACTCGCTGCACTGCGCTGTGCTGCGTTTTATCGCAACTAAATGCACCCTAATAAATGCACTTTGTGCCAGGCCATCACCCCCTCCCCTAATCCGGGCACTGCATTGCACTGCGTCAGGATTTATGTGCGTGAATTCGCACACGCGAAATTGTATGCCACGCCTGCCACATGCCGCATGCCGCTTTGCCGTTTGCTGGTGGAGCGCGGCGGAAAGTGGCCGAACGTGAAATCGATACTCTGCGCTGTGCCATTGCAAATGCCCCTAAAAGCATGCAGCGAAAGTTTAACGCCACTTGCACGCCGCACTAAAAACTGAAATGCTGTTATACTTTTTCGCTTCAGCTTTGCGAAGAGGGCGACATATAGAAGTGGGGGCAGAAAACGGGTTCTAAACGATTTTCTAGTAAATAAACTTGCTGCGCTTATTGGGGGGAGAGGGAGTAGTCAATGCATAGTTTAAGGCGCTCGAACTTTGTTGTTTACAGCAATTTATGCGCTGCATGCGTGCAACAACTAAGCGACAACAACAACACTGCAAATCTGTCGTAGGCATGTAGTCGCACTTGCTGTTTGATGGCGAGGGCGGGCAGTGAAAAGTAAAATTATACGCAATCGAAAATATTATATTCTAATAGCACTGTGTATACTACATACCCAAATAGCTAGCTGACGCACGCATTTATATTAAATTACATTGGAAAAAAGTACTTTTCTTTAATTTCGATAAAAAAAATTTCGAATTTTTATTAAATCTTAAGTTTTAGTTCGATTTTTCATATATTTTAAATTAATTCTTTATTATTTAGAGACGCTACAAATCCTCGAAGCCATTTCTCTCTAGTGTTAGTGTTGGCTTTAAACTAGTTTCCTGGCTTGTTAGTTAGGTACATGTTTTGCTGGTTGTAGAAACCAAAAAGGGGTGCGAACTTCCTTCCTCCGAAAGTTCAATAAACCCGCACAAAACTTTGATTTTCACACTCGCCGAGAGTCAGGGTGTAATAAATCATTCCGCACTTAAACACTTTTAGGGTTATTGAGCAGAGTGGCTTCTGCGCTCTGCAAGGGGTGGAGCAGTGTGGTGGAATAGAGAGTATGGGAAATGCTCGGCATTTTGGCGGGAATTCACAGCAAAACATGCTTTAGCTTAATTTGATATGTCAAGTGAAAGGCAGGAATGTTTGTGGTGCGGTGGAATGGAGAATATGTACTTAGTAATGAGCCGAAAAGTGGAATACAAAATTAACGTTGTGGACTTTCAAGAAGGTAAAGAAAAGAAATAAATAACATCTGGAATTTTTTACTAGGCTGCTGAAAATATGCAAATTTATATGTGTAAAATATCACTAACAAATAATAAATTGTGCATAAACGTTAGAGGGTGTGGCAACTTAAACCAAATTTTGTTTAACTTTTTCAATGGTATAAAAGAACGATTGCTCGAAAATATGGTTTTTTCGAAAGTTTTAGTCAATAAGAAAAATTTGAATTAATACTTACATTTTCATTTTAAAGCGTACATGTGTTTTCATTCAATATCCTTGGTATCCTTTTTCATAAAATTTTCTAAAGTAATTGATTTTCATAAAATTTTTTTATAGCTTTCAGTTGATGTATTATACATAGGAACTTTCGGTGATAGATAAAGTAAAGGATAACAATAAGTAGTCTTTAAACTACAAAAAAATGTCGAACAAACTGTGAAAAATCCATTGACATTGAATATATTGACGTACTTTCTCGAATGCGATACACCAGATTTCGATAAGCAGAATTTGCAGAATTGTAGAACTGTATACATATTTAATAGTCTCTCTATTTTCTCTATTTCAAATCGATTCAATAACGTCTGGATTGTTGAGAAGTAGTTAGCCTAGTTTAAAATTGCAGGACACATTTTGCCAGTACTGTTGCTTAAAGTTGCCCCTTCACAGCATCCCTTTTGCAGGGCGTCTGCTTCAGCGCCACTTCTCCAGCTACTGCTCCATTACCACTTGAGTACCATATTTATGGCTCAATGCAAACAAGCAAAACAATTGTCAGCAACTACAAAATACTTAACAACTGTCCGCTTTTCAATATCCTACTCAGCCTTTTTCCTTTCTTTGCTTGAAGTGCGCTGCCAGCAGCTGCGGCATGGCACTTCCGGTTGTTGTGTGCTTTTGTATCGCTTCGCTTGTTCTCCGAATTTTACTTCTTTCATTTATTTCCTTTTTTATTTAAAAAATTTGCTTGGCCCTCTGCCAGTTTTATGTGCTCCGCTGGCCATGCCAAAAAGATGTGTCTCATGTTGTCAATTGTTGATGATGTGGGAATTAGCAGTAGCAACAGGAAGACACAGCAGCAACGGCAACGACGAAGACGACGAAAGCAATTGCTGCAGGTGTGGGCCCTGTTGGCACTGTTTTGTATGCATGCCACATTGCTGTCATTGTGGCAAGTGGCAGTAAATTTAATTTTGTCGTTGGCAAATTATGGCATGCCATATGTAAGCGTGTCTTAGTATAAGGAGGAGAGTGTCCAATGCGCCCAAAAACACGCTTGGATGGAATATGGCAAAGAAGATTTAGTAGTAAAATTCACATACACAATTACACCTTATAAATTTCGGAATATGTAAATAATGATATTACATATCCTAAAAATAGGCCAACAATTGAGAATATATGTATGAAAACACTGCCAACTACAATGCAAACAAGTAAGGAAGTATCAGTCGGGTTTCACCGACAGAGTAATACCCTACACCAAGTTCCCAAGTGGGGTGATAATTCACTGAAATTGTGGGTAAATTTGATTTACAACCTACATAGTGGGCGGACCACGCCCATTTTTGCCAGACTACAAGATATACCTAATAGGACTATACATGCCAAATATTGATGCTCTGACAGGTGTACACCAGATGTTATCGGCATATTTATTTTACTGCTCCCCATGGTGGGCGGACCACGCCCATTTCTGGAGAATTAAAAGATATTCCTACCAGAAACGAAGAAACCAAATCTGGACTCTCTGGTGTATATATTATGGAAGTTAAGAGGATTTTTTGTTTATCGCCTATATAGTGGGCGGACCACGCCCATTTTCTTGTATGGCATCTAAGACCTATATATCAACTTGGGAACCGAATTTCATTCATTTATATTCGTAACTAGTCAATTGGGAGCCATTTTACCGACAAAATTTTGCCGCCTATATAGTGGGCGGACCACGCCCATTTTTTCGTAAGATATAGAAGACCTACCTCTTAACTTTAATACCAAGTATTATTCTTTTCCATGAGAAATTACACAAATTATAGCAATTTAATCGAAAAAAAACCCGAGGTAGTGGGACTTACAGGCCCATTGTGGGCGTGTCCTTTAACCGATTTGACTAATTTTAACACTTTACCTAACCCGAGGTTCACTGTAACTGTGTACCAAATTTGGTCCAAATCGGACAACTCCTTCTTTCTTTTTTTTGCATACACGCAGACGGACAGACGGACAGACAGACGGACAGACGGACAGACGGACAACCGGAAATGAAAAGAGAAAGTGTTTCTGATCATTTCTATATACTTATGTCTATACATAGGAAGGCTCCTTTAATGCGTTACAATTTTGGCACAAAGTTATTATACCCTATTACCATAGGTGTAGGGTATAAAAAGGAGCCTAAGAGTATGCTTTATAAATTTAAAATTTTGAGAAAGTGGCCCTTATGTTCAAAAGGTTTTTTTGGCAGACTGTTTGACTGTTTGCTCACAAGAAAATCTTAAAAAGTGCTTAAAATTTTCAAATTTTGGGTGAGTTTATATCTAGTTTTACAATTGCACCACAAAAATAAGGCAAAATTTGCCTATAAGGGTTGAGAAATTGCGCCTAAAGGCATGCATGTAATACATTAAGCAACAGCAACATAGAGCTCTGCCAACAATTTGTTGCATATGTTTCGAAGGTGTGCGCGTTGCACGTGCGTGTCGGGCATCCCCTTGGGAATTTCCGCAGTGCTGCCCAAAAGTGTCAGCAGCAACAGCAGCTGTTGTTATCTGGCGGCAACAGCAACAGCATGCGGCGTTAACAGCAACGCACTAACATTAATGCACGCATTTTATGCGCATGCAGGCATGTGTCAGTGTGAGGTGCGCTTGTGTGAGTGCGTATACATCAGGCGCGAATTATATTTGCATTTTTAATAAATTAAATAAAATATTGCGCCGTAATGAAATTTTAATTTTTGATCCTAATGCCGTCAGTGATTTTTGTTGTTGCTTTTGTTGTTTTAAATTGCATTTTGTAATGTTCAAAAGCTTTGCAACAAAATGAAATGAAAAATTAATTATGCGATTGCAATGACATTAATTTTTGAAGTGAGCGAAGAATAATAAATGGCGGGGTGAATATGGTAAAGAGGGAGTGGCAAATATAATGGTAAGCGCGTAGAATAGCAAAGGATATTGCAAGGGACTATTGGAGTTGTTGTAGAAGAGGTTTGCACAATCAAGGTGTTAAAATTTTTAAGTTAATAGATGAAAATTACGTAATTGTGCTTTATTTTGTTATCGAAAAAAAGAGCCTTTAGACATACAATAACCATTAAGTGCAATGTTAAAAAGGATATATAGAAAACCTTAAAGATTTAAGAAATCAAATTTCTATCTTCCCAAGTTTAATTATTTTTCTCTTCTTCTCTTTGCAGGTAAGTCTATAATGAAGCTAAAGCAGCTGACTTCAGCCAACGTCATAACTACACACTTTTTCCTTAAAAAAAAAAAGACTAGAGCGTTGTAAGTAAAGCAGATGAAAGTTGATATTGCAACTGACAAAAAGTAAATTTAACTGACGTCAATGCATCAATATCAAAAAGACATCTCAATCGAAGTTTGTTTATGTTTTCTCAAGTGGAGCTTGCCATACAAAGGCACATTGCCTCCAGTGTGGGCACACAAAAGGCCGTCACAAATATCCTGTTTCTTCGCAGAATAAAGCACAGTGAAGAAAAGAAGTAGCAGAAGAGAGTGTAGGAAAAAGCGCAATAAATAAACAAAGGACAGCCGAACTTTGCGAAATTGTAAACCAAAAATTGTTGAGTGGGGCTTTGTAAGGTTTTAGGCTGTGAACAAAATTGCTGCCAAACGCACACATACACACGTACACTTCAGAGCAAAAGTGCAAAAAAGCAAAATGCAATAAATTCTGTTTGAGGTTGTGCTTGTGGTGGTTTGATGGCTCAAGATGAACCCGCAAGGCAGCCGCAACTGTTGGCGAATGGAGCGAGTGCAAGAACGACTTCTTACACATGCACACTCCATCAGTCAGCAGAGATGAACGACAAACGCATATATCAATGTTTGAATTTGACAGGCCCTAGTCTTGTCAGGCACATGCAGAGCCAATTCACTTGAGCTGGGCGAGAGAGAGATACTTACTTCAATCGCTCAGAACAAGTTAAATAGGAAGAATTGCCTTGGGTTTGGTTAAATTTAGTTTTTGGAACCGAAACATGACTTCTTAAAAATATAAAAACCATTTCAACCGCTTCGAACTAGTTCATGCAAACCGCTTGAAACGGGTTTTTTATATTTTCGAATTGTCAGATTTCGTTCAGAAAAATGAAATTTTACCTTATCAAAGGAGTCGATTCATTAAAACCGTTTCAACCGGTTCGAACCGGTTCAGGGCTGAAACGGTTTTTTGCATCTGTGAATTGTCTGATATCGGTTGAGAAAATAAAATTTTACTAAATCAAAGGAACCGGTTCATCCAAACCGCTTTAAACCGCTGTGTCTAAACTTTTTTTGATTTTATTAACAAAAATTGTTACATCATTTTCAGTGAAATTTCTCAGTGGTATTATATAAAATATTGCTCTTCCTCCCATTTGATGTATACTCTCCAATTTAAATTGCAACGATTTTCTAAACTGAAAGCGAAGTAATATGCAACTTCCTTTGCGGAAGTACGCAATTGCTTTTACCGCGCACGCCCCTTTTTAATTCTTTTCGAGCTAGTTTTAGGGGCGTGCTAAATTTCTTTGTGACATATCCTTTTCTCATGCGTCGGGAAGCACTTTTAGGGCATGCACAATCCGTGCCGCTCTGCCAATTTTACTTATGTCATTTGTGCTGCCGCCCGCCACAAACTGTCTGATAGCGTTTACCACATACCGCATTCAGCTGTGCATTGCATACTTTTAGGCGGCTGCAGGCGTGCACGACTTATTTTCACATGCGTTCAAGCTCCTTGCTGATCCTGCTGGCTGCGTCTAACGAAAATGAAATGGAATTGATTGATTTATGGCGATTAGCGGCGCACAATGCCTGCAGGCGGCACACACACACAAACACACAAAGCTGCATACATATACATGCTAAATATCAACATATACATATACATATGTGTATATTTGTGTGTGTCATGCTATTGAGGGAGGGTTGGTGTGTTTGTCCTTTCGGCATTGTTGTTGTGCTATTGTTGAAGTCGTCGTGCATGGCATTGTTTGTTGTTGTAATTGCGTTTAGGATGCTGTAGGCATTTGCGCCTGAAATCAGACAATGATGAATGCGTTCGCATTAACTGAGTGAAGGAACGTTCGACTGAGAAGTGTATAAATGAAGGAATGCATGAAATGGAATCGCTGTTGGTTGCAGGATTCGCAGACCGCGCTTAATAGACTTTAAAATTTGCTGGGTTGCTTTATACGAGAAAAATTGCAGAAATGCTGAAAAGAAGGGCCATTTTAAAACTCCGAAAAATATGCACTTAAATTGTAAAATTCATGCATTGTGACTTTTTGAAAATGTGAAAAATTATAGAACTCCAGAAAAGAAATGGAAAAGGTAATACATGAAGAATTGTATTTTTTCAAAAAAAGAAACGCTAAAATAGGCGTATTCATAAACTTGTGAATTTCAGATTGCAAATTTGTGCAATAGTGAACATTTGATATAAATTTAGATCGCTTTTTTCAGTTTAGTTTGCAATCCATAGCAATTTGTAAATTCCCAGCTAATTGATAAGAATTAAAATTATTTTCTAATTTTGGCTTCAATAAAGATTATTCGAAGAAACAATTTATGAGCTTTGTAATAGACGAAGTTGTAATGCTAGGTTTCGTATGCTTTTAATTTAACTGTGTAGAAAAAATATACTCTACCAATTTGCAAATGCAACGATGCAAGACCATTTGCACAAATTGTAAAAAATTTTTCTTTTGAAAAAGTTACAATATTACACTTTTCGCACTCTCAAGAAACTTGCTAATAGTTTTTACTAATAAATGCAGATTTATGTAAATTACAAACGCACATACACACATGTACAAATATGAGCTCAATATTAACATGAAGGCAATGCCATGTTGCACATATGCTACTCCTGTTGTTGCTCTTTTTGTTGTTGTAGTACGCTGCGTATAATTGCATAGTAACGCAGGTTTAATTGAATCAAATTACATTGGACACAAATGCACTCCCATGTGTATTTCAACACATGCACACTTGAAGCACACCCATATATACACACATACATTGCCATACACGCACACATATACAGACATACAGACAGTCCAGACTGGCAGAGCGGCCAGCCATATGCGCAACACATGACCAGGCCGGGCCGAGGGTCAGCGATTTAAATTTGCTGATAGTGCGCTCAGCGACTGTGGCGGGCATTGTTAGTGTTTTAATTAGGCGTACTAACAGCAGGGGCCACCGGCTGCTCTGCAGAGGCCAACAGCAACATTACGACTTGAGATTAGTATAAACGTTATGAAATTAAGCATTTCTGGTTATTAGAGGTTTATCTCTACAATTAGGCGCACTTGGCGTATGAGCAATTTGGCCCGGTTGCATGCGGAAATGGGCACTAATGTGGCTAATAACTGTGCACTAAGCTTTAAGAGCATACCGTAACAAGTTTTATAGGTTTAAGAATTTTCACATGTTTGACTGTCAAGAAGAAAAACTACGTTCAATGCGAACTGATAAAGTTTACATACAAAATTCGAATAAAATTATGTAGAATTATAAAAAATGTTTTTATTTAAAATTCGAGCCATCGATATTGCGTTTATTACACTATTTATTTTAGAAACATTTAGAAACATTTTGAAATTTTCAAATCTTTCTAAAATTTCGAAATTTTGAATTTCAATACAAGAATGAGTCTAAGGGCCAGTTTCACAGTGGATGTTTAAATCTAATTTGCGAATTGAGTTTAAATCTAGTTTAACTTTTCTTGAGTTTCACAGTGCATTTATTTAAATACGGAATAATGAATGGCAACTTCGAATATTTGACAATTGAAGGTTGACACAACTTGCCAAAAACATATGTTCAATTGTTCAATTATGGAGGCAGCGCGAGCTAAAAATTTTTCGTCGGCCGAAAGAAGTGAATTATTGGATATTATGCAAAGAATCCACAGTTTATATTATTTATAATACTACGGGATCATTTATATGTGCTATACCATGCAGTTTTATGTTTAATTTGATCTCTTATAAATTGCAATATTGTCGACGCAGCTTGCTTGCACATCCGAAATCAGCTGTTTATTTGTTTTCGATTGCAACTCTGTGCCGTACTTAAATATCCACAGTCGGCTATTTAAATCGTATTTAACTTCCAACTGTGAAACTGAAATTCCCTATTTAAACTGCAATCAGAGTTTAAATATCCACTGTGAAACTGGCCCTAAGAGGCGTATAGGTCTCCTGTTCATAATTTATTTTTTTGTCGGAATAAGAAACTTACCAGCAGGAATTTGATACGGTACTGATAGGAATTTTCCTTGAAATATTTATGAGCTTTTTATAAAGCGAAGGGTTATCGATGGTGGCAGCGGAATTTTTTCTTCATACTTTTGTACGTTGTGTAAAAAAGTGTTTACAGAGTTATTACCTAAAATTAAGAATGACGACTTACAACATCACAGCCATTATTGTTTTTGCATTAATTATGAAGTCCTGGAATTTACTATCAATTTCTTCTTTATGATAGTAAGTCAAAAGACAGCTGTCGAAATTCGAAAATGGACCTTAGAGATTTCTGTAAATTTCTTTACAAACGACAGCAGTGTTTGTCATTACTAGCAATTTGTAAGTATCTCCAAATCGGTGGAGTTTGGGAGCAAGCAAGGTATTATGAACGACTCAATCAACAAAGTCCTTCAATAAATTTTCGAACTGGGTCAACCAAAAGGATCAATTTTAATGCTCTCGAGACCCAATGCTGCTGGCTCATTTACAGGTAACTTTCCTTCTTCCCTTAAGTTTCTTTTTCCTTGGATCGTATTGTATTAAAAAGTCGGCAGCCCTTGACGTTCCAGACTTGTCCATTAAAAGAGGTCTGCTTTAGAACGAGAACATTTTCGATAATTGAAAGAGAAACTGGCAAGTGCATATACTTTAAGTATTGTAAAAAAATGTTACACCCACTGATTTTTGCACTATTTAAAACACCTGTATTTGGACGAAAGTGGAGCACAATTCGCACTTTGTGGTAGATGCCTTACGAAGCCAGCTGGAGCTTCATGTCCGTATCCAAAAGCGTGCGATAAAGGTAATGGAAAATGGTAGGGTCACCAGCTCAACGAATTATTTAAATTCGACCATAAATTCCAGCTTACAGCTTTATGTGGTGTTAAACTTTATTTTCGACAAAACTTTTTAAATAAAAGCTATAAAATACTTATTTTAAAAAATTCTAGAATTCGCAAAATTTATTGGATTAAGAACGAATGAGCACTTTTTATTAAGCGCTCCTTTTTTACGGATTTTTAAGCTTTAATTAGGCTAAAATTGCAGCTGCTTTGGGATTTTTGCTATGCTGCAACAGCTACAGCAACAAATATAACAAAAGCGGCCAATGCGACAAGCGGCGCATACAACAACTACAGCAGCGTAGCACTGCAAACGGCAAGCAGATTACAGTTATATTTCGTAGCTCTGTCGTGCGCATATGTCGCTGCCGTTCTGATGTTTTTGTTGTCGGTGCAGTTGTTGCTGCTATTACCCTTGTTGCCGCCGATACGCGCATACATAGTGTCAGCGGCGGATTAGCATTGTTTTCGTGGTGATGCTGCCTGCAATATTGTTGTCGTTGTCGTTGTTGCTGTTGCTATTGCTACTTTAGTGTTGTTGCTCCCTTTTGCTGTTTGCAACAGCTAAAGCACTTAGCGACAGTTTTGCATTTAAATATGCATGTGTAAGTACATGCAGTTGCAGCGAACTCACACACACACATACACACACGCATGCCTGCGCATGAGTGAGCAATTGTACATGCACATCAACAGCAGCAATGCATGTTGCTAACATGTGCTTACAAACGTCTGAATTTGTCGAGCTGTTTGCGATATGTTGAGCATAGGGTCATGTTAAAATTTAAGGGGAACGCAAGTCAAAGGGGCAGGGGAAATAAGGTAGTCTCGAAATCAAGGAGTTGCGCTTGTAGCAATTGTTTCTGTATCTGAATATCAAATATCAGTGGCACTGTAGCGTTACTTTAACTATCAGAGCAGGCACTTAACATGAATTTAATTTATATTTCTTTAAAAAATTATATGAAATTCAATTAATTTTCCATTGCATATTTTAGTTATATCAATTCTAAACATAAACTAAATTTAAAAAATTGCGGCTGTGAGTATGTTTCTTGCTTTGAAAGGAAAATTTAATTGTTTCTATTCGGATTCTATGCTAGGTTTACACTGACTCCCAGGTATAGATTGTAGGGAATACAGGAAATATAAAGAAGCGGGTAGTAGGGAGACCTTGTAACACATACTGTGCTCTTTCCAGACCATCGCTATAATTCGTCTCACTTGTGTATGAGCGCCTGTTCAGGGTTCGAACAGATCTCATAAGTTTTGTAAAACACACCCAAATTCTGACAGATCATTACTTTGACTCTTTCTAAACGAAACTCCAACTAGCGCAGCTAAGAACCGAACATAGATTCTGCTTGTCCCTTTTAGGTAGCCAGTATAACATAACATAACCTAACCTATTTTGACTTTCTGTCAATACGGGAAATGAAGTTTACTTATTAAATTTAATTACTAAACTTAACAAATGGAATTATTGTGACTTAAATCCTTTGAAAATAGAGCTTGAAGGTACTTTGCATGCCCTCTTTGCTGTTGGTTCAGTGCGAATTCCGAGGCATTTATTACCCAGCATATGCGCAGTTCACTGCTCTCTGGGCGACCCAAGACTTGAAGTGCTCCAGTAACAATTTTAGCTTTAAAAAGATTTTTCTTCCCCCCTCCCTCATTCTTAGTTGCTATAACTTGCGAAAATATTCCCCTTACACTCCAACTTACTCCGCCTTTGCTGCAGCTGCTGCTTCTCTAGTTCGGTGGCCATATAATGGCTCAGCGTCGTGATTCGCTTGCTTATTGAAGCTGGCATATTTTGCAGCTGCGCCTGAGCGCACACAACAATATTTCATTTATTTGAGCGCATCAGCAGCAATTGTTGCAATTTCTAACCAATTTTTTCCCTTTGCTTGCTTCTGCACTCGCTCAAGTTTTCTTGGCTTCCAGCCAAAGAAATTAAAATATATCGTTGCTACTTTGGCGTGCCGTTGCGATTGCTACTAGAATTGCTGCCACCACAAGCAAAAGCTGCTGCTGCTGCTGCTGCTGCTGTTGCCTTTGGCTTCGCTCCTGCACTGCGGCTTGCCAAACAGCAAATAGCCTTGCATTTTCCGTTGCCTGCATTTGCCACAATACAATGTTGATTTCTATTTTCGTTTGCCGCTTTTTGCTGACTGGCGTTTTTGCTGCTGCCCTACCCGCTTTGCGCTTCTGCTTGCTTTGGCTGCCGGCTTGGCTGCTTGCCGTCGGTCGGGCTTTTATCTCGCTGTGGCCATGTCATTAAGATGCATATCGGTTATTTGTCAGATATGATATTTGTCAATTTCGCCGGGCTCGAATTGGGTTAAGTGGCTTGGCACTCAATCAGCCAGACTTGTGCAAATGTTGCCATTGAGAAATTGCCCGAGGATTGCTGCAATGGAAATTGAGTATGACCAGCCAGGAACAATATTTTGGCTTGTTGAGATTACGCAAATCAAATATTTTTAGTACACTTCATTTGAAATTCTCGCTGATTCAAAAATTTATGGGAAAGATGAAACATATTTTTATAATTCTGGGGGAATATTTGAATGCTAGGAATCAAGTGGAAGAGATAATAAAGCGCGAGACTGCTCCTTTGAATTTTTGAAGAAAAAACTGGCCAACGGCATTGGTAATTTTCTTATTCCAGCCAAAAAATTTTGCTACGAAATCGAATTTTTGGTAAGAATGAAAATGGCTTTCATATGAATCGGCGCCCCTCAAGCTATGATAAGCATCCACCCACTTAGAACCTCACACATCACCACCACAAAAAGTTTGTCAATTCAGCAAAAATAAAATATCAACATACACACACACGCACATGCGGTAGCTGCAAATAATTTATGCGCTCATTTCAAAATTGTCAAGTCCCTTGCCGTCAAAACTTTTGTTCACCCTCGAACATTTCAAAATGAGCGCAACTTTTAATTTCACCGCACGCGCTTATAACTTTGAATGGCAGCGTGTAGCTGCAAGCAACAGCACAGCCAGGCAGTTGCAAGTCAACACTATACTCGTATATACATATGTGCGGCTTTCTCCCTCCCTCCCGCTTTCACCTTTTGTTCACTTCTGTTAAATATGGCTTTTAATGATTTCTTGTCTCCTCGGCCATGCATGCATGTACTTAGCAAATATAGTTTTCTCAACTTTTTGTCGACTTTTGCCAGAAAATTTGGTTGCTGTTGCTTGGTCAAAAGTTGCCGCCACATTTATTCACACATACATACATACGCATACTCTAGCATCATCGCAAGCAGCACAGCATGTGTGCCATTTTATGGCGAGCTCATGTGACATTGCTTCTTTTACTCTGTTCCTCTCCTTTTCCCTACTTCAGCTTTTTCTGTGTGTAAACTTCTTCATGCACTTGTGTGTGTCTGTATGCGTGTATGTACTTTGTCTTTCCCCTGTCGCTTAATGAGTTGTAATTTGCGTTTGACAATGCAGCTTATAAGTTTGGCTACTTTTTGCTGGCTAAATGCATTGGTGTTGTCTGGAATTCCTGGTAAAGTGGGGGGAGGTAGACCCCCTAGTTTGAATTTTAATGCAAAAATGTATAGTCTTAGCTTTGCAGCAAAGTTTTATATTTGATTTTAGTAATATATCTTTCAAAATGTGCTTAAACTTGTAACATTTTAAGGTAGATGCTTTTTTCCTAGAAAAATTTTACTTTTCATAACTTTTCGCACCTTCTTGAACCCTTTTAATCTTCTCCCTCTGACCTTCATGTGTCTCTGCTTACTTCCAAGCCTACCTATGACCTCGAATATATTGCATAAAACCCCTGTAGTTCTCTAGAGCATCTCACAAACTTACAATTTTGCGCGTATGCAACGGGGACTCAAGTCCCCATGCACTTGTTTAGGTCCTAAGGAGCCCCTTTACATCTTTTAAATTCTTTTTAGAAGCCATAAGATTCTCTACAATTTCTGCAAGGTATCTTCTCAGATGCATATAAAATCATTTCGATACGTAGATCCACTAACATGCCCTTAAAATATATTTTAAATTATTTCGTATATCTTGAAACCAATTATTCACAACATGAACCCTTCTAGATTTTAACTGCAGCTCGCATATGTCCTTTGTTCTTTATTCAAAAGTACGATGGTATTACAACTCTAGCAATCGCTGGTGAAGGCTTCCTCAGCGGCCGTACTTGGTGGCGTATGAGTAATTTTTTTTTATTATAACCGCTTTTGCTGGTTGCAATTCAAACTACGGCAAGAGATCTTGTATAAATCTTCAGCTTGCCGGCGTAATTTAGTAGCTTTTTGCGCATAAAATTAAACCGTGGCGCTGAGTGAGTGAGTAAAAAGAAAAGCAGTGGGAAAAGGATTGGGAGCAGTGGGCAGCAGCAAAACTTTGTGGTACGTTTAATGGCGCAGAAAAGTAACTTTTACAGCCGCTTGAAGTAACATTTTCTGCTACTATTTTATGCCGCTGCTTATTGTTGTTGTAATATATGGCGTTTTTTGTTGGTTTTTACTTGCTACTCTGCCAGCTCGATGCTTACAGTTCCCTTCATTTTTTAATTTTTGCAACTTTTCATTTTTACTGCTGAAGTTAGTGAAATATTTCTTGGTAAACGGTTTTCCGGTAGCGGCAATGGGCAGGGGTGGAGGGGGTGCCCTCAACAGCGAAGCTGCTCAGCCGCAGTTCCTTTCGTTATTTCTTCGAGCAGCAGCGTTTTGCGCTTATTAAGTGAATCCTTGGCGAATAGGCACTTATGAGGCGAGTTAAGAGCGCTGCGCAGACTTAGACTTTTGCTCTTCCCCTGCTCAGTCCACCCCTCTGCGTGCCCGCTGCCGCTCGCTTTTGCAGCTTATTTAACATTGTTTGTGTTGCATACTCTCAGGGGTGCTGTATCGCTCTGTTTCACAGTGCCGGCAAATTAAATGTATATGCAAATGGAAATGGGTGTATGCGCATGAATGGGTAATTATGGTCGGCTGTCTGTGTATGTGTGAAGATGTGTACGTGTGTGAGTGTAAGCAGAGCAGAAAGACGTCTAAAAGTAGCAACTAATTAAATGTTGCTCAGTGTGTGTGTGTGTGTGTGTCTTCGCTCTAAATGAGTGCCGCGAGTTCTTTTCAGCCGTTGGTTAGAGAAAAAGGTCTCCAGACGGTAATTTAGCTAACGCGGCAGTCATAAACATGAAAGAGCGGCGGCTGATAAAAATGTTGAAGTGCTCTGAATGAACTTCAGTGTAGCCTTAGGTTCAAGCAAAGTTCAAGACTGATAAGTGTGGTGTGCAGAAAAATATACTTCTTTGTTGACTTTCTTCTATAATTCAACAAAAATTCAGTTCTTGAATGGTAATGGTTTGGAATGCTCTTAGATAACATAGTTTATCTATTTGCCGTCTATCTCAATGGCCATAAGAAATAATTGCCTGTCCATCTAAGGGCAAAATTTTTGAAATTTTGGTAAATAAAAAAAATTTGGTGGTTTAACTTGATAACATTTTCCATGTGAGCATTCACACCCTATACAAACATACTTGAATACAATCGCATTAGCCCTGAAGCTTTAATCAATTACTAACGAAATAGCCATTATGCGTTTTTACCAAAAAGTTACAAAAGCTCTTGGAATCATACTGAAGACTGAAGATAGTAATCATTATAGTCTGAAAAGAAGTATGCAGACTTATTGTAGGTGCACATTTTAGTTTCTTCAAATCGAGGAAAAATAGGCTTTGGATAAAACTAGAAGCTGTTCAGGAATGATACATCTTTTATAAAAAGAATTGCAATTGTCATATTGAGGTGAATACTCATGATCCTTCACATAGATTAGTAGGTGAGCAACTAAGAAAATAGTAAATCTCACTGCTCTGAAATACCATACCTGATGCTTACTGCCGTTAAAATGTTTACCTATTTGCAATTCAACTCTTGACGAATTTTTATTTAATGTACCTACAGTCATAAGATTATGATATGCCCCTTCGTTCGCGCTTCAACTTCAATTACTGGCTCCATACACTAAAATTTTTGACTATATTCAATAGTAAGAATTTGTTTAAAAAAACAGCTGCTATTTAAATGGAGATTCCCATTTTTTCAATTTCCAATATAAATCGCTTCGAACCATTTTCAATTAGTTTTTTGTGGCAATTTATTACTCATACGCTTCGTTAACGGACATACAATTTTCCTGCAAATAGAATATGGCAAAAGCCATTTCAGCTATGCAATTGTGAATGCCTTTTAATCAATTTCCGTTCTCTGCAATTGCCATCAAACTCTTCTGAAATTGCCAATAAGCTTTCGCGTGCTTGTATTGAATACTCAATTGCCAAATCAAATATGCAGCGCGAGTATGCGAATAGACAATTATTAGGGCAACTGTTGCTGGTTACGCGAGGAAAGTGGAAAACCAGTAACTAAAATCGACATATTTAAAATTTTTGGATTCTTAAGCGAGAATGTTTTAATATCGAAAACCTTGAAATACGCAATCTTACTTTTAAAGATATGGTTTATGATATATTTTTATATAGTATTTCAAACAAAGTCTGAAAAACCTTTGAATTTAAGAAAACCTGTTGAGTTTAATTATTTGAATATTGGAATTGTTTAAGCTACAGAGAATTATAAGAAAATCGCATTTGAAGAATAAGCCAATATTTCGATGTGAAAGCGAAATTTAATACGAGGATTATATCAATCTTATAAATGTCCGTATATTGGTATTAAAAAAATTTAAAAACAACAAAAATTATAAAAACCGATTTTAGTCGAACTCGAAACCGGGTATGACAACACAAGCCCTTTTTTGTTTATTACTCTATCCTTTGGTTGTTGTTATTTTTGCTGGAGCACATTCGGATGAAATTTTCAGCTTTTTTCGGTCGCTGGCATTGCAACAGAGCCGGTCAATAAATTAAATTGCAGAATGGAAATACATATGCGCTGTCACTTTTGCATTCTAACATTCGTTCGCTGGCTGCGCAGGGGCGTAGCAGGGCCAAGCCTTTTCATTGCATGCCATTTGGTTACATTTCATTTTCAATCTGTGCCACTCATGCATAACAAAATAAATCGCGCATTTGATTACGAATTTTAGTAGCGTTTTTTTGAGCGGTCTAATTTTTTTGGACATGCCTCTATGCAAGTATGTGTATTTGCAGCATGTAAATGCATTTTTCGATGCGCGCACACACACACATGCACGAAAGCATTAAAGTGACTGTTGCCTGGCACACTGCAATAAATTCTTTTTATGCCAGGCATTTGAGGGGGGCGGCATTTTCAAACGACAACAAAAAAATCAATAATGCCAAAAGGAAATAGAAATTGCATAGAAATGTTGGAGCTTAACACAAAATGCTGTGAAAATGCGACTAAAAGCCGCGGCCTACGTTACACTCAGTTGTGCATGCATAGGCCGGTTTGAGTGTGTAGGTGTAGGTGTAGGTGAGTGGGAGTGGTTTTCATATTGTTTAAATTTTTGTGACGGCGGGCAACGGTTTGGCAGCAATGCCTATTTTCTAGCAGAAGCACAAAAATACACGTAAACCCACACACACAGACAAACATGTATGGATAGTGCTCGAAAATACCGAATTTCGCTCTGGGGCTTGAGCCGTGCGCTTTTGTTTTCCACGTACAAGCATATTTGACACGTGCAGGGAGACGTTTCAGAAGTTGTTGTTGTAGTAATGGCGGCATTCGCAAAATGTCACATCCGTTGGCATATGCAATTGCCTTTCCCTGAGGACTGACAGCGAGAGCTACGCGTAGTTGAAGCTGCCTCAAAAATATACAATACAAAATGTGTATGAAAATAAATCAAAAGCGCTTTTCAAATTCGAATTGATTTGAGTTTACCCAATATCAACAGATACTGTATATAAATATGTATGTGAGTGCAGTTGAAAATCGTTGAAAATGTTGATAAAATGAAGATATTTTTAGTGCATATTTCGTTTGCAGCTTTCACAGTAAATATTTGAAATAAAATTCATTGTGGAATTTTGTGAAAGGTTTCTTTAACAGCTTTGTAAGCCATTTTATTCGATGTTTCCCCCCTTTTAATTGGGTGGGGCTTAATGTGTTCAGAATCTACCCACATCCCATGTCTTAGTTTAGGCAAGATTTCGCTTCTTCAATAGATTTCAGAAATTTGCGCACAATTTTAGTACAAATTTGTGCGGATGTTTAGAAAATTAAAAGTAGGGCAAATAGCATGAAGCGTAGATTATAGAGTTTTTAACAGACTTTCTTTCAAAAGAACTTCTATGAAAGATAAGCTAAAACTATGAAAAACCGTTAATGATTGCAGGTATCTAAAGAGTAAAGCTTTGAAACAAATAAGGTCTCATTATTTTTTTAAATTGTATTACTAAAATTTACAACTTAAAAATTTGGAAAATGTTAGTTGAAAGTTACTTCTAAGCTGCTCCCCATCGAGAGGAATGACAAACGGAAATCAAATTCTTCAACAAACATTTGCAGCATAAATACAATCGCTGTAACGTGCAGGATTTAGTGGTCAACATAGCCCGCAAATAGAAAAAACAACAACATTCCAGCAGAGCGCAGTCAACTAAATATTCACAATTGTGCAGGCACGTCTCATGTGGACGCCGCTGGTCGGCGAACATCAAAATGCTAGCTTGTTTATTGTAGCAGCAGCTCACGGCACACTAACACACACATAATAAAAATAGTAAATCAAAATATATGATGTATGTATGACAGCAAAGCAAATTTATTTGGAGGATTTCCAAGCATCAACAGGGATTTATGTCGGCTTTTATATGCCGAAGAGCTGCCATGTCACCTTTTTAAATGTAAACACATAAATTGTAAAATCTAGTTTGATATTTTTTGTATGCAAATTCAGAAGGATTTTTTTGACTAACTTTAATTGTGGCTGGCATAAAAGTAACGCATACGCCCCCATGTTCATTCATATTTGAAGTAATCTTTGGTTTGTTCAAAACTGATTTGGTATGCCTCTTTTTAGGGCTTTTTAAAGCTATAATATTTCATACTTGCCAACATTATAGTATGTCTCAAATAAATTGAAATTGAAATATGCTGAAATGGCAAAAAATTTGGTATAACGAATGGGAGCTTGTATTAAAATTGCTCATACGCCTGCCGGCTCAGAAAAAGTCAGTTTCTAAGTTTACTTGTTTGAATGCTTGCCAATTCACTTTTGCTGCTATGAAGGAACAACAATTGCCTCAATTTAATTGCATTCTGCATGGCGAAAAATTGTCAAAGGACATGTTGACAGTTACGCAAAAGTTTTTGATATACAAACGCAAAACCACTTCGGCTAAGCTCCGCACTGGCGCAGAGCATACAAAGAGACTTAACAAAATTTCAGTGTCCACTTCAGCGCACACGCACACACTCACACAGACGCACATGCATGCGACGCATTGTTTTTCAGCTGCACAATACAGCGACAAATCTCAACTGATTGCAAGTGCATTAGCAGCAGCAACACTGGCTATTGGAGCAGCAGGGGAAAGGGGAATAGGCAGTGGATTTAGGAGACGCCGCCGTAGGAGTGACAAAAAGTTGGTGCAAGCAGCAGTTTTCACATGCAAAAATGCCAGACGCACAGTTTATGACTGCAGCGCGCCAACAACAAGCCAGCAACAACAAAACAACTCACAAACACACAAACACGCGTAGATGCTTGCAAAAATACACAAACACATGGAAAGATAGAGACGGCAAGTGTTGATTGTGCAGCTGCTGCTGCTGATCATCGGCATGTTGTTGTTGCTTGCTGCAGCAACTGCTGCTGCTGCTGATGTTGCTGCTGCTGCTGTTGATGATGAGTTAGACGTCTGTTGCCTGGACGCTTGGCGTTGATATCTATGAGCTGAGCATATGTATGAGTGTGCGCGCTTGAGGTGGCTGCTATTGCTGTTCTTGTTGTTGTTGTTGCTGTTGTGGCATAGCACTTGATAAATTTACAGCTTGAAATCTGACAAAAAGTGTTGAGCGCCGCCACACACCTGCAACAACACAGATAAACACACACTCAAACACGCAAGCATGAAATTGCAGCTGCTGAGTCTGCTCAGAAGCAAATGCATTGAGTATGCGTGTGTGTGTGTGTGTGCGAGCAGATCCCCAGCTGTCAGTTGGAAAAATTTTCATTTGTCATATGTGCACTCAAGTGTGGCCCGAAGGTTGGGCTTATGCTGCTTTTTTGCGCTTGCAAGTGGGCGGCGATGATGAGAAGTGTGAGATGAGACAGAGAGATGGAGAGGGAGAGAGTGGAATGGAGTGGCTGAAATGCAACAATGCAAGCTGACATTGGCGCAAATTGCAGCTTAATACTTTTGCATGATGGGGTTTTTGTGAATATGTATATGTGTAGGTGTTTACAGGTAGTGGTGCGTTGGTGTCTGCGTCTGTATATGTTTGTGTTAAGTATTTGACGTGCAAATGATTGCAAATCACAGCTTAATGCATTGGTGTTGTTGTTGTTGTTCTTGTTGTTGTGTGATTGCAATTGTTGTTGTTGCAATTGCAATAATGAAAATGCATGATACATCAGCGCTTAGGGTGCATATACATATACATATCTGCAGGTGATGAAGGTGATGATAATAGATATTGCATGCTGGAGAAATGTTAATTGCATGCGATCGACAGGTGCAGAGGTAATGAATTGTAAATGTGTGTAGCTGTGCCAACTGGAAGTGATGGATTTCTTAGCAAGAGGCCGTACATTGAACTGGAGCTGTTATTTGTTGTTGCATATAAGGAAGGAGAGTAGCTTCTAACTTCAGTCAGCTGTGCTCGTACTGTACGGTCGTGCGCTAATCTAAGCTCTATCGTGGAATAATTTCTTATGTCTGTTTGTGCGAGAGTTAGGCGTTTTCGTTGTGAACCAGAATCGTTTAACTTGGACACTTTTAAAATTTTGAAATTTTTAATTTAATGACACTATGCCGTGTGTGTGTGGCCAAAAGGTTGACCGCGCACAGCCGAAAATACAATGTGCTAAATGTAATGAATTTTTTCATTCGGCCTGCATGAACATTTTGCCTGCAGATCTTGATTATATGCTAAAGTCAAATAGCCCATTTCATTGCAAAGACTGTGCGGCTGCGCGCCGAAATTCTCTTCGTTCGCCCCCTCCATCTATTCCGCTTGCCGAAAATGCTGCTATTAGTGACAAGCAACAACAAATTAAACCGGTTTCTTCGCAACAAGCAACGTGCAATCAGCAAGAAATAACATTGCAAGCCGTGTTTGCTGAACTTGTCGCACTTCGAGCTGAAAATGCCCGCTCGTTCTCTTTGATCTGCTCTCTTCAGGAAGATAAAAATCTCTTAGTGCAGAAAATTGATGATCTGTGCTTAGAATTGCAATCGGTGCAGCGTAAATTATGTGATAAAGACACTGCAATTTCGCTCCTAACTGATGAGGTCAAAGCTCTTAGTAAAAATCTTGGAGAGTCTTTGAATTCTAATGCCAACAACACTGCTGCCTCTGCTGCTACCGCTTCTACTGCTACTAATACTGCCGCTGCCGCTGTTCACAGAAATGCTCCGGCAACCTATGCTGCTATCGCCGCTGCTGATGCTATATCGCCAATGCTTGCTACTAATATTAATGCCGCTGCTGCTTCTTTAATTCCAAGTGCTGCTGACAATCTGCCTGTGCACCCGCTTCCTTATGCTACGCGCCCTGCGCCACCTTCAGTGAATCGTGACTCGGAATGGACTCAAGTCAAAAGGAACAACTTTCAAAAACCACTTGTTGTTGGCTCCAAAGTTAACTCGGGACTTGCTGTTTCCACTCAAATGAAGTGGATACATCTTTCATCTTTTCCGCCATCTGTTACTGCTGAGAACATCATTGAATATGTTGCTGAAAACGCCCGCATTAATAAAAATTTAATTTCATGCTATGCTTTGGTCAAAAAGGACGTTTCCTTGGATTCCCTGAAAAGTATCAACTTTAAACTGGGTGTATCTGCAGCCTTTTATGAGCAGTTGATCAGCACTGATCTGTGGCCTGCTAATGTTATTTTGCGCCCATTTCAGTATTTTCCAAGGCTCGGAGACCAACGGCAAATTCCTTAAATTGCCCTACTACGTCAAGCAAAAAAAGTAAACAGTTGAAAATCTACTTTCAAAACATCTCTGGTCTAAGAACAAAATCTCAAGTGGTGCGGGCGAGGACTTCGCAGCTGGATTTCGACATCTTCGTCATTGTTGAGACTTGGTTAAATGCTAAGTTCTATGATCATGAATTTTTTGATCCAAATCTGTTCGATGTTTTTCGTAAAGATCGAGATGCTGGAAAAACGGGCTGTATCAGGGGTGGAGGTGTGCTTATTGCCGTACAACGTAAACACCATGCGTCCGTTCAAATTCTGGAAAATCACGACTCTCTGCTAGACCAGCTCTGTGTGTGCGTTCAAGGCTCCACTGAGTCGCTTTTTGTTTGTGCTTCTTATATACCTCCGAATAGTTCTGAAAGCCTTTATAAAGCTCATGTAGATAATATTATTACTCTAGCCTTAAACAAACTTGGTGATAATCACCTATGTGTGCTTGGTGATTTTAATTTAAGTAATGTCAGCTGGTCTCATAATACTAATAACTCTGCTTTAATTCCTAGTAATATTAATAGTGCCTTTGAAATTTACTTGGTTGATAGCTTTTTAAGTATTGAACTAGTTCAAATTAATAGTTTTTTTAACAAGCTTGGAAAAATCTTGGACCTGATATTTATAAGTAATAACATTAACTTTAATTTACTTGAATGTTTCTTTCCCCTATCTACATCAGACATGCATCATGTTCCTTTGATTCTTGAACTTGAATTTTATGAATTTTCTTCTATTAAAGATAATAATCAAACTCTATCCTTTAACTATAGCTCGTGTAACTTTGATAATTTGAATAGCTTCTTTATAAATTTGGACTGGACTTCTTTGTTTCAAGACCTAGATACCACGTCTTGTTTTGAAATCTTTAGATCAAAAGTTGTTGAAATATGCCTCTGCAATATTCCACTTGCCGTTAAAAGGCAGTATAAATTGCCATGGCATACTAAAAATCTTAAAAGATTAAAAAATCAAAGAAACAAATTTTATCGCAAATTCAAAAAAACCGGTGACATTTTCCATCTCAACAAATACAAACAGTACTCAAAAGATTTTATCTGCTTAGATAAGTTTTTATATAGAAATCACATACTAAAGTTTGAAGCCAATATAACTTCTAATCCCAAAGCTTTCTGGCACTTTATTAAGTCGAAGAAGTCGAGCTCTAGTATTCCCTCGTCATTATTTTTCAAAGATAAATCTGCAAATTCTGCATCGGATGCAGCAAACCTGTTTGCTGAATTTTTTAAATCAAATTTTATTTCGGATACCGATACTGATTTTTCTCCTGATTTGGAATCATCTCTGGATTTTGGTTCCTTATTTTTGTCATCTCTCGATATACTTAATGGTATAGCACGACTTAAACCTTCGTCTCAAACAGACTTAGATGGACTCTCCGCCGTTTTGTTCAAAAAGTGTGATGCTCTTGTTCTCCCTTTGAAGACAATCTTTAATAAATCACTATCTTCTGGTATTTTTATTGATGCTTGGAAAACAGCATTTATTACTCCTACTTTCAAGAGTGGCAATAAAAATGATGTTTGTAATTATAGACCTATTTCCAAACTTTCAACCGTTTCTAAGCTTTTCGAATGTATTATCAAGGAAAAAGTGTATTTTGCAACTAAAAGTTTAATTTGCCAAAATCAACACGGTTTTGTTCCCGGTAGATCGACTGTGTCAAACCTAGCAGTTTTCACTGAAGACTGTATTTCAGCCTTCCAAAATGGACAGCAGATTGATGCGGTCTACACTGACTTCTCCAAGGCATTCGATACCGTCTCTCATAATATTCTAATAAAAAAATTAAAACTGCTGGGTTTTCACTCCAAATTTCTCGAGTGGATCAAATCCTACTTAAGTAATCGGCGTTGTGTGGTCACAGTTGATAATGCTGCGTCCTTTTCTTTTGTTGCATCCTCGGGTGTTCCTCAAGGTAGTATCCTTGGACCCTTGCTCTTTACTATCTTTATTAATGACATCAGAAGTTGTTTTTCTTTTGCTAAATTTCTTCTGTATGCAGATGATCTTAAAATTTACACGGTTGTCAATAACTTGAGTGATGCGCAGCTGCTCCAGGCTGAACTTGATAAGGTATATGTGTGGTGTTGTAATAATCGTCTATCTCTAAACATTAGTAAATGCTTTCACGTTACATTCTCCAAGTGCTATACTCTCTTCCAGTCCTCCTACCATATTGCCAACTGTTACTTAAAGTCGGTTACTGAAATCAAAGATCTGGGGGTAATTTTTGACTCCAGGTTTACCTTCTCTAGCCACATTAACTCCACTATTTCTAAGTCATATGCGATGCTAGCCTTTGTAAGACGTAATAGCTCAGAATTCACTAATCCATATACCCTAAAGTTGCTTTACACCTCATTTGTCCGTTCCACGATTGAATATGCTTCTTTTATTTGGAGACCTTACCACACGTGTCATATTAATCGCATTGAACGTATCCAAAAAGTTTTCATTCGTTTCGCACTTCGATCGTTGCACTTTCACGACCCCTTACCTTCCTATACTTCTCGTTGCTTGCTCATAAACCTTAAATCTCTTCAAATTAGGAGATCTTATCTTTATCCTTCGTCTTTGACATCATTAATGGCAAAGTTGATTGTCCTTCTCTGCTCGAGAGGATTTACTTCAATGCTCCTGTGAGATTTCTTCGACATTTTGATTTTTTTTATGTTGGCTTCATTAAATCTAAATATGCTCTAAATGCACCGATTATAAGAGCTTTGATTGAATTTAATGATATTTCGCATCGTATGGAAATCGATTTTTCTACTTCCAAAAATAATTTTTTGAATTTGCTTAAAGCTAATCTGAATTAATCTGTTCTGAATTAACTGCTAGATGTAAGATCTCTTTTTATTTTACTTATTAGTCTGTAAGAATATTGTTTATTCATAGACTAAATAAATAAATAAATAAATAAATAAATGAGTGAGGAGCAGTGCGAAAAGTCGGATGGATGAATTTTTGGTTTAAAGTTTTAAAAATTTTAAAGTTTAGAATGCAAAGAATTACAAAAGTTATAGAATATGTTGGCTTTGTTGTGGTGAACAAGAGTGTCAAATAGAAAGGTCATATTGGTGAAGAAGGATATTGAACTGAAAGAAACAACATATATATTATACAACTCTGATTGTCTCTTCTATTCAATTAACCCTCAACTGCATAGAAGAGATTTTTTGAATTAAAATTCACTTTCTAACTACATTTGGGCCACAAAACACGATTCTGCTATTATTTTTTTTATCAAGACCCTACTTGACCCTGTAGTCTCCAAAAAGGTACATCGCCTCTAGGCGGCCGTATGCAGGTAGGTCACTAAAAATTCGAGGTATGTGTAGAAGTCAAACAAGTGTTATATTGGATTATGCTTATTTTTAAAAGCCAATCAACTAAGGCAAACTGTTAGTATGAACACAGAATTTAGCATATATATTTCATGTTTTTTATAGAGTGTGGAATTTTTTGAAACATGACTTTTTGGAAGTCGTACACAACGGTATTTTTCGGAATATGCTTGAGTTTCAGACTTTAGTGCATATTCCGACATCGCCATTTATCACTTTTGTCACGAAAAATCGGCCAATGGCTGACACCATCATATCTAATATCATGTGATGGGAAGTATAGAATCATAAAAGCTTTCGGTGTTTTATCACCTTGATGACCTGGCCGGCAAACTGTCTCCTTGTCTGAAATGAGAACAAGTGCTCCCAAAACTGTGGAAGTTCAATGTGCTGAAATGTTTATACATTTATATGGTTACTAACCTAAGCACCTGTGCGACCTCCACAACCATGTTAAATCCCTATGACGAAAAGTATATATGCTTATATTGGCTGTCCCAAGAATTGAATGTAGAACTATCATAGGTGCACTAACGGAACACTGCCTTGTAGCAGAGTATGCACATAGGATGGGTATAACAAACGACGACAGCTGCAGGAAATGCAAAGAAGCGGGTAGCAGAGATATCTTGGAACACATACTGTGCTCCTGCCCCGCCTTCGCTAGAACTCGTCTGACATGTTTTTGGAGTGTCTGTCTTTTCAGGGCTCGAACAGATTTCGAATCCGCGTGTCGGGCCTCTTTGGAGTTTTGTAAAGCACACCCAAATTCTGACAGATCATTACTTTGACCACTCCCATATACTCAAGGAACTTTCTTTGCCACTATCTGTTCGACAGTATTTCTTCAAACCGGATGTACAAATTCATGAGAATATCTGCTCCGTTCTCTCTTTCCCATAATTTTAATTCGAAAGAAAATCACACATATTCAAAAATTTCATATGATAATAACTGGCATTTTCTGCCCATTTTTTCTGACCTGACTGCATAGGGCCGCCTACAGACGGCCTTAGCGCCAACTGCACTCCTGCGTCACAAAAACACAAATCAAAATTGCAAATCACCAAATCACATTCAGAACACTTCAGGCCACTTATCAAAAATTATTCAGGTGAATATTTCAATGCTATATAGGTCAAAACTTTAAATAAAAACTGCCTTGCAGCAAAAAATAGTTATTTTCAGCTTTTTACCACTTTTTTCAATTCAACTGACGAATTTTCAAAAACGCGAAAAGCTGCAACATTGGCGTAAAAGGAAAAAATGTTATAGATTTTATTACTAAGCTGCACTATTTACAAGGATGTCGCTAAACATTTTAGTTTAGTTGTTATATGCGTTTAAGTGGTGACCGCTTGTAGACGGTCATATGCAGTTGAGGGTTAAGGCATGGGTCGGATCAAGATTCTAGTTGCTCTAATCTTTCAACTAATCGTTATTATGAAAAATTGTACAAAATACATTAAACCCATTGCGCAATATGTACCTATGCGTCGTATTTCCCAAAAATTTAAAAACAAAATTTTATTAATCATATTCATAGTTAATGAGGATTATTTCAATTGATTCTTAAAATAATTCCGTCAAAAAATTTTTGTGAGATTCCTTAAAAAATTTGGGATTATTTTTCCTAAAAAAAGCCTGCAGGTTTTTACAAAATAGGTGCCGTTTTCTTTTCGAAAAAAGCAAAATTGAACGAAATTTGTTGATGGATACTAAATATAAATCTTTCTTACGACCTGTTTTAAAAGTTGTAGATACTGCTTTTCTTCAAGCTTAAAGTCTCGTAATATTAAAAAAGTTAAGTTCTGAATTTTATATATTTTTGTCCAATATTTCGACATCATTTGGATGTAATCTTCAGAGACATTGAGCTAAAATTCGGTTATGTAAGTTAGCGTTGATGTTGTTTTTATTTAATATTTTCCTTGCTGAACATTGTTTTTGTTAAGATTTCCCTTTGATGTGCAATGCTCACTATGCTATGATACTGATAGTAGCAGTAACAACAATCTAACAACAACAATAACTTGAAAGAACTACAACAATGCGCATGCCACTTTAAACAAAAGCAGAAAAAAATTAAATACAAGCTGCTGATAGTGACAGTTCCTCGTAATTCTTTGCCTCTGCCTTTTGTCAGCAACAAATCACATAATTACAAAACACAACAACATAACAAGAACTAGAACAAGCAGCAGCAATCTGAACTTCCTTGCACTGGCATTCAAGATTTGTGCTGCTTACTGCAGCCGGTGCAGTCCTTCCGCAGCCGGCGAGACTACTTGGGCACGGCTTGATTTTTAATTGCGATGTTCATTTCAATTTGTATGTCGACGAGTGCGATAAGGACGTTGATGGGTGGACGGGTGGCAGAGGGCAGCACAAGGTAGCCAACAGGACACTTGATGCGCTCGCTCAGCTTAGCAGCGCTCAACTCGTTGGTCCCTGCGGGCTTGAGGCTTGTAAAGGAGAGCCGCCCTGCGGTAAGTCGTCATCAGCAGCAGCAGCACCAACAACAAGCTCCGGAGTAGAGGCCGAGAGACTGACAAGTGCTCAAGCAGCTGCAATTCACCTTTTCAAGTTGCACTCACACAAACACACCAACACATTTACACTAACATTTACATTTGCACTCATATTCCCGCTCACCGAGAGGCCCTTTTCCATGTGCTTTTGTATTGCAATGAGCGGCAGTTTCTACATTCAAGGCAAAAGTGAGCAACAGCAGAAGCGCAACAGCTACAACAACAATAGCAAGGACAAGTACAACAACTGCCACAAGTGACAGCACAAAGGAAATAATAAATATGAAGCATACCAACACAATTAAAAATTCTTTTGATTTTTGCTGCCCAGTTGAAAAGTGTGCGTTGACTGTTTGCCTTTCTGTGAGTGTGTGTGTGTGTGTGCTACCGCATACATGTACAAATACATATATAAATATACATATATGTGCATGCATATGTATGTTTGTGTATGACCACAAAAGTGTTCTAGCTTCTTTTTTCTTTTGAATTTGCCCTTGCCTTGCATGCAGGCCAGACAAGTTAACTCTTGGTCAAAAGGGGAAAGGGTGGTGAAAGAAAAATACAAAAATTTATTTATTTATTTATTTATTTATTTCAAATTCATCAATTAGAGTACAACTCAAATAGATTACTAAAACTAGGGTATAAATACTATGTATATATATAATTATGCACAAAAAATCCTTATAATCAATCAATCACAATTCGACCAGTGTAACACCAGATTTAGTTTAGACTTAAAGCTCTCCCTAGAATTGCAGAATATATCTAAATTTTTACAAAATTGGTTAGTCTGCCTTAGACATCGCGTAAGCGGTTCATTGAGACTAAAGTTAGTCTTATGACAAGGTATGTAAAACATGTTGCTAAATCTGAGGTTCCGAGCAGGGCAATTGAAAAGTAATAGTTCTAGCAATACGTGGCATTTGATGTGGTTCGTAACTATGTCTCTAATAAACATTACCGAGGAAATTTTTCTTCGCGTTTCTAATGTTGGCATTGCCAACAAAATGCATCTACTTTTGTATTCTGGCATACTGCAATTCCAATGAAGGGAGTGAATGGCATACCTAGTAAAGCGTTTCTGAACCTTCTCAACCCTTAAGGAACAACCTGGATAAAACGGGTCCCAAATGATGCTGCAATACTCCAGATTCGATCTTACGAATGCGAAATATAAGCTCTTGAGGGTAAAGAGATCCTGAAATTCATTTGAATTCCTCATTACAAAGCCAAGCATAGACCTAGACTTGGAAATCATAAAGTCTATATGTTTAGAAAAAGACATTTTCGAAGTGAAGATGACCCCTAAGTCTTTCTTTTCATAAATCTTTGTGAGGGCAGCAGTGCCTATCTTGTATTGGAAATCAATTACGTCTTTACGTCTACTGAAGGACAAACATTGGCATTTATCAGCATTTAGTGGTAAAGAGTTAGCATCACACCATGATTGCAGTCTTGATAAGTCCTCTTGAAGTTTAATACAGTCAGATACGGTCTCTATGCGACTGAATATTTTCAAGTCATCTGCATACATCAGGCAACGTGATGTCAAGAAAATGTCGGGGATATCATTGACAAAGATCAGGAACAGTAATGGTCCGAGATGGCTGCCTTGGGGTACACCAGAGGTAACTTTAATAATATCTGATTTAAAATTATTAATGCGAACGAATTGGATCCTATCGGTGAGGTAAGATGCAAACCACTTAAGCATACTTGAATGGAATCCAATTGATTCCAGCTTTGCAAGAAGGATTTTATGGCTAACCCTATCGAAGGCTTTCGAAAAGTCGGTGAATATGACATCGCATTGCTGACCTATTTCGAATTGCTTTAAGACAAAGTTTGAAAATAAAGCCAAGTTTGTAGAAGTGGATTTACCCTTTATGAAGCCATGTTGATAAGGCGATATGGACTCAGAAATCGCAAAAAGAATCCTGTCATAAACAAGTTTTTCGAAAAGTTTAGGTATACTCGAAATTTTGCAGATGGGACGATAATTTAAGACGTCCGACTTGCTACCAGACTTATGAATGGGTATAATAAAAGACTTTTTCCAGTCATGTAGAAATTCCCCACAGCTTAGAGACTTATTAAACATTATTGTCAATGGTAGCGCTAACGCTGAAGCACAATTTTTTAGTAAGATAGGTGGAAAGCCATCTTCTCCTGAAGTTGGGTCATTTGACAAGGCCCTAAGGCCCTCTAGAACTTCATTAACTGATAGCTGTAATCCTTTCAAGACAAGCGTGCTGTTATCTATTTTGTGGTCTATTTCGATTTCAAATTGAGGAACATAAACAGAGCGAAATGAACATGCAAACAAGTTACAGATTGTTTGAATATCCGATGATGATTCTCCCAAGTAATGCATCAAGTCCGGAAATCCGGTGTTTTTCTTTTTGCTGTTTATAAATTGCTAAAAACGCTTACTATTTGCCCTTATTTCACTCTCCACATTAAAGATGTAGTTCTGATATAAGAATTTATTCAAAGCATCAAACTCTTTTTGCAACCGAATGTAGGTTTCATACAGTTCTAAGTTTTTGTTTGACTTGCGATACAGTTTGTATGCCTTGGTTTTTTTATTGTTGAGGTTAATAAGCCTGGAGTTATACCAGATCGGTTTGGAGGAATTCTTTACTGGCTCCATAGGAACAAACGTATCAATGTCCACATTTAGATTGTCTCGAAACACGTAGTAGACCTGCGATAATTGTGGCATGTTTAACCCTTTCATGCCCGAATTAAATTGGGCGGAGCTAAAAATTCTTTGAGGTCAGATATGTGGTAATATTGACTCAAATATGAACTGACCAAAATTTCAAAGTCCTTGGTGTCCTGGTTCGTAAGTTACAGGATGTTGCCTATAGGCAACATTGGGCAGTGGTGGTGAATTTGAAAAACCAAATAAATTATTTTTTTATGAATTTTTTATTGAAATTTAAATACGAAAAGACACAAAACCATTTTTTTGTAGATTGGAGCACAATTAAACATTGAATTTGTTGCATTTAGAGCGTGGAAAACCAGTTTGGCATAGCTTGCATCTGCTTTTTGCTCCCCATCGTACCCACTGACCGAGATATTCAGATCGTATGGATTTTATAGGTTCTGCAACGTGTGCTCTTTTACAGGAGCTTAACTCAGAGGCCATCGGAAGATCTAGGGATCATGGAGGCGGTGATAAAGATCCTGGTTATGAAGGATTTGACACCATATCTGTAAGGAGTGATTCTGGTCGACCTCCTTTCCTTGATAAAACTACTGTTAGAGTTGCGTTCAAAAGCTCGTTAGCAAGCTATATCCAACTGGAATCATATTAGTGGAATACGCTTTACTTCGCCGTCTGCATATTTGAGGTCTCTGCGATACACCAGCTATCTATCGACTACAGATGAATTCATACACCAGAATACTATGAGCATATAACATTTATTTTAGCTATGGTTTATTTAGTATAATTCTAGCAGTATGTCAGCAAGAACGCCGTTCCATTAGTTTGCATCGCATACAAGTTTGTTTAGTCATAAATCTTCTTCCAGACTCCATCTTCAAAGAAATGGGTGAAATATTCGATTGATTGTTTCACCTCATTGCTGCGCTGTCCGCTTTTCCAACTGGTATTACATTCCATTACCTCTGCACAAAATAACTTCAAACATTGCAAATAAATTTTCTCTATCACCTCCTGTACAACTTTTCATTCTAAATTTGTTTTCAGTCATTTTCTTTACTAATTAGTTCTTCATTTAGATAAATTTTCATATTTCCGCCCTTATCAATCATATTTCTCATTTTTCTTCGATGGAGTTTTCGAAGTTTACTGCTCTTCTTCTCCATTTTCCTCCTCCGCAAATCATCCCAGTTAAAGTGTAAATTTGTTTCCAATTTCTGTCGGCTTAAACGTCTTAAACGCATCGAAATATGAATATACATAATGAAATATACATTGCTCGGAAATTGCTACAGTTGCCCAATGTTGCCTATAGGCAACTGCACTTTTACAAAAATATTACAAGCAAACTAAATACTTTTCTCATGATTAGTTTTCCCTAAATAACTCTTTTACCTTTATTTATTTATAGTGTTTCCTTGGTTTTACAATAAAAAAATTATTTTAATGTTTTTAAACACTTTTAGTATAAACACTTTTTTTGCGAAACGATCTTTACAATTTCTCGTTGCGGAGATCGGCTACTGCATGAACATGTGCACAGTTTGCAATAGAGCAAGTAGCTGTAAGCTTGCACAATACATGAATCTACATTATGCCAAAAACCGCATGTAAAAAAATTTTAAATAGCGGGACTTAGAAGCCAATAAGTACAATGTTGCCTATAGGCAACATTGGGCATGAAAGGGTTAAGGCAGATTCCCAATCAACTGAATTCAATGAGCTTGATATCTCGTTGAATTCGGCTTTCAAGAAGTTAAAACTGTTACAAGAATTAATGACAGATTTTATAAAGTTTATGAATTTAAAGTGTACACATAATGCTTTGTGGTGGATAGAGTTAGGGAGCGGAGGTGAAGAGAGAGGCTCGACATCAGATATTAGATCATTGTTTGTAAAAACTAAATCAAGTACACGATTTATGTCATTATGAACGCTGTTAATTTGACAAAGATTAAACTCAGCAAAAGTGTCGAGTACCTCGCATTCACTTTCGCTTGATACGTTATATGGTAATAATTGCTTAGCCTCATGATCAAAACACCAATTAACATTAGGTAAATTGAAGTCGCCCAATATTATGATGTTTTGATTATGATTTAAGCTTTCCAAAATTGTACAGCAGTTATTTATATGCGTTTTATATAATTCGTTTGGACTAACGGGTGGAATGTAACTTACAGAAATAAATAATTCATGAGATTTTTCTATCACAATTTTAACAATAATTTGATCAATATCTAAAATGCCCTGGATTGAATTCGTATCGGAGGATAGGGTAATTTGTGTACTGGGCAGGCTCGAACGAACAGCAACAAGTACACCGCCGCCTTTAGAAAGACCAGTGGTACGGGAACATCTGTCTTTGCAGTATACATTATACAGATGGCAATCGAACATTTCCGCAGTAAGGTGGCATTCTGAAAGCCAAGTTTCTGTTAAGACTATGATATCATAGAGAGACGATGATGTAAAAAGCAGCAATGGTAGCATTTTTGTTCTGATACCACCAGCATTCTGATAATACAGCAGGAATTCTGTAGCATTCGTTGAATTAATAACTGGATCTGCGCAGGCTAGGACTGCGGCGGATTCACCTCTTCTCTGGGAAAATTTTTAGTTACAAACGGACGTACATTTATATTCTCTTGCCAAAGATAAGGGTCGAAGATTTTGTCGTAATATTTTTCTGCTACTCCAAGTCTGAACGACACTTTCTTCAGTTCTGTAATCACAGCGTCTTTCTTGACTAAAATGTTGCATGAAAGATCGCTCTTCTCAATAGAGGCATGACTATGTACATAGTCGATAATGTTCTTAGTGGTGACAGTGGGAGCGAAAAATGACAAATGTACATATTTCATATTGACTATTACACCCAGTTCGTGACTTGCATTGCGGCCAACGACGGTGTTATTCGCATTTTGTTTTGCTCTTTTATTCTTAGCGCCTACAGCTATGAAGACGTCATCGTTGTCCAACTGCGCTGGCCGGTTGCTCTGTGGCGGCAGCAACGGTGATGGTGCGTGGCGGCGTGGAGCAGCAGCGCTTCGTGCATTAGCGACACCGAGAGTATTAACGGTATGAGCAGCATGGACTGTACGGGCGGTAGCGGAGGCAGCAGCAGCAGCATAAGAGACAGATGGAGCAGAGGAGAGAACCGGCGTCGTTGACTCCGACTCAGGCGCCTGCAGGTTGTTTTTTGCTTTGCCACTAGCTATGGTAGGGTTTGAGGCAGCGACATTAAAATCACAGAGTATGCGACGAACCTCTTGTACTTCTAGTTGCAGATCTTCGACTTTTTTAATCAACAATTTTTTGTCGCTTTGCAACGAGATAATTGTTGCAATCGTTTTTTCATGATCTGATCTAAGAGATCTAAGCTCGTTGAGAACAGCTTTCAAAGTGGCCTCTTTCACGTCACACTCAGGAGGCGGATAGGCTCGTTCGGGTACCGAAGCAGCAGGCAGCGAAGAGACATTTTCAGCCTCCGAACTAGCTGAGTTGTTGGTATCCGCGACACTATCTGTTGATGGGGCAGCTGAGCGAGGGGGTGAACGAATGGAGTTTCGGCGCGCTTTTGTGCACTGGGTGCAACAATATTGCTTATTCACTCCTTGCATATATTCTATATCGACCGATGATAGATTTACACATTTTGGATGAAAGATTTCACTGCACATGGCACATTGTACTTTGGGCTGGCCACGGTCGACCTTATGGCCACACAAATGGTAATATAATGCAGAAGCTATTGCATTTGACTTTTGAAAATGATGTTTGCTTCTGCTGAAGTGGAGTGGAGTTTGGACAAACTGTGCAAGAACTCAGCAGCTGAATCAATTTCAAAATAGATTTTTTAGAAAATTTTTGAGATTTTATCTATTTTTGTAGGCCTGTCGTTTTTATAAATATACATTTCAAACCTTTACTATTACTAAGCACAGCCTTGTAGGGTTTAAAAAGAACTAGTACCATATTGAAATGACGGGATATGAATGTCAATATATGCACAAGATATTATTTCCCAAAACTACATCCTATTGAGCGCATAAAGTTATGTGCCAGTCATTTTATTTGTTGAATTCATGCTACTATTTTAAAAAGTATAGCATGAAAAAGTTCAATCAAAGAAATTTTACCGACCGAAGTGATAACTCTTAATAGAACATTCAATATTATTTGCAAGAATAGTCATGCACTTTTATTATAAATTTAAATTACACTTTACAGCACCATTTATCAATAACAGATAAATTTTTTGTGTAATTTTCCCATTAGTTAAAAATAGTACCTGATTTTATTGAAAATCACAAATTGGTTTCTTTTAAATTTCTGCATAAATTGTGAGAAATTTTCTTGTACCTTTTCAAAACATTTTATGCATTTTTGAATAATTAAAACTCACTCATACGCCAGAGTAGTCCCATCCGAGTTATGGTTTTGCCACCTTGCGGCCAATTCTATATCCTTTAATTATTATTTCAAATTGCAAATACAAGGAACTTCGGAGCTTGCACTTCTTCCCCCCTCCTGCAAACACAAAGTGCACTTCTGCTTAATAAAACACAAACAGAAGACATGAAAACAAGTAAAGTAAGTGAGTGAAAATAAATACACTTTGTCTTATTGCTCGACATGTGCAAGTGCACATAGCAATAACAACAACACCAACAATAGTTAGAAGCATAATACAAAGACGAGCAGCTAACAACAACAATAAAAGCAGCTCATGTGGCTGCAGCTGACATCGAAGCGAGTGCAAATCAGTGCGTATGCACTTTCAAGCACAGCAGCAACAGCAGCGGCAGGGGGAAGGGGTTAGACGTTTAGAGCGCAGAGGGGCCAGCCAGTTGTCAGCAGAAATGTGGACTGTACACACTCTTAACCATGCGATAAAATAAACTTTGCGTGGAGTAAGACTTAACAATGAGTTGATATCTTGAAGTCGTACTTCTGTTGTTGTTGTTGTTGTGTATGTGAGCGTAAGGTTGTGTATGTGCTACGAATAACGTCGATTGCAGCTGGCTGCTGGCAAGTGGAAAGTTTTCAGTTAACAATGATGAGCGCCATTAAAAGTTGATGCCAATATTTTTGTCAACGAAAGGCAGTGAATGCGGGTGCACTGGAGGAGGAGAGGAGGAGGATGAGACGGAATGTGATAGAAAACGATGCTGGTGGGCTGAAAGAAAAGTACAGCATTGTTTAAGTAACTTTTGTTGCAAAATTTCTGTTTATTTTGAGGACTTGCAGTTACGTTGAAAGTTTATTTGAAAAGCCTACGTTGCCCAATGAGAGGAAGGGGGTGCAGAATTAGCCGGACTATGAAAAAGGGCAAAATGAACAAAGGGAAAATGAGGAGACAGCGGTGCCAAAAGATGCAGCAAGCAAAAATAACAGCGCAACTGTGAAACTGTGGTTGTTCGGTTTCCGCGGTAAAGAGATAATTGTAAGAAAGTGCAAACAAAGTTAAATTAAAATTTTCGAAGTACAAGTATATGCGCTGAAATGAGCAAAATGTTTGAGAATATGATGGCGAAGAGGAAAGCTGTGTAAATAAAGTACAGATTTTAAATGACTGCTTGATTAGCAAACTTAAGAGAAAAAAAAATTGTGAAGGTGAAGAGCTGTTGAGAGCTGAAAATTTGTATTGCAATGAAGAATTTTTGAAGGAAACGTCAGATGAGAACTCACTTAGGGTTGCAGAAATTTATCGGTGCAACATGGCGTATAAGCAACAGCAATTTTAGTAAATTTAAATAAATAATTTCTAATGTGAAATAATGACTTCACAGATTGATTATATGATTAACGTGACAGCTCGTGTTGACGAGGCTTAGGTGCTCCTAAAGGGAAAATCGGGGAAGTCATAAATGTAGGTCCTTACAGAACTATCTGTGTATGTAGATTACTCCTTTGGTGGAAGGCGAAAATTAAAGTAACGACCCCCTTCACTCCTCATGGACCCCAAATTTTTTACATACATTTGAGGTGTGCCACGCCACCTTGTCCCATGACCTTATATCTTTATATAAAAAACAGAAATTATGTAAAAATGAATAGTTTTTATTCGGACTGACTTGCCAAAGAGAAATGACAATACTTAGTTGTCTATTTCTGTTCTGAAACAAAGCAATTTTTAAGTGTACAACAACAAAGAATTAGAATTATTGCTCACATGGGCAGGTCATATAGCTATTTCGGTTTTTGCCAGAAAACCTCATCAGTGACTTTTAATGTGAATTCTAATAATTTCTAAACGACTAATTACTCGAAATAGAAGCATTAATGGTAAAGTCTGTGAAACGTAGGAGTTGAACCATGAACCTATGACGTAGTAAGCGAATGCGCTAACCATCACACCATCGGACTGGACGACTCTGCGCTGGCAAACATCCCAGTTACCTGCTGTCTATATCAAACGCATAGTGTTTCTTGTTATTGTACACTGTCTAATGCAATTGTTTTTGCCTTACTTGAGAGCTCCACTAAGTATTGTCATTTCTCTTTGGCAAGTCAGTCCGAATAAAAACTATTCTTTCTAACATTCAAGCTGCCGAATAAACATAAACTCGTATATTATGTAAAAATGTTTACGTGAATGCATGACTAAATACTAACAGAATACAGAATTTTAATGTTGAATGACTTGTAGTTTTACAGATATGCCAAATCAAATATTTAAGTTGTATAAGGAGTGCCACTCCCCTTGTCCCACGCCCCTAAATTTCTTTAAGCAAGAGGGCACGACTAATTACTAACAGAATACAGAATTTTAATGTTGTATGATATGTAGTTTTAAAGATATGCCAAATCAAATATTTAACTTGTATGGGAGTTGCCACGCCCTCTTGATGAATCTAAAAATTTTATATACAGTAGCCTTCCTTTGGTCTTCAACAATATTGGTAAAAAGTTTGACTGAAATCGGTTAACGCGTGTAGCTTTGTATAGCCGGACAGACAGACAAACATTCATTTTTATATATTAGATATAATAATAATAATAATTGATTGGCACAACAGCCCGTGTGGGCTTAGGCCTAGCTTTCTCGCAATAACTTGTGTGTGCTTCTCATATTTTTCACAAATTAACGGGACCTACACTACCGAATCCGAACGGGTTTGAGAAGCTTTTCATGGCAAAGAATATTCTCTGAGAATCGCCAATTCATCGCGAGAAGTAGTGCCGCGCAAAGAAACAATTTGAAAACACATTTTTTTTTATTTGATGTTGTGGGCTGGGAGTTGAACCCATGCCCTCCCGCATCAGCTAACAAGCATTTTTTCCTGAACGAAATTTTATTTACATATGAAATTAGGTAAATGAAATTAATAGAAATATACATTTATATCATTTTACTGTTAATGTGATAAAACCGAAACTATTAAAACTACAAATCCCCTTTCTTTGTTAAAGTTTGAGCATTGATTAATATTGATTTATTTTAGTACTATAAATACATTCTGGGATAAAAATTCGGCAGAGAAAACATTTTTTACTTAAAATTTTTTTTCTTGCTTCGACCTCTTGCATTTCTAAAAACTTTATCTTAATTTGTAGTCATAATTTCACCGAACTGTTAGAGAGTAAAAAAAGCAAGCCGTGCACAACAGGGCGTATGCTTATCAGCTGCTATTAAGGAGTGGACGTAACTCATACGCTGCGTTGGCAAACAGTTGTTTTATGCTCCAACTGTAAAAGTTCATTGCAACATTGCGTGCAATATGCTACACTCTCTGAGCTTCCCGCGCACTCCTCGTCCAGCTTACGAAAGTACTTTACACTTTGCAGCGCTGTTACAAAATTAAAAAGCATTTTTCACTTGCAACAAATTGCCGCACTTAAAGCAAGAGAAATGAGCACTTGGCTAAAATTGATTTGCAACTTGGCGCTGCATATGCAAGCGCATTAGCTGCATGTAATTGCATGCATGCATAAGCGTCTGCTAGTGTGGGTGTGTGTGTGTGTGTGTGTTGTTGTGGCGGCGCAATTGCAAATGGTGTTGGCATCTTGCGCTTAAGTGTGGCCATAATTTATTTATAAGCTGCACAGCAAACACAGACAGACAGACACATATATATGCACACCTTACACGCAGACACACATACATACATGCATATGTATGTGTACGTTCATGTGCAAGTCAAACAGTGACTAATTAATTTAATTTCGCCTTTATGCTGTTTTCGCGTTGTGGCTATATTTGCCTGCATATGTGTGTGTGCACATAGGTCAATCTCAGCGTGGGCATGTATGTGAGTGTGTGTGTGTGATTGCGCGGGTAGCTTAAGCCATTTGTATCAATCAAAGCAAAAGTTCGCGTGAGTGACATTGGACGCTGACACGGGCGTCTGACGCGCACTTAAGAAGACAGACAGCTGGCCGGATGGACGGAGGGACGGAAGGACGGACGGACGGACGGACAGACCACCTGACATACATACAACTTTGTATGCCAGCAAGCAATCATGCATGTGCTTGTGTGCGACAGGACATAGCGACCATAAGTCGCAGCGGCGCTTGCACGGATCCACGCCCGAAGCGCGCAAACAAATCAGTGGCAATTATTTATACGTAATACATTCGCGCCGCTGGTGAGTGTAAGTCGTGGAATGATGGCGCTGTGGGGAGAAGGTTGCTTCGAAATTGCTAATAAATGACTGGTGTCACTGCGGTGCAGCGCCGGTTCATTTATTTTTCACACTTGCGTGCCAAAGGACCCTTCTATTTTTAATTTCACTCGAAAACTGCAAAATTGCGAAGGTAATCAGATCGCAGAGCGGTGGAAAGGGACTACGATTCAGTTCATGTTCAGTTGGCTACGATTGGGTTTTGTTTAAAAGCTGCAATAATATATTTAACCTCATAGAAATTTCTTTTTGTTTTTGTAGTTCTTTGAATAAAGTTTGCACTGCTTAGAATAATTTCGCGAAATTATTTTAGATACAATTAAAGTAATTTTCTTGAGAAAAATTATTTTATTTTACTCAAAATTAATATTTTTTATACATGTAAAAATTGTGTATTTTGAACTATGCATATTGAATTGAGTTCGATACATATTCTTAAAATTCGGTAGATCATAAAAAGTGTGGTGTAGCATGACTGGAAAACATACGAGCTCCTTTTATCCAGAAGAATGTATACAAGTACATTTTTTTGGAGCATAAAATTCAGAAAAACCTACTGTGAATCATGCGCCATAAAAAATTTATAATGAAATAAAAGTTATATACAAAGCTACAAGTACTGGAGCGAAATTTCGATAAGCACCATTTCTTAGTTGCTGGTGGTATTGGCTCTTGCTATTCTGTGTGTAGTTTATTATTTGTACTTTTGAATTTACAATTATGTATTTGCATTGTATTTAAATTTGTATAGGAAAACAGGGAGTCATGATTTTAATAAATAATAAATGGTAAATAATCCAAAAAATATAAAAATTAAAAATTTACAAAAATAAATCTTAGAAATCTAATAATTAACATTTCAGTAATGGTTCAAAAATCTTTTATTGCTTCTTTTCGTCTTTCCGCCGCTTCAATTCAATTCCATGCTGTGCTTTACTTTCAACCTTTCACTGCTCTATTCCCACATGCAATCGACTAACACTTCTTGGAACTTTCTTCCTGCCTTCTGCTGTAACTCTTTCATCGTCTTCTTTCATACTTTTTTCTTTCCTTGTTACTCAACTTTTTCTAATAACCATCCATTTTTGCTCTTCCACCTTTCTTTCAAAGATTTTCTTTAAAACTTTCCACACGTTTCCTTCAAATCCGACTTCCCATTCGCTTCATTTCAGCCACTTTTCCTCTTCTTTATTCCGCTTATTTTATGCGTTCGTTTAAATGCACTTGACTCTGCTGTCAAGCCGCTCTCACCGGCTGCACTGAACACTAATGCCGGCGCCCTTGCGACTTGACGGTCGCGCGTCACCAGTTGCCCATCAAATTGAGCACTTTGTTTGCATGTCGCCGCGGTTGTTGCGGCTCACAACAACAAAAACAACAACTGTCGGCATGGCATGCCACACGTTGGCAGTTATTTTGAATTTGCTTGCCGCACGCTTTTGTATGGCGAGACTGGCAGTGATATGCGCGGGGCAGAGGCGAGGCAGAAGGTGCCTGTCTGCTGTCAAAGCAACAGCAGCAAAGCAGTTGGCAGCAGTTGCATTGCTGGCTTTGCCGGCTGCACTCGCTCTATTGCTGCTGTTGCCGACAAATTTAAATGTCGCTGTTCGCAATGTTGTGCCAAATTGCCTGCCAACTGCTGCAAATAAATCTAACTGCAGTTGGCGCTTGCCACAGTCATACTCTTGCACTCTTGCACAGTTGCAACTGCAGCTGAGTCGTCCTCGAAGGCGCTCAGACACTCATTGGTCTTGGTCTGTTGGAATTTTGTGCATTCGTAGGCATATTTTTGCAAATATAAGCGATGCCTTTTTGCACGCTGACTGCCGCTGGCCACTTGTCCCCCACTTCTCCCTCCTCTCCAGCCACTGGCTACGGCCCCTGAGTGTTCGTAATGAAGTGTTCGCATTCATTGGCAGCACTGCTCCTCTCTGGCATCGTGAATGCATGTGCATATGAGTTCAAAGGGGAGATTACAAGTGCACTCTTTGCTCTTTTTGACCCCTTCGCATCTTTCCATTCCTGCACTTTTGCATTATTGCCATTTTTTGGCACTTCTTGTGCAGTTTCTGCATTGGTTGACTTTTCCATGCGAAAAATATATTTCATATAAAATATATATCTGCTCTTGGCATTCTTTTGTTTTGTAATCCTTTTATGTGCATATAACATTTTACCATATTTAATTCATTTTCAGCACATGTCTTATTTTGATGTATTTGATTTTTCAATGTTTTAATTTTTCTGCATTTCGAAGCTCTTTCATTTTTATTGTATTTTTCTTTTCTTCAATATTTTTGCCTTTGCCAATTTATCCCCTTTCATAATTTGCAGTTTTTCACTTTTTTTTCAATTAAAATTTTTCACTCATTTTTTATTTTCTAAAATTTATTTCATACTTCTTCTTTATTGATTTTCGACCCTTTCCATTATTACAGCATTTAAATTTTTTTGAATCTTTCTTCCTGAAAATACTTGTTAATTCGTTATTCTTTGGCTTAGGTCCTTTATAGTTTTCACTTTCTTTTCTTTTTAAAATTTATAGTATTAAAATTTTTTGAGCTTTTTAAACCTTTTCTCCTTTTTTTTCTTTCACTTTTCGCACATTGAATTATCTTTATACTAATATTCTTCACATTCTTTCATCTTTCAAAGCTCATTATTCTCTTTGCTTACCTTCGTCAATATTTTATTAAACTTTCGGTTATTTATTATTTAAATGGAGCCTTCCTTCGACTGCTTTGCACCTTGAAGGCAATTGCAATTATTTCTTGCTGCTTACAATTCTGAAGGAAAAGCATTTTTGCGCTTTTATAAAACAATTCCCAATATGTGACACTACTTTTCTTCGCTCTCCCCTGTGGGAAATCCATTATTACGCCTCTACATACACACACACATTTATTCACATACCATGATACATGAAAACTTAATTTCAAACGAAATTTGGGAAATTGTTCTGAATTTTTTGCATGAGCTTGTGCCCCAAAGGCAGCACTCAAGTAATTTCACGCTACCACTACAGCCACCAATACAACTGCACATACATATATGCCTTTCTTTTGAACGAGTGTGTGTGTGCTACTCGCCTGTGCCTGTATGCATTTGAAAGTATTAAGCATTTTGTCTGCGTTCCGCAAAATACATTTGTATGCCCGTGCAGTGTGCGTGTGTGTGTGAGTGTGTAGTCATATACGCACTCAAGCGACCACACTAAACAATACCAATGCAAACTCCTCTCCACCACTACAACTACCAGCACAGTTACAAAATCATTCTTATGTTTTTGCCTAAGTGTGAGAAATCGAATAAATGTAATCGAGCCTCGTTGCGTGCGTTTTGTTTCGTTTTGTGTTTGTGTGTGTGTGTGTGTTGTGTGTGTGTGTTTGTGTGTGTGTGCGTGTGCGTGTTATTGTCAGTCTATTTGTTTGGGCTTAGCCTCCAGACGACCGACCGTGTGTCCTTTTGCTGTTCTTTTGCCATTGTTTTTGTTGTTGTGCGCCTTGCTCTGCCGCAAGTACACTTCGGCTTGACGTTTTTTCTCTTGTTTTGCGAGATTACATTTTCTTTTCCTCGCCTTTCTTTTGTGTTACGTTATTTTGCAATATTTCTTTTTCCATAAAATTGCGTGTGCGTGTGCGTTAGCTCTAGGACATTTTCGCTTGTATTAGCTGCTGCTTTTCTGCAGCACATTACAATCTGCCTCTTTATGTGGGTCCACTGGGATATTTGCACTGATTTTACGACATTTGTTTAACAAGCCTGCTTTTAGGCGATTTTTGTATGGCTTGCCTTTGGCATGCCAAACTTGTAAGTGTCCTTGAAATTTGTGCGCAAGTGTGAGTGTAAGTGTGTGCACATTGCTCTGCTGTGGTGAATTGAGCACATACTCCAAATTTAATGCTGTGGATTTCTCGCCAAATTTTTAAAGCATGCTGAAATTATGTTTGAAATAAATGCTTTAAATGGCAGCGGAAAACTGTTAGGAAGATCAAAAAATATATTAGCATCTAGATAGTTTAAATGGGCTTTTCTTGTTTCAATGCTCAAGAAATCTTTTGTCACTTATAGCTCAAGTTCCAGCTATTCTTGTAAGTTGCTTTTTGTAGCGACTGTACTTTTAAGCACTGAAAAATATGCAAAATTAAGGCTTACCTTTTCCCGCATCAGCTGGTCATTTAGGCAGCTGCTCTTAGAGCGTCGGAAATGAGCTAATGCGCCACAGTGCTCCAAGGACAACAGCGGGGAATTAACTTCTTTGAACTTTTAAAAGCCACTCCACCTCCCTCTCAGCTTATAAACAAATTAACTGCTTATGCTTTTCGTAGCCTACAAAATATCACTCGTATTTTAATGTACTACCACACATACACCTACACATTATGGCGACTGTCTCACTTGGTATGCGCCACAGCGAGGATGCTTTTGGCAGAGCAACTCTGAGCTCACGTAGCGCATTTGCATTTCAAAACGCGATTAAGCTTCGAGCGAGTGCGCGAGTGTCAGTCGCCGCTGCGGGCTTTTGACTTTGCACCGTTTAAGAACTCATAAAGTAAATGTCCTTTATGGCTTAGCGGCTTGTCGCGCTGTCGCCATCGTAGTCTATCTCTTCGCCGACTGCGCGACCATGCGCTCCCATTTGATGCCTATTAATGTTGAGTGTGCTGCTTAAAAATGTCCTACTTTGCACACAAACACCCTCACACCTACACCCAAACACTCACACACACACAAGTTTTAATGCGTTTGTGTGCTTGTTTGTTTGTGTGGGTCGCTGTGCCTGACTGTGCTCGGCGGGCATAACCATATATTTTTTATGTGCTTAGTACGTGAGCAATAATTGCCGAGTTATGAATGTGTGAGTAGCAGTAAGGGGTAGTTGGATCGGGTGTGTACAAGGAGTGGGGTAAAGCAAAGGAAGCTGTGATCGAATTAAAAGATGCTGTTTTCCTACTTTCGCTCTGCAGTACAGTTTGAGCAGAGCTGAAGTAGTAGCAAAGCTTTCCTTTTTGTAGCCTGAATCAGAGTGGAGCTGGTGTGAGCTTTTCGCAGTAAATACTTGCTTGGGAGCATTCATAGTTGCAAGTTTATCAACAGCAGCAGAGCTTTTGAAGGACCAATTTTTGTGCAAATTGAGGATATGTTAGAAGCAGAAAGCTTTCTATGAGCGCTTGTAACTTTACACAAGGTAATAGAAACTTTGTGTTATAAGAATCGGTGTTGTATAAGAAACGCTCTTAGTTACAGTCAAACGAGCTTTTGTAAGCTCATTGGCAGCTGTTAAGAGCAGAGCGCTTGCTTATAAAATTGGGAGATGTTAGTATAACAGTTATAAATGGTTGTATGTTGATTTCAATTGAATAATAATAGGTAAAGCTTTTCAGATTAAGAAAAAGAGCTTTTAGAAATCAATTTTTATTAGTTTGACTTGTAAATAAGCTTTGAAAGCTTTTTAAACAACTTTTGTGTTTCTCCACAGCTTTTTCGTTGAACAAGACTTGAAGTGCTGGAAATTTGCGTATTTGTTTTTTTGTTAGATTGGAGTTACAAATGAGCTTTGCAGGAGCTTCGAATGTTTTACTGCAGATGTCGTTCTTGTCAGTTAGACTTAAATCACATTTTGTGTGTATATGGCTGGGCAATGTCATATCTATATAAGCCTTTGCATGTATAACTTAATGAACCCACCCTTTTTCTCTGTGCAAATTGAACAACCTGTTGAAATGTTTTGATACTCTTCAACGTAAATGTGTTTGGAAATTGTACGAATGCATTAACATTTTCTTTTTTAACTTTACAAATACATTCTCAAAAGAATTGATATCAGGAGCTGTTATTATTTATAGAAGGCCGTTGTGCAGCGCGACCGTAAAATCGATCTATTTTAAAGGAGCTATCTGGAGCTAGATCTGCATTTATATTAAATAAACATTTTATTAGTATCAATAAATTGTTGTTGTTATTGTGATTGCAAGTAATTGTAAATAACAATTTTAATCTTTCAGTATTTAAAATATAATTTAAAATTTGATGCTTAAAGGCATTCAATATAATTTGAGATAACAAGCACAAAACTCAAGGCAAAAAATGTGAGCAAATTCATTTGGGACTTTAAATAAAAAGTACTATCTTGCTCCGATCATATAAAATCCGATTGTATAACTTTGTTACTTTTAAAATGACGCTCATGTTGATATTGTTTGGTATGAGCTACTTTACACAAGCTATATTTAAATATTTCTTTGAGTCTACCTGTTTCTGGTTTAGTCCTTTTCCCTTTTTCAATAGCAAATCATTGCATTGAAACGATTGATTTCAGTCATAATTTCAAAATCGTTGCCAGTTCAAAGCCAAGTGCATGTAGCCATATTACTATGCATAAGTGAAGAAATGTAATGCAACATTACATGCCAAATTGAGCGCACACATGTTCAACAATCAAATGAAACATCAACACACACTCCTTCGCATACTTTCATACTTCAAAAGGCGAATTCCACACGCATACCAAATCAAATGCTTTCATATTTCACGCACAACTGACCAATGAAACTGAGAGACACTTGAAGCGGCGGTCACACATACACACATGCAAACATGGCATGCACTCAATATCATATGTTAAGTGCAGTTCGGATTGGAAGGCAGAAAGGATTAGAGGTAGTGCTTAAAGTAGCTGTAGTTACAGTGAATGCAAATAAGGATTTTAAAAACCGGTTCCAATAATCCCGTTTAATCGTGAGCAAATTTTATCATATTCATGACCAGCTTTGATATATTTTTCTCGTAAAGCGACAGAAAACTGCTCAAGCGGTTGGAAACGTATTTTTTTTAAATATATTACATACTTCAAAGCTAACATTACATCTTTTCTAAAGATAGAGAAATTGCAATAAAACTGATTTGATTTAACTGTGAACAACAGATAGAACCGATTAAACCGCAAACATGTAAAACAGATTGATCCGGTTGAACTGATTTGATTACATTATTTGTTGAGAACGACGGGTCCAGTTTCCTAGTAGTTACGATATGAAAAGCGCTTACAGGTCCTCATGGATGCGTAGCTTCAAAAGGCATTTTCTTTGGGGATATAATCACACTATCGTGTGCAAATATATATTACCTAGGTAACAAAGTCTGGTCCTTACTTGCCCATCACAGCGACCGATATGAATATGTTCTGCTGTTTTCTTATCTTCGTTTCAGTTTCTACACATGGTATTCTATGCTAGGCTAGTGATAGACATGTGCTTCATTACTCTACAATATCCGGATAAGAATTCTGTGACTATTCGGCTACGTTTTATGCTAAGCGATATAAGCTTGTTCGTTCGAGTTTGAGAAGCTTCTGGCGTCGATGTTTATGCCTGTTTCTTATCTTAAAGTATTGGATAACCGTTATTCTATAGTAGAAAAGTTAAATGCGTTAATGCAAATGCTGCTTGGCTGTATTAATGCAAGAGTCATGTTGCACTTCCTGCCAAGCGGCGAATTCAAGTAGCAGAAAATGCAAAAGAGGGATTTAAAATATAAGCGGATATGCTTCAGTGCGCGCGTCTGTGTGAGTGTTGGGTGAATGCAGACTGCCTCCCTTCGACGTGACTTGCAGCGGTGTACGCCGCTGGTCACGAAGTGGCAGCAGCCGTTTTCACGGCTGATTTGCAGCATATTTCTTTCTGTTGTTGTTGTTGTTGTTATTGTTGCATTTTTGCAAATGTCATGCAATAAATAAAAAAGTCATTTGTTGTGTTGGTTGCGCCCGAGCAATAAACAACAATTCATCAATCATTGCTTCAAGCAAGCAATCAGCCGTGGTACTTTGCCTGCGCCTGCCATTACAGTTCAATGCTTCATAGATTTATTGTTTGTATGAGTGAGTGTGTGTGTATGTGTGTGGGTGCTGTGGTTGGCTGAAGAATTTCACTGATTCGTAAGAAGTGTAGCTTACGAATTTTCGCTGTAGCCGTCGCATAAATTTCAATTTGTTCCTTCTAATACACATGCAAGAAATATATGTTTTTGTCCCTATGCATAAATACATATGTATGTATATACTTACAGTTAGTTCTGTAACGGCCATAAAGGACACCTAACCTACACTCACATGCACACAGAAATTTCACTATATCATATATCATACAACTTTTTTAAAGCCAAGTCTCTTCCATCGACGGAGCAATAAAGTGTGAAAAATATCTGCGGCTAACTAAATCCTAAATCATTCCTTCTATATCACGATCTGTATGTTGTAAATTACAGATAATTGAGCGGGTAAGAAATTCAGTTAGCCTTAAACGAATTCTTCTCTGACAATATGCCATCAAAATGGCAATAGACCTGGACTATAGGCAGAAGCTATACAAAACTTTGTTTTTCATCATAAATTTAGCTTCTTTTCTTCTTGAAATACGAAAACTTACCAGCACAGACTGAAATTTGATTTGTCCATTGTACTGATAAACAAATTCCATTTGCTGAAATCTTTTTGAGAATTTTTTAAAGCGAAGGATTTTCGATGGTGGCAAGGAACTTAGTTGTTCTGTTCTTACCACGCCTGACTCTGTTGAGCTTTAATATGTCGAGGGCATCCATAAGCCTTGTCACATGAAAATTTTTTTGAATGAAATTGGCAAGTTCTTTAAACTTTTAAAAATATATTTACAAAGTTCTTAGTGTTCCATTCAAACCAATTTTTGCATCAACTAATATCAATTGCGGAAAAAGCCGAACACTTACATCTGTTCGAAGCCTCATCTCTTTGGTCTTTAACAGTGCAGTCCGACTTTTGTTTTTGTTTGTCGGGCTTCTTGTCTGCGCTGGCAAAACGCAACTATTTATTTGTTTGCAAAAATATTCAAAAGCTGGACATTTTTGTAAACTATTTTAGTGGCTTTGCACTACATCTACGCCTTACCTGCCCTACCACTTTCTTAGCCTTGATGAAATGTTATTGAGCAAAAACAACAAGAGGAGCATGGTAACTGCTAGCTACCAACTTTATTAAAATAAACTTCAACAACAGATCCCCTCTCGGTGAGATAAAAATGAAGAAAATATGGAGTGACCGTAAATGGAAGAGCATAAAGGTGCTCTATGGCTGGTAGAAGGGGGCCATGGCCCGAAGCAGACTGGCGGGCTGGCGGGCTGGCAGGCGTAAAGGTGAAATTGTACCACAGCAACCGCCAAGAGCTGCTGCTGCAAGCCACTGCCCCACCACACACCTCACTGTCGTCTCTACCCATACACCTCTCCATTGACGCACAAATAAGTGCTGCTGTTGTTGAGTTGAATATCAGCAGCAGGCAACAGCAGCATTGCTGATTGCTAAGCAACGCAACAGTTTGCCATGGCAATAATGCCGTATAATTTGTGATTGAGTTTTATACAACATCAACAACAACAACAACAAAAATGAAAACAACAACAAAAGTTGGCAAACTGCAAAGCATGGGAAAAACAGAAAAAAAAACAAGTCACACGCGCACAAAATATAAAAGCAAAATAACAACGACAACAACAAAAGTGGTAGTATGGAAAAAGCAGCATACACACTCATAGAAAAACAGCGAGATGTGAGAAAAAACCTGCAGAAAGGGAGGCGCGTTCTACAGAAGCGCGTAGTTGAGAGGCTGCCGACAGAGGATTGCAAAAGAGATGCGCTTGAAGCAAGCACGTTTTTTATGGTCCGCTGCTGAGGATTTTTAAGAAACACATTTTCAATTCGAGCGAAAATTGCGTTATTTAAAAACTAGAAAAAAACTTCTTTCATACATTTATGTATATCGTCAGTTCAGTATAAAAATATTGCGTACTTTGAAAGCGAAGAAAAACTACTTTTAATAATTTTTCTCGCAGAAGAACTCGGTTTTTAATACAAACTAGAAATCCGATTTATTATAAACCCGAATATGTGAGAAATTTTCGATTAACTGGAACTTTGATATAACAACTATGCAATGAGATGATCCTAAAATGGATGGATTATCTATGCGGTTCACAAAGATACATGGGCTTCAGGGTGCACGGAGCACGGCTAGAGAAGTCCTGGATTCGTAGTTCATATAAAAGAACATTACGGTACTCGTAACCTCTCGCACTTTTGGCTTCTCTTAGCCTCTGGAAAACAGGCAGAGCCGTAAAGTAGTTGGACCTGGACTACCGCTCGTCCATGAGAAACTGGCAAACTGTTCACAAATAAAATGATAAAAAAATATTATTGGCTCTTCTGAAGTTGCGTACTTTTCGTCATTTTTATTTCATTTTCCCGCTTTTTATGCTTTCTGCTGTCACTTTTTTTAATTTTATTTCATAAAAGTTCTTACTTAAGCAAAAGCATGTCACATTTTCCACTCTCTCTCAGTTTTTCCTTGTTGTTGTTGCAAAAATAATCACAGCAATTTGATGTTTGTTGTTATTGCTGTTGTCTGTGTTCGATGAGGTTGTCGTCATGTTATGCGCTTGATGTTGTTGTTGCTGCCATCATTGTAGTTGTTATTGCTGTTATTATGTGCGCTTTATGAAAATTCCTTTTGCAAAATCCTACTCAATTAGTTCGGATTTTATATTTATTTGCTGCTTCATACCTTTAAGTGCCGTTGCTAGGAGTGCGAATGCATTAATATGGCTGTATGTGTAATATATGTAATTGTGTATGTGTGAAGTATATTTCAGTCATAGGTAGAGAGTAGATAAGGGTATCGCATGTCAGTGAACAAACAGTGTTGCCATATCTGTTATAAAACAGAGACAGCAAAAAGAAGTGTGAGCCTTAAAGTATGAGAAAATTCTCTTGTATATATTTCTGGTTCTATCCACTTAATCCATTTAATTTTATTGATCAAGGTATCTCAAAAATTTAATAATGTTTTCTTCTTTAATATTGATGCTTGAGAATTACTTCTCAAGTAGACATGACAACTGATTGCCGGAAGCTGAGTTAACCATCAGGTTAACCAACAATTGTTTACAGTATCTTCTTCAGTTGATCCTTCCTTTGTGGTGCATTGCTCTTGTTTAATTTTCTAAATGTTTAAAGAATTTGGTACTCAAAATATGTGATCTCAAAATATCATAAAGAAATATCGAAATCTGCAAATTTTTTGGTTCACGTTTTTATAATCGAACATTTTTCTGGAAATATGATTTTTTTTCTCAACTTGAAGAAGAGGTTTTCAAGTCTTTTAAAATATTTTTCTAATTTTTAGCTTTTATTTTAATTATTTTGAGTTTTTTTCCAATTTAATTAAGTTTCCCCTGCACTAAAGAGCAAGTAATAAGTCAATCTATTCCAACAAGCTTCCTTGCCTTTAATAGTAAGAACATCCGATGAACCTAGCTTATTTTATCATTTCCATAGCATTTGGCAACTCTATATGCTTATGCTGGCTTCCCCTTCTACCCTTCCCTCAGCCACCCTCTACAACTCTCGCACTTGTATGACATTTTGCTGCGCAATTTTTCCTTATTATTTTGCTTTTTATTATTGCCTCTCCAATGCCGCTGCCAATAACTTTGAAATTCGAAAACATTTCTTTATTAGGTCCACTTCAATTTTGCGCACAATGGCAACCATGGCAACTCGGCTGAGCTGCTGCCTGCCGAGCTATTGCATTGTTCAGTTTATAGCCGCTTCCTTTTTACGTGCCTTTTTAGTCTCCATTTCATTGGAAAAGTCTCACTTACCATTTCTCACGCTCCGCCGTTCTTTCTGTTCTGATTTGAGAGAGGAAGAGAGATGGCATAATGTTTAAATTGCTATCTTTTTTGATAAATACTTTTGCACTTTATTAACCTACAAAGTACATGAAGCGCAAAAAAGAGAAATTAAAATTCAGCAGCTTCTCGAATTCCGCGCAAAAATACGAAATTCACGAAAAACGTTTTTGTGGTAATTCTACGCTTCAGCGGCGCTGGAAACTTTTCTTTCAGTGTTGATTTTTAATAAAGTTGAAAAATTTCATTCATGTTGTTTTCCTTGGCTTGCCTGCCTGCGTTTTCTACTTTTTTTTAAGGAAATGCTTAAAAACTTTCGCTGTTGTTAGTTGTCAGTTCTTACCACCCCTTGGCAGGTCTTCACATCTTTTGATGTCTTCCTGGCTTCTTTTGATGCCTCTTCACCCGCTCCTTCCTATTCTTATTTCCCGCTGATAACTTCTCAAACGCTCCGATACTTTTGCAGCTCCTCTTGATGTCTGCTCACTCTGGAATGAGGCCATCTCCGAGTACTCTGTTGATGGCACGCCCCTCGCGAGTGACTCATACGACCCTCCAAAGCATCCTCACTCCTTCTAAAATCTACTCACTCATCATTGATGACTTCTCGGACTTTTCAGACAACGCTGATATTTTCTTTCGCCACTTTGTTGCCTTCACATTTCTTTCTGTTTCTGTGTTACCACTGCGAAGCCTTCTTCCCACCTCTCTTGCCTTCTTGTCCCTTTTCCACATTTCTTCAGCTGCCTTAACACAGTCGGCTCCACTGCAACTCCCCTGCCGCTGCGTCCATTGCTGCCTTACGCAGCCTTCGCTGCCAATACCATTAGCAGAACTTTCGAATATATCAGTGTGTGTGTGTGCGTGAGCTGCAAAAGCGTTTTTGCTTTTGTGTGCGTTTCAGCGGAAATTTATCAGCGTCAATAGTTTCAGTTGTCGCAAAGTTGCAACAGCCGCAACGGCCGCAGGATGTGCCTTCTAGCGCAAAATGGGCTGCGCACATATACTACTTTGTGGTCGCCCATGGAGCCGGCAGAGAGCGGGCAGAGGGATCTATGGGGTGGAGGCAATTCAAGGTTTTTGCTTATGGGCAAAGTTTAGCTGCAACGCTCGCCGCACTTAGTTGAAGCGAGTGGAGCACATTCCTCACCTAATTATCTTTGTTGCAGGAAATTGTTGTGTGTTGTTGACACTCGCACACACACACACACACACACATGCATGCATGCATACATACATGCACAGCGACAGTGCGGCAGCGTGAAAATAGCACACAAGCCAAAATGCATTTGTTAAATTGATGAACTCCCACTGCTGCTCCTCGGCCCCTCTGCTCCTACGGCCGCTCGCCTTTATGTGACAGAAGCACGTAGAGGGGGCAGCGTGACAGAAGAAGTTTTCGAGTGCCGAATCGAACTTTTTTGTTAGTCTACAACTAAAAACTTAGGATCCAGGCCTTAATAATTCCTAAACCTTGTTTGGGCATATATTTTTACTAAAATATTATTAACAAGTAAGGAAGTATCAGTCGGGTTTCACCGACAGAGTAATACCCTACACCATGTTCCCAAGTGGGGTAATAATTCACTGAAATTGTGGGTGCATTTGATTTACAACCTACATAGTGGGCGGACCACGCCCATTTTTGGCAGACTACAAGATATACCTAATAGGACTATACATGCCAAATATTGATGCTCTGGCGGGTGTACAACAGATGTTATCGGCATATTTATTTTACTGCCCCCATGGTGGGCGGACCACGCCCACTTCTGGAGAATTAAAAGATATTCCTACCAGGAACGAAGTAACCAAATCTGAACGCTCTGGTGTATATATTATGGAAGTTAAGAGGATTTTTCGTTTATCGCCTACATAGTGGGCGGACCACGCCCATTTTTGGCAGACTACAAGATATACCTAATAGGACTACATATGCCAAATATTGATGCTCTGACAGGTGTACAACAGATGTGATCGGCATATTTATTTTACAGCCCCTTCGTGGGCAGACCACGCCCATTTCTGGAGAATTAAAAGATATTCCTACCAGGAACGAAGTAACCAAATCTGAACGCTCTGGTGTATATATTATGGAAGTTAAGAGGATTTTTCGTTTATCGCCTATATAGTGGGCGGACCACGCCCATTTTCTTGTATGGCATCTAAGACCTATATATCAACTTGGGAACCGAATTTCATTCATTTATATTCGTAACTAGTCAATTGGGAACCATTTTACCGAAAAAATTTTGCCGGCTATATAGTGGGCGGATCACGCCCATTTTTTCCTGAGATATAGAAGACCTACCTCTTAACTTGAATACCAAGTATTAATCTTTTCCATGAGTAATTACACAAATTATAGCCATTTTACCGAAAAAAATCCGAGGTAGTGGGACTTACAGACCCGTTGTGGGCGTGTCCTTCGGGTAATTTGAATAATTTTAACACTTTACCTAACCCGAGGTTCACTGTAACTGTATACCAAATTTGGTCCAAATCGAACAACTCCTTCTTTCTTTTTTTTGCATACACGCAGACAGACAGACAGACGGACAGACGGACAGACGGACAACCGGAAATGAAAAGAGAAAGTGTTTCTGATCATTTCTATATACTTATGTCTATACCTAGGAAGGCTCCTTTAATGCGTTACAATTTTGGCACAAAGTTATTATACCCTATTACCATAGGTGTAGGGTATAAAAATCATGTAACTAATTTCTTTAAGAGTTACTCAAAACAATTTTTGATCATATTTCCTCAACATAAATAAAAAACGAATTAACAACAACTTTAACAACTTTTTCAAATATATGTATATAAATATGTATAATATTCTTTTATAAATGATAACAAATTTGGTTACAAATGTTGCTTTAATTTTTAACCTTTAATTTTATTTAATTTAGAACAAAGTTTAACAAGAACTTTCTGAAATTTACTAAAAGAGTTTTCTTAATTTTTTATATAAAAATTAAATTTTTTATATAAAAAAAGTTTTATTAAATATTTTCCAGAAAAATTTTTTTCCCGAATCCATGAAAATTTATTTTTTTTTAAATTTTGTTTTAATAATAAAAATGTTATTAAATGTTAAAAGTAATGTTGAAAATTTTAGAAGCTAATTTGGTGAAAAATTACCAAATACTATTGAAGTCATACAATGTTGTATTTTCGCAACCAAAGTTTCTTTTATACATTTGGTGTTTAATTCAGAAAGAAATATTAGAAACTTACTCTGAAGAAAATAATTCGAGTTATAATTTTCTTTTTAACTTCTTTCGCTTACCCATTTTCATCTACATGGCTGAGTGGCATTGCTCAGCGTGCTCTGGTATGGTGTGGCAATTTGTGGTTGTGGCCGAGTGGAATTTTGATTTGAAACCGCAAATTCTTGACTTGGCTTTCATTTTCGCTATTGATGTGTTCAGCTAAGAGTCGTCCGAAAAGTTGTGCTGCTTTATCGAGTTGTTGTTGTTTTCGAAAATGTATTCCGTCTACTCAAGGCGTCACTCTTAGTATAGACACTTGCAAATAGCATTGAAATTGAATTAATCAACGCTGTACTTTTGTCAAATTAAATTCAATAAAAAAGCTTAAATTTGTTTGCTTGATTTGATTCCAAAGATTTTACTAACTCGAAAGTCGGAAGTGACTTTTGGTGCATTCACTATATGCTAACATCTATAATAATCCATTTATAGTACTCAAGCTCAGCGTCACTGCTTCCTGCCTGCTGCTGCTACATTTCCGAATTTATAATAACATAACTCCAAGCTGAAGGCCAATACGCTTATGCCCATTCCAACCAGCCAAATAACGAGCAGGCCTGCAAAGTTATCCAGGTCTAATTTCACTGGTGAGCCATCCGAGCTGCTGATCGTGGTTGCCTGAATTTGAACCTGGTCATGCTCGTTCATGTAGTCAGCGGCTATCTTCCATTCCCAGAGCTTATCAAAGCCAGAAGAGTGCCAGGTGGATATGAATTTGTTGTACTTGGGCAACATAGGCCAAATGCGCGGCACAAAGGCGACCGTATACTGAAAGTATATATCGTCCAGCATGACCTTTAAGCGATCCAACGCCTGTGTGCTCAAATATTCCACATTGCCAAAGTGACCTGCGGGCAGTGGTAGTAGGAACTTAGCTAATTTTGTATACTTATATAAAGTAAGCTCCTTTTTAGCCAATGCCTAAAAGTATGCATAATTCTATTATTTACCAAACGCCAAACGTTCCACGACGAAGCCCATCTGCGCTGTTTTGGCCAGCTCACGCAATTCTTCGAAATTATGCACTCTGAAGGCATTATAAATATCCACAATCAAGGGCTGTAAGAATGCGGAAAACAAAACCTATTTTTGAAACATTCTGTTGTTTTTGCATACTAAAGATCAAGCGACTCTAATCTATACGTACATCCTGCACTTCCTTGATGCTCTCCAACCAGGCATTTGAGTAGTATGAATATGGGCATTCTGGCGCAGGAGCAATTTTGAGCAGTTTTTTCAGTACGGTGGAGCAAAAATGTGACGTCATCAATGAAAATTTATATGTGTGGAGCAAAAAATACTAGAACAATTCCTCAATGACGTCATCAGTGATAATGTAAACAATATGATGACGTCATCAGTGATAATGTAAACAATATGATAAAATTAGAATTTCGCAATTCGAATTTCACAATTAGATGTAATTTGAATAAATATATGTATGTATGTATGTATATATATATGTATGTATGTATGTATATGTGTGTATGTATATATGTATGTATGTATGTATATAGGTATATATGTATGTATGTATATGGGATCGAGAACCTAAGCGCGGGGGGCAAGCGCGAGAGCGGCTCTAACGTTGACCATAACAATGTGTTTGTTGTGAAATAGAGCAGGAGCACAGCTAAGAATTAGCAGCATGTTGATTCTTGCTAACCATCCATAGAGCGATAATGTGTGCTATATAACTACGGTGACCAACCGTACTATATTATATAGAACAGTACTCTATTTCAATCCGATGTCTATATGATATATTTTTGTTATAAAAAACATGAAAATGTTCTCTATTTTAAAATGTGTTCTATATTTGTTCTATATTTAATACAAAACGTATTATTATCGTATAAAAAATAAATATCAACCTTGAATTACGAGCATTATCGAATTAAGCATATCATTAAAAAATTAAACCAAAATGGATGCTTCTTCTTGAAACTCTTTCCTAGGACGAAGTAGAAAAAAGTTTGGTGCTTATTTGTGAAAATGATTTAGAGATTTAACTATTGATGGCAGCGAACTATTTGACGAAATAGCATACGTTAAAAAGTATGTGACTTTGGACAAGATCGAAATGTGGTTAGAAAGTCAGTCGACAGTCGAAGAAAGATGGGTAGAGATTTTTAATTATTTTGACAAAAAAAGTATACCTTATAAAAACTTTATAAAAATTGTGGAATTCAGTCTTTGCTTATCAGGGTCAAATGCTCCTACAGAAAGGGTTTTCTCTCTTATGAACAACATTTGGACTGCGGAAAAATCGCAAATGAATATTACCACAATTAAATCGATTTTAATTACAAAATGCAATTATGAACTTTCTTGCTTCGAATTTAAGGTGTACTTAGAGGAAAACCACAATTTGATAAAAAAATGCATTCTACAAAAAAATATCAAAGCAATTAGAGCTAAAACGTCTTGTATGTTATATTATAAATTTATGTTATATAGGGTGATTGCCATTAAGGATGCTGATCCTGTAGTTCCTTGATTCAAACCTGAAAAAAAGCTTGCCTTGATATATTGATATTTTGAACCCATTACCCAGTACCACCCTGTATACAGTTTACTGGGTAAACTGTGTGTTTTTTTATTATAAATTTAAGTTATTTTACAACACGATCTCATATGTTTGAATAAAAAATACATTTTTAAAACGGACATTTGCCATTTTTTTAATTTTTAGAAAAAAGGTATTGGTGGGTGTGTTCTCTATTTTCATTAAAAAAATATGGTCACCGTAGTTATAGCTTATTCCAATCTTGAACTTTTATAAACAAATATTATGAAAATGAAGAAAGAAATGAAGGATACAAATACAATCCTATATATTTCATATTTAAGCTTGCAGCAGACAAAGTGCAGACTTGAGATATTTTAGCTGAAACTTGTCTCAGTCTTCTCCAAAACATTGAATATACAAAATGAATAGTCAACAGTTGCTATCTGATACACTATTCTTTCACATAATGCGTTCACCATATCAATTGATAGTAACTGCAATCTACAGGAATTTATACTAACAATATTTTATTTAAATAAAATAACAAAAGATTGATAAAAAATGATTATTTATTCATTTCAGTATACTGATTTACAAATCTTATAGACTATAACAAACGGAAAAAGCTTAACCTAAAGCAATTAACATTTACATCTTAATCTAGACATTATTGTAAAAACTTATGGATACACAATTTGAACAACATCTAAATTATTTTTCAATTAATTTGATAATGTCCCCACGCTAATGTGTTAACACCATCTTCCTGAATACAGACGGCATCAGTGAAAATGCAACCCTGTGAAAATGACGTCATCAGTGGAAATGACGTCTCAGTGGAAATGCAACCCTGTTTTAAAATTTGAATTCGCAATTAGAATTTCACAATTAAATGTAATTTGAATAAATATATGTATGTATGTATATGTGTGTATGTGTGTGTATATGTATGTATGTATATGGGAGCGAGAACCTAAGCGCGGGGGCAAGCGCGAGAGCGGCACTAACGTTGACCATAACAATGTGTTTGTTGTGAAATAGAACAGGAACACAGCTCCAACCATAGAACGATAATGGGTGCAGTATGATGCGTATGACTTAGAATTTTTAAGAGGAAGATCAATTTTGTTTGTTTACATTAAAGATTCGTTGGCGATAGTAGTATATGACGCATTAGCGTGTGAATATAACTAATGATTTTTATGAGCAGGAACACAGCTAAGAATTAACAACAAGTTGAATATAGCTTATTCCAATCTTGAGCTTTTATAAACAAATATTATGAAAATGAAGAAAGAAATGAAGGATACAAATACAATCCTATATATTTCATATTTAAGCTTGCAGCAGACAAAGTGCAGACTTGAGATATTTTAGCTGAAACTTGTCTCAGTCTTCTCCAAAGCATTGAATATACAAAATGAATAGTCAACAGTTGCTATCTGGCACGCTATTCTTTCACATAATGCGTTCACCATATCAATTGATAGTAACTGCAATCTACAGGAATTTATACTAACAATATTTTATTTAAATAAAATAACAAAAGATTGATAAAAAAAATGATTATTTATTCATTTCAGTATACTGATTTACAAATCTTATAGACTATAACAAACGGAAAAAGCTTAACCTAAAGCAATTAACATTTACATCTTAATCTAGACATTATTGTAAAAACTTATGGATACACAATTTGAACAACATCTAAATTATTTTTCAATTAATTTGATGATGTCCCCCACGCTAATGTGTTAACACCATCTTCTTGAATACATCTCTTATCATCTGAACAACTTAATATTAATTTTTTGAGCTCTTGTGTGTACAATTGATGAGCTTTTGATCTAAATATATACATATTACCATAGAATTGTTTCTTCCTCAACAAACAATCTTTATAATCTTCTATACTAAGGTTATTTAATAAAGCTTTTTTAACTCCTTTTGCTTTCTTTACTTGTTTACAATTAATCATATCAATAGAATACATCTTTGAGCGAAGACCAATGAATTCCCTCATTATATTGCCATTGTTCTCGTCCTTCATCATTCAGAGAACTTCTTTATTTTCAAACATAGTGGAACTGCTTTTCTTTCTGAATTAGCATCAGGTTGATGTGGTGCTCCTTTTCAGCAGCAGTGCTATAGTAGGGACCAACTACTTTATGGAGCTCTTCATCGAATCCGAATATATTAATGCTGATGCTGCTGTTTTGGCCCTCAAACTTTTTGCGTCTTTAATTAGTAGAAGGAATGTCAGATCCTTGAAATTTAGCTCTATATTGTTGCGTAAGGTTATTAAATCGGCCTTAATGGCTGCTATTTGATAGTTGCAACATCTCTCAGGATGTATTTGAATTGGATACAATGCTGTTATTATCACCCACTTGAAGCAGAATTTATCATTGGTTTGTATGTTTATACAGGCTTCCTTCTTGTATACTTCATATGGTAGATCCTTTTATTGATCTATATTGATTGATGTTTATTTCCAGGTGAGAGAGTCTTATTAATGTCCAACCGCTATCTCTTTCTTGAAATTCAGATAGTTTTGTACAGAGTTGCGTACACATATCTTCATAGCTAGAAATCACTTGTGATTCAATTTGAACTACACTCATTTTAGTTTGAAATGATTTCAAGTCAATAGCTATTTCAGCATCACTGGACATTTTTATGAATTCAGCAAACAGTTCTATATTATATTTAAATGCTGAATGTTTTTCAAGCATATCGTTTAACATTTTTATTATAATTGGTTGAGCATTTTTCAAAAATTGTTCAGGTATTAGTTGACCTTCATCTTTATTTTCAAATACAACTGTTTCAATGCGCTCATTAAACGCTGATTTAACACTTTTAAAGTTTTCGTCTTTTGTAATCGCACAATTTCTCTTATGTTTATTTGTGCGTACGTGATAGTTCCAGGATTTGAATGTAACATTTTCACCACAACTGTCACAAGGTACTTTTCGGTTGAAATCAATCAACTGATTTACATTATTGTTATTATTATTATTGCTGCACGATGGCAGACAATCTTGTGGATGATGAAGATAAACTTTTAAATGATGCGACAATGCATCAGCTCGCGAAAATGTTTGTTTGCATACTTCACATGCAATATCGACTTTATTATGTTTATTTAAAATATGTCGATTTAGATTATATTTCGATGCAAATCCGCATCCACACACTTCACATATAAATCCTTTCATTTTGATTTATTGTTTTTTGTTTTTAAATTGCAATATTTTTGAGCTTCTAGACTTCACTTTGCTCCTCGATGAAAGTTGATACAGGACTATTAAAAGCTTCACATTCATTCGCCCTTTATATAAGAAGCGGCATTTATTTTAGCCTTCTGCGGTTTCTAAATTTCCGTACACAAATTAACTATATAATCAGGGCTGTCAACTGTGGGAAACTTCACCGATTTCAAGGGAATTTGAAATCTTCTTCAATATATTCTTATTAAAATGCTGATGCCTTGTGCTACAATATATAGGAACGCATTCATATTGTATTATGTATTGTTTTACGATTTTATTACCATCATTTTTAATGAAAATGGGACTGAAGTGATAATTCCCATAATAAAATTTTCATAGGATTTGAGGGAATTGAGTTTGATTGAGTTTGCACTCCTGGTACTCAAATGAGCCGAACGATCATTTTTGTGTTCGGGTTCTGTGTTGTTGTTGTTTATAATGAAGCTTCGCTCTCGGAAGCACCCGATGTGTCCGTTATTGTTGTTGTTTATAATGAAGCTTCGCTCTCGGAAGCACCCGATGTGTCCGTTATTGTTGTTTTTTATAATGAAGCTTCGCTCTCGGAAGCACCCGATGTGCCCGTTGTTGCTGCTGTCTATAATGAAGCTTCGCTCTCGGAAGCACCCGCTATGCCCGTCGTTGCTGCTATTTGTTTCTGCGTAAGTAATGTCGTGTTCTCTACAAGCTGAATCCAAGGGATTAATTCCTCTATCACCTCTTGCTAAACGTTTTTTCAATTTCGTCCCCGGCCCACAAAACTGATAGCCTGGTAAATGAAGTTCCACTGGCAACGAATTTATTAGAACCTTAGCAAATTTTAAACACAGGCATTCAACGCTATAACAAATTACTAATACAATATTGAATACGGACTTCGCCTTGTGTGGGAATATTTTTGATAGAGTTTAAACAAAATGTTCTTTTAAAAATAGGTCATGTCATATCATATAATCAACTAGGTATTATATATGTATATATTAAACAATGAAAGTAATTTTTTTTGTCCTTCATTTTATGATTTCCGATTTTAAAAGTGTATCAGCTTATCTGCTATCAGCTTATCCGCTATCAGCTTATCTGCTATCAGCTTATCTGCTATCTGCTTATCTGATATCAGCTTATCTGCTATCAGATATCAGCTTATCAGCTCTATACCAGCTCTATACCAGCTCTAAACCAGCTCTATACCAGCTCTATACCAGCTTATCAGGTATCAGGTTATCAGGTATCAGGTATATATCAGGTAACAGGTTTTCAGCTTATCTGCTATCAGATATCAGGTATCAGGTATATATCAGTTCCACTGGCAACGAATTTATTATATTATTAAGTAGACTTCCTCCAACAACAAATCGATTAGGAGTGATTTGATTTTTATAGTTTACTACCATATTATAATGAATAATGTTTTAACCTTTCACACGGTCCATTAAAGACTAATGTAAATCAACAAATGTATATTATTATTATTATTATTATTATTAAGATTGTGGTGTACAATAAGACTTAGTCTTTTTTAGTACCTCATAGGAATACACAGGATTTATCACAAATATGTCTTAAAGCTAACATTCACTTAAAACTAAATACATGACAATTGTTCACATTAACTTAATACAATATTTAAGTACAATACAATAAATGACATTAATGACTTAGAATGTAAAAAATTAAAACTAAGTAGAATTAGGCGAGGAGAAAGAATTAGGATGAAGTAGAATATAGAGTAGGAAAGGTAAATAGATTCAATAGAATAGGTAGTGAAGTATTGAAAGAGGGCATGTTTGAAGCTGGCTCGTGGAGTTATTAGTTTTAAACTGTTGGGAAGTGAGTTCCACAGTCTAATAGTGCTGATGAAAAAGAATCTGCAACTGTTGAGATAGTTGCACTTAGGAATGACTAGGTTATTTGACCGCTGAGACTTAAAAAACTGCAGTTTCTCATAAACATATTCCGGGCTTTTAGTGTGCATAAGATTGTGAAGAAATATAATGTTGCGGATGTTCAAATATTCAACCAAACCACAGCCAAGAATGCCTTTGCTAGTTTGAGAGATATGATCGTAGCGACTGACTCCATATACGTACCGAGCCGCGTTATTGAATGCCACAAGAAGTTTATGCTGGGATTGTGAGTCAAGCTGACTATATACGACTTCAAAGAATATATGTTTCAAATAGATTGTCATCAGTTGTTAAGATGCGTCTAATAAAACAACACCAAAACATAATTGATAGAAATGTCTATATTTCTTCAAATAATCATCAAAAACTAAGACACAGTTCACTACTTCCTAACACCATAAGAGCCCTTATTGTTGGACCATCAAATTGCGGAAAGAGCAATGTTATGATAGGTCTAATAGAAAGTCTTAATGGGCTAAAATTTGAAAATATATATTTGTATTCAAAATCTTTACATCAGCCTAAATATGAATATTTAAGACAATTGATAACACCAATTAAAGGTATGGGGTTCTATACATTTTCTGAAAACGAACACGTTTTACCACCGGACAAGGCTAAAAGAAATTCCATCATGATTTTTGATGATGTTGCCTGCGAGAAACAAAATAATATTCATGTATATTTCTGCATGGGTCGGCATAAAAATGTTGATAGCTTCTATCTGTGTCAAACATATACACGTATACCAAAGCATTTAATACGCGACAATGCTAACATGATAATTATGTTTAAGCAAGATGAACTGAATATGAAGCATATATATCATGATCATGTTGGTAGGGATATGTCATTTAAAACGTTTTGTTAAATGTACACAGAATGTTGGAAGGACAAATATGGATTCCTTGTTTAAGCAAGATGAACTGAATATGAAGCATATATATCATGATCATGTTGGTAGGGATATGTCATTTAAAACGTTTTGTTAAATGTACACAGAATGTTGGAAGGATAAATATGGATTCCTTGGTATAAACAAAGATGACGATATTGATTCTGAACGCTATAGAAAGGGATTCAATATTTTTGTTAAACAATAAAATGTCAGATGTTATAACTAAATTGTTTAGTATGTTACCAACTATCTGCTATCGAGTAAATCAAGATGATGAAGCAGTTGTAATAGCTTGAGAGTAGATAAGCTGATAACCTGTTACCTGATATCTGATATCTGATACCTGATACCTGATACCTGATAAGCTGATAGCAGATAAGCTGATAGCAGATAAGCTGATAGCAGATAAGCTGATAGCAGATAAGCTGATAACCTGTTACCTGATATATACCTGATACCTTATACCTGATACCTTATATCTGATAGCAGATAAGCTGATAGCGGATAAGCTGATAGCGGATAAGCTGATACACTTTTAAAATCGGAAATCATAAAATGAATGACAAAAAAATGACTTTCATTGTTTAATATATATATATATAATACCTAGTTGATTATATGATTTGACATGACCTATTTTTAAAAGAACATTTTGATTAAACTCTATCAAAAATATTCCCACACAAGGCGAAGTCCGTATCCAATATTGTATTAGTAATTTGTTATAGCGTTGAATGCCTGTGTTTAAAATTTGCTAAGGTTCTAATAAATTCGTTGCCAGTGGAACTTCATTTACCAGGCTATCAGTTTTGTGGGCCGGGGACGAAATTGAAAAAACGTTTAGCAAGAGGTGATAGAGGAATTAATCCCTTGGATTCAGCTTGTAGAGAACACGACATTACTTACGCAGAAACAAATAGCAGCAACGACGGGCATAGCGGGTGCTTCCGAGAGCGAAGCTTCATTATAGACAGCAGCAACAACGGGCACATCGGGTGCTTCCGAGAGCGAAGCTTCATTATAAAAAACAACAATAACGGACACATCGGGTGCTTCCGAGAGCGAAGCTTCATTATAAACAACAACAATAACGGACACATCGGGTGCTTCCGAGAGCGAAGCTTCATTATAAACAACAACAACACAGAACCCGAACACAAAAATGATCGTTCGGCTCATTTGAGTACCAGGAGTGCAAACTCAATCAAACTCAATTCCCTCAAATCCTATGAAAATTTTATTATGGGAATTATCACTTCAGTCCCATTTTCATTAAAAATGATGGTAATAAAATCGTAAAACAATACATAATACAATATGAATGCGTTCCTATATATTGTAGCACAAGGCATCAGCATTTTAATAAGAATATATTGAAGAAGATTTCAAATTCCCTTGAAATCGGTGAAGTTTCCCACAGTTGACAGCCCTGATTATATAGTTAATTTGTGTACGGAAATTTAGAAACCGCAGAAGGCTAAAATAAATGCCGCTTCTTATATAAAGGGCGAATGAATGTGAAGCTTTTAATAGTCCTGTATCAACTTTCATCGAGGAGCAAAGTGAAGTCTAGAAGCTCAAAAATATTGCAATTTAAAAACAAAAAACAATAAATCAAAATGAAAGGATTTATATGTGAAGTGTGTGGATGCGGATTTGCATCGAAATATAATCTAAATCGACATATTTTAAATAAACATAATAAAGTCGATATTGCATGTGAAGTATGCAAACAAACATTTTCGCGAGCTGATGCATTGTCGCATCATTTAAAAGTTTATCTTCATCATCCACAAGATTGTCTGCCATCGTGCAGCAATAATAATAATAACAATAATGTAAATCAGTTGATTGATTTCAACCGAAAAGTACCTTGTGACAGTTGTGGTGAAAATGTTACATTCAAATCCTGGAACTATCACGTACGCACAAATAAACATAAGAGAAATTGTGCGATTACAAAAGACGAAAACTTTAAAAGTGTTAAATCAGCGTTTAATGAGCGCATTGAAACAGTTGTATTTGAAAATAAAGATGAAGGTCAACTAATACCTGAACAATTTTTGAAAAATGCTCAACCAATTATAATAAAAATGTTAAACGATATGCTTGAAAAACATTCAGCATTTAAATATAATATAGAACTGTTTGCTGAATTCATAAAAATGTCCAGTGATGCTGAAATAGCTATTGACTTGAAATCATTTCAAACTAAAATGAGTGTAGTTCAAATTGAATCACAAGTGATTTCTAGCTATGAAGATATGTGTACGCAACTCTGTACAAAACTATCTGAATTTCAAGAAAGAGATAGCGGTTGGACATTAATAAGACTCTCTCACCTGGAAATAAACATCAATCAATATAGATCAATAAAAGGATCTACCATATGAAGTATACAAGAAGGAAGCCTGTATAAACATACAAACCAATGATAAATTCTGCTTCAAGTGGGTGATAATAACAGCATTGTATCCAATTCAAATACATCCTGAGAGATGTTGCAACTATCAAATAGCAGCCATTAAGGCCGATTTAATAACCTTACGCAACAATATAGAGCTAAATTTCAAGGATCTGACATTCCTTCTACTAATTAAAGACGCAAAAAGTTTGAGGGCCAAAACAGCAGCATCAGCATTAATATATTCGGATTCGATGAAGAGCTCCATAAAGTAGTTGGTCCCTACTATAGCACTGCTGCTGAAAAGGAGCACCACATCAACCTGATGCTAATTCAGAAAGAAAAGCAGTTCCACTATGTTTGAAAATAAAGAAGTTCTCTGAATGATGAAGGACGAGAACAATGGCAATATAATGAGGGAATTCATTGGTCTTCGCTCAAAGATGTATTCTATTGATATGATTAATTGTAAACAAGTAAAGAAAGCAAAAGGAGTTAAAAAAGCTTTATTAAATAACCTTAGTATAGAAGATTATAAAGATTGTTTGTTGAGGAAGAAACAATTCTATGGTAATATGTATATATTTAGATCAAAAGCTCATCAATTGTACACACAAGAGCTCAAAAAATTAATATTAAGTTGTTCAGATGATAAGAGATGTATTCAAGAAGATGGTGTTAACACATTAGCGTGGGGGACATCATCAAATTAATTGAAAAATAATTTAGATGTTGTTCAAATTGTGTATCCATAAGTTTTTACAATAATGTCTAGATTAAGATGTAAATGTTAATTGCTTTAGGTTAAGCTTTTTCCGTTTGTTATAGTCTATAAGATTTGTAAATCAGTATACTGAAATGAATAAATAATCATTTTTTTTATCAATCTTTTGTTATTTTATTTAAATAAAATATTGTTAGTATAAATTCCTGTAGATTGCAGTTACTATCAATTGATATGGTGAACGCATTATGTGAAAGAATAGCGTGCCAGATAGCAACTGTTGACTATTCATTTTGTATATTCAATGCTTTGGAGAAGACTGAGACAAGTTTCAGCTAAAATATCTCAAGTCTGCACTTTGTCTGCTGCAAGCTTAAATATGAAATATATAGGATTGTATTTGTATCCTTCATTTCTTTCTTCATTTTCATAATATTTGTTTATAAAAGCTCAAGATTGGAATAAGCTATATTCAACTTGTTGTTAATTCTTAGCTGTGTTCCTGCTCATAAAAATCATTAGTTATATTCACACGCTAATGCGTCATATACTACTATCGCCAACGAATCTTTAATGTAAACAAACAAAATTGATCTTCCTCTTAAAAATTCTAAGTCATACGCATCATACTGCACCCATTATCGTTCTATGGTTGGAGCTGTGTTCCTGTTCTATTTCACAACAAACACATTGTTATGGTCAACGTTAGTGCCGCTCTCGCGCTTGCCCCCGCGCTTAGGTTCTCGCTCCCATATACATACATACATATACACACACATACACACATATACATACATACATATATTTATTCAAATTACATTTAATTGTGAAATTCTAATTGCGAATTCAAATTTTAAAACAGGGTTGCATTTCCACTGAGACGTCATTTCCACTGATGACGTCATTTTCACAGGGTTGCATTTTCACTGATGCCGTCTGTATTCAGGAAGATGGTGTTAACACATTAGCGTGGGGACATTATCAAATTAATTGAAAAATAATTTAGATGTTGTTCAAATTGTGTATCCATAAGTTTTTACAATAATGTCTAGATTAAGATGTAAATGTTAATTGCTTTAGGTTAAGCTTTTTCCGTTTGTTATAGTCTATAAGATTTGTAAATCAGTATACTGAAATGAATAAATAATCATTTTTTATCAATCTTTTGTTATTTTATTTAAATAAAATATTGTTAGTATAAATTCCTGTAGATTGCAGTTACTATCAATTGATATGGTGAACGCATTATGTGAAAGAATAGTGTATCAGATAGCAACTGTTGACTATTCATTTTGTATATTCAATGTTTTGGAGAAGACTGAGACAAGTTTCAGCTAAAATATCTCAAGTCTGCACTTTGTCTGCTGCAAGCTTAAATATGAAATATATAGGATTGTATTTGTATCCTTCATTTCTTTCTTCATTTTCATAATATTTGTTTATAAAAGTTCAAGATTGGAATAAGCTATAACTACGGTGACCATATTTTTTTAATGAAAATAGAGAACACACCCACCAATACCTTTTTTCTAAAAATTAAAAAAATGGCAAATGTCCGTTTTAAAAATGTATTTTTTATTCAAACATATGAGATCGTGTTGTAAAATAACTTAAATTTATAATAAAAAAACACACAGTTTACCCAGTAAACTGTATACAGGGTGGTACTGGGTAATGGGTTCAAAATATCAATATATCAAGGCAAGCTTTTTTTCAGGTTTGAATCAAGGAACTACAGGATCAGCATCCTTAATGGCAATCACCCTATATAACATAAATTTATAATATAACATACAAGACGTTTTAGCTCTAATTGCTTTGATATTTTTTTGTAGAATGCATTTTTTTATCAAATTGTGGTTTTCCTCTAAGTACACCTTAAATTCGAAGCAAGAAAGTTCATAATTGCATTTTGTAATTAAAATCGATTTAATTGTGGTAATATTCATTTGCGATTTTTCCGCAGTCCAAATGTTGTTCATAAGAGAGAAAACCCTTTCTGTAGGAGCATTTGACCCTGATAAGCAAAGACTGAATTCCACAATTTTTATAAAGTTTTTATAAGGTATACTTTTTTTGTCAAAATAATTAAAAATCTCTACCCATCTTTCTTCGACTGTCGACTGACTTTCTAACCACATTTCGATCTTGTCCAAAGTCACATACTTTTTAACGTATGCTATTTCGTCAAATAGTTCGCTGCCATCAATAGTTAAATCTCTAAATCATTTTCACAAATAAGCACCAAACTTTTTTCTACTTCGTCCTAGGAAAGAGTTTCAAGAAGAAGCATCCATTTTGGTTTAATTTTTTAATGATATGCTTAATTCGATAATGCTCGTAATTCAAGGTTGATATTTATTTTTTATACGATAATAATACGTTTTGTATTAAATATAGAACAAATATAGAACACATTTTAAAATAGAGAACATTTTCATGTTTTTTATAACAAAAATATATCATATAGACATCGGATTGAAATAGAGTACTGTTCTATATAATATAGTACGGTTGGTCACCGTAGTTATATAGCACACATTATCGCTCTATGGATGGTTAGCAAGAATCAACATGCTGCTAATTCTTAGCTGTGCTCCTGCTCTATTTCACAACAAACACATTGTTATGGTCAACGTTAGAGCCGCTCTCGCGCTTGCCCCCCGCGCTTAGGTTCTCGATCCCATATACATACATACATATATACCTATATACATACATACATACATATATACATACACACATATACATACATACATACATATATATATACATACATACATACATATATTTATTCAAATTACATCTAATTGTGAAATTCGAATTGCGAAATTCTAATTTTATCATATTGTTTACATTATCACTGATGACGTCATCATATTGTTTACATTATCACTGATGACGTCATTGAGGAATTGTTCTAGTATTTTTTGCTCCACACATATAAATTTTCATTGATGACGTCACATTTTTGCTCCACCGTACTGAAAAAACTGCTCAAAATTGCTCCTGCGCCAGAATGCCCATATTCATACTACTCATTTGAAGTGCCCGCCCAGGTTAAGCCAAATTGGTGAAAGCGCTCCAAGGAATCTGGCGCCTCACCCATGCTGAAAATAGAACATTTATTTATAATTGCACTATTTATAAAGTGAGCGCTGAATTGCAATAATAATCTGAAATATAAGCTTTGATCAAGAAGAAAGTTTTGAAGCTACTCTCGAGCAGCAATGAACACAATCCAAGCTAGTAGCTAGGAGCTTAGTTAACTCCCACTCTTTTAATGGAATCTGATTTTCTCTAGTTTTCATAGAACACTCTGTCTACAAAGCCAGAAGTTAGCGTCTCACCCACTCACATTGGCAACGTCAGTATGGAGGCCAGTCCACCGCCGTAAACGCTCGTTAAGATGATATCGATCATATAGCAGCAGAAGAGCACCATGCGCACCGCTATCGAATTCACCACATATTCAGAGCTCTGCGATAAGAGCAGCTTCAGCGTGGTTATGCAGCCAAATCGTAGACTCTGTTGCCAGTTGTTCGGCGCATTGCCCTGCTCAGTGCGTTCGAGGCGACGCGTCACTAGCAGCGACAGCACCTCGAGCAGCAAGCAGATGGCCACGCCCAGCCACAGCGTGAACTGAAAGGGTTTCACTGGCAGAGTCCAACTGGTGACGCGTGTGGGCGCCGGCACCAGACACGTGACACCCGAGCGCCCCAAGTAGGCGGTCATATCCAAGTACGCGTACAGAGTGTCCCAAGCGTAGAGGCCACCCATGGCCATTTGCGATTGGCGTTGCAGCAGCATCTGCACCAGGCCGCTGCCGGTGGCGTTGTCGTATATGGTGCCCCACTCGCCCTTCTCCGCTGCAAAAAGGGAGTGGCGTGTTTGGAACTCGTTCATTGCCGCAGACTTATACTCACATGTGTCCACCTGCACGGTGCAGTTGTAGATCTCGCAGAAGGTGAGCAGCACACGCACCTAAATGCCATCCGCAAGTAGGGAGTGCTTCCGTTTATCCGGCGCAACGTCGTGCACTTGTGGCTGCTTCTCCTGGCGGCGTTCAATTAGCATGAGTAGCAGAAAAGGAAAGCAACCAGCTTGAAACACTACGACTTGAACCAATACAACTTTTGTGCTCACGTAATCAAACACCACGAAAGGACGATAATCGAACGCGCTTATGGTCACCTCACGTCCTTGCAAATTATTGATTTTATCGTCATACAAATTGCGTGCAAAGGCAAAGCTCTTGCAGCTGGCATTATAGCGATCCAGCAGGACCAACTGCTCGGGTTGCTGCTGCATTGAGCCTACGAATTTGTTGGTTTTCAACTCGAAAATGCTGGAGTCAAGAGTTTCAGCTTCGATGATCAAAATGCTGGGCTGATCTGCGCATAAAATTCGTATCATTGAAAGCTGCCAGAAAGAGGAATGCCAATCTTACCAATAAAAAGAAAATCTTGGAAATATGCTTCGCTTTTCTCATTCTTGCTATAAGCGAACAGAAATTTATTGCGCATCGAACGCCATTTTGAATAAATGCTGGCCTTGTGAAAGGCGCGTGCAAATATGGGTATGTCCTGCTGAAAGGCTATAAAGCACTGCAAGTGGAAGTAACATTTTTATATGTTTAATACTGCTTTCCAGATTAGCCTTACCTCACAGTGTGAACTTTCAATAGCCACCATCAACTTCTTCAACATATCATCATAATGTAAACCTTTTCCCTCCAAGCTCAACTCCTTTGCGCTGAAATTGTAGATATCCTTTGCAAAGGATTGTGATAACGTTTCATGATTAATAATGATATATTGTATGTAGCTGCCAGTTGCGTTTATGTTGAGCTTAAAATCAATGTTCTTGTGCCAGAGTATGCAAGTACTGAAGGCATCCCAAAAGTAGTTTTGTACTGAAAGAAGACATTTTTTGTTAGCTTCTTTTACTGAAATAATTTTAAAGTCTACTTAAAAAATTCACTTATGAGATTGAGCAGTGTTGACCAGTGCGTAGCTGTTGGTAGCAACATTTTACCCTGCTTTCTAAACTCCGGCGATTGTTGAAGGGATAATATAGTCAGTTCCTTTTATAGGCGCAAAATGAACTGCAATCGCAATTCGTCCTTGTACGGCATGTCTTCAGATAATCAGCATAATTAAGTGCACGCATATTTAGCTTATACAAATTGCAACATTGCGTATGATAGGGTGTTCAGTGCGTATGCGTAACATTATTTGCTGTTTGACTTTTTAATATATAATAGCTCAATTTTTATAACGACTTTGTTTACATTAAGGTTAAATTATAGCTGACGCATGATTCCAGAGTTTCTTGGCATCATTTGCCCCAAAAACACAGTAAAGTAACTTTAAATAAGAAGATGGTAATTTTCAATAAAATGAAGGCGGAAAACTGAGGATTTTTAAAAAAATTCACAATAGAATTGAGAAGAAAAGAATTATTTTATATAAAAACATATGATTTATTAAACTCATCTAACATTAGTAAGTAAATTATGTTAAAAATAGAAGATGCATTTAAATAAAATGCTTTGGAGAAGAGCTGCTTAAAAATTCGAAAGAAATTTAAAAATTATGCATTCGGTCAATCGGCTTATTATAGACTACGCTACTTGAAGTTAGTAAATAATGCAAAAAATGTATGACCAATGTAAATAACGGCTTTAAAAATATAAAATGGAAAGATTTCCACATTTCAGTGGCCACTAACCTCAACAGCTTAATTCGAGTTAGTTTGGACAAAATTGAATTTTTTATGTCATCATATTCAACGTGTCCAAATTTATATGCTTACAAAATTCCATGTTTGTCTTTCTTCAAAAAACCAATTAACCATTGTAAACCTAATAGATGTTACATATACTGCAGTTCGAATTTGAAACTTTAAGCTGCTCAGTAGTGTAAATATGGCGATTCGTGCGCAAGGGAAGGAGCGGGTTGAGTAGGGTTCAGTGAAAAATTTGTATGTGTGGAGCAGAAAATTTGCTCCACCATATGTAGGGGTGAAACGATGACGTCATCAGTGAAAATTACGTCATCAGTGATAATGTAAACAATATGATAAAATTAGAATTTCGCAATTCGAATTTCACAATTAGATGTAATTTGAAATCGTTTATGTATGTATGTATGTATGTGTGCATGTGTATGTATATATGTATGTATGTATGTATGTATGTATGTATGTATGTATATATATATGTATGTATGTATGCATATATATATATGTGTGTATGTATATATATATGTGTATATGTGTGTATGTATGTATGTATACATGTATGTATATGGGATCGAGAACCTAAGCGCGGGGGCAAGCGCGAGAGCGGCTCTATCGTTGTTCATAACAATATGTTTGTTTTGTGATAACGCAGGAGCACAGCTAAGAATGAACAGCATATTGATTCTTGCTAACCAGCCATAGAGCGATAATGTGTGCTGTATGATGCATATGACTTAGAATTTTTAAGAGGAAGATCAATTTTGTTTGTTTACATTAAAGATTCGTTGGCGATAGTAGTATATGAGGCATTAGCGTGTGAATATTGTTTGTTTACATTAAAGATTCGTTGGCGATAGTAGTATATGACGCATTAGCGTGTGAATATAACTAATGATTTTTATGAGCAGGAACACAGCTAAGAATTAACAACAAGTTGGATATAGCTTATTTCAATCTTGAACTTTTATAAACAAATATTATGAAAATGAAGAAAGAAATGAAGGATACAAATACAATCCTATATATTTCATATTTAAGCTTGCAGCAGATAAAGTGTAAATTTGAAATATTTTAACTGAAACTTGTCTCAGGCTTCTCCAAAGCATTGAATATAGAAAATGGATAGTCAACATTTGCTATCTGGTACGCTATTCTTCCACATAATGCGTTCACCATATCAATCTACAGGAATTTATACTAACAATATTTTATTTAAATAAAATAACAAAAGATTAATAAAAATGTTTATTTATTCATTTCAGTATGCTGATTTACAAATCTTATAGACTATAACAAACGGAAAAAGCTTAACCTAAAGCAATTAGCATTTACATCTTAATCTAGACATTGTTGTAAAAACTTATGGATACACAATTTGAACAACATGTTAATTATTTTTCAATTAATTTGATAATGTCCCCACGCTAATGTGTTAACACCATCTTCTTGAATACATCTCTTATCATCTGAACAACTTAATATTAATTTTTTGAGCTCTTGTGTATACAATTGATGAACTCTTGATCTAAATATATACATATTACCATAGAATTGTTTCTTCCTCAACAAACAATCTTTATAATCTTCTATACTAAGGTTTTTTAATAAAGCTTTTTTAACACCTTTTGCTTTTTTTACTTGTTTACAATTGATCGTATCTATAGAATACATTTTTGATCGAAGGCCGACGAATTCCCTCATTATATTTCCGTTGTTTTCATCCTTCATCATGCCGAGAACTTTTTTGTTTTTCAAAGGCAAATTGAAGGCATTGTCAATTGAATATCCTGAAGTATCGAAATACAAATCTATATCATCTCTAATGTCTTTATAAAAATCTTCAGTCTGAATATTGTAAATGAATGAGTCTGTATCCATGTAATTTAAAGTTAAATTTGCACCAAATTTCGGTTTCATATAATTATAATGGAAATCATACATTTTTAATTTGGATAATTCAAGTACCGTAAAACCTAAATATATAGGTTTATTATACAACGAATGAACCCTATTCAATTGGATTGCAACCATGTCATCTGTAAACAATGTAGAGCTATGATAATTGGGTTTTGCAATTAGAGCGCGAGCACCTAAATGTTTTCTATAACTTTCCCATTCAGTTACAATTTTAACATCTTTTCTCTTATCGACATTTTCCATTGTTTTGCCGTATACGGCATTATTTAAGAGTTTAAAGAAATTTTTTTCAAACTCGTTTTTAGCTAATGTTCTATGATGAGTATTCAAATCTATATATTGCTTCAACCAACTCGACTGTTTAAATTTCAAAATTGTGTGTATTTTTTTCAACTTTAATCCATTTGCTAGACATTGCTTAAGATTTCTATGATGAATAATGTATTTAGTTTTATTATTTAAATCTGCTATTAATTTTTTACATTGGGTTATGGGGCTGTTTTTATTTTCTACACAAAATGGCAAGTCATTATGTAGAATATGGTAATTTTCTGGATACTCTAAATCTACTTCAAGTATATAACCAAAAGAAGAATTTTCTTCAATTGATTCTATCTCAAAGTCATCGAAATTTTGCATCCATTCAAATCCACCATATGGAAGCTTTTCCGACATTGCCCAACCATACAGATTATTTGCATCTAAATACATTAAATATTCTGATGGTTGAGTAATGTCGTAATCACTCATATATTTATTGTTTGCCTTGGAATGTCTCTTGCAGCATTGAACAAGTCCACCTCGTATTCCCTTTTGTACAAAATTGTACATATCTATATCGGTAAGGAGCTCAAGTTCAATATTAGTTGTTTTAAGCATTGCATCCCAAGATAAGCCTGGAGCAGTATAATATTGACAGGGATCTAGCCCATAAATATTTTTGCAAACCTTTCTAAAATTTTCAAAAATATCTGTCAATAGTAAAACATCTGTTTTCAAATACAACATCATATAACTAAGCAATGTCGAACAATTGAAAACATCCCAAACTTTTTCAGCATGTTCATAATCCTCAATTGAACATTCTATATTACACAATTTGTTGAAAAATTCATGTCGAGTTGGAAGTTTTTTCTCATTAAGGCGATCTACAGAATTTATATAATCATAGGGAAAGACACCCTTTCTTCTAACTAAATTAAACTCAGCTTCAATTGGATACATCTCTCTTGTAATATGTAAATCATTAACAGCTAAATTATTAGCTAAACTATCTAAGCTTGATGCCATAAACCGAAATGAATCTAAAAATCGCAATTCAATTGTATTTTTCTCATCCACAAATATGCGTTTCGAAAGAGATACATACAATTCCTTATTTAAAGGGATTACATGTATATCTCCTGGAAATAATGTGAGTTCTTTGATAAAAAGATGACAATCATAACCGGAAAAGTTATGGAAAAATATAGGAATAAATTTTGCAATCTGATATCTCAAATTGCATTCATTATGGGCTGGTCCTCTATATTTTCCAGTTAAATGGCAATGATCAGCCACTCTATCATTTCCCAGCTCTTTATTACAGATATGACATAATATGCTATCAAATTGTTTTCGAATTTCCTCAGATGTGAGGAAATTCATCGGCCTTACTATAGCTAAATAATTATAATAAATATCTTTTAAATCTCTAACTAAATACTCTACAAATTTTTTTGGTGAATCTACACCTGAATATTGAACTAATTTACTATAACTATTATTAGAACATTTTATATAATAACTAAATGCAAAAGGTACATGCTTTTGAATACTCTTAACTTGTGCTGAGTTTTGAAAATTTTCACTTTGTAAAATACACTCAAAATCAGCATATACTACAACGGGTACATCTAACTCCCGTTCATAATTTTTATACCGGAGAACTACATTCTTACCTCTTGGCATTTCACAAACAATTTTGTTACAGCCAAGTTTGTGAAATGCCAACGCTTCTGCACTATGCCTATACTGCAGGCAGTTGTTGCACATAAATATTCGATGTTCATGCTGAGTAGATTGTTTACGTAGCAATCTATTGAAAAAATAGAAAACCAAAATATATCAAAATTTTAAATATATAAATCGTATAATATATATAAATATTGTATATAAATTGTTGTTATTCTTATTATTGAATATATGTACCTTGAAATATGTTTTATCCACACGTAGTGGAACTGCTGTTCTTTCTGGATTAGCATCAGGTTGATATGGTGCTCCTTTTCGACAGCAGTGCTATAGTAGGGACCAACTACTTTATGGAGCTCTTCATCGAAACCGAATATATTAATGCTGATGCTGCTGTTTTGATCCTCAAACTTTTTTGCGTCTTTAATTAGTAAAGGGAATGTCAGATCCTTGAAATTTAGCTCTATATTGTTGCGCAAGGTTATTAAATCAGCCTTAATGTCTGCTATTTGATAGTTGCAACATCTCTGAGGATCACGTTCCACTGGACACAGCGCTGATATTATCGCCCACTTGAAACAGAATTCATCACTATTTCGTATGTTTATACAGGCATTCTTCTTGTACACTTCATATGGTAGTGGTAGATATCGCGATCCTTTTATTGGTCTATATTGATTGATGTTAATTTCCAAATGAGAGAGTCTTATTAATGTCCAGCCGCTATCTCTTTCTTGAAATTCAGCTAGTTTTGTACAGAGTTGCGTACACATGTCCTCATAGCTAGAAATCACTTGTGGTTCAATTTGAGCTACACTCATTTTAGTTTGAAATGATTTCAAGTCAATAGCTATTTCATCATCACTGGACATTTTTATGAATTCAGCAAACAGTTCTATATTATATTTAAATGCTGAATGTTTTTCAAGCATATCGTTTAACATTTTTATTATAATTGGTTGAGCATTTTTCAAAAATTGTTCAGGTATTAGTTGACCTTCATCTTTATTTTCAAATACAACTGTTTCAATGCGCTCATTAAACGCCGATTTAACACTTTTAAAGTTTTCATCTTTTGTAATCGCACAATTTCTCTTATGTTTATTTGTGCGTACGTGATAGTTCCAGGATTTGAATATAACATTTTCACCGCAACTGTTGCAAAGCACTTCTCTGTTGAAATCAATCAACTGATTTACATTATTGTTATTATTATTATTATTATTATTGCTGCACGATGGCAGACAATCTTGTGGCTGATGATAGACTTTAGTATGTCGTGCTAACTTATCAGCTCTCGAAAATGTTTGTTTGCATATTTCACATGCAATATCGACTTTATTATGTTTATTTAAAATATGTCGATTTAGCGTATATTTATAACTAAATCCGCATCCGCACACTTCACAATTGAATCCTTTCATTTTGATTTTTTTTAAATTACAATAGTTTTGAGCTTTTATCCTTGTTGCTGTTCAGATGAAAGTTGAAACAGTACTATTAAAGCTTCACGTTCATTCGTCCTTTATATAAGAAGCGACAATGAGCCGAACGATAATTTTTGCGCTCGGTTTCTGTGTTGTTGTTGTTTATATATGCTGACTGAGCATTTTTGTGTTCGGTTTCTGTATTGTTGTTGTTTATATATGCTAACTGAGCATTTTTGTGTTCGGTTTCTGTATTGTTGTTGTTTATATATGCTAACTGAGCATTTTTGTGTTCGGTTTCTGTATTGTTGTTGTTTATATATGCTGACTGAGCATTTTTGTGTTCGGTTTCTGTGTTGTTGTTGTTTATATATGCTGACTGAGCATTTTTGTGTTCGGTTTCTGTATTGTTGTTGTTTATATATGCTGACTGAGCATTTTTGCGCTCGGTTTCTATGTTGTTGTTGTTTATATATATATGCTGACTGAGCATTTTTGTGTTCGGGTTCTGTGTTGTTGTTGTTTATAATGAAGCTTCGCTCTCGGAAGCACCCGCTGTGTCCGTTGTTGCTGCTGTCTATAATGAAGCTTCGCTCTCGGAAGCACCCGCTGTGTCCGTTGTTGCTGCTGTCTATAATGAAGCTTCGCTCTCGGAAGCACCCACTGTGTCCTTTGTTACTGCTGTCTATAATAAAACTTCGCTCTCGGAAGCACCCGCTATGCCCGTCGTTGCTGCTGTTTGTTTCTGCGTAAGCAATGTCGTGTTCTCTACAAGCTGAATCCAAGGGATTAATTCCTCTATCGCCTCTTGCTAAACGTTTTTTCAATTTCGTCCCGGCCCACAAAACTGATAGCCTGGTAAATGAAGTTCCACTGGCAACGAATTTATTAGAACCTTAGCAAATTTTAAACACAGGCATTCAACGCTATAACAAATTACTAATACAATATTGGATACGGACTTCGCCTTGTGTGGGAATATTTTTGATAGAGTTTAATCAAAATGTTCTTTTAAAAATAGGTCATGTCAAATCATATAATCAACTAGGTATTATATATATATATATTAAACAATGAAAGTCATTTTTTGTCATTCATTTTATGATTTCCGATTTTAAAAGTGTATCAGCTTATCCGCTATCAGCTTATCCGCTATCTGCTTATCTGCTATCAGCTTATCTGATATCAGCTTATCTGCTATCAGCTTATCTGCTATCAGCTTATCTGCTATCTGCTTATCTGATATCAGCTTATCTGCTATCAGATATCAGCTTATCAGCTCTATATCAGCTTATCAGCTCTATACCAGCTCTATACCAGCTTATCAGATATCAGGTATCAGGTTATCAGCTATCTGCTCTCAAGCTATTACAACTGATTCATCATCTTGATTTACTTGATAGCAGATAGTTGGTAACATACTAAACATTTAGTTACAGCATCTAACATTTTATTGTTTAATAAAAATATTGAACCCCTTTCTATAGCGTTCAGAATCAATATCGTCATCTTTGTTTATACCAAGGAATCCATATTTATCCTTCCAACATTCTGTGTACATTTAACAAAACGTTTTAAATGATATATCCCTACCAACATGATCATGATATATATGCTTCATATTCAGTTCATCTTGCTTAAACAAGGAATCCATATTTATCCTTACAACATTCTGTGTACATTTAACAAAACGTTTTAAATGACATATCCCTACCAACATGATCATGATATATATGCTTCATATTCAGTTCATCTTGCTTAAACAAGGAATCCATATTTGTCCTTCCAACATTCTGTGTACATTTAACAAAACGTTTTAAATGACATATCCCTACCAACATGATCATGATATATATGCTTCATATTCAGTTCATCTTGCTTAAACATAATTATCATGTTAGCATTGTCGCGTATTAAATGCTTTGGTATACGTGTATATGTTTGACACAGATAGAAGCTATCAACATTTTTATGCCGACCCATGCAGAAATATGCATGAATATTATTTTGTTTCTCGCAGGCAACATCATCAAAAATCATGATGGAATTTCTTTTGGCCTTGTCCGGTGGTAAAACGTGTTCGTTTTCAGAAAATGTATAGAACCCCATACCTTTAATTGGTGTTATCAATTGTCTTAAATATTCATATTTAGGCTGATGTAAAGATTTTGAATACAAATATATATTTTCAAATTTTAGCCCATTAGGACTTTCTATTAGACCTATCATAACATTGGTCTTTCCGCAATTTGATGGTCCAACAATAAGGGCTCTTATGGTGTTAGGAAGTAGTGAACTGTGTCTTAGTTTTTGATGATTATTTGAAGAAATATAGACATTTCTATCAATTATGTTTTGGTGTTGTTTTATTAGAAGCATCTTAGCAACTGATGACAATCTATTTGAAACATATACATTTGTTGATTTACATTAGTCTTTAATGGACCGTGTGAAAGGTTAAAACATTATTCATTATAATATGGTAGTAAACTATAAAAATCAAATCACTCCTAATCGATTTGTTGTTGGAGGAAGTCTACTTAATAATATAATAAATTCGTTTCCAGTGGAACTGATATATACCTGATACCTGATAACCTGATACCTGATAAGCTGGTATAGAGCTGGTATAGAGCTGGTTTAGAGCTGGTATAGAGCTGATAAGCTGATATCTGATAGCAGATAAGCTGATATCAGATAAGCAGATAGCAGATAAGCTGATAGCAGATAAGCTGATAGCAGATAAGCTGATATCAGATAAGCTGATAGCAGATAAGCAGATAGCGGATAAGCTGATAGCGGATAAGCTGATACACTTTTAAAATCGGAAATCATAAAATGAATGACAAAAAATGACTTTCATTGTTTAATATATATATATATAATACCTAGTTGATTATATGATTTGACATGACCTATTTTTAAAAGAACATTTTGATTAAACTCTATCAAAAATATTCCCACACAAGGCGAAGTCCGTATCCAATATTGTATTAGTAATTTGTTATAGCGTTGAATGCCTGTGTTTAAAATTTGCTAAGGTTCTAATAAATTCGTTGCCAGTGGAACTTCATTTACCAGGCTATCAGTTTTGTGGGCCGGGACGAAATTGAAAAAACGTTTAGCAAGAGGCGATAGAGGAATTAATCCCTTGGATTCAGCTTGTAGAGAACACGACATTGCTTACGCAGAAACAAACAGCAGCAACGACGGGCATAGCGGGTGCTTCCGAGAGCGAAGTTTTATTATAGACAGCAGTAACAAAGGACACAGTGGGTGCTTCCGAGAGCGAAGCTTCATTATAGACAGCAGCAACAACGGACACAGCGGGTGCTTCCGAGAGCGAAGCTTCATTATAGACAGCAGCAACAACGGACACAGCGGGTGCTTCCGAGAGCGAAGCTTCATTATAAACAACAACAACACAGAACCCGAACACAAAAATGCTCAGTCAGCATATATATATAAACAACAACAACATAGAAACCGAGCGCAAAAATGCTCAGTCAGCATATATAAACAACAACAATACAGAAACCGAACACAAAAATGCTCAGTCAGCATATATAAACAACAACAACACAGAAACCGAACACAAAAATGCTCAGTCAGCATATATAAACAACAACAATACAGAAACCGAACACAAAAATGCTCAGTTAGCATATATAAACAACAACAATACAGAAACCGAACACAAAAATGCTCAGTCAGCATATATAAACAACAACAACACAGAAACCGAGCGCAAAAATTATCGTTCGGCTCATTGTCGCTTCTTATATAAAGGACGAATGAACGTGAAGCTTTAATAGTACTGTTTCAACTTTCATCTGAACAGCAACAAGGATAAAAGCTCAAAACTATTGTAATTTAAAAAAAATCAAAATGAAAGGATTCAATTGTGAAGTGTGCGGATGCGGATTTAGTTATAAATATACGCTAAATCGACATATTTTAAATAAACATAATAAAGTCGATATTGCATGTGAAATATGCAAACAAACATTTTCGAGAGCTGATAAGTTAGCACGACATACTAAAGTCTATCATCAGCCACAAGATTGTCTGCCATCGTGCAGCAATAATAATAATAATAATAATAACAATAATGTAAATCAGTTGATTGATTTCAACAGAGAAGTGCTTTGCAACAGTTGCGGTGAAAATGTTATATTCAAATCCTGGAACTATCACGTACGCACAAATAAACATAAGAGAAATTGTGCGATTACAAAAGATGAAAACTTTAAAAGTGTTAAATCGGCGTTTAATGAGCGCATTGAAACAGTTGTATTTGAAAATAAAGATGAAGGTCAACTAATACCTGAACAATTTTTGAAAAATGCTCAACCAATTATAATAAAAATGTTAAACGATATGCTTGAAAAACATTCAGCATTTAAATATAATATAGAACTGTTTGCTGAATTCATAAAAATGTCCAGTGATGATGAAATAGCTATTGACTTGAAATCATTTCAAACTAAAATGAGTGTAGCTCAAATTGAACCACAAGTGATTTCTAGCTATGAGGACATGTGTACGCAACTCTGTACAAAACTAGCTGAATTTCAAGAAAGAGATAGCGGCTGGACATTAATAAGACTCTCTCATTTGGAAATTAACATCAATCAATATAGACCAATAAAAGGATCGCGATATCTACCACTACCATATGAAGTGTACAAGAAGAATGCCTGTATAAACATACGAAATAGTGATGAATTCTGTTTCAAGTGGGCGATAATATCAGCGCTGTGTCCAGTGGAACGTGATCCTCAGAGATGTTGCAACTATCAAATAGCAGACATTAAGGCTGATTTAATAACCTTGCGCAACAATATAGAGCTAAATTTCAAGGATCTGAAATTCCCTTTACTAATTAAAGACGCAAAAAAGTTTGAGGATCAAAACAGCAGCATCAGCATTAATATATTCGGATTCGATGAAGAGCTCCATAAAGTAGTTGGTCCCTACTATAGCACTGCTGTCGAAAAGGAGCACCATATCAACCTGATGCTAATCCAGAAAGAACAGCAGTTCCACTACGTGTGGATAAAACATATTTCAAGGTACATATATTCAATAATAAGAATAACAACAATTTATATACAATATTTATATATATTATACGATTTATATATTTAAAATTTTGATATATTTTGGTTTTCTATTTTTTCAATAGATTGCTACGTAAACAATCTACTCAGCATGAACATCGAATATTTATGTGCAACAACTGCCTGCAGTATAGGCATAGTGCAGAAGCGTTGGCATTTCACAAACTTGGCTGTAACAAAATTGTTTGTGAAATGCCAAGAGGTAAGAATGTAGTTCTCCGGTATAAAAATTATGAACGGGAGTTAGATGTACCCGTTGTAGTATATGCTGATTTTGAGTGTATTTTACAAAGTGAAAATTTTCAAAACTCAGCACAAGTTAAGAGTATTCAAAAGCATGTACCTTTTGCATTTAGTTATTATATAAAATGTTCTAATAATAGTTATAGTAAATTAGTTCAATATTCAGGTGTAGATTCACCAAAAAAATTTGTAGAGTATTTAGTTAGAGATTTAAAAGATATTTATTATAATTATTTAGCTATAGTAAGGCCGATGAATTTCCTCACATCTGAGGAAATTCGAAAACAATTTGATAGCATATTATGTCATATCTGTAATAAAGAGCTGGGAAATGATAGAGTGGCTGATCATTGCCATTTAACTGGAAAATATAGAGGACCAGCCCATAATGAATGCAATTTGAGATATCAGATTGCAAAATTTATTCCTATATTTTTCCATAACTTTTCCGGTTATGATTGTCATCTTTTTATCAAAGAACTCACATTATTTCCAGGAGATATACATGTAATCCCTTTAAATAAGGAATTGTATGTATCTCTTTCGAAACGCATATTTGTGGATGAGAAAAATACAATTGAATTGCGATTTTTAGATTCATTTCGGTTTATGGCATCAAGCTTAGATAGTTTAGCTAATAATTTAGCTGTTAATGATTTACATATTACAAGAGAGATGTATCCAATTGAAGCTGAGTTTAATTTAGTTAGAAGAAAGGGTGTCTTTCCCTATGATTATATAAATTCTGTAGATCGCCTTAATGAGAAAAAACTTCCAACTCGACATGAATTTTTCAACAAATTGTGTAATATAGAATGTTCAATTGAGGATTATGAACATGCTGAAAAAGTTTGGGATGTTTTCAATTGTTCGACATTGCTTAGTTATATGATGTTGTATTTGAAAACAGATGTTTTACTATTGACAGATATTTTTGAAAATTTTAGAAAGGTTTGCAAAAATATTTATGGGCTAGATCCCTGTCAATATTATACTGCTCCAGGCTTATCTTGGGATGCAATGCTTAAAACAACTAATATTGAACTTGAGCTCCTTACCGATATAGATATGTACAATTTTGTACAAAAGGGAATACGAGGTGGACTTGTTCAATGCTGCAAGAGACATTCCAAGGCAAACAATAAATATATGAGTGATTACGACATTACTCAACCATCAGAATATTTAATGTATTTAGATGCAAATAATCTGTATGGTTGGGCAATGTCGGAAAAGCTTCCATATGGTGGATTTGAATGGATGCAAAATTTCGATGACTTTGAGATAGAATCAATTGAAGAAAATTCTTCTTTTGGTTATATACTTGAAGTAGATTTAGAGTATCCAGAAAATTACCATATTCTACATAATGACTTGCCATTTTGTGTAGAAAATAAAAACAGCCCCATAACCCAATGTAAAAAATTAATAGCAGATTTAAATAATAAAACTAATTACATTATTCATCATAGAAATCTTAAGCAATGTCTAGCAAATGGATTAAAGTTGAAAAAAATACACACAATTTTGAAATTTAAACAGTCGAGTTGGTTGAAGCAATATATAGATTTGAATACTCATCATAGAACATTAGCTAAAAACGAGTTTGAAAAAAATTTCTTTAAACTCTTAAATAATGCCGTATACGGCAAAACAATGGAAAATGTCGATAAGAGAAAAGATGTTAAAATTGTAACTGAATGGGAAAGTTATAGAAAACATTTAGGTGCTCGCGCTCTAATTGCAAAACCCAATTATCATAGCTCTACATTGTTTACAGATGACATGGTTGCAATCCAATTGAATAGGGTTCATTCGTTGTATAATAAACCTATATATTTAGGTTTTACGGTACTTGAATTATCCAAATTAAAAATGTATGATTTCCATTATAATTATATGAAACCGAAATTTGGTGCAAATTTAACTTTAAATTACATGGATACAGACTCATTCATTTACAATATTCAGACTGAAGATTTTTATAAAGACATTAGAGATGATATAGATTTGTATTTCGATACTTCAGGATATTCAATTGACAATGCCTTCAATTTGCCTTTGAAAAACAAAAAAGTTCTCGGCATGATGAAGGATGAAAACAACGGAAATATAATGAGGGAATTCGTCGGCCTTCGATCAAAAATGTATTCTATTGATACGATCAATTGTAAACAAGTAAAAAAAGCAAAAGGTGTTAAAAAAGCTTTATTAAAAAACCTTAGTATAGAAGATTATAAAGATTGTTTGTTGAGGAAGAAACAATTCTATGGTAATATGTATATATTTAGATCAAGAGTTCATCAATTGTATACACAAGAGCTCAAAAAATTAATATTAAGTTGTTCAGATGATAAGAGATGTATTCAAGAAGATGGTGTTAACACATTAGCGTGGGGACATTATCAAATTAATTGAAAAATAATTAACATGTTGTTCAAATTGTGTATCCATAAGTTTTTACAACAATGTCTAGATTAAGATGTAAATGCTAATTGCTTTAGGTTAAGCTTTTTCCGTTTGTTATAGTCTATAAGATTTGTAAATCAGCATACTGAAATGAATAAATAAACATTTTTATTAATCTTTTGTTATTTTATTTAAATAAAATATTGTTAGTATAAATTCCTGTAGATTGATATGGTGAACGCATTATGTGGAAGAATAGCGTACCAGATAGCAAATGTTGACTATCCATTTTCTATATTCAATGCTTTGGAGAAGCCTGAGACAAGTTTCAGTTAAAATATTTCAAATTTACACTTTATCTGCTGCAAGCTTAAATATGAAATATATAGGATTGTATTTGTATCCTTAATTTCTTTCTTCATTTTCATAATATTTGTTTATAAAAGTTCAAGATTGAAATAAGCTATATCCAACTTGTTGTTAATTCTTAGCTGTGTTCCTGCTCATAAAAATCATTAGTTATATTCACACGCTAATGCGTCATATACTACTATCGCCAACGAATCTTTAATGTAAACAAACAATATTCACACGCTAATGCCTCATATACTACTATCGCCAACGAATCTTTAATGTAAACAAACAAAATTGATCTTCCTCTTAAAAATTCTAAGTCATATGCATCATACAGCACACATTATCGCTCTATGGCTGGTTAGCAAGAATCAATATGCTGTTCATTCTTAGCTGTGCTCCTGCGTTATCACAAAACAAACATATTGTTATGAACAACGATAGAGCCGCTCTCGCGCTTGCCCCCGCGCTTAGGTTCTCGATCCCATATACATACATGTATACATACATACATACACACATATACACATATATATATACATACACATATATATATATATGCATACATACATACATATATATATACATACATACATACATACATACATACATACATACATACATACATACATATATACATACACATGCACACATACATACATACATACATAAACGATTTCAAATTACATCTAATTGTGAAATTCGAATTGCGAAATTCTAATTTTATCATATTGTTTACATTATCACTGATGACGTCATTTTCACTGATGACGTCATCGTTTCACCCCTACATATGGTGGAGCAAATTTTCTGCTCCACACATACAAATTTTTCACTGAACCCTACTCAACCCGCTCCTTCCCTTGCGCACGAATCGCCATATTTACACTACTCTGCTCTCCTGAAAAAATTGAAAAAAAGACTTAAGCTGTTATGACTTGTGACCACAGATTTATAGTCTCAACTCTGCAGCTTGCTATATCTTATATTCAACCTGTAAATATTAGTAAAAACTTTTTCAAAGCTGTTGATGTCATATTTATTTCAATTCACGACTTTTTAGCTTACGTATTTTTAGAAAATTTTCAACAATTTATAATTTCCCGCTCAATAACCAATCACTTTAGAATTGTCCCTGAAATTGCTTTGAATTTTCAGTTCAAATCCATTCACACTTAATCAAATCATAATAACTTACCCACTTCGTCTGACTGCCAAACCTACTGTCAGTCATACCCACACCCACACAGCGGAAAAGCGCTGTTCATTTACACATATACACAAAATCTATGCCAGCGATTTATTTATGTACACACACACACACACAACCAACTAGAAGAAACTAAAATGACGTAAAAGAGAAATAATCAAATGAAACGTAAACGTAAACGAAATGCGAAAGAAACTAACTTAATTTGAATTTATAACGAAAACTTTTACGCTCCATTTTGCACCACAGCAGCGCCGCGTCGTATGTGTGCGTGAGCTGCAGAAGCTTGAGTGAGCTAGGTCAGGGGTAGATAGGGGAGAGGGGAGTGTGTGTGCGGTTGACGCGTCGCTTTTGCAGCATATTTCGCAAAATGAATTCGCGCTGAGTCTTGCTTTTTAATGCTTGACATTTAATCAAGTTTGAGAGCTGTTCTGGTTGTTGTTGTTGTTGTTGTTGTTGCATTTTAATGCTACACAAATGCCGCAACTATTTCAGCATGGCAGCGTGCAATGCGACATTGATGCATAATAAATGCAGCAAATGCAGTCGCAGACGCGCTTAATGTAATTTCCGCGCGCGGTAGCTGCTAGCGTTTTTGTTGTTGTTGTTGTCGCTGACGCTGATGTGGCTGCAATTCATCGAGCGGAAGCGGCAGCATGCACGCGAGTGCATAGAGCATGACAGCGCTGCGCACACTCACACACACACACTCACAGCCAGTCACACAAAACGGAAACTATTAACCGCACACCTATTCGACGCTCCCCCTTTCCGCTCCCCCTTCCCGCTCCACGCTTGCCACTCGCTGCTGTCGCTGACGATTGTGGCAGGCAGCAGATTTGATGACATTTGTCAAAAATGTTTGGCGCGCTGCGCACAAAAGTATGCTATAAAAAGGTGCAGTATGTGAGTTAAGTACAGTGCCGTCTATCATACTTCCCAACTACTTGAGGGGGTGTATATGATTGCATGCTAAGTTCTTCTTCATCTTCTTGATTGACCATAAGAACTCGTGATTGGGTTAAGAACTACCCTAGGGCTTTCCCCTAGGCACTCCTGCCACACGCACTCCTTCTCTAGTTAGAAATTCGAAGCGTTGCCAGTACCTCCTTTGCTTTGGCTTTCAATCGGAGGCATGGCCTTCCGCACTTTCTCTGTCCTCCAAGTGCCACCTCAAATACCTTTTCGCGAGAGCTCCTGCGTCCATGCGCATAGCATGACCCAGACAGTGATATGCGTTCTATGTTTCTGGATTAAAATCAGAGGTTAACACCCCTCTAAAGTAGAGAATAACCATAGTTCTAACACATTACTGAGCTTATATATCCCATCAAAAATGTTTTGTTGGCATTTTTTGAAATACTTTTACCTAGCAAAAAACAGATTTTTTATTAAGATCGTGATCATGGGAGTGAGCTTGAAATTCGAAGTGCATATTAAATTTATTTCATAAATATAAAAGAAGAACTTAAACATTCAGGCTCTTCATTATTACATTTCAAGGCGCCCTTCTCAGCGGGCCCATAGTTAAAGAAGCCTCCGCTACGAGGCGACTGTAAAGCAGATGCATATCCGCAGACAAAAAGCGCAAGAAAATCTAATTTTTCTGCGGTTTATTCAAATGTAAAATTTTGTAGTGTGCTCTGCTGCCAGCAACAGCATCTAAAAGTATGCTTTCTCGCTCACGTTTTTATGCAGTCAGTGAGATTGAAAGTCACGAAATATTTAAAGAAAACTGCATTAAAAGCTGGCGTTTGTTTCCGCGTTAGCAGGTGTGCAGAGATTTCATAGCTCTAATATTTCTTTGCTTTCTCATAAATTTGCTTGCAAAAATTTATTCATAAAATTTGTTTAACAAATTATGAGAACGCAAAGCTACAGATATTTGGAAAATTGAAAAAGATTTTAGTAAATTTGCTTTATGATCTATACTTTTCTGAATTTAAACAATTTTTAAAAAATGTAAGTGAAAAAATTTCTGACTAAAATTTTTGCTTCGGAAAATTTCTTAAAGCTGGCAGCACTTATTTCAAGCCGGCCTCAAATTGAGATCTAAATAAACCTTTTAATATTCGCAATAAAATGATGTAGTTGGAGAAATATGACAAGCAAATTAACGGCAACAATTGCAAAAAAACAACAACAAAATTATGAAAAATTTTACACATGTCCTTAAAAAAGATAACAGCAGTAGCAAAAATGTGGTAAATTGTTTTTAGTTGCCTTTGCATAGCAAACAAATGAAAAATTCCAAACAAGCCAGCTAGAGAAGGCATTCCAGAAGCAACATCAACAACAAACACAATAACAGCAACAACAACAAGGCACCATAGCAAGAACGCAAAGGTAGAAAATGAGTAATTTGCTTGGCAGAACAAAAACAATGGCAGTGGCGCTGGGAATGAGGCTGAAGCTGAGGATGAGTACCAACAAATGCTGCTGCTGTGTCTATTGGAAGGCAATGCAAGCAAGCTGCAGCAGCATGTTGTTGCTGCTGTCTGTGGCTGTGTGCAGCTGCGGTTTTGTTATTATTTATCTTTGGTAATTTTTTGGTATTTTTAATATTAAAAACGTAATGAAATAAATACAAAGAAGAAGTGGCAGCAACAGAGATAAAGTTGCTAGAATGTTTATGGCGAAAATTTGCTGCTACTGGTTTGCCTGCTTCTCACCAGCACCAGCACTACATCCTACAGAGATTTCCTGCGGGCACCTGCAACTGAAGTTGGCTTAGCTGGGCTTAGAGTTGTGCAAAATTAAAGTAAACCACAACATTTTGTAAAATTCTGTGAAATTCATAATTCCAGTAGGACCAAGTAATCTTCCTACACCCCAGAAATGTTGTTGGCCTATGTTGTTGCTTTGTGGCTGAAATGTTGCTCAGTATGGTTCGCAGGAGAGGTGCAAACTGTTTGCTTCAGTTCATTGTGGCAGCATAATTGCTGCAAGAGGCCTGCAACTTGCTACCAATTAGTGGCAAGCATTGTGGCGGAGGGCAACACCACAAAATTTGCCAAACCAATGACGTGGAGGATGCTAATTGGAGGTTTGTGCATTGAATTGCTCATGTGCCGCTTCAAGTGCTTTAATCAATCTTCTTAGTTCAAAGATCACCTCAAATTGGTTATGAAAATCTAAATTGTCGGCTTGAGGAAACAACAACAGCGTTTGCACATCTTCAAAATTCGAAGTAAAATAGAGAAATATTTTTTCGATGGTTTGTGTAAAATTATTTCACTCTAATAAATTTGAAGCAAGCAAGATTTTGTATTTTTCGTACAGAATATTTCATCTGTAGATTCTAAAATGAACGCTGCTTCAAATCTAGCTTTTATTTCAAATATTTTATATGTATCATCTAGAAATATTTTAGGTTTCTTCCTTGTCTTTATGTTCTCCTTTAAAATTGACTTAGAAGACATGTAAACTTTGTCAGTATTCAGTGGAACAATTTCTCCATTGGATTCAAGCTTATATAGTAGAACAAAAGTAATAAGATTTCATTTCCTATTTGCCATATTTATAAGAAGATATTTGTTCACGCACTACACCACGTGAGTATTTTTAAAGGGATTGTTTATATCAATTGTTCCTATCTTCATGACTGTAGATTTTTTCCATGATTTTGCTCAAATTTTTATAATATATTTTTTTTTACTTTTGCTGATAGTATCAGATATATTCTTTCTTGTTAAGGACTTGGACTTTTATGTGGAACGAGGATTATTGCTATGATTTTTACTATGAATTTTTTCTCTTCATTTTATTTTTCTTTCGTGTTTTAATTTAAATATATTAAGGCTTTAATAATTTTAACCTCTGCAATGAAATTTAAATCCTTTGCAATTACCAGCATAAATTGAGAGCATTTTATAATTATAATTGAAAATGCATTTTAAAATCGCGCAAAATCACGCTAACTGATACGAGTTTACATGCCATAACTCAATCATTAAGGACCTTTCAAGTAGTTGCCGGCTGAATTTTGAGTGCGATTGAATTATGCGCATATGAGTCCGCTGCAGTAGTCCATGCATCTATCTGTCCATTTAACTATGTGCATGTATATGTGTTTGTGCATGTGTGAATTTTAAAAAATGCCATTCAGTTTTGCCTTTGGCGATTTATGCCAATTAAAGCGTTTACGTTTGCACTTAATTGAGTGAAAGCGGCCCAACTCAATTCACCAAAATAGTTAAGCTGCTGCGCTGGGCGTATGAGCAACATTAATTGGCGGGAGAGAGGTAAAGCGAAGAGTGAAAGAGAATATTGCATGCAATAAATCGCTTAAAAATCATGCTGCAATTACACGCGATACGCGCAAATGCCTACTTTATCAATTAAACTGTGCGTTCGATTCGCCGCTGCACGCTCTCCTGCTGGCTCCCTTATCCCTCTTATTCATTTTGCTTCTTGTTTGTTGTCGGGTTTTTATTTGCTGCTGCCGATGCACGTAAGTGCATTTTGTTTGCTGCACTTGCCGCTTGAACAGTTTGCGTGCGGCACTTGTGTGTGGCACAAGTGGCAGCACCTTAATTTTCTGCCAGCGCTATCCTGCAGGATAATTCATATTTCGTTAAGCACCGATACAATAACAACATCAACTGCAGCAGCAGAAATTGCCTGCTTAATTTTACATGCGTAATTTTCCGTAAAATGCTCGACGAATTTCGGCGCAAATACGCATTCCACATGCATGAAGTGGCATTCGAGCGTCAACAGCGGCGTTCCTAGATTGCTGGAAATATGTTGGGCCGAACGATTCGAGCATCTTTTTAAAAGCTCTTTACTATTTTTGAGTAATTTATGATATTCAACTAATACAATTTTTTCGCACTTTTCCGAAAAAGATATTTCCCAGACCTCTAGTGTCTTGAAATTGCTTAAGATTCAAGATTGAAGAATAACATGAATATCTAAAGAACTATATTTTTCATTAAATTTAGAAAAATTTAAAATCCACTATATGGAAAGCAAATATCAACGCTCTTAATAAATATATTAAAGTGATATCCAAATTATTTTGGTTAATAAAATTAAATTCTGATATCTTTTAGAGGAAATACTTTAAAAACTATATCAATCATGAGACACCTGGATTAGCTTTTGTTAACCAAATTTTATTTATCTCCGCTTTTTAAAACGAATAGAAGTACAATTTATAACTCTTTTATATAAATCAAATCTAGAAAAAGAGTAGTTTAAATTCTGGTTTTTTTGTTATGGCATTTTGCTGATACACATGTCCTTTTGAAGCCAACGTGACATTAACCAAGTCTCGAATTATTCGCTTAAATCCTGAATAGACTGTTGCTGTCTTTTTATGACATGATAAAGTCACAGGTAATCTTCTAGATAAAAAATTGCTCGTTGAGCTTTAAAAAGAAACTTCCCTGGAAGCACTGTTAATTGGTTCGTATTGCTCCAAAAACCAAAGGGCGCTGTAGATAATGATTTCACCGCGTATCTGAATAGCAGCTAGTCTCCATACATTAAATGAATCTCGAATTTCTATTTTCTGAAAAAATTGATTTTAAAATGAATTTTAAATATTTTTCTTAAGTTCAATCCTTTCCCTTTTAAACATTTATTCTATTTCGGCACTGAGTTCTTGACGGAAAAGTTGCACCACTGCCAGGCAATGTGGCAGCATCGATTCCAGGCATAAGCGCATTAAAGTGTGTTGCTGCAGTTGCTGCTGCTGTTGTTGTTGCTACTACTGTTGTTAATTTTGTAGTTGCTTGCAGCTTGCAACGCGCCGCAATGCACTCAAATTGATTATCTTCATGAGTTTTCCAAGCAGAAAATTCTGTGCGTTTTCGAACGTTGTTTGTTTTTTTATACTAGTGTGTGTCTGTGTGGGTATATGTGTGCAAATTAGTGCATATTTGTGTGAGTAGATATGTGCTGGAGTGTGTGAGCAGGGCAACGATGCTGTGGATTTTGACTTTTGATACGCAAATATTTATAAAATCTCTTATACGCTGAAGCAAGTACAGTTGTGTTCTCACAAATAGCAGAGCGTTTTGTGTAAGTCAATAAAATTGTTTAATGAAATTTTAAAGATATTTTTTTTTTATAAAATTGCTGCTGTTTTTGCGAACAAAACTGGAAACTTAAGCATCAATAAAATTATATAAAAAAAAACTTTTTAAAAATAAGCTTTAATTTATTTAATGTACTAAAAAGTAGAAAATAAATTGTTTCCAAGTCACCTGTATCTTACTATCAATAAAAGCTTGGGGCGCTCATGTGTTCAATATTTGTCAACCAGTTACCACAATATTTTATTTAAATTATGTTTTGCAAATAGATTCTAGTAATGAAAGATATTTTGAATATGGATATTGAGCGCACAAGCTTTTATTAATAGTAAGATACAGGTGACTACAAAACAATTTATTTTCTACTTTTTAGTACATTAAATAAATTAAAGCTTATTTTTAAAAAGTTTTTTTTTATATAATTTTATGTTCTACTTTTTAGTCTTCCATAAATTCAATTTTAGAGCTCTGAAATTTTTCGCAAAAAGAATTTAAAACTTGCAGAGCAGTACACAATATTTAGGGTATTCACAGTGTTTACTATCGTCATATGGCATATCCTCAATTTAACAAATAATACGGCTGTGATCGACCCTAATATTCGTGGCATATTTGTGGCGCGATGAGTTGTTGTTGTTTTGCTTGCAAGGCGCGGCGAGTAAGTTCCTATCGTTTTTCCTTGATGTGTGGTGTACCTGGTGTACCTATAATTCAAAACTGAAGCCCAAGTGTGTAGTTGCTTGAAAAGTGTCACGCCCCCTGTCCTACGCCCATAAAATTTTACCAGTGGGACGAAGCATCCAAGAGGCGACTGCATAAGAAATTTCAATGCTGCACGACCTTTAGTTCCAAAGCTATTCTATATAAACGATTTTGTTTGTATGGGGGTGCCACGCCCCTTATCCTACGCCCATAAAATTTTACCAGTGGGACGACACATCCAAGAGGCGACTGCATACGAAATTTCAATGCTGCACGACCTTTAGTTCCAACGCTAATCGAGATCAAAAATTTTGTTTGTATGGCGGGTGCCACGCCCCTTATCCTACGCCAATAAAATTTTACCAATGGGACGACACATCGAAGAGGCGACTGCATACGAAATTTCAATGCTGCACGACCTTTAGTTCCAAAGCTATTCTATATAAACGATTTTGTTTGTATGGGCGGTGCCACGCCCACTTGTCCACCGCCCGTCTTATTTTCCCAGTAGATGAATATGGATATGTAGTAAGTTCTTACCGAGTTTCAGTGATGTGTGATGTGTAGTTCTAAAGTTATACACAAATCTAGAGTTGATAAAAAAGTGCCACGCCCTTTATCCTACGCCCATAAAATTTTACCAGTGGGACGACACATCCAAGAGGCGACTGCATACGAAATTTCAATGCTGCACGACCTTTAGTTCCAAAGCTAATCGAGATAAAATATTTTGTTTGTATGGGGGGTGCCACGCCCCTTATCCTACGCCAATAAAATTTTACCAGTGGGACGAAGCATCCAAGAGGCGACTGCATAAGAAATTTCAATGCTGCACGACCTTTAGTTCCAAAGCTATTCTATATAAACGATTTTGTTTGTATGGGGGTGCCACGCCCCTTATCCTACGCCCATAAAATTTTACCAGTGGGACGACACATCCAAGAGGCGACTGCATACGAAATTTCAATGCTGCACGACCTTTAGTTCCAACGCTAATCGAGATCAAAAATTTTGTTTGTATGGCGGGCGCCACGCCCCTTATCCTACGCCAATAAAATTTTACCAATGGGACGAAGCATCCAAGAGGCGACTGCATAAGAAATTTCAATGCTGCACGACCTTTAGTTCCAAAGCTATTCTATATAAACGATTTTGTTTGTATGGGCGGTGCCACGCCCACTTGTCCACCGCCCGTCTTATTTTCCCAGTAGATGGATATGGATATGTAGTAAGTTCTTACCGAGTTTCAGTGATGTGTGATGTGTAGTTCTAAAGTTATACACAAATCTAGAGTTGATAAAAAAGTGCCACGCCCTTTATCCTACGCCCATCAAATTTTACCAGTGGGACGACACATCCAAGAGGCGACTGCATACGAAATTTCAATGCTGCACGACCTTTAGTTCCAAAGCTAATCGAGATAAAATATTTTGTTTGTATGGGGGGTGCCACGCCCCTTATCCTACGCCAATAAAATTTTACCAGTGGGACGAAGCATCCAAGAGGCGACTGCATAAGAAATTTCAATGCTGCACGACCTTTAGTTCCAAAGCTATTCTATATAAACGATTTTGTTTGTATGGGCGGTGCCACGCCCACTTGTCCACCGCCCGTCTTATTTTCCCAGTAGATGGATATGGATATGTAGTAAGTTCTTACCGAGTTTCAGTGATGTGTGATGTGTAGTTCTAAAGTTATACACAAATCTAGAGTTGATAAAAAAGTGCCACGCCCTTTATCCTACGCCCATAAAATTTTACCAGTGGGACGACACATCCAAGAGGCGACTGCATACGAAATTTCAATGCTGCACGACCTTTAGTTCCAAAGCTAATCGAGATAAAAAATTTTGTTTGTATGGGGGGTGCCACGCCCCTTATCCTACGCCCATAAAATTTTACCAGTGGGACGACACATCCAAGAGGCGACTGCATACGAAATTTCAATGCTGCACGACCTTTAGTTCCAAAGCTAATCGAGATAAAAAATTTTGTTTGTATGGGGGGTGCCACGCCCCTTATCTTACGCCAATAAAATTTTACCAATGGGACGACACATCGAAGAGGCGACTGCATACGAAATATCAATGCTGCACGACCTTTAGTTCCAAAGCTAATCGAGATCAAAAATTTTGTTTGTATGGGGGGTGCCATGCCCCCTTATCCAGTGCCCGTCTTATTTTCTCAGTAGAAGGATATGGATATGTAGTAAGTTCCTACCGAGTTTCATTGATGTGTGATGTGTAGTTCTAAAGTTATACACAAATCTGGAGTTGATAAAAAAAGTGCCACGCCCCTTATACTACGCCCATAAAATTTATTGATTCATGCATTGTCATGGTGGTTACGCATGTGTACAAAGTTTCAGATCTCTAAGTAGTCGGGAAGTGGGTGAAAAATTTATTACTAGATTCCACTACATACATACAAACATACATACCGGATGTGAACCTAATATAAAGCTTATAAAATAAACTATGAAATAAACCAACATAACTCGCTGTTAGCTACACACGCGTGACTTCTGCCTCCTTTTATATTTCGCATATTGCCTAACGCGATCAATGAAGCGAGCAGCTTGCATACTTTTAGGCTTCCACATGCACTGCATAGCTGCTGCATATGTGAATGTGTGAAGTGAGGCTGAAGCCTCTATTTGACTACGTGCTTCCAGCTTGGCTTATGTGATGCACTTTAACGCTTCACTGCTTTCGTGTGAATATTGCCTGCTTTTAGGCGCGCTGTAAAATTTTTTGCGAAGCTGTAATTATTGCTTCCCTTCGACCTAGCAGCTGCACTCATTTGCGCGCATGTAGGAAGCCACTACACTTGACAACAACAACGCTTAATGTAGGCTTAACTATTCTGCTTTTGCGATGAGCGTGAGCAATTTTTCTTGTGAAAGCTTTTTGCTTTGAAAAAATTGGAAATACCATGTTGGAATTTCCTAAATTTAGTATCAGCTGAAGACTTCACCAATTAGCAACAAAAACATGAGCTACTAATGGTGCATGTAAGCGTCTATTTATCCGCACAATACCAAAATAATAAGCTGCTTAAAAACTTATACAAATTAAAACTGCTAAAAAACTCAATCCGAAATACAAACAATGCACACGAGGGGAACGGGTACTGAAAGTGAGAGGGAGTAGCAAGAGATTTATTGAGTTGCAAAATATATTTCGCAACCGAGGGAGCAATTATTTTGGCATTAAAATGCAAGCATAAAAGTAAAGTGAATGTGAAGAACAATTAGAGCGTGCTTAAGAACGGAGTAAAATTGGTGGAAAGGATTTGCCGAATAAAAGTGGAGAGAGAGGGGAAGAGCGCATTGCAAGCATTTAGAAATTGCGCAAGTTTACTAATAAAAATCATCCACATGCTAACTGCAAAGCAGAGGATTTCAGTCTGCCTGAAACTCTCAATGGCCACTTGCTTTGTATATAAAATTTGTTGGATCTTCAATTGGAATGACGAAAATTTTTTCACTTTTAATGCAAATTCTGCTGAACTGAGAAAATATAAGTACGGTCAATGTGATGTGAAAAGATTTTCAGTTATTCTTCGTTGTAGCACTACTTGCTATTTTTTTTATAAAAATGTGTTCATGTAAATATTAGCAAAATTTTGTTGCTTTAGAGAAAGAGAGTAAATTTATGCAGACATTTTTTTATGGAAAAATAGATATTAAGTTTTCGATGAATTTCCCATTTGTCTTTGTTCGATTATACTATTTTGCGAAAAGTTGTAAGCAACAATGGACTTTGTAGATAACGCCTAGTTTGAATAACTTAATAGCTCAGTTAGTCCAGACGTAACGTATTTCTTCATGTCAACTGACATAACCTGCTTTACCCGAGCTCTATACATGCGTTTACTCTAAACGAATTTTTACGTAAACTTATTGGAGTAAACCTCATAAGGACAGGTCTATTTTAGTTCAACAAAAAGAGCGGATTATTATTGCCAAAATTTATAAAAATTTGCCAAAGTTTTTAAAAGTAGTATACAATAAATAGATCAAAATCTAATATAAATCTTTGTCATAGAAAAAAGACGTTACATCTGGACTAACTGAGCTTTAAGTGTAGACTACGAACTAAAATCTGATAATATACACAAACACACACACTCAAATTAAATTACAAAAGTTGTTGGCTTTTGAAAAAGTCTACAATTTGACTTTTTGTATGGCAACTGCCGAGCTTGACAGCGTCTAAGCTGCAATGCATTGCCAATTTATGCGCTTCATCACACACGCAAGAGTTCTGTGGAGTAGCTCAAGAGGCAAGCATGTGTGTGTATGAGTGTGGTGCACGCATGATGCGCTGCTTCCACTTGCGGCGCTAATAAATTACTGGCAAGACGCACGCAAAACGGAAGCGCTCAGGTGTGCGCACACTCGCTCCTGCACCGAAAAATACACCGCAATTAAATTCTATAAAGCTTCCCAGCAGGAGCTACAACTTTGTAATTGTCTTGCCTACAATTAGGCGCATTTATAAATATTCTGCGTACACAATTTTGAAGCACATTCCGACACTTTGCATGCTACTCCTTCCAGCCTTCAATACTCGTACTAATGCCTTTTCCATTTTCTCCTCTGTTTGTTTCTCTTTGCAGGTATGTAACGTCATCAATTTGTAATTATTCCTTCGCGCTGCGTAGGTAAGCCCAAAAGTATGCTGCGCTCCGGCAAATTAAAAGGCAATTACAAATTTTATTGTGAGCTGTCGTGTAATTGCGAGCAGGCAATTTTTAAGCCACTGCCTCATACATACTACATACATTTCCTTTTAATGGCTGTATGCGAAATGCGCAGCGCCGTTTGAGAAATGATCGGAATTCCTTTGTTAAGGCTTTTTATGGAGCCGCCTCCTTTTTAGTATTCTGTTTCAATGTTCTCAGGAATGGAAACGATTTCTTGTTGTTCAATTTTAAACACAAATTCGTGCGCGAGACTGTAAGAAAACTTTAAAAGGGTTGGGAAAAAATTTTACATTTGAAGAATTATTGTTGCCATATTTATGAAATATGTGAAAGATAGTTTTTCATAAATGTTTGAAGCGAGATTTTTTTTGCAGCTATGAAACAATTGTTGAAATACTTTTTCCAAAGGTTTGGATAAACATTAACTGGTAAAATGTTATTGCAATTTGGAATACTTTGTATTTTGTCGAATTGAAATTAACCAATCTATACAAAGTTTTTAAAAAGCCTTAGAAAAAGTACCTTAGATGAGCAGGCTCAACTTATTGGAATAAATTATTATTAGATAAATATATCAACTCTATGGCCATAGCACTCAACCCAACAAATACTTTGAGTTCGAAAAACAAGTTTTTTATTAAAATTCTGTAGAGGTCAAACACAATTTTTAGTTAGTTTTACATTTCAATTAATTCGAAGCATAGCACCTGCAAAGACCAATAGACATGTAAAGATTGTAAGACATTTTATGAATGAAATATAATACATATTGTAGAATAAATGAGAAAATTAGATGGAAAAAAAAGATAGTACATATATGTACCTACATATTTACGAGAAAATCGAAAATATTTAAAATAGTGAAAATAATTTGCTAATCTACTTTCGACACATAAGTATTAGAAAATTTTCAAGAAATCGAGACAATATATTTAGTAAACTTGTGTACCAGAGTAAATAAACAATAATTTTAGGAGCTGCTTTCCTAGAAGAGTTAATTCAAGTATAATGTTAAAGAAATCAGAAACTGAGCGTACAATATTTAACTGGAGTATGCTCGTATACATTATAAAAATTAAAAGATTGTATTTTACAAGATTTTGCTGAAAATGCGAAATATCCTTTCTAAGAAATGGAATTGTCTAAAATTATACTGAAGCTGTGCTGAAATGTCAGATGTAACAATAATTAAACGTCCTGCCAGTCATGTCCTGCCTTTTGTGTGGAAGAATTCTATTGTATCAAATTTTGTATATTTTGAATTTATAATTTAAAATTTTCAACGAGTTTCTATTTCCATTGCCAGGCTTAATTTAGAATATTTCCAAGGAAATATTTCTCGCCCCTATTTGCTTTCATCGCTTGAGAAGAAACCTCTAAAATATTGAAGCAACATTTTATGGTGCCGTATTTTCAATTACATGCTAAAACCATATAAGGCATCCACAAACAAATGCCATATTGAATTGCCATTTATTGTGGGTAATGGTAGGAGTTGTTTTCCACACGCACACACACACACACACATACTACTACAGAGAGAATGCTGGCGCAATAGAATTGCCAGGAAGCGGAAAGCAAGCATTCGAGCACGTAAACTTGTAGCTAAGCTATGCGGCAGGTGGAGCGGGGGGTTGGGGTGTAGCAGGAGCTGTTGATACACAAAGCGTAGCTGAAGCTGTAAGAATTGTTTTACATTCGCACGTGAATGTGTATTTTAGTAAATTAATTACTTCATTTAAGACACGAGAAAAGGCGAAGAAGCCAGAGGGAGTAGCAGGAAGACGCAGAGGGTGTAAGGTAAGCCAACAGGCGAGGTGAGGCGGAGCGGCAAGGCTAACAGCTAAATGCAGAAATATGTGCGCTGCCACAAAATACCAGCTCTAGAACTAGAAAGAAACGTTCCGTTCCGGCCCTAAATGCATTTTGGCTTAAAACTACAAAAATACTCTTGTTTATCCTTTTTAGCTGAGGTGGTGAAAGTAGTGAAATTCTGCTACAGGAGCGCATTGTTACCTGTTGGCATTGTTTTGCCAATGCTTTGCTTGGCTTTGCTTTGCACTTGGAAATATCAAAGGAGCGAGCCTGAATTTGCCAGGCGCCCAACTGCCGTCTTTGCTTTGGCTGTTGCTGTTGCTATTATTTCTGTTGTTTGGTTAGTGAATTTGTTAGCTGTTGTTGTTGTTATTGTTGTTTGCTTGCAGCAGCTGTTCGGGTTCATTGAATATTTCTTTGCCGTTACAATTTGTTTTAATTTCAAAGAAAATGGCTAGATGCAGCCATTGGCTAGGTAAGGCGGAGTTAGAGGCAGTTGCTGGCAGCTGGGAAGAGCACAAAACTACAGACTATACGCCAGTTAAATTAAGCAGTACTACAATTAGTTTTTTGTCTCTTCTCTCTTGACTTTCTTCTGAGCTGAGAATTTAATTTCAACAACTTTACTAGTAAAGACAACTTGTTCAACTAATTTGTTAGTTAAGAACTTTGTATTGAATACGAAAAATCTTGTCATTTTTTTTCAATTCAATTCAATTTATTATTGGCTGTTGGCATTTAAGACATAGTCTTTTGCATGCCGCGTATATACATTCATACATTAATTCACATAATAGATAAACAACTGGTCGTACTTAAATTAACTTAAATTAACATGTTAACTTAATTAACTTAACTTAATTAAAATTAAAAGATTTAGAGGAAAAAAGAGATTATTACAGTTAAGAGGAGGATAAGAGATAAGAGAGAGTAGAGATCAAAGAATAGATTTAGGAGAAGTGGGTAAGAATAAGACGCTTAAAGTGCTCAGTTTTTGAAATTGTTCTTATGGAAATTGGAAGCGAATTCCATAGGCGTATGGCACTGACGAAGAACAATCTGCAAGAGTTTTGAAAGTTATGCTTCGGAATAGCCAGGGTCACGCTTCGGCTGGACCTGCAGAACTTTATCTTTTCAAAAAGATATCTTGGGCAACGCGAGTGGATAATTTTGTGCAGGAAAATGCAATTTCTGGCATCAAGGTGGCTGAACAAGTTACGACCCAATAGCTGTTTAGCATAGGGTGTTATATGATCGTATCTCCGAAGACCGTAAGCATAGCGGGTAGCATTATTGAACGCAACCTGCATTTTGTGCGCAGAACTAGAGTCAAGTTTGCTATACACGACTTCCGCATAACAAAGGATTGGCAGTACCAGTTGTAAAACAAGCTTCTTTCTGGTTTCGACCGGTACGAAGGCTGCAGTCATCCGAAGATTTCTGAGAACATAGTAGGTTTTTCTAACGCAGGAGTTAACATGATCAGCACAGGACAGCGACGAGTTTATTTGGTAGCCTAGATTAGTGGCTTTGCTTACAAATTTGAGCTCAGCACCATTAAGGAAAATTGGGGGAACGTCGAGATCCCGATAAGAAGTTTTCGCGATTGGTAAGACGTATGATTTTTGAGGGTTCAGCTTTAGCATGTTATCTTTTGCCCAATTTGCCACTAGGTTTAAATCCTCGTTTACTCTCGCGCATAAATCTTCAGAGAGGCCAGAGGGCCTGGACATATACAACTGCAAGTCATCAGCATAAGCATGCATGGTTACATGCTTGCATATACTAAAGATGTCATTTATAAACATAGTAAATAGAATTGGACCTAAAACTGAGCCTTGCGGAACTCCACTTGTGGTACCTTTATAAGGCGAGAGATTATTCCCTACTCTGACTCTTTGAGACCGGCCATTCAAGTAGCTAAACATCAGACGAACCGACGCATTGGAAAAACCAAAGTTAGAAAAGAGTTTCTTACACAATAATGAATGGTCCACAGAATCAAACGCTTTTGAGAAGTCTAGCAGGCAGAGTAAGCTCAAATGGCCCATATCAAATGGCACTCTAATGTCATCCAGAATTTTTACCAATGCAGAAGAACAACTATGTCCAGGTCGAAAGCCCGACTGCAAGTTATGCATTAGGTCAAAAGTGTTTATGTGGTGGACAATTTGTTCAGCCATGATGTGCTCGCAAATTTTGGACAGCGAAGATAGTATACTTATTGGGCGGAAATCGGATGGTTCGCACGCATTAGATTTTTTTGCGATGGGAATGACAGTTGCAACTTTCCATAGCTCAGGATATTTGGAAGTAGTTAAACAATGGTTTATAATGTGAGCAAGTGGGCTTAATACATATGGCAAAATACACTTAATGAACCTAATCGAAATGCCATCAACACCAGTGGCATTGGATTTAATCTTGTTGATGCAACGCGCTACATCCCCTTCACTCACTGCGCTAAAATGAAACTCATTCGGAGACACAATCAGAGGTTCATCAGCACACGGAGATGCAAAGGAGGTCATAGAAGTCGAATTTGCAATAAAATAATCATTCAACGAGTTTGGATTGATTTGACACGTTTCAGTGTCTTTATTACATACACCGAAGCTTTTCAGGTTGTTCCATAGCTGCTTAGATGGTAAAGTTGGATTCAATTTTGACATGAAAAATTGCTTTTTGGAAAACTTGATGGAATTTGTCGCTTTATTCCTGGCTTTTCTATAATCCTCCCAGTTCAGCGAATTAGGGTTTCTTTTCCATTTGCTGTACGCTCTGTTCCGGTTTTTAAGTGCCAATTTGACAGGCTGCGTAAACCATGGGCAGTTATTATTGGTAACGTTACGTGTTCGCAAGGGAACATGCATATCAAACAAATTATTTATATTACTTATGAAGAAATTTAGCTTTTCATCGACGGATGCAAGAAACCGACAATCTGACCAGTTAATATGAGATAAGTCATTACACAGTGATGAGAAGTCAATCGACCTGTAGTCGCGATACTGAAAAGTTGTTTCAGAAGCTGATTTTGAAACTTTAATGTTCAATGTGCAAAAAATTAAGTCATGATCGGAAACAAATGATATTTGATCAAAGAGCATTACTAGGGACGGATCAGATACAATCATAACATCTAATAGGCTTGGACAGGCATTGTTCGAGAAACGAGTTGGCATTGTGGTATTTACTACTTTGAGTCCTACCTCGGCTACATCATCTAGAAACTTACATGAAAGGTTGTCATTTGCTAAGAGATTTATGTTTAAGTCGCCGCACAAGACAAAGTGTTCAAAATCAATAATACATCTTGACAGTTCAGTAAACACTGGTTCCAGACTACAACTACGGTTCGGATTGTATACGCATGAGACAAGTACTTTAGTATTATTTTCCGATATTGAGATATTTAGGTATTCTACACCAGATCCACTTGACTTCCCTACCACCTTTGCGTTCAAGTTTTCTTTACAATAGATTGCAACACCACCACCTCGAGCTCCCAATCTATCGTTTCGAAACAATTTATAGTTTTGCAATTTAAAGAACGAGTCACTTACGTCCACGTGGAACCATGTCTCCGAAACACAAATAACATCAAGGCTGGAATCTGAAAAAGCGTGCTTTATACAATCCATCTTAGTACCATTAAGACTTCTTGCATTAAAATGTACAATTCTCAGACCAGTGCGTTGATTGCAGAGAATGTTAATTAACGTTTTATGCATTTCGCCAGTGCGACTACCGGAGCCACTTACACCTGACATAGAAGCAAAAAGTGAACACAAAAAGCGCAAGAAGCAAAACAGCAAAGCATTATAGAAAGAGTCAGCAAAAGAAAGAATAGAGGAAAAATAGTATAGATTAAGACATCTGTATATATGAAGGCGAGAGGCATAGGAAAAAGCAATAATAATAATAATAATACAATAATTTTTAAAATTCTATTATTCAGCACCTCCATCTCTTTACTATTGAAAGATTTAAAGTTTTTAGACATTTATCAAGGTAAAATTTCTCACACTTTTTATTGGCTTCTTTACGGTTTACTCGTTTTAGAAAAGATGGCAAAACATTCCCTAAGAACTATTAAACATAAATGTTACCATACCTAACATCAACAGCGTTGCCTGACTATATTTTATATAAGCAATGCTTTTACTATCGAGAAGCGAAATATGAAAAATCCACTTCATTTGCTAAACCCTTATCAAAACGAATTTGAGGAATTATGAGAACAGAAGAGAAATAAGGAATCAAATTTATCAAATGTAGACATCGTATTCATTTAAAAGAAAATTTTTTAGATATTATTCAAAATTTTTCTATGAATTTTTAGTTAATATTTTATGATTACATAAATTAAATGCTTTTATAAGTTAAATATTTGGTTTAGTTTCACTAAAAAAGTTGCTTCCGTAACAGTATTTTTCGTAAACATAACAAACCCTTTCCTTTGGCTGTATGGCTCAACTATTTCACTTGCACGCCAAATTGAATTGTAATGAAATTCTTCTTTGCATTTAGTTGTAATAAGTTTTCGAGTGTGTGCGTTTAAGCGCAGTCCTGGCAAGAGTTCTAGTCACTGGACATTTGTGTGTACTTGTATTGAAGAGGGGCGGGGCTGCTGGGGGGAAATACTTCTGCAATTAACACGTAATTGCTTTGTAGCTATTGCCATATTTATTTATGCAGTGTTTTGTGTTTATTTTGTTTGAAAATGCAGGAGTAATTTTTGTTGTTTCCATGTGTGTGTGTGCCAAATAATTCCAGTTGAGTATATTTTGCCAAAAAAAAGCTTACCAAGAAAGTAATTGAAATTTGAGCTGCCAATATGTTTGCACAACGCTGTTTCCCTCAGAAGCTGTTTGCTTTCAATATACCATTTTTAAGTTTTTTAGACAACAAATGGTTTTGGCATAAATTATAGCTCTGTTTGAAATTCACGGACCTAGAACCTAGGTCATAGCTGAAATTTTATGCCAGCGGTTTCAGAATTTCGTTCCAAATACTTCTGCTCATCTTACCAAAAAATTTATGTGGGAAATCTTTAAATAAAACTCTTTCCACGTGTCCATTTTCTTTGAGCTTTTGTTCTTAGACCTTTTTTCTAGGCCTTTACCTGAGCCTTAATACTCTCGTTTTATTGAGAGCTCTTCTTTTCCGCGCTACCCTTTCGCATTTGCTTTCAATGAAAAGCATCAGAATCCTTCGATTTATGACAGTGATGAGGGTTTGATGTTCGCTTCGTAAACAGCTTCCCTTCAAGGGTTTACATTTCTCACTCCTTTTTGTCGAAAATTTCGGAGCTGAAACTTCCAGTAGGCAGTTCATACTTTCAGTAATAACATTTTTTTTGTTAGTTTTATGCGCTGTTAATGTACTCAGAACTCTGCAAGATTGCACTCTCGCCAAAAGAGTGTGAGCATTTCTGTAGAAAGAGTGTGAGAGTGCGAGTTGGTATGAGTTGCGCATAGGTGTAAGTGCAGGCTTGCAATAGAAGCTCTACATCTTGTTAGATTCGCAGAAGGGAAGATGAAATGTGTGTGCCACCTTTTTCAGCAAAGTGCAACGACTTCTACTCACAAAATGACTGCAAAATTTTATTCAAATTTTTCTACATTCGTTGCTGTTAATTCGCCGATTAAAATCATTTTGATCTTCATTGTAGTTAAATTAAATGGTGGTTACTTTTGAGTTGATATGCATTTACAGACACACCTGCTCTGTGTTAAAGCGCATGCTTCTGGCTCATGCGCTGCAAAAGATTTCTACGCCTACTTTTCAGAAGAACATCAACAGTTTTTTGGAGCTTTGCCAAATGTTAGCGTAAAGTCGCTGGAAAGGAAGTATTTGAAATTCTGCATGTTTTGTCAAAGAGAATAAAATCAAACTTTTTTGAAACTTTTTTACTTATGCTAATATTATTGCAATTTCAGAAGTTGAAAAATATAAAAATTATACTTGAATTAAATTGAATATTTTGAGTAACATTTACAATTTTATTGGATAGCTAATAAACTAATACTAGTATATATCACTTATAAAGTCATTTGAGTCTGGTCATATTTGTAGCTCTCTGAAGCTCAATAGACTACTGAACTACTCGTCCTTTTAAATTATCGAACTGAAATCTTGATAGTATTTGTAAAAATTGAAATTAAAAGAAAAGCCAATCTTTAATGAGAAAATACGCTTGCAGTCATAAGCTCGACTTAGTAAATAGTTTTGTGATTCTTTACACAAGATTTGGCAGCTGCTTTTACTATATAATGCTTCAATTATATAAGAAAAAATGCAGCATAAATTGACATGCTTCATAAAAACTGCACAAATATTAAAACTATCGCTGAAATATCCTCGATATTGTTCACTTTATGGCATGAATGGCATTAATAAAGACATCTTCTCTTTTAACGAGTAGCGGCAATTGCTTTTTTCTGCATGCAGTTCAAGGTAAGCATTACCCGTGGGGCAATTCACGGCGTATGAGTAACATTTAATTCAACGGAGTGACAGCTTTTCCATTTAGAAATTTATCGCAAATCTTGAACTCTTTTATATGACCAGTAACTATGGCATATATTTACTACAGAAAAGTCACATGCATCTGCTTGTGTGTGTCGGTTTGTGTGCGTGTGGCAACTTGATATGCCTGTTGCTATCGTTTTCGTTATGCAATCACAGCAAATGCGGCAAAGCTATGCACTGCCAATATTGCTCTCACTTGGCGGAAAGCGCATTGAACGCACTTCTCTCTCGCTCTTTTCACTCTCTGCATGCTCTTCTGTGTGGCCAGTGTGCATGTGCAATGGAAGTTTTTCGCTGCGGAGGGAAAATGTCAGAATTTCCCCAACATTTAGCGGCAAATTGAAGTGAAATGTAAAGCAGGAGAAATTGCCCCTACAAAGTGGAGACTTGATAATTTCTTGCTTAGAATTATTGTATTTTCTATAAATAATACTTGTAAACAAAGAAGGAGTTGTAAAATGGAAGTCCATTTTGTATTTTAGCGTATGGGACGAAAATTAATGGAAGGAAAATAAAAACTATACATTTGATTTTTTGAATTTGAGATTTTGACGGAATCTTGAAATGCATCTAAAACTATGAGTGAAATAATAAAGTGAATAAGTACATTCGTTCAGTGAATTCAAATATATATTGCTTTATTTGTCTTGCATACAATCTTTGATAATTAAACTCATATATTCGAAATGTTTTGAAGATGTTGTTAATATATTTTTTCCAAATTGCCCCTTTTGTATGAGCATCGCTAAGAAACTCGAATGAGACATTTTCCATAGCTGTTGGAAAACTTAATATTTTAAATGTTTGATTTTTAGAAAGGATTTTTTCATTGATTAATATGCATTTTATCAAAAAGTGCAGCTCATGCTTGGTGTTTTTCGGTGTATGAGTGACATATCAGTTAAACCTACTGTGTGTATAGTAATGACATGTATTGTATACTTCTTTTTAGAAGTTGTTTTAGCATTAAAGAATCTGATTAAATTATTTTAATTTATTTATATTTACTGTTTTTTGAAGTTACATACGTCAGTAACGAGAAAGCAATTTTTTGAGTTTTTCTACGACAATAACGATAATTGTATTCTATTTCCAAATTTCAAAAAATTATGCATGCTTAAAAGAAGCATTAGAGCACATTTTTATAAACATATCAACCAAAATATAAAATCTTAGCACAGCGTTTCAAGCTCTCTTTTTCACAGAAGTCAACAAGTGTGAAATAAGCTTAACGCATACAAAACAACAAAAGCATGAAGAAGTAAGAAAAACATGTTAGCAAACAAAAACCAAGAGAAAAGCTTATGAAAGCAGGTGAGCGGAAGCGAGAAAATCATTCGAGGCACGCATACACACTTAACACTCATATGTTCTTGAAAGGTCAAATTGACCCCTGATAAATTTATTGGTACATACTAAAGAGTGGAGTAAGAGATGAACGGAAGAAATTTATTCAACAATTCTGTCGAATGTTTTCATAAGGCAATTTTTGCTTGCCTGTATACTTTATAAGTCAGTTTAAGAAATTTTTTTTTACTAATTTTAAAAAGTTTTATTTATAAAAAGCTATAAATTTTAAATTCAAAAAGTGTTAATTTATTACAACGATTTTTGATACATGCTTAAAGAAAACGTAGAACAATTTATCATGCATGGCAGAAATATTAGCTCAAGCTCAAAAATTTATTATTTCAAGAATTTTTAAGATACAAATTTCTATTTTCTTTTCGATAATCAAACGAAAACGATGAAGCCTGCTTAACTAATAGAATAAAAACGAGCTTAAGTTTCAGCCCAAAAATTTCCTTCGATTTGAAATTCGATAGAGGAATTTTATATAAAGTGATTAATATTGCGAGAAAATTGCACATGACAGGGTTAAAATTCACACACACTCAAAAAAAAATTTATAAATATTTCATAATATTTTTTATGCGCTCCTTAAGTGGCAAGCAGCTGCAAACATTCTCAGCCGCAGCTACAAGAAAGTATCGAAGCAGCAGCGGAAATGCTTGGGAAAAAATCGCTGTTGCCTTTGGCATAGAAGACAGCTGCAACAAGTTGTTAACAGTATTTACTTGCGCCAAGCGTAGCGACAATAAGCAGCAAATACGCTTATGTGCTGGCAACAATTGCTGCCTTTTGTTGTTGCCGCTGCTGCTGTTGAGCTGCCGAGTTGCCGTAACAGGCGAAAGCCTCAATTAGCGCGCTTATTGTATGACATGCATTATTTTTAAGTGCCACGCCTATTTGCTGCACATGTGCAACTCTAAGTGCGTTAATATGTGTGTGTGTGTGGCAGTTTGTGTGCCATTATGCTCGCATCTTCCGGCTTACCGTAGCTCAGTGCTTTTTGATGCGCCGCTGTTGCCACGGCGAACTCTACAGTGCCCTACAATTTGCGCTCCCCAACCCCACCCCCACCATCACCCTTACCTCAGCCGCTCTCCATGCCGTCCTGCTCGCTGCTGCATTATGATTATATATTTTGTCAGGATATTATAGATAATAAGGATATTGTTGTGTAAAACAATAGCCGCACTAATGACATACGAGCGTATGCGTGTGTGCGTGTGCATATATCCTGCTGCTATTGCTGCGATAATAACCATGCAAAGCATACTCATGCACACTCGCAAGTAATCGCACAGCAGCCGGGCCACATGCTAATGCGCTGGTATCCTTCGCAAGTGGCGCTTTTAGTTTTCGGCGCACGTAAGCGGTTTTAAGTGTTGCCCCGAAATCACTAATACTCACAACTTCGAGCTACTGCAGCTATTTAAAGTGTTGAATGTTGAATATGAGCATATTTTAAAGCACATTTTGAGAATACTATCACTTGTATTTGCTTCTTTATAGTCATAAAAATTGCAAGAATTGATCAAGAATCGAGCATGTAAATAAAAAAATAAACATATAGCCATAAAAGATAATAGGAGTCATATAATTGATATTTGTAAAGTTGTTTCCTATAGAAAAGTAAAAATAGTTATATAATTCGACCTACCTCGGCTGCGCTATTAGACTTTTAAAAAACAATTGTGGAAGAAATTAATTCTAATAATCAGCTAACACTGAAGACTGTTGCTATATTTCAGTCCGTTTCGCAGCCAAAGTCATCTTTCTTCAGTTTTTTTTAGTATAAAATTATCAGAGAGAACTTTATGAAACACTCTGACCTGAGATTTAAATGAAGGCATATTTTCAATAATCCTTTCAGTCTGTTTGGCAGCGCATACACTATGTGAGCGCATTTTGAGTTTGCGTGGCTGTTTGTCCTTTCAAACTACAAAATGATTTAGCTATGTCTGACATGTAATACCTCTATATGACTATATATGACACTTTTAGTCCAGACTGAAATCGCTTGAAAAACGAAGCTTCTACGTTATATTTTCCAAGAAGCCCAAATACTGCAAAAATCTTGAAGCTAACAATTTTGTCCAGCTAATTTTTCACAGTTTCATTTTATAAAATTTAGCTTATCTACTTTTTGAATATGTAGTTGAGAGCTGAAAATTAGATGGAGCGTAATCGATTTAAAGGCTCTCGCACTTTTTATATAAATTATAGATTTCCATCAATTGAAATATGTTTGAATTATTTTACCAATTCATTTTATTTGACTTCAACATTGCTAACGACATACTTCGATAATATGGTAAAGATGGCGTGTCTCGGAAACTGCTTCTTAGTAAAAGTTGGTAAAAGTTGATCAAACTGACTATTATTTCTTGTTAATTTGATTCGGTAATTCAATAAATTGTCTATCATATTGCAGCTTCACTTAATTTTGCCTTAGTCAGATTGCAAATCATAAAGAATAACAAGAAATTGACTATTTTCCAGCATATAACTTATAATTATTGCTCACACTTTCCATTCGCGAAAACCCACACAGTTAAGCGCTTCTAACAACAAACTAAAAATCAAATTTAAATTTGTAAAATTATGAAAATGTCCACTCTAAAATTACAGAGTAACTGAAATTTAACAGCTAGTTTGGCTGCAGTGAGCTCTCTTTGAACCTATGCTTTGTTCTGTGTGTGTTATTACACCATTACATAAATCATATAGAGAAATACACACATGCACTCATACTCACGCATGTCATTGAAATTTGAACTGATTTATGGCATCGCTTGGCATTTACCAGCAAAAATTTAATCAAACAGAAAATACGAAATTTTGCGCTGAAACAAATTGACACACGAGATTGAAGGATTGTGTAATATTTCGCACAGCCGCATATGTATGTGGCAAAGTAGTTGCATGTGTGCGTGTGCTGCCGCGTGTCCTTTACATATGACACCAACGACATTAAATGCAATTATTTACGCATGCAATTTAAATAACCACCGCCGCACCGCAGCAGCCGCCTTATCAGCAACGCAACACCTCACACACGCATACGTTCACACAGACGACTTCAATGCATGCACACCTATAGGCGAGCGCAGTGGCAGGCCGTCAGTCACAGCACATCAGCGGTCCGATTGCCGCTGCAAAAGCTGTAAGTTATGATGTGTCATTAATCAAAAATTGAAGCGCACGCATGAGCAAAATGAGTGTGTGTGCGTGTGTGTGTGTGAGTGGTGGGGGGAAGGAGAATGTATCGAAATAAAAAGGGCGGCCGGATTGAACAAGAGTGGCGAATTTATGCTTCAGCGAAAAAGGCTACTCTACACTATATTAGAAGCAACCAGCTTCTGCCGGCCGCGCTCCTTTTTATGCAGACAAAAGGACGTCTAAAAGTTGTAGCCTATTTTCGGGCACGCACAAAAATGCAAGTGTGCTATACACCAAGGCACAATTAATTTTACAGCACTAATGAAATAACAATTTATGCCTGCAAGCGGCGAAACAGCAGCCATAATAATAAATTTGCGCCCCTCTCCTCACTTCCACCACCACTTTTGCCTGCCTTTGTTGAGGTTGTGTCCTTTCTGAGCTGCGCCTTAAAGCAGACTATGGAAAACGGAAAAAAAGCCAGCAAACACGGTAACTGCTCCCTCGCGAGCATTTCACACATTAACGTATCTTTAACAAGTAAGGAAGCATCAGTCGGGTTTCACCGACAGAGTAATACCCTACACCAAGTAACTGAGTGGGCGGACCACGCCCATTATTGACAAACTACAAGATATTCCTAATAAGTTTATATATACCAAATATTGATGTTCTGACAGGTGTACAAAAGAAATTATCGGTATATTAAATTTACCACCCCCATTGTGGGTGGATCACGCCCATTTTTGGAGAATATAAAGATATTCTCCCCTGCAATGAAATGACCAAATATGGATGCTCTGATGTGAATATTACAGAAGTTATGAGGATTTTAAGCTTACCGCCTCTATAGTGGGTGGACCACGCCCATTTTCTTATATGTCATGTAGGACCTATATCTTAACCTAGGAACCAAATTTCATTCGTTTAAATGCATAAGTAGTCAATTGAGAGCCATTTTACCGGAAAATTGTTGCCGCCTATACAGTGGGCGGACCACGCCCATTTTTTGGTATTTTACAAAGGGTCCACACCTCACCTTAAATACCAAGTATAATTCTTTTCCATGAGTAATTACACAAATTATAGCCATTTTACCGAAAAAAATCCGAGGTAGTGGGACTTACAGGCCCGTTGTGGGCGTGTCCTTCGGGTGATTTTGCTAATCTCAGAACTTGAAGTAGTGGAAGGTTCACTGCGACTGTGTGCCAAATTTGGTCCAAATCGGACCTCTCCTTCTTTCTCTCCTGCGCCAACGGACAGCCAGACAGACGGACAGACGGACAGACGGACAGACGGACAGACGGACAACCGGAAATCAAGACAGAAAGTGATTCTAAGCATTTCCATATACTTATGTCTATACCTAGGACGGCTCCTTTAATGCGTTACAATTTTCGCACAAAGTTATTATACCCTATTACCATAGGTGTAGGGTATAAAAAGCGTAATAACAATACACACACATGCATACCCCTCTATACACATACGTACTTGTATGCTGCTGCATATCAGCACATTTACTAAGAGGCTCACACGTGAGAGATGTTTAGCATTTTGCTGATGCGCACCAACTCACATACATACACAGACATCGCATATCCTTTTTGAACTTGAAGACAGTTCGGCTCACCAGCAACAGCAGCAGCACCAGCAGCAACAACAAATAATTATTAATATGATTATAAGGGCGAGCAATGTAAAGAAAATGAAGCTGTAGCTGCACAGGACTCACAGGACTCTTCGGCAAGGATAACATGTATTTTTAATATGTGCTCAAGTGTCTTATTGTGATGTTTAGTGGCTGCTGCTGATGCTGCGGCTGAGCATGCAAAGGATCAAACAGACATACACACACTTACATGTGCCTGCTTAACTGCAGAAAGACACACACACACACACTGACACAGGTATTGTACATATGGCAGGTTGGTTGCCGCTGCAGCTGCCGCTTGCCCACGGGACAAATAACCATAAACGGTTTCGGCTGCGATATGGCCGCATTGTGTGCCACGCCGCACGACAGCAGTTTCAATGGCAGGCAGAACAAAGTAAGCAAAGCATAAGGCAAAAATGTAAGATGAGAGTAAAGACATTTTTGGAGAATAAAGAATATGCACCATAGATTAGAATTTAAGTTTAAAGAGAAATTTAAGTTGGAAGGAAATGAGAAAGAAGAAAAGTAATTGGCGAACGAAATGCTAGAAAGTATTTTGAAAATATTGAAAAGAAACTTACAAACGTTTGTAATTAATTACCTACTTACATTTATTCCAATATAAAAGTTTTTCGATATTCTATCGATATCGGAAGAATTAAAACCGAACCGAACCGAACCGAAAAAACTTATAAATACAAAAACTTGTGGACCATTTTTCGGTATTTTATCAACAAAATATACTTCAATTTTATATCCTTTTGAACAATCAAATTTTTTTCGAAAGTAAAAAAGAATAATTGTTTATATATTGAAAACTCCGGAAAAAAATTCTTGACTTCAAAATCGTAGCAAACTTATATATTCCACATATTGTCAATAAAGTGATGTAATCAAAAATATTGACAAAACATTCAATTTTTTTAATTATATAACTATATTCAAGAACTTCATAATTTCCCTTTGAATAAACAATATATATCTTAAAAATTGTTGGAGAAATTTTGTATTTCCGAAAAATTGCGTAAACATTCTTCTGTTCGAAACCATTCTAAAATATGTATGTATTCTATGTTTAGTCAAAATATCTATTAGTAAAATTTTACAGAAAAAATTTAATTTTTGAAATTACACTAGTATAAAAGTAATAATAATAAGATTGACTTCTTATTCGAACTGTTCGTTAAAACTTTATATTTTTTTTTAAACTTGAATTAGTTTTGTGGAATTATTGGAGTATGCTATACCCCTGTGGTGTCTATAGCTCTTCATAAGCACACACAATTTTTTAAAGAGCTGCACTGTTGTTGATGTGTGTGCCAATAAAGGATGTGGGGACACGACAAACTGTTAGACGAACATAGCAGGCGGGATGGCAACGCAGAGAAGGTTCCAGGCGCTGATTGAGTGTTGCAATTGCAAAAGTATAAATAAAGCAAGCGCACAATTTCCGGCTTACTCACATATTAACATAATCAAATTGGATTTGCGCACAGGATAATGACGAGCCAGCATCAATGCCAGCGGCGCGGCAAGAGCAGGAGCGAACAGTGGCAGTGGCAATGACAGCCACGATTCGGGCTGTTTTGTTATTTATGGCAAACGTCGAACATGCGTCGAAGTGCATGTGTGCGAGTGTGTGAGAGTACGTGTGTGTGTGTGTGTGGTATTAGCAGGATATATGTCAAAATGGCTATGCTACTCTTTTTTGTTGCTTATTATAAATTATAATGATTTCCCGGTGGGTGCGACGGCGTGACAGCAGCCACTTGTTGGCAACACCGGCAGCTGCAATGTGTGGCTGTTGTTGTTGTTGTCGCCAACATGTGTTCATTTCGCTGGAAAATTAACGCATGGAAAATGTGCGCTTATAAATTGAGCTCGTTAAAGCGCGGCAGCGTTGCGAGAAAGAAGCGCCAAGAAGGTAGAGTAATATAAATATTCTCGCTGTTGCTTCTTTTACCTCAGCTGCGTTTACAAATGCGCCACAATTTCGCGCCACAAGCCACACTTACGCCCTAAAGCCACGTGTTAGGAGCACCCGCACAGTTTTTCCTTAAATTTTTTGGAAAATTGTTGAAATTTTTTGTCTAATTAACTTACTTTTCTTATGGAAATTTTAAGGCTTCGGGCATTTAGGAATTTCGCTTGCTACAGTCGAGTGTGAATGTGTGTGTTGCACTGTGTGTAAGTGTGTGCACAAATTGGCATTTGCATTTTCATTAGACTCGATTTGAATTTCGAGCCAGTAGCATAAGCAACAGAAGCTCGCATAAATTTCTTCTTTGTAACTTTCAGATGCATATTTTTAAATTATCTGCTCCTTGAAGTAATAAAGTAGTCGGTTTAGTACAAAAATTAATTTCTCAAAAGTCGAGTTTTCAACAAAAAAGTTGTTATTTTTATAAAAACCTGCAGCTATTATAAAAAAACGTACAACTACTAAATTTATACCACTCTTAAAATAGAAAATATATAGAGATTAGCGAGTGTATTTGCATGCAAAAGGTAACTACGAGTACTATCTTTAAGTCAGTGTTATAAAGTATTCGATGCAAAATTAAATTTAAAACAGGAAATGGCCATGCGAATATGTAGTCCTTTATACTAATCAGAATGTCTAATACTAACAAAAAATTATACTTAAACAATCCGTGTAAAGTATTGCCTTCCCAATGCGCAGTAAACGCAAAGACTATCAAGAGAGGGCAACAGTAGCCCATTTTTCGGTTCTTTTACCTTTTAATTAAAAAGAAACTCCTTTCTACACTCTGCTATATTTTTGCAGGCAGCTGTTTGTGTCAGTTGCCTACGTGTTTGATTTCGCAGGCAATAATTAGGTTTTTCTGCTCACAGATTATTGCATGTTAATGTAAGAAACTCGTATGGAAAAATAATGTATGCATGCTTCAAGCCAAGAATTGGCATTCATTGCCCTGGAGCAGATTTTTTTACATTGCAGGTAACATCAAAACTCAGACTACCCATTTTTGATTGCCTGATTATAAGGTAAAAGCATCGCTGATGCCTTCCAAAACAGCCACTTTCAAATGATGCTGCCAACTTCCTTGCAAATAAGCGGTCTCATAATTGCCCACGATTACAGCTGCCAAAAAGCTTTACAACAATCTATTCAGAAGTCATCATGCCGCCACCGCACTGGCAAGCCAGCAATTTGAAACTTCAATTGCAGCTGAGATAGCGCAATGGAATGCCTGGGCGAATTATCAAAGAGGCAGCCGAGTGATGTGGGAAGCCTGCAGCTGGATGTTGCATATTTCTGTAGACTTTGAACCAAGGCAGTTACAGACAGCGTCTTCAGCGTGCTTGGCTACGGTTGAACTAGCTGCGGTGCCTGGCATTGACTTTGCTTCGTTTTCAAGGACAAAAGCTTGGTTCGAATAAAATAGAAAAGGAAAAAGAAGCCTAGAACGTAGGATAAAAGGAAGTATTTATTGTGGAAAATTTTTGGGCGGCACAGACATTTTAATTAGGCACTTTTATTGTTATTGTGGCGCGACTTTGTGAAAGTAGTGAAGCAGAAATTGTTGTTGTGTTGTAGATTAAAAAGTCACTGAAACATTTGGGTTGCTTTTTGTATGCATTGGTGAAGCCAATTAAGTGCATGTCCATAGTTCAGAAGTCTCGAGAATCACTACACAAACGCTTAAAGTTGCCATTTTTTGTTAAATCAATGTAGAGTGCTCTTTAACCCTTCCGATACTACTGGGACAATACATCTCAAGATGCTTCAGTGTAATTGGATATATAATCACAATACGTTTATTGCGTATGACAATTTCACTGAACCATATTGAGACGGATTTTGTGTAACAATCCACATTTTGGATGCCAAAAAGAAGCTAGCCTGAGAGGATATTGGGCGTAAATATGAAAAACCAATGAATACTATCTAATTTTATATTTTCTTTACTTTCAAAATTTATAATATCAAAAAGATTTATTGAGATTTTATGTCCCATGACAAATTCATATTGAGTCTAGATGTCCCAGGATAAAAAGACAATTTAATGGTTTTTGAGTATGCAGAACATAATTTTCATGCTTGATTTTTCAGAATATCCACGAATTTCTGACAAGAGAGTCTTGCTTTACAAAATAAATTTCCATACCAAAAGGGCTAAATGAAATTTTTTATTTATTAATAACATAGTTTAAAAGTAATTGGAACATTTTTTTCAATTTAAGGTTTTAATATTTTTCTTCAGTTTTGTGGATCAATCTGATATAAAAATGAAAACGAAATGAAGCTTTAAATCAGTATTGGATTGAGTGGTAATAATATAAAATACCTAATTTTTAATCGAGTTTTTGCTTTAAGTAGTAATTAGTGAAGTTTATGAAATCTAATCTTTGCTCTCCTTTCAGCTCTGCTCCTTTGAAACTCATTTAGCTAATAACTTGCTTTTATTTCAACGGGAAGGACTGCAAAATTGTACAAGTGCCATCATTTGTCAGCGACAAACTTGTTCAAATAATAAATCACATGCACGCAAGCCCTGCCCAGGTTTCCCTGAAGGCAATGAACTGCTGCTCGCACTCCCTTTCAACCCCTCCCTTGCCTGCCACGCCGCTTACACGTCCCTTGCCAGTGGAATTGGTAACGCAGTTTGTTAGTTTTCATAATTGGGTAACAACGAATTATGCAACCTACTCACTGACGCCAGACACACAAACAGCGCACACACACATGCACTCACGCATACATTGGCTTGCTTATAAGCTTTTTCGGCTGCTGCTGTTGCTGTTGCTGCCTGCCAGTTGCACTCAGGCGCAAAATGTTGCGAAAGCAATTTAAATTGCATTTAGTTCTTGCATAAGCAAATGCGACACATGCACATGCACTGCACTCACACACACACACACACACACACTCACTGGCAAATCAGTGTGTCTGGCACGTGAAAAAGCAGTGTTGCAGCCGTAAGCAAATTACTTATTATTGCCGCAGCAGCATAATTGCAGCTCGATGCTGGCCCCCGCCCCCCTTCACCATGTGATAGGGCAACAAATTTCGTAAGCACATCAAGTTGCACATGCACATGAGCAACATGCAACCGCTACAGCAATAGCAGCACTATCAGCAGCAGCAGCAAGAGCAACGTAACAGCAGCATAATCACAAATGCTGACAACAAAATATCAACGTCACGTTTGTCACACACGCAACAGCAATGCAATGACGTACGTTGCTGGTTGCTGACTGCTGGCACGCTGCCACTCTGACGCTGGACGTCCGTGTGTGTGCATGTGTGTCGATGTGTGTCGGTATGCGTGCAGCGTAAACAATAAAATTTAAATTTATGCAACTGCCGAGCACACTGCCAAGTCGGCCAGAGATCATGCCGGCTCGTTGAAGAGCGTGAAATGGCGTCTACAGCGATATATTCTTTTAATTCCACAGCATCCTAGTAGTAGAGGGCAAATGCAAGTTTGTAGTTTGGCCACAACAAAATGAAGAAGCGCTCTTTTCATCCTAAACCTTCCGAAGCAGCACTTTTGAAAGAATATCTTTTTTAATTTCTCAGCAGCCCAAGCTTCTTAACAGATCAATATTAATCACTGAGAAGACCTATAGATTAGATACGCCCGCTGAAACATGAAGCCTTTTCTAATACTAAACACAAGCTAATCTGAACTAGATTTATATTTTGCTTGGAGTTGGATTCCATACACCAAGTCACTGCAGCCTGAAATAGTATCTATTGCTGGCACATTTAGAGCCACCATATAAGAAAAAAATGTCACACAGGCCACCATAATTTATTGACCGAATTCGGTAGAATATCACTCAAGTATTCAAAATACAGGCCAAATAATATGGAAGATGTAATAGATCGAATATTTCATGAACACGCTGTTTTATAGGTCCACTATGAAGTCAACACAGCAATACAAAGCAAAATCTCAAACTATGTATATGCGGTGGGACCAGTGTGGCAACACATAGCCTGTTAGCCCTTCTGGTTGTGAGACCAACTTGGCACTCAACGTGTTAGAAAGTCTGAACTAGTCTAACATAACGTAAACTGGCCTAAATTTATCTAAGCGAATCCAATCTGAGCTAACCGAGCTTATCTCAAATGAACCTATTTGAACGGATCTAACCCGATCGAAACTTAGTCTCTGCATTCAAAATCTCAACTAAGTCAACTCAAAACCTAAACTAAACTCAACGAACATCTGCCTTCCCAGCGTAATTAAATTTATTTTCCCAGATATATAGAGTCGGAGTTAGATTCTTCTGTTTTTGCCGAGATAACATAATCAGTGGCTTTTTAAAGATGAATTGTAATAGTTTTTAAGCAATAAAGCGTTGAATTTTTCAGTCATATTTCTTCTTATAAACAAGCACTACAGAAGGCGCTCAAAAAGCAGGCGCAAAGCAGGAAAACCTCGTACATGAGGCCAAAACCTGGTTTTTATAACTATTTAACTATTCCTCCTCATATATTAAGAAAAGGAACTTGGCGCATTTGAAGTACATTTCAATGTTACTATTGCCTTAAAATTGAAAGATATTTGAATTTAAAAAAATTATATAAAAAAAAACTTTTTAAAAATAAGCTTTAATTTATTTAATGTACTAAAAAGTAGAAAATAAATTGTTTTTAAGTCACCTGTATCTTACTATCAATAAAAGCTTGGGGCGCTCATGTGTTCAATATTTGTCAAACAGTTACCACAATATTTTATTTAAATAATTTTTTGCAAATAGATTCTAGTAATGAAAGATATTTTGAATATGGATATTGAGCGCACAAGCTTTTATTGATAGTAAGATACAGGTGACTTAAAAACAATTTATTTTCTACTTTTTAGTACATTAAATAAATTAAAGCTTATTTTTAAAAAGTTTTTTTTATATAATTTTATTTTCTACTTTTTAGTCTTCCATAAATTCAATTTTAGAGCTCTGAAATTTTTCACAAAAAGAATTTAAAACTTGCAGAGCAGTACACAATATTTAGGGTATTCACAGTGTTTCCTATCGTCATATGTCATATCCTCAATTTAACAAATAATACGGCAGTGATCGACCCTAATATTCGTGGCATATTTGTGACGCGTTGAGTTGTTGCTATTTTGCCAGCAGGGCGCGGGGTGTGTAGTTGCTTGAAAAGTGCCCCTTGTCCTACGCCCATAAAATTTTACCAGTGGGACGAAGCATCCAAGAGGGGCCTGTATACGGAACTTCAATGCTGCACGACCTTTAGTTCCAAAGCTATTCTATATAAACGATTTGGTTTGTATGGGCGGTGCCACGCCCACTTGTCCACTGCCCGTCTTATTTTCCCAGTAGAAGGATATGGATATGTAGTAAGTTCCTACCAAATTTCATTGATGTGTGATTTGTAGTTCTAAAGTTATACACAAATCTGGAGTTTATAAAAAAGTGCCACGCTCCTTATCCTACGCCCATACAATTTTACCAGTGGGACGACACATCCAAGAGGCGACTGCATACGAAATTTCAATGCTGCACGACCTTTAGTTCCAAAGCTAATCGAGATCAAAAATTTTGTTTGTATGGGGGGTGCCACGCCCCCTTATCCAGTGCCCGCCTTATTTTCTCAGTAGAAGGATATGGATATGTAGTAAGCTCCTACCGAGTTTCATTGATGTGTGATGTGTAGTTCTAAAGTTATACACGAATCTGGAGTTGATAAAAAAGTGCCACGCCCCTTACCCTACGCCCATACAATTTTACCAGTGGGACGACACATCCAAGAGGCGACTGCATACGAAATTTCAATGCTGCACGACCTTTAGTTCCAAAGCAAATCGAGATCAAAAATTTTGTTTGTATGGGGGGTGCCACGCCCCCTTATCCTACGCCCATAAAATTTTACCAATGGGACGACACATCCAAGAGGCGACTGCATACGAAATTTCAATGCTGCACGACCTTTAGTTCCAAAGCTAATCGAGATCAAAAATTTTGTTTGTATGGGGGGTGCCACGCCCCCTTATCCAGTCACCCCTTATTTTCTCAGTAGAAGGATATTGATATGTAGTAAGTTGCTACCGAGTTTCATTGATGTGTGATGTGTAGTTCTAAAGTTATACACAAATCTGGAGTTTATAAAAAAGTGCCACGCCCCTTATCCTACGCCCATAAAATTTATTGATTCATGTATTGGGCTCTAGATTAGGCATGTATGCAAAGTTTCAGATCTCTAAGTAGTCGGGAAGTGGGTGAAAAATTGATTCCTAGATTTGACGACATACATACCTGATTTGAAGTTAATATAAAGCTTATAAAAAATAAGTTTTTTCGCATTAATATTTTACTAATATCAACTGACAATAGAAAAGTCAAGCTATTAGCTTTATAGCTGCACACTTTGACATATATTAATTTTTCGATATTTTAGCATTGTTGTTTGTGCAGAGAAGCAATTAAAATTTGATTTGACAATTGTGTGTGAAAAATATTTTTGTTTATCTCTCGAATGTGAAAACTTCGGTGCAATCAGTTGCAGCTGCTGTGCTGCCATTGCCACTTGCATTCCAAATGATTTTGATTATTTTGCAGCAGCATAATTTGCCTGGCTGTGGCGCAATTTGCGTGGAGGAGAAAAAAAATGGCGTCACTCGCTGTCGGGTTTGAATGCAAGGCGCATATGTGGCGCCAGCAACAACAGCAAAGGACAATGGCAGCAGCAGCAGCAGCAGCAGCTACGAACAGCAACGTTGAAGAGCGTGGCTATTTATGATGATGATGGCCACTTCTTTGGCGCTGTTGTTGTTGCTGCAATTCGCATACTTGCAGTTTATTTATGCACGCAAACACGCTGACAGTCACACACACAGAACAGGCGTGCATGTGGCATATCCTTTGGCTTATTCTCTGGCTCACTTCCGCTGCACTTCCTCCATCTATCTTCGCTGCGCCACTGGTCAGCAGCGCGGAGAGTATATCATCAGCTTGCTGCTGCCGCTGCGCATTTAATTATAATTTCGCTTTAGTTGCGCTTAATGTATGCGCATCCTTGCAACAACAAGCAACAACAACGAAGACAACCACAGCCACAAACAAAGCAGCAGCAAATAATTTGAGCATGCATGAGCCAAGCGCATATTAGTGCTAGTTTGCACTAGTGCAGCTGTGTGTGTGTGTGTGTGTATGTGTGTCAAAGGGAGCGTATAAACGGAAGAGCGGAAGAACGGAAGAATTGAAGTGCGGATGCGGATGCGGAAGTGTGGGTGTTGCTTATTGTCTCAAGTTGTGCCAAGAGGCGTTAGTTTATATGCTCGCTTGGTCAATGGCCGCCTGCTCACTTGGTGCTTCGACTGTGCTCTGTTGGTCGGGCGCTGCTGTTGTTGTTGTCAGTGGTGGAGCAGCGCTGACGTGGCGGACGCACTGGCTTAAAATGCCATTTGTGGCAACACAATAAGGATTACGATAAATTTGCGCAAATTAAATGCACAGCGTATGAGGGAGTGTGAGTGTGTATGTATGTGTGGCTGTGTATGCATAAAGGGACTGAGGCGCCTTGAGATGGAGTGCTCAGCTAGCAGACTGTGGAAAGCGCAAATCTAATTATTTGCTTCGAAGATTGCTCATACGACGTGGGCAACTTAATTCACTCTAAACTTTGAAATTGAGTTTTATTTGTTGGCCTAAGTATCTAGAGGTTAGTATGGGATGACCACTTCCTTCAATTAATATAAGAAATAAAAAGAAATATGCGCAATAAAAAATTAAATTTATAATTTATTTTATTCGGGTTAAAGAAGTTAGAGAATGTTCAGAAAATGTTCACCCGACGTAAAAACTGAAGAGTCAAAAAGCAAGTGGTACAAGATTGAAATTTTTAGCATATGATTAGCACAACGAATATTAATACTAAAGAAAGTGCGAGTAATGAGTTAATATACAGGGTGTCCCAAATGATTGATTACATTGTCTTATTACATTGCTTGGTAAAAGGAACAAATGTATAGGGTGCCCCACAAGTATAATAAAATGTTAAAGAGTAAAAATGTATGATTCGCCTACTTTTGCTACTGTCTTCGTAGATTAATTTGTTGATTTATAAAAAGAAAAATTTTTCAAACGTATTTCATTATCTATATATATTCATAATCAGAATCGGCGCCAATATTTGACTGAGTGAAATCACATTTGCTCTTTACTTAACCAAATATTTTTTTAGTAGAAGGATTTACATATATTATATGAAATTTTAAGATTACAGCGAACCCTTAATATTTAGGCGCCACCGTGGCTCAGTGGATGAGTGCTCGGTTGCTAATGCTTGGAGTCAGTGGATCAAACCCCAGCTCATAACATCTCATAAAAAATAGTAACTTCGTTGCTTTGCACTAGGCGCCGTCGCTCGTGGGCTTTTTGACAACTCTCCGAAAGTATACTTTGTAATGTAAATAAAAAGCTTCCCATTCGTACACGACTGGTGAATAAATGAGTAGAGCCCGATATCTTGTGCTAAAAATAGAACGAGCAGACACAAGATAATGCAAGAAAGCTAGGTCTAAGCTCAAATCAATTATTAATTATTATTAATCTTTCTACCTATGTTCTAGTTCTTCCTACCTATGTCAGTGTCCTTAGAATGGAATTAGAAGCGCATAAAATAGTTAAAATGTTTACTATGTTTATTTCAAAAAAATGTTCTGCCTTCAAAGCAGCAACAATTGCGCTCATATATATGTTTTTACAATGCGTACGCACACACAAAGATGCACACGAATTTAAAATCGGAAATGGGCGCTGAGTTGTTAACAAGTTGCCTCTAGTGGGCGTACGCACACAAACAAGCAAACAACTCACAATCAGAACAAATAATAGTAATTCTCTTAAGTGCAACAGCGTTGCCTGCCAATAGCAAATACAACAGAGCCTGCCTGCCTGCGCACAAATGCAGCCTATGGCAGACAACAGAAAAAAGGCAGCAGAGGAACGAATTGCTTGGCGCATGCTAGCTCTAGCTCTATCCAGGATTGAGCATATGGACGCGTGTTGAAAACAAACGCAAACCACTTCATAAATAATTCATTTGTGGAAGGCTTCCACTGCCAATTCACATTGCGTTTTTTTTGCGCTTGGTAATTTTGGCGAGAAGTTGCACAAGCACGCAATATTGAGTGCTGGAGAGAGGGAGATGCGCAACATATGCTGCAAGTACCCTGCAGTACATTTGTGTGTCTGTGTGTGTGTGTGTGTGTGTGTGTGTATATGAGTGTTTGAAATGAAGCACCAGAGCCAACCTAACGGAAAATAGACACGAACAAAGGCTTTCACGCCTTTGCAAGCATAAAATTGCTTTGCAGCTAGAGTCTACACTGCTCTCACCAGTGCCGTCTCTAGCAGCTTGCAGCTACCCGGGCCTAATCGATTTTGGAGCGATCGAAATTTTTTCCAGGAATATAAGTTTCCGAAATATATATGCATTACTATATCAAATTGGAATAATTCGTAACATTACATATCAAAAATTAATAGAATTGTTTTAAATTTGGAAATATGACATCCAAAAAATTTCGTGAAAAGCTTAATTAAAAATGGTAGTGGAAAGAATACAGGAGAAATTGGAAAGAGCATATATATAAAATTTTATATAAAATGGCTTAAAAACAATTTTCTATAAAAGGGAAATAAATACTTTTGTTACAAACGCTTCACAGAATTTAAATTGCGAGAAAGAGATTAAATAGCAATTTGAAAACTAAGCAAAGTTTGCAATTGAGCAATAAGCTGGCAGTTAAAGTTTGAATCGATGTTTTCTAAAATTTGCATAATCTGAAAAACTCATATGAAAGTGTCTAGTTACCTTATTTATTTATTTCTACACACATCTTCATTGTCCCACAAATAAGGGCGCCCAGTGCACAGGACGGCCCATAGCTAAAGACAACACTGATGTATTTTCCCTTCGTTTTTTTTTGCTATGCCTCGGCAGCCATTTGTTGCTATTTCTCCTTTTTTCGTTTGTGTATGCGCATCTATTTGCCATTGAGTGTTTTTTGTGTGTCTGTGTGAGAGTGTGTGTATCGATTTGTTTGCGATTGCATGCGAATTTGATTCAATTTCTACAATTTATTTGCAATTTTATTGATATCCTCTGCGTGTGATCCTTTGCAAGCCTGTTGCCAGACAGGAGTGCACACGCTTTGTTGCCGCCGCATTTAGAGCGCATTAAAAAGGAGGGTAGCTGCAGTTGCGGCAGAGATTTTTGAAAGGATTCCTTTCGGGAAGAGGCTCCACACAATTCCACATCTACAAATCTATACTTTGCACTTTAAGCGTCTTTGAGGCAATTTAGCATGGAATAAAGCGCAAATATTTGAAGCGAAGTAGCTGCATACGATTGTTTCCTTTAAGGAAATATTAGCGTACAATTTGGATTTTCTAAAGAATTGAAAATAAAGTAGCAAATGAGATCTCAAGTCGACCCTTAACATATTAGAATAGTTGCACCGACTTGTTGCTGCTATTTTATTATCATTTTAATACTACTACCTCGTAAAATAATTTGTTCGTGGGTGGTTGCAATGTTAATTCTGGCATTGGGGGCCTTTTAACAACTTTACGAAATCCTTTTGTCTCTTTTCCTATAAACTGTTTGACTTTCTTCGGCAATATTCGATTTTGTCATTGATGATGCTTCAATGACTTGATCTAAAAAATTGTGGGTTATTAGACAATGTCATATTTTTCTAGCTTCGGCCTATTTAAAAACCTGCTGGCATAAAATAAAATACCTTTTGAATGCAATTCTGCAGAAATCACGCAAAATCCAAAGATGAAAATTCAAAAAGTTGGTCAAATAAAAAACTTTTCTTGAGAGCTTGAGAACCAACGTCGTCATGCCAGCCTCTTTTTTCAAACAACTTCACAGTCTGCGCTTAAATTTCGCTGAGCGAGAAGAACGAAAAAAGAAATCTTTAAAAGATGAAAACGCAGCAATTTTTCATATGACAAAACACAAAAGATGACAGCGCAGCCAAGCATGGACTGAGGAGGAACTGAAGGGTGAAAATGTCGTGGGTTCTGAGTGAAAGAAAAAAAAATGCAGAAAATTACAAAGCAAAGCATGAGTGACTTTTGGTGATTGAAAATTTATGTAAACTGCAAATCCCACACACACACACACACACAAGCAAAAAATGAGCAAGCAACCAACAACAACAGTGACAACAGCTGGAATAGGAGCGAGAACGCTGAGGACGTTGACAACGTCGTCGCAGCAGATAAAAAGTGTTAGAAGTTAATGGATTGAACAATGTTAATGTTATCTGCTGCAAAGGATCAAAAAGGAACATAAAAACTGCTTTAAAAAGGCAAAGAAATTTTCTGACGCTGCGCAACATTGAAGACAGGCCAGCAAATATGGCATGAGCGAGTTGGGGAGTGCAGCAATGGACGGCAAGTGATAGTTGGCAAATGCAGGCCAGCGATGACAATGTGGTGACAGCAAGTGGCTGGAGCTAACGAAGGAAGGAGAGAGAGAGTTGGGCTCGGTCTTGCAGAGCATGCTGAAAAAAATGCTGTGAGAAGCTTGAAGGTGCTGAGTAAAGGATGCTCAAACTGACTGACATTTAGCTCAGCGCCCGGGGCAACAAATGCACTTACAGAGTTTTGTCAGGCATGTTAGCTAAAATTATAGTTTCTTTACTAATTAACTAGAAATAGTAACGCGGTAGGGGCTCTGTGGATAAGTGAGCAGTCTCTTAACCGAAAGGTCGCTGATTCGAACTCATTACATCAAATAGAAAGTAAATTTATTTTCAAATTCTTGTTTGCACTGCGCCTTTTCTTACAAAGAACTGTCAACTCTTCAGGAGTATTCTTCGCCACGAAAATAAATCTGTACAAGCACGTTCGGAAACTGCTGTAGAATAACATGGAATTTGTGTCAATTGCATATAGATGCATAACTTGACAGAAATGAGTTAACTATTTTTGTGAAGACTTTTGTTTACATTAAGTTAAACATATGTGGTAAACAAGAAAAATTTACTACTAAAATGTAAACAATTATTAAAAAAAGGTGACGATAACTAAAACTTAGATAGACAATCTTAAAGATATTCATTACAATACGAAATTTAAAAAAAAATTAAAACTTCAAAATATCTTCGTTGGTCTGGGGTGACCATGCAGGGTTTGTTTGTCGATGTGCTGCTGAGATGCTGGAGTTATCGCTTGGGTTGCGGGAAAGCTTGGGTTGCGGGTTAGTTCGCGAAAAAAAAACAACAAACTCGAATTTTGATAATTTCTTGGGTTTATTTACGGGTTTTCTTCCCTTCTACTTACTTTTGGTATGTCCTTTCCTTGGCGGTGCCACTTTGAATAGTAGCTGAGAGGGGGGTACCTTCATCTACTTTTTTTTTGAAGGCCTATATTTCAGAAGGTAATCAATATATTTAAAAACCGATTAGACTGTTACAATACCTCATTATTTAACAATAAAATGTTATACAAAAATTTCTTTAAAAAGTTCTGTTTGTATTATTTTTTTCATGATTAGTAAAAAAAGTCATTCCGCTGAATGTGCCGCCATGCCAGGGTAGCTTCGGCATTTGGCGGGGCACTTTCGGCATTCACACTTTAAAGTACTATAAGGTGATACAAAATCTTGTTTAGACTAAATAAGACATCTTTTTGGTTACACAACACGTATTTATTATATTTTTATAAAAAAAATTTAAAAAAAATCATGTTTAAGAGCTTAAAAAAATTTACTTATTGTCAAATTTTTTTTATAAATTATTTGTTATATATAATGTTTAAAGTGCTGAGATCGACACTAATATTAATTTTGTGTGGTTACGGGAGATTTAAGCCAGGTTCGAGGGTCTTGGAAGCCTCAACTCGATTTCGATTTTTAGTACCTGTGAAGTTATATTGACGAATGTGCCCCATGAAAAAAAGACGAGTCCACCCTGGTGTCACTTTTTTTTTTTTATTTTTTTACTTCTAATTTGAGTGTTTTATTTTCACTTAATACACTTTTATTTACAAAATAATTAGTATTAAAGGAATACTAATACAATTTTGTTCGAAATAATGGTATAAATACAGCACAAACTTCTTACGTTACCGGCCTGAATATTCGGGAACGAAGCGCGAAAACACAAAATCAAATGTAACTTTATCAGCTGTTCAGATAGAGATGGCAAACTTTGTGAGGGATATTTATGCTAGTTATGGGTTAGTTTTTACTAATAAACAGTTATGTCCGATGACTCCTTCATACCGAAATCGCCTTTGACGAATGTGCCCCAAGGACGAAGGTACCCCCCTCTCCCCTACTAAGTCAAAGTCAAAACACAAATTAAAATACTATGACCTAGAAAAAATATCAAAACCCCAAGCCAGCTGCCAACTGAAATGTACAAAAGGTACACTCCGTACGATAAGCACTCATTTTGACCTGGGTTGCTATCAGGGCAAGCACAGGGCTGCAGCACTGAGAGATGTGACGTGAACAAAATTTTATGTCGAATAAGTTTTGAATAATTTATGACTGCTATTGCTAGTATAACATATAAAATCTAAAAAATCCAGAAACATTTGTTGAATTTGCACTCTTTAGCAATAAATTTTTTAATAATTAATTTCTTTAGTAGGTTTTTTCTGAGCTTGGAAAATAGTTAGAGAACAAGCCAGAAGACAAAAATGTAAAATGCCAAAAGCGGAAAGGGAGTGAGCAAATTGGAGTTGGATTTGTGAAATGCAATTAAGTAAATTTTACTGTCATAAATTTAATTATGCTCACATGTGTTGCAAGTTACACGTTGCACATTGCCATTCGTAGCATGCGAACATGCGACATGACACGTTCACTTAATTTGCAACCGGCAATACTGCCAGCAATATAGACTGCAATCTGAGTGTGAGTGTGTGTTTGTGTGTGTGGGTGTGCCTAGCATTTTGCAGGCATCCATTTTTATTACGTGCATTTGCAGCTGCTTTTGGTGTGCGGCAGCAGGGGGCAGCGGGGATAGAGGGGTTAACTGTTTCAATATGTGGCACGAAGGCAGGCTGAATGCAGCAGCATGTTTGTAATTTTATTGTTGCAATTTCTGTTGCGATTCAACATTAATTGAGTGTAAATTTTATAAAACAGAAAAACAACAATATCAAAACACAACAAGAACATAAAACAAGGCACGCATTGTCAAAATGTTAAAATGTTGCAAGTTTGTCAGCAACGACAACAGTAAAAGTGGTGTTGTACTACTTTGTTGCTGTAGCCGCAGCAACATTGTTGACAACTTGCAACAGCAACTTGAAAGTGGAGCAGCAGCAGCAATTTTAAATAATGAAATTTAATTTGTGTCACTAAAATTGTTGCTGTTCCGAGTGTGAGCAAATTGCTGCTGCCACGAAAAAGGACAAGGAAGTAAGTGAAGCTGTTTGCTGTAAATAACAAAAGGGTTAACATCTCCTCTAAAAATAACTAAACATATTTTAAATTAACTTTTGAAAATGACAAAAAAATTTACATGAAATTGTTTGCAAATTTTTATTGGACTTACTGCCAAAGAGAAAAGGCAACAGCTGTTCGAGTCTCTTGGAATCAATAAGATGGTGTCTTACCACAAAAATTTAATTTTATGGTCTGTGGAGTAAATTCATGTTGCCATTTGGGTTTTCAGAAAATCAAATTAGTAGCTTTTCAATGTGATATCTGATAATTTGATTAAAAATAATTGCTCGAAGCAGAAGCCTCCATGGGAAAGTCTGTTAGCACCATTCGGATTCGTCCACTGAGCCCATAGCTTGGCAGGCGAACATGCTAGTCACCATAACACGAACTGGTTGCTATACTCAAATTTATGTAAAATAAATAGAGATATCCATTTAAAAAAATTTCAATTTTAAACGTATTTTGAGGAAAAAATTGCTATGAGAAATTAGGTGAACAATTAGGGAAATATCAGTCAGGTAAGCCGGACAATTAAATTTGTCGCCTGCATAGTGGGTAAACCACACCTACTTTTTCGTAGGGCATACAAGCCCAATACCTTAACTTGAGTACAAGATTTCATTCCTTTAAGCTCATAATTACTCTATTCAGAGCCATTTTACCAAACAAAATTTAGCCGCCTACACAGTGGACATATCACGCCCATTTTTTTAGTGTGACGTGGAGGGCCCATATCTCAACATGAGTACCAAATGCCGCCCCTTTAAAAGAGTCATTTGACAAATTTAAGCAATTTCAATGAAAAAATTCGGAGGTAGTGGGACTAACAGGTCCATTACGGGCGTGTCCTATGGCCGATTTGGATAATCTCAGAGCTTAAGCTAATAAAAGGTTCTCTGGTAGTGTGTTCCAAATTTGGTTTAAATCGGACAACTTGTTCATGGGCAGACCGTCTGTCTGTCTGCTAACGGACAATGGGAAATCAGTAAAGAAAGTGAACCCATTAATTTCTAGATAGTACTTATGCCTATAACTAGGATGACTCAAAAAAGGTGTTACAATTTTCGCACACAGTTTTTATACACTATTCCCATAATTGTAGGATATCAATAGTCCTTTCAGCGTTTTTGCTATGGAACCTGAAAGGCTTTTGATGGTCATATCCGAGTTCAAAATCAGAGCTATACAGCTTTTTCGATCAATATGTTCTGGTAGGCTTTCGATGTGACAAAATTGACTTGAGTGATCATGATTCTGTACACTGATACAGGCGTTATTATGCTGTTGTACTATAAAGAAATCAGTGGTTATATTATGGCCCTCATTACAAAGGAGTAATAGCAGCCAATAAGCCCCGGGGGCAATTCATGTTGCTCATACGATCCGTTGTGCTATCAAAAGCAGCTTTTCTGCTGAAGAGTTGACGTGCTCGTGAGAGTTGTTGCTTGCAGCGCATTAATCTCACAAATATGCGGCGAGACACGTACACATGCGTAATCAAGCACAACTCACACACACACACACAAATACTTATGCACAGGCGAGTTGGGGGGCATGTGTCAACAGTACCATTTGTAAATGCTGCCGGTGATGTGTGCCTTAATGAAGTAGTTATTGAATTGATGCACACACACACTCATACACTCAACACACATATACAGCTGCACACAATTAAAATCATTGACGTGCATTGTCAAGCCAATGAGAGTTAATGTTAATGACAGAACGTTACATGCGAATGGACATGCAACGAGTGTCGCAGTTCCGTTTAAAAAAAGTTGAAAAAAATTAATAGTGAAAAATTTAAATTGTGGTTTGAATGTGCGCGGCGGCAACTGCATATAATTACTTCAGGCTATGGCTCCAAAATAAATTGCAGCAAATTAAGGCAAATAATATGAAAAGTGGCGCGAGTAAAAATTAGCACAAGCAATAAATTATGCGAATGCAATTAAAATTAATTGGCAGCAGTTTTGTTGCTTTTTTTTGCACAGACGCACTTGGGTATTTATTTGAAATGCCAAGCCAATGTGCCGCAGGTGCACAAATTTGCAATGATGGACGTTTTTTTTTAAAGTTTCTTGTAGCACAGCAATCAATCATATGCAATCAACTTTGGTCAAAACTCTGGCGCATATGTTGGCAATTGGAAATCATGACTTGTTGCTTACCTGTATAAGATTTTAATAAACTCTGGCAACAGCCAGTGTTGGCATTAAGTATTGACTAACATTGATAATAGTTCATAAAGATATATGTAAAGGTTTTTCAAAGCAAATACAAAAATTGCGTAAAGATGAAGAAATCAACTTATTGATCAAGACAAGCAGCAAAATATATAATTTAAAATATAAAAAGCAGTAGAATGCGAGTCGGGTTCCGTATCAGAACTACCCTCATGTCCGTTCTATATCCAAAAGATAAGCGTGGGAATGATGAGGCGTTTGAGGGAGGTATAATTTGTAGACATTTTGATCTATGTATATCTTCGAAACTGCTTCACCAAAAATGATAAAAACAATTTTTTTAATATATGGATGTAGACCTCTCTAAGGATACCACACACGAAAAGATATATTTATTTTTGTTTTGGCTGACCCAACTCCCTTTAAAAATTATAAAGACAAAAAATTCAAAAAATGTTTCTTAACTTCCTATAGTGTGAAGTTGTGGAGGCCTAACATCCTATATACACACCTCCGAATACAAAAAAAGACGCGTTTTTTCGCTTTAGTAGAACGGAACCCCAAAAACCGAATAGGCTTTTTCGCCCAACACTGCTACCAAGAAAGTCCACAAAGCCAACACAGCATGTGATGTCTTGGTAAACGACAGAGTCTACTTGCCGCAAACATTTGTCAACTGAGCGCGCTGACAGTTTTGTCATTTTCTCTACCCCCCCGCCCTCGCCACCACACACACTTTTTGATTTTTGCTATTTTTTTCCTTCCTTCTGCTCTGCTCATAGTTCAGCGTACTTACTTACACGGCGTAAATTTGTCTTACTCAAACTTGCCAACGCTGCAGAAATTGCTACTACAATCAGGTGCAAATTTTTGTTTGTAAGAAAGTTTCATTTTTTCATACCGGCTTTTGTCGCAGCTAAGGTCCTGTCTGAGACACTTTGGGCCAGATATAGCTGCTTTTGTTTGAGTTGCCTTTTAGTTTGGCGCAGCAATTTGCTGGAATTTGTGGCTGCCACTTGTACTCGTAAGTCAACGGCACTGGGCAACATTACTCTTGGTTAACTGTTTCTAGTGATTTCTTTGGGGTCTGCTACATCTTCTGCCTTTAACAATTTGAAATTTTTTCTACTTTTCTGTTTGCTCACGTTTTTTTTTTGTGTTTGTGCACACAAACATGCGCATAAGTATTACGTTTGTACGCAGCGAACACACATACACATGCAAGTGTGCGTTGTTTGTGTGTGTAAGAGGCAAGCATTTCATTTGGTTGCTGTCGCATCTCAGACGTGTGCATCGAAAGTCCGAAGAAGTGCTTCATTTAGTTTCTTGTTAGTGTGCAGAAAAGTTTTGCCGGCTGCTGTCTGCAAACGAAAGTAAGCACCCACTTTTTCGCAGAAGTGTTTGTGATCAATTGCCAATGTTTGTCTTGAATTTGCACTGCAATTGAGTGCTGCTTTGTCTTAAAAAAGAATGTGGATGGTACCAAATATTTAAGTGGAAAATTTAAGTACAGTAGGAAACTGCTCTAAGCTTTCGAAAGATGGTTCAAAATGGCAGAAGATTATAAAAATCTAAGTTTTATTTATTTCTGTATTCTATTTAATAGAATATTTTCTTAAGACTTAACTAAAAAGTGCCATCAGTAACTAAATAAATAAGTTTGTGCATTAGTGTTCTAATATCAAACAATATTAAACGAAATTTTAGTTCCATTCAATAGTTACTATGAGGCTGTTACGATTGTGTGTGGACACATCGTCTTTGAAGTGGTACTTTAGCAATCAATTTTGTTTTTATTTAGAATCTTAAGAGAAAAATTCAAAAAGCCGAATGAAACGCTCCTCTTTATGGAAAAGCTGGCCATCTTTCGTTTCATACATTCAAATATATACAAATCACTCGCTGTCGAGCTTGCTTTAAATAGTTCATAATCCTGCAAGTTTTTGTTGCCTCACTCCCTACATACTCTCTACTACCTCCTACTAAAAGTATAGCTAAATTTTAACAGCAAAATTTTTTGCATATTTTTGCAATAACAATTTCAACCTAATTATGCGAAAATTCAACTCAATTTGAAGTTTTAATTTAATAAATCATATGCACAAAACGAAAAACCACGCATGTGCAAATTTCTCATAAATTTCCAAAAAGTTTGAATAAATTTATTAATAACAAATTTATGTTTAATTGATATGCGCGCAAATGTAACCAGTATGGAAAAATTGGGTATTAAAGTATTTTTAGCTCATTAAAATAATGTGTTTTGGCATCTAATCAGTATCACATTTGATTTAATGTTCTGCCAATTAATATCACAAAGCTATGAAGGGATGAGCGAAAAGGAATGCTGGATTTTAACTTAAATTGGCAGTTGCAACTTGAAAACTTGTTAAGGTTTTAAAATTCTGTTCCCATTGGTTCTTATAGAAACATTACAAATGGAGAAGGTACTCCTAACTTTTTTAATTGCATCAAAACGTTTACTTCATATAAATATTGTTATGTGATTTAAATAATACGAAGCTCTCTTTAATGTCACGAAAGTCTTAAAAAAATTAGCCAAGCAAGATTTCTTGAATACTCTAATCCCTATCAAAATGACGGTACCTCTTTCAGTAGCACGCAGCATTGAATTTAAGATGAATCTTCTGAATAAAATTTCTCGAGAGCTTGAATACGGGTACCTCTTAAAATTTCGACTGCTATAATTGAGAAATGTTGATTTAATATTTATCAGCCTATCTCTCTCCCTCCCTGCCTCTGCTAAGTCCTCTCCTATTAAAGGTTTCTCTCAGATCTGTTTTTCTATCTTCCAATTGTTTGAAAAAGGATCTTAAATATTCTTGGCTTCTTTGTAATTTTGCACTGAGTTCAGAATCAAAAACTAATTTAAATATCTTTCCATAAGCTCCTGATAACTATTAAAGCCCTGGAAGCCTTTTTCCCCGAATTTTTGCCCATATTAAGAAAATTCCTTCCCAAATTTTTGTAAAGCTCTACCCCGTTAAATTTCAGTCTGCAAAGCTGGCCAGCTATCCCCCCTCCACATGCACATATCTAAGCATATGTAGAAGTGCATTTGCCGCACTGTCACGCCTGAGCAAATTCGTATTATATCATGGAGCTGGAAGTTGGAGAATATGCAAATATGCCAGGGCGAGTTCGAAGATTATAAAAGACTAGCAAAAAAAGACATTAACAAAAATATTTACTTCCATGCACGCGGCTTGGCAGCCAGCAAATCTGCAGTCTTGCATAAGTAAGCGAGTAGGCGGCGAAGTCTCCTGCCCTCTTCATATTCTCATACAGATGGAGCGAATACCTGTTGTTTGTATGGCATAAGCCGCGAAGGCAAGCAGGGCATGCGTTGTCCTTTTCGACTCAGCTTGGTGGTATGCGTTGGAAGCTTGCTTCGGCGGAGCTGCGCCAACAACAAAAGCATAAAGCGAAGAAGTACTTCGCCGAGAAAGCACTGCAGAAAAAACGCATTGCCGCTTGCTACCTTGAACAAACATAAAAGGACATCAGCATAAAAGTCAAACTGCACAAATAAAGGCGTTGCTGCCGCCAGGAGGCAGTGCCTCGCAGCTGACTTACTCATGCGGCAGGCGGCGTTAGCTTTTGAGATGCACTTGTGCCTGTGTGTGTGTATATCGGAATGCAGACGGAAAGGACCAGGAAGCGGCGAGGACATTTTTATTTAATACTAAACGCGTTTGCATATGAAAAGAAATAGCAGACGAGAGCAGAAGAGAGGCGAGCATGTTTACAATTCTTTTTGCTTTATGCACCCCTGCACTATGCTTTGTGCTAATGCATGTGCTTGTGTGTGCGTGTGTGTGCATTTATGGTCTATCCTAAAAGCGGCAGAAGAAGAAGAGACGTATGAAGAAGAGTAAAATCTTATCAAACGAGCTTTTGTAGTTTTTTAAATCTGTTAAAACTTGAAATTTTGCACAACTTTGTTGGCAACAGACCCTTGATAGCAAACAAGGATGTGGCGTATAGTTGTACTTTTTATCAAGAGTGATCTTTTTAGTGATTTCGAACAATCAAGATGAAAATAAAGATCGTTTGAATGTTTTTAAAAATATTGATTTTAATGTTTTTATCCGACTTAAAGTTCATTGTGATTGAACTATTTCAATGTTTAATGCAGTTCAGTTTTTGTTGTTGTTTTTGATAATGATCCCTTCACCCCCTGCAAACTAAATTTCATTTGATAAAAAAAGATTGCTCGGAATAAGCAAAATATTATTTTATATTTTAAATTGACTTCCTAACTATCTGCTTCCGCTCTGGCCTTACACGCTGCCATGCCACCTGCCCCCTCCGAAGCAAAGCACATATTACAGCGTGATGAGCTGAAAGCAATTTTGAATAGGGGCCGAGACAGGACGAACTGAAGTGGAGAGCAGCGTTTGCATATGAGTGGCTCTGTCAACAAACGAACTTCCGCCGGAAGTTGTGCTACACACACGCGGCTGCCTGCCACTCATATATGTTATTAGCTAAAGAGCCGGAAGTGCTGCTGTGGAAATAAAGTTAAAATTATTGAAAATCATATTTGCCAAAAAGCAGAAGGGCGCGGGGGTGACCCCGACAACAAAAAACAGACGAACAGAAGGAAAAAAGGAAAAGGAACAGGAAGACGCATAAGTAAAGGAAAGCTAAAATTTTGAAAAGAAAGCAGCGTCACTTTTTGAAGTTGAACTGTGAAGAAGCGCTGTAGCTGAGCGTGCCCTGCACAGCTGTGCGATTTGTTGTTGTTGTCTGCTTTGTTGTTGCAGCAAGCTTGCTGTAAACTTAATATCCGGACTGCATAAAAGGAACATTTTTTAAAAGTTAAAGACAACTTCCGCTGCGCGCAGAATGAGCGCCGCCGAACATGTAGCCTGTGAGAGTGTGTGTGTATGTGTGCGTACGTAAGAGTGTGTATGCGCCGCTGCAGCGGATTCAGGATGGCTGTGCTGAGCTTTGGGCAGGCGCTTGTGGAGCGAAGTGCATTTATTTGACTAAAACCGGAAATTGGCAGCAAAAGTAAAGTGCGTGCTTTTTACTCTTACTTTAATTTTAAGTTTGGATTTAAGTTTTACTTTAATTTTTGTTGTTGGAATTTTTGCCATAACTGCTTTTGTTGTTGTTTGACAAGTTAAGTCGGCTGTGAATTAAGTGCAACTGAAAAGGTTTAAAAGCAAACAGAAGGCAATTGAGCTTGAAGTTGCGAATGAGCCAAGCTTAATGAAGCGGCCTGTACACACACACTCGTACACTTTACTACAAAAATATAAAAGCTCATTAATTTGAGTGCAAGCGATGGCAAGCACAGCAATTCTATTGAACTGCGCCTATAATTATGCAATGCAAAAAGCGACTGCTGCGCTTTTTTTCTTCCGGCCATTGCATACACAAAGCTAACGCACCCCCACGCATAAACTAACACATACAATGAAGGCTCATTAATCAATGCAGCGTAATTTTGCACACATCCCCCCACTTCTTACATTTTTCATGATTTTTAATTGCGACTCGCTCGCCGCATTGCAAAAGCGCAGAGAACGCCATGAAGCAGCTTAAGCATTATAATAATTGCCCACATGCTACTGCTGACCCCACTTCACCATTTACGCTTGCTCCACAGCAGAACTCACGTACATACACTCACACATCCGCACAGCGCGCCTGCGGGCAACAAATGCAATAAGCATGCAAATTACAAGGAATATTTAATTACGAAAAATTGCGCATAATTATAGGCGCTCACACACACACACACACACACATATGCATACACTCATATGGAAGTGGCGCTAAATGAAAAAATCAAGCGTAATAAATAAAGTTGCTTTCATCCTTTCGGTCTTTCGGTTTCCTCGACCTCGGCGCTCGGCGTAATTTACTTCAGCGAAGCAGCAAACCTCACACACGCTCGGTCAGAACCTTGTGGGCGTGCACATATGCATATGCAAGCGTGTGTGCGTGCTTATATTATATTTATTATGTTCAACTGCTCATTTTCACAATGAAAAAAAATACATGAAATGAAATTTGTGCGTAATTTTAATTTAAACGCAAAAGAAAATCAATTCAGTTCACTTTTAATTTGCATGCAAAAAGCAACAAAAACAACCAAGATAACGACAACAAGCACAACAACAATATTGGCAGCACTGACAGCCGCATCACTTGACAATGTCCTTTCACCTGCAGCCACTGGCGATAAACAAGCCATAAAAGTTGATTTTGTTAAAGTTGTTGTTGCCGTTGCCTTTGCCTTTTCCACGAGGCAAGGTTTCTGAAATATTAATTGAAAATTATTGTAAATATATTTTTTTCCATTTCGGGCAAATGACAACAACAAATTACGTAAAAACCGCAGCAACAAAATTGCATTTAAGAGGCAGAAATGCACTGAGCTCTTCGCTGCCACAACAAAAGTCAATGAAAAGTTAATTATGGGCGTAACTCAAATGCCACTTTTGCAATTTTATAATTAATGCTGAAAAATGAAGGACTGTAGTTTATTCAAGATTTTGTACCTTGCAGTTTAATTCTGTATATTAAGTTCAATAAGTCAAAATACAATGAAATAATTTTGGACATTATTCTTGCGATCGGCGTAATAAATAAACAACATATATAAATCTGAATTGTTCACTGCCGCCTTAGTCACATTTTTGCAATCATGTTAAATTTTTTTTCCAAAACGATTTGATATAAATTTTTGATATTCACATTAAACAAATATTTTATTCCTTAAATTGATCAAGACTTGAGCGACAAGGTTTTGCTTGCCTAAAGGAATACTCTCTAGCCTTTTATTTGGACAAAAACTTTTGTCAAACTAAGAAATTTTCTGACCTTTTTTGTTGGAAATTGCAAAAGTTTACAAACAGTTTATGATTAAAACTAAAATAAAATTCTAGTCACCAGAGCGAATCTCCAATAAAAGCTTCAAATTAGGCTTTAACGCAATAATTTCATGACCTTTGAAATATTCGTTTTCTCATAAATTCAACTGATTTCTTACCAAAGTTTTCCCTTTAAAGCTACGTATCGATGAAGATCTGTAACAATTTGAAGAATTGTCACAGAAGGTCTCTGTGGGCGCGGTTACTAGGAAGCTGGATTCTTATTCAAAAAGAAATTAAATCAGATACGAAATGATATAATCTAATTTAATATAATGGATCTAATTCCAATTAAAAAACATTATTTTTTAAATCCACGAATATTCAATACAAAATTTTTTTGGTTAAGTTTGGCTTTCAAACTCCAAAATATTTATTGATCCCAACTCAATGTGGGTAGAAACTCTATACCATAGGAATTTTCCTTGAGCAGAGGTTGAGCTGCTTTATACTTTGATCGCAAAGAAAAATTTCGGAACGTTGCCAATTCTTGGCAAAAGATGGCGGCGCGCAACTGAAAAAATACCACCAACCAAAAGATGGTTGACTTTCTTCCAAAAATTGGCTAATATTTGACAAACAGATTTGAAGTCTAATTATGAATTGTTTGAAATAGTTAGAGTTTTATAGTTTCTTTGCTGCCATGAGCCAACAGAAAAATCCTTCGTAGTTTGGATTGAGTTGCACGCGGATTGGCGCTGTTATTTTGCACTTTTGTTCGAACATGGAACTAAATAATTTAACAAATTGATTGCTTAACCAAAGCGGATGTTTAATTTGTTACCGCAAGGACATGAGCACGCACACGAGACGAATGTGAGTGTAGAAAAGTTGCGGAAGGTGCGTCATGGAAGAAAGGCCGAGAAATTGGAGCGAGCGATTCCGTGTGAGCTGCAGCGGTAGGAAGCTAGGACACATGGATATGTGTGCCAACTGCAGGAGCCACAGGAAAAATAATGGCAGTCATAGTGGCAACCACACACTCACGCCTACTTTGGCACACATATACACACATACATATGTATGTATATATATTGAACACGCATGCACATTAAAAAGGCGAGCTGTGCAGGCGAGCGAGTGCAAATGCTCCCAGCGCTTTCGTCCGCCTGCAATGAACTGTCAAGTGTGAGTGCAAGGCGTTGTGGCAAGTGTTGTTGTTGGCATGATGGGTGAGCGGGTGGAGGGGGGTGTAAGTGGTAAGTGCGTTAAGAAATTACTTTGCCAATGCGATTGCGACATTTGTCAGTGTAAATGTTGACACAATTTCAATTCAGTTCCTTGCCCCTTTTTCCACAGGCATGCTCTCTTTCCATACATGGGCGTAGAAACGAATTTTCTGATTTCTTTAAGCAGACTACATACACAAGTTTTGTAAATTTTTCTAATAAACCAAACTATTTTATTTTCAACTTTGTAGTAAGACAATATTTTACTTTTGTAAACCTCGACTGCTAAAGAAATGTAGTTGCCAGGAATTTTCGATTTTATGCGCTAAAAAGTCCGATTCGAAAGCATTTTAAGATTTTGGACAATAGAAATTATTTTAGCAAGTAAAATTTTTGAAACGAAAACTTTCTAATCGTTATACAGAGTGGTGTCGCTACTGAATAAAAGTATTTCTAGCTTTATAAATAACTTGCTTTTTTATAAGTGATTGTAATAGCATTTTTATAAAAAGGCTTGAAAGAAAATATTATATATTTCAAATTCTTGTTTTTTTTTAGCGGAATTATTCTTGCTGCCAAAAAGAGCTTTAAAAACCATAGCCATTAGAATTTGAATTTAACAGAAGTCAAGCTATCTCATATGTTCATGAAATCTTATAACTTTTTTGGAAATCCCAGAATCATCAGACTTCGCCTTTAACTGTTTCTCAATTAAAGAAAATAATCTTAGTTTATTATATTTTGAGTCACTTGGCCATCACTTGAAAGTTAATAGAAGAATCTTTTTGCCTTGCTTATGCCATAGAACAGACCACATCTGTCTCTTCCTGTATCTGACTAAACAGATTTGAGTGTGCAACAACAAGAACAATTATAATTTTTAGTTTCCATCTGATATGGCAAAAAATTCATCTTCTTGTGAACAGATATTAAAAATTTATCGGTTGGTGTACCTAAATTTAACAAATCTTTGAATTTAAAGTTTTTGAATAAACTTGTTTTTCACGAAAAACTATTGAAGATAGTTTTATATAAATTTTAGTTGCTGGGGAAGGAGCAGTTTGACCGCCCCTGTACAGCCTCTAGGCTATGCCAGGCTGCTCATTCCCTTGTCAGTATCTGTGTCTCTTTCTTTTGCGCTCTTCATTTCTATTTATTTTCTTGGCAGTGCTTTAGCGTATATCCAACAAGCATGTGTATGTCAGTGTGTGTGTGCGTTGTTTCTGTGTGTTTTTTGTAGAGACAGCCGTAATTCTCAATTTGTAATATTTTTAATGTGTTTGAGGTGGCGCAGCAACATCGTGGGCGAAATACAGCAACTTGCGGAGGGGTGTGTTGGGGGTCGTGTTGAGAGCGGGTGATGGCAACTTGCGGCAGGAAGTGTGTTGAAATTGAGGCAAATAGCATTAAAAATTAATTATATTTGATTGCAAGTGCGCTTGTCACCATTAAAATGAATTCATTTGCAATTTCGCTCGTGTATGTATGTGTGTGCGTTTGTGTGTGTGTGGGTGAGTGACGGCATTTATGTCATTAGGGTTGTCAAGCCGCCGCCTTGCTGCGGTGGGTGTAAGCAATTGATTGATTGACTTGTTGCATTAAAATGCATGACATGTGGAAAAAGTCCCTTCAACTTGGAATGAAGGTGCCTGAGCAGAAGATAAGCGGAAGTTGTGTTGGCATTTCTTTTGCGTTGAGTAATGGAATGGAAATTCGCACACACATGCAAGCCTCAGCAGACGAAAGAGTAAAGGGGTGCGGAAAATTGCAATAATTTTTGCTTTTAAATTGCGGGGGTAAGAGGTAAAAACTTGTTTGTGCGCCTGAAAATGTGCAACGGCTTGTTTTCAAGTGGTTCCCATATACACGCTTCGTCGACACACACATACACATCAATGCTCAAATGCAGATGCAGATACTATTTCGAAATTAAATGCCTGCGCAGATACGTTCAAAGAGTTTTACTGGCGTAGCGAAGAAAGAAGCAAGCAAAACGTTCACTCCAAAAACTTTCCCCGGGCATGTTTGATCCGGCAAAGGAAACTATATGTACATACATGCGCACATGCGGAACGTAGTTGATAGAAGTCGAGTGTATCTGAATAACTAGAAATTGTGGCGCATGCAGTCGAGTGCTCAATAGAGAACTCGTTAGAGCATTCGTTCAAACAGTTTTTTAAATATTAGCAAAACATTGGATCAAAAATTCGATTTCGATTACGGCTGAAAATTTGGCCGAGCAAGATTGAAAATAGCTGATTATGTGAAATAATACTTGCGCATAATATTAAGTGGATTTTCGGGGTTGGGAAGCGATTATAAAGAGGAAAGAATTCTCAAGATTTGGCAAAGAATAAGAACTGCAATATCTTAGTAAAAAACTGAAGTATCTTTTTCCTTTTGAATGGATCCCTGTCCGGGCGGTGGTGTACGAAGAAGAGAGCGATAGGTCATCACGCCAGTATGGAAGAAGGCTCGGAACTTGCAAGTATGGAGACTTAATGAAATTCAGCCCCAACCGCAACGCTATCTGATGATGATTTACAACACATACAGAGTTGCATTAAAGTGCTCAATAATGCTATCCAACGTAGACAATATGACAGATACTTCGCTGAAGTAGACGAAGTAGAAGTAGAAGTGCAAAATATGTAGAAAAATTGGTTCGAAATACGGGGGAAAATTGTATTAAAAATTCAGCTAAGTATTCGAATGAAAATTTTATGGATTATACGTTTTTAAATCTTTCACATTTTTATGGATGCTACTACATAACTGCTAAAGTTGCAATAGAAAAACTGTTAAGGTTTTTAATATTCTTTGTTTGTACGCCGAAAACTTTCCTCCTATTGAAATTCTGCCTACGTGCCTGCTTCATATGTGCCTTCATATAGATATATATGTATATATGTGTTTTTGCTCTCAAATATCTATGTGAATGTTGAAACATGTGCAAAACACGTTTTCACTTGCTACGCTAGCAAACAATTTTTTTTCGAAATGCCGCAAAATATGCTGCAAATACCTTCAATCAATACCGCAAAAAGTTGCACGTCTTTGTGCTGTTGCGGCGCTCACAAAATGCGCAACAACAACAACTACAACAGCAACAAGAAATTTGAACTGAAATACGAAATTGAAATACAAAATACTTCAGCAAAACTACACCGCATACAAACAAACAACAACAACAACAAGACGAGCAACTGAAGGCCTTTGCCTTTGCCAGGCAAAACGAAACTAGCTGCGAACTTCTTATTTTATAAGTAAAAGTTAAAGCGGCGCAGCACACTCGCGCACTTTTGGCAACAGCTTCCGTTTCCGTTTTGCGAAAGTTTTGTGTTCAATTGAGCCGTGCATGCTTTGCTGTAGGTATGTGTGTGTGTGTGTGTGTGTGTGTGCAGGTGCGCAATCATATATGGCTATAGAAATGTGACTCTGTGCGCCTTGGCATGAGTGCATTTTGGCAGAGGAGCAGCGGGGAAGGAAGGTAATTGCACTCGTGTTGGTGCCAGCCAAAAAGTTTCAAATGCTTTGCGCAATTCACTGATGATGATTGCAAGCAGCCTGAAGTGGAGACTGGTTGAGGAGCATTGAAACTGGTTTAAGAAAATACTGCCAAATCTTCCTCAAGCAGCTAGCTAACAGCACAACTTAACTTTTCACAAAAGAAAATAGTGTAAGAGGGGGAGGGGGGACAAATTCGGGTGGCATAAGTTTACTAGAGTTGAAAAATTTTGGATTGAATTCGAGAAGAGTAACGCACAACTACCGCGAACCAGCATTGAATGACGGAAGAGGACACTAAATGGAAGAAACTGTTTTCCAACTGCGCTTTCTCTTTTTCTATTGAAAGAAATTTGACGAACAGAGAAGCCGCTCAAATATCGATCTCAACTGAAAGACTTTTCATTTGAAGTTCAACAAACGACCATTAACTATCGAATTCTGCTGGAAGACTTTTCGATTGAATTTTAAATGTATAATTTGTGCTTTTCGATGGCCGAATTTATTTTAAAAGTATCGATCCTTTGGGGGAGACTTTTCCTGTTTAGATTTTCAATCGAAATTTTCGTTTTATTTGAGAGGAAAATAGTATAAAATTCGATTTCAACTCAAAGAAATGTAAAATTTATAGTTGTATAGATGCAGAATGGTTATTTATTTAATGTTTGACAAATGCAACGGGTGCGCCATCTTTTAGGTCGGTATGTGAATATTGAATAACTTTAAAATTTATCAATTGATGTACAAAATTGAATTTAATGAAAAGAATATGGTAATTTTGCACTTAATATGCACTTTTAGCAGATACACACGATTTTTTTCTGATTTAAGAACGCCTCTTTTAAGTGTCTGCAAGTTCAATTTTGCAAGCTCATTGTGTATCTGGTCTGGTCTGGCTTACTGTTCCCCTACCACCCTTTCTTTAGAATCAACAGAGAGAACCGCTTCGAATTTTCGAACATAAAGGTAATTGGTGTTGGGCATGAGGTCGCTGTGAATATCGAAAAATTTTGATGTTTCCCATTTTTTCTGCCACTACAATTTTCTTTACAAAATAGGAAATATATAGGATACTATATAATAAATAAAAAAATAAAAAATAAAATAAAATGTGCGTTTCTAAACTTCAAAAAAATTTTGCATTCAAGAGAAAATGTTTGCTCTTTCTTCTGTCCTCTTCGAGTTGCTGCCAAATTGAGGTCTACAATATAAACAACAACTACAACTAAGTGCACAAAAACAAGATAAATTTACCAAAAAAACCAAATCCCGCAGCAGTAATTTACATGTACGCGCTGTCGTTTGCTCACACCCTCGCCTTTCCCTTGCCCATTCCCATTCCATCAACTGGGAAGTTGTCACTAAATATCGCGGCGCTAGTGTGTGTTGTTGGTTTGTTTTGTCGTGTATGTGTGTGTGTGTGTTTGTGCCGAATTTTTAATTCTTGCATTTCAGCAACCACGACCAAATAACAAAAACAACGGCTGCAATATTTCGAGGGTCCTTTCGTCTGTAGCCCAAATGGTATAAAAGAAAAAAATTGTACGCTCTTGGTTGTGGGCGCGACAAGAGAGAGAGGGGAGCTGCTAAAGCGACGCAACTGACTGGCTTCATGGAGCACTGCTAAAGCGGCGATTGCTGTGAAATGTAGGACTGAAAGTGGAGCAAAATCAATGGGTTTGAAGGAGCAAGCAGGGCGCGGTGAGGCGGGGAAGTAAGGCAGCAAGAGACCGTCGAAGCGGCAGTTAAAAAAGGAGTCAAGCGTAAGCACGGCCAAAGTACACAAGCTTTCGGAAGAGCTATGGAGTATGGTGGGGCAGCTAGTGGGTGTTCCAACGAAATAGAAGGCAGTGATGACAGCCCAGGAGGAGTTGTGCCGAAATTCGGGCAGGACAGGATTTGTAGATTACTAGAAGAAATGTGGGACGGGAGGGGAAGAGACTAGCGCGCTCTGGTCACCAGTGGATGACAATAAATTTCCATTTAATCGGATTCATTTGCAATTCTTATTTCTTTTTCGGCGTAGTGGTTTTTAGTCCTGCGATTTTTCCTCTTTTTTGTTGCTTGCGCTTGATTTTTTGCTGCCCTCACTGCCCAGCAACTGGGAGTGCTTTGTTTGCTTTCGCTGCTGCGCAGATTTTTGTGGCTTCTCAGCGAGTTTAGTTTATTTACTTGCATTTAAAAGTGATTACGTGTTTTGCGCACTTGGCAAATGCTTCAATTTTATTTGATTTTGCGAGAACTTCAATGAGTTCCACTGAGGAGCTAAGCAGTGCTTATTTGCTCTGATTTGTGCCACTTTGAAAGTGAGTTTCGCTCGCTGCTCCTTTGTGACAAAGTGTTTGACTGCCAAAATAATAAATTTTTTTGTGGCATACATTTCGACGTTGACGCGCATTTGCATTTTTAATCGCATACAATATTTTTTCATAAGGAAAAGAGGCGCTTAAATTCCATTACCGAGGCGGTTTTCTTTGAGACTGAATTGCCATCTTAAGTATAAAATCCATAATCTAATATTTTCACAATTTTTCAATGAAAATCTAAGTTTGCCTCGAAAAAAACATTCCACATTTATTAAAATTTCTTCCTTTTTTATAAGTTCTTCCAAAAATGTTTTCCATTATTGGAATATATCAATTATATTATAATTTTTCAAGTAAGCAACCTAAAAGCTTTTAGTAGAAAAGTTCTTGAAGCATTTAATCGAAAACTGCTTGAAATATTAGCTGAAAGAACTGTTCCCTATAAAATTTTTCAAATAAGGGAAAGCATTAGGGAACTAAGGATACTTATAAATACATAAATGGCGCAAATAAGTCTTAAGCAATGCTGTCCTCATTCACAACTGCTGGAACTATTTTAATTGTAAGCTTCAACCTTTCCAACCTTTTCGAAGTAAAGTGACAGGTGATGCCAGCTTATTTTTGCTGTGAGAAGTGTTTTTAATGTAATTAAAATTTCCCTCACATCATTTATTTCTTCATTGAGCAATTATATAGGCTAAAGGCCTTCCCTCAAAGGGAAGAGAGAGATAGAGATCATGAAAAAATGGCATACATTTAGAAAATGTAATTTTATAAATTATTTAAAAATGTCAAGTCTGACAAGTATTTGCTTTCATGCTAAACCAGAGCAAGAGAGAAGGTAGTGGCTAACGGACACGCTTGAAGCCGCCTTGACGCAGTTGGTTCTTGCCAACGCTGAGGTTAAAGTTCAAGAACTTCAATTGAACGCCATTTTCTTTCACTTATGCGCAAGCACTTTCGCTAAATTGTTTGAAAAATAAAAAATATCCCTAAAATAAATAGTAAAAAAAGACTAAAAGAGAAAGCCAAGGCGCGCAAGGTCCTTGGAGTGGAGAGATGAGAGCAGCATCGAATTCTGCGAAAAACAATTGTGCGCCAATTGATTGATTATGTTCGATAAACGATTACTTAAGCTGTTTATAAATTTTTGTTGACATTACGCTGCATGGTAAGAGCAAGTAGACTATATGAGAGAGATTGAAGAAGAATTGAAGGAAAATCGCAGAACAAAAAGCAGCTTAAATGCGAGGCAATGAGAGCGCAGTTAAGTGCCGATCAAGATGTCCTGGCAGTGCCAAAGCACAAAAATCGTCAAAGATAAGTGCTGCGGAATTAAGTTCTTCCCTTTGTGCATGTATGTGTATGTGTGTGTGTGTGTGGAGCGCAACGCATCAGGCAAAATAAAATTAATAGATACGCTGCGGGTAAAGCGCGCGCACAGATTGCAATTGTGATAGATGGGTTTGAAAAGAAAATTAAATTAAGAAGGATATAATCAAGGATAAGGAATTATGCTGAAATTGGGTAGGATTTAATTTGTTGTTGTCTTTGCAGCCATTCAGAGCATTTCCACTGACAAAAATTAAGATACTTCGTATAGTAATTGATAGATATTTATATCGATATAAATCGATTGAAGAAATAATCAATTAATATGGAGTTACGTGGATTTGTTATGAAATTTATTTTTTTTTAATTTGTATGCCAGTAAGAATAGCCAGGACGCCTGAAGATAATCCCTACATCAGGTCGTAGCCCGGAAACAGGTTGTTATTAACTAATTAAGAAGAAGAAAACTAATTTATTTCAAAATAACAAGAGCTCTATTGGGAAAAAAGTATTAATTGAAGAATATAATCGATAACACATGTTTGATTTTAAACTACTATATCTGTATCTAAAATCGATAGCTTCAATATTATAATTTATAAATGAAAAGGTGTAAAGTAAAATACATATTTCCATTTGAATTTATTTAATACATTTGATAATGGCAAACCTAACCTAAACTAATTTTGTCAAATAAGAATTACTACACCCTTTAAGAGCCCAAAGAGAAAAAGACTTAATGGGAAAATACATAACAACATTCTATAAAGAAGAAAAAAACTATTGAAATTTGTACTGAAAATTTTGAAATTATCTGATGCCTGAGACTTGGACAGCTTCTGAAGAGCTTCCAAACAAAAAAACTAATATTCGGGAGATCTAAAATTTTCCTGCAGAATTCTGCAGAACAATCTATATTGAAAGCGTCGATTTTGTAATCGAGAAATGCTATTAATCGACTGATTTCCCAAACTAATTAATCTGCTGCTATTAATAAGCTTATGTTGCATTTGAAACCGCAGAAGTCGAGATCTTTTATACGGATAGCAAGTAAAATGTTAATCGAAGGATTAGAGAAATTCATCACCATTCATGACCTTTCTACCGCGTTCTTGCCATTGCAGCACTTAAAATATAAATTAATATTACAGTTATATGCTAATGTGCCCAATTTGCCACATGTTGCTTCATATTGAGCACTTGAGGAAATATAACGGTAACTACACTGAGCCTCGAAAATTCTAAAATTGCCAGGAATTGGCAACAGCTGCAGCAAAAAGCAATTGCAATTTACATTTACAAGCGCAATACACACAAACACACCAGTAAAGGCAACCACAGCTATATGCCTCACACTCTCGCACTCACACATACACACTCAATTTGTCAATTTATCGATCTATGCCGCAAAGCGAGGCAAGAAACTATTTGCATTTGCTGCCAGACACTAAATTAAAGGCACTTTTTTCACTTTCATGTTGGTGTAAAAGAATGAGAGGGGGAGGAAGGTGCTGAATGCAAACTGTGAAAGAAATTGAAGAAAAATGGCGTACCTCAATAAAACCCTCAACAGTTAGCATATGTTATTGCGCCAATAACAACAACAAAAAGTAGCAAAGGCAACAACATCGATGGCGACAAGGAGAACTGAAAAACTAATGCATACACATACTCATGCAGTCAATGCTCGCACACACAAGAAGGACACCACGACACATAAATAATGGTTGCATGATTTATCGATAACAAGCGCAATTCACAGTTGGAAATGCGCCAAAGGAGCGGGGAAGAATGAGAAAGAGAGGGGCAAACAACAAGAAAATTGCTGTGAATTTTGCGAGAAAAGAGCAACAAACAATGTAAATGGCAAATATACCGTATGTAAAATTAGAACAAAAAGCATAAAAGCTTGGAGGATGGAAAACATTCCAACAAATTAAAATTGCCGCTTTTTGAGGGACATGTGAAGGTTATAATTTCAGCGTGAGAAGACGCAAAATAGTCAAAATAGTGAGAGCACACGTTTTAGATATTTCAATGTAAAAAGTCAATAAGGTTAACTACAGAAATGTGCTCACTTTTTGAGCAAATTGAACAGAGTAGTATTTTAGTAAGGATCTAAGACAATATGCGAGTTTTTAGTTGCTAGAGCAAAAATTTCAATTTAGATGATCCATATATAAATATTTTAAGCAGCTGGAGAATTTTTGAAGTTTTAAACATTGTAAAATAATTCTTCAAGGATTTATGTAAATGTCATTGGTAACTGTACAGTATATCCTATACGAGACAATGCTAAGGTCAATGAAATGTGCTTGTGCATTTTCGGAATTTTATATAAATTTTATAAATTTTAGTAAAATTGTAATAAATTTTAGAAATATGAATTACGCTACCTTCAAATGTTCGGGTATGCATGGATTCCGCTGTAGCATATACTCATTGTCTCGTATATGGACAATGAAAGGTGCTGGATTTTTGAATATTTTTATTAAAAATTTAATTTAACTATTTTTTCCAATAAAGTTCTTTGGAATTCCACATGCGTTTTCGATAGTTCGCCCCATTTGGGCAGTAAAGAATTGTAAAAGTATAGAGATGGCGCTGTCAGTTGAGGTCGAACGTGTCGAGAAGTCGTAGAAGCTCGTAAAATTTTAAGTCATAAAAAACAATATAGGGGAAAAAATGCAAGGAGCAGTAGATACGTTTTTTATGCACGCCAGGCGCGCTTTTTTGCGCTTTTCCAGCTGCCAGTGCCATTTTGCTGCTCAGCGCTTTGTTAAGTGCGGGCGGGGGTTGGGCGGCACACGATGACAATAAAATGTCAAACAACAATGACAATCGCATTGGCGCGCAATTTGCGCTATGGCAGCTGCTAGTTGTTGTAATGATAGTTGTTGCTGTTGTTGCTTTTGTTGTTGTAGAGCTAGAAACAGCTGAGGTCCTTGTCATCGTTAGTGGCAGCAGCAGCAGCGTCACTGGCAGCCTGACACGGCGCGCCGAAGCGGCATTACAGCTATCAGAGCAAGGTGCAGCAGCGGGAGGACGGGGGAGGGGGCATGAAAGTGGCAGCGGTGCCTGCAGTGGCTGCTGAAAAGAACTGGAAACGAATATCGTAAAAATTTACAAGGCATAAATGCACACAATCAGCAGTTGTCAGACGATTTCTTCTGAAGCGCGAATTTACAGCGCATATGCGACCTGGTGTGTGTGCGTGTGTGTGTGTGTGTGTAGCTGTGTGCATGCAACAGTGGCAACGAGTGGGAGTGGCATCTGCTGGTGGCGAAAATGTGTTATTCGAGTCTCGCAGGCGATAAGAAATGCGAAAGTGCAGCCAGTCAAAGTGAATGGGGTGCAAGAGGCTATCAAAAATGCATAAGGCAATCAATGGTGGCCCCACATGCCCACCTTCCCTCCTTGCCCCATCCACACAACCACAAGCGGGCAGCAAATGTTTGCGGCGTTTGCGTTTTAAAGGAATTTCAGTGATAAATACACGCAAAAGCGTTTCAAGCAATTTTCGTGTGTGGTAAGGAGAGGAATTTGGGGAAACTCTGGCATTTGGTTTAATCAAAATTTCATGAAATAATTTTCATGTGCCAGCATATTGAATAGTATATCAAATGCAGCAAGTGGAAGTGCAAGTTTGATACACTTAAAGTCATTATGCTGGTAAAAGTGCACTCGATTGCTTTGCAACAAATCGTTTAAATCTAGCTTTAAACAAATTTCGATTAAAATTTTGTATGTATTTCGAAATTTTTAAGTTTTCGAAAAAATGCTTTGTCTAATCTGCATTAAGCCTTTCCACTTGATATAGCTTGAGGGTTGAGGGCCCGCGTGGAAGACAAAGTCCGATTCTCTGGAAGAGGAAAGAAGTGAAAGAAGCCCTAGCTTAGCTTGGAACCAACAACTGGGGAGCGGTACCTGAAGAGAGCTGGTGGTACCTGCGGTAGAGAACTGCAAGAGGTTGTGATGATATTGGCAATTATAAGGAGAACAACAATATGATAATGAAGGTATTTTAGGGGGAGTAGTTCCAGGCTACGATAAACTTCTGTGTACAGCGATCGGCATAAGTTAAGGATCTTACTATACTAATTAAGGATTTTTCGGACTTTTAGGTTTATTGAAATATTAAAATTCCGAGCAACCATTTATTAATATTTTTCGATTTTTATCTTGTTTTCATAAAGATTTGCTTGATTTTTCATTATATCTGAAATTAAAAAAATTTGATCACACCAGACCAAAACCCAGCTTTTAATTCAGTTCAGGAATTCATCCAAGCATTGCCCCACGCTAAATAAATGCGACAGATTTGTTGTTGTTATTTTTCTTGTTGCTGTTGTATTTGTTGCACCGGCAGCAGCAAGCAACAAATGGTTTTTTGGACAGCAGCCAAGCGAGAGAAATGTCTTTGCCTGTCTGTCTGTCTCTCTGCCTGCCGGTCGTTTGGACTATGCCTGCTCTGCTGGCTGCACATAATCCTTGCCCAATTTATTTTTCACTGGTCTCTGCACTGCAGCCAATGCCCCCGAAGGATATCGTGCAGCTTTGGCAAATAATATTGAAAACAATTTTCAACTACTTAGCCGTAATTTCTGGCTTTTTTGCACTTGTATTCGCTCTGCTATCTGACACTCTTCTCTCATCTGCTGTGTCTTGCTTCCTTCTTTTCCTGGTTGCTCTGCTGGTCTCTGCTTACAGCTGGGCTATAAATTTTCCACGCTCACACGTATCGATAATAGATTAATCTACTCGAGGGCATGTTTGGGTTTGAATCCTTCGTGGTTTGCTGCCTCTGCACTGAGCCAAGCGGATTTATCTAATTTATATGTTGAACTGGCCGCTGCTGCAGTGTGTGTGTGCCAAGCCATGAACATGCAACGCTAGTGCGACAGTAGCCCGAAGCCAGTGGCTGGAAAAGCCGTAAAATAAAAGCAAACATCTTGAAATGAAGTTCTTAAAGTGGAATAATTCAAAGGTTTTACGAGGAATCGTCATCATGAATAAGTCTTGTTAAATAGAATTATTGCAAGGTATCTAAGAAAATTTTTAAATTGAAGGAGTATTGAAAACTTTCACTTCGATATGACACTTTAAAGTACCTACTTATTTGAAGTTTGGCATTAAATATTTTTATGAAATAATTAAAATATTTGGCAAGCTTTAAATATAAATTATTTGACTTCAAAGTTGAGAGCACATTTCTCTGTGAAATTAAATAACCTTACGTAATTGTGAATACAATGGTATCAATTTATTCTCTCTGCTCATAGGACTCTTTATTAAATGAACATTTAAAATTTATTTCAACAGCATTTCTATTTAAAATTTGAACTGTTGAAACAAACAATCATACACAAGAGAAGTAAAGCGAGAGCCTCTTGTTATAAGCAGAAAATTTAATTTAAGTTTTTGCGCAAGTATTTTAAGAATAAAAGCATTCTATGTATATTTTATTGCATATTTTTAGGTGCTTCATTGTTATGTCGAATCGTAGGCAATACTATTCATGGCATTTCACTTAATTGCATTTAAAGGACATTCAGTTCATGTCGAGCTCAAATTAAATTTTCCATTATTATTATTATTCTTAATTTATAACAATCTCCAATTCCAAATAAAATATTTGAAGATTTATACAAGCATACTTCAATTGCTGTCAAAGCAAATTTAAATAATTTTCTCTCTGCTGCAAGTGCAGCAGCATTAATTATCATCTAAGGACCCTTGGGGTCAAAGCAGCTAGCATTTAATTGAATTTCATTGATATGTGCGCAACAGCAAATACCTTGCTTGCATTTAATATGCTCAAGAATGTTTAAATTTATCAAAGAAAATGCGAAAATCGTTTTTTCAAGGATTGCTTTTTGTGTTGCCAAGCACATCAAAGAACTGTAAGCAAGCGAGGAGCTGCACCGAAGGGCACCCTCGATAAACTAGCAGCAATAAAGCATGTGAGTGAATTTTATTAATATTTGCACGCACACAAATGCACACATACGCATGCAATATGACATGCAAGTGCAACATGTGTAAAGTCGTCCTTACCTTTGTCACATAAAGGGATATAGCATGTTTGTCTTCGATATTGGTGACAATCACCGGAGGCAACGGCATTGACAAGCTCTGCAATAATGGCCACAGCAACAAATACAACAACGACAGCAACAGCAACAACATGCAGCCAACATGTTGTCAAGTGTATTGAAAAACATGTCATATTTAATATTAAAATATTAATTTTGAGCTCATATGCGAGTTTGTGTTAGTGTGTGCATGTTTATTATTTACACAGATACCAAATTCAATATTTGCTTCAACGGTTGCACATTTCAGCTGCATGCAAAGCAAATTCACATGAATTTTTGACTTTATAAACTTTCTCGCAAATTGTCAACTGCACGAGCCTCCACAACCTCCTGCACCCTCGCTATTCGTCTCCTCCTCCGTTTTGTCAATGCAAACACAGCAACAGCTAGCGCCAGCTCCATGATCTTTAATACACTAACAGCAATCAGTTAGTAGTGCTTACTAAAACGATAGTTGTGAAAGCAAATTTGTTAGTAAAAAATGCAACAAAATATTAAAGTTGCATCTGTTTCTGTCATCGCTTTCACAATTCTATGGAAATGGTAATGCTGATGAAAATTTCTGAAACTGAAATAAAAACATTTTGGAAAACATTTTGTCTCACTTTTAGAGCTCATAGGGAACGGTGTATTCAATTTCGAATGACTTTTTTCGTTTTTGTTATGGGTTTCTTATAAAATCCTGAATTGAGCCATATGCTTAAAAGAATTTTTTTTGTGAAACACTTTTTTTTACAAATATTCCAAAGATCAATAAATTTTTCAATAAAATAAAATAATTTGTGTAATAGGTACTGAAAGTTAGCTACCAACAACTTTTTTGAGTGTACTTTGAACTACCCAGAGTGTTGCCATATCGTTCGCTTTGGTTGTTTTTCTACATGTGTGCGTATTGTTGGATATATGTGTATGGGTGTGTCGTCGCGCGTGCGTTACAATATGTTGCCATAGTTGCGCTCATTAGTGTAGCTGCGCGTTTGAGCATTAAGCCGAACTGTAGCACGTCCTTCGCTACTACGCGCGTATCTCTTGCTTGTGAAAAAGTCCTTCAGACTTTTCAACTTTTCTGCGCTATTGATGGGGATGGAATTTGGACTGCTAAAATTTTTTTTCTTTTTTTGGAAACAGTGACTCACAATTTTCAAATTTTAATTGGCGAAAAATGTAATGGAAACTATTCGGGTGGATTACAGTGAGTTCATAAAGATGGTAAAATGTAAAATCACATCATCATTTCCAGATTTCTTACAAAATCTAATTAGAGAAGAACGCAAACACAATTAGGTGGAAAATATACTAAGAAATTAAATTTAAAATAATGGAATTTGTGAAGAGAGAGACTCAGGCGGACATACATACATACATACATGAAATGGCAATGCGTTTGAGATCAGAGAGATTTGGGTAAAGGAAAAAAGGAGAAGAATAATGGGGAAAGGGGAAATAAGAATAGGTTTGAATAATTAACAGCACCATAAAACCGGCAATGAAATAAAAATTGTTATGACAGATCGGATAAGAAAAATTATTACAGAGAGAGTGGGGCGAAAATAGGACGATTTAAGTAAAAGACAAGAGGAGTGATATAAAAGGTGGGAGTGGCAGAGAAAAATACAACCATTAATCTACAATTTAGTTTCTTATTTATCTAGAAATTGGCCAAACTTTTTATTTTTTTAACCGATCCAAATTCTTTATTTGTGAAAAAGATCTGTACAAAAATGTAACCCATTTGAAATTGCAGTTTTTTGCCTTCCAACTTACTTGACAAAGCCGATAAAGCTATTTCCATTATATAAAAATATCTTTACATTACCATTTTCGAAATTTATATAATTTTGTGGAAAATCATGGATTAGCCTAAACATAGAAATATGAATCAAGAAGAAAAAACGATAGGAAAATAAGATATATGAAAAAAGGACCGGAAAGAATTTGGATAGAAAATGTGGCTTTGGTTTCCTCACAATTCTTGAATCCGTTTCTTTGCCGATTTACTAAGTTCCAAAATATTAAGATGTCTGGTAATAAATGCCATATTTTACCAATAAAATCACTAGTACCAATTCCATCAACCATACCAACAATATTAACCGCTAGGGTCAAGCGAATAAGGTTTAACCAGCCGAACGAAAATGCCTGCTACCCACACAAATATCAGCTTGTGCCTAAACACACATACATATACACATGCACAAACCAACTTGCAGAACTATCCAAACTCAGTGGCGATTACAACAACAACAGCAAAAGCACTGCCGGCAATATGAAGAAGTGCAACGCATGGAACCAGAAGCAGAAGCGGAAAGTAGCAGCGAAAACCCATCCATCTGCATACGACATGCAATATTCAATTTTTCAATGTAGCCGAAAGCGTTCAGGAGCAATATTTGCATGGGAGGCAAGGATTCACCAACGCCATGGTTAAGCATTACCAAGCAAACAACGGCACAGGCACAGTCACGTTGTGGCATCACTTTGTGTGTAGGCGAAGCGGCGAAAGGGAGTAAAGAGTCTAGCAGGCTTCCTTCAACAAATGTGAACCGTCACGCCCACGCCTATGCCCATGCCCACGCCCACGCAGCAATGCATATGCATGCGCCATGCCAGAACTTTGTGCGAGTTATCAACTTTGGCCAAAAGTGAGTGGATATGCGGGGACGCATGCCGCAGTTGCATGCCACTCCGGCTGCTGCTGTTTGCTCGGCATCAAAGTGATTAATGTCTGCGGCAAATGCATTAAATTCCGTTAAATGTATTGCAATTTCACAAATTCAAGTGACTGGGTGCGGCTGCGAGGGTGCGAATGTGGATTGACTGTGACTGGCAAGGCTGCATAAACGCGCAGTCGGTGGTATTAAAAGGGACTTAAGAGATAGCGTTGCCAATCATGTAATGCCGAAGAAGGTGTTCCTGGCCTAGGAAGTCTGGATTGCTGTGAATATAGCGCCATTCAACGAATTCACTGAACTATTTCAATGTAACTAAATAATTTCTCAATATCAATTTTATGAATTTTATTTCATTTGTATATTAGAAAAGTTTACTTCTTTATATTTTATAACGAAATGAAAAATGAATTGTTGGTTATTTGGTCAGTTTATGCGGCTAGTCCCTGACTATCAATTAGCACTGAGTTTCGTTTTGTTTCCACGCCTCGATTAACCTACAGCCATTTGGCGGAAGAAAAAAGTTATTTGGAATGCAATTAAATAAAATTAAATTAAATTAAGCCTTAAACGAAGTGAAATAAATTGAGCGAAAAGTAAATCAAAATCCACAACCCAGTATTAATTTCAATGATACAAAGTTTTGTTTATGTTACATAATTTTTCCGCGAAATATTCCCATCTCGCATTTATTTATTAATGTATTTTAACAATTTCCATTGTTTTTATTTCTCCTGAAAGTTTCAATTACAAATTCAGTCAACGACTATAGGTATATAAAAACTTCGAACTCTGGGTTCAAAGGTTATACAGTTTCTTTCAAAAAAGCATAAAATTTTTAAGATATGTCAGGATCCGTTTCTTTAAAAGGCTCGAAATTATTTTGAATACAAAAATTTTTTCAAATATTTCTATAAAAGTGGCAACCGTTTAGTTGATGCTAACAACTTGGTGCATGTCAAGCCAAGTGGGCGCTCAGTACTGCATATGCGCGTGGCTGGCAAAGCAATCATATTTGTTGCGGTTTCTGCACCTGCAACGCAAGATGATGCCGCAAGATTGTCAGTCACTACAGCAGTTGCCGCAAATGGCATCATGTTGCAAGCAACATTGCAACAGCAGCACTAAGCCGAAGCCTTTGTCGCTGTCACTTTGAGTACGCTTGCCAAGCAATGTGGAAATTTTACGTTTGAAAGGAATTGGCAATGCAGCTGAGTCATGGAGGGCTCATATGGAGCGCTCTCAGTCGTACAGTCATAAGGACAGCTGGGAAGAGCGCAAAGTGCCTGAAATTTTGAAGTCAATATTACTTGGCGCAGTTATGCATGCCAGAGTTTACCCTTTACCTTATGCGGTGCGGGGATGTCATATTCCTCATTGTTGTTGGGGGAATATGTAGTGCAGCAGTTGAGGCACTCTACTCCAAATAGAATTGCTCCACATGTTTCTTGATTTTCATATAAACTTCGCAAAATACAATTTTTTCTTAAAGCGATGAGTGTTGTTGTTTCTGTAATGCTTCACTTTCAATATTAGCGATTATTTAATAAAATATTCCGCATTATTTTATTAGCAAGCAACCTGGATATCTTAAAACAGCCCAAAAGAGCAATAGCTAGTTCCAAAGTGATCCCTTTGAATGCTCTTTAAATAAAACTCATATTTGCTGCTTTCCTTGAGCTTCAAAATTTATTCACCAAATAAGAATGAGGACGAAGAAGAAGAAGAGCGGCAGCTTGCCACAGACAAAAGCGAGCAAACTCTTTCATTCAATTAAAAGGTAACAATGTGTAGCTGAAAATGCCGTAGCTGTGTGTTTGTGTAAGCTGTAAAAATATGCTACATGTGTGTGTGTGTAAAGCTTGACAAAAGCGTTTTCACGGCTGCCGGCAAAATGGGAGGGAAAAGGACGAACACAGCGAATACATTTTGCGAAAATTAATTAAAACATGTCCAATGCATATAAACAACTTTAAGTTAACAAAGAAAATCACGAACAGTTACTGCCATAAAATAAACACTAAAGCAAGCACACATACAAACACGCTCTTGTCTGCTTAGCCACATATGTATGTGTTGTTGTGTGTGTGTGTGTGTGTGTGTGTGTGTGTGTGTGTGTGTATTTGCCAGCTTACGATAAAACCAAGACAAGACAATCGATTCAGTGAAATAACAGCAGCAGCAACAGCGAAAGCAACAACCATAATTACAACAAGAACAATAACATTTACAGCAACAACAAATACAACAACTGCAATTGCAACAACAATTACAAACAGTGTGTACAGCGCAAGACAAAATATGAGCGCAAAGCTGAAAATATGAACTAAAACCACTACACACACACATACTCAGCTGCACTATACTTCACTATCTCATGCACGGCCAGCTCTTTTAGTATGTAAGCAGTAGGAAGAGGGGCAAGTGCGGACAGCAGGCGGCAACCAGCGCTTAGCTGCTTACTACTACAAGTAAACAAACAAACAAACGAACGAACCGACGAGCAGAACGAAAATTTCAAAATTTTCAACATTCACACAAGACTAAAAATTCCAATGCCGCAATACAAAAGCAAACATACACTCACACATATAGAGAAGAACATGCATATGCATGCGTGCTAGCCTACAGGCATTATGGCAGCGATCAAAGCATGCAAAGGATCAGTGAGTGCGGAACTTCTTTAGCCCCTTTCTACACCTAAAAGTTGGCCTGTTTGGCTTTTATAATGGCAGAAACTATAAAAGATAATGCAGAAAAGCTCTGCTTAGGCCTCACTTATCGGCATTGAGATGAAAAGTCTTGACTTTTAAATCTGGAATGGTAACATTCGTCGATTCAATGACCATTTTTTGCGATTCTCAAAAGTTTACTTTTATATGTTATTGTGCCGATAAACGTTATTGACTTGATAAGTAAATAAGAATAATTGTAGTTTTTGCCTTTTTAAAAAATTTTGGAATCCGGTTGGAGTATTTGCGAAACAAACTCATCTGTTGAATGACTTCAAAAATGACTTTGTCGATTCGACGAAGATTATCTACACGTACTACATAAAGTACGATTACCCTTCCAGGGTCATTATATTATGATGAGAAATTCAGGAAGAACTTGAATTTACATGCGTTCAAAAATTTTATAGACTTGAATACATAATCCGTAATATTTTTAATTTATATCAATTAGAAAAAGATATATATCTTCTACTGCAGTCAGTTTCGACAAAGCTTCAATAAAGCTCCGATTAAGTTTTCGAATATAAATATCAAGTTGATATCTGGTTGAAACTATTGCACCCACAAATAAGTCTTGTGTAAAATTCGAAATTTAAAAGAAAATATTATAGTTTGAAAAAAGTTAAATGAAAGAATGCAAAAAGAAGGAAAAAGATCAATATCGAGCTTTTTATACGGACCAGAGTATTTGAACTTAGAATTTCGGAGCATTATTAAATTCATAATTATATAGGTATAACCCGAAAGGGTTTATTGAAGATACATTTTATTTCAACATATAATCATTGAAGTCATTCTGAATGACCCAATCAAATGTTCAGAAACTGTTATTACACTTTAAGGAAAATTTAAAATTTTATATTTAAAACGTTCGCAATTTAAGAATTTTCAATCACAAAAATTTATGAGCTTTCGAAAGCTTGGCATTAACAATTTTATACTTTTCCCTTTCGGACTTTTTGAAGCGATTTTCAATTGTAGCGCATATATGGCTACCACATGACCGCACTTTCAATACATACCAATCTTCAGCTCAGCCATGGCGAATTTTCAGCACGGCTCTTGCTGTGAACGCTGTGAATAAGTGAAACGTGAATGAAAAGCTTTCGGCAGGAGAGCCAAGCAATCAATGCTCTTGTCAAAATTTTGATGAATTTCATGCAATGAACTATGGATAGATTGATGGTTGTATGCACGTGTGTGTATGTGCGTTGTCTACATAATGCATGTGTGCATATGCATGTGTCGTTGTGGCAGGCAACTGTGACTATGGCCGTTGCTGATGAGTGCGTGTGTGTGTGTGTGCTGGTGGAGATAACGACGGAAGTATAATAACAACAAAAGCCTTAAGGGCAGTTTCTGTCATTCATTACTTTCGACGTTTTTGGACGGTTTGACGGTCGCAATCGGGCGCTCACAGGGACCGGCACTGCTCGCTGGATATGCATATTAGAAATGGCCAAGCTTTCGGGCAACTACATGCATCTAAGAGTGTGAGCGTGTGTGTGTGTGTGTTTGGTGCAGATGTGATGTTGAAAATTTGCGCATTTTTGACAGGTTCAAAGTGCAAAATTTAAAATTAATAGTTGCACGGCTTGAAAGTGAGCGGATGAGAAGGCTGCTTGAGTTCCGTAAGATAGCAAAACTTACGAAATTGGCCCATATCAAAACCAAGCTTGCGGCTAGTAAGAGGGCACACAGAGGTCACATAACAAGTCTGTCTCAAGTTACTGCCAGGGGAAGTAATCAATTAGCAACAAAATATTTTTGTTTACATGCACAGATACTTTGCTTAAGAGCAGGCCTGAGGGTTGGTTGTTTATCCGTAAGCTGAAGTGCAGGCACCGCAGTGGCACAGTGGATAAGTGCGTCTCTGTTGCAAGTAGTCGCTGGTTCGAATCGCAGCAGGCATATACTATCTTCAAAAGAAATTTTGTTTTTCAAATCGTTTCTTAGCGCGGTGCCATCTCTCGCGAAGAATTGGACACTCTGCGAGATTTTTCTTTGCCATGCCAAAGCCTCTCAAAACTGTTGAGATATGGCTATATAAACTGTATAAGTGCTTTAACTTGTGCTTAGATATAACGAGCACATACAAGTTAATGCCACAAAGCAAAGCTTTACCCTCAGTTATACGAGCTGTTGGGCTAATTATATTTAATATATATGCATTTGTATATGAAGTGTAGCTAGAGAAGATTGTTAGTGAGACTCGAAGTAAGTTAGTTCTGCAATTCTTAAGACTAGTAATAAATCCCGATTATCGGGTGTGCCCTCTAAAATGTACTTAATATTGTTGCCAAAGTTTTCCAAATCTATTCAGCAGGCTTTATCTCGAAAGGAAATAACCCAATACAAAACTTTCGAAAACTTTTAAAAACTCTAATATTTTAGAACATTTTCAAACAATCTTCGAGAACTTATGCCTGAAAATTTATGGTGAAACTTTCAAAATGGTATATCATTCAATATTGTTGCAAATAAATAATAGATAAGGTACGGACAATGTATTTCATCCAAATATTTTTGCAAATAGCTTCCCTATTCGAATTCTGTTTGCACACAAATTCAATTCCAGGAAAGATTTCCTAAATTTTATTATTATTCAGAAAATATATTTGTGACTATTTTTCGATTCTATTGCATTATTATTAAATTATTATTATTAAATATATTGCGGTGTACAATAAGACTAAGTCTTTTTTAGTACTTCATATACATAAATTATTCAAAACAAGGGATTTATAAACAATATAACTTATAACTAAGATTCGCTTAAGACTTTCATTGTATTAAAAAATATTTTAAAAGTTTATGTTTTTCGGCATGTGAGCAATAATTCTAATTTTTTGTTGTTGTACACTTAAAATCGCTTGGTTTCAGAACAGATATAGATAACTATTGTCATTTCTCTTTGGCAAGTCAGTCCGAATAAAACTTTTCTTTATTACAAAATAGTTTAAAAACTTTTCTTGAATTCTGCAATATTTTTTTACGAAAACCTTTGAAATTTTCTTGGGAGCTTTTTAAGAAATGTTTAGAATAAATTTTACTACAGTCAACAAACTTGAATAATTTTTTGGAAACCTGAAACCTACAGCATTATGTTGCATTTTTGCTTGTTCTTTCCTCTTTTCTGCTGTAAGCCCATATCTCAACAACATGTTGTCTCTGCAATGCGCGCAGGCAATAACAACGAAAATAGTTTTCGAAAACTGACACAACTGCCGCCGCAAGTCAAATTCGCTTTTGCCCGTTGCTGCTGTCCTGTCGTATCTTTCAGTTTCAGCGCACGACAAAATTGCCTGACCCCTGCTCACATTAGATGAGCGCTCATGCAGACATGTCAAAACTACACAGTCAGTCGTTCGCAACTCTGCTCCTGCGCTAATGAAGCGCACATGTCTCCGCTTGTTTTTCTGCTGTTGTTCGGCTGCTGCTCATTTGTGCAATTTAATTAGCATCAAATATGCTGAATAATTGATACCCCCTCCGACCTGCTCTGTCGGGTTGTGCTATTATAAGTCTCATATCTCTGTTTCCATTTTTCGTTGTTGTTGCATGCCACACTAAATCTCATTGCAATGGATTCGTGACATTTGCCTTTGATTTGGCTTCGCAGATTTTGCAATTCCGAAGCGCTGACAATTTTAAGCTCAACAGCTTTGGAGCGGCGCAATTCGGTGCAATAATTAATAGGCATTCGATTTAAATCCAACTGACAGTCCTTAAAGTTGGAAAATGAGGACACATTTGGTCAAAGGTTGTCTTAAAGTTGGTAATTTTTGATATTGCTTGGTCGCTGACGGGGGAGACGTGGATTCAAATATGAGCTGGCACCCATAACAGTTACTAAAAAGATAATTTTTTCCAAAATTGGTTCTTTGAATGGCGGCATTTCTCGAGATGAATTAGCGATTCTCCGAGAGTATTTCATGCCATGAAAAGCTTCTCAACCCGTTCGGATACAAGAAATGTGTAAAAATATATTGCAATTAAGATGATGTATTACATAGAACGTAGTCCATTTTTGCTTTAATATTGATTATTCTAGAATTATATGGAATTTTTCATTTATTAAAATGTACGCTAAATATTTGAGGGTTTCTAATTGCAATACATGTCCGTATATCACTGCAAATTCTTCACATGTGTAAGAATTTTTAGCTGGAAAAGACAACAGGAAAATTTAAAATTTTCAAAACCTTCATATATCAATACTTACATCCCACACATATTCATACTACACCCAAACAAACTCTATAGCATCACCTATTCCAGCCGCGTGGACAGTGCTCGACTGTGCTAAGTGGTTCAAATACAAAGTTAACAGTCAGTGGAACGTCAAAGAACGATGTGAGCAAGAAATTTGGATAAGAAAGATAAAAACTTTAGAAAAGAGAGTAAATATAAATTTCGTAAAAATCGAAAGCAACGCATATACTGAACACATGCTCGATTTACATAGCGCCAGACCTAAACTTGTGAAAAAGCCATTCAAACTATAGCAGCTACATACAATCGCACAAATTTTGAGTATGTGGGAAAAAAAAATTGGAAAATAGCAAAAATACAGCTGAGAAAAAAATAAAATTGTACTAAAAAAATATGAAAAATTGTGCAACAAAATTTTGAAGAGCTCCAAGCGCAGCGAGCATAATTTGAGCAGTGAAGTGGTAAGCAGAGCTCTTTAGGGGAGGTCGGGGACTTGGAAGTTGTGAGCAATGCGAGGAAGGAATTGTAGCTGCAACTGTGGAGCAGAGTGGAGGGTTACGAAAGAACGTGACATGCTTGTGGATGGCATTAGCTACACGAATAGCTGGCATGCTGAGGGGGCGGGTTTGAGGAGCAGCAGTTCAACTTTGTTGAAGCTGCACTGAAACTGAACTGGCAATTCGCATATGAAATACGAAACGCTTGCAGGCATATCATGAAATGCAACAATATCAGTCAGCGTAGGAAGTTTGACAGAATTGTTGCGGAGTGTGGGAGGGACCAGTGCAGCAGGGCGCTGGGCACCATCTCCTTGGACGCCGTGTGTGTGTGGGAAATCAATGCTGGCCGAAGGACTGACAGACAGCTGTACCGAAGCAACTGCTGGAAGGGTAGTCTGTTCCGAAGGTTTTTCCCCATTACACCCCTCCTTCATGCACTTTTCAGCAGTCCCTCAGTGTTGATATGCGATATTGCTTGCAATTTGGTTTGTTTGCTGCCGTCGAGAATGACGCTGAGGACGACAATGGCGAGGGTTGGGTCGAAATTTTGATTTTACAACAAAAACTTTTAAACACAGCGAGGTAGATGAAGAAGGGAAGTGCTTTTAAAAAATGTACATATGTATATGGAATTTTTTCCAGGTTCATATTCTTTATTTTTGGCATATAAATTTTACAATTGGAATAGGACAGCATGGCTTCAGTTCTCAAAAGTAGAAATCTGCATATAAATCTGCAGAAGTCATATTTTGTAACTGAGTTTATTTAACGAAAATTAGATTTCACTATATAATATATTTTTGATAGAAATATTTTTGAAAGCTGTACTCAGGCCGTAGGTTTATACTTTTGTGAATAACGTTTTTTATTCTTTGAGAAACTCGGCTTAGACTCTTTTTTGAATCAGCGTTTTTCAAAGTACTATCAAAGAAAATTACTGAAATTTTCGTGAAAAATTGTAGAGATATGACATTCGCTCGTTCGCTCTCTTTCATAAGTAAATTGGTATATTTATATTGTAGTTTTAATTTACTTTTAATTGTTTACAATAGACACATTTTTTTTTTAATATTTAGTAAATTTTCTTCTTCAACATTTCAAAGCAAACAATATCTCTCTTATCCTGCTAGCCTATCCCTCTTCATGACATGTACCTACGCCCATGCATGAGTCGAAAAAGTTTTCGACAAAAAATTTCCGTTGTTTTTGTTGTTGTTTTGAGTTGTTGGCAAACACTTTGTTGCTCGGAGCAGACACGCTCATCTTTTTTCCTTAACGCTTGGGCACTGCATTATGCTTCATTTTTGTTTGTAAGGGACTATGGCTGAGTTGTGTATGCAGCTGTATATATGCGTATGTGTGTGTGTGTGTTTGTCCCTCCCTACAAATCATGTCATACCGCCTTTGCCATGCCCCTCCGAACCCCATAAGACATTCATAGTTGAATGATTTTTGCCAATAGTTATCCTTGATAGTAGCTGAACGCATACAAAGTAGTTGCAGTGCGCACATACACACAAACACACTCATAGCATGTAGATTCGCATGGTGCCCCCTCCCTTCACCCGCGCGTAAGGGCGCTGTAGATATGTTCAATGCATGTGCAGTGGTATTAACAAGCGCTTGTAAGTGAGCGAGTATTTGTAAAAGTGTATGCGCACTTATCATTGTATGTGTGTGCGAAAAATGTAAGAGTGTATGTGATGTGTTTTTGTGTGTGAGTGCAATCGTTTGTTTGGTTCCGTGCAATTACATTTTTCTCGCTTGATCACTGCATCAATAATCCTTGAGAGTTGAATTCTAAATTCTAGTGAGTGCCTTCATGTATGAGTGTGTCTGTGTATGTATGTGTGTGCATGCGTACGTGCAACTTGCGCGTTTATTGGTTTTCATTTGCATACAAAGTAGGTGTGTGGGTTATTGGAAAAGTGCAGCGCTCGAAAGAAGACAAAGTGGAGTGAATAAAAAAAATGACGCTGAATTATTTTAAGTAAATGAATCAGTTTTAAAAATGAGATTAAAGACTTTGCTCCGCAAATTATGTGCTATGTGTGTGTGTGCAATATGTTAAGCTGCAAATGCTGGTAAAAATAATGGGAAATTCAGTTTGATCATGAACTTAAACATAAGCAACGAGCTGCTGCTTGTTGAGCAAAGAAAAGCTCAGTAAAAATTTGCAAAAATATCTTATAAATTTCACAGTATTTATATACCGTTGGATTGTTCTTTTCAGGCTATACAACAGAATCCAGTTCAGATATATTTAAAGCGATTGAAGCTGAGAAGAGTTATGACCTCAAATTGATCAGCATTATATTAAGATCTAAAAAAAAGAGTATTCGGCACTATCTTTGCTATAAAAGCTTATATAAATGGAAAACATTTTTCATGATATGATTTTTTAAGAAACCAAATGTGCTGAATCAGTTGGTAAATAGATTCAAAAGGATACTACTAAAGATTTGTTCACAGGCTAATGAAATACCAAATTGATATGAAATATGCTTTTCAAATCTAACAAAGTTTTTACTAACATATCTTTTTTCAAAAACATTTCAGCATACATTAACAAACCCCTTAGCATTTCAAGAATATTATAAATCAGCTGCTTTGGCTTAAGAACTGTAAATCTTTCGATCATAGCACTAAAAAAATGTGCTTTATACTAAAGCATCTGTTTTTCTACTCGTTTGCTTTTATGCAGAAACATTCTTAAATCCTTCGAAATACAAATAAGCACATAAGTAACTCATTTTCGCAGCTTTTACTTTCAATGCTGTGCATGCGACAATTTGTTGTTGCTTTTACTCGTATGCAAAAAAGAAATAAAATCGAAAGCAAAGAAGAAAGCAGTGCCAATAAATCTGCTTATGGTCCATACTCACACACACACACACACGCACACACACACCCATATTTGCATTTTTCCAAACATGCATACAAAGCTTATTTATTGGTTGGAACGTCCACATGCAGTGTTCAAGCAAAGTGTCTAAGATAGTATGTGTGAATGTGTATGGCTGTGTAGCAGCATATGTGAAAAGCAATTTTCACTACTCACACACACACTCATACTCCTATAAGGTATTGGCAATTTCTGTCCCTGCCGCTTTATCAAAGCAATGCCACACTGCGGCTGCTGTGGTTGCCGACTTCACATTTCTTCCACACACACACGCATGTATACATGCATAGATGAGCAGTGAAGGTGTATTAGTAATTTGCAGCCAAGACCATGGCAAGTAAATTGTAAATATGCTGCTACAAATATTGAAATCCTAGCAACAAAATGCAACAACTAAGCACAAAGGCAGCAGCGGGTCTGCAGAGGTGACTAAGGGTGTCGGGTGGGCGCTTGAAAGAGGGCGGCGAGCAAAGCAAATCAACGCACACAATCACAGCAAAGGGATTTTCCAATTGATTTTTCTTCTTTTTTTATATTGTGTCTGCTTAAAAGTGCGAAATAAAAAATTTATAAAAAAAGAGGCAAATTGGGATTTCCTCTTACTTAGTTTTTTTTTGCTTTAAAGGCCAAAAGCGAAAAAGTACACAATTTAGACTTTTCTCTTTTTGGCGTTTTTTTTTTTGGTTATTTTCAACCATTTTGTTATTGCAATTTTCAATATGTCTGCTTTGACAAAGCTCACAAACGCAGCAACAAAAAACACCACAAAAACGCAGGCAAATTGCAGCGACAGCGGGAAAAAGCAGCACCACTGGCGATTTGTTTTTAATTGCAGTGTGGTGCGGTGCGGTGCGCAGCGGCGCTCGGGTAATAAAAATTCAATGTTGCTTTGAAAAGGCGCAATCATTTTTTGTCGCTCTCTTTTGCACTTTTTCCCTTTCTCTCGCTTTGATGTTTGTTTTTTTTTAGCTCTTTCCGTGCTGCGATTTTTCATAATTCAAGGCGCGTTCCTCTACCACCAACACCAATACAAGTACACACACAGAGAAATACTTGCATACATTTGTGTTTTTCTTTCCCCCTTTTTGTAGCTAATAGTCACAGTCACAGTCGCCGTTCCGGTTGCTGTTGCTGTCGCTGACAGTGCTGCCAATGACTAATTATAAATTGTTTGATTTCCCCTGAGATCTTATCTCAGCGTGGCATGCTCTGTGACAGGCACTCTGTTCCAGTGCGCTCCTCGAAAGCAGCTGCAACGCGCTAGCGTCATGGAATATCTCTACCTTTGCTGGTCGCGCTTCCTTTGAAGCCAGTTACTATTCCCCTTGCTGCACTTCTCGCTTTTCAGATCGTCATTTCAGATTTAAAATTACCTCCAGAGTTTTTCCAAGTGTATGATTGAGTTTGCCACGAAGATGAGTTTATAACACGCTCGGAGTTAAGTGGAAATAGCGATTGGTAATGATATTTCTTTCAACTACATAGGTAGCTTGGAGCTGCAGCTGAACTTTCAGAGAGAGGGGAGAAATTAGTCTATATATAGCGGGGCATAGCAAAATTATACATGATGCTCTGACATAAATATCTGATAGATTTCGTATCATATCCGTACCATATATCCGTTGGCATACCGCTAAAGAAACGAAATTCAAGACAATAATTAAATAGGAATAAATGACAAAATATTTAAAATTACAATAAATTAAAGATTAAATGTAATGCTTTTAAAATTTAAACCTTATAAAACAGATTCTTAAGAAAAGATATAAAATCTTATGACTTTAAAGAATATCATATCAAACTCTAATCAAATCCACTCAAATCATGTCAAATAAGAATAACTTTAAAACAATTTAAACCAACGCATCAAGTCAAATTAGAGTTGCTTGGGCCAAGTTCAAATGTATGTCAAGTCTATCAGATTAAATCTATCCGATCAAGTCAGGTCAAGTCAAGTTGATTAAGTCATAACAAGGCTATAAAGTAAAAAGAGGCAATTAAATTTAAGTTGTATAAAATCATATAAATCCAAGTAAAACCAAGTTAGAGTAAAGCACCAAAATATAATTGAAGATTTAATAAAACTCTAGACATTTCATCGCGAGTCTCCTTAAGAAAATATTGATTAACTATTGATGAGACAAAATTGACGGATTCCCTCAAATTTTTATGAGTTTTCTCTAATTCTACTGACGTTCCAAATAGTCAAAAAATGCCCAGAATTATCCAGAATATACTTACATACATTTAACATTTAATATACTTATATTTATTGAACATCATACAACCAACTTAAAATCTTGTACTAAACAACATACGTTGCTCTGCTTTATTTTAAGCAGTTTAAACAATGTCGTTCTTCTTTCATTTTCACTTAAACTTGTTTTGGCACCTTGTCTGAATGTCAGCCACCTCAGCACCACGCTCACACTGCCTCAACTCATTGCATTCGCCATGACACATGGCCTCATCAGTGGCAGAACCGGCACTCAGCGGCAATAGCTTCGCCGCCGCCTGCCATTGCATGTCGTCAAATATTCCAGACACAAACCGCCGACGCTGTTGTTCTGGGAATTGTTTCATCCTTCCTGCTGGTGGTAAAGCCATTGCTGCAGTGCCGCTGCAGCCGTGGAGCGTGCAGCAAATGGTGACAATATTGTCGTTGATGAAATGAAACATTTCAACGCCAACATATCCTGTTGTTGTTGTCATTGCAACGATTGCTGCCATTGCTGATTCTTCCTCTTCTGCTTCGGCTTCTGCTTCAGATTCAACGAATTCTCCGTGGAATTCACTTTTAGAAAATTTGCTATTTTTCCCTTTCGCTGTTGGCCCTGCGCTTTTTGTCGCTCTTGCGATTTCTGCTGCAAATGAGTTCGTCGAGTTGCTTCATTGCAGGACGCGCTTGCCAAAATGAAATCGGAAATCAAAAACAAATCGAGGAAAATGAAATGATTTGCGAGGTTGATATGCTGCAGGCGGCATGGTCTGGCGGTATGATGAAGGGATATGCGCTTGGAATTACGAAATTTTCCCAGTCCCAAAATTTGCAGTAGCGAGGGAGAGCGGGTTGTTGGTTGAAGCATGACTGTCACGCCTTGCAGAGGTAAAGGACCTTCCTTCGTAGATGGCAACCAACATGCTTATAACATTAGCGGCTAATTTGTTGTGGTCCTGTGTGACTTGAAAAGAAGATTTTCTGTAAATTGAACGATCCGAAGAAATATTTGACGATAATGTTGCAAGGGAAAATCATTAAAGACATGAAAGTAAAGCATTTTGTACCAAAGTCAGTTTTAAAAGATTTTATAAATTTCGAAAGTGATTTTTCGAGTAGGCAGATATTTTTTAAATCATGATTTGATTGAAGGGAGAAAGGATCCATATATTACAAATGAGTTGAAAATAGAAGAAACCACCTAAAAAGAAATTTACACTATAAAATATGTTAGAAGTATTATAAAAATTAGTCTAAACATCTGAAATACCTCCAAACAATTTATAAATATCATAACATATATATTCAAATTTAAAAAAATACTGTGTTATATAAGTATGCCTTAAAAATATCTGAGTTCAAATATCTGAAAGCTGAAACACAAAAAAGTATCTTTATACCCTACACCTATGGTAATAGGGTATAATAACTTTGTGCCAAAATTGTAACGCATTAAAGGAGCCGTCCTAGGTATAGACATAAGTATATGGAAATGCTTAGAATCACTTTTTGTCTTGATTTCCGGTTGTCCGTCTGTCCGTCTGTCTGTCTGGCTGTCCGTTGGCGCAGGAGAGAAAGAAGGAGTTGTCCGATTGGGACCAAATTTGGAACACAGCCGCAGTGAACCTTCCACTACTCCAAATTCCGAGATTAGGCAAATCGGTAGAAGGACACGCCCACAATGGGCCTGTAAGTCCCACTACCTCGGGTTTTTTTCGGTAAAATGGCTATAATTTGTGTAATTACTCATGGAAAAGAATTATACTTGGTATTTAAGATGAGGTGTGGACCCTCTGTAAAATACCAAAAAATGGGCGTGGTCCGCCCACTGGATAGGCGGCAACAATTTTCCGGTAAAATGGCTCTCAATTGACTACTTATGCATTTAAACGAAAGAAATTTGGTTCCTAGGTTAAGATATAGGTCCTACATGATATATAAGAAAATGGGCGTGGTCCACCCACTATATAGGCGGTAAGCTTAAAATCCTCATAACTTCTGTAGTATTCACATCAGAGCATCCATATTTGGTCATTTTATTGCAGGGGAGAATATCTTTATATTCTCCAAAAATGGGCGTGATCCGCCCACAATGGGGGTGGTAAATTTAATATACCGATCATTTCTTTTGTACACCTGTCAGAACATCAATATTTGGTATATATAAACTTATTAGGAATATCTTGTAGTTTGTTATTTCAGCCATGTTTTAGAAAATCCTTTCTAATCAAGAAGTTCTCCTCCTTTAAGAACAAACATTATGAAACAGTTGAGTCTTAAAGTACGGAAAGCCTTCGCAACCTAACCTCAACAGCTGTTTTCAATCATTTCAGAACAGTCTACTATTTTCTTATTTTAGTACATCCGCTTACATGCGCTCTTCCCTTCTCAGTCTCATATAATAACCACTCCACCACTCAAATCACTCAAATCACACACTTCACACAAAACCAATCAACAACATGCAACAACAACAAAAAATCCAAATTTGAATACAACAAAATCATTGAATCAGGTCTGCACACCCTGTAGACCACAACAAATTTGCCTGAGCCTAAGTCAAAATATACAAATTTCCATGGCTTCATTTGTTGTGTTGTCTGAGTTTGAGTGTGAGTGTAAGTGTGGCTAGTAGTGTGAGTGAGAGTGTGAGAATGACTTTCAGTTGACTGCTGTTGATTGAATTGTGTCTTTACACTCAGACCAACAGCAACAGCACGAAGTTGTTGCTACTCTAGCTGCGACTGTAGTCATTGTCACTGCTTGTGGTTGTCGCTGCTGTTGCTGTTGCTCTTGCTGTTGTTGTTGTTGTTGTATGTCTGTAGCAACGGCATTTTCCAGTGACTGAATTTTATGTTGATTACAGATTAAGATTGCAACATTTTCAATGTCCTATTGATGATGTCCTTTAGCACACTGATGAGTGGTCACAAGTGTTTAATTTATGTAAGTGTGCTGGTGTGAGCCAAAGGGGGCAGCAGACAATGAGAGAGTGCGCTGTGTGGGTAGCGAGCATTTGACATATGTACTATATCCCTCCGTCTATCTCCCATGGCAGCAGCAGTATTGCAAATAACGAGCTGACAGCTCGGGGATTTGTTTCCGAGGCGCACGATTGAGTGTGGGATTTGTAAGGAAATTAAATTGACTCAAAAGTGTATTGAGATTTGTGTACAAGGGGCATTTCTGTAAGGGCGGAAAGTACATTTTTTCGTTGGAAAAGCAATACTCTTCACGAATATTTTAGATGTTACTTCCAAGGCAAAATATATAATTCCTTTGGTCTTATCGAAGTCTTCACTTTGAAGAGTATTAATTTGATTGAGAAAGATTTGTTGCGTTTGAATTGTCAATTCTAAAGAAATGGACTATTTCGAAAAGCAGCTGCTGGTTGAAGATAAAAATATGCCATTAAAGGATGAATCCTAATATCAAAGTGGAAATGTATAAAATCATATAAAGGAAAATCAGATACATTCAAAACTTGCACTTTTCTGAAGTAGTGAGATGGAATTTGGTGATTTTAAGCTGAAAGTTTGATGATTTGCAAAACATTTGATTCGAATATCAAGTGTAATTTTGTCATGTTAGACAGTAATCGAAAGCGACTGAAACTAGTGGGAATTACTTGAATCTCTGAGCTCATTTAAACACTTTTTTCACCTTTTACAAGCAGACACTAAATCAACTATTTTTCAAATTATATTTCTATTATTTCAACTTCGTTTTTCGTACAAACTATGTCAGTTTTGGCTTACTCAGCAGGTTTTTGCGCGCACCTTCTCAATTTCCTGATTCGAAGCTTTGATAGGGATTTTCTCTTGATCCCTGGAGATTCGGTCACCCTCCTTTTTGACTGCTCTCAACCTGGTCATCGACTACTTTTTTCTGCTGTGGCACTGTGTGCTCGCTCGTTCTGAGCCAGCTATATTATGATAATATTTGAAAAAGTTTTTAAAATCAGGTTTTTCCGATAAATTATAAAGTTATGGGAATTTTTGATTAGTAGCTCTTTAACAATTAGTTTAAATCACCAAAGTACTTAAAGAGTTTTCTTGGTAAAGAGTAGTACTTGAAAAAACAATAAAATTTCCTGAAATTTTTGAAACCATGCATAAATTTGTGTGCACTGCTTGAAAAAAAACGAACGAGGAAACTCATACGCCATGTGGAACCGCTAAAAAACTTGCCTATTTGAGGCCGCGGCTTTTTGCCCAACACATTTTCAATTTTTTGCCTGCTTTGTATTAATTATCACAGCAGTGTATGGGTTGTGTGTGTGTGTGTGTGAGTGGGCGTGTGTGCCTTTGACACTTGCACAGTTAATGCACTCATGCGACTGCCTCCATGCGCTCGTATCATGGCGCGTTTTTGTCAGCGGTTTCCCGACCCTCAACTGAATTTTTTCTGCTTTGAAGCAGCCTCCCTGTTGTCAGCGTTGTTGCTGTTGGTATTTCTGTTGCTGCTGTTGGCAACAACACGCTCTTTCAAATATTGCCTCGCATGTCATATTGACAAAGTTCGACAGGTGTCCATTTACATCACTTTAATGGAGTGTCACGCTTAAAATTGCATTACATAATCAAGGTTTTTACACTTTTCTCCCCTTCTCGCCATCAGAAAGTTTCTGTAGTTATTTACGGCCATGCTGGCGATTGTTGTGTTTGTTGCTGTGTTTTAAATTCTTTTTAAACTTGTTGATTGCCTTTTTTTGCATGTTTACGAAAGGCCTTTCTTTGTTCAGCACGAAAATCCACAGCCTCGGATGTTCCTGTTCTGCTAATGACACTTTTGCAAAATTGCTCGATAGTTGATGGCAGCAACAGCAGCTGCCCTACTTTTTTAGTGGCCGTAACAGCGAGGCTTAAAATAATATTTTAAAAATATTCATCGAAAAAGCATTCTGTGAAATGGTAACAATTGAAATACAAAAAATCTGCACAAATAACTCAATTTCAGCTTTCCCTTGCATATGTTGCCCACTTGTTCAACTTGAAATATTTTATAAACTCATAACGGTAACAGAGATTACATATGCTACATATATTTTAATATATATATATATGGTATATATTATTTTGAAGCATAAAGACTGTGAATAAGTCTCCTTTTGTCTCACAGATATCTGCCTATTGCTTCTGAAAAGCTCTGCACTTTTTATCTTTTTTTCAAATATTCTCAAATAAAGTGAAATTTCCAGGAATTTGTTAGTGAAGTTGCTTGTAGAAAGCATGCTTATGCTTAGTAATTAACAAAAATTAAGCTACTTAATAAGCGTGCTTTACTTTTTGAGAAGCTTCTTTGAAGTAAATTTTATGCAATCTATATGCCTTGGTGATTAGTGTCGTATCTGTGTTGGTCTACTAACTAAATTTTAAAACAACATAAACAAAAAAATTTTAACTTTGACTAACAATTCCTTTGCTTTGTCCAGATTTACCGCTATACTGCTGCTCCCATCGCTGACTAAAAGCGCTCTTAGCGCACCTTTATGCATGGAACTTCATAAATATAAAAAGTGGCAGCACTTTTAATGTTCCAACTACTCACAAAAAACGCAGCAAAATATACACACAAATACCTACACACATACACACGTATACACAGACTCTAAGCTGCGTGCGCGTTGAGTGCATTTTCTTGTTCGCTTGGCGCGTAAATTTCGCTCCAATTTGCCAGCGTCCCTTCGCCTCTTGCCGAGCAACTGCAAGTGCAAATACAACAACTAACAGCACTACAACAACAACTATGGCAAAAGGGCATGCGTGCCATTTGCAGCAAATGCAAAAATCTACCCAAAGGTGCGAAAAATGCTTGTGCCCGAAAAGAGGGGTGAAAGGCTGGGAGAAGTGCGCTAAAGATAATAGTGTCGATGGTGTTGTAAATAGCAGTGACAGCTTTGTAGTAGTGTGGGAAGCGGCAGTAAAACTCAAAGCCGTGTCATTAAACTGAAAGCACGTGCGGCTCGTTGCAGTTGCTCTTTTTGTTTTTGTTGTTGGCAGTAGCAGCGTTGCTTTTATTGTTATTAAAACAATGCACTTCTGCTGCTGTTGCCCTTGCTATTTTTACTACCATTCCGTGGATTTGTTTTTAGAGAATAGCTGTGAAATACGGTGGCAGGCGAGGCCATTATTGCGGCCAGAGCGCTTTTCATTTTGTTAGCGTGAGTGTGTGCGTGTGGGTTTGCGTACGTGCGCGTGAGTGAGTGCATTTCGAGGTGACCATGAATTTAGCCATTGCAGCGTAAATCAAATACTACTTGATGGTGAGGCAATAATACTAGAAAAATTTCGCATAAAATTCTTGGAAAGTGCAATGAGTGCGAGGATTTTCGAGAAGTTCCAAGCAACTCACGCCAAGAAGTTGCGAAACCTGTGCGAGAGAATGGAAAAGCTGCAGTGAATCGAATAGCCAGCACTAAATGTTAAGCTGGCATTATTTTAGGAAACACTAAATTTTTTAGACTTTAATGAGCGGTTGTTAAAAGCTAATAGACTCTTAAAAGCTGCAAAAGGTCAGCTGACCATTCAAAATTGTTGTCTTAGTATATGAAGTTTCTAGAGTTCTAAAAATGCTGATTTAATACTATTTACTATTTAATATAATAAACGCAATCTAAGTGGAAAAAAGCCGACTTTTAATTCTGTTTGGATTATATGATTTTTGAAACACTCAAACCTGGAAACATTTGATTTCGAAAGTATATAAATAAGGTCATGTAATTTCAATTAAAATCTATGCATACCTACGTAATAAAAAAAATATGTACATTTATATTACCGTTAGGAAATTTACATACTTTTTTTCATAAATGTGATGTTGGCCAGATTTAGTTGCATATGATTTTGAAAAGAGCTTTAAAATCAAAATAGAGACAAATTTTAATTTATTTAAAATTTTTTGCTGATTTGTTTTCAACAATGAATGGAATGAGAGGAATCAAAATTGCGTTAATATTTTACGCTTGAGATGCGAACTTCTAATATTTGCTCCTCAGCACTAACTCAAAGAGCCTCTAAATCAAATGAGTAAGGCCAAGCACTTAATACAAAATTCAAAACAAATTACTTCAAAAAGAAGTGTAAAAAGATGATCAAACAGTTCTCAAATGAAATTACTGTTTTTTTATCAATTTGATAGCCTTTCACCAATAAGTAGAGATTTACATCGGAATCGAGTGATTGCTCGTTTTAAATGAAGAAGTTGTTTTGAAAAAGCGTATTCACTAAAAAAATAATGAAGAATTATAGAAGGGAAAAAGAGATATATTACCGATTTTTTTCCAATTTCAAATTTTGTATATTTCCGTATCGATTTTCCTGACAAAATTTTTAAAGACCAAATATTTTTGGAAAAATATATTTCCTCAGTTTTTCAAGTTAGAAGAATTGCATATATTTTTTCAACTTTAACATTTTTTATTTATCTATATCGATTTTCCTCACAAAATTTGTAGGAGTAGAGCTGACAACACTGACTTCACCTACCAAGGCTCGAACCTGTGGCTTTTGACAATAAATACCGCATTTTTATTCCTTGCTCCTACGAGCTTTAGCAGCTCATTATAATCACTTCCGTTTTATGCAAAGCCAATTTCCATTTAATAACAGTTTAAAATTTAAATTTTTTTTAAATTTCGACAATTTTAACGCTCTCATACACGAAGCCTGTTGCGCAGTTTAGAATTCAAACTTGGGGCGCCTTCGCTACGTAGTCTCTCCATATACAACGAGATTTAATGAATCGCCTTGAATTTAAATTGCAAATTTGTAATTTTATTCTTTAAATACATTTCCCCAACTGCGCTAACAAAGTCGCATTTGCCGAACGCGTTTCCGCCCTGTGGGCCCAAATTGTTGCTCGCTGTTGCTGCCGCTGCTCATCACTGCTGTTGTTTGCAACACTGTTTCAAACTGCTTGTTTGTGCGGAAATGTGTATGTGTGTGCGTGTGTAATTCTGCACTGACTAAATTCAATGCGTTCTACTGATTGTGTCATTGATGAAGTGATAATAATTAAATTTGCATAATGTTAAGTGATTGCTGTTGCTGTTGTCACACTGTGCACTGCTTTATATTGTTGTTGTTGTTGGGGTTGTATTGCAGCTGTTGTTAACACCAGCCGCATACAACTTTGTTATGCTGCACAATTTTCAATTTAACTAAATGCAAAAACATGTCCTTCTAGCAAGCTTCCATCGTATTTCATTGCAATCATTGCTGCTGGCTATAATTGTTGTTGTAATGATAGTGTGTTGTTGTTTGTACTGTTGTTGTTGTATTTTGTATTTTGAAAACATATACATTTCTAATCAACATGATTGTTATTATCCTGTAGCACTTGAAGCTCACCTGCTACTTACTTGAAAATTTCCACACAAATACAATTTCTCTTCAGTCACTGCCCTGCCCTCTCTGCCGCCCTCAGCTCGCTCGAACTCTGTGTTGCACAAACAACTCCCAAAGCACTAGCCTCAAGAAGTGCTGAATTGCAGCGAGTGTATTAACGTATTTACATCCTTTGTTGCAGGCTTGCCAGCAACAGTTGGCCTTCTTTCGCCCCTCTCTTCCGCTCGCATCGCTTGCAACCCCGCTGATCAACTGCCTCAACGCACATTTGATTGCATTTATTAATATTTGATTAACTTTTCTGCAACTCAACTCGAATTTTGTCTTCGCCGCAGTTGCTAGCCAACAAAGCTCATATATGCATATGTATTTTATGCATATTTACGTGTAAGTGTGCATGTGTTTGTGTGCCACATAATAGCGCCTCATCTCACCGCAAGTAGCACACTCGGCAAGTTACGCTCATTTGCGTTCGGGGATTAATTAAGGCGAGTGTTTATGTCATTGGCGTCATTGTAATGGTGTTAGTGTTTGTATGTGTGCGTGTAGTGGCGATTGTGCGCGTATTTTGCTATGCATAAATATGCAATTATTAAATGCTGGCTGTACTGAAGCTAACGTCATTACTATTTTAATTAAGTTTTCGCGGTGGAGAAAGCAGCCAGAGCTTAAGGATGAAATAAGAAACAGGGCCATGAGCCCTAAAAAATTGTTTGAGAACAAAAAAAAATTATAGTAAATAGACGAAAAAGTAACCAAATTTGAAGGATGTGGTTATCAATCTTTATATCTGTGGGTAGGTGGGTAGGTAACAGTTTTCGACCTTGGGTCAGTGCTAAAATATCTCTTAAATTGTATTCAGATTGATGAAGCCCACTGAAGATAAAGATATTTTATTTGTAAATCTTTATTAATCTAATGTATATTTTTCCGAATTTGCCCACATATATATACATATAGCCTCGCGCTTTTAAGAGTATGAACTATCGGTGTGGCTTATATAAATTTCAAAAAGGTTTCTATTGAAAAAATGTCTTTTATTACAAGTTGTGCCTTTAAAGCTTTCATAAAAATGTTTGCATTTTAAAAAGATTGACAGCTCGCTTAAGCAAATACCTTATAATATTAGTTTTTCTAGTTGGAAAAATATTCCATGGATCTAAAAAATGGCTTTCTTTATTTGCAAGCTATTTCTACATTTTATTAAAAGATCAAGCAGAAATTTCAAAGCTATGATGTTCTTTCCAAAAATCTTCCATATACAAAATATGACTTAAAAATTCCGTAAAAGTTTTTATAATGTGGCTTTCAAGGGTATGAGGCCCTTATTATAAAAACAGCTTTCATAAATGCTTTGGTTGTTATTTTTCATCAAGAATTAAGTCATTAGTTGAAAATTACCAATTTTTAATTGGACTTTCTGCATTATTTCATATACCATTTGATTCCTGTCTTACCCCTCTTTCTAAAAACCCTGTCCACGTGCTCATCAAAAACTGTCAACATTTCTTGGGAACTTCAAAAACTTCTTAAACTGTCAAATATTTAGCATATTTACATGCATTTCAAGATTTGAATGTCCACCCTCTCCCACTTGTACACATCTTCCCTCACCAACTAATGCGAAATTTATTGCTCGCTGCCAGCAACAGCAGCAGTGACTGAAACGACGGCAGCGGCGGCGCTTTGCAATTCATTACCCAAATTATTTGCGTTTATTTGTCTGCATTTTGTTTGCTTTTCTGCCACGCAAAAACGCAAAACCGTCTGCCAATTTGAGTGAGCGTTCCACTGGCCTGTCACTGTGACCAGGAAGGAGGGCGGACGGTTGGGGCTGCTGCTGCTGTTGGCTGTGGCCACATTTGTTTGTTTACCTGCTCCTGTGTGGCCGTTTCTTTTATTTGCCAAATGTCCTTTTCTTTCTTCTCCCATTTTTTCGCGCCGTTCGCCTGGCATTCATAATGCTAACATGTCGCCTGCGCTTTCTGCACTCTCCCGTATACACCCGCTACTGCCACCCACCCACCCTCCCCACACCCCCGGTAGCTGTATTTACTTGCCGCTTATGTCACCTTCAGCTGTCATATTCTTATATATGCAAGTATATCTGTAGGTGTGTGTGTGACTGCGCAAATACCTGTAAACGTTGAAGTTGGCTGTCACACCCTTCTACCCCTCTCCCATCACTATCGCATATGCGCATATGCGGCAGTTTGTCTATTGTTGCAATGCCTCGGCGGGTTTGGGTTTCGGACAATGTGGCTCCAGTTTTGACACATTCACAATGGCGTCCTCTCCCCCCTCTGGCACACGTCAGCATGAACGCCATTACTCGCATTGCATTTCTTACGTTTCATATCGTGTCGTTCAGCTCAGTTCAGTTCCGTTTCGTCCTTTCGTGTTGTGTCGCTGGGCTTGTGCGTTTTGTTTTTGCCATTCATTATTTGTCAATGTCAGCGTAAAGGGACGCGCACGAATGGCCGAAGGGTCGGATGGACGTGGGGTTGGACAGACCGAGTAGCTTGGCTGCAACTGAGTGCGTGTTTTCGCGCATAAATGGAACATAAGAAAATTTGCTGCAGTTTCGGCTATCAGACCCACAGTAGGGCTAGCGAATATTCCTTTTGAAAAAATTCTGACAAGAAAGTTTCGTATAACACTTAAAAAAAAACTATTACAATTAAAAATTTTTACGTTTGTATGAATCTGAGTAATTCTTGAAAATTAAAAGCATTTTTTAGCTATCGATTAATTTTAAAGTAAATTGTCGAATTAGCTGTCTTGTCGAATAAGCTGCCTTCATGCTTGAAGAAGTATGAAGAATTCTTTAAAAAAAAATTTTTATTTGTAATCAATTCATATTGGCCAATAAAAACGTTTTAGCCCTTTCGCGATTTTTGTTGCCATATGGCAACATTCAACTTTGGAGCCTTCACATTTTCAATTCAGCTTTCAGCAATTCTTTCTTAGAAGACGTTTTGATTAAAGTTTTTAATTTTTTATTATGTGTACATTTGAAATTCAACTGCTTTGAATATTTCTGCGTTAGTTCTTAACATTTTCAATTTAATTTTGAGAATATTTCCAATAAAATTTTCATCAATTTGTATTCTATTCTAAAGATTTTCGATTGGTGTACAAAAATTTTTGAAAAAAATTCGAAAATGTATTCAAACATTTTCGATTGAAATTGAAGCATAATTTCTTACTGTATTTACTGCCACTAATGGTAACTTGCCACTGACTGTGTGGCAAGTTACAACTGCCGCACGCAAAGCAGCAGCTCCGCAGCAAAGAGACACAAAAAGCGAGTGAGAAATGGTGTTGGCTGCGCGTGAGGGATATGCTGCATATTTGTGCGCGCGCTGCGTGTGCAGCAACGTGCAACAATGCGAGCTTGTGGCAAGTGAGCGTCATTAATAATGGCGACACTTTGAAATTGCATTGCAGTGGAGACTCCGACTCCGACGCAGCGCATTTGCGGGCGCTGCTCGCGGAAAGGGAGAAACATGTTGCACGATTGCTCAAAAATGTCAAAACCTTTGCGCAGGCGGAGGGGGAATCAAGCTGCCTCTAGCTGCCACAAAAGTGGTTGCACTTTTGCTCTGCGGGGTGTAAGACTCAGCGGACGTCTACGTAAAAGCCATAAAATCAAGCTCGGACTTTTAACAGACATTTAATATTTGTTAACCACAATCAGAGACACACACAAGCACAATGTGACACTCACACACACACAAACACATGCACTTGCATATGATAAAATGTGAGATGAAATTTGTGGCATTTCAGATTTGCCCGGCAGTTTGCTTGTTCTGCAGATGAGCGCCAGTTCAAAAGCCGCAATTTTCAACGCCAACACGTCTGCCTGCAACGCACATACACACACACACTGACAAGTGATGAGGAGGCCAGCATGCATGTGCAGCATAGGTGGGCTGCCATTATTTGTATGCATGTTGCAACAAAGACAACAAAAACAACAAAAGCAACTGCAACGATATTGTCAACAGCGTCATCAACAGCAACAGCAACGGTAAAAGCAGATGCAGCAGCGGGCGGCATTTCTGAAAGTCTTTCATCTATGCGTTACGCAAAAATAACAACAACAACTTGCAACGTGTAGCGTGCAACACCAAAAGCAAACATGTCAGAAAGCAGCGTGAGTGCAAAATGTTAAACAATATCAATACAAGCACAAAGGGGGTTCAAATGGTGGGAGGGGGGGAGGCATGGAGTGTATCTCTTTCTTGCTGTTGTTGTAATTGTTGCTGCTGTTGCCGCTTGGCACCGTGAGTGTCATTAATGCGTGTGACATTTTCATTTTAATATTTTGTTCTTTTGCGGTTCATATGTGTTGGTTTTTGCATGTGTGTGTGTGTGTGAGTTGTGTCAAAAATTGCAGCAAAAGAAAGTGCACAATTTTTTAAAAAATACCAAGCAAAATGTTGTTGAATGTTAATGAGTACTTCACACAAGTTGAGGCTGTGTCCAGAATTTCCAAATATTACACACAATTTTTACAATTTTGAAAACTTGTTAAAATAGGGAATTTCGAAAGATTTTTAAAAAAACTTACTTACTTGCTTAAGTTGGTCAGGACAACCCGTTACCGGGTTTAACTGACGTACGCTTGAAAAAATTTGCGACCTAATTTCAGAAGAGATCGTGCTTGCCACCTATAGCACATTTCCAAATCTTTTGAAGCATGGTAAAGAAATAAAAGGGAAAATTTTTAAGGTTCAACATTCCGAAACATAGGGGAGAGGGGGGTGCCTTCGTCTACTTTTTTTTGAAGGCCTATAATTCAGAAGGTAATGAAAATATTTAAAAACCGATTAGACTGTTACAATACCTAATTATTTAACAATAAAATGTTATACAAAAATTTCTTTAAAAAGTTCTGTTTGTATTATTTTTTTCATGATTAGTAAAAAAAGTCATTCCGCTGAATGTGCCCCCATGCCAGGGTAGCTTCGGCATTTGGCGGGGCACTTTCGACATTTACACTTAAAAGTACCATAAGGTGATACAAAATCTTGTTTAGACTAAATAAGACATGTTTTTGGTTACACAACACGTATTTATTATATTTTGCATTAAAAAATTTAAAAAAAATCATGTTTAAGAGCTTAAAAAGAATGTACTTATTGTCAATTTTTTTTTTTAAATTATTTATTATATATAATGTTTAAAGTGCTGAGATCGACCCTAATATTAATTTTGTGTGGTTACGGGAGATTTAAGCCAGGTTCGAGGGTCTTGGAAGCTTCAACTCGATATCGATTTTTAGTACCTGTGAAGTTATATTGACGAATGTGGCCCATGAAAAAAAGACGAGTCCACCCTGGTGTCACTTTTTTTCTTTTTATTTTTTTACTTCTAATTTCAGTGCTTTATTTTCACTTAATACACTTTTATTTACAAAATAATTAGTATTAAAGGAATACTAATACAATTTTGTTCGAAATAATGGTATAAATACAGCACAAACTTCTTACGTTACCGACCTGAATATTCGGGAACGAAGCGCGAAAACACAAAATCAAATGTAACTTTATCAGCTGTTCCGATAGAGATGGCAAACTTTGTGAGGGATATTTATGCTAGTTATGGGTTAGTTTTTACTAATAAACAGTTATGTCCGATGACTCCTTCATACCGAAATCGCCTTTGACGAATGTGCCCCAAGGACGAAGGTACCCCCTCTCCGGGGAGAGGGGGGTGCCTTCGTCTACTTTTTTTTGAAGGCCTATAATTCAGAAGGTAATGAAAATATTTAAAAACCGATTAGACTGTTACAATACCTCATTATTTAACAATAAAATGTTATACAAAAATTTCTTTAAAAAGTTCTGTTTGTATTATTTTTTTCATGATCAGTAAAAAAAGTCATTCCGCTGAATGTGTCCCCATGCCAGGGTAGCTTCGGCATTTGGCGGGGCACTTTCGGCATTCACACTTGAAGGTACCATAAGGTAATACAGAATCTTGTTTATACTAGATAAGACATGTTTTTGATTACATAACACGTTTTTATTATATTTTTATATTAAAAAAATATAAAAAATCATGTTTAAGAGCTTTAAAAAAAAGGTAGTTATTGTAAAATTTTGTTTATAAATTTTTTTTTATGTATAAAGTTTAAAGTGCTGAGATCAACCCTAATATTAATTTTGTGCGGTTACGGGAGATTTAAGCCAGGTTCGAGGGTCTTGGAAGCCTCAACTCGATTGCGATTTTTAGTACCTGTAAAGTTATATTGACGAATGTGCCCCATGAAAAAAAGACGAGTCCAACCTGGTGTCACTTTCTTTTCTTTTTATTTTTTTACTTCTAATTTCAGTGCTTTATTTTCACTTAATACACTTTTATTTACAAAATAATTAGTATTAAAGGAATACTAATACAATTTTGTTCGAAATAATGGTATAAATACAGCACAAACTTCTTACGTTACCGACCTGAAAATTCGGCAACGAAGCGCGAAAACACAAAATCAAATGTAACTTTGTCAGCTGTTCAGATAGAGATGGCAAACTTTGTGAGGGATATTTATGCTAGTTATGGGTTAGTGTTTACTAATAAACAGTGATGCCCGATGACTCCTTCATACCGAAATCGCCTATGACGAATGTGCCTCAAGGACGAAGGCACCCCCCTCTCCCCTACTAAATTTTCAGAGCATTCAAAAACTTCTCGAATGAAAAGTGAATTAAAAAGTGCATTTTGTTTGAAATTCCTTGGCTTTTAATTTGGTTTTTTATAACTACATTTTAAACATTTTATGTGCTTCATTTGTAGAGCTTTCTGTTGATTTCCCAAAGTCAAACGTATAAACGTTGTTGCCGTCCCTTTGCCCTTCACGAAATATGCAACCCTTTATGCAAAATTTTGCGTAACTAAAAATGCACCCTCCTGCATCCTCTTGCAAAAAAGGGAAGAAATGCATTTTAATTTTTTTCGAAATGATTGGCGCGCAAGCAAGGCACCCTCTAGTGACCGTCTTTCGTAACGTCAAAGAATGAGGGGTAGCATTAACGCAGCGTGAAGTTGCACGCTTACCAATATGCATACGCACACGCACACATGTTTACAGAACAGAGCAACATAACTTATTGTCAAAAGCAGTCAAGCTTAGCATTACTTCGCCTACGACCCCTGGCAACTCTTCCTAACGATTTCTAATGCGGCTGCCACATCCAGCATGGAAGCACCGCTCATTTGTGTACAAGCAGATATACTTTTATTGTTGGTTGTTGTTGTTGTTGCTGTTGCTGTTGGTTTTTTGTTGTTTTTGCATACGACAAAGTCACTCCAGTCAAATGCAGCCAAATTTCTCCCGCTGTCGGTGCCTTTGTTTTGAGGGCGTCAAACCGACAAACATCGTACAAAAAGGTTATCGCTGCAAGCGCGAAAAGTCAACGATTGTATTGTACAACAACAACACAGTGACAGCGGCAATAGCATTACCAACGCGTTCATGCTTCACTGCTTAATATGTGCAGCGCTTTGTTGATTTTGATGTTGAAGGGAAAGGAGGGGGTGAGCGGATGCTTATGGCTTGAGATAGTCTTAAAGGTGTGGTCGATCAGGGAGGCAGTAGCAAATTCCGTCAAACCTTATCTCAATGCGCCAGTCACTTGTTGGCTTCCCACTTTTGGATGGCCAGCGAAGTGGGCAGGCGGCAACGAAGCCTCCATTCGACTTGAAAGTTGTCTCGTATGTTGCTGTAACTTGCTGAACTACACGCGGGACCGCAGCGTTAATATATATTAACAATTTCAATTAAAATTTCAATTAAAAACATAATAATTTTGTTAAAAGAAGCAGCGTTGCTTTGTTTCTCAACACAATTTAAAACATTTAAGAAAAATAAACTCAATTAGAAAGTCAATTGTAGAGAGTGTAGCATATCAAAATTTTTACAAAAATATTGAAAGCCTTTATAAAATGAAGTTTTCATATTCCTAAGCTTTCGATGAACATTTTAAGAGTAAGAACTGGACAGTTTTATAATTCTCTTTGATGTACTGCAATAAACTGTATCTTACGTATTTCTCTGCTTTTACAAAATTTATGAAATTGTAAAAGAAAAAGATTTCAGGAAAAAATTTAGACAGCTTAAGAAAATTCAGCAACTAAAAAGTCTTCAACATCTGCCTTTAAAAATTTATTTAAGATTCATTAACCTTCAAAACCTTTTCACAATTTTCTTTGAGTCACTTTAAAAAAAAATCGAAGACAAAATAATTTAAAATTTGTTAGATAAAGTTCGTTTGTTTGCTACTGTGAATTGCTTAATCATATTTTTGTTCTAATTTCCGAATTCCCTGCTAGCATATGAAACAGCGTACATTGAACTTTCCGTTGCTTGAGATTGCATTTCCGCGACGATCTTTAACATTTTCACACCAGCGAAACAAATGCCTGCAATTTCCACACACATACAGGCAAACATATACTCATACACTTTGGTGCACACACACATATAAAAGTGTAAACGACGCCTGTCGCACGAAAAATAATCACATCCACTTGTGACTTAGCAGAGCTTCAAAGCTTCACAAAAAAGTCGCTTGGACACTGACGGCAGCAGCACAGTATCAACGTCTTTGTAATTTACTTCCACTTTGCTCGCCGTTGTTGTTGTTGTTGTTGTTGCTTGCTGTCGCCCAGCCTAGCGTGAAGTGCATGCCTCAAATGCAATTTCCTCTCAAGTAAAAATGCCTGCCACAGGACGTCGAAAAAGTGCTTAAATAAAGCACTTCCGCTAATACACTTACACATGCACATGCAATCACTCATACTGTCGCATAAAGCACGCACCTACACACACGCACACACATGCAATCGAACATAAATGCACTCTCGCACATATAGACTCATGCATGCATGCTTGCCACTGACAAAAAGTGTGTACGTGTGTGTGTGTGTAATTTTAGGTAAATGCTCTTTGCGTGTGTTGGTGGGCGCCCATGTAATTTTCACACTTCTGCTTCAATGTGGCTAAAATTTCATATGAAATTTGCATCCGGCGAGTGAGTGCCACTTTTGCCATTGTCCTTTTCGCTCGTTGTTGTTGCTGGGCTGGTGCTGGTGCTGCTGCTGGCGGCTGCCAGCTCCCGCTGCTACACCAAATTACTGCCATATCCTGCCTAGCTGCGGCGCTGCTCGACGTTCGTCACGTGTCCGCTTGTTCTCAGGACATAATGATTTTTTGCTGCTGCTGCTGCCGCTGTTGGTGCTCTTCGTGCTGTTGCTGCCAAGCGCGTTGACAATGAAAGTGTGAAAATGTTGCAGTAGCAGCGAGTGTGTGTGTGTATTTTGAGCAAAAAGGAAACGGCGCCGGGAAGAGGAAGCGGTAGAGGCAGGCAGACCTTGCTGCCTTGATTGCCTGACAGTGATTTGCGAGTGATAAATGGCACCGTACATGTGCCTCTGCCTGTGTATGTGTGAGTAGCTGCAAGTTCTGTTACTGTATGTGTTTCGTGAATGTTTATGTGAGTGTGTGTATGTGCAGGTAATTAATGGGCGAAAACTGCTCATGGCACTCTCAAAGTTGCTTCTTCGAAGAGCGACATTTTCAAGCAAGGCAAATGAGATTCTTCAGCAGCCAAAGCAAGAGCAGACAAATTTCGATTGTTAAAAAGTTCAGCTTTGAGATTGTTTGTGCTCTTCTCCTTTACTTTAAATTTTATATATGATTTTGAGATTTGATTTAAGCGCTTGATTTTCTGATCACTTCGTTTACCTTTGGCACTTTCACTTTAATTGCTTCAGCTACTTTTTTGAATTTATATTTCTTCCCTTTTAATATTTTAATTTTCACTGTAACTAATATTACTGTCTTTATATCTGTTACCACTATCGTTTTTCTCTTTCGTCATTTCCTTTCTCCCTTCTTATTACAATAATTTCTATTTTATAAGCTTTATATTAACTTCAAATCAGGTAAGTATGTCGTCAAATCTAGTAATCAATTTTTCACCCACTTCCCGACTACTTAGAGATCTGAAACTTTGCATACATGCCTAATCTAGAGCCCAATACAAGAATCAATCAATTTTATGGGCGTAGGATAAGGGGCGTGGCACTTTTTTATAAACTACAGATTTGTGTATAACTTTAGAACTACACGTCACACATCAATGAAACTCGGTAGGAACTTACTACATATCAATATCCTTCTACTGAGAAAATAAGGGGGCACTGGATAAGGGGGCGTGGCACCCCCCATACAAACAAAATTTTTGATCTCGATTAGCTTTGGAACTAAAGGTCGTGCAGCATTAAAATTTCGTATGCAGTCGCCTCATGGATGTGTCGTCCCACTGGTAAAATTTTATGGGCGAAGGATAAGGGGGCGTGGCACCCCCCATATAAACCAAATTTTTGATCTCGATTTGCTTTGGAACTAAAGGTCGTGCAGCATTGAAATTTCGTATGCAGTCGCCTCTTGGATGTGTCGTCCCACTGGTAAAATTGTATGGGCGTAGGATAAGGGGCGTGGCACTTTTTTATCAACTCCAGATTCGTGTATAACTTTAGAACTACACATCACACATCAATGAAACTCGGTAGGAACTTACTACATATCCATATCCTTCTACTGAGAAAATAAGGCGGGCACTGGAAATGGGGGCGTGGCACCCCCATACAAACAAAATTTTTGATCTCGATTAGCTTTGGAACTAAAGGTCGTGCAGCATTGAAATTTCGTATGCAGTCGCCTCTTGGATGTGTCGTCCCACTGGTAAAATTGTATGGGCGTAGGATAAGGGGCGTGGCACTTTTTTTATCAACTCCAGATTTGTGTATAACTTTAGAACTACAAATCACACATCAATGAAATTTGGTAGGAACTTACTACATATCCATATCCTTCTACTGGGAAAATAAGACGGGCAGTGGACAAGTGGGCGTGGCACCGCCCATACAAACTAAATCGTTTATATAGAATAGCTTTGGAACTAAAGGTCGTGCAGCATTGAAGTTCCGTATACAGGCCCCTCTTGGATGTTTCGTCGCACTGGTAAAATTTTATGGGCGTAGGACAAGGGACGTGGCACTTTTCAAGCAACTACACACTTGGGCTTCAGTTTATAATTATAGGTACACCACACATCAATGAAAAACGATAGGAACTTACTTGCCGCGCCCTGCTGGCAAAATAGCAACAACTCACCGCGTCACAAATATGCCACGAATATTAGGGTCGATCACTGCCGTATTATTTGTTAAATTGAGGATATGACATATGACGATAGGAAACACTGTGAATACCCTAAATATTGTGTACTGCTCTGCAAGTTTAAAATTCTTTTTGCGAAAAATTTCAGAGCTCTAAAATTGAATTTATGGAAGACTAAAAAGTAGAAAATAAAATTATATAAAAAAAAACTTTCTAAAAATAAGCTTTAATGTACTAAAAAGTAGAAAATAAGTTGTTTCCAAGTCACCTGTATTACTATTAATAAAAGCTTGTGCGCTCAATATCCAAATTCAAAATATCTTTCATTACTAGAATCTATTTGCAAAAAATTATTTAAATAAAATATTGTGGTAACTGTTTGACAAATATTGAACACATGAGCGCCCCAAGCTTTTATGGATAGTAAGATACAGGTGACTTAAAAACAATTTATTTTCTACTTTTTAGTACATTAAATAAATTAAAGCTTATTTTTAAAAAGTTTTTTTTTATATAATTTTATTTCTTATCTATTTTCTTTTATATTAATTCTTTTCTTTGCCATTTCTAAAATGTTTCTTCCTCTTCTTTACTTTGCCCTATTTCATTATGTATTTCTCTAGCGTACTTTTTTCTATTTTTCAAATCCTTCCCTTCTTTTTAACTAATTTATTTGCCTTTTCTTTCCTTTTTTTCATGTATTTATCCAGCATATTTTCTTCTACTTTTTAGTCTTCTTTTCTTCATACACACAGTCTACGTATTACTTTATATATTTCCTTTTTTTCTACCTAATATTTTAACTTTTTTCATTTATCTCAACATTTCTTCCCTTACTACTCTTTTACTTGTTATTCTTACTCATTTCATTGCTTTCACCTTTCTAAAATTGCTCGTAATTTCAATTTTCCAAGAAAGTACCAATCATTTTGACTTACGCCTTTTTTGGTGAATCGTGCCTTATCCTTTCGTCCACTGTATCTGCGCCGGAAAATATGCAAAGATTTTTGTCTTTCTATAGTGGCAGCAGAATTTCCTTTATATGCCAGACACACACAAATAGTTAAAAGATAAGTTCTATAACTGTGTGTATATGCTGTAGTTGTTGTTGTTGCAGTAATTACGATTGTTCTTGTTGTTGTTCTGATTTCCGATGCTGTTCTTGCTGTGCCTGAAGCAAAAGTCAAAATTTTCAAAACGTCAAAAGGCATTTTAGCGTGCACAAGCAAACAGAACAACAACAACAAATACAGAAATTGTATAAGCAACAAAAGCAACAACAACAAGAGAGACTTTTCAGCGAACAGCAAAGCTCAACAGCAACGATTCCTTTAATTGAGTGCCAACAGCAGTGTTCCCTCATTGTGCCAGGTACGCCTGTATGTGTGTGTCTGTTGCATGAAAGTTGAATGCAGCATGTGGCTGCTGATGCTGCTGCTGCTGCCGCTGCATGCTCAGTGTTGCTTTTGCTGTTGCTGCTGCTCACGTGACGCTGCTCGAGTGAGGAAATTACACGTCGAGAATTAATGGCAGTTTAACTGTAGTTTACCTGCCACCCAAACGCAGGCACCACCTTCGCACTCCTCCGCGCCCCCTTGTGCCGCCTGCAGTGCTTACATGCTTGCATGCGTTGCCAGGATTTCCGTTGCTGCAATTGCATTTCTTTGTCATCAGCAGCAGCAGCAGCAGGAATAGCGGCAACACATGTGCATGCATGTGCTTGTGTGTGTATGTGTGAAGGCGTTGCCAATGCAATTTGAATTTTAAATTTATATTTCGGCGGTTGACGTTTCTGCTGCGATTATAATTATTTATGCATATTCCAGGGCTTTCTTTAAATTTCTCTGTCTTTTGCTAATTTTCTTCTTCATTTTCTTCTCTTTACCCGGCCTCTTCTTCCTCTGCTTACGCTACTATCTTTTCTGCTGTCCATTTTGTTTACCTTTTTTCAATTACATCTGTATTTCTTTGAGCAATTTAACTGACGACAGGAAATCGGGTTCATAGTTTAGGCACTTCCTTCCATTCAATTACCCTCGTTTCCCTATACTCAGTTACATACTCATGCATACCCCTCTTCACATGCAGCTAGATCTCGTCATTACGTTTTTCTCGTCGACGACTGCATCCCATGTTATCTTGAAACCTTACGTTTACGTAATTGGCGCTTTTCGGTATGTCACGCAAGATGGCGGTGTAATTAATTATCATTCCCAATTGCAGAAAGCGTTCAGGGAAACGCATTTTATGCAATTAAATTGAGAAATGAGTAGAATTGATAAATGTATTTGTGATAAAAAGAATATCTTACCCTCTCCAAATTTAAAACCAACTTACTGAACAAAAAATTGTGATGCTGCTTTTCCATATACTTGACGTTGTACAGGAGCATTCACATTAGAACAAAGCTAATGTTCATATTTTACTTGAAGGCATTTTTTTCGTAGAGTACAAACTTACATTTTGAAATTGATATTAAATTTAAATGCATTTTTTCCCTTGTAAAGAGGTACAAGATAGAAAACTTAATCTTGAAAAAAAATCTCGAAATATAATCAAATTTTTATATTGCAGTTTCTTATATACAAAAAAGTCCATATCTTAAGTCAAAGGCTGCGTTAAGTTAGGTTATAGTGGCAATCTATAGCAAAGAAAGGCACCGTTGTGATACCTTACAGGAGGTTTAGCATATCTCCTGTAAGACGAGCCTTTCTCAAGAAATTTTGAGAGTTGGATGAACCTCAAAAGGTCCATGATTTAGAGCGATTTCTGTTCATCCGGGCTATTAGTGAAAAACCCAAGGTCCTTGCGCTAGTTCGAAAAAGCGCCAAATAATTACAGAGAAGCTGAACTACCATCTCTTCTTTCACTACAATCGGAGCCTTCCCAACAAACAATTTTATCTAGTTCATATGATCAAAAGTGTTTTTTGCTCAAAGGATAAAAAGTTTTTCCACAGAATTGTATTCACTGATTTCTCTGCTATTGACTGGCTGACTGGCTACTTTACGCTCATGTTTCACATTAGCTACACTTTTTTTTACATTCAAAATCAATGTGTAGACATTGCGCCAATAATGAAACGCTCCAAATTGCCAGCATGAATCGGGCACCCTTTCTGCCACTGGACCTGGCCTTTATCTGCATACTTTTAACGCACATAGCTATCTATGAAGCTTGATGCTGTGCTTTGGTTAAAAGTCCAATCAATGGCACTCCCAGCAATTATGGCGCACACAAAGACCTGCTGATATGCGTTACTCATACGCTCCATTGTGCGCTTTTGTTAGGCTTAGTTCCTCGCTGAGCTTTCAATATGGCTTACATTTTAATTAGCGTTTTTTCGAATAATGCGCACATGATATGCCAGGGCCACTGCAGCTCTTCTCTCACACATACGCACACACACACACACATACAGGCACATACTGCCAATCGCACTTAAATCAGTTTTAATGCCAACAGTGTCTAATTAAAAGCACATAAACAAGCGCAAAAAAGCATATGGTCTGATTCGTCTGCTTGAAATAAAGAAGGGTAAAGGGTGGGAGGTAATCTAATGACTCGATCTTGCCTTGCACATACAAGCGTGTTGGCGCATGCACAAAAACCGCTTTCAATGAACTTTTCAAATGGAAAAATACCAATTTTTCATACTTTTGCTTATGGGCAGTATGAAAAAATGGCAACAGGCGACAAAGCAGCAGCATTTCAAAAGCTGACCAAACTCATGCGAAATGCATGTGAGTGCGAGTGTATGAGTGTGTGTGTGAATTGTTTGACACGATATGCCATGGAGCACATAAAAGTGCAGAACAAATCAGCGCCGCTAGTTTAGAACTCCTTTGACATGAACCCACAGTGAAAGGAGTTAGAAGGATAGGAAGGAGTGAGTGAGAAGACTTAGCACAGAGCCGTGTGCACTAAAGGGAATATGAAATTTTACCTATAGTAGTCGAGAATAGTATGCATAGGGGCTCATTAAATATTTTAAATGGTACCATCAACTACAGACTATTGAAAACAAAAATTTGATTTTGCCGAAGAGTACAGTGCTTCACATTAAGCCTAAAGATCTCTTTTCCTTTCGCAAATTGTTCCATATAAAATTTCTAAAAAAGTAGAAGCCTTTCCTTTACATGTATGACAAATGTTTTCGGTTCTGCTTTCAAAAGTAATGTGAGAGAATGATTTTCAATTGAGAAGAAAATCGAGACCTTTAGGAAGGTTTTAAAATATCTTCAAGACGCTAGTAATAAATATTTGCGTAAGTGACCAAAGTTCTATGAAGAGACAAGTACCTAAACCTTTTCTTACATTACACTAAGACATTGCTTTGGATTGAACTTATAAATAAAAAGTTGGCACAACAGCATTAGTGAGAGCTTAGGTCTAGCTGTCTTGCATAAACGTTTGTGTGGCCTTCCTTTCTTGAGAAGCTTTATTTTCATGGTAAAGAATACTCTCGCAGATATGCCAATTTTTTGTTAGATTTGGCGCCGCGCAAATAAACAATTTGAAAACAAAGTCTCTTTCTTTTATAGTAACGAACCAGCGAACTTTTGCCACAGATTTCTCGAGCTCCTACGCACTGAGCAACTGCGGCAGAAATTTCCTGTTCTGCAAAATATTAAGAGCTTTAAGAAAAATTATTGGACTGCCAGCAGAAATTTCCGTTCTACAAAAGCATCTGTAAAACATTCCTAAAGCGTTTTCTAATGGTATGCAATCACTATAGCCTTCAAGTACTCCAAATCAGCTTCTGAAAAGTTCACATGTCCTCAGTTACTCTTCATGTAAATCCCGTTTCTACGCAGCTCTTTGGCACATAATTAAAAAAAAAGGATTGAAAAAATGAAAAATGTCAAATGATGAACAAAAATGCTGCTAATCAGATGCAAAACTGCTTTGAAGCCAGTTGAAAGTGAATGAAAAATGAGAAGCTGCGCTAATGTCGAGGAAGACGACGCCATTCACAATGCATGAATGATTTAATTAGCATTTTCGCAAATGCATGAGTGCTTTTGAGGGTGTGTGTACACACACACACATATGCTCACAATACACACACATATGCCGGACACACAATATGACAGTTGATTGCTTGAGAAATGTAATTAAGCCGCGTGACCATTTGACGTTTTTTCCTCCATTTTCCTTCAGCATGCAACTAATTTTTTATATAAAAGTTGATTTAATTAATTTAAGTGGTGTAATATTTATGAAAAGTGTGGCAGGTTGGCTTTAGTTTAGTTTAGTTACAGGCAACTCAGAACCATACAAATTAGTCGCTTTTGAGAGAAAAGTTAATAACATGAAATTAGCTACAATTAAATTTAACCCTTTCATGCGCCAAACTTGTACAGGGCAGTTAGATTTTTTTTAATAGTGGTTTCTGACTTTATTGGGGTCAAATAACAGAACAAAATTTATTTGGTAAAAATTAATCGCTCCTACTAGTTTTAAAAAATTGTTGTACACATACAACATGGTGCATTAACGAAGTAAAAAGAACATACTTTTTGGTGAAATGAAAACAGAACTTAGTTTTATTTAGTAAGCAATAAATGTAACAATGTCTTTCAAAACTTAATATAATTGTATTATTTTACATGATAATCAGTAAAACAATTTATTTTAGGAGTAAAACATAGGGATTCTTTACATTTAGTGCAAATTACAGTTGTGAAACCAATTTTATATAGTTTGTAACGCGACTGCGTTGCTTGTAAGATGGAAACTGGCCAATTCCATCTTCAATTTGAATTGTATAAAGTACTTCACGCTTTGAAGATGTTGGAGTAGTTTGTGGAGAACTTGATGGACAGACACGTTTCCCTAGACTAAAAGTGTTTGTATGAATTAATCCAATCGCAATTTGTTTATAAAACTGTATTAGAGTTAGTGTTTTTTTTTCGTTGACTTTAGTAAGCTCACAATGCGGTCTATAGAAAAGCCAGCTATTCGTAACTTAGGAGTAAAGCAACCAAAAGAAAATATAATACAATATTTTCAGAATCGATGGTTGTATAGGTTACAACTCACAGAGCATATCCGCTAAGTCGATTCCTCCCATAAAACATTTTATGTTTTTGGTTGAACAATGTTTGACAATGATACTTCAATGAACTTGTTATCCTTTTGACTCCATCGGCGACACGAAGATAGTGGTTTAATACCATAATCCGTCGACAAAAATTGTAATTTGTTTTCATACCATTTTTCAGCTATTAGTAGATAATTTGAATTATTTTGTTAATTTCGATAAAATAGACTGACTTTTCAAAGAGAAATGACAATATCTGTCTATTTCTGTTCTAAAACAAAGCGATTTCAAGTGTACAACAACAAATAATTAGAATTATTGCACCCATGGGCAGGTCATATAGCTATTTCGGTTTTTGCCAGAAAATCTAATCAGTGACTTTTAATGTGAATTCTAATAGTTCATAAACGACTAATTACTCGAAATAGACGCATTAATGGTAAAGTCTAAGTCATTTCTCTTTGGCAACTCAGTCCGAATAAAACTATTCTATCTAAAAAACTAATCTGCCGAAAAACATAAACTTTTGTTAATTTCTTCAATAGTTAGCCCTTTTGTTAGGTCCATAATAGATGAAGTGTACAAAAATACGCAATAACACTCGAAAAGATACTAAAAGAATCCAAAATTGTAGCGAAAATAAGCGAAATCAAAATAACCGGAAACACCAAAAAATCAAACATTTGAACTACAAAACACGCCGTTCATGCACCATGTTGTATACAAACTACAGATCAATTTTAGCCTCTATAAACCATATGAAGATTATTTTTACCTGTTTCTTGATTTATTTCACTTCTATATTAAATATTCTTGTAAAAAAAAAATCACCGTTGAAATTGTTAAAGGTTTTCATAAAAATTTAAACGTTTAAATATTGTAAATTTTTCGTGCTCCAAAATCGTCCGACTTCAGAACATGAAAATCAGAAATTGGTACACAAAATCTTTTTACTGAAGTCAAAGAACAACATAAAACTAAAGTAAAGGTATCGTACTAATTTTTGGCAAACTTCGTTTGACAAAATATACCGTTACAAAGAAGAAATACGCACTCAAAATGTAATGTTGTACATATACAACAAATGCATGAAAGGGTTAAAAGTTTAAAAAATTATAATTACAAGCCTGAATCTCATTAAAAATCCAAAGTTTTTATCAGGTTAAAGCTCATTAGGGCCTAACATAGTTTATATTCAACAAAGCTTGGGACTTTCAGATTTTAGAGCGTATTAACAATCGGCGTGTTGTTATTCTAAAAATATAAGCAAAAGTTCTTGAGTGTTTACTAGGCTGTTATACATATTTATATTTGAAGTGCGTCACAAAACTAAGAAGCCATTTATTTATCAATCGATCAGTTTTTTTTCCGTGAAAATTGATAGTATGAAAAGAAGTGCCAATCGATACGCCAGAATATTTCAAGGAAGCTAAAGCTCTTAGCTCACATTCTCTTTAAGCACTTCACTTGCTAACACAATAGAATAGAAGCTGTTCTTTCACAAAAGCTTAAAGCAACTGTTAGCGTACTCTCTTGTTAGCCAGATATGAACAGATTCAGTGTATCTGTTCCGACCTATACAAACTGTAGCTTACCCAGTTTAATGTACTGAAAGATTTGAATTAGGAGCAAGTGGTCGATCATGATATCAGTTCACAACTCACTTTGCTGAATTTATTCCATTTCCTTTATACTAACATGGGAATATTCGGCAGTCATCAGTATGCACAATACCCGAACGAATCCATTTGACGCCGTGGAATACAGCAAAGCGATCGCTGTTCCACGCATTGAGCACAGGTAGTTACCTGAACCCATTAAATGCAATGGGAAAGCTTGGATAATGCAGTGTAGCCTTGAATGTTCCCAATCCGCTGATAAGGCATTTTGAAGTGGGAAATTTTAACAGCGACCTTTGCAAGCCATTGAACATTGGTCAGATATGGTACGAGTATTTTCATTTATTGAAGTTCGAACTTACGAAGTTCGAATTTCAGCACGCATTAACGATTTTGCGCTTGTGAATCTTAAAAAAAGCAGATAAAACATTAACATAAAAAAAATTCTTTCATCTCTTTCAAAGATTACCACTTTCCAATGCTGGTCCATAATTAAAGTCCGTAGCGCTTTCTTTCGAAGCGTGAAGCTATTAATGCTTGGCAATTGAAGCGCTGATGTCTTTCTGTATTCTGCATATTTTCATTTGACACTCATATAAAATATAATTCGTTAAAAAGCTTGGCATTGTCGGCAATGCAATTTCATGCGTTCATCTCTGAGCTTTTGCGACTTGAGCATTGCTGAGCTGAGCAATAATTTTTTATGCACAGAATCCACACAAAGAATCTTACACACACACATATAAACACGCACGTGGGAATGCATGTATGAGTGCGCTCAAAGCAAACAGCACCAGCTCAAAAGCATTTCAAGGCATTGGGGAGTGCTGACATGCACACACACACACACACATGCATATGTAACTACCAACGCTATGCGTGGTATGTGTATGTGTCGTAGTGTATATGTGTGCGTTAAAATTTCTAATCCGAATCAATTTGCACCAAGAGCCTCATTTCATTCTATTATTCCGCAGCCAATTTACACTGCTAAATGGCGCTTCATGCAGTCCCAGCTCACTGTCGTAGGGAAGGGAGTGCGAAGAGGGTGCAAGTGGCAGGCGGCAGGAGCAAACTCTCTGCTGCAGTGTGACTAAAGTGCAACTGCTCCTTCGTGACACATCATTTTCGATTATACTCTCTTTTTGTATACATATCTGTGTGTGTGTGTGTGTGTGTGTGTGTGTGTGTGTGTGTGTGTGTGTGTGTGTGTGTGTGTGTGTGTATGTGGGAATGTCCCTTTTTGCGGCAAATTTAGCTGTTTTTTGTGCTGCTGTTGTTTGGCTCAGTTGTAGTTGTGTTGTTGTTGTTGCTGCCTGCACTAAATTCAGCTCAATAAAAGTTTATCGCGCGCACAATGCCACAGCAGACACATTCCGGCGCAGTGGCAGTTGCATTCGCTCAAATCCTCGACCCATTGCTTGTCCTGTGTGTGTGCGTGTGTTTGTGTGCGCCTGTCAGGCATGTCAAACTTCAAAACAATTTCAAAACTGTAAATGACAAAATGTTAAATGGGCTTTCGATGCTGTTGCCCAGTGACGCTGCAAGGATTCAGCTTGGCTCCTTCACTATCAGCTACGCTCAGAGCTCTTACTTCCGCTGCTACGTACTACTTCCTCTGCTCTTCTCTGGTTTGTTCTGTTTGCAGCTGGCCTAAGCGCGTGTCAACGAGTGAAGCGTATCTGTCCGCACTAGCGAAAACATGAAATAAAACAGCAGCAGCACATTTAAGTGCAAAGGACAACAACAACAAAACAACAGGCACAATAACAACAGCAATAGAAATCACATCGACAACAACCACTTATCAGTTCTGTGCTGCCATCGAAAGGCATAAGAAAATACGGTTGGACTGATAATATCCTTTTTTGGAAAAATATTTTACTGCCAAATTTGCTCTTCTTATAAAATATATAATTTTGTTGTAAATATGCTGAAAAATATACATATGAAATAATCCATTTAAATAAATATTAACAGTCCTTTATATCTAACGGCAGATCAATTAAAAGATAACAAGTTTTTCTCTAGGCCTGAAGTTCAAGTAAATGTATTCCGACATAATATATATTAAGTAATTCGCTTAGAAGGATTAAGTAGATTAATAATAGAGATTAAAATAGAATATAACTCTAAAAGTATGGTTTACAAACTAACAACCTAGCCTCTCGGAAGTCAACTTTAAAATGAGAATACAATTTTAATTGTCCTACTTTACACCTCGGTTTAAAGCTAAGGAATTGCTGTCTCTGCACTTCCCACGATGTGCCCGTAGTTCAACGTTCCAACGTCGTGGCATTAAAAAGTATACGTTCTAACTGCTAGTGCCCTTACTTACGTTTTATAAACCCATTTTTAACAAATGAAAAATTTGGTTCCAAATACAATTCATGAAAAATGTTTTCCCTTAGAACTTTCTAAACATGTATAATATAAAGCAATATAAATCGTTCAAAATTTTTGCATATAATATAAATTTGTATATATCTTTTTTCCAGCTATAAAATGAATTAATTAAATGGTGGCAACGCTCTTCCAGCTTGTTTGTGCATTCTGTCGTAGAATTTATTTGCCGGCCGCTCTTCTGCCTAACATTGCCACTGCGCCTGGCTGCTGGCTAAGATTTCATTGTTGTTGTTCATGTTTTTGTCTGCGGCTGTTTGTTGTTATTGTTGTTGGTTGCTTGCGCTGGTTCTTTGCTTTTGCTTTCCCAGTTTTTTAGAGTCAAATTACTGCTTAGCCTTAAGTTTTTTGTCACTTTTGCAGCAGCGCTACTTCCAAAACTCTCAATCTTCTCCCCTGCCGGAAAGGTTTTGCACTTGCCTTGTCTATGTTTTGGGCTGTGTTTTTTATGTTATTGTGTGTATGCGTGTGTGTGTGTGTTTGTGAGTTAGTCGTAAATTTTCATTTATTTGTATTGCATTCAAACTTTTATTTATTGTTTACTTATTGAATTTGTTGAAAATTACTTGTCAGCTCAAAAGTTTACAAGCGTTAGCTTGTTTTCTATGTTTTACCTTCTCTTTCTTTTGCCTTTTCTCTTTATTTGTTTTTATTTCGTCCAGTTTTTGCGTGTGGAATTGATGTTTGTCTGCGCTGTCAATGAAATACAATTAATCGCAGTAATTCCATTTTTACACTTATAAGGAAGGTTGGACGTGTGAGAGCAAAAGGAGAAGCATGTCGTGGCAGCTAGAGATGTAATTAGAGTTCAATTAGAAGCCATGTACCTTTATTTTTAGAGCACCTATATATAAATTATATAAAAATATTACTAAGGTTAGTGAACTTTCGAGCAATTTATCATTTGTTGGAGATATCTTGAACTTTAAGTGAGAAGATATCACGGCAAACTCTGGCTTACTTTAAAAGTTTTTCTTTTGTTTCTTTTGCAAATAGTTTGAATATTCCTTGTAGTCCTCGCTAGCTAATGAACAACAACAAACTACATAAGGACCGAGCAAATGTATTTTGTTGTTGTTAGCAGCAAATCTATTTTTTTATATTAATTGCACTAAAAAATTAGATAATGAAAAAATTCTCCCTTTTATTCGCTCAGCTTTTCGTATGTACTCGTTCACATCCTTAATTACAGTTCTTATGCACTACAAAGAAGTTAAGTGAAAAAATATAAACAACAACCACTGCAAAAGCAACAAATGAAAAATGTAATTAAAAATATTTTTTTGTTGTGAATTGTTGAATCTGGTCACAGAGTAAAATTTGCGGTTTGACTGTAAACAACAGACAAACAGAATGAACATGTTGCATTTAACGCGTGTTTTATTCCTCTACCCCCTCACAAACATACATACACGGCTCTGTATATACTACAGATACATGCATACCACATCATATAGAAGAGAAATCAGTGCAAAGAAAAGTGTAGTATAAAAAAGGTATGGAACTCACACACACACCACAAAGATAGATATACATATGCAACATGTTAAAGCAATAATAACTGGCAGGACGAACAGGATTTTTTTGGTATGTTGGTATAATGCCACAAACAGAAAATTTTTAATTTCACATGAATTTGACGGCAAGTTCAACATTTACGCTACGCGAACCAATGCTTTCCGGTTCGCTCTGCCCCCTCTGCTTCTCTTCACTGTTAGCCGGAAATCTGTACTTTTTATAACATATGAATATAATTTTTTTAAGGCAGTTTTTTGCATTTGGCGGAAGTCGGCGGCACTTTATAAATTTTGTGCTGTGAGTGACGAGTTCTGGTTGTTGTTGTTGTTTTTGTTGCTGTTGTCATATATATGCGCAGAAATGACCAGCAACATGCACACACACTCACATTCATACTCACATGCACACATAAAGATAGAGATCAACAAGCAAATAAAACCAACACACTTACACAAATAACATGTATTACAGTCACTTTTGGTACACTCATAGAAAATTCTTAGCAACAAATTTTATAAAAAAATTTCAAAACACAATTTCTGGAGATAATTTTATTTCATCACTTTGAACAGAATTTTTTTATACTACTACATACTTTGCAATCAAAGTAAAGAAATTGAAAAAATTTTACCATGCTAAAAAGCTTAGTGCCCAGTGTAATCTTAAAAAAATGCATAGAATTTGAGAACAACTTCTTCTCTATTTCACATTTTTCTTTCTCTCATTTTTTCCTGTGGCTATATTTATAGCACAAAAACTGAACTGTTTGGTTGTTCACTGGCATTTAATATCCTTTTGCATACAAAGCTTTACAAAAATATGATTTCGTTGAAATATTCAATCTCTAGACAAAAATGTATAGTAAGATTTTCCAAGACTAGCATATCCGTGCTATTTTCGAACTCATTTACAAATTATCTTATTCTTCTTCTTTGCTTTTATCGGTTGGCAATATTTTTGATGGTCTAAGTACGAGTGTATAAAAGTAATTTGTTTATGGTTTGCTTAAACTTCAGCTATCAAATTAGTCAAGGAAACACGTTTTTAGTTCTTATAATTGTTTCGATGTAATTTCTGTGAGTGTACTTACTTTTGTGCATACGTATGTATGTATGTGTACTTGAACACAAGCACTTGTCTGTAATATGCATGCATATGAATGTGTTGTCACATGCGGCTCTATATGTAGGTATATGAGTGCGTGTGTGTATTCAGCGCTGAGAGCAGGCTGGATCTGGGGTTGGAGCTGAAGTTGGCGCAGGTCAAACCACATTTATACGTTCGCTTCGCATCAGTGATGAATGACTCTTTTAATTAGTTGCCGCAGGACATGCACACAGCACGTTCACTTCAAAATGAATGTTTGCCTTGTACGACTCACTCTGCGCCCATACGCATCACTACCCTGCCCCTTGCTCTTCTCGTTCCTCTGTTTCGGTATGACCGCAGTCTGTAGGGTACACAAAGCTGCGGCTATATTGCGTGGCTTGTACACAGCACAAGTAACTGTACATGTTTTGCGTGTGAGTGTGAATGTGTGTGTTCTGCGCTCATTTATTAGTGTGAGTGTAATTTTTTCATTTTGCAGTGTGAGTGTAAGCTTGAGTTTGAATGTGAGCGTGCACTGATGTGCGTGTATATGTGAATGAATATATGTGTTTCTGTGTATGCCCCATCCTGGCAATATTGTACATAAAGTGTCTATGGCTTTGATACTCTGAATGTGCTTGCCCTCAGTGCGAGTTAAAGTGACACTGTGCTGGTGCATATGTGCGTGTGAGTGTGCATGTGTGTGCACCTTGTATCCGAAGCTCTAACTTATTAATAATTTCGTCAAGTACTTCACTTGGCAGTTTGATGGCTTGCACTTTATTAAAGCCGAGTGCACAGCGCAGTGTGGCAAATTGCTAATTGTGAAAAGTGAAGGACGAGCAACAGGACACTGCAGAAAGAAGAGCACACCGACGGGTTGTAATATACTTGAGAGAGCATGCTGTTAAGCATTGCAGCATGAAAAGTTTAAAAACACAAATGAAGGAAGGCATGCTGCTTTTGAATTTAATTAAATTTGCAAGGCACTGGGGAAAAGGTCAATATAAAGGTCATTAATAAAGGTCAACAGTCAAAACAAGAAAATATTTTTCAGTTGCTTAACATTGAAACATGTTCACGGACTCGATAAAAATACCTTCAAAGACTAAGAAATGTTTTTACTAACCTACTTGCTTGTCCATGACAACTCGTCAGCCAGGTTGAGCTGATCTTCAGTCGCATCTGCTGAGTGCGTCTCTACTTTAATTGCAGATACACAGTGTAGCCAGTCAATCTTCCATTCGGTTCTTTCATGGACGGACTGGCCTGCCGCGTTGTCTTCATCCACCAATTGCCGCTTGAAATACCTCTTCACTGAAGCCTCTCCATTCGCTAGATTTTTTCTAGCCAGTTAAGAAGCTGGATAGTTGAAGTTCTTCCGAAATACATACCAAGTCCGTTATAATCTGAGGAGCTTTCAAGTAGAAAAGGAATACCATTTCAATATCGGTTATTGTCGTATTATCAAACACAGCTCGAAACGGAAATTAAGATCGGATTTGATATAGAGATAAAGGAAGAAAATGCTCAAGTCCCCCACTGCAACTACTCTGGCATCTTTTAAAGTATGGGAATGTGTAGCGCAAGAGACGAAAAATGCGAGATCTATAAATTGAAGACTATTGAGGGATCAACATATTCCATTATTTAGTTGAGTGTCATTGATTTTTATTTTAAATGGAAACAATACATTTTCAGAGCGATATTTAGATTTTAAAAAGAAGTATATATATTTACTAATAACAATACTATAAAATATCTACTACAAATCGCTTTGTTTCAGAACAGAAATAGATAACTATTGGGATTTCTCTTTGGCAAGTTAGTCCGAATAAAACTATTCATTCAATCTACAACAACATTTAAATAATTCAACAAAAAAAACCTTAAATATAATCTACTTCTTTTATTGTGTACTTCACAATTCTATCTCAATTTAAATATCTCTACTATTTCCAATAATTTTGTTTATTTGAAATACATGCAAATAAAATGGCTTCTAAATCCACTACAAAGGAACTTATTAGCCGCATTTAGTCGAAAAAAATGGACTGTCACAGCTATCACTAACACTGCCAATACAATCACTACTACTTTAAACACTACTGCACACACACACATGCACACACACAAAGTGAATTCGATTGCAAAGGCAGATAATTTTAATAAACATTTCAGTAAATTCATTTCTGCCAATAGATAAAAGGCACACAATGAATGCAGCATATATTTGTGTGCGTGTGAGTGTGTGTGCCACGAAATTAGCCCTGTAGGCTATCAGGTGAAAATAGAGAGCTAAAAAATTTGATAAATGCATGGAATTTTGTGATGGTTTTTCTATCTAAATCAATGAATCCATTTCAAAATAATTTGTAGGCGAACAACAAATATTGAATTTACGCTCTCAACACACACACACACACACATGCAAAGAGCGCAATATGTGCATGTATATGCAAATTCTTGCACACAAAGCCAAGCCAAACAAGGCATGCCAAAGCCATTGATTGTCTGTATGTGTGCGTGTTTGTTATTAGTGCGCGGATTTTTTGTGTGTATTTGTGAATTTTTGTGTGTTTGTATGCGTAGCAGGCGCTTATTTGTGCCTCAGTGAAAATTTATTATTTTCGGTATTTTATGAATTTCGCGGTTTGCATTGATTTTCAATAGAACTGACCACAAGGCACATACACACTCAGCAAAAGTGCACGCACACATACCCACATATATTGCAAAATAATAGCGGCAACAACTACGAAGCTCACAATAGCAATAATGACAACGGAAACCGCAATCTGTTAGCATTCCACCCACGGCTGCCACCGCTTCACATACCCACACACACAATTATGCATTTGCTCATAACAATTAATGCATTTCAACGCCTAAATATATGCAGCGCTTTTGTTGCGAAATGCAGCTAAATGTTGCAAAATACGCGATGTCCGGTTACGTCGCCGTACAGTGGACGAAAAGACAGTAATGACGCTGAAAAAATAACGTATAAGTAAGTATGTATATTGAAAATATTGAGTACAAAATTCAAGGTTACATTTTCATAAAAAGCTTGATCGAAGAAGAGAAAAAAATCTCAGGCTACACTTTATAATCGGATATAAGAATAATTTGTCACAATTTTCTGTCATTTGAGGGGATATTCAGGACTTTGACTGAGAACAATGTTCTAGCAAAATTGTTTAAACATTTTTTTTTAAATTTGGCCTCTTTTGACTGACTTTATGCAGTTTGAGATCAAAGCTCTAAGCTATGCAATGTATCATAGGCCAAATCGAAAAAACGGAACACTCCTACATATTTTTCCGCATAAAACGATCGATTCTTTTGGATTTTTGATCGTGATCAAGTCGAAATAGTCATCACTGTTCGCAGTGGGGGCTCATAATCAACGGCGCCTAATGCTTTTGTTTATGATGGCGTGCCGAAAATGTGTGTTGGTGTTAGTGTGCTTAAATCTATGTGGGTGTGCAAGGTATTGCGGTACTTTCGGCTCGTGTGCGTTGGTGCTGGTGCGTCGCTGCATTGCCATTCCGACGTTCAACTGTCAACGCAAACGCCCACAACTGTCAAATTCATCAAAATAACACATACACATATTGTTGTTGCTATGTTGTTGTAGCTGTCACTATTGCCGCGGCTGTGATTTGAAGCGTGTTAGTTGACATGATTAGCATAGGCGTGTGTGTGTGTGTCGGTGTGCAGTTGTATGCCTGTGTGTTTGTGAAGCGACCATGCTATCGCTGGTTCGGTCACTCTGGTCACCGCTGATGCATTTTGCGGTCAGGTGTGCTGAAACGTTTATTGACGTGTGGCAAGCATAAACAAAGCATTTTTGGGGATCGGGTACGTGAATGGGAGTGTGGACCTTGAGAGCTGCCCTGAATTTCGAGATACAACATGCAAAAAAGTTGAAAGTGATTGGCGTATTGGAAATTTTAATAGATTTTGCAGTGCATTTTTCGACGGATGTGCGACGTGGGAGGCGGGGAGTCAAAATCCGTAAAAAAATTGTTTAAAGAATCTTACGAAAGAAGAATTAAAGGGAAAAATTAGGATAATATTAAACGAGAAATAATAGAAGAGATCAGGAGAGGATGACAAAAATTAAAAAGAAAATGCGATGAAATATATGTATGTTTGTATTAAATATAGAAAAAATGGGGTACTCTACAATAATCTCTGGTAGATCAACAGTCACGAACCTCGCTGTTTTCTCAGAATATTGTATCTCTGCTTTCAGGCAGGGCCTCCAAGTTGATACTGTATATACTGATCTTTCCAAAGCCTTTGATAAAGTTAGTCACACAATTCTAGTTCACAAACTGGCAAACCTGGGGTTTCATTCAACCTTTTTGCTCTGGATAAAATCATATCTTTCCAACCGTAACTGTGTTGTGGTTGTTGATAATACTTCGTCCGTGCCGTTTAAAGCTTCTTCGGGTGTTCCCCAAGGTAGTATTCTTGGTCCTTTACTTTTCGTTATTTTTATTAACGATATTTCAAGTTGTTTCACCTCCTCTAACTTCCTACTTTATGCCGATGACTTAAAAATTTACACCACCATTAACAGTCCTTTAGATCCAGTCAATCTGCAATCAGACCTCAACAACGTCACTGAATGGTGCCACAAAAATCAGTTATCTTTAAACATCTCAAAATGCTTCCAACTTTCTTTCTCTAAATCGCGTACTCAGTTCCTTACCTCCTATCAAATCTGCGGCTCTCCTTTAACGTCTGTTACTGAATTTTCCGATCTTGGTGTCATCTTTGACTCAAAATTTTTATTCAATAGCCATTTAAATTATGCCATAGCTAAAGCTTACTCAACCCTTGCTTTTATTCGCAGATTTAGCTCAGACTTTTCTGATCCATATACTTTAAAACTTCTATTTACCTCCCTTGTTCGCCCCAAAGTGGAATATGCAGCCTTCATTTGGAGGCCTTATTACGATTGCCACATTAAAAGATTAGAGCGCTTACAAAAAGTTTTCGTTCGGTTTGCTCTTCGTTCGCTAAATTTCCATGATACTATTCCGCCGTATAATGCAAGGTGTCAGCTAATTGATTTGAAGTCTCTTCATACTAGAAGAGCTATTCTCTCTCTCACTTTCGTGTTTGATATAATTCGCGGTGCCTTAGACTGTCCAGTCCTACTTGAGAGAATACCTTTTTCCATTCCGGTCAGGACTCTTAGAAGTTATGACGTATTCTCCATAGGTCGTTCTAAAACTAACTATGCCTCGAATGCACCTATGGAGAGAGCACTTACCGAGTTTAATCTGTTCTCAAGTTCTCTAGACTTTTCATTTCCTAAAACTAAATTTAAGGAAATACTTAATTCAATTGCTTTGTAATGTAATCTTTCCTTTTCCTTTTGTTAATAAATATTCATAGTTTCATTTAGTCTGTAAGAACACATTGTTTCTAGACTACTAATAGTAAATAAATAAATAAATTTGTCCAAAAATAGAATATAATAAAAGAGGCTAGGATAATGTGTAATGATAAAGTAAGATAAAATTGGATAGGAAAGGAACAAAAAGCATAGGAAGAGAAAGGATTGTATTTGATAGAACATAATAAGATAGAAGGGAATATATTAGAACATTTTTGAACTGGATATGATAGGATGGATAGGATAGGATAGGATAGGATAGGATAGGATAGGATAGGATAGGATAGTATAGGATAGGATATGATAGGATAGTATAAGATTAGATCCGATGTAATAAGTTGGGATAAAATAATAGATATAGAGTACAGTGCCTGTTCTAACGTTTTTCAGTTCACTTAATGCAGTATTAGTAAGAAACTAATGACCAGATTAGAAAGAGAAACAAACAGTTGCAAATCTGTGATAATATTCCATTTCAATGAGCTTCATCTCCTATGCTATAAAAGAACAAACACTTAATATCTTTTCGGCAGCTCAATGTTTATGGCCAAGAAAGTATCTGCCACTTCTGTAAATTTGTTGCTTTTTACAAAATGATAAATGTGTATTTTCACCTTTTGAAGAGGTCTTCCAAAACAAAAAGGAGATGTCTACTCGGCTGACACCGCAAAAAACCACACACAGTTCTTCCGTAGCTCGCCTTCCAAATGAACGCATTTGAATGCGCATAAATGCCGAAGCTGAGCTCCAATACAACGACAAGGAATCGCCAGAGTAAGGTACTCAACTGAATTGCCTTCATTGAAATTTATACAATCGGCTGCGAATTCCCTTGCCACTCTCCATCCCCCCACCTCCTTTTCAGTACACTTCGGAAATTCTGAGTCAGTCCTTTTGCAGCGGCGAAGACGACATTTGCATACGTTGGCAATTATGCCGGCGCCTTCCCAGTCTCGCTTCTTGTGTGCTTTCCTCCGACTGATCTGTCTGCCCAACTCATCACACACTTTCAAGGCTTTCTTGCTTTTGCTGTCCTTTGATAATTAATTATTATATTTGTATTGTGTGTGTATGTGTTAGTGTGTGTGCTTCGCAATGCTTTTGCTGAGTGTGAATTCAGTTTCGTTTTTTGTCCAAAAATTTTCTTACAATTTCCTCACCTGTACGAGAACAAAAGCTTCAGCAGCTCGTGCGCTTATTTGCGTTTTTGAAATACAAGGATTAAATTACTTCAGGCGACATAAAGTACTGCACTGCTGCTGGCAGAGTCTGTGTGTGTATGGTATGAGGGGACGGAACGTGCCTGGTCAGGGTCGCTGGCAGCTGGAGCTACAGGTTGAAAACGTTGACTATTAGTTATACAGTAGTGGCTACAAAAATGGGTACAGGCAAAAGCAAATATAATACAAAATGCATGTTATGCACGAGAAATAATAGATTATATTAAATATGGTTGCTTTTGATATAAACATGATTTATCATAAACTGTAAAAATATTTTAATGGAATTTCCACAAATCTAACCTCAATGTGAGAAGAGGAAATTAGCATAAAATGTATTTAGCTAATTACTAATTTGGCAGAGTTATGCATTCAGTTCAGAAATTTTCCCGATTTAATTTATTCGCAATAGTGCTAATTTTTCGCACCACCACTGTACACAAAGATATTTCCATTCACAACCCAGTGAGCAACAGTGTTAAGCTTCTTAAAATTTATTACCTTGCTCCACACTAAAAAGTGAGAAACACATTCAAACAAAAACAATACCAAAATTGAAAAGGATAATAAAATATCTGCTCCGCACAACGACAGTGCCAACAACTGTTGGACCAACAAGAACAACAACAACAAAACTCATTTTAATACCTTCGCAATGCATGCCACACCATTAAAATACTACTAAATTACTGTAGTAGTAAAGTTCTAAAGAACAGTTTCAACACTTAATAGTTTTGTTAGTTATTTAAGAGCAAAGCAAGCAGCAACAAAAACAGAATACAAAAACAATAAAAGAGTAAAATTATGCAAAATATTTATACAGAATTGTATTGTTGAGTTTCAAATGACAGTGGCTTATAGTGTATCCTTGAAGGAAGTATATGAAGACGGAAATGCCACTTAAAAGCAGTTACAATTACATTAAGAGACGATGGTGCGGTGGGGGAAAAAAACCAAAAGTGTGGCAAGGTGTGGTGAAAAGTAACACAATTGAGTTAGAGTCAGAAGGGTTGGAACTTTTGCGTCGCAAAGCGTAAAATATAAATACATTTACAATAAAGAAACCTTTTCCTAGACCTTTACAATATGCGTTTCAGACTAGCAAACTGGATGATTTTCCCTATGGCGAAAATAATCTTCTTAGTTATATGCTGATTTAAACAGAGCTATTGTTTATAAGGAACTTTATAAAGAGTTGAGATTGTTTGAGGTTAGTGTTAGCTATTTGCAGCGGCTAGTTAAATGTGAGTAGAGTAAGAAAGCATTGGAATATGTAAAGCAAGAAATATAAATTAAAGTAGAGAGCTGAAACACGAAATATGAACTTTGGAAATTTAAATCAAAAGTAAAGTGCAATTTGTTAGGGTTATTTTAATTTCTTGCACAAGCAAACCAACGCACAGTGGGGTATTGACCCCTGAAAATGGCGATCAATTCACCTGAGCTATAATAATGAATGTTGAGTATTTTTTTATATAGAAGGGAAGAATATAAGAAAAAAAATTAAAAATGTTGTTGTTGTTGTTTTTTAAATAAATTTTTAACATAGTAAAGAGACCAAAAAAGCGATTATTCAATGATTTTTCCTGGAAAGATGCTTCGATATATTTATGCGAAAATTGTATCAATTATTGCAGTTACTTTATACTTTATTCATATATTTTTTATTTGAAAAAATAGTAGTTAGTATAGGTGCTATAGCCGATCTTCGAGAGCTCTTCTAATTAGAGGCTCTTGCGGTCGCCACGATATCTCTGGACTGGATACTCCAAAATAGAAAAATCAGAAAGATTTCGTTAGAAAAAGGTGTTATCCAGTAACTGACCGAAGAAAAATATAAAATGTTAATTTTTAACAAAATGGCAGCATTTATAAAAAAGTGTATATTTTCAATGAAAATTTTTGCATTTAATTGTTTATAAAACGGAAAATGTTTATCAGTGGGATAAAATCTTCTAAAAATGACTAAAGCATATATTTCTGAAGCTTCAGTAAAAATTTGAGACTAATCGGTTCAGCCGTTTCCGAGAAATCTTAGTTACCGGCATTGAGAACACTGTTATCAGAAATATGCATTCAAAGTCTCAGTTGGCTTTGCTGCTTCGACTGACTTTTCTTGAAGATTTGCCAGTTTGGGAATGAAAACCGTGTCGGATTGGCATAAAATTTTCAGTGTTTATATCTGAATATATGTACAATCCAAAATTGAAATCATATTTGATGTGATTCCTACAAAAACCAAACACAAAACACATAATAACATTTTTAACTATCAACCGAAATAGCACAATTTGGCATGACACTGCAGCACTAAAACCTCAATATTTCAGAAAAAGCACAAAAGAGCACTACAATTTTATGCAAAATAATAGTCAAATATATATTCTTTAGAAATAGATTAAAATGATTAGTACATTCTACTACAAAAGTAACTATATGTCCACCTATTTCGTTGAAATGTATACAATTTTAAGACTTTAACAAAGAAAATTATATAAAATACTAATACACATATTCTGCCAACATAATTTTGCTTAAACATAACTACAATACCTGAAGTTGAAGGTTCCATTATAAAAATATGGCTTTTCAAACGAATTTTATTTAAAGTTAAATTTTAAAGAACTGCGAAATGTGCAACGCGCGCTCGACACAGCGAAACAGTGAATAAATATGCATTTTGAAAAGGGTGCTGTGGCGATACCGTTACACATAGAACAGAAATTTTTTCTACCAGTGATGCACAAATTTATCTATTTTTCCATGATACCAAATACTATTGAGATATCTACATTTCACTTTTTGAATTAATCCACGAAATCCGAGTCAAATACCCCACTGTGCTACGTTCAACTATAAGAGTGAATCCGAATTGCTTGTTGGAAGAGAATTCAAAGTGAGTTACACTGCCGTTGAATTTTTCTATGGAGTATCGAAGTTGTATCGTGGAGAAGGAGGCGAAGGGGAAAGGGAGCGTGCTTGAAAAAATTTTAAATTTACTATAATATTCAAGTCATGTTTCGTGGTTTTAAGACCTTCGGATGAATTAAAGTCTACCTTCAAGCTGGGTTCTACTTAAATAGAAAATATTGATTGGAATAACCGGCCTCTATATATAAGTCGAAATGGTCTGCAATAGGCAGCCAATTTTTGCTGAATATAAGATAGTGCGCATGTATAATAGTAAGCTTAATTAATTAATTTGAATTCATGAAAAAAAGTTTTGATTACGACACTGACACCTTCAGTCAGCCAAACACGGAAGAGAATTTCTGCAAAAATTAATGTAAATATTAAGAGGAAATTCGATTCTTGCCATAAAATCCACGTTTTATTGTCTTCCTTTAACTGGTGTAACCAGTTTAAAATACTTCGTTAATTTTTCTAAAATTGATCGTACGCAAGCACTTTAATTCATGCACCTTCACACACACTGGTTCAAATGTGTGTGCACCATATTACAGCAAGGTAATAAATAAATAATAAAATTGCACTTGCACTTCAACTGCCCCGCCTCTTTTATCCATGCAGTTCCTCTTTTCACACTCGCTTGTGCAAAAAAATATATAAATATATGTATAGTTATAGTCCAATCCAATTCGGAACTAGCAAACCAAGCGGAAGAAGTGTCGCACTAGAAACTACACTTAAGCTCGGTTTCCGGTGTGCGGCTTATGCGCACAACCGCACACACACACACATATACTGTGTATTAGCCACATATGCGCTCTCGAGCTTATCTGTGCTGCTTCAGAGGTACGAGTGTATAGGTGCATGTGTGCAATTGGGATTTTTCAAACAATTTTAAAGTGCTTCCGTTTGTGGCGACAAATTTTCACTTCGTCCTGCCGGTTTCCATGCTCTCCACTGCTCCACTGGCAGCAACCAATCGCCAGATTATTTGGCAAATTCAATGTCTGCTGCAGCGTATAAAATTTTCAACTAACTAAAAATCATTGTAGCATATGTGAAAAACCCACAAGTTCATTCGAGAAGGGAAGGGGGAGCGGAGGCGAGTCGGAGCAGCGCACCCTTTTCAACCGAGCGACCAACACCTGTGGTCGTTCTGGCCGGGCCAGGCGCACATATGATTTATGACTTCCGGTTTTCTTGGCTGCAAGTTGCTCCGCCAGGCCGAAGGTAGCAGGGAGAGGGGAGCAGCAGCAGCGGCTCTTGGTCGTGTTGCTTTATTTTGGCTACGGCAAAAGTGCGAATTTTATTTGAATTTTATTTTGCTCTTGGCACGCTGCGCTTCCTGTTTTCGGTGTTGCTTTTGTTGCTGTTGTTGTTGTTTCTGTGGTTTTTAACATGTCTCAAAACCACTTAAACCACTTTGTCAGATTGTGTGTTGTGTGTGCTTGAGTATTTGTTGCTTTCCACGTCGCCGAACCACTCCAGCGAGAATGGCATGTTAAATATTTCGATTTGATTTTGCTGCAAATTTTTTCAATTTGGTAAGTAAAATTCATTTACGCACAGATTCTGATGAGTTGTGGTAAGTTTCTAGTGGTTTTTTGGTGTGTTGAGGGGTGCATATTTCCAAAACCGTAGTCTGTAAAGAAAATATTAAAGTTAAGAGGCTGCAGGGCAATGCAGAAGCGGAAAAGAAAACGTTTTTTCCCTCGCTTCAAACTTGAATTCCATAGAAAATGTTGATATGTGCTCTTGCCCAATCTTTTCAAGTGGAAAAATTTGCTTGGTTTTCAAAAAATCCCAGGATTTGATTTGACTTTAATTTATCAATGAATAAAAGCACTTCCAGACATAAACTTTTTTGATATTAGTTAAAAATAGCCTGCAAGAGAGAGCTTCTCTCATCTGAGCTTCTTTCGTCTGACCTTCTCTATGAAAACAAACAAAGGTTTGAGTAAAGTCCATCTGTCATTCTTTCTAGCAAGAGCGAGAGGGAAACGAAATAATGAAACTTTTATAACGAAAATTGACTCGGTTTTTTTTTGTATCTTCAGTTTGATTTTAAACAAAATTGTTTGCAGGCATGCTAACTTTCCATATGGAACGCTATCATAAATCCATTTTATTTTGCTAAATATTACACAAGAAGTGACTAAAATCGTTTGAGATTTCATATGCTATAGATTTTTAGCATTTAGAAATTTCTTTTCAAGTATTTGCAGGTTTTATGTTATTTTCCAGATTTTTACAGCAATACCATAGGAATTTGTGATAAACCATATTTTCTGTATTCAACAGAACACTTTCAGACTCTCATGACATTTTTTTTATATTTCAAAAGATTGTGCTGAGGCTTTGAAATTTTAATGGTTCGCAATACTTTTTTTTGGGCATCGAAATTTTTTGCATAATAAAAGATTTGAGTAAACTTTTGTGTAAAGCTTTAAATTTCAGACTTACTTGTTGCCTCGCTCTCATGTTACAATTACATTTGTGACAATTATTTGGCGAACATTTTTAAATTATCTACGATCAAAGCGAGCAATTGAAATTTATTGCTCTTACTATTTGTTTGTGTGCCCTGCTCTTCTTTTGTTCCAAATTCCAATTAAAAGCAAAAAGAGCACCTACGAAAGCAACGTTGAAAGAAAGAAATAAATTCCAATTAAACTAACAAAGCGCAAATCTGATCAAATTTTCGACAATTGTCAAATCAAACGTAGTCAAGTGCTAGGAGCGTCAGAGGGAGAGCTCTGAGTGCCATACCTTGCCGCGCAATTGTTGTTGGTAAGACTGTTGGTGTTGTTGCCAATTCTGCTGCTGTCCCACTCACTTGAATATGTGTCAATTTGGACAGGAAGTTTTGCGCGTTTCCGTTGCACACACACACGCACACACACAGACAAGCCTGCATGGCATGTCCGCTGCCATTTTCCATTGCTGAGTGCGAACCGTAGCGACATGTGGCGGCGACATTGGTGGCAACGGAGGCAGCTGCAACGAAGCCGTTGAATCAGAAACACATGTATAGGTTGCCATGGAATTGTTGTGTGAGTGAGTGAGTGTGTGTGTGCGCTGTGTTGCCTCAACAAAAGCAAAAATATCAAGATTACTTTATCAAAAAGAAATAAAATAGAATCGCACATGTCAGTCAGTGTATAAAAATACGCAACGTTTGACATCCAATTACGGTGGGAAATCAAAAGGAAACTTTTGTGGTGCCAGCCCGGTGTAGGTTTTCCCATGCTGCTGCCAGCATTACGTCTGCTTTTCTACTGCTTCTTTTTATACCCTACACCTATGGTAATAGGGTATAATAACTTTGTGCCAAAATTGTAACGCATTAAAGGAGCCTTCCTAGGTATAGACATAAGTATATAGAAATGATCAGAAACACTTTCTCTTTTCATTTCCGGTTGTCCGTCTGTCCGTCTGTCCGTCTGTCTGTCTGTCTGCGTGTACGCAAAAAAAAGAAAGAAGGAGTTGTCCGATTTGGACCAAATTTGGTACACAGTTACAGTGAACCTCGGGTTAGGTAAAGTGTTAAAATTATTCAAATTACCCGAAGGACACGCCCACAACGGGTCTTTAAGTCCCACTACCTCGGATTTTTTTCGGTAAAATGGCTATAATTTGTGTAATTACTCATGGAAAAGAATAATACTTGGTATTCAAGTTAAGAGGTAGCTCTTCTATATCTCAGGAAAAAATGGGCGTGGTCCGCCCACTATATAGCCGGCAAAATTTTTTCGGTAAAATGGCTCCCAATTGACTAGTTACGAATATAAATGAATGAAATTCGGTTCCCAAGTTGATATATAGGTCTTAGATGCCATACAAGAAAATGGGCGTGGTCCGCCCACTATATAGGCGATAAACAAAAAATCCTCTTAACTTCCATAATATATACACCAGAGAGTCCAGATTTGGTTACTTCGTTCCTGGTAGGAATATCTTTTAATTCTCCAGAAATGGGCGTGGTCCGCCCACCATGGGGGCAGTAAAATAAATATGCCGATAACATCTGGTGTACACCTGTCAGAGCATCAATATTTGGCATGTATAGTCCTATTAGGTATATCTTGTAGTCTGCCAAAAATGGGCGTGGTCCGCTCACTATGTAGATTGTAAATCAAATACGCCCACAATTTCAGTGAATTATCACCCCACTTGGGAACATGGTGTAGGGTATTACTCTGTCGGTGAAACCCGACTGATTGCTTCCTTACTTGTTACTCATGCCAAAGAATAAAGAAAATGTACAAACACTTGGCAAAAAGTGGGCTTCAAGCAAATTTTTATACCCTACACCTATGGTAATAGGGTATAATAACTTTGTGCCAAAATTGTAACGCATTAAAGGAGCCTTCCTAGGTATAGACATAAGTATATAGAAATGATCAGAAACACTTTCTCTTTTCATTTCCGGTTGTCCGTCTGTCCGTCTGTCCGTCTGTCCGTCTGTCCGTCTGCGTGTATGCAAAAAAAAGAAAGAAGGAGTTGTCCGATTTGGACCAAATTTGGTACACAGTTACAGTGAACCTCGGGTTAGGTAAAGTGTTAAAATTATTCAAATCGGTTAAAGAACACGCCCACAATGGGCCTGTAAGTCCCACTACCTCGGGTTTTTTTCGGTAAAATGGCTATAATTTGTGTAATTACTCATGGAAAAGAATAATACTTGGTATTCAAGTTAAGAGGTAGGTCTTCTATATCTCAGGAAAAAATGGGCGTGATCCGCCCACTATATAGCCGGCAAAATTTTTTCGGTAAAATGGTTACCAATTGACTAGTTACGAATATAAATGAATGAAATTCGGTTCCCAAGTTGATATATAGGTCTTAGATGCCATACAAGAAAATGGGCGTGGTCCGCCCACTATATAGGCGATAAACAAAAAATCTTCTTAACTTCCATAATATATTCACCAGAGAGTCCAGATTTGGTTACTTCGTTCCTGGTAGGAATATCTTTTAATTCTCCAGAAATGGGCGTGGTCCGCCCACCATGGGGGCAGTAAAATAAATATGCCGATAACATCTGTTGTACACTCGCCAGAGTATCAATATTTGGCATGTATAGTCCTATTAGGTATATCTTGTAGTCAGCCAAAAATGGGCGTGGTCCACCCACTATGTAGGTTGTAAATCAAATACGCCCACAATTGCAGTGAATTATCACCCTACTTGGGAACATGGTGTAGGGTATTACTCTGTCGGTGAAACCCGACTGATTGCTTCCTTACTTGTTACAATTTGTATTGTATTTTATTATCAAATTATACTGCTCAGCAAGTGTGCTTTAGTTCTATATACCAATTATCAATGCCTTATAAAAATCTTTTTTATACCCTACACCTATGGTAATAGGGTATAATAACTTTGTGCGAAAATTGTAACGCATTAAAGGAGACGTCCTAGGTATAGACATAAGTATATGGAAATGCTTAGAATCACTTTCTGTCTTTATTTCCGGTTGTCCGTCTGTCCGTCTGTCCGTCTGTCCGTCTGTCTTGGTGTCCGTGCGCACAGGAGAGAAAGAAGGAGTTGTCCGATTTATACCAAATTTGGCACACAGTCGCAGTGAACCTCTCACTACTTTAAGTTCCGAGATTAGCCAAATCGGTTAAAGAATACGCCCACTATAGGCCTGTAAGTCCCAATACCCCGGATTTTTTTCGGTAAAATAGCTATATATTGTCTAATTACTCATGGAAAAGAATTAAACTTGGTATTCAAGTTAAGGGTTTGGTTTTCTATGTCCCACGAAAAAATGGGCGTGGTCCGCCCACTATATAGTAGGTAAGCTAAAAATCCTCATAACTTCAGTAAGATATACACCAGAGCGTCCATATTTGGTCACTTCATTTCTAGTAAGAATACCTTTTAATTCTCCAAAAATGGGCGTGACCCACCCACTATGGGGCGGTGAATTAAATATATCAATCATTTCGTTTGTACACCTTCCAGAGCATCAACTTTTGGTATAAATACTCCTACTAGGGATATATTGTAGTCTGTTAAGAATGGGCGTGGTCCGCCCACTATGTAGGCGGTAAATTAAATGCACCCACTTTTTCATTGGATTATCACCCCACTTGGGAACTTGGTGTAGGGTATTACTCTGTCGGTGAAACCCGACTGATTCTTCCTTACTTGTTTTAATTTTATGTACAATTTTCGAACAAAATATAATTGAAATATATAAAATATATATCGAGTTAGGCTCTATACCTTTTACAAACACTTTTAAGGAAATTTGTTATTTCATCTCATTAACCCTCTAACCGGCAAAACTGTAAAACTGAAAAAAAGTGAGTAAATAATTTTTTCCCGGGTAGGTTACTCTCTAAAAAATAAGAATTCAAGATCCGCAGGTAAATTGCTCATATAGTTTAGTCGCCAGGTGAGAAATAAGAAAGGCTGCCTCAGGGCAGCTATGCCGGTTAAGGTATAAAAAAAAGTATGTTGTATTTGGTTATATGCTGTGGTTCTTTTGAGAAAAATTTATTTACGCGGTCGTTTTTATTGAGAAAAAATTTTAAAAATTAGGGAAAATAAAGCTGAAGAAGCAAGATATATATTATTTTCTATAAAGATAATCATAGAAACAGTTTTTTGCATTCGATCAGCATAAATGATGATTGAATTTTTGCAAAAACATGGCGTTTGCGATGATTTGCAGAATTTGCATTTCTGAAGCCATTTTACTCAACCAGACTAGAAAGTGGTCATGATTATCGTAATGGATGTCATCAACGGGATGTTTTGATTTTGTGCCAATGCCAGTAGCCCTCGCTTGTGATGAACTTGCTTGTTGAGCGCGCACTTGTCTTTGTACGCAACAAGACCAGCCGCAATTTCTACACAAAATTCTGGTAGCTTCAATAACATTCTACCTGCAGCGGTATTATCGCTTGAATCATTGGATTTTTCTGAATGCATACAGCGATATAAAATATATGAATTTTTAGCAGCCATATCGACTTGTTGATTAAAAAGTTGAATAATTGAATTTTGATTCTTAGCTCAAATATGATAATGGCCCATAAGCATATCCATTAAATCCACCTCTTTTTCAGCCTTTATTTCCTTGTCTGAAGGAAACTTCCAGTTAGGAATTCTGTTGACTCTCACCGTACCAAAGCTATAGATTCCTCTATATATATCAATCAAGGTAGCGTGGTATAAAAATTGTTGAAGGAAAGTCTATGATGGGCAAAGTTTGGTATGGTTGTGACAAACGCACAACACTGTTCGGAGTGCTTCCAAGATCGGGTGTGTTTAACAAAATCAAATTATCACCTGTATCAATATAAATTTCGAAGCGATAAGCAATGCCGTTAGAATAGCACACCACAAACAACTTTATTCCCCATTTATGTGGCTTATTGGGGAGATATTGTCGCAGGCGATGTTACACTTTTGGCTTGCCCATTTGCTCGTCCAAGCACTATCGAGCAAGAGCAGCTTTTGGTACTGTGTCCAACCGTTTGTGGATTTCGTCTTTGCCCCAGCAGGTATTCAAGTATGGATATCGTAGACAGACATGTGCATTAGGATTCCAATGTAGTGACGAATTTCTTCTGCATGAGCTTTGAAATTTGAGTTTATCATCGGTTTCCACCGTGTTTCCCTGAGCTACACCAACTATTTATCGGAAATATCTGATAGTTTGAATCTTTTATGTCTGAAAATTTGGTATTTACCCTCCCTTTCTATGAAAACAATGGACAAAATGATGACTATGAATGAAAAATAGTGTGCAAAGGTGTGAGGCTGCTATTACATTTTCGCTTCTAAAACATAAGCTTTTATTTTTTGAAAGATACTAAATATTTAAATGGAAAGTACTCGACTGTAGAAACTCACCCCTAAATTTTCAATGAAATCGGTCTATTGGAAGATTGCTTAATCGTCCCTATAAAATATTTTTTCACGTGCAATAATTTTTGCTCTTCTCAAATTGTTTTCTCTCACTAAAATTACGATAAAAGTGAAATTAAAAATCTGATCGCGTTCAAATCACGATCAAAATGTCAATAAAAGCATTAGTGAAGGAAGTCAATACAATTTGTGCCAAAAAAATTTACAGTTTTGAAATGGTTCAGCATTTAAAGATAGCTGCCTCAGGGCGGCCTTACCGGTTAGAGGGTTAAGTTAATAAAAAGTTTAGTTTCAAAGCTCAGCGAAAATATTTGGTATCCAACAGATAGAGCCCGACCGAACGCTCGGTCTCGGTCTCGGTTACCGAACAGTTCGGCCAAAAGGTTCGGGTTCGGTCTCGGTTCGGTCTCGGCTACAAAAGGCCGAGTATTTAGCCGAACAGTTGAGGAACAAATTGTATAGTTTTAAACAAAATTTAAATTTTTTTTAATACTTTTTATTCATACATCAGGTGCTTAATGTAGGTATTTATACCTCAAAAGAATTGTTTTTTATAATAAAATGTATTTTTTCCTAAAAATGTATAAATATTTTTTCATTAAAATTCTTCTTCTTTTTTTTGCATATGTAATCGAAAGGTGCGCCGCGGTGGCTCAGTGGTCTAGGTGCTTGGACGCTGACGCAGAGGACCTGGGTTCAACTCTAATAAAAAGAAAATTTGTTTTCAAATTGTTTCTTTGCGCGGCGCCACTTCTCGCGGTGAATTGGCAATTCTCCGAGAATAATCTTTGCCATGAAAAGCTTCTCAAACCCGTTCGGATTCGGTAAAGTAGGTTCCGTTAACTTGTGCAAAAATATAACAAGCACACACAAGTTAATGCGAGAAAGCTAGGCCTAAGCCCACACGGGCTGTTGTGCCAGTCAATTAATTATTATTATTATTCGAAAGGTTCGGTCTCGGTCTCGGCCGAACATTAAAAAAAGGCCGAACGCTCGGTCTCGGTCTCGGCCAAAATTTCGGGTTCGGTCGGGCTCTACCAACTGAACACTCTGCACCTTCAAAAAGTAGAAATAATGTATTGTGGTCACAAATCTCAAATGTAACAGTCTCACATACCCTTGCATTTATGTACATAAATAACTCGATTTAAAAGAGGAGAGCATTCACACTTGTATTAAAGCAATCTGAATTGTTGTATGAAGTAATTTTTTCCGGAAAAGTAAAAATTTAACTGTGACTTTTTTAAATTTTGCTAGAATAGGATCGGCAATATAAAAAATAAAGCTCTAATATAGTACTTGGTAACTCCTAGGGAAATTTTAATTTTGTTCGAATTATCTGCATTTTTCCTTAATGTTTCCGATTTGGAAATACAATGTCCTTATTTTTCAGTAGGTTTGTTATGATTTCAAAGAGCAAGCATTTTTCCTTCCTCTTAGCAAATTCTTTTAAGTGAATTCGACACTATTCCTTAAGCTATAACAACTCTGAACTATACAACACTTTGCACCCCTATAAATTTTCCATACATTCCGTTTCCCTCTCCACACTCCCCCAACTTCTTCCTCAGCCACTTCTTCCAAACGCCTGCAACACGTTAACAGCAACTTTTAGCGCCCAATCAATTATTTTCATTCAAAGTAATTCACATTAATTTGTCTTTTACTTGCTCATTCTTTTCGCCATTGCTTTTTGCCATTGTATACATCATTTGTTGCCATGCCTTATTTTTGCATTTCATTTCGTTTTCATTAAATAAAATTGTTAAATTACACGCACAATTTATTTTGCCTAAAAACAAACCCCGCCTCACCTTTCACAGCCTTATATCGATATGCCACTCCTCACACACACACACACACACCACCCCAACATGCACTCACACATTCATGCACGCAGTTTAACATGTAATACAGTTAGACGGCAGACTCTTGCGCCATTTCATATCTATCATTTCAAGCTCTGCAGCTTCCCCTGGCCACCCTCCGCCCAAAATTAGTAACAACTACTCCCACTGCCACTTGCCTAATCCCAGCTGCTACTGCTCCCGCTCGCACTCACTGCTACAGGCATACATTAAGCATAAAGCAATGAGTCGTAGCGAAGCAGCAAGAAGAAGCCCACGTGGAGCAGGCAATAGGCAAGGAACCAGACCAAAAAGCAACAAAATAAATTGCAATGAAAATAACAAAAATTGAAGCAGCTACACGCGCGATCAAGCATGTCTGCCAGCCAAGGCGCAATGAGACCGACACGCGCAGACGGCTTACCAACAACAACAAAAAGCAGAAAAATGCGCTGACATCGTCGTGGTCAGGGGATGGGGAGCAGCAGCAGCAGCGGGGGAAACTGTCGAAAAGTTAAATAATAATTATAAACAAGTAAGGAAGCATCAGTCGGGTTTCACCGACAGAGTAATACCCTACACCAAGTAACTGAGTGGGCGGACCACGCCCATTTTTGGAGAATTAAAAGGTGTTCTTACCAGCAATGAAGTGACCAAATATGGACAGACTGGTGTATATATTATGGAAGTTATAAGGATTTCCGCTTACCGTCTATATAGTGGGCGGACCACGCCCATTTTTTTGTATGGCGTAGAGGGCCCACACCTTACCTTAAATATCAAATACCATTACTTTTAGTGAATATTTGAACAAATTTAAGCAATTTTACTGTACATTTTCCGGGGTTGTGGGACTTACTGGCCCGTTGTGGGCGTGTCCTTTGACCGATTTTTATAATCTCGGAACTTGAAGTAGTGGAAGGTTCACTGCGACTGTGTGCCAAATTTGGTCCAAATCGGACAACTCCTTCTTTCTCTCCTGTGGCCACGGACAGCAAGACAGACGGACAGACGGACAGACGGACAACCGGAAATCAACACAGAAAGTGATTCTAAGCATTTCCATATACTTATGTCTATACCTAGGATGGCTCCTTTAATGCGTTACAATTTTCGCACAAAGTTATTATACCCTATTACCATAGGTGTAGGGTATAAAAATAAATTTCCATATGGCAAGAGCTATGAGAAGGCAGAGAGAAGCTACAAAACACACACACACACACACACACATATATACATACAAGTATACTCTTCTTCCTGCTCTGCTTTTTGTTGTTGTCTGCGAGCTTGGGCGTAGGCTTGCATATCCTTTGGCTTTGGCTTAATTTGGCCGTAATGATAAATTACTTTAATTAATGCCAACATATTTTGTATCAGCGTTAGGCATATAACAACAACAGCAGCAGCAGCAGCAACAACAACAGCAGCAGCAACTACTACAACAACAACAACACAGAAGTGCGTTCTGGTGTTGTTGCTGAATTAATTTACTGACTTGGCATGTTGCCTTTATATATTCTTTGCGCACATTTTTTTGTATTATTTCCGCTCATTTCACTTTGCTTGCCCCCCTTCCAACACTTGCATTTCATTTCACTTCATTTGTGTGCGTGTCTATGTGTTTGTGTGTATAGGCTTGAAGCAACAATCGGCTCGCATGTCTGATAGTTTGACTCGCATAAATAAAAGCAACAGGCGACCATAGTAGGGGGAGGGGAGGGGGGCTGGAGGCAGGCAGCAGCAATGCTAGCAAAGAAAGCCGATGGTATGCGTGAAGGAATTAGTGCGGTGAATGTCCTTTTGTTTCTTTGCTATGAAGGCGGAAGAGATAAGAGTAGAAGAAGATAAACCAGGAAGGTTCAGGCAAACGCGGGAAGAGATAATGGTAGTAGAAGTCGTAGATGGAGTTGGCAGGCTCCCAAAAAATTAAGGGAAAATACCTGTAGGAGCTGCAAAAAGAAGTCGAAAGTCTCGAAACCAGCCGCAATATCTTTTGGGGGAATGAAGTAGAGAGAAAGGCAAAGAAATATATGAACTGAAATATAGCTGAAATTAGCTTGATGCACTTTTGCCAAATATTCCTGCTTAAAATCACCTACTTTTAATAATAAATAAATAAATAGTTTAGTAAAAATTTCCTGCAGAGTGGCAGGCGCTTTTATGAATTTTTTTAAGGAATGCCTGCATCCATATTTTGAAAAGCACTAGGGATGTTTACGAACTGGTGCAAATGCAATTGCTAATGCATAGTGTTGCAAATGAATATGAATGATAGCGAACGACCTTTGACTTACACAGATGCGAAATGCTTGCGAAAATTATCAGGTGTTCGCTGTCAACACTCATTGTTGCCAGCTTAGATCAAAACATCTAAATATAGCTATTTTTTCCGAAAAAATTAGAAGTGTTTCTTCACAAAACGTGAAATATCTATTAAACTCTTAGGCGAAGAACCGCCTTCATTGTCGAAAGCGCAGCAAATGAAACCATGAGTAAATATTACACCAATAATTGCAATGTTTCAAGTTGGCAACTATGCCCATAAGTTTTGAACTGAAATTTCGTTATCTTTGCAATTGGGTGTAGGAAGCTATTGACTGTTTTGCAATTGCAAATGAGTATGTTTAGTTATTGAACTCGCGAGCGGTGGAAAAATATTTTACATTCGCACCTTTGCAAGGCCCTTTGCACCAGGTCGTGAGTACCCCTACGATCTGTTTTGATTTACTTTTTTAATGATTTTGCTAGTCACTTTTAGAAGCTGTTCCAAACGCTACTGTTTAGCCAGATTAAGAGATATTTAATTATATAGAAATCAGAAAATACAATGCCAAATTAATTTTATCTGCCGGTTATGTTCAAAATTTTCTTGGTTATTAAACTATATACTTAAAGCGAAGTTTTGCTTGAAATTTTCCTCAAATGTGCTTCGTTAAAAGTGTAGCTGCAGAGCTTACAGCCTTGCCACCCACAGCGACCGCATGGTTGCCACACGTGACCAGCATACCAATTGCTGGGGCACAAATCGTGTGTGTATATGTGTATGTAGGTGTGAGTGTGAGTGGCAAACCCCTTCACAAATGTGGTAAATATGGCAAAAAGACAAACGCACAGCAAACAAACAAAAAAATATTAAGAAGGAAAAAACATTTAATTCCAAATTATACAAAAAACAAGCAATACAAACAAACAAGCATATATACACACATACACACACGAACAGCTACATACAGCCAAAAGCATAAGTGCGTTAATTTGAAATTCCGACGGTGTAGCCTGGCAAGGAGCGCAGACTGAAATGGAAGCAGGATAGCAACAGGACATGTGACGCAAAAAATCAGCTCTAGTGGCAGTCACACACACATACACAAGCAATTGTACTGCAAAAGAAAATTTAATAAAACACAATATAACATAAAATGATATAAAAGAGTAAGCAAGAGTTGCAGAAAAACCGAAGCATGTAAGAGGAAAAGAGATAGGAGAGCAACAGAAATTATCGTTAAATTAATTCTGAACATGAAAGCTGTTGAAATGGCAGCGCAACTGCAGAGAAAAAGTAATTTTCAATTCTGTAACCGAACTTCAATTTCAATTCCACTTGCGTATGACACACACTCACACACACACACACACATACACACTTATACAGATTCCGGCACACAGCGTTGCATTTTCAAGTGTGACAGCGGCAGCAGATCGGAACGATTGGCAAAAGTGGCCAATAGCGGCAGCAACCAACGAAAGAAAAACTTCAATATATATGCGCATTTGTAGTTGTATTGGAGCGCATGTGTATGTGTGAGTGTGCTGGCTGCAGCAGAAAGCCAATTTCGAAAAATGTCCATTTGTAGCGCGTGGAGTAGTAATAAGTAGAAAAGGCGCAAAAAAGCTTATGAAAGGATACTCGCGACAGGAGAGCCGCTGTGACAGGCACGAGGTTGTCAGGAGGTGCGGCACTCGAGTGCAGCAGCAGCGACGCCGTTGCGCAGAGGGAGGAAGGAGAACGCGTGTTGAAGCTAATAAAGTGTCGAAGGACATTCGGCGACCATTAAATATTAAGAGGTCGTTGAAAGGGCTAAAAGTAAAGTGCAATGCCACAGTCAAGCATGAAAAATGAAGCTTGACTGAACGAATGGTGGTATGAGCAGAGAGCAGAGGGCAGGTGGGAGAGGGAAGAGCAGTCTGGCAGAAACCTGCGGCTATAAAAATGCAAGAGGTGTTCTCTGCTGCTAAAAAGAAGCGCATGACTGTTTTTGTGTGGCATTAAAGAGCACACACACATACACATGAACTATCTACCACTCACAATAACACTTATAAAAGATAAAGGGCATCTGCTATACATATTGAGCAGCTGATCAAGAAAATGAAAAGTTAATCAGCAAGAAATTTAAAAAAGAAATGAAATGTTGGCAAGAAAAGGAAAAAAGGTCAAATATAAAGGGTGAAATAGATTAACAGAGAAGAATATTCTATGCAAATGTTCTTGAATATTAGTGGCATATTCAAGAAACTGCTTCAAGAGTTCAATACCAACCAACTGATTAAGAAAGATGAGATGAGATGTGAGCATATTTACGAAACCAATATTGCCGTATTCAGTGTTCTCAAAACTGTAATGCCGGAATTCATGACAGTGGAGAAATACTTTGAAAAAAATTCAAATAAATTAATTTTAATGTATTCGAATTTAAATAATGCTTGGCAGTTCAATCAGTAGGTAGGTAGGTTAAGTGGTCTTCTCAAGGACATCACTTGGGGCAAAAGGCCCATTGTGTTACCACGTGAGGTTTTCACCTATGCACTTCCCATGTATGGGAGCCACTTTGTGGCTCTGGTATATTTGTCGATATGTCCTGGTGGCGTTTTCTCCAAGTCTGCTAGACAGCTCAGGAAGTAATGTCCCAGGAATCGAAAGCGCGTTCTTGCTAGCGCTGGGCATTTGCAAAGGAGGTGTTCAACAGATTCCTCGCAGTCTTCGTCTCTGCAGCTTCTGCAGAAGTCGCTGTACAGCAGTCTCAGTCTGTTGGCATGTTGGCCAATGAGACAGAGTCCGGTTATGATTCCTACGACAATCCCTATGGAGGGTTTGTTTAGTAGAATCAATTCGCTGGATCTGCTCTGGTTGATCAATCTGTAATAAAACATAAACATTATGAAAGAAAATTATGCATAACGATTTAATAAACTGTAACAATTAATAGAACCAAAAAATATTCATACGTGAATAATTATTACTAAGGACCCATCGAATAATCGGCTTTTCCCCTAAATTGGGCATTCGGCTTCAGCTAGCTCAAAATTAACTATTCCGATGCGACCCAAAATTGGAATTAATTCAAGTCATCGTTGCACAAGATAGGCAAAAGAGACTTGTTCTTCTTATATTTTTTTTAATTTTTGTAAATGTTTTTTTCCCTCCTTTTTTGGTATAATAGTGCTACTAAGCGCAAATTATATGCCTCAGCTTCTCCCACCTTCCCAGCCACATAAGCTGAAGCAGTTTACCGCTCTGTACCTCAAAGCTACTCTGCTTGACAGCAGCTGTTGTAGGCATTTCTTTGGGTGTAGATATTAGCGTGTTTGTGTGTAGTTGTGTGTGTGTGTTTGAACGCTTGTTTGCAGTTTATTATGCTTTGAAATTATATACCACATACAAATTGTAAGTTAAACACACTCCTCTCCCCCACACCCACACATATGCACATACACACTCTCACTCACACATACAACGCATATTAACAAACACATAAAAGCAAACAAATGTCAGTTGCAGTCGTGCTGTTTGCAGCGGAGAACGTTTTGTATGCAACGAAAAAACAGCACAAGGATAACGAACCAGAAATAACAACAACAGCAACAACGGTGGCTGCTGCAGCAAGCGCGTTGCCACTAGCAATCAGTTCATGCATAGCCGCTCAGCCCCTCTGCCATTGCACCTTTGTTGCGTGCATCAATAAAGCGACGCTCAGTGGGATGCGCAGCAAAAGGATAATGCCAGGATAACGAAGGAAGTGCAGCAAAAAGCGCTTGGGCGCAGAGCGTCTGCTGCTGCACAACTTACCGCTGCCATAGCAAATTATCTACAGTTGGCACATAAGTCAACAACAACAGCAGCAGGAGGATTGCAAGGACAATGGCGAGTTGAGCAGCTTGCCGCAATTTTTCGTCGAGTTTATTGACTACCAAAAATTTAGCTGCATTCGGCTTTTGTGCTTTACACTGCACCCACTGCTGCCTTTAATTATCTCATCCCTCCCCTCTGCCACTCCCCTCCTTTTACTGACTTTACTTGCAGCTATCAATTGCACTTTTTGCTGTGACCTGCGCCTCATAAATTGCAGCAACAATTCGTAACTATTCTTCTTGTTATTCAGCCTCTGCTGCTTCATTTTCTTCTTCTTTTTCTTTGCTTCTTTTACTTCCATCTTCATTGTGAATTTCAGAAATTAGCAATATTTGACAATTTTATGCAGGGTCCTTTTTTCCATATCTTCTCCTTTTGAGCTGCTCTCCTCTGGTCCTATTGTTGCATAGACACAAAGTTTTCATATAATTTTTCTTTAAAAGAAATATCTTGTACATTTTTGCCTCTGCAGCTGCAGTTGTTGTTGTAGCAAAGTGACTAAATTTGTACGACGCGTCGACGTGCTGAAAAGCGAAAAAGTTTAAGTGAAATTTATATGTTGCGGCTAGGGTGCAAGTGAATGCAGGGCGTACAGTGGGGCAGATACGCTTTAAACATTGTAAAAATGGCATGCAAATCAGCGAAATAAAATGTGAATCGGAATTTGAAAAGAAAAACATTGAAATGAAAATGTGAGCTTAAGGTGAACAATGAAGAATAGTTTGTGGAAACAGTGAGAGGTGTTAAGAGGATAAATTGAAATCGAAATGAAACAAAACTTTTTTGAGAAATATATAGACATTATTTTATGATCATTTAACAAATTTTAGCATCGCAATTCGAGTAATAGGAAAATATTGAAGACAATATTTTAAAATGATAAATAGTTGTTTAAGTACTTCTGATATATGTCTAGCTTAAACCGCAATCAAAATGTTGACGTATTAGGATCACATGACGATCACTTCTAAATTTTTTCAAAACACTGACTATTCAAATTATTTGAGCATTTCTTTGAAGCTGATCAAAGATGTTTCATTACTTTTCTAGAATAGTTGAAGGCTAGCGAGAAATAAAATGCTTCTTAACTCTTTTCGAGATCGAATGGTCAACTGACTTTTGGTTGAGTTGTGAAATAATTTGATGTCAAGATGGTCTTGAAGATATTTGACCGAAATCTCCTGAAAACGGAAATATTTCGCAAATCCTTTCAGAAACATATAGACATTATTTGCTGATTATATTAAAAATTCTACGGTCAAACTTTAAATCATTTTAAGAACATTTGAAAATCACATATTGTAATATCTATATCATAATTTCTAACCCAATCAGTATGTTGTTTTTATCTTAATTGAATTTTTTTAAATTTCAGATTTATTTAAATTAATTTAAAATGTTTGCAGCTTGTAATGTACTTTAAATAATATTTTTCTAAAAGTATGACTTTATAGACCATTATAAAACTTTTTAGTCCTATTGTAAATGCTCGTCAAACTCTGAACTCAAACTTCCTTGAAGCTGCACAATGTCCTTATGACTTTTATGAGACTTGCTGCTCGCATACAATTCTGCAAACTTTGTTGTAAATTCCCACAAATAAGCGCTCACCTTGGCAGGGCATTACTTACATTAGGTTGTAGCTTATAAGGACTTAATTTTTATTTCAAAACTCATTCAGGCGCTTCAAGCTTACCACTGTGCAATCCTTATAAGTTTACTTCATATTTTTTTCTATAACTTTTTTTTTGCTACAAATTTTTTGCCCGAGCGTCAAAACAAATACGGAAATAAAGTACAACATGCTTTGGCGGCGACTGATGAACACGAGAAAGAGTGGAATTTATATGCGAAGATTGTAAACAAACGCTGCAGCAAGCAGAAAAGCAGGCTAAGATTGCTGTCAAAGTTAACCGTTGTGTCGATCGTAGAGCCCACGGGTACATTTGCAACTTTAATTTTCCTGTATCTTCCAAACGGTTAGTCCGATTGACCTGAAATTTCATGATATCCTCAACCATACACTTTTGCATCATGTGGAAAAGTTTCATCAAGATTGGAGCAGCAGTTCAGTCGATACAGCCCAAATTCAAGTTAGTGGAATGGCGTCGACTGCTGATGTACCCGGGTACTTGTATGAAAATTCATACAAATATATAGAAATAAATGGCAAAGTTCACTTTATATTGCTATATCTTCCAAGCGGCTGGTCCAATCTTGATGAAACTTCGTATCATAGCTTGGAAATATGTAATTGATATTGGTGTGAAATTTCAGGTCAATTGGACCAACCGTTTGGAAAATATAACCCAGTTACTAGAAAATGACCTAGCGTCAACAGCTTCATTATAATGAAAGTAAAAAATATATTTTATGAATTTTAGCAGCATCTGAGGCATTGTGGATGATCCTTCGAGTGCTCTGCGCACACAGGCTTATTACAAATTGCACATACTTTTCTCGTTTGGCGTTTTGCAATGCAAATATAGCAGTTTCCTTTTCTTTTTATGCGGCCAGAACTGTCACGTTCCTCTTCCTCTTGTGCACCAACATTCATCTTCAAGGGCATACCATATATGGCTTCCATAGCGTGTCTAGTAGAAAATATGCGCGTAATATGGCTATTGTCCGCTCTTATATCGATTTGTGGTCTGCATAACTGATCGCTGAGCTGCTGCAGAAATATCCTACGGCGGTTGGTAGATGGTTTTAGATGGGGGTTGTTTTCCATATATATAACATACGCAGCATACGCAGCTACGTCAAGCATATTATAAAAAAATGCTAAAGGCCATCTATTTGTGCGCCGTTTGGTTGAATATTCAGTCAAGCACTTATCCATATTATCCACGCCGCCTTTATGTTTGTTATAATCAAGTATGAGCAATGGTTTCCGTTTTGGACCTGCAGTTTCTGTAGTGTCGTGGCAAGTAGACAGCATCACAACAGCCTTATTTTTTTTTGGGACGTATGAGCACATCGTCATGTTGTTACAGAATCCAAATAGCGTAGACTCTGCTTCACGTCCTTTAGGATTGGCAAATGATGCTGGCACGAACATACGCCTTTTGTTGCAAGTGCCCAACAAAGCCAAACTGTTGTCCACCATCAAAGTTTTTGCTAAGTTATATGTTGTAAAGAAATTGTCGCATACCACTGTTCGCCCACTTCCACCAAAATTGTTGACAACTAAGTCCTTCACAACACGCTCACCAACGTTTCTTTCACGTTCGCCGGACGCTGCCATTCCAGTATAAATTTGACCCTGTATTGAAAAAATAAAAATTGAAAAATGAAATTTGAATTAGTCATTTAGTTTATTTGCAACAAGTTGATATAATAAAATGAATGTATGAACACTGATTTACCTGCACGGGATATGATGAAATGGCGTCGCAGACCCACCACACTTTTATTCCATATTTGGATGGTTTGGATGGAATGTACTGTGTGAAGCCAGTTCCACCACGATATGGGTATAATTGCTCATCTACGGTAACGTTTGTGCCACATATATAATACTTGCGCAGAGTGGCATTTAGCATCAGGAATACGTCTGTAATTGCAGCTGCCTTATCATTTTGTTTGCGTGCATTCCGAGTGTTTCCATTATCAAAGCGTATGAAGCGGCTGATTGCCCAAAATCTGCGTAAGCTCATTGATGCACGAAATAATGGATGTGAAGTTGTTTTCCACAGGTCAGTGGTATGAACATAACCGGAATGACATACGCCAGCCATCAAAAGCACACCCAAATATGCACGAAATTCTACTTCAGTTATAGGCACCCATATTCGTGGTTCCGCATCTGGATGCTGCTCATTGTACGCATCAAAAGTTTGCCTTGCCTTTCTATTTGATTCTCGAATAATTACATCACATATTTCATTTGACATCATAAGATTGAAGGTTTCTGCCATTGTCAAGCCATTTGTCGATGGCACTGGTCCAGGATTGCGACTTCTTAGAACGTTGTGCGCACGTATTCGTCCAGGTATTGGTGGTATTGACGACCATACATTGCCATCTCTTGCCGTATAATAATCACCAGTTTCAAGTGGCGGTTCTTCATACTCCTCGTCTGAATCCCTCTCGTCCTCTAGGTGATACTCAATTTCCTGGACTTGTTCAGCGTCAGATGATTCACCACCAATGTCATCAATATTTCCTTCTAAGTCTTCTTGATCTACCTCTTGTTCGTGGTCACTCTCTTCGGAGTCAGAAGCCTCAACAAATGTGCGTATATAGTCACGCTGCTCCTCATACGGTAGTGCATTCAATCGACGCGGAGCTAGCCACTCACCATCTGCCATTTTATTTTCACTTTTTATATATTTGCCGCACAAAATAAATTTTTAGGTCTTTACACTTCAAAAATCGCACATAAACTGACTTATGCATACAAAACTACTCAAAACGAAACCTGCGCAAAAAATCATGTTTCTGCCTGCAAAACTGGTTGTGCAAGGGTAGGTAGGCAAGATATTCCCAAATACCCTTTTGTTCCTGTTAGTAGACGTGTTTTCCTACACATTCCAAAAAAAAAATGTTTACATTGAACAAATATTTTATGAGTTATAATTATTCGCACAGGTACTAAAAATAGCACTATGAGCAAGAGGGGTTGATTTTCAGTTCAAATATAACGGAATTTTGCGAATGAAAATTCAATGTTAATTATTTTTCTTGGTAAAAAGGGATCAAATTACAAGGATTAAAAAAGAATTTGGAAATTGTTAAATTTTTATGGATTTTGGCAATTCCCATTTTTGGTAAAAATGGATTATTTAGGTACCAAATTTTTTTTTTCCCAAATTATGATAAAAGTTTTGTTAACTAGACAATATTTCCAAGAAATAAAAAAAAAAAAAACCAGAAAATTACAAGAATCCAGGTAGTAGTTAATATTTGTATATCAAAAGCAACTATCTGCCATACAAAACGTATGAAGTACCCGGGTACATCTACTGTCGATGTGGATAAAACCCAACAGCTGTTGACACAACGGTTAATAAGCAACAACGAAAGTGGTGGGCGAAATTGAAGAAGAGTCGGAGAAGCTTTACACTTGCCAGGATGCGTATAAGCAATCATGCGAATTTTATCTTTTTCACTTCATAAGTCAAATAAAAAGAGACACTCTGCAGCTGTTGCTTTGCCCACCAGCAGAGAAGTTGCCCTTCCCTGCTTCACAGCTTTTTGAGGCGTTTAAAGCGAAGCAAGTGAGGGGTGTCATAATATAAAATATTATTTGCTTATAATGAGAGCAAAATTTTTATTTAATAGTCGCGGCGTAGAGCGACAGAAGAAGCAGAATGAACAAGAATTATGCAAAAACCGATAATTTTAAATAATAATAATACTTAATTTTTTATTCTTCAATCCACACTGACCGTGTCTGCTTTCCCACCCCTCCCCCACCCCACACACCATCCTACTATCATAAAAATATGTCTACCATGAAATGCATTTATTGAGCAAATTGTGCCATGTCTTCTGCCAGATTTCATACTGACTGTAATTTTCATAAACAAACTTATAAAAATATCAAAGTCAGAAAGTTTTTCTTGCAACCATAAAATGGGAGATAATTGAGCGAAAAAGTTTTTGCCAGCTTATAAATATTATACACGCAAGGGACGAGCTACTTAAATGATATCTTAACACCGTTAGTAGGTCTGCGCTCTGTAAGGACAACATATTCTGCGAAAGGATATTTCAGTCAAATTGTGTAAAAATTGCTTGAGCTCGTGAAAATGAAATGAGAAAAGTTTGTGAGCAGCCTTAAAAGTTTACATTTACCTGAGAAATTAAGTGTACTGCTGCCACTCACACCTCTCCCTCCCCCTCCAGTACTACTTACCACCCTTACTTATGTGAGCTATAGACTGACGCTGTAAAAGAACAAAGCACAACAACTACAAAACAGCAACAACAACAGTGAGCAATTTCGATTTTATGCTCGAGCATATAAACTAATGAAATGCCTAATCCACATTTCAGTAGCTTTATTATGCTTTCAAATGCATGAAATGTGCTTTCGCCTTGGTAAGGGGGGCAAGGAAAGGAGGGTCAAAGGTAAAAGCAGAGATTCTGCTGCTGCTGCTTTTATAGTCCTTGCCAAGGCAAGATTCGCATTAGTGTTGGGAGCAGCAGTAATAAATGCGGCTGCTGCTTGGCAGCTTGCATTGTTGCTGCTGGAAATGCAATGAGAAGAACAACAACAGAAGCAAAGATAGCAACAATAAGGACAACAACAACCACAGCAGCGCAAGACACGAAAGTAATCGTTATTGTTATGAGCCAAACAGTCAAAGGCAGCCTTTGTATGCAGCCCACACGCTCAAACACACACACATATACACACAGAAACCACATACATATACATGCTGACAACTCTACATAGACAGCAAGCGGCGAATCACTACGGCAAAGTAACTGAGAATTTTTGAAAATAAAATTTGTCTCACGTAAATCACAATAACAGCAGCAACAACATGAATAGCAACAACAACATGAGCAGCAGCCGCCGCGCTGCCAGCAACAGCAGTAGCACTACCAACAGCTGAACAACATTGCCGGCAGGTAAGCGAAGAATGTGTGCTCTGCTGCAAGCAAATTAAATGCAACTCTTCCTTTGGGAGCAGTCTCACTGCTGAAGGATATTGCAATTGGCAGGGATTGGCAAACTTGTCGAATACGACTTGAGAGGCATTGAAAGGAAGTTGAAATGAAAATGAAATGAAAAACCAAAATGAAAAAGCAAAGAGAACAAAAATAAAACGCAAGAAAATCTGAAAGGAAAAAGGGAAAAACAAACGTCTTAAGAGATATACATATATTATGAAATAAAAATGAATTTAAAGAAATGCGAAAAATTTATTCTAAGAATTTGGAAATTATGTTGGCAAGAAATTAAGTAAAATTACAAAAGAAATGAGAAAAAAGAGGTAATTAAAATAGTGACTTGAAGAGCAATGAAAAGAGCAATGGATTTCAATTTGATGAACACTGAAATATAAATGTAAGATTTTACAAACATAAATCAGATGCACTCGTATAAATTTATCATATTATAAAAAGTTTTAGTGTCATATAAACGAAATTTAATAGAACACTTGAAAGGATTAAAAGAATATTAATTGAAAAAAGTATTCAATTGATATAAGATATAAGATCCAAGTTGGAAATAAAGGCAGCGAAAACAGAAGAAATTTGAGAAAAAAAATGTTTGATATAGCTTAGAGAAAATTACGAACCAAAACAAAAGAGAATTTAAACAAAATTTTGTGAAAATTGAAAAGCGTACTTAACTTGAAATGAAAATCATGCAAAACTAAATTGACAGTGAGGTGGAATTATATAAAATAAAAATAAAAGATAACTGCAAGAAAAGGAACTGAATGAAAATATAAAAAAATTTAAGTAAGCATATTTAAAAAATAAAGATCAACCAATTTTTTTTTATGTTAAAGCTTAAGTTCCAGAAAAAGATCACTTCTCAATATGCTGCTGGCTTTGCATTGGCATGCAAGTGAAGAGGCTTGATGGGGGAACTGTCGAGAGGAGGTGAAAATATTTTTGGTTGAAAACTCAGAAGAGACAACAACAAATTACGTCGGTCTTTTGATAAAAAGAAATGTAAATAGTTAAAGCAAATGTTTGGCTAGCGCTGTATTAGAAAGGAACAATTTCATGCTAGCAGAGCGGCATAATATGCAATTGCACATGAGACAAGACAAATACAACAATAAAAGCAACAGCAGCAACCACAACAACAACAAAAAGAACAACACAAAAGCAATCTCAGCTGTCTGCTCCCCTTTTTCTGCAAAGAGAATATACCAAACAACAACAACAACAGAAAGGTGCATACAAAAGCGTCTACGCTGCTGCCATTTTCAACTTACAGACGATGTGGGCGTGCCTGCGTGGCTGCATCGGTTGGAAAATATGAATTTTGAATTATGAATTTGAAATTTTCTTGCGAGCAGCGAAATTTATTATTAGACTAGATTATGTGCGGGGATTTAGTTGGCGCGACTCGATGCGACTCCAAGCAGCTCCAAGCGACTCGACTCGACTTGGCTTGGCTTGGCTGGCTGAGTATTGCCTCGCCATGGTGCAGTGCCGCTTGCCGCACTTACCGCCGCTACGCAATGACTGATGTGGCATTACTAATATTAGCTGCAGGTAAGAGCGTCGCCCCAAGGTGAAAGCATTCCGCCCAAGCTGCAGGAGGAGGCTGCCGAGATTCATCAGAATTTATGTACAATTGGAATGTTGTTGCTGCACTTCCTGCGACTGCTGCAGCTGAGCTAAACTGGTGCTCCATACACTACACGAGCCCACGTTTACTTGTGTGTGTGTGTATGTGTGCTCCTTTGTATGTGTTGGTGGGGTGGCAATCTGGCGCTTTATAATTTGATATGCGGTTAAGGATTGTCATAAATTCAAAACGGATTTTTTCGCTGTTTGTGCTTAGCGCTTTGTAGCGCTTGTCGCTTTCGTTGTTGCTGTTGTTGTTGTTGTGGCAGCTTATTAAGCTAAATCCCTGCCGCTGCTGTTGCTGCTTGTGTACGACACGTTCGTGGATATGTGTGTGGATACTGCTTCCTGCGCATTTTATTGTGGCATGAAATTAATGAAGTGCTTTTGAGATTAGACGCGCGCTTATTTATTGGAAAAGTTACCCTTATACGTGTGTGTGTGTGTGTATTTGTGCAGGTACAATGCACTTTTGTGGCATTAGTTGCAGCTAAATTACGACAACAAGCAGCAGGACTCAATAAATTTCTGTCTAAAAGGATTAAGGTGCACAAAAAAATTGAAACGGCAGTGAGAAGAAGGCAGGAAAATGACTTCAAGTGGGCAAAGGGTTGATAGCGAAAGGAAAGAAAGATATATAGCTAGGCAATCTGAACGATAATGAGTATAGTGAAAAGGGGTTTACATAGAATGCAGAGCAATAAAGTATGAGATATAAACAAATAAGAAAAGCTTAATACTATAGGAGCCAGTAATAAATATTGACGAACGAAAATAAAGGAAGACGGAAAGAAAAAAGGGAAGAGGGCAGTAGAGTAGTTGAGTGGAGAGAAGAGAAGTGGTGGCAAGGGTAATAAGAGTAGAGGAGAGAAGAGGAGAGGGGAGAGGAGAGGAAGAAAGAAATAACGAGAAAGAAAGAGTATTTTGAGATGAAGTACAAGGAAGGAAGAAATAAACCAATTGGCATGGTTCCACAAAAAGGATAAAATACATAGTATTGTTACGGACAGAAGAATCAAGAGAGAATATGATCAAATCGATATGCAGAGAACAAAAATTAAACAAAAAAGAACCAAAAATGTGATTAAAATGCAGGACAAATTAAACAAACACAAAATAAAGGAGCAAATGAAAGCTTAATTTTTAGGAAAACTGTTTAGCTTTTGCAAGATAAGGCTGGAGATCAAAGAAACTTACGCAACCTGTCACACTAAAAGATTTAAAGAAATCAAAGAGAAGCAATGAAATCAAGGCAAGAATTCGATATGGAAATAGAAGGAAAATGCACCATGAGGAGAGAAATTATAATCGAGACAAGAAAGAAATCGTAAGGAATTTAAGTAAATAACGATCGGCAAAACTAAATGAAACAAGTAAGGAAGTATCAGTCGGGTTTCACCGACAGAGTAATACCCTACACCAAGTTCCCAAGTGGGGATAATTCACTGAAATTGTGGGTGCATTTGATTTACAACCCACATAGTGGGCGGACCACGCCCATTTTTGGCAGACTACAAGATATACGTAATAGGACTATACATGCCAAAAATTTATGCTCTGACAGGTGCACAACAGATGTTATCGGCATATTTATTTTACTGCCCCCAAGGTGGGCGGACTACGTCCATTTCTGAATAAATGAAAGATATTCCTACCAGGAACGAAGTAAACAAATCTGGACGCTCTGGTGTATATATTATGGAAGTTAAGAGGATTTTTCGTTTATCGCCTATATAGTGGGCGGACCACGCCCATTTTCTGCTATGGCATCTAAGACCTATATATCAACTTGGGAACCGAATTTCATTCATTTATATTCGTTACTAGTCAATTGGGAGCTATTTTACCGGAAAAAATTGTGCCGCCTATATAGTGGGCGGACCACGCCCATTTTTTCGTATGACATAGATGAACGACCCCTTAACATGAATACCAAGTATTATTCTTTGCAATGAGTAATTAGACAAATTACAGCAATTTGATCGCAAAAAACCCGAGGTAGTGGGACTTACAGGCCCATTGTAGGCGTGTCCTTGAACCGATTTGATTAATTTTAACACTTCACCTAACGCGAAGTTCACTGTGACTGTGTACCAAATGTGGTCGAAATCGGACAACTCCTTCTTTATTTTTTTCCGGACACGCAGACAGACAGGCAGACAGACAGACAGACGGACAACCGGAAATGAAAAGAGAAAGTGTTTCTGATCATTTCTATATACTTATGTCTATACCTAGGACCGCTCCTTTAATGCGTTACAATTTTCGCACAAAGTTATTATACCCTATTACCATAGGTGTAGGGTATAAAAATTGTATAATTGCCAAATTGTAATAAGTTAGGAAAAGAGTTGGGAGGAAAGAAAATTGAAGCAAAGAACATGCAGAAATATACAAAAGAAAACATGAAATTACAGAAAGAAGTTTGAAATGAAAATAATGAGGGCAAAGGTTGAAATATAGAACTAAAAGGCTGAAAATTATCGGTGTAAGAAGGTGTGTCTCATAAGAGGCAGATTTTAGAACATATTGATTATTGGTGGTTAATGTATGAACGAAGTATTGAAATATGCTGATTAAAAATCAAGAAGGAAAATTTAAGCATTTCTATAATTTTGGCTGTAAAAGAATGATGAATAATTTTAAAAACTAAAGATGTGTGCACAAATAATGCTCAAAAAATGTGTTGAGAGGCAATGGAAAACATGGAAAGAAAGTTAAAGCAAATGAAAAATAAAATAAACGAAAGAATAGTTTTTATTCGGACTGACTTGCCAAAGAGAAATGACAATACTTAGTTGTCTATTTCTGTTCTGAAACAAAGCAATTTTAAGTGTACAACAACAAAGAATTAGAATTATTGCTCACATGGGCAGGTCATATAGCTATTTCGGTTTTTGCCGAAATTTCTAATTCTTTGTTTCAGAACAGAAATAGACAACTAAGTATTGTCATTTCTCTTTGGCAAGTCAGTCCGAATAAAAACTATTCTTTCTAACATTCAAGCTGCCGAATAAATATAAACTCGTATAATATGATAGGGAGGACACACCCAAATCAGAAAGTAAACATAATGTAAAAACGAAGAAATGTTCTTACAGAAACAAAAACTGATACATTCATTTGCCTCAAGTATGTGCTCCGATGGAGCTCTCAAGTAAGGCAAAAACAATTGCATTAGACAGTGTACAATAGCAACAAACACTATGCGTTTGATATAGACAGCAGGTAACTGGGATGTTTGCCAGCGCAGAGTCGTCCAGTCCGATGGTGTGATGGTTAGCGCATTCGCTTACTACGTCATAGGTTCATGGTTCAACTCCTACGTTTCACAGACTTTACCATTAATGCTTCTATTTCGAGTAATTAGTCGTTTAGAAATTATTAGAATTCACATTAAAAGTCACTGATGAGGTTTTCTGGCAAAAACCGAAATAGCTATATGACCTGCCCATGTGAGCAATAATTCTAATTCTTTGTTGTTGTACACTTAAAATTGCTTTGTTTCAGAACAGAAATAGACAACTAAGTATTGTCATTTCTCTTTGGCAAGTCAGTCCGAATAAAAACTATTCTTTCTAACATTCAAGCTGCCGAATAAATATAAACTCGTATAAAATAAAATAAACATTTGCCTGGTAAAGATTTTGGAATAAATTTTCCATTTCTTTTTGTTAGTTAGACTAAAAAAATTAAGCTCAATATGCTAAAGTTTTAATAATAGGGCATGCATTGAAAGGAAACAGAAAAACTTTTGAGAAGCAGAAAATGAGCGCATGCCAAACACGCAAGAGTTTTTAAGTAAAAGCGTAAAAAATTGTATACAACCCATTTCTTTTACAGTAGCTTATCACGTTGTACGTTTCTACCAGCCCCTCCCTCTTCAGCCACAAATGAAACGTAATTAAATGTCACTCATACGTGGCGGTAGCCGCCGAGAAAGCGACAATCAAAATTTATGCCTTTGCATGCGCTCGTAAACACCTTTCAACGTTTAGCTAATTTCATTTTATTACAACGAGCACTTTCCCAGCGGCACACACACACACACACTCGCACACATGCACATGCAGGCGGGGCACATTTTGAAAGCACTTCACGTGCGCTAAAGGCCACAACACACATCAGCATAAAAACCACATAAGAGACGCCGTCGTCGACGCGTGTTGGTGGTCGGCTTGGCTGCTCCGCATCAGCCCCGGCAGCAGCAGCTCCAACTCCGGTGGCAAAGCCAACGCCAACTTCATCATGGCCATCAGCGCCAGCACCGTAAAAATAATAATAATAATAATCGCATGCGATTTAAGTTTAATCATAAAAATATTGCATGACTTCCGCTGGCGACTTGTTTTATGCTTCCGGCAAGCGGAAGTATTTGCTTGCCAAAGTGTTGGCCACAAGCAAAAAACTTGAGCCAAGCAAGGAACACGCTGGCAATGCGTCCGCAAAGGCGCATGCATATATGTGAGAATGAAGTTTTTATGTAAATGTGGTAATATGTGTGAGTGTGTGTGCAGCAGCAATTCCCACTTAAAACTTGCCAATCAAAATCAAAAGCTAACGGGAATTTGCAATTGGCATTAAAATAAGTCTGATTAACCTTTTTCTTCATATGGTGATCCTGGCAGAGCAAACTCGAAAAAAATCATTCGATTATATGCTATCCTTTTCATAAAGTCCTTAGTATTTGAAATCAATTCGAGTAAAAACTACAACAACTGAACTTTTTTCAATTTCCAACTGGAGAAGGCGCGCACGTAAGAGGGAGGACGCCTGGAGAGAAGCACTGTGCCAGGTCATAACGCGGAAACAGGTTTTCCTGACCAATCAAGGAAGGAAAGAAGCAACTTTTTGAAAATTGATATTATGGAAGAATTTAAAGAAATTACATTTAAAGGCAAATGAAGCTTTGCAAAATCGAACGAGAATTGACATACAAATTTTAGAAAGTGCCATATTGGCAACAATACCAGAATTTTTTTCATGACTTTCAAAAATTCACATGACTTTCTAAAAATTGTGACATGGTGAAAACTTATTTTCGAGCTTCATTCAAATCCTAAAATTTTTTAGTATCTAGTAAAGAAATTTAGCCATCGGCCTAGTAGAAGCCCCAAGTCCATGAGAAGCAAGAGAGCAGATGTATAGATCAACTTAAGGACATGCCAAGCATTTTAAGGAAAGAAATCTTTTTTTTGAAATTTGAAATGTTATAGTTTTTATAGAAACGTTTTAATTTAAAGCTACTTCTGTCGACAGGAAAACTGAAAGCAGAAAGGCGCAAGCCAAAAAGTCTTAGCAGCTTACGATTTACACTAAAAGGCACATTCACACCAACACGCAAGCAAGTGGCGACACAATTGCATGCGTGCAGCTACACAAACACACACTATTACATATAAACTCACTCCCTTGCAGATTTATGGCAGCAGCCGCAAGGCGGAAAAACTCGCCGTGAGTGTGTGCGAGTGCGTGCACAAAAAGTGAATGGCATGAGCAACGGGTTATACATGCACAACGTGACAGGAATAAAAATTCGCGCAATAACTTTTCAAACACACACACATACACACATTTGACGTGAAATGAGTTTGTGTGTGTGTGTGTAGGTGTGTGTGGGTGGACTTAGAGTACGCTCCCACGCATGCCGTGCACAGGAAGACACCATGGACTACTTAAGTCGGACAAGAAAACATGGCAAGGATATTAGCTGAAGTTGTTGGTTGGCTCGGTTAGTGGCTAGAAGGACTCCCACTTTAATACTGCAGCGAGTGCAGCAAAAAAGGGCAAGTGTTTTTTCTCTGAAAAGTGCCTACATCAAAAAATTAGACAGTGTGCCAAAAATGTTAAATAAAATTAGTTCTTAATGAAGTACTTACACAAAATTAAATAGACAAAATTTAGCAAAAGCAAAGAGCACTTTCAGAGTCATTAAAGCATTAAATGTATACAGGTATTTCAATAAAATATTAGAATTTCTTTAAATTGAATCATATTTTTCAAAATTCAGCAAATTTTTTAAATCACTAGCTGAGAACTGGTTGCGGATGCATGATTGCAGCTCCAAGGACATTTAAATTTCAAGCCTCTTTCGAAATTTGTGAAACACACCTAAATTCTGACAGATCATTAAAATTTTTTTTTTTAAATAAACCGACACTCAGGGGATGCCCCTATATATTATACATGCAGAGCACTTGTTGGTTTAGAAAGGATCATAAGTTAGTGGGTGGGGGGAAACCACTTTGGCCACTCCTAAAAGGAACTCTAACTGGCATCCCAATAGACTCAGCAGGGTCTATGCGGGGCCCGGTTTAGGCAGCCAGCTTAACCTAACCTAACCTAAAAGTAAACTCAAATAAGTTTCATCTTTACTAAATGCCAAACAAATATGTATTAAAATATGCATTTTAATATCTAAAAAGTGTTTATCTTAATGCCCCAACATTTTGTTGATTTCTCAATTAAATGCTGTCGAAAAATGTAACAAGTCTGTCTGCCTAAAAGTGTGCAAACATTGTTTTCTTATTGTATTCTTTTCAAATGGCCACTACGGGCCAACAATTTTCGAGCACACTAAAACAGTACATAAATTAAAATCGTCGCTGTAAGTCAGCCAAAAGCTGGCTACATTTCGCCATTAGCCATAAACACACACACACACAAACTCACACACACATATACGTTCACCTTTCATGCTAGCCATAAAACTCTGCAACAAACAATGGCAATTTTGGGCGTTTAGCATTTTGTGCTAATAGCACGCGGAAATATAACAACAGAAAATGCAACAACAATTGTCAGCAATTGCAATTTACAACAGCAACAATGCTAGTGGCGCCGGCAGCAGCAACAAAGTTGGGCCCGAATAGTTATTCCGCAGAGTAAGTGCCAAAAATAAAGTGTGCCGTCTTTGTTTTTTTAAATCCAATTTCCCCCCTTTCCCACCTTTCAGACATAAGCAATTGGACGCTTTCTTAGCTGCTGCTGCCGCCTGTTCTCTGTAATTTCGTGCAGACCTGCCACAGGAGCGCGCCAAGAGCATTGCCGGAAATTGAAAATTATTTGCAAATGTTGACAAAATTTGGCGAACAGCTGGAAGGGAAAGGATGTGAGCGGGTGGCTCAATGTGACTGGTAGTAAATTGAGTGAGTGACTGTGAGCTAAAGATAGTAGCAGTGTACAGTGTCAGTCATAAAAATAGCAGCGCAGCTTGAAACATTATGATTATCAACAATCATTCTTTTATAAACTTTTCTATATTATGCAAAAAATGAAATGACTTTAAGTAAAACCGAAAGGGTGTTTTCAAAAGCCATGTCAAAAATTTTTTCATAAAAATTCGACAATTTTTTCGAACTTAACTGTAGTCGAGGGACGAAAGCAAAGTGAATAAGTGTAAGTGAGCGGCCGAGTGGGCAAAATGAGAGTGAGCGAGCACGCGCTTACTTTGTTGTCGGTAGATTCGCCTGTCGCCGCTATAATGTTGCATAGAAAGCTTAGCATAATTTTAGGCGAACAATAAGCTCTTTGTGCAACGGCAGGCCAACAGCCAAACGGGGGGAGAGAAGAGCGTGCAGACGCGTTTGTGCGCGGAAATGTCAACTGCTTTTAATTGGCCTGCAGGCAAGAATGTTGCTGCCATCGTCGACATTGTGCTCTACGCCGTTGTTGTTGTTGTTGTTGTAGTTGTTGCTGCTGCTGGTTTTTTGCACAAACACGCCGAGCAACATAACAGTATATGAGTAGCTGCAATTTCATGCAAGACTGGCAACGCCTGAAACACTGCAATGCAAATTAAAACTTGATTTGTTGCTCAGCTGAAGGAAAAGTGTTGCAATTTTAGAGAGGCAAAATAAAGCATCATGAATTTATATTAAATTTGTTTGTTGTTGTTATAAGTTTTGATGCCTCTGTTGGTTGTTTCTTTGTTTAAGCCGTAGTCATAAGATTTTAACCTTTGTTGACTGACTCGAATATTTTGTAACTGCCAATGAGCCGCTGTCTGGCAGAGCTGACAAAGAGTGCAGTCAGGGCTCAGAGTTCTAAGAGGGGGGCGATTGCTTTCAAGGTTTGTTGCTTGGCTTGCAAAACTTTATAATCGCATTAAGTTCTTATCGAAAATTACGTACGCGTATGCAATCTCTTAAAAGCACTCACACAATGCAGCAAGTTTATGGCTCTAAGTGCAGGCGCTTGTTGCACTTGAGACTGCTGAAGGCAGCAGGAGTGGCAGTGGCATATTTGTAATGAAGAGAGCAGGGAGAGTAGGTTAGGTTAAGCTGGCTGTCTAAAAGACCACACATAGACCCTGCTGGGTCCTTAACGATACCAGTTAGAGTTCCGTTTAGGTTTCACAAGTTTCCAAAGAGGCTTGATACCTAGTTTTGAGAACTGTTTAAGCCCTGAAAAGACCGGCGGTCTTCAACAATTCGAATTCTAGCGATAGCGGGGCAGGAGCGTAGAATGTGTTCCAAGGTCTCCCTGCTACCCGCTTCTATGCATTTCCTGCAGCTGTCGTCGTTCGTCATACCCATCCTATGTGCATGCGCTGCTACAAGGCAGTGTTCCGTTAATGCACCTATAATAGCTCTACATTCTATTCTTGGAGGAGTCAGCGAGAGTAAGGCTCTAATATCTTTCATTTGTCTGCAAATAAATGTCATTCGATATCTTCTTTTGACCTTCTGTTAAGTATTTGAATTTTTCTTCTGCTCCATTTTAAGGTTACGTTCCTCTAAAGGAAAGAAAACGGTAAAGGATTCTATTTCCCTTTTTATCAAAGGAGAAAATTTAAAATTGGTCATAATGTTAGTTCTTCAAGGCGTTAACATTTTGCATTGTCAAAGGTTTTGAAACAGTTTTTGAGATTTTTTTAAATTTTTGATGAGGACGGTTTGAGCCAAAATAAAAAATGTTCATCAGTATTGTATCGTGGGAGATTTTATATAAAAGAGTCACTTCCAGTGCTACTTTTACCTTTGTCTATACTGTTTCTCTGATTTTCATCCATCGTTTTGTTACTCACTCTTAACATTGAAGCTAATATTCTACGCTTTAGTGCTCACCTTAAATTCAACTAGTTACTACGCCTCTCAGCTCTTAGTGCGCCACTCAGCTTGTTGCCACTTCAGCATATTCTTGCAATGCAATTTCTCGCAATGAGCCAGGCTTATAATTTGCCCAGCTTACAGGAAGAAGTTTGTTCTCGAACTTCATGCAAATATTGCTACTAAATAATTTGCTGCTAATTGCAAACCACAAGCAATATCGCTTAAAGTGCTTGCAACAAGTTGTTGCTGCTGCACTTTATTGGCTTCTACTTTAGTCGCTGCGTATATCCTTGAACTCCTTTGCTCTATCCAACTGCACTTACAACCTTTCACCCTTGAAGTGTCGCCTTTTATGCACTTGGCAGCCTTTTATGCACACTTGCCACAAAACACTCGCCGACACTGTTTCGTGCTGTCGCAAGTGGCAAAGTGTCCTTTTACAGCACGCTTTTTGTCCCTTTCGAAAGGTGTCAAAGAGCGCCTTTCAAAAATAATTTCAATTTAATTGCCGCACATGGCGTGGCTGTTGAGTGTGAAGGCACATTGCAAGGCCCCTTCTCCCTTTTCACCATTGCCTCATCCACTTCGGCCCTGCCGTAATGTATACAAAAATTTGCATGTCCTTTTTGTAATGGCAGCATATAATTCGCACGTTTTGGCGCATTAATTTCCGCTCTTTCACATCTCTTTTACACATCTTCTTCTCATTCTTTTACTCCGGCACTCTGACAAAGAGAAGCACTTTGAACACTGCATGCATATCCTTGCAAGCTTATATCCTATTGCTTTGTCGCTATGGCGTACACGGCTTAATTAGCACGTGGCAGTTTCGCAATGACCGGTGAACAAGCGAACACAGGGAGTTGGTGGCAGGATATGCGCCTTTGGCAAGAGGTGTTGCCCAAAGGACATAGCAGAGATCGTAGTAAATTGCAGCACATTTGGCTGCGAAGAAAAAGGAGCCGGGCGTGTCAGAAATGCCTTAACCGTGGAAAAGGCGTGGCGCTGGAATGTGTTGGAGTGAGGGAGCTCGCGAATGGCCGCGAATTTATTAAGTGCCAGAAGGAAAACTGGCAATAAAGAAAAGGTGGAGTGAAGCAGAGGAGGACATCAAAAGTGATTTAAATGCGGCGCGGTCTCATTTTAATTGGGCTCATCTTTCCCTAAAATTTAGCCTGATGGAGCGGAGTTAAGAAACCACAGCTGGAGAACTAAGATGGTTCATAATTTAAAAATAAGCAGGGTAGGCTGAATGCATATGCTTAAGGTAAGGAGTAGGAGATAGAGAAAATAAGGGAGAGAAATGTTAAGTATTGAAAAGAGAGGCCAGATACAGGCGAGATAAATAAATGGAAGCACATTTAGGGACTATATTAGAAGTTTTGGAAGTAGCTTCATTTTGAAAATTCATTAAAAAAAGTTTCAAATTTCGAAAGGCAAGGAGAGTGGCAATCTGCAAATATTTGAAGATTGAGAAAGGAGAACAATATGAATTGAAAGAGGTAAATATAAAAGGAGGCGGAAGTAAAGAAGCTTAAAGGAATTATTAAAGTGATAATCTATCACGACGCAGGAACACGAGGAAGAGACAAATAAAATAAAGAAGCAAGGAAGTTATTAAAACCCGCTAGAAAAGCAATTGCAAATATTAAATATGATGTAAAAAGAGAAAAAAAGGGAAAGAGACAAAGAGAAATGTATTAAGAAATGGTGTAAGAGAGAAAAAGAATTGAAAAATAGTAGTAGATGAAAAAGTTGCTGAAAAAAGTAGAGGAACTAATTGCAGGGAAGGAGAACATATAGAAGAAATCTTTACAACGAAACTAATGCTAAAAGTTGAAGTTCAAAGGTAAACGAAAAAAGTAGAATGGCTTCAAGAGGTAGAAAAATTTGTTACCTAATTAATTTCGAACGGCTTGGAATTTTAAAATATTTTCTAAAATTGCAGCTACAAGCGAACCTATGCTTCTGCCACAGATACTGCAAAACACTTTGCCGCCATCGTCTGCTCCTTCTTCTATCTCCCTTTCTAGCTCTTAGGAGACAAGATCAAGTGCTTACAAGTGCGGATGCTGCTGCAACAAAATTCGTACTGACAGCCACACAAACAAACAGAAATATAGACATACACACACACACACACAGACACGAAAGTGCAGCAATTGTGTGCGCACAAAGGCGCGCTTTTAAATTTCCTGCCATTTGCCAGCAGCACGCACACACACACACACATATACATACAAACATACAGAGAGACACATTTATGCAGTCACTTAGCAAATACACAAGCCGTTTTGTAATGCTTTGCCAACTCGGACTCCTTTGCTGCTTTATTAGTGTGTGCTGGTGTGTGTGTGTGCGCGTGTTAGCAAAGACTTTTATGTTGTTTGCAAGAATTTGGCCTGCGGGAATTTGCATTTTTCATTACGAACTCAACAGTTTAAATGTGGCGCCATATTAACGCCTGCCTGCCTGCCTTAAAGCATATCCTGTGTCACACACACACACACATACATACACACACAGAATGCTGGGCCAAAGCGCAAGTAGCAAGTGGCAACACAAGCTCAAGACTGCACTCACTTTGCCGGCGTAGCGTGGCAAAGGCAGCTCGTATCCTTTTGCATTGTCCTTGCGGCCATGCGGCTCCAAAGCACCGCACAGCTAAAAGCTAGTTTCCGGCGGATGTGGCTGCTGCCTCGACTGCTGTTACTACTGCTGCTATTGCTCACAGCGACGCGGCAGCATGTAAATAAATTTTACGTAATGAAATGAATGCGATTGTGATTGCCTTGCTGAGGCGCACTGCCTGCGCAAGGATACACGCCGGAGGAGAATGCTTCGCCAGCCTGCCATTGTCATTGTGCCAAGCCAGAAATGTCGGAAACAGTTATTATATGCCGCAAAGGCAAAGAGGATAAGGGATAAAGCATACTTGCCGGCGTTCTGAAAACTGCAGATATTTAACAAATCCATTGGCAGTTCTGAAGGGCAGCAACAAGCGCATGGCATATGAAGGCTGTCAGCAGTCGGCTAACACTACACAGCAAATTGTCATAATCTATATCTTTGCTGTACTAGAGTGTGCTCATACTAATACTTTTTTCCATATGGAAATTAGGTTCCTGCGAAATATTCCTTCAATTATTAATTCATGTTAAATCTGCAAGTTTTGGAATTTGTTGCGAAAGGTATATAAAATTATAATTTTTACATTTGAGGTAAATTTTCTTATAAAGGAAAGTTTTCAAATAAAAGTTGAGCCTTAAGTAAGTAGTTGAGACAATTCTACTTAGGAAAGGGTTCTCTGCTTTCTAATAAACTTAGTGGAAATGCAAAAGACTATTCAAGCGGAAAGAGTTTCGCGCTGATGAGTTCTGGATGATCCTCCCTTTATAAAGAATATAGAGAAAACTGCCTAGTAATAGGTGAACCAAAAAGATTTGAAGCAATTGTTCTATAAGGCGAAGTTACCCTAGTTGAATAAAAATTTATTCAAGCTCTGAGACGTTCGTGCTGATGGGCTCTGGATGGTTCCTTTCAAATATAAAATATATTTTCCATAAGTCAATTGAATTTTCGCTGCTGGTTAGTGTAATCAAGCAGGCACTCAGGTGAGCCATGTCGAAAGGGATATGCTACGCAGGATAAATAGCAGTGGCTTGGCATTAACAAGAACCAAATAACTGCAGGAAATTCGAGATAGTTCCAGACCATTTTTAAATTTAATAAAGGCAGAAAATGAATTAATATTTGCCAGCCCTCGCTGCTCTGCTCAACTACCTTGTACTTCGTGCCTTTCTCAAGCTCTCCCTCGCCCTCTCTAAAAACTCCTGCAAACTGGTTCACCCGCTGTTTTATTAAAATGCCAGACAACTATTTTAAATATTTTATTTACATCCTGCTTGTGGTTTCCTGTGCTTTTTCACCTTACTTCCCTTCGTGTCTTTCTTTTGGCGAAAGCACTCGTCATTCGGTGCCTCAGTGCCGTATTTGGTAGGTGTTTGCATTTTAAATTGACCACCGGTTGAACGGAAGCGAGTGGTTTGCGCCATACGTTCGTGTTGCATATGGATTTCCGTGCTCGCAGCAGCGTTTACCACCACCCGCTGCAGCTCAAATAAAGCTGCCATTGTGAGCAGCGGTTGACGTATTTGCTTAAAAACTTTTACGAATTGTATGCTAATTCCATTTCTTTACACTTATCTTTTGAATTTTGTTGCATAGTTTTAGGATTACAAGCTGGACATAGAATTCTTTACATGCAGGCAGCCGTTAGCCGATCCCATTATATATTAAACATAGATATCAGCCAAAGTAAATACACCCGATAATAGGAAACTTAAAAATTAATGTAAAGTGCCTATAAGTATGCAGCACGTTATAAATACATAATGTATTAAAACATACATATGTACATTTCGGCTACTGATATCCTAAATGAAGTTCAGAAGTCGAAGCATACTTTTAGGACTTTTTCAAAGTCATACAAATGCAAGCATATTTTGGCTTTAAGCTTATTTATGCACTAATTTTCTTTCTTTTCTATTAAACGTTTAAGAAATTCGCATGGTTTGTAGCCGCCATCATATCTGTGGCATACTTTAATTGTATGGTATTATATTATAAAGCATACTTTTAGGATCGTAATCTTCAAATTATTATTAACTAATCTTTTCTGCTTTTCTTGCAGGTAAGCTTGACTGAACTTAAATGCTTAATTTGCATATAGTCTCATGTGTGTAGAGCAAACGAATTGGTAAGATAAATATGTAAGACTAAAACAATGCTATGCATATTAGAATGCAAAAACATTGCAACTCTTTTTAATAGTTGTCTAGGTAAGCAGCATAAAACAATCAGGTTCCCGAATGTGTGTTTAAAAATAGCTATTGGCAATGACCGAGCTTTAAACAGCGCCCAAATGAAGTCGAAAAATATGTGACAACTAAAACAATCCGAAGCATCTTTTGACAGTTTATAGCACACAGTTGCATAAGTTTAAACTTTTATTTGCCAAAATTGGTTTCCAACTGAGCGTTCCCTTCAAATCTATCATACTTGGCAATTTTAAACACCAAAGAGTCTAGTCAAAAATTAATTAAGCGTTGGCATCACTTTCCACTGTTAGTTTAAATAAGTTGCTACAAACGCATATGCCTTTAAAGGCACGTACGCATAATAACAACTTCCTATCACTTTCACAAACACATCCACAGGCATGTCTGCATGCGAATATATGCCACTGTATGATATTGCGTATTACAATTTCAATATTTTTGTATTTACCGTGAGTGAATTGAAAAATTGTTAATTTCATGAAATCGTATAAACGCACACTGAACCAACAGCAGTAAACTATCATTGTCCTGCGCAAACAACAACAACAACGCATCAACAATGGCAATTGCTGCCATGACGCAGCAGCGATGGCAACAAGACATCATCAATAAAAATTCACCGCAAACAAATATGAGCTGAAAAATCAACGCCGATGAAGCGCGCAAATTTATATTTAATCAAAATATGCAAACATACATGCACAGGCAATATTACAATACATACACAAATACGTGAAGCCCTATAAGCACTTTTGTGGTTGAAACAATTTAAAATGTGGTTTTGATTCTATAAAAAGGCTTTCTTTCGATATGGTATACAAATTGGAAAAGATAATTTTTTCGACAATAGTCAGAAAAAACTTTGAATAGCTGCGACTACAGTTAGTATATCGATCAAAACACATTACTGTCTACATTACTTTAGTGACTATTTTATCCTCAGTTTATGAAAAGGAATCGTACGCTCAGCAAAATAAGTAAACAACTTTCCGCTTTTATTCGATTTTTATATATTTCTGCTTTCGAAATCTTAAATTACTTTCAGAAAAGTGTGCCACTACTTAGCTCAGAGTATATATGTTTGATCTCAAATGCTTGAAAACATCAGACCCGATATCAGAACCTTACTTATAGTAGATAAAATTATTTTCTTTCTGATTGTGTGCCGCCACTATTTTCTCAATATAAATAAAGTTGCTTAAAGATATTGCATTTTAAATATATCGAAACGATATTGCTATAAATGATGTACAAAATTTATGATCTGTTTGATATTTGTATGCAGTGAAAAGTATGCAAAGTATCCGATAATATGGGTTTATTCGATTATCATCATACTATGATATAAAACGCTATTGCGCACGCAATGTTGTGGTTCAGTTACCGTTATCCTGTTAATTTAACATTAAATGTATCATTGTTTTTGCACAGCATTGTTTTGAGTAACATTTGATGAGAGTGAGAGAATATGTTAGCATAGACTTGCAATGTTGTCGTATTCTTTTCTGCACAACAAGAGTAATGCTTTACATTTCACTTTCATGTACATAAAATGGATCATATTTTGGCTTACAGCTTACACTTCTTGCGGTAATGGCAATGGTTAGTCGACTATTTATTGATTTTTTCAGCGAAAGAGAAGATTGTAAAAAATTTAAGATTACAGGGGTAAAAAAAAAACTAATAAAAATAGCCACATTGGCAGATGTGAATAGAAGCCGTGCTACTGAATATTAGACAATGTAAATGGCAGGAGATTTTCAGTGTTCGGTTAGATTTCGGTTGAAATTAAAAGAAGTTCAATTATGTAAGAAACTTTTTAATTGCAGTCAACATTTTAGTAACTTGCATACATATGTATGTAGGTATGTATGTATCGCTAGGGACGCAACAGGGTTTATGCGTGGCCTTTCTTAGGCAGCCAGATCAACCTATGTATGTATGTATATATATATGTACATAAGTAAATGTAGACACTCTTTTCAAGAGTAGATTAATTCTGGGAACAAAATTTTATCACAAGACGGGTTAAAGTTATTTGGTTGGTATTTGGTTTGTAAGTGAAATTAATTTTTCTTTCTAACTTTGGATAGGGAATCAAACAAAATGTTAATGACATATACATACATATGTACATATATTTCCACATAGGTGACTTAACTACAAAACAATAAAATTACGCCTCATTTGTATATGTGTATGTAGCAAGAGTAGGTGGGACTACGTTGCATTAATATTTTTAGAAAGATATTGTAAAAGGGTAATAATAAAGGGCAGAATAAAAACAGATAAATCAACGAGAGGAAGAGTAGGACACCTTGATTTAGCCGCACAGTGGGTCAGAGGAAAAGTTGAAATTCTAGAAGGTGAAATACTAAGAATATGTATAGGAATTACACATGTTTCATGAAAATTGCAACTTTAGAAAAATCTGGAGGGAAATAGATTGGATTAAAATCTTTTTGGAAAACCAGCCTCACACAATTTTTACTTATTATTTTCCACTAAACACCGAATTTTGTGATACTGATAGTAACAATTATATATTTGCTTCTTTATTTATTGCCTCCCGGATCACTACTACTACCTCTTTTAATTATTTATCCGGATTGAATAAGGTAACGCAGTATGTACGTTATCAACCAGCAATATGAGCTTACTTCCTTTAATTAAAGTTTTGGTTAAAGGTGACAGCAGAGCTGACGGCTTTGTTACGTTCGTTCGGGTAACCAACATTTCTCTGTTGCTCTTAATTTCGAGGATACAGAGTACAGAGTTAAAATATTGTAGGTAATAGGATTTATAAAATTTTGGTTTTAAAATTACAAAAAAATAAGACGACTTCTCCATATCGGCGAAGAAAAAGTAGGGGAGTCGCCACGAAGTGGCGCGATACTGCTGGTGGTATGAATAAAAGGCTATTTTATAAGCTTTATATTAACTTCACATCCGGTATGTAGTGGAATCTAGTAATCAATTTTTCACCCACTTCCCGACTACTTAGAGATCTGAAACTTTGCATACATGCGTAACCACCATGACAATGCATGAATCAATAAATTTTATGGGCGTAGGATAAGGGGCGTGGCACTTTTTTATCAACTCTAGATTTGTGTATAACTTTAGAACTACACATCACACATCAATGAAACTCGGTAGGAACTTACTACATATCCATATCCTTCTACTGAGAAAATAAGGGGGCACTGGATAAGGGGGCGTGGCACCCCCATACAAACAAAATTTTTGATCTCGATTAGCTTTGGAACTAAAGGTCGTGCAGCATTGAAATTTCGTATGCAATCGCCTCTTGGATGTGTCGTCCCACTGGTAAAATTTTATGGGCGTAGGATAAGGGGACGTGGCACCCACCATACAAACAAAATTTTTGATCTCGATTTGCTTTGGAACTAAAGGTCGTGCAGCATTGAAATTTCGTATGCAGTCGCCTCTTGGATGTGTCGTCCCACTGGTGAAATTTTATGGGCGTAGGATAAGGGGCGTGGCACTTTTTTATCAACTCTAGATTCGTGTATAACTTTAGAACTACACATCACACATCAATGAAACTCGGTAGGAACTTACTACATATCCATATCCTTCTACTGAGAAAATAAGGCGGACACTGGATAAGGGGGCGTGGCACCCCCCATACAAACAAAATTTTTGATCTCTATTAGCTTTGGAACTAAAGGTCGTGCAGCATTGAAATTTCGTATGCAGTCGCCTCTTGGATGTGTCGTCCCACTGGTAAAATTGAATGGGCGTAGGATAAGGGGCGTGGCACTTTTTTATCAACTCCAGATTCGTGTATAACTTTAGACCTACACATCACACATCAATGAAACTCGGTAGGAACTTACTACATATCCATATCCTTCTACTGAGAAAATAAGGCGGGCACTGGATAAGGGGGCGTGGCACCCCCATACAAACAAAATTTTTGATCTCGATTAGCTTTGGAACTAAAGGTCGTGCAGCATTGAAATTTCGTATGCAGTCGCCTCTTGGATGTGTCGTCCCATTGGTAAAATTTTATGGGCGTAGGATAAGGGGGCGTGGCACCCCCATACAAAGAAAACTTTGATCTCGATTAGCTTTGGAACTTAAGGTCGTGCAGCATTGAAATTTCGTATGCAGTCGCCTCTTGGATGTGTCGTCCCATTGGTAAAATTTTATGGGCGTAGGATAAGGGGGCGTGGCACCCCCATACAAAGAAAACTTTGATCTCGATTAGCTTTGGAACTTAAGGTCGTGCAGCATTGAAATTTCGTATGCAGTCGCCTCTTGGATGTGTCGTCCCACTGGTAAAATTTTATGGGCGTAGGACAAGGGGCGTGGCACTTTTCAAGCAACTACACACTTGGGCTTCAGTTTATAATTATAGGTACACCACACATGAATGAAAAACGATAGGAACTTACTTGCCGCGCCCTGCTGGCAAAATAGCAACAACTCACCGCGTCACAAATATGCCACGTATTATTTGTTAAATTGAGGATATGACATATGACGATAGGAAACACTGTGAATACCCTAAATATTGTGTACTGCTCTGCAAGTTTAAAATTCTTTTTGCGAAAAATTTCAGAGCTCTAAAATTGAATTTATGGAAGACTAAAAAGTAGAAAATAAAATTATATAAAAAAAAACTTTTTAAAAATAAGCTTTAATGTACTAAAAAGTAGAAAATACGTTGTTTCCAAGTCACCTGTATCTTACTATTAATAAAAGCTTGTGCGCTCAATATCCATATTCAAAATATCTTTCATTACTAGAATCTATTTGCAAAAAATTATTTAAATAAAATATTGTGGTAACTGGTTGACAAATATTGAACACATGAGCGCCCCAAGCTTTTAGGGATAGTAAGATACAGGTGACTTGGAAACAACTTATTTTCTACTTTTTAGTACATTAAAGCTTATTTTTAAAAAGTTTTTTTTTATATAATTTTATTAATATTTGAAAGCATTTAATTTCGAAATTTTTGCGATCGAATCGTGTTTGATCAAAACGATCTACTTTTCAGTTTTTAATCGAAATAGCTCCAAAATCATTAGGTCTGATGTAAAATGCTAAAAAATGATATCTGAAACTCCTTCAGCACCTCCTCAATCCTCTCTACCTGACAAATAGCACTGCCTTTTCGTCGTTCCAGGAACATTTATTAATAATGCATTATTACAAAAGTGCAATTCAAACATGTTTGTATTTATATTTGCATTGTTTTTCATATATTTTTGATATCTGCTTTTGTCTTACTTATTTGGGAATCATATTTTTAACATCCAAACAATATTTGAGCGCATTAACTGCAGAGGATGGCTGTGTGCGTAAATGCCACAGATACTTATGTATATGCAACAGATGGCTTTGTGTGAGAGTGTATACTTGTATGCCATGACATGTGCGTGTGTGTGTGCACGCATAAACAATAAATAACGCTTAATAATTTTGCTCACCACTGCACACTTACGAGCGTTTGTAATAACAACAACAACAAAGCAATGGCTTCCTCTGCGCCGACTCTAGCTGCAGTTGGAACTATTGTTGTTGTTGTGCGAAATCCTGCGTACGTGCCTTCAACGTAATCCTTTGCATTTCTCTGCAATAATTGCGTTTGTAAGTGTCCCTGCCGTTGCAAGCCTTCCCACCATTCACAAAGCCGCCAGCCCTGCACTCACCACACCCACACCCACACACAATGGCTCTATCTATCTTGCTCGTGTTGGCATCTGTATGCGTGCCCTCCTACCAAAACCTCTTGTTTATCCCTGTCTGTTTACATTAGGCGAGTTTGTTTTATATTTTACGCCATTCAGCATTGAAAGCGTTCTAAGCTACTTGCCTGCAGAGGGCGCTGTTGATGCTGGATCGACTGTCTTTTGTTGTCTTTACTGCTTTTGTTGTTGCTGTTAAAAATCGAGTCTCATTTTTGTTTAGATTGCAAATCGTTTTAAAGCAAACACCATAAATGCTATCAAAGGACATAGTAAAGCTGCTTCGTTTCCTCGGCAAGGCTCTGTGAAAGCTGAAGGTAACTAGATGCTGTATAACGGGTCAGTAAAGTAGTCAGCAAAAATCTTTGAGCAAGGTATTTTTAATTATGAGATATATCTCAATGGTTTGATCAAATTTAGGGACATGGTCAAATCATTTAACAACTTATATCTTTTCAAAAAGAAAAAATTTCGTTTTACTTCTGACCAATAAAACTGCTCGAGTAAGTGTCTCATAATTTTCGAGAGACGGTCCAAAAGCAAAAGCTATAATATCTGTTGTAGCAACAACATTCCGCCTTATAAATTTTTCACACAGCTGCAGCAGCTGAGCTACTGTTTAGCAGAGATGTCTGCCTAGGTCATAATATCTCAAATCTAAATTCAATTTGCCTACCTTTTGTGTATCTTAATAGATCTGGTTGGCATCCTGGGGCTGTTTGAAGGCACATGTAATTAAAATTTCAAAATACGCACTAATACAGCAACAACAAAAGCAACAACAACAAAGGAGACAAGAGTTGGGGCAATATTAAGAGCAGAGTGCAAAGGAAATAATAACACTTTGAGGCATGTAATTGCTATCATCGTCGTTCGTTTGTTCAGCGTTGTTGTTGTTGTTATCCTTTGGCAAGTGCGTTTGTGTAATCAAACAAGTTCAATTATGGATTTAAAAGAGAGCCTTAATTAAAAATTGCAAATACACTCACTGAATGCATTCAAGCACACTTGACTAAAATCCACTTCGAATGCGTAGCCCCAAGGATATAAAGCGCCTGTGAGTGGAGTGGAGTGGAGTGGAGTGGAGAAGTGTGTGTGTGCGTTTGTGGAAAATAATTGCATTTGTGCTGATGAAGGCAATTTGTATTTGCCGATTTCGGTAAACTAAAGTAGGATTTTAACGAAGCACATGAAGATGACAATACACCTTTGAAGTAGAGATAGTGCAGCCAAAGGCAGTAATAGGATATTACAAAATGAATACAATCTTCGCTCAAAAAATCCTTTGAAAAGTGTCATAAGAGAACAATTTTTTGATAATGAGTGGAATTGCGAAAACATGTAACTGTAGTAATGTGGAGTGGTATATACTTGCATACTTGAACAGGACTTGTGAGAAGTGAGTCACTTATAATAAATTAAGAAGAACTTGCATCTTATACATTTTTTTTTAAATGAAAACGTAAGGATGTTTTATTGGAGTCTTTTCTCTAGCAAAAAGCCTGAATTAGAAATTCCAATAAAGCTGTATTTTAAAACTTGAGAGCGTTTCATATCAGACATGTAAAATATCAGAGTGACGAAGCAAGGCTGATTCTCTTAGAAGGATCGTTCATGTTCTCAAAGGCAACGCTCTTGCTCTGAGCAATTAACGCCAGTTGTGCTGTATTTGTAAAGAAAACTTCTGACAGGATACATAAATATATAAATAAAAGAGACTGTCAACATACGCAGCTAAACTGCTAATTATTTTAGCAGGGTTTGTACAAATTTGGACAAGAGATGAGACCCTTAACGTTTCTGGTGGGCGAGCAAAGAGAGAAATGTAAACTCACTCAGCGACTTAGAAACACTCTCTGCGGCAAAAATTATGCTCTTGAGAGTAATATGCATGCTCTCAGAGACAACGCTTTTGCCACGATCGAAGTGTAAGCTCTGTCCTGGTAATCGTTTTCGTTTTCGAACAATCTGATGCAAAAAATCGAATTAATATTCGATAACCTTTAGAAAGTAAAATTTTAAAGGCTGCTTTTAGAATCTTGTATACATTTTTTTATACTACGCTGTTGCTGTTTGCCATTATTTTTATGCTCTTACTCTACTACGATTTCGTTTACCACACTGACCCCAACCTTACAATTAATTCTAATTAAAATCCGACAAACACTTAAATAATTTGCTGCTGTAGTCTGACACAAGCAGCAATTGTCAAAAGGATATCAAGCACAAATAAATGCATTCATTGAAAGTGGTAAAATATATTCCTCAAAGTTCGTATGGCAACCCTACGCATGATATAATCATGACAATGCAATGGCGCTTTGATGAGTTGCGTGAGAACCACAAAGTGATACTGTCATACACAGGCTGTGCCAGCGGAAAATATAAGGCCGGTGCGAAGGTGAAATATAACGGAAAGGGTGGCAGCAGCAAATTCCCGAACAGAGCTGCCACCTTTCTGTGGAGCTGTGCTGAAAATAAGCCATGCCCCATGCGCTCTGAGCTGGTGTGCCTTAATAGCAAGCATAATTTTGGCTTGGCAACTCTGCTGTGGCTAACAGAGATAGCAATGGTAACCAAGGTAACTATGAGACAACAACAAAAGCAACAACAACAGCGACAACAGAAATTGCTTGTTAGCATGCAACAAATGTTAATACCGCATATCTTTAAGATGCACAACACTACCACAACCGCACACAGGCATGACCGCTGCAACTACACACACACACCGATGCAAATGTGCATCGCTCAAAGTAACTGTCAAAAGCAGGCACACGCACACGCATGCATGCCTTGACAGAGACGCATAACAGTGGCCGCAGTCGCCTGGCAACGGAACACGTTCCTGGGTAGCGATAATAAAGCCAGAGCAGCAACCAAAACTACAACAACAACGACAATGAAAATGTAGAATTGCAATGCCCAGCTTCCAGCAGCATCCGACAGAACAGCAACAACAACAACAATAGTGCAGCAACTGCAAAACAACATTTGCAATATCAACCTGATTTGTGGTTGTATGCGTTTCCGCACACCCAAAAAAAATTGTTCGTTACTCCAATTGGAAAATTTGTTGAAACTATTAACAAGCTAATTAAAAATTTACCCATTATGTATCCAGACTTGAAACTTTTAATAAAAATATTATTAAACGAAAATAAACAGAAAACAACGAACACAAGATTATGGTGAAGAATATTCATATATCAAGTTACAACAAAGGTTGAGGTCTATTTTATATATGTACAAGTGGAGCCACCTGTCGTGTGTGCCTGTATACACGACAGCTAGTATATAAGACAAAACAATTAGCAACAGTAAAAGGCAAAGCAAAGTAAAAATAAAAAAGCTTATAAAAAAAGTTAAAAAAGAAAAATTTTAAAACCTGCGGAGCTGGGATTCGAACCCATGTACTTACGGTTTCTGCGCCAGCGCCTTGCTCGCTGCGCTATCATCGCTCTTCCTACCTTATGTTATAAACTTTTATAAGAAGCCATTCGCTGCCTCTGCCGCCGCGCTGCCAAGGGGACAAACGGTTTTTAGTCAGTCCGCGTTTTATATATAAGACAAGGCAGCCCAGTCGTGTGTGCCTGTATACACGACAGCTAGTCAAAATTGCGGTAAAAAATATATTTGTATATATGTACATATACATATATAGCTATATGGCTGAATACAGGGCAGAATACTGAGTATTTTAATGCAGGACTGAAGCTATGGACAGAAAGCAAACGCTTTTTAGTCAGTCCTCAGATTATATATAAGATATGAAAATGAATTTTGAAAAACCTTTTCCTAACTAATTAGTCAAAAATTAGTAAATTTAACTAATTTGCTTACTGAGATATTTCTGCGGGTGTACCGAAACAGCAGATAAAAGCGTTGCATTTGTGTGTAAAGCCTGCAGTTGGGTGCGTAAAGGATTATAAACAAGTTTGTGAGGGTATGTGTGTGTGTGGCATGCACTTTCGGCAGTTGTGTCAGTGCTGCTGCATGCCTTAATAACAACTCGAGCAGCAACAACAGCCTAAACACTGCATAAATTCATAACCATCCCCCCCCCCCCCCCCCCCCCCCCCCGGCATGCTGCAGCTTAACTTTCAGCTACCCTGCAGTACCCCTGCTCCTCCTTCAGCTACCGTTCCCAAGTGGCTGTCAATGTTTCGCACTCAGTTATCGCTGAAGTTGCAAGCGAGTAAACAAGCAAATTAAGCAACAACAAAACAACAACTACAATAAATGCATTGCAATTCGATTTTAAGCTATCTGCGTGTCCATTGTGCAATCTTCCTCCTTGTTGGTGCATGTATATTTGTGTGTGTGTATTCTTGTAGATGTCGGTTGCACCTTTGCGATTGGTAGTTGATTTTTGCTGCTGTGCGTGTAGAGAAAATTGTGGCTGCCTGCGGGAGACTGCGGCAACTGTTCTGATTGAGGTTGCTGCTAGAATGCAGGATATGGCGTAATATCCTTTTGCTTTGGAAAGCAAGGCAATTTCGAAATGCAAGTGGACAGGCATTCAGTGGATGCGAAGTTGGAAGCTGCTTTGAATGTTGCCCGGCAGAATTTTCTTGGGAAATCAGCAGAGTGGAGAATTTTTGGGTGGCGCAATCCGTGGTATACGATATTACGCTGTTCTCCACAAGGCACTTAAAGCTTCCATTTAAAACTAGTGCAAGTTGTGAAAACTGCAGCAACTCACTTTTGTGCTACTTTCATTTTTGAAAAAATCCTTTCAAAAATTCGAACTTCAAACTTGACCTTTTTTATTACACAATGTCGTTGGTGCCCAGTCACCGTTTCCATAACATTCTAACAATTTGCACTTAATTGAAAATTTCATAAAAATCTCAAATTTCTTGTCCAAGACAGGAGGTGAAAAGTGTACCCCAGCAAAATGTGCCTTTCTTTTTACAATGCCAACTGAGCAAACTTAATTAATTGCCTACCAATACGAAGTAAAGTTGAGCCTCAAGCAGGAAAACAAAAACAAAAACAACAAGAACATTTAATAACAAGAAATCAAACGGTATAAGATGTTGTAGAAGCAGAAGAAGCCGATGAAGCAAGCAACAAAAGCAAATATACGCACATTAGTAATTTATGAGTTACTGAAGCATGTAACCTTGCCAACGGCCAGCGGACAACAACAGCGTGTGGCAGGACATCAACAACCCATGCACAAAAATATATCCTTTTGCGTTCTGCAACAGCGCAACAGCATTATTATTATGAGCAAATAGCAAATGCGTTATTTAAAGCAATTAATTGAAAGCTAACTAGCATCAAAGTGGAACTTAATTAAGAGTAAGCAAAGGAGGGAAGGGAAAGGGGAAAAGGGTGCCAAAGTATGTGGACAAAACATAAATACATAAACCAGCGCAATGGACGAATGTCATTGAGGCAGTGAAAGAGGAAAGTGAGCTGAAAAGCGCTGAAAAAGTTGAACAATGTGAAGGTAAATTTAGAATATTGCTGCGAAGCTGTGGACTATTTTCTAATGATGTGCAATATAATCGAACGATATATGGAGCAAAAGGCTACAGAACATTTATTCAATGCTAAGAAATATTGAGCCTCACTACAAATATTCGATTTTTATTTATAGCTGTGGGTTATCTTGGCTCAAGGTCTCGTAGTAACTAAAAGCTTATTTTTAAGCTTATTACTATTTTAATTTTTGTCCGATAAGTTTTTAATTATTGAGCGATCTTGAGTCAGTTGATAACCCACACCTAAAGAGTAATTCAAGGAGGTCGAAAAAATATATATATTCACTATTCGATATTTTCGTTATACTCATATATAAATGAAAATGGTGCTGATCAATTCAAAAGAAGAAACTGATGTGTTCAATTTGCAAAATTTTGCTATGAGCGTAAAATAGGCAACTGAATTTTTGTTCAATACATCGCTTATGTACCTTCCTATAAGTTTAAGCGATCAATATTTTGCAAATTTTATCAATCGATATTTTGTATACAGATCTCATTCACCTCTGCTAAGTTTTTGATAATGGTATTATATTAAGAGATCAGGGACTCAAAGCTCGAAAAAACAGCTGTTATAAGAAATTTGTTTTAAACTCTTTTAGAAAAAGCAAGAGATAAGTATTCACTTTGACAAACCAACAAATGATAAACAAGTAAGGAAGCATCAGTCGGGTTTCACCGACAGAGTAATACCCTACACCAAGTAACTGAGTGGGCGGAGCACGCCCATTTTTGTCAAACTAAAAGATATTCCTAATAGGACTGTATTGGCATATATTGACACTCTGCTCTGGGGTCTATACCGATATATGTATATAATTTACCGCCTTCACGGTGGGCGGACCACGCCCATTTTTTTTAAATTTAAAGGTACTTTTACCAGCAATTAAGTGTCCAAATATGGACGTTCTGGTATATATACTATGGAAGTTATGAGGATTTTCAGCTTACCGCCTATATAGTGGGCGGACCACGCCCATTTTCTTATATGGCATGTAGGACCTACATCTTAACCTGCAAACCAAATTTCATTCGTTTAAATGCATAAGTAGTCAATTGAGAGCCATTTTACCGGAAAATTGTTGCCGCCCATGCAGTGGGCGGACCACGCCCATTTTTTGGTATTTTGCAGAGGGTCCACACCTAACCATAAATAACAAGTATTATTCTTTTGAATGAGTAATTAGACAAATTATAGCAATTTAATCGAAAAAAACCCGAGGTAGTGGGACTTACAGGCCCATTGTGGGCGTGTCCTTCCACCGATTTAACTAATTTTAACACTTTACCTAACCCGAGGTTCACTGTGACTGTGTACCAAATTTGGTTCAAATCGGACAACTTCTTCTTTCTATTTTTTCCGAACACGCAGACGGACAGACAGACAGACAGACAGACAGACAGACAGACAGACAGACAGACGGACAGACGGACAACCGGAAATCAATAGAGAAAGTGTTTCTGATCATTTCTATATACTTATGTCTATACCTAGGACGGCTCCTTTAATGCGTTACAATTTTCGCACAAAGTTATTATACCCTATTACCATAGGTGTAGGGTATAACAAGTAAGGAAGTATCAGTCGGGTTTCACCGACAGAGTAATACCCTACACCATGTTCCCAAGGGGGGTGATAATTTACTGAAATTGTGGGTGCATTTGATTTACAACCTACATAGTGGGCGGACCACGCCCATTTCTGGAGAATTAAAAAATATTCCAAACAGGAACGAAGTAACCAAATCTGGACGCTCTGGTGTATATATTATGGAAGTTAAAAGGATTTTTCGTTTATCGCCTATATAGTGGGCGGACCACGCCCATTTTCTTCTATGGCATCTAAGACCTATATATCAACTTGGGAACCGAATTTCATTCATTTATATTCGTAACTAGTCAATTCGGAGCCATTTTACCGGAAAAATTTTGACGCCTATATAGCGGGCGGACCACGCCCATTTTTTCGTATGACATATATGACCGCCTCCTTAACTTGAATACCAAGTATTATTCTTTTCAATGATTAATTAGACAAATTACAGCAATTTGATCGCAAAAAACCCGAGGTAGAGGGACTTATAGGTCCATTGGGGGCGTATCCTTCGACCGATTTGAATAATTTTAACACTTTACCTAACCCGAAGTTCACTGTCACTGTGTACCAAATTTGGTCCAAATCGGGCAACTCCTTCTTTCTTTTTTTTGCGTACACGCAGACAGACAGACAGACGGACGGACAGACGGACAGACGGACAGACGGACAACCGGAAATGAAAAGAGAAAGTGTTTCTGATCATTTCTATATACTTATGTCTATACCTAGGAAGGCTGCTTTAATGCGTTACAATTTTGGCACAAAGTTATTATACCCTATTACCATAGGTGTAGGGTATAAAAATCTGCTAGTAAAATTTTATATAACAGCTTGAAAGAGAAAAGCACTTAGGGAAAACTAGTGATATCAAACAGTATCTAGTAGTAACGAATGCTGGTGGTACCGAGTAGTATGGAATATCATCATACATATATTAGCGAATATTCAAACCTAAAAACTACTACTATTGCAAAACATTTTAAAAGGCGACAGAAGGTACCGGACACACATTTTAAGGACGGCTCTTCCCACAGAATGTTGTTAATTTTATTAGCTGATGCTGTGAATGAACAATTACCGAATTTCACTTGCCAAATATTCAATAGCTTCTAATTAAACTAGAAGGTAGCCACATTGCTACCTTAATGCAAAGCAAAGCATACTTTGAGGCACTCCCCAGTGTGGTGTATTGCAAATATTGCCAACGCTGTGGCCAGAGCGCCCGCAGTGTGGCCAATGTTAAAGTTAATAAAAAATGCTCTTTGACGTTAATAAATTCAAATGAGAATTTTAGTTAAGCCAGCCAGCTAAAAGCATTTAACGTTAATACATTTAGTTGTAGCATACTTCTAGGGGCAGTGCGGCGGAAAGCGCATACAAATGCTGGCCAACATGATAAACACATTGGAGCGTTGGCACAGCCAGCGGATTGAGGGTGACGATTGGGTGGGAGAGGGCAGTGGTAAGCAGGTATATGTATGTAGTGTGGCTAATGGCATCGTCGAATATGGGGAAGAGCTGTGGCAGCTCTGTCCCGAGGTCGCCATAGTTGCAATCCCAGCGCCACATGCTAACCCTGAAAGCATTTAATAAACACATGGCACGAGTCATTAGGTCCAAAATGAAACGTGATTTCGTTATATGAAACAATTTCAGTGCTCTTTGCCTGCTTCGAGCACTCATTCCCTCCATGTGATCCTTGATTGGGTGCCACTTGCTTCCTCTTCGTAGCATTGGGCACTCTAGCAGCAGCAGCAGTTTATAAACTGCACTTGCTTCCCCGCATGTAAGCTTGTGTGACTGCGAGAGTGTGTGTCTCATGGACATTGGCGCACCCTCCTGCGTTTAAGCTACATAAAAATGCAAACTTATGCTTGACAACTTTGGTCACGACGCATTTGGGACTTGCACACACACACACACACTCAACCAAACATACACTTACATATACACTATACATATGCCAATATATGGCTGAAAACCCACTGGAAATCCAATTAAAGGCAGCGTAGTTGGCTTTTAGCGCATGCACAGCCGAGGTTGAATGTGTGTGTGTGAATGTGTGTATGTGTGACAAGGTTAAAAGCATTTTCAAAACACATACTCATATACGCGCTGATTTTTTGCCCAAGCTGATTTTTTCGTGATTTTTACAGCGTCCTCGCACGCGCTGCTGCTTCTCCACCAACACAAACTCACACTTTTAGTGCCAGCGCATGCGTGTGTGTGTGTATGCAACTCACAGGTGACTGCATGTGTGATTGTATGCGACTGCAGGGAAAATCTAATTTCTGCGCAATTTGACGACACATTTACGTTTTTATTTGATTACATTCAATTCGCAGCGGTGATTGTGTCTTTACACATTTGCGTGTGCATGTGTGTGAGTGCGCCAGCGAATTGCTGAAAGGCGTTTGCTTTCATGAGAATTGCTAGGATTTCAGTCAAATAACATAAATTTACATTTCACACAGATAAGAAACTTAAAAAGAAACTGACACAGCTTAGAAGAATCTTTCGCAAAAAGCGCATTTATTGTTGCATACTTTGTGGCGTAGTAAATATGTTATTGAGTGGTATTGAGGTTTTTGATACTAAACTTTTTTTGAAGAGCAAGAGAAATATCGAACTATATTATTTTTATACAAATTATGCTAGTTTATGTTTTTCGCCAGATTAGGTTTTAGATAGAATAGTTTTATTCGGACTTATTTGCCAAAGAGATTCAAAATTCCAAAACATAATTTAAAATTATTTTTACTATACTAACTTAATCCAAATTAAAATCCGATTTTTTGAATAAAACACATGTAAAATTTCTAAGAAATATAAATTGAATAGTTTTTATTCGGACTGACTTGCCAAAGAGAAATGGCAATACTTAGTTGCCTATTTCTGTTCTGAAACAAAGCAATTTTAAGTATACAACAACAAAGAATTAGAATTATTGCTCACATGGGCAGGTCATATAGCTATTTCGGTTTTTGCCAGAAAACCTCATCAGTGACTTTTAATGTGAATTCTAATCATTTCTAAACGACTAATTACTCGAAATAGAAGCATTAATGGTAAAGTCTGTGAAACGTAGGAGTTGAACCATGAACCTATGACGTAGTAAGCTAACCATCACACCATCGGACTGGACGACTCTGCGCTGACAAACATCACAGTTACCTGCTGTCTATATCAAACGCATAGTGTTTGTTGCTATTGTACACTGTCTAATGCAATTGTTTTTGCCTAGTAGTGCTCCGACGGAGCTCTCAAGCCGAATAAACATAAACTTGTATAAGAAATATAAATTATACGAGTTTATGTTTATTCGAAATATAAATTTTAAAGCCTTAATTATCAACAACTGAAAATTTCTAACCATTTCAGTTACAAAATAAAAGTCTATGGAAGATCAAAATTTGTCCACACGACACATTTTTTAACCGAAAAATCATATAATAAAACATATATGAAATTGGCGCCACAGTCCACTAACGAGACATAATCCTAGCTTTCTCGCACTGACATGTGTGCTAGTTCTATTTTTAGCTCAAATAAAGGATTAATACACATTCATTCTATAGCGGTTTCCGAACGGAAAGCTTTAGTGAGAAATTTGCATTTTCTTTGCAAAGAATACACTCGAAGAGTTTCAACTAATTTGCGAGAGGTGACGCCGCAAAGATTCTTTTCAATGGTATTTGTCAGCTTGGATTCAAACTATGGACTCCACGCCTCAGGGACCGAACAATTATCCACTGAACCATGGTGGCGAAAAATTATGTTTTGTCCAATATGCCGAAAATGTGATAAATTCTTCATCGAACAACTTTTTCATATTTAAAACTTATTCTTCATTCAAATTACATTCATCTTAATGAAGTTCCATAGTAATGAAGACCCGAACGTGCCGCAGTTTTTAAACAAAGTTTTGAGCTTTTGTATAAATGAAAATTGCCATGTTAATTTATTGTAAAAGGTTCCTGGGGAATAGATTCCTGTGAAAGGCATCTCTCTTCACGGCAATGTACTACTATACTCACTATTCACACTTCAGTTTCAACACACCTTTCAGGCTTTCTCATCCCAACTTCTACATTTGCTAATTGCCTCTATTTCGTTGCTAATTTCACTATCGAAACGGTGCACCTCTTCACTATAGACACCACCTGCTCGGCAGAGTGAACTAAATAAATCACGCTGAGCACTCTCACACACGCTCACCTCGTGTCACGCTTGAACTTCCGTTGCAGTTCATTGGGCCAAAAATGTCTTTCGCAGCAGAAGTGTCAGCCAACTCCGCGTGCACTTCACACAAAACACACACGCATTGACAAGAACGTAAGCAGCCGCAAAGTGGCAACCCCTGCGTAGCTAACGAATGCGCTATAATCGCAGCGCGGCAGCTCACACCCGCTCAAGGCCTCTCTCTCTAATGGTGCAAGTGTCCGGCGACTCACACGCACTGTCCTCCATTTCTTCCCACTTCCTGCTCGGCGCGGCTGTACAGCCTTACATGTCCCTACTGCTGCCGCGCCTGCGACGTGTCAAATGCATTAAAAGGACGCCTGCTGCCGCGCACAGCAACCGCCGACACAGCGGCTGCTGCCAGTGTTGCCGCTGTTCCGGCCATGAACAACAGCGCCGAGCTCGGTCGCATGTGTCAGTTGGAATTTACCTGCGCGAAAATGGTCAGCCTCCTAATGGCACAACACGTACGCAGGCATGACTGAGTGTTGTTGTTGTTGCTGCTACATTTCTCATTGTTGTTGTAGTGCACTATTCGGTGGGATCATGAGCAATGCAACTGTGTCTATCAACTCTAAATGGCTCTCAATGCAAGTGTCTGTTAGCGTGTGTGTTTCTGCTTATGCGTAGCTATGTTCGTGTGTGTGCGAGTCTGTATTGTGTCTGTGCGTGAGTGTCGGCGCACATATGCCGGTGTTGCCGTCGGTGTTTCGGCTTTTAACCACATTTGAAAAAGCCTACAATTGTCGCACAGCTGTAATTACTGTTGTTGTTGCTGTTGCGTCACGTTTGCCACTTGCCGCGCATCTTTCATGTTTAACTTGGCTTGTTAGTGGCAGGAATTTCACCAACAGCCTTGAGGCCCAAAATTTTTGGTTCTAAAATCACACTGAGGATCTTAAAAAAAAGGTCAATTTATTTCCGTGTGATTTTTCAATCAAATTTGCGATTTTAGAAATCTTGCAACGAGATTCTTTTTATACATTTTTTTTAACAAACCTGTTTTCATACATCCGCAAATGCTTTCACATTACTTCTATACAAAGAAATTTCATACATAGCATTCAGACATGAATTGTTCAGACAAAAGTATTTGTGTACTTTGGGGGCCGTATCTCCGTTTTTAATGTCAAGTAAAGAACACTTTCAAGATTGTGAGGAGATTCGAACTTTATTATGCGCTTAAGCGCGACGGTATATGAATACAACGGAAATGAGTTCGTGCTACAATTTGGCATCGACTCAGCAAACTATTTAATTTAAAAAATCGCAAATTTGAACAACTTGAGCACAAGATGGCACTCGATTCGCTGGAAAGACTTGATGGAGTTCTTGAAAAACACGTCCGAATTCGTCGTTGATCCACAGGAAGAAGAAGGAACGGGAACACGTCAGCTGGCGCGAAGTTGGGTGCTCGCCCGTTCGCTCATACGGTATACGGTTGGCAACCATGCATGCATGGCTGTGTTTGTTGCGCAGGGCTGCGTTTCGTCGAGGCGAAAGGCGAGCACTCATCAGCGCTTAGCCATCCCGGCCGCCTTGCTATGCTGCAATATTAAAGGGAGTCCTGGAGCCGCTCCAGGGCCTGGATCGCATCTCCCAACAACCTTCGGGCCCGCCGTCCGCGGAGCTGTGGGAGTTGGATGCCCTCGGCTTGGGGAGCTTGCACTCGGCGTCTCGCGGGCGGGGCGACGGCAGCTGGGCGAGGTTCCACACGCCGGGAAGCGGCAACACGCGGGAGGCGTGGCGATTCTCGATGGGGGCGCGCAGCTTGACGTGCATCAGGGCGGGCTCGTGGGTGGCCCGGCCGTCTCCTAGGCTCGCGGATGGCCGGCGGGCGTCGGGCTGGCGCTCCCGATGGCGGATGTAGCAGCGTATGATGCGCCCGGCCGCACTTCTGGCACCTAACGGGTGAGGTGCAGTTTCCGGACTTGTGAGAGCGGGCCAAACAGTTTCGGCAGTAGTTGTGGGCGGCGACGGTCGTTACCCGTTGCCCGTAGCCTAGGGCCAGGAATCCGCGGCAGTAGCGAAGCGCGTGCTTCTGGTGGCACAACTGGCATTGGCGCAGGTCCCCCCTCCGACGCATGTCAGTCCTGCAAGAAAAGATGACTTTAGTACTGGTTAGAGATGTACGGACGCTGGCGCATAGAAGGCCGGGAAATATGTGTGGGGGGAGACATGTGAGAAAAGTAGTAAAAAGGACGGGAAAGTAGCTTTAAGCAGAGGGCAAAACACAAAGCTTAACAAGGGGGCGTGTAAGGACTCCAGCCTGAGTCCGGACATCAGCCACTCGAATGTGGCTGTCGGCGCCCCGGTGAAGTTGGACCACCCGACCCAGCCGCCATTCGTTTGGGGGGAGTTGATCATCCTTGATCGCCACCATCATTCCTTCTTCGAGCTCCTGCTGGGGGTGCTTCCACTTATAGCGTTTGTGGAGATCTTTCAGATATTCATCCTTCCAGCGTCGGCTGAATTGGTGGTGGAGAACCTTTAACTTTTCCCAGCGGTTTACCAGGGATAGGTCTGCCGCGTCGGGCTCAAGAAGAGCTAGCAACGGGGCTCCGCGCAGGAAGTGTCCTGGGGTGAGAGCGGTGATTTCCGTTGGGTCTTGGGACAGTGGAGAGAGAGGGCGAGAGTTAAGAACTGCTTCAATGCGTGCCAGGAGGGTGGCGAATTCCTCAAACGTGAACGTGTGCAGCCCGGCAGTCTTCTTGAGGTGCGTTTTAAAACTCTTGACCGCGGACTCCCACAGCCCTCCCATATGCGGGGCGCCAGGAGGGATGAAGCTCCATTCAACCCCCTGCGGAGAGTATTTGGTGGCGATGTCGTCAGAGACTTCCTCAAGAAATGCCTGAACTTCTCTGGAAAGGGCCCGCTGAGCGCCCACGAAGGTTGTTCCGTTGTCCGACAACATTTTGCGGGGCAGTCCTCGCCGTCCAACAAAGCGGGCGAAGGCGGCACGGAAGGCAGCAGTAGTGAGGTCAGAGCATAGCTCCAGGTGTATGGCCTTGGTGGAGAAGCACACAAAAACGGCAACATACCCCTTAAGGAACGTGGAGCTGCGTAAGATGGAGGCTTTGATTTGAAAAGGACCCGCAAAGTCAACTCCGGTTGTCGTGAATGGGAGCGAAAGAGTGCACCTTGCGGGTGGCAGGGCTGCCATTATTTGCGAGCGCATACGCTGTTTATAAAGAGTGCACGTTTTGCATTGAAAGATACACTTTTTTATATGCGATTTCAGCCGGGGGATATAGTATTCTTGCCGCACCATTTGTAGCATTAGCCTTTGCTCTGCATGGAGTAACAGAGTGTGGAGGAATTTTAGGTAGAGGCTACAATACCGCGATTGCTCCGGGATAATTATGGGATGTCGTTCATTGTAGCTCAGTGCGGCGTAAGCGAGCCGCCCATTGACCCTCATGACTTTGTCTTTGTCCAAGAAGGGGTTGAGAACGAGGAGCGAACTCTTCTTGCTAAGGGGTTTTTCCGCGGCGAGTGTGCAGCACTCTTGGGCAAAGTAGCGGGACTGCGCAAGGGTGATTAGTCGGGTTTTGACGAACCGCATTTCATCCTGAGAAAGGACCAGGGAGTGCGGGGTTGCACCCGCGCGAGGCTTGGCTGACGCGTTGTGCCGGAAGCGGAACATATACGCGATCACGCGCAAGGCTCGCGAGAAGGAGGAAAATCGATCGAGAATATCGACTGGTTCTTCGACGGTATGAAATACTTCTACTCTCCGTTGCTCGAGAGGCGGGACCGCGCGTGGCACCATTTGTGGCCATGCCGCAGGGAGCTCTCGCAGCCACTTCGGACCGTTCCACCAAAGGGAATTAGATACTAAATCTTGGGGTCGACATCCTCGCGTGCCTAAGTCAGCAGGGTTATCGGCGCTCGAGACATGTCGCCAGGTGCCGCTGCCGACGTTTTGGAGAATCTGAGATACTCGATTCGCAACGTACGTCTTCCAGGTGACTGGAGGTTTCTCAAGCCAAGCAAGGACAATTTCCGAATCGGACCAGAGAAAAAGTTCGTGAGCACCGAATTCGAGATGGGACCGGACTGATGTGATGAGACGAGACAGCAGAACTGCGCCGCACAGTTCTAGGCGCGGGAGACTGACGGTTTGCAGGGGTGCAACTTTTGTCTTTGCGACTCTTGTACTCGGAGATACAATGTGGCGCAGTAGGCCTTTTCGGAAGCATCACAAAAGCCGTGTAATTGTATATGGCGATTGGGGCCGGTGTTAACCCATCGCGGAATTTGGATGTCGCAAATGGCTCCCAAGTTTTCTACAAAAGCGTTCCACCGTAAGAGAGAACCGGGTTTCACGCATTCGTCCCACTGGGTGCCTTCAAGCCATAATTCTTGCAAGAGGAGTTTTGCCTGAATCATTATTGGCGAAAGCCATCCTGCCGGGTCAAAAAGTTTCGCGACAGACGAGAGAATTTGTCGCTTAGTGATACCTTTTGTGGCGGAGGCGGGGGCTATAGAGTAACAAAACGTGTCGGAAAGCGCATTCCACCTTATTCCCAGGGTTTTTGTCGCACTGGTGTCGTCGAATTTTAAGAACTCGGAAGTTAAGAGATCTTCCTTTGGAACGTTCTTGAGAATTTCGGGATGGTTCGCAGTAATTTTCTTTAAAGGAAAACCTGCCGAAGCTAGAGCGCGTATTGTTTGGGACATCGCGTCCACTGCCGAGGCAATACAATGCCCACCAGAGAGAATGTCGTCAACGTAAGTATTTTTGAGAATGATATTAGTTGCGAGTGGGAATTCATGATGAGACTCATGTGCTAACTGTTGGAGAGTGCGTATAGCGAGATAGGGGGCACAGTTGACTCCGAACGTTACGGTTTTCAGTTTGAAGTCTTGGACAGGGGCGTCCGGGGATTTGCGAAAGAGGATTCGCTGATAATCTTGGTCGTCATCGTGGACTAAAATTTGCCTATACATTCGCTGTATGTCTCCATTAAAAACGAATTTGTATAGGCGCCACTGAAGAATCATCAACATGAGATCGGGTTGCAAGATCGGGCCCGTGTGTAAAACGTCGTTCAGTGCGTTGCCTGAACCGGACGTCTTGGATGCGTTGAAGACTACGCGTACTTTCGTAGTGACCTTTTCCGGTCGAACTACGGCGTGATGAGGTAGATAGAAGGAAAAATATTTGCCATTGGAAATTTTTTCACGCGGGGTCGTGAGTTCCATATGGCCGAGAGAAATGTATTCCGACAGGACTTCGTCGTATACTTCCTTCAGATCGCCTTTCCTCTGAAGGTTTCGCTCCATGCTGAGATATTGCTGGAGCGCTGGCAACCGCGACTGACCTAAAGCTAAGGTCTCCGGGAAATCGCCCTTGAAGGGCAGTCTTACCACATATCGCCCATCAGTTCTGCGGAATGTGGTTTTCAGGTAGAGTTCCTCGCAGAATTTGTCTTCCGGAGAAGGACAAATGGAGTCAAGCACTTCCTCCTGTTCCCAAAATTGTCTGAGCTGTGAACTGAGTGATTGGTTTGGTTCGGCCTCTACTTGAGCTGAGAAGGCTGACACTACTTGGGTGACTGGGCCGCTGAGGATCCATCCGAAAATGGTGTTCTGTGCCATGAGACTTTTGGCCAGATTGTGTCGGATGCCTTCCAAGAGGATTTTCGGGATTATGTCGCTCCCTACTACCATGTCGATCTGGGCGGAGGCGAAGCAATTGGGGTCTGCGAGATCGAGCATTTCGAATTCCGTCCAATCTGGTTGCTCGAGATCGAATGTGGGTAAGAATCTGGTAAGTTGGGGCAGTATAATTGCTTCTGTCTGAATTCGGGTGCTGGGCGTTGCGAGCGTAATTGTGCAGACCTTATCAGCATTTTGCACAACTTTTCCTCCCATGCCTGAAATTTCGAAGTGGGCTTGCCTTACGGGAATATTAAGGCGTTGTTGCACCTTTGAAGCGAGGAATGTTCGCTGCGAACCTTGGTCAATTAGGGCTCTTAGAGTAAAGAGTTCTCCTAGATGCTCTAGAGAGACGAGCGCTGTGGGAAGAAGAACTTTTCCGCCATTGTTGGAGAACAAAGCGTGAACTCCACTACCACTTGAGTTCTGTGGTTGACTGGCTTGCTCAGCCGGGACTTGTTCTTCAGGCTTTCCGCTAGTGCTTACAGCACGAGTCGTCGCGGTTTGCGCAACTGTTACCTGTGCGTGGGATTGGGAGTTTGCCGGGGTCAAGTGAAGCAACGAGTGATGCTTCCTTTGGCAATAGACGCAGGTAAAGTTGCTTGAACAGTTCTGTTTTAAGTGGGAGAACGCCAAGCAATTTTCGCATAAATTATTTTCCCGGACATATTTTAAACGATCGGGGACTGAGAGTCTTTTGAACTTGGAACAGAATTTCATTGAGTGATTCGATTTACATAGTTGACATGAGAGTGTCCTTTTATTTTCTGTGTGGTAGGAATGAGCTTTTCCAAGGGGTTTCATGGGCTGGGGTTTCAAGGTGGAATTATTGGGGAATGAATTATTCCTGCTATTTGAGGCACTGTTCGGAAGTGGTTGCGGATAATTCTTTTGCCTACTCGGGCGAATTGAATTTAACCTTTCCACCACTTCGTATCTGCTGGTGAGAAATTCGTCCATTTGTGACCATAGAGGGAGGTCTTTTCGGGAAGTAAGGGATTGTTCCCACAAGGACAATGTTTCTTCTGGGAGCTTCATCGAGCAGATATACACTAGGATGGGGTCCCAGTTTTGTGTTGAGATATTTTGTGCCGAGAGAACGGAAAGGCTATTATTAATGGTTGCTTGAACCCTTTGAATTGCTTCACTATTCTCGGAAGTGGCCGCGGGAATGTTTAGCAGGGTTTTAATTTGATTGTCAACCAAAATGCGCTTGTTTTCATACCGAGTCTTTAGCGCATCCCATGCCAGAGCAAAATTTTCGTTATTGAGGGGATATCGTATAACGATTGCACCGGCTTTGCCTTTTGTTTTATACCGGAGGTGGTATAATTTTTGTGCCTCACTCAGTTTCGGGTGATTGATATAGACGGCCGTGAACATGTCCCTGAAGGACGGCCATTCTTCATATCCACCGTAAAATGTCTCAGTGTCACAGGGTGGGACCTGGAGAAACGCGCTAGAAGTGGGAGTTTCTTGAGCGGATGGGTGCTCTTGGGTTCTCGGAGGTACTGAGATTGCTGAGCTCTCTGATTGGAGCACCTCGTGAAGATCGAGTATTTGCTCCGTGCAGGATTCAACCTCTTCCAGGCAGAGTTCGTACTTCTTCCGGGCGGATTCCTTGAAATTTTCGGGGAGCTCACTGTCCTCGGTGTTGAGGATTATGTTGAAGGAGCTGAGTACCCGGGCCCAATGGCCATTGAGTCTCTCCCGCCTCACAGTCAACCGCGACTTCGTGAGTTCTTCTGGGGGGGGTGGCCGTGAATTTCGCTATGAATTGCACTAGGCTGTCAGATTCAAATATGAACACTGACGCAGCGGGGTGGATCCCGATATCTTTGCGGGATTTGGAGGTACTCCTTGTCTCTCTTGGGACCCTAGTGGCAGCTAGGCTAGCCGCTGCACTAGATTTTCCCTCCCCTTCATTGCTTCTTTCGGGACTTCGACTTAATGGCATCTTATTCACTGTTGTTTATTTGGAAGCAGGGAGTAGCGTGTGCTTGTTTATTTCTCGCTTGAACGCGTTTGAAATGAACTATCTTTCTTGCGAGTCAAGAAATAAGCAATAAAATAGCAGGGATAGCAATTTATTTGAAAGGTGGGTTTTGTGAAATAAGATTAATTGCGCGCTGAGATGAGCGTATGCAATTAAAAAAAATAAAAATTCCTTGAGGAGAAATTAATTTCACGTTGAGGGTAGCGTATTATATTTAATAAAAAAATTTCTTGAGAGGGGAGAAATTATTTATTTTACGCTGGGAGTCGCGTATGAGATTTGAAAAAATTTCGTATCGTGTGCAATTTATTCCACGGGTTGGAAATTTGCACCACGAAGTAGGGAGAAATTATTTATTTTTACGCTGGGAGTCGCGTATGAGATTTAAAAAAAATTTCGTATGGTGTGCAATTTATTCCACGGGTTGGAAATTTGCACCACGAAGTAGGGAGAAATTATTTATTTTTACGCTGGGAGTCGCGTATGAGATTTAAAAAAAATTTCGTATGGTGTGCAATTTATTCCACGGGTTGGAAATTTGCACCACGAAGTAGGGAGAAATTATTTATTTTTACGCTGGGAGTCGCGTATGAGATTTTAAAAAAATTTCGTATGGTGTGCAATTTATTTCACGAGATTTGAAAATTGCTCCACAAAAAAAACTTTGACCAAAATTTATGGTATGCAATATTTCGATGGTATGGCGTTCCACAAGCAATTTATTGCCTGCAATTGTTTGCGCAATAATTTGTTTCTTGTGCACCGTATATGAGAAATAATATGTGGGCTTGATGTATATGTATGTGTTCGATAAATATTTTTTAATATTATATATGTGAGTAAATATGAGTATGGTGTTTAAATTTTGAAGTTTTATATATGTATGAGCAATATAGTTGATAAATATGTGAGTATATAAAAATGATACATGGGTGCGAATGAGTATGCAGGTATATATTTAAGAGCTGTTTAAAATTGGATCGTACGATTCGGCGCGTGTAATCTTTTTCCGGTAATGGGACATGGGAGAAGTGTCCAACTGTCGGCACTACCTGCGAACCGGAGGCAAAAACCAATTAAAAATTTTTTGCCTGCTTGTTCACAGATAGCGACTTCCTTTGTAATTGTCCTGTGTATTTGCTTTATATGCACTCCGTGTGCAACCACGAGAGAAATACTTGAAGAGTCCACGCTGTGAGTGACGTAGGGAATTTGTTTCAGCGTTACTTGAGTTTTACATTCGCTTTTATGATAGTTACATATGAAATATGATATAATTCTTCGTGTATAATATTATCAATTTCGAGAGAATCCACAAGCAATCCGTTGCATGCAATTGGATATGGAATGATGATTGATGTGCAAAAGTGAGTGAGACAGTGATACGCTCGTCTGAGCCCTATATATAACTGGGAATATATATGGGAATTTTCATAGGCTGCCCGGAATTTGCACGGGCTATGAGTGAATGTGTATATGTGGGTGAGAGAAAATTTCGTAACTTACGGCCTTTTCCTTTTAATTACTTTTGGTGTTGTTGTTACCGATGCTGATTTCTTTGTGGTTGTTGATGTTTGTAGCAGCTGTCTCGACTGTAGTCTTGGGTTATTGCTTTCTGCACTGTACGGTGAACTAAAGTTGCTTGCGGCAATGGAACGTCGGACACTCTTGTGCTTCCACAAAAAAACCTTTTATTAAACACAACTTCGCGGCTTTAAGAAATTTTTATTAAAGCCTTTCGCACTGCTTTTTTATAATCTTTGTATAGTTATTTGGAATATTTTCGTATAGTTATAAATTTTAAGGTTATTTTAGTCGAGTGATTTTATTGAAGATTTTATGGGTGTTTTAGGCTGTAGGGTTTTTGTAATTATTATGTAACAACTAGGTTTTAGAATTTGTCACTTTTGATCAGCCTTTTTTAACTATTTATTACTTTTCAGCACTTCTATTTTTTCACCTATTTTTTTTCTTTTAGACAATTCCTTAGCCTTTTGCACTGATTCTTGCCTAAATCGTTTTACTTCTTTTTGCACTACTTTTGTATTTTAACAATTTTAATTTAATTTTTTTTTTTTTTTTACTTTAACAACCTCGAAATTAAAAGCGCGATTTAAAGAAGACTATGATGGAGGTTCGAAATCGCTGATTCGCGGTTGGCTCGAAGGACCATGTGTACTTTGGGGGCCGTATCTCCGTTTTTAATGTCAAGTAAAGAACACTTTCAAGATTGTGAGGAGATTCGAACTTTATTATGCGCTTAAGCGCGACGGTATATGAATACAACGGAAATGAGTTCGTGCTACAATTTGGCATCGACTCAGCAAACTATTTAATTTAAAAAAATCGCAAATTTGAACAACTTGAGCACAAGATGGCACTCGATTCGCTGGAAAGACTTGATGGAGTTCTTGAAAAACACGTCCGAATTCGTCGTTGATCCACAGGAAGAAGAAGGAACGGGAACACGTCAGCTGGCGCGAAGTTGGGTGCTCGCCCGTTCGCTCATACGGTATACGGTTGGCAACCATGCATGCATGGCTGTGTTTGTTGCGCAGGGCTGCGTTTCGTCGAGGCGAAAGGCGAGCACTCATCAGCGCTTAGCCAGTATTCTTTGAAAATGTCTGTCCTTACTCAGATAAATGACTAGATATGTATTAAAAAAACTTTATTTTCAAAATGTGAAATCACTCAGATATTTGATTCTAAAAAGCATTAAAAGATTCTTTTCTCTGGAGCTATTTTCCACAAAGGTAATTCTCTGAGAGAGCATTTGAACTCGCGACTCCTGACCCCTTTTAACTTTAAAGTTTGTAAATTTGTTCAAAAATTTACGCTATTCTTGTTTCTGATATAACACGCTATGAAGTATCAAAAATCTCACCCCAAAAAATACATCTCACAATAAGCCTTAAAAAAAGTTATCAAAGGCATTCATTGAGAAGACTCTGTAATTAGTCCTTTTTGAGTTCCGATATGAGCCTTCAGATTAAGAAACTTACGCTTCAAAGTAAAAAAGTTCTCAATCTTTTTCGGATACGGCTATACAATAAATTTTGTAGGTCCCGTGAACTTGTGCTCAAACAAAATAAGTAGGGGAGAGGGGGGTACCTTCGTCCTTGGGGCACATTCGTCAAAGGCGATTTCGGTATGAAGGAGTCATCGGACATAATTGTTTATTGGTAAAAACTAGCCCATAACTAGCATAAATATCCCTCACAAAGTTTGCCATCTCTATTTGAACAGCTGATAAAGTTACATTTAATTTTGTGTTTTCGCGCTTCGTCCCCGAATATTCAGGTCGGTAACGTAAGAAGTTTGTGCTGTATTTATACAATTATTTCGAACAAAATTGTATTAGTATTACTTTAATGCTAATTATTTTGTAAATAAAAGTGAATTAAGTGAAAATAAAGCACTGAAATTAGAAGTAAAAAAATAAAAAGAAAAAAAGTGACACCTGGACTCGTCTTTTTTTCATGGGGCACATTCGTCAATATAACTTCACAGGTACTAAAAATCGAAATCGAGTTGAGGCTTCCAAGATCCTCGAACCTGGCTTAAACCTCCCGTAACCACACAAAATTAATATTAGGGTCGATCTCAGCACTTTAAACTTTATATATAAAAAAAAAATAAATAAAAAAAAATTTTACAATAACTACCTTTTTTTGAAGCTCTTAAACATGATTTTTTTATATTTTTTTAATGCAAAATATAATAAAAACGTGTTATGTAACCAAAAACATGCCTTATCTAGTTTAAACAAGATTTTGTATCCCCTTATGGTACTTTAAAGTGTGAATGCCGAAAGTGCCCCGCCAAATGCCGAAGCTACCCTGGCATGGGGGCACATTCAGCGAAATGACTTTTTTTACTAATCATGAAAAAAATAATACAAACGGAACTTTTTAAAGAACTTTTAGTATAACATTTAATTGATAAATAATGATGTATTGTAACAGTCTAATCGGTTTTTAAATATATTGATTACCTTCTGAAATATAGGCCTTCGAAAAAAAAGAGACGAAGGTACCCCCCTCTCCCCTACTCCACCAGCTAATGCGAGAAATCATACGTAAGAAATACATTAAAGGATCTAAACGAATAAAAAATTTCGCTTGTATTAACAACTGCTACTTACAAAAATCTTTGCCGGCTTTTAGGCGCGCATAGAGGAATTGTATGCTTTTATATCTAAATTTGATTTAATCACATTTCTAGACGAGAAACTAAGAAGACGTTTGGGTAATTTCACGCTCGACTCCGCTGCTCAATTAATTATGCGCCGCATTAGCGCCTCAGAGCATGCTATGAAATTTCAGAAATTAATGCTATGCCAAACCACAGGGTGAAGGGAAATGGGGTCTATATACTTGAAATCAAAAATGAAAGGAGACGGACTTCTTAAGCTTTTTGCTGCAAATTAACATTTTTCTGACAGCGCACTGCAACCTTTTTCAGCAACTCCCAAACTGCCGCCGCCACTAACCACTCTACACCCCTACACCCACCTCCAGCCGCTGTCAATGTTGACGTATTACCTCTGCTGACGCGTTTGGCATTTTTAAAAAGCGACACAAAACAGTTTTTCCGCGCCTTCAGGTTTTTTTTTTGGCATTTTGTCATCAAACAAGGGGTTGACAGCTTTCAGCGGCGTTAATTGGTATTCAATGTGATTTACAGACAACAGCAAATATGCGGCAACACCAGCTGGCAGGCATGGCAGGAAGCCAGGAAGGAAGTGCGTTTTAGCTGTAAGCGAGGCGGAAATGGTTTAAATTGTCGCTTTGTTGCGCTCCTTCTTTTTTTTGTGAGTGTGCGTGTGTGGCAGAGCGCATAAGAAGTTCGATTTTTCTTTGATTTTTACAGCTGCACCCCTGCCACCCTTCTTGCACCCATTCCCTCTCTTCCTGCCCTGCTGAAACGCACGCACGCATTAATTGCGCTAATTTTGACAGTTTTTGGATAGAAAATTTTGTTGGCAAGAAAAATTCTTGCCGCTTCTTTTTGGGGCTTCTGCACTGCTGCGCCGCCTAAAAAGCGTGATGAGCGCCGTAATTACGCGCTTAATGAGACAACCAAAAGGGTTTGCTCTTGGCATATAATTTTGTAAGGGATTTTAAGCTGTTTGAGTCAAAGCAGCTTCCCTGTACAAATGGGAACGAGCGGGAGCTTACGCTTAATTAAAATGATTGAAGAGCGCGGCAGCGCATAATTTGCATAATTTTGATTTTTTTCTACTGCGTAGAGAGGGTTAAAAGCTTCGGAAGAAGTACAAATTTGGCGCTTTGTAGGCTCAAAAATAATTGAATGCCTTGGGTGAGGAATTCAGGCCTAATAATATTGCGCTTTCATTGAAGAAAGACATTTGATTGGCAATCTCTTGTGAAGGGTCTTTCTTGTTGGACTGGAATTGAAAAGTTTTTTTAAATTTCTTTAATATAAATAAAGAAAATTGTAAACAAAATTTTTAAGCAACACCTACTTTGTTCTATTTTATACATGCATAAATATCTCTGACCATCTGTTCCTTAATGACGCGCATGCCCCTTTCTCAACCAAGTTAAATAGAAACATTTTTATTGATAAAATAAATGATTCAAAAATTCCATTTTCGTTCATGGATAAAGTACCCAGAAAAGCTGTATTCGTGCGCTTTCACTACTGTGGATCAGTGTTGAAGTTTTCGGTCTCCGATGCAAGAGGTCGCTTATTTAATTCCAAGCAGACTCATACCATCTAAAATATAGGAGAGCGAGAGAGAGATAATTTTCTCTTTAAATTGGTTTCAATGAATTGACACTTTCCAAGAAAGTTGATTTTTTTTTTTTTTTAATAAACCGATACTCAGGGGATGCAGAGCACTTGTTGGTTTAGAAAGGATAATAGGTTAGTAGGTGGGGGGAATTGCCTTGAAAAGCTCGTAATTCTGTTCGAATACAGCTTTAGTATAAATTTGTAGATCCCGTGGGCAAATAGAATGATCACATGCAAACTGATGTGAAAAAGCTGGGCCTCAACCTCGACTACACGGGCTGTTGTGCCTAAAATATGCATATATGTATATGTATTATATTTTCAATAACAAAAATAAAACTCACAGGAATACCTCAAACAAGAATATCATAATCTATTATTCAAAGATTTCTTTGAACGATATTATGTTAATAAATCAAAAAAAAAATTAATTTATAGTTTTCTTGTAAAGGTGAAACAAAAATGAATCATTATATTGTAATTAGCATGACTTTCCAGCCGTCATATCTTCCCCGACTACACAACCAAGCCCCGACAAGGCCCATCAACGGAAACAAGTCATTCACACACACTCCAACAACAACAACTACAGCTACCCGCACACATGTCAATTACTTGAATGTGCTCGTTTTTTATTATACATATTATGCCTCGCCTCCTGTTGCTGCAGTTTGTTAATCCACTCCGTTTGTACGTTTGTGCAGCGGTCGCCAACAAACGAGCAAATTAGTGGCAGCAAACCAACAGACCAAGCAATTTGCTTAATGACTAACAAATTTGTTAAATCAACAACAAATGCATAAACAGAAATGGACAACAACAACAGCAGCAGCAGCAACAGCAACAGCAAAATCAACAACAAGCACTTCGAAATAACTATGAAATCCGTTTAGGCACATACATAATTTGAGCATGTGCGAGTGTCCGTGCGAGCGAAGCTCTGCAAATGACATATCCAAATGTCAGCGGAGTAATTGGAAAATCTATAGAAATTTTCGATTTTTAAATACTAAAGGAAAATAAGTAATTACCAACGTCTGTATTTAACTTTCGCTGCCGATATTTGTCATTAGCTGGGCTCTGCTTTTCTGTCAATTAAAGTCCTGTCAGCAATTTATGGATTTATCGTTTATCGTAGGATTACATGCTTTCGTACTTCCAAAACCCTAATAGTTTCAATCAAATTGGAGCAGGCAAATCGCCTTAAACGATATCAACTAACAGTACTTTTTGTGATGATAATAATAAAGGCGACGGCACATTTAGCTGGTAATTACAAAAGCATTTAGTTTTTTCAAGAAGGGGTTCTCAAATTGTAATAAATGAACCAGTACAAAACAAGCACATATTTTTTATGATAGAAATGAGTTTCAGATTTTCCTGTGAATTTTGGAAACGTCAAAGCTATTTGAAGGATCAAAAGAATTAGATTGCAGGCAGAAAAATGTAGTTGGCAATCATTTGACTTGCCAAAGCGACATTCCAATAGTAATATACAATATATGTATGTATGTATTTACCACAAGATTTGTAGTTTTCGAAATAACGCAAATAGTAAGTGAAAAATGTTGGGCGGAAGTGCAAAATGACATTGGAATTGTGTAAACTTTTTTAAGGATTATATACATTCGATTGCGTTTGGAGTAAGGATTCAGTTTTCCATACACTGAAGGGCATGTTATGACAATTCTTCACGTATTTACAGATCCTAAAGGAAGAGTAGTTGTAAAAGGTATCAAGCAATTTCCATTGGTTTCCCAATAACCTGCCGTTGTAGATATACGAATGTATATTGCCTAGGTAACGAAGTGTGGTCCTTACTATACCACATCCATCTGTTCTGGTATTTCTTAATTTTTGGAATTAATTATTCCATTGCATTCAAATGCTGCCAAAGTCTCAGTAAAAGTTATAACAAGAACCGATCGGCTGCCTTACCGAAAAATGGCAACTTTATTGCGAGGGATATTTCAAATACTGAAAAAAGTTGAACGTTCAGTTAAAATAATATTTTGAACTATCATATCTATGAATGTTTGCACTCATCGAGTTACTTCTTAAACACATGTTGACTTTTTTCCAGCCATTCTAACATATATTGAATTTTATCCTGCAGCCATCCTGGTTGATTATATCATATTTCTCCACAAGTTTTGGAATGATTTCAAAATACATATATTCTTATATTGCACAAAGGTTCATATCTTATTTGCCTTAGTATGCTGATCTCTGCCATTTCTCTCCTCTCGCTTCTTATAACTTTTGTTTTTAATTTTTGGAAGCCGCATGCTTGCTTGAAGCTCAGGATTAGTAGTTCGACATTCTTGCCATCAGTTCTTTGGTAACACTATCTTTGGAGTCCCGAAAGATTCCCAACCTCTTAATTCAAGTATTATTTTTCCCAAGCCCCCAGAATGTTTCAACACGTACTACCTTCAACAATTGACTTAATATTTCCGTTTGCTTCATGATATATAATAGTGAAACCTTCGCTTGGCATATCCTTGACTGTTTACTTTGTTCCACTTCCTGCTACTGACTGTCTTCCCTAGGCCAATAAATAAATTTTCATGTAGCTGCGCGCGTTTGTTTCAATTTTGTAGCGCAAATAAAGTGCTTACAATTTCGTGTAAATATGCCACTTTCAATACAAATGCAAATAAATACGAACAAATGGCAACGACAGCAGCGCACACATGCACACACATTAACTCATACATTCAGATACATTGTTATATAAATACCAAATAAAATAGCAACAAATTAGCGTAAATGTTTACCAAAAACTTTACTTAATTATTGACAAATACAATTAAACACACACAGCCGTAGTATGTCTATAGATATATTGCACACATATACTCACACACAATGGCTGCAATACAAATTGAATACAACAGCAGCGCAACAACAAAATGCTTTTAGTGCGAGTAATTTCGAACATTTGCGTGCGCCATTTTTATATCCATTACTTTTATGTGTATTTGTGTATAGAAGTGTGTGAGTGTGCAAGCATTTGTATAGTTGAGGTAAAAAACAAATTAATAAATTCAAATTAAGTGCATGTGTGTAGGTTGTATGCGGCCATTAGTAATGACCGTCAATTCATTTCACTTCAATTGTTCGCTACTCTACATACATATGCATATACACAGGCAAGTGTGTATGTGTGAGCGTATTTATGTTGTGTGTATATGCAGCTACAACGTTCATAGCTCACATCGCCAGAGCAATAATAGCCCGAAATGTATTGGTATTTATTTTGCTGTTGAATTGTTTTCAATTTTTCATATTTTTCAAAGCAGCATTTTAGGCTTAACAGCAGTCACAGCAAGGAAGTTTCCGTTTAATGGTGCATAGCAAGTGTTGTTATTGTTGTGCCTTTACTTAGTTTCCTACAGACGCAATTATATATACATACTTACATATACACATACATATATATAAACTATATACACTCACACATTCACATTATAATGCGCTGTTTGTTGTTTGTCATCTGTTGCAATTAGTTTTATTGTTCCCCTGTATGCATGCCTGGCCACATGCACATATGCGCGTGTATCTGTAAATGTGTGTATGCGTGCCTAAGTGTGCCTGTGCAATAGTTGTGCTTGTTATTGTCGGCGGCGTTGTTGTAATTAGTGAAGCGCAAATAAATGCCGTCTAATGAATGTCGGTGATTACACTTGTACCTCGCACATTCACGCACTTACTCATATGGACGCACACAGGCACAGCGCCACATGTGCAAAGCATTTAAGTTATGCCCATTTGCATGGCAATTGGGCACAGGCGACGCAAATAGCATTATTACTTATGCGATTTAATTGTCATTCACAGAGTGACAAACTTGTATAGGAAAATAAAATGCCAGCAAAAAGTTGCTTTATGGCTACAATACGTTATGCAATACTATACAAAACTATGAATACACAATCAAAAGACGTCAGCAAATACAGAGAATTCCTTGAGTCGTTATCTTTGGACATTATTTTGTAGTTGTCGAGGAATTCACAGCTCCTTAAGATATTCTGCAAAATTTGTTCATACAAAAATTTTCATGAAGTGGCATTTGAGCTATGCTCATACAACTTTAGACTCAAGAAATTTGATAAGCGATACCCAAAGCACCTAAAACAGTGCTATAAAATGAGTCGCTTATCATAGTCAATTTCAAGCGTAATTAGAAACTAAGTAAAGTTTAAGTCCTTTGTAGCAAAATTTTTCAAAATAACATAGCGCCTAAAAGCATGTTACAAAATATGCAAATAATTCCAGCATGTTGAAAATTAGTGAGCCTGAAAGTATGCTTCATTAAAAAGCGTTGCACAAAACTGACGTCCGAATTGTTAACATGAACTTTTGAATGCAATGAAGACCCACGAATGTGCCTTCAATTATCAGCCAATGCCACAGCAACATTTTTGGTAAAAATTATAAACCGTCGAAGCATGCTAAGGATCACATATTGCTTTAAACGGAATTGTTGACACACAGCTCAAATCTCATTATTAATTCTATGAAATCGCACAGAGGAGACCATTCGCAATAATGACAATAACTGTATGATTTTGGTAGAAATCGCAGCACATAAAAGTATGCTAAAATAATTTTATTTTTTATTTATTTTTCCAAGTGATTTGCTTACGTGTACTATTTACAATAAAATCGATGCACTGCCATTTAGGTTCTGTTATCTGCCCATTAGAAGGAAAGCTGAATAAGGTTACAAATATTGTTCCTCCGCTTAACTTGGCCCATACCATGTCTAATATAACAGTTTAGTGCCCTAAATTTCCTTTTTATAACAAATTCAATATTTGTGCACAGCTTGCCAACCACTCTGAAGGTTGCTTGGCAACTGCATATGAACTTGTACAATCATTAGCCTTACAGTGTTGCTCCAAAGCTCTGCCTGTTGTCCATTAGTTTGCGCATCGACACGCGCCTTTCCTCGCCTACCACCTTCAGTCGCCTCTAACAACTTCATTTGCTAATTAAGCGCGCTCAAGGACTATAACTTGCACCGTGTTCATCTTGTTCTTCTTCTTAGCTTCCACTGCTGTGCAGTGTCCAGTTACGCGCAAATAGGAAAATAAGTAATTGCCCGTGGGCCAATCCAATTTGTTTCGTATTTAATTTTGTATAAAGCACTTGCCATTATCCTGCAGCCTCGGGCCACACGCTGGTACATCTACCTTCTACATTGGCCACATTAGCTACATTCAACGTACTAAGCATGAAACGCTGATATCCATTTGGGTTACAGCACAGCAGCAGTGCTTCTCATCCCATCCGTTGGCATTTCACGTGTCACGCATTATGACAAAACTCAATTTTATTGCCACATTTTACGTCTTTGCTTTTTCCTTGCTTGCCACTAAACTTGTTCGAGCTACTCTTTTGCTAGCTTGTGTGTTTCATTATCCTTCCGTGCTGTTACAACACACTCATTCACGAAACCACCCACTCACTCAGTCACTTACGCCCCCTTTGGCCATCTTTAATTAAAATGCGGTTAATTAGAAAAGTCCCTAAGCTGCTGCCGGCCAGAGCGGCCCACCATCGATTTGCTGTTAACACATATTGCCGCCAGAGGATACACAGCGCGCCACACACGCGCGCTTCTGTATAGGTGCACTCCGCACACCTGCGGCCTAAATAAATATAATTTGGCCAATGCGAGCCACTGCGCCGCTGCGCACACATGCCCACTGCCCACAGGCCACTCACTGGGCGAGCTAAAAATATCAGCGAAAAGTTTGGCAGTGCTCAGCAACGATTGCGCTGAAGGCCAAACTACTTTTTTTTAATATTTCCGATGCGGAAGAGTTCCAACGTGTGAGGCTTTTGGCAAGGTAATTAAAGTAGGGTTGGTTTGAGAGTTCCGAAAATCCGAAAAATTCGTTTTTTCGTGTTTTGTTGTTGCTCAGTAGAAATGGTAGAAAGGTCCTTATGCGAGAAGTAGCTGGATGGAATCTCATCCTAGTCATACCATCAAAAGTCTGAAAATATAAGATTTCATTTCTTTCTCTCTCTCTCTCTCTCTGGCAACCCTCCAAGGGCATACTCTAGCTTGATAAAAGCTTCGTCCAAAAAAGCTTAATGTAGAGCTTGCCGTTCGAACACGGCTATATAATAAATACTATAATAAACGTGAGCTTTAAATAGAACATGTACAAACTAATACAATACAGCCAGGCCTAATGGTCCAGTTAGTCATGACTTCGCCGTTACTTAGCTTGACTTAGTTTCCGAAGTAACTTATAAGCGATTACTCATGGCTTATAAATCAGCTGTGATTGTATTGACAATTCGTGTGTACAAAAGAAAGCAAGGCATCCACTTCATTTCACTCAGTCAGTATCTCTGGTCTTATAATACGGCTAAGACCAGACTAATGGGACCAAAAGCCGCGTTCAATATGCTGTTGAGCCAATTATAACTATATATAAAACTGAAATGATTACTGTATATTATGAGATGTTTTTAAATAATGTGGTCTTTATTCGAAGTCTTTCTGGAAAATATTCAAGATTTGGATTATACTACTGAAGTTTCGTTAGAGAAATGCATGATAACAAAATTAATTGGCTTCAAAGCATTCTCCAAGAACTAAAGGGATATCCTACTCAGAAAAAATACTAATACCCTAATGAGAAAGAAAAAACTTTTAGTAAGTCTCTGGTCCCTAAGAACTTTTCTCATATGGTTATGTTGTCAAATTATTCAACTGAGTATCTTGTTTTTCTCTTTATGCGACTAGAATTCAACATTGTGAGCTATTTATTTCCTTCAAATGTCGACCATGGTTTCTTCCACTTTGCAGTTCTAACGAAATCGCGTCGATGCAACAGTTTTAAATTAAACCAAAGCCACTCAGCAGCTGCAAGGCAGCTGAGACGATAAAATTTCTTTTCAGAAAAATTTTATCTAAAAAATCGAAATCAATTCCATTAATTTCCAGATTCAATCTTAGATTGTCTCCTTTTTTGTGTGTGTCCTGCATGCCTAATGGAGAAATTGATGAAAGTGAAAGGAATGTGAAAAACTCTAAAGTTGTCTCTCTTAATCACAGTGAATTTTCTTAAAGTATTTCTTCCGCTGTCCTTGCATTACAATTTACAAGTAAATATATACAAACGTACAGTCAGCATGAGCTTCTGTAGGATGTGTGCCCATACGAAGTTAGTTATTTTCGCTAATGAATATTGATGGCTATAAATGGAAATTATTGTCGGGCAGACAATAAAATGGCGCGCCACGGAGAGCGCCATCAGCAAGCTGTCAGTGAAAAGCTCTAAACCGAACGCAATACACCTACACATGTACCGAATGCTGCCAAAGTAGAATCCCCTAAAACTCACTGATTTATGAAAAAAGACGTTGCAATGTTTGCTATGCCAACAGAATCAACAGAAGCAACAACAACAGCAACAACAAAACTTTTAGCTTGTACCTAAATAAATTATTTTCAAAAACTTTTCAAATACATATAAAGCTGGCTGCACACACGCGTGTGTGCCTGTGCCTTTGCTGGCATATGTGTGTGTGTGTGTATGTGAGTGTGTGTGGCCGAAACATCTTTGGCAACAATTTTGAAACACCGCAAACATTCATCGGTTACTTTATTGACTTTGCGTACCAATAACTGTAAATATACTTGCTAATAACATGCTCATGTGTTTGTGTGTGTGTGCTTATACATACATGCATGCACGGAGCCACACATTCACATAAGATCTTATATCTATGCTTCTCATGCAGTTGTGCGTATTGAAAGGAATTCTTGCCAGCTTTTTGGGGCAGTTCGACCCGCTTGCTCTCTCCCCACATCCCTACATCACTTGTTTACAAAACTTTTGCGCATTTATTGCTCTGTTTATGTATTTGTAAAACATACTTTTGCTTTTGGCAAAATGAAAGTTCCTCTCTACATTCTCGTCATTTTCGCCAGTTTCCTTCAGTTTTCTTGCCACAGCATTTCTGCAAAAAAGTTTTCAATACGCGCTCAGTGGGAAAGAAAGCAGGGAAAAAAGAAATATAAATAAACAATATAAGAGTTTATGAGTGTGTGAGTGTATGTGGGTGTGGGTGTGCATTTAAATAGGAAAGTTTACGAGCTCAAGTTGGCATGCGTTATTAGCATGAAGTGTTTGCAGAAATTTCGTAATTTATGTGCAGAGATTTACATTTTGTAAAGAAGAAGTTAACTAAAAACATTGCATACTTCTGGGCGCACATGCTAATAGAGTGTTGCCAGCTTGTTGGTAAAAGTTTAAAGCATAATTGAGTGTAAGCAGGCATGAAATTGGTTGCCAACACCAATGGCTACAAAATGTAACTTCTGATGTAGAGCTTCTCTCCAGGTGCCCGCGCGCCTTTTGCAGTTTGAAATGCCAAGCGTTGCCAGTGCCTCCTCTTTTTGGTCTTTCCATAGTAGGAATGGCCTCCCGTGCCGTCTCTGTCCTCCAACTACCGCTTCGAATACCTTATTTGCTGGAGCTCGTTCGTCCATACGACCGACATGTCTCAGGAAGTGAAGCCACTGGGTGTGACTGACTATGTCAATATCGGCGTAGAGTTCGTACAGTTCGTGGTTTGTTCGAATCCGGTAGATGTTGCAATTCGGCGATGATATGCGTCTTGGAGAGTGTCAGTAGTAGCACCTATTAGCTAGAATTCGTGTATTTACCTTCGAGTTGACATAATTATTGGTGGTAACGGCGGTGCCAAGATATGTTAATTCCTTGACGTATAGTTCCTCGAAGTATAGTTCCAGTTGCCAAATGGGAGTCACGTCGCCGAGTCTCCCTGCTTGTAGAAAACATATAGGTACTTCGTCTTGCCGTCGTTGACCGCCAGACCCACTTTGGCTGATTCTCTTTCGATTACGATGTTAAAAAGCAGCGGCAACATCTTACTCGTTAAGACCGACTATATAAAAGTCATTGGCTTACGCCAAAAGCTGGATACTTTTGAAGAAAATAGGGCCATTGCGATGCGCACTAGCTTTCCTGAGAACGCTCTTCATTAGGAAGTTGAAGAGATCGTGAGATAGAGGATCTGTTTGCCGGAATCTCTAGCGGTATTAAAAGCGCGGGAGAGTTTCTTTACTATCTCGAGGAATCTCTCTTTTTTGCTCAACGGCATCCTGCAGAACCTCACCAGCTTTGCAGGGATACAGATCTCACGCATTGCAATGCTCCGGCAATCTCGTATCGGACTATCGAAGGAGGTCTTATAGTCGCCGAAGAGATGGTGAGTGTTGCTCTGATATTTGTAGATTTTCTCCAAAAGTATATAGAATAGGGAAACATACTTTAGAAAATTCACCTATTTTGATTTTATTGGAATGACAAAAGAGAAGAGACCTTCACCGGTGTGCAAACTAATAACTGTTTGTACTACTTACATACTATCATTGTTGATCATTTATAAGGCAATAATATTTCTAAATATTTTCCTGCAATTATAACATAGTACTGCATTCTTTAGCCTCTTTTGATAAACTTTCACTTATACCAAAAAAAAATCATAGTTATGCCTTTATGATACGTGCTTTCATATAAGTTTAAAATTGATCGTTTAGTATTCATATATGAGCCGTTTATTTTGAAAGTGGTATAAGTCCACTTTCTGTTATTGCGAGATATTTAAATGTTTACATTTCACTCTCAGTGTCACTACTATGAAGAGCTAAAATTTCCATCTCCTAAATACAAGAAACTAAATTTTTTTTTACTTTAAATTGTTTACCAATAGAAAGATCATAATAAGTTTTATCTAAAAATGCCATTATCTACATTTTTGTAAAAAATGGACTTATACCACTGTCAAAATCAAGGGCTCATATATTCTACAGAGTGCTAGCTCTAAAAATTTTATGTAGTTCCAAATTATTAAAATTCCCACATTAGTTTAATTTGAATGCATTCCAGATCGGAGGAGCAATTTAATCTAACTCTACCACAGCAATTGTTATTGTCAGCCAATTTTCAAAAAAGGGTGTGACTTTTAACATTTCTCGCACTCCTTTCAGCAGCCTGTTGCTGACTTCACGCTTACACACCCATCTCACTCCTATCCACTTCAACAACGAAAATCCAATAAAACTAAATGTCACTAACACGCCACATATTATGCCTATAACATTGCTCAACTTTAACAGCAATGAGGCCTGACGTATATCAATACGTCACTACGATTTTTTCAATATTTGCTACAATATCTCACGCAAGCCTTCTTTTGGTCGATGCCCCCTTCCTGCGTGTAGCACATCGAAAAATATGCACACATCTATGCCTACACATATGCGAAATAAGGAACAACAACAACAAGCAAGCAAAGCGAGTGGCGGCAAATTGAAAAAACGCTGCATACATTCAGGCTGACATACTGCTTTATATGTTCGTACGTTAATTCCAATAAAAAAAGGGTTACGCCATTAACATTTTTTGTTTGTGTTTGTGTTTGGCAGACTTGCGTCTTGCCTGGCGTTACGTAAGCGCACATTTCAGCGTTACATTGATTGATACTGGTTTGGTGTAGCATACTTTGGAGCTATCGGCATGGTGTAATAAGCAGAAAAATGCGTGACACGTTGTAAGAGTGATTTCTGCAGACAGCTGCCAATTTAAAAGGAATTTTTCAAGGATTTCGTGATTTGACATGTCACGCAACAGGAACGCGTATATTTAGTGGGGTTGGCTGGCAAGGGTTGAGAAGGGGTGGCGCCTGGAAATATGCAATGCAAAATATTGAAAGAAAAGCATTTCTTTAAAAATAAATAGGGATTTGTTTTTCTTCAGATAGTTTCTGAATTTTAAAGAAAGTTTATATGATGATAAAAGGTTTGAAAGCTTTGTCTGTTTACCTTTTAAAAATCACTTTCTCTTTCAAAAGAGTGTCCAATTATGTCAGAAAAGAAGCGTATTTTTTGCTTGCATTCTTTACCGTTATTCACATTCTTCAAGCAACTTCAGCTCTTTTTAAAGCACGCTGACTTCAAGCGAATAAAAAGAGCTTTATTGCGATTTGAATCTACTTTTTCAATTGCAAAACACTTATACAGATTAACTCTATCTGCCAGTATCTTTTGCAAGCGCCCTAAAAGTATGCCACATTTTACTGAACTGCGTGGTCAACCGGCATAAGGCTTAAGCTTTAACAAAGCAGCCGCATTTCTTTTATTTTTTTTCTCAGCCTCAACACAAGCGTTAAGAGATAATAAAAGCAGGCCAACACATGCGGTCCCCACATGCGCCTTAATGCAGACAATGCGCTTAGTTTGACTGCTATTCTATAAATTTTTAAACGGCTCTAAGCATAAGTGCAGGTGCGAATTGTGTGCGCAGGCATAACGGTCTAAGAAGGCGCACACTCACACAAATACGCAAAAGAAGGCACAGGAACTTTTGCCACAATCAAAGTAAGGTACAATTTTATGGTATACTTTTAGGCTTTGCAGCATTTTCAAGAATAGAAAGGGAAGGGAATAGCTACAGACGCTGAAGTGTATATATATGTTGGCGAGTTCGCCAGGGGTTTGCCGCATATGACGTCAAACGAAAATATATAAATTAAGTGCGGGTTCAATCGGCGTTGAAAGGGCAGGGTTTAAAGGGAACGAAAAGATAGAGAAAAACCAAAGCGAATTAGTGAAAAATAAATTAAAAGTCAAATTTCCACTACACGTTATAAAACGTATGCAACTAATTTATTGACTTTAAGAAACTGGTGGTCTCCTCATATGGAGAAGATGGCACAACAATATATATAATTAAATTAGGTCCTCATATGGAGGAGCAGCGAAAAGTGGTCTTACCTGGTTCGCTGGAGTGGTAAATCGCAAGTGCCCGAGCGCAGCTTACCGCCACCGGCTTGCAGCACTCGGGCCCAGGCGACTCTTTTGCAGCAAGTTGCCACCTCGCTCCAGCCGAACCGGTACAACTGATACTAGGGCGTTTGGCCTAAACATTGCCGCCCGCCTTGCAGCACTACTGCAATATTGTTAAAGATATATAAAGAAAAGGGCAATTCAAACTTCAAACTTATAACTAAGCATATATACAAATATTCAAAAAAAATTCAAAATTCGGCTTACAACTAAGCATAATACGTATGAGAAATATTCAAAAAATTCAAAATTCTGTGCGCAATTATTGGTGATAGTATTTAATAAGGAGTGCAAAATTAAAAAAATGGCGTTTTCAAAGGGGGGCAGGTGCCAGATATAACCCAGCCGAAGGTTGTGTTTTGGGCTAGCTGCCCTGTACGTCCGGGGAAAATGCCGGCACGCAAGATGCGGGCATAAACATCGGCGCCCAAAATGAGCTCTACAGGCCTCGACTCATAATAACGGCGATCTGCCAGCATCAGATTTTCGAAATCGCTCAATTGGCGCACATCCAATGACCGCGATGGGCTGACGCAGTTTAGCCCGCGCTGGATCTGAGCGTGCACGTTGAATTGGTCGCCGTTTCCGGAGACCCCACGAATCGACAGCAGGCAAGTGTCATGAGCTTCCCCACGGGAGATCATCATGCCCAAGCGTGACACAACGGCGTCGGATACTATCGACATTTCCCGACAGGAGTCGATTAAGGCTCGAACAATCTGTGTTCCTCCTCGGCCCTGGATTCGAACTATTGCTGTTGGAGGCAGTGACACTAGATGCTGTGTCAAGATGGGCGGCGCGCGTTCGGCGAGTTGCAAGCGCGCGTCATATGGAGCGAGCTGCTGGCGGTTCTCCACTACGCGTGGGCGCGACGGTCGAGGACGAGCTCCAGCGCGAGGGAGTTCCGGTCGGTGGCCTCGCTCGACGCGTGGGCGCGACGGTCGAGGACGAGCTCCAGCGTGAGCGGGCCCCGTTCGGCGACGCTGCTCAGCACGTGGGCGCGACGGTCGTGGACGAGCTCCAGCGTGTGGCAGGTCAGGTTGGCTGCGCGCGCCGCCTCTACTTGGTCGCGATCTGCGCGACGTTCGGCTCTGGAGCGGGGGCCGGAATTGACGGGCGAGGTCCCTGGTTGGCAATGCTTGCTCGTGCTGCCGTACGACCTCCTGGAGCGATAGCCGCGACGGTCTTGGACGAGGTCTATCGCTGTCATCAGAAGACGTGTCGATGATCAGCGCATCCGGGCACAATCGCCTTGGGCGCGACGGTCGAGGACGAGCTCCAAGACGGTTGGCCGGCGCGCTCCGCTCGTGCAGCAGAGTATGGTGCCGCTCCTGGCACACTCGGCAGAGCAGCTCGCTTTGGCAGCGGTCCTGAAGGTGGTCTGGCGCCAAGCAGTTGGCGCAAAAGCGGTGCAGCAGTATCGCGCGCAGTCGGTGTTCCACGTCCATGGCGCGGAAATTGCTGCAAAATCGCAGTGGGTGGCGGCCTTGGCAGAGGCGGCATGTAATGGCAGCTGCCGCCTTGTTGCGCTTGACAGAGTTAATCTTAAAGCTCATGATGGATCGATCTAGACTGTGACAGCAGCAACTTGTTGAAAATGTTGTAAATTCGTTGCGCAAAAATGTTGCGATTTAAAATTGCTGATTGCTGGAAAGTCCGATGCGTTTTAGAGTTGTGATATGCACTTTGTGGTTCGTTTAAAGTTGTAATGCCGCTTTCCAAAAAGCCGAAATCCGCGGCTCGAAGGACCAAATGGCGAGTTCGCCAGGGGTTTGCCGCATATGACGTCAAACGAAAATATATAAATTAAGTGCGGGTTCAATCGGCGTTGAAAGGGCAGGGTTTAAAGGGAACGAAAAGATAGAGAAAAACCAAAGCGAATTAGTGAAAAATAAATTAAAAGTCAAATTTCCACTACACGTTATAAAACGTATGCAACTAATTTATTGACTTTAAGAAACTGGTGGTCTCCTCATATGGAGAAGATGGCACAACAATATATATAATTAAATTAGGTCCTCATATGGAGGAGCAGCGAAAAGTGGTCTTACCTGGTTCGCTGGAGTGGTAAATCGCAAGTGCCCGAGCGCAGCTTACCGCCACCGGCTTGCAGCACTCGGGCCCAGGCGACTCTTTTGCAGCAAGTTGCCACCTCGCTCCAGCCGAACCGGTACAACTGATACTAGGGCGTTTGGCCTAAACATATGTATTGATGTGTGCGTGTGCAGCTAAGCTTGTGAGTGTATGAGTGTATGTTTTTTGGGTCTGCTTAGAAAAGCATTTAATAATGTATTTCGCTTGTATTTGTTTGTAGCTCCCTACACACACACATGCTGCCCACTTGCAGCAGTATACTTTTGGGTTCGCGTCCTTTACTCCTACGACTGCGCAGGATTTCTCGAGAAAAATCAAATTTTATTGACAACTCAAGTTGTTGCTGATTATTGCTAAATATCAGTGCGGGCACGAACTCAATGTGGATGATTACGGTGCGTGTGTGTGTGTTTGTGTGTGTGTGTGTGTGTGTGTGTGTGTGTGTGTGAGGGCTGTTTGGTAGGGCATCCTTTTAACTTTATTAAATTTAGCAATTTGGAGTAAATTGTTGTAGCTTGCCAGCACTCTGGACCGTTCCACAATTGGCATTTGTACCTTCCTTTTGGCGTACATAAATGTGGCGCAGAGGGCTGAGGGAAGCCTCTGGAGAATTTTTGTTGATTTGCGAAATTTTTTACTCTGCTTTTTGCTACATCTTTCCTTTTACTTAAATTTTGTTTTGCAGCCATTTCGGTTTTGTCCACTATGCAGCAAGTTGTTCTATGTGTGCGTAACGAAAAAGGTATGCTTGTGTGCATGTGTGTGTGTGTGTGTGCGTGAGCAATATTAAAAATCTTGCAAGACAAATTTTCATTTTAAGTGCTTTTGTACATTTTTGACAAAGTAAATAATGGCAATGTGACACATTTCAAAAAGTGTCCCTTTTTCACTTTATTTGATTGATTATGAAGTGCGCTTGAAATTTGACTTAAAATGGTTTGCATGTACATTTTCCTTCGAAAAATTATTCTCCTTTTCTTCAATTAAAAGTCATGTTTTTTGCTGAAAGATGTTTAACTCGTTTTTGCTTTTTGTCTGACTTTTATTTCTACTGGCTTCTTTCTTCGAATATGCTTTTGCCCTTCCTTTATTAGCTCTCTTATTGTGGTTGAAATTTAAAGCCAAAATTTTATTTAGACCACTTTTGCTCAAACTTTATCAATATCTTTCATCTATTGATACTTCCTTAATCTTATTACCATGTGTATACTTCGTCGATCTCGGAGGCCCGTTCACGCTCTTTCATATACTCTTTCTCTTGCTCTTTCTTTCATAAACAGCTTTTCTTTGTTATAGAAACCTTCCTTCCCTTGCCCGCTCATAGTTTTTTCCAAAAGGAACTACAATTTTAGTATATCTTTAAAACATCAGAACATTTTTAATATAGAAAAATATTTATAACATAAGAAATGTCCTTTCATTGCTTTGAAAAAAGTGCTTACAAAAAGGGCCCACTTTTTACTAAAAACCACGTCCTCTATCCTTGGTCTGCTTGAGTGATAATGTTTACAGTTTTCAATAATATACACCTACTAATTGCTTGATTTATTTTTCTCCTAAATATGTATATTTCAATGCACTCCTTCACCGAACTTTCTCCTAATTTCATATTATTCAATTCCCTCGTATTGTTGTTTCTTTAATTTTCCTGTATTTCCTCCCAAAAAAATTCTCTATGCTTTTAAATCTTTTCCTTGTTTTGCCAATAATTTTACGCTGCCTTCTTCAGCCCATTTTATCTTTTTGTTTCAAACTTCGTTATTTATTCTTCAACATTCATACCAAATGACATGCGCTCCAGTTTACCCTCTGGCCAGCGTATATCCTGCAGGACATTGACCGTGTTTTTGCTTTTGCAAACATTGTGCGTTTCTCTTCATGCACAGGCGACAAAATCAAGATGAACGTCTTCGACTTCCACTCTTGTTCCGGCAGTTCCTGCCTTGCTTTGTTTTTATTTTTGTCATCTTCTTCTTCCCCCCGTCGAGTGCACTAGTTTAGGTCCTGCTGCTAGTTGCTTGTCGTGCTCTATCGACAGCAGCGCTTAATGAAGAATAACAACGGCAGCTTCGTTCGCTACAAACAACAACAAAAACATGAGTCACACCAGCAACAACAACAGAGAGCAAATAAAATTCCAGCATTACTCGAGTTTGTGTATTTTTATCACAAGAATCTGCTGCAAGCCATACTTCCCAGAGGATATATATATACACATATGTGTATGTGTGTGTTAGTTCACATGTATTTGTAAAGGTGTTGATAATATTGATAGTGACATTAAGTGCAGCAGTGCAGCAGGATTTTAAGTCTAAGCAGCAAAGTTGCACACTCCCCACCCCGAAGGTGTCTCTGATATTTTCTCTCTGACAATTCAGCAGTCATACTTTGTCTCCAAAATATTTTTTTTCTTCTACTATCAGCGCAGATGAAATATAGCAATCTTTCCCACATGCTGCTTTATAACATTTTTATTTCAAATGCTCCACAAATTGACAAACTTTATGCCAATTTTGGAAAATTCGAAAAATCTTACAGCCACTTGCAAACATGTGCTTCGTATCTGCCAGCGAAAATATTTATTTTTCTCAATATTTACAACAAACTAACGCGCACATGTTGCACAGATAGCCTGCCACTAAATCACACACATACACCAATAACAACAACAACAGCAGCCAACACTTTGGCATTGCTGTTAAGCGAGCAGCTAATACAAACAGAGATAACAAAAAGCTGCTCCACTGTTTATTGCGGTGACAATGTGTGAGTTGATCAAACACACACACACATGCATGCAGCTATTTGCGTTAGGTGTGTGTTTGTAGAGCTGCTATAAATTAAGTCAATGCATGCAGTGTGAGAATAAAAGCTCTGAACGTGTAAATCGAAACAGCAGCGAAAGTTCGAACGGAATAAATATGCTCAGATATAATGAAAATAGCAATAGTTAATGCGCTTAAATATAGCTCACAGATTTAAAAATACAAGCAAATGCATAAATGTGCAAGCGAATTGCACACTGTAATACCTAAGCGCCTAAAAGCATGCTTTAAAATACAAAATATTTAGATTGTAGTTTGTATTTTAAGTAGGCATCTAGTCTGCTAGCCACCGCGACCTGAAGGGCCTCTCATGGCAGTTCTCTGTCATCATACAGTTCTTTTTGGATGCATAGCTTCAAGAAATATGAAGCAATTCACTTTGGAAATCTGTTCGCAATATGCTGCAGCTGTAGATACCTATTACCTAGGTAACGATTTCTGGTCTTTATAAGCCCATCACAATGGCACAAGACGTCTTCTGCTCTTTCTTCATCATCGTTACGAATTCGACAAACTTTTTTTAATAAGAAAACTTACCAGCATGTTCATTGTACTGATAAATAAATTCATTTCATTGAAATCTTTCCAAGGCTTTTTAGAAAGCGGAGAATTTTCGATAGTGGCAAGGAAAGTAGTTGGTCTTTTCTCAGCGCTCCTGACTCCAGCAACTGCAAGCGCGAGCAGGAAAATTCGACACATGATATCCTGTACTAATGTACCCAGGGTATAAAACCTGAAGTGTCCGGTTGTAATTTATAAAATTTACATAATTTGTGAAACATAGACATAAAAATCCTAAGATATTATAGGTTAGGTTAAGCTACAGTGTTTGTTTTAATATACCATGCATAAACGCTCTTGGGTCCTTGGGACCAGATGGCGATCCCTGAATTAAGGTATATTTATCTGTTAGAATACGAGAATTTCTACCGATCCTCAGTGGAGCGCGGGCTACCAGCTTTGAGGCCTCCTTCAGCCTAGCAAGCCATGGGGCTGCCAAGTAGGTTATGCGGGATCTAGATATGCAAGATATATGTTGTAATATTGTTTTAAATTTTCGAAATTGCAAGTAAGCTCAATTTGTATGTGTTAAAAAGATTGCATGAGTTTCTTCTATAAATTCTATAAATTTTGTCAATATTCGTTTATAAAAGTATATAGTCACTAAAAGTTTGCTATAAAACTTAACAGATGATAGGCATTACCGTGAATAAATAATTTAGAAAGGATTTTTCAAATATTTTATTGTTATCAGCGCAAAATTCTGGCTATATTTTTGCATACAATCGCGCATTGCTTTCATAATTGATTAATTGTGTTTGTTTTGGCAACGAGCCTCGTTGCATGCAAAGTTATTTGATATAATTTTGTTGTTGTTGTTCATCCCCCCTTCTTTTAGTACAAACAATAGGAACAAATTTCGCCCACCATCAGAATAGACCGCACCTTACCCATCAATGCCACCACACCAACGCGACCACCAGTACAACCAGCACCTCAACGTTCCACCGCACTGCAAGTGCGTTTGTGCCCTTCCGCTCGTTTGTATGCAAAGCAATGGGGGGAAAGCGAGCCAAAGTAAAGCAATACAACCGCATTTTGTCAATAATGTCCTTCATTCATCTTCCGCCTGTGCGCTGCTGTCAGTGTATGCAATTTCATTTCCCTGCTTGTGCACATTTCCTTTGTGAGAGCACGTGTTTGTGTGAGTGTGCTGTTATTTCGTTGCAGTTTCCTTTTTTCACCAACTCCTTTCGTAAATTGTTCCTTGCTGCAATTCATCAATATCATTTTATCAATATTCACGGGCGTCGGTGGCTATGATACGCCTTGCTGAATGCGTTTATTTGCTTCATACATACACACGCACAGCGTACGTGTGCTCTGCACACATACGATCAAACTCAGTGCCGTCATTAGACCCGTTCAAGGAGCCCAAGCGCTCAAACGATTCGTGGGGTGCCTTTGCGTTTTGCGGAAAATAAAAATGTATTAATTAAACAAATACTTTTCCCAAAACTTTTTTCCAAATCTTTTCAAAATTTCCAAAGCCTCTTTAAATTTTGGCATGCAAAAATTGTTTTCAGAAAATGTTTATAGGATTTTTTTCAAAAATATTTTCTGACAATTATCACGAAAGTATAAGCCTACTCTTTTATTGAAATTTTGGTCTTCGCCACTTTAATGCGAGACCTGTTAAAAGGCGGCCCCAATAGCGAAACGAAGTAGGCCCATTCACAGAGACGCCACTGTGCAGCCCCTCACTCTCACACACAGCAAACACTCAAACAAAACGTATGTGTTTCATTTTGCAATTTGTTGTATTTGTGGAAGGATATGCATACTCACTCGCTTTCAAACATGTTGCTGTCGCTACTCCTCTTTTTCTCGGCCCCCCCCAACGGCCCTCTTAAATTTTTTTTCACATTTCTGTTTGCTGTTGGTAGCAGCAATTGCGACTTTTTGGGCTCAATTTTTATACGCAGAGCCTTGCCTAGCGCGCAAGCACGTGTACATCTACCATACAAAGTACACGTATGTGTGTAAATGTTTTCTCGGTTGTGTGTGTGTGTATGTGTGTGTGTGTGCGTGTCGCACAGGGGTATGCGTTGCAACTGTAATTCAATTTTAACAATTTTTCAACTGTTATTGACATGACGGTGATTTGTTGCCGTTTCAGTGGGTTTTTCGTTTGTTTCAGTTTGTGTGTCCGACGTGAGTGTATGTGTGCTTCCTGTGCTCTTGAACGCCGTTTATATTGCGCAGTGTTACCAGAAACTGGACCATACCAAAGTGTCGGAAATGTGTGCTAAAGTAAATGCGTTTTCAACGAAATTGAATTATACAATGAATGCCATTGCTCAAATTTGATCATCATTTCCAAAGTTAGAAACTGTAATTGAAATTTCTCTGTTCTTAATTAAAAATTTGTAGAGTTCGAATATTTCGATCAAATGTTTTCAGTATCTTTGAGATTATTCTAATTTTACAAAAAAAATCCGAAAATTTTTGAACACTTTGTTAGAATTTTAAATACCTATTATCAATGTTCAATTTAAATTAAAATATTTTTCAAAATGAAAGTCTAAGAAACCGAATTTATTTCATGAATTTAAAATTTTGCCTCAATTTGAATTCTTTTCGATTTCATGTTAGTTCAAACTTATTTCAATAGAGTGGAATGGAACTGACAAATTTCAATAAAGTGTTGCTAAATAAGTTTTATTTTGATAAATTTACTTGATAAGTGTAATTAAAAATTTATTAAGCAAAATAAGTTTTCAGTTGAATAATAGCCCAATTCACAATCTTGTGCAAATGGTCACTTTCTACAGTAGTTTTGACAGTAGTTTGCTACAAAACTGTCAATTGCAAAAATCCCAGACCATTTGCACAAGATTGTGAATTGGGATAATGTTTTTGTAAAAATATTATTGTAATTAAAATTTCAGAGTAATAATTTTTTTTAGAACTGAGCAATATAATTTCTATGGTCATTCGATATCGTAATGCAATTTCGAAATTGTTAGCGAATAGCTCCAAGATATTACTTATTCCAATAACAACAATAATTACTATCTGTTAGTAAGATCTATTTACCCATGTCAAAGGTCAAGCTTGCATTTGATTCCTACTACCATCGATATCATGCCAAATCGCTCCTCAATTTACAAAACTGCTGCTGCCTCTGCTGCTCAGATTCCAGTAATTAGCTGCCGCCACTTGCGGCAGCAATTTTCCTCTGCTGCACACTCACGCACACACTCTTGCATATAAGTATCAATGTTGCAACACATGTGCTGCCTGCGCTATGTAAGCATTTGGCGCGTGGTATGCCCACACCTCCCCTCCTCCGCTGCAGCGCGCGATCTTCCCGCCCCACAAGTCCGCCGTATTGCAACATTTTTACGCTTCGCGTTTGCGGAAGTAGCGGCATAGTCGACTGCCGGCAAGATTGTATCTCACATGAAACGCACATGAACGTGCAGCCACGCATGCCACACTTGCACCATCTGTGTGCATGTGCGTGCGGGGAGTGCGGGTGCTGTGCTGCAGCCGCTCACTGTTTTGGGTAATTAGCTTCTCTTTAGTTTACAATTTTTTTTTGCTGGATACTCGAACTGTTTCGGGTATTTGTTTCTCTTGTTGCTGTTGTTGTTGTTCATGATGTTGTTTTTGTGGTTTTGTTATTGTTTTTGTTGTGCCTATGTCTTGTTGCTTTGTTTACATTTCAAAGATTTATTTACGCTGGCGAACAAGTGCAATGTGCATGAGCGGTTGTATCTGTGTGTGTATGTGTAATTGTGCAGCAGCTACAAATGTACAAATGTGGCTAAAAATAGCTCAGACTCATTTAGGAAAAGAATTAAATGCTTTCGTAATGTTTGAAATTATTGAGAAATGCAAGCGCGTTCGGCGCATCGAATTCTTGCGCTTGCAGGAAAAGTTAAAAGGAAGAATTCGGATGTTCCTCCAAAAGCAAGAAGTAGTTTAAAAAAATTTAGAATGTTTATAATAAATCGTGAACATCAGAATAGTGTCATTTTTATAAATCGTTCAATAGACTGAAAGCAGTTGCAAGAAAAAAGTTTCTTGCCAATAAATTGGTTGAAACACACAAGAGACTACTTTGCTCACTAATTCTTATGGAATAAATTGCCAAAAAATGGCGGTTGAACTAACAATCAGGCATCTGATGGAAATCGAAATCGTACGAAAAGGCGAATGAAATCGATTTGCCTTGTGATGTGTTTCATTTTCAAATTCGAGCAAGTCGTTCGGTGCGATTTCAAATCGAAATGAAAGCGTAAAAACCGAATTTCATCACATAAATGCCTTCGAAATTTTAAATGAAATCATTCGATTTCCATCACACATAAAATTAATTCGTACGATTTGAAATTTCGTTTTCGTTTTGAATTCGTACGATTTCTATCACATGCCTGAATAAGTTTTTCACGACAATTTTTGTAGCATTTCCACTAAATACATCTTTGCTGATTTATTAATACTTTTATTTGAGATACAGGTTCTTAGCTACGTTGCCTACAAAACACAAAGTACATTAGTATTTATTCAAAAGTATTTGTAGTCGGAAGGTTGCAATATATTGAAATCATAAAATTTTACGTTTCCGAACAAATATTTTGGAACTTTTTACAGTTGCCGACGAATCGTTTTTGAGTGATTTGAGATAGTTTATACTTCTCAACACACATCCAAAACAAGAGCAATAAAATCTTCAAAAATTTGCTATCGTAAAAGAATTAAGCAGGGTTTTTTCAATTCAGTAGTATGTACCTACCTATATGTATATTTATTTTGCATAACTTATCAATTTTAAAAAATTCATAGTATCTACTGAAATTTTTTAATTACATATTTGAAAATTTTCCCAAGTCATTACTTTTTGGGAATATCGGAGCATGTCAAAAATAACTGCTCGATCTTCCCAAACCTGCCATCTAAATGAACAAATTTGCCAGTTCCCTTTAATTTAAATATTTGCACATCGAACCAAAATAATTTTAAATTTTTTTGAACTATTTTTCTATGCAAATTTGAACCACCCTGTATGCAAATATTTACACTTCACTGCGCATATCATTCACTCATCAATAAATTTCGCAGCAGCAATGAAAAAATTGTGTGAGGAAGGAAAAACGCCTCAAACAAAACACGCACACACACATCTACACACAAACACTAAACAGCGAAGACAAAACAAACGCAAAGCGAATAGTACGAGCAGCAATGGAGAGGCAAAAGGAAAAGCGAAATGTGCGCTTAGCAAAAGATGCGCATGCGGCAAGCAGTGGAAGTCGGTGCGGGAACGTGGATGTGGAATTTCCAGGCGGCAGAACTCAACAATGCCGACACGGAGGGGAAGCGGCACAACTCGAACACGTGGAAAATTCGCCGGAAAATGCCCCGCACATCGAAATGGATTCGCCGGGAAAATATGAAGAGCGCAGGCAGCCGGCTTTGAACACCCATGCTCTTAAAATTTCGCAAAGAGAGTTGAAAGAAAATTTCGAGCAAATGCAAAAATTGCAAAAATGCCAGAAGAATATTTTAAATTTGCTTGAACTTTTGGCAAGCACTGGTAGAAAGTTTATTTTGATACGCCGCCAGATAATTTGATTTGATATCTCAAACAGTATACATAGGCACAACTCACAGAGTCTCTTCATGCATTTGTTTTCTACAACGCTCTCTTGCTTTTATAGGCACGTGTATGCGTGAGTTGCTCTCATAAAAATGAGCAATAAAAGTAAACGTGTGCGAGAGCAAGAGAAAAATCAGCAAATTATATATCTCTAATGGCAAATAAATATGTCAAAACATTTGATGGCATATAGTACTATAGGCGCACACATACTCACACGCATGTGGTATATTTATTGTAGTTGTTGTTGTCACACACACACACACACACACACACATATATATATATATATATATGCAGCATTTAGTACATAACACGGTATCCATGTGGATACGACGGGTACCGCCCAGATGATTTTCACCACAGGCATACTCATACACTTACTTGCACTCACACGCCAACAGCCACAGACACAGGCTCTGCACAATGGACGGCAGCTTCCTTTTCCTTTACTTTTGATAAGGAACAAAAAAGAGGAACAACAAAAAAGCAGCAAAAATCTGTGGGAGAAAATTGTTATGCCAAGAATTCTTGCCGCTGCGAAAGATGCGCTGAGCGCTGAGGAAGCGCTGGAAAATCGGACGCACAGTCTGACAGTTACGGTTATATATATGCACACAAACACATGTGAATGCATATGTGTAAGTATGTATTTCATTTGTTGAAAATTAGACAAATTGCCAAACGTACGTATCACGGTAGGAACGAACGCACTGGCGAACAGCCGGACAGACAACTGCCAAGAGTGGAGATGACATAGCGTAGCTTGGAGAAATGAAACGGTTTGCAAGAATGACTAACAAGCACAACAGTGCGAAAAGTAGAAAGAGTAGCAGAAGTGCAAAGTAACCAGTTAAAAAAGACCACAGTATGAATGAAAACAATAAAACAGGTCGATAAACATGCAGACCAAAAGATAGACAGACAGACGTTTTAACTAACAGACAGACAGACAGACAGACGTGCGAATAAATATGTAGAGCGAAGAATAGACAGTCAGACGTATTGATGATGAAATAATTATGATGACGGCAATGTGGTGAAAAAATATAAGAGGTAAATAAGAAGACAGAGAAAGCAGGGAAGTAGCGCTCTGCTGAGGTCTTGGAATAATAAAAATTATATCCTTAGGCTGACATAAAATAGTTCAGCTGAAAGATGTGATGTGTTAAATCCAAGGGGATGATTAAACAAACCTTTAAGACTAGATTGACTAGAGCATTCAAAATGATTTTATTTGGGAATGATGGAGAGGGAGAGGGGGAGGAAAATACAACCATTAATAAAGTTGTTTTATATCCTGAATACAAATTCTTAAAAGCCGAAGAAATTGTGTCGTTATAAATATATTTCTTTTCCAATTGAAATTTAAAAGCGGTCAAAATGACTTCCTTTGTTAAAAAAACGCTTAATAAGAAAGGAAAAAGATAAAATTTCAATGGAGAAAAGACTTCTGTTGGAAATTTGTGAATTGATGTAACCGCTGAAAACAAATAGCGTCGATACCTAAACGTAGGCTGTAATTATAAGAATTTAGTACATATTAAGCTGAGCTGAGCTGAGGAATTGTCAACAAACATCAAGAGCAATTGAATATCAGAAAGGAAAAAACCTTTCTCACAGCTTTAACATTTTCCAAAGTACCTAGAAGCATGCCACAATTTTGTAACTGTTTAGCGCAACAAGGCCCACTTAAATTGCATTATGGAAATAACACTTATATAAAAGATAAACATACCCAACGCTCGTATATACCAACTTTCTGCCAATCTTCCAAAGAATCAACAGTTTCTTGGAACGCCTCAAAGTATGCCAGATAAATAACAACTTTTGCTTCAACTTTCTGTCAGCACATAAAGTTATTTACTCACTCAACTGCAGTATATAAAACTCGCTGCCGCTTGACTTTGAAGCGCGCACCCTTGCCTACAACGCCCTACACTTCACTCTGTCCGCTGTGCTTCCTTTTCCGCAACACTCTGCCTGCCCTCAACTGCGCGCTGCCAGCTAATTTGATTTTGCGGTTTTGTTGAACTTCAAATACCAAACCGTAAAAGCAGTGCAGAGCAAGAGCAAAACCGGCATGACAGCGCACCCAAAAGTATGCTACGAAAAATTTTATTTTAAAGCGAAATTATAAAATCGATAAATAAACTTTTACGCGCAGTGTTGGGGGTGTGTGTGTAAAGAGTATGCAGTGTTTGCATATACACACACATATGTACATAGCTGCAGTAGCGCAACAACCACCCTTTCGCTTGAGCGCGCCTGAGGATATGCTACGCAAAATATGTTGTTACCACTTTTTTGCGCAATTAGTGTACAATTTCCTAATTTATATGCTGTCGCCAATTTATCAACAACCACATTTACAACAACAACCAAAACAGCTACAGCTACAGCCTGCCTTGCTAGCCTTATTAGGTTTAGGGCAACAGGGCGACCAGATAAAAATCCCCAAAAGTATACTACAAGAAAATGTGTTACGCACAAAGGGTTGTGCGCTGCGGAGTGCCGGCAATCAGGCCACATTTCCATATGTTGCAAAGTTTTGCTGACACCTTCCTTTCCTCTGGCTGGCACTGCTCTATTTTATGATGTTATGAACTATAATTTATTACTGTTTAGGTATGCGTGCATATTTTTAGGCGCAAAAACTTAGAGGCAAACTGATAATCAAGTTATTAGAAACCACAAGCAGAGCAGCTGCCATGCAGATGTGTGTGTGCCTGGGAAGTTAATGAAATTTGCATTTTGGTGACGAAGCCACAAGAGACTTGCTGACGCACTAATAAATTCTGACATGTGGCAGCGACACATCGCCTTCACCGCCATGGGCCATGGGCCATGGGCCACAGAGAAATTATGACACGTCATCATCAGCGCAAGGCATCTCATTGTGTTCCTGCCCTTCATACAGAGAGAGAGAGCATGCACACTTGAAAGACAGACGAGCGGACAAACAGTGCGTTCATCCATTTGTCCGTCTGTCCACCCGCCCGTCCGTCCACACGGCACAGACACTCAAACAACTTTTGATAAATGATGACAAATAATGATTAGAAAACTTTCAAGTAATTATTTTATAAGCTCAGTTGTAAGTTCTGATCAAGATATGCACACTAATGGCTAATGCATACGCCTGCAAGTATGCTACAAAATATTTGCTTTTCTACTTTGCTGTGTAATTCGCTTCGTCGTTTTCTATGCCCTGAAAGCAAATTAGTATTATCATTTGTTTGTGGCTATTGTTGGTTGCTCTCTTTGTCGGACTGTTGCTTATTCGCCTAAAGGTATGCAACGATTTTCCTTTTATTAACACATCAACATTGCTTGCGCCATAAAACAAGCTCATTTTGTGTCAATTTCACTCGCACATTAGCATGCAACGTATTTGCAGTTAAAAGCGTCCAAAGTGAGGGTGTCAGTGTTGCCAGATTTATATACAATTCACTTTTTATGTTTACGACTGCAGTGCGCGCATTAAAAGCAGACAATTATGCGCCTGCACCTTGTCCCAAAAAGCAGACATTGACATAAATGTACAATATACACCACTCTTATTTTTGAGGGGCAGCAAGTGAATGGCACTAGCCGGACTCTCAGGCAGATCGTTAAAGACAGTTTGTTGCACAAATGGCTTGGAAAGCGAGGGAGTGATACGCACAGAGGCAGGCATAAAATCGGGAAGACAGAAAGTCGATATGATACTTACGAAAGTAATTGTGACCTCATATAAAGCGGAATAAAAATACCAATGGAGATGTAGGCACTCTCATAACTTTTTTAGCATGAAAATTTCGTAAAAAATTTTTATAAATTAAAATTATTTTACTCTTTTAATTTTAAAGGTAAATAATTATTTTAATTAATTAAAATCAATATTTGCGCATCTTCCCACATGAATTACAACATACTGGTCGTTATAATAAGATAGCCACCCGCACTGAAAAAAATTTAACTAGAATCTTCAAGAGTATGAAAGAGCAAAGAATTCTATAGCTCTTGAGCTAAGCCTCAAATGGTACTAAACCTGATGCTTAAACAAAAATTTCAAAATTTAGAATAAATATATATCTGTTTTATACAATAATAAATTTTGCTTTATACTTAAAGTGATACACTTGCTGAACTGTGAACTGCGGTTTCAAAGGGAACTTATGGAATGCTTCTTAGAAACCTGATTTTTGACAAAGACGCCTGCAGCAAACTTTCCGAACACTTTCGTATAAAACTCTTTAAAATATTGTCAGTCGACTAGATAACTTTTAACTTGCACAGTACTTGTGGAATACATTCATCTTTTCCATGAACACACTGCTGTTTCCGGTGTAACACTTTCCCACTCCCTCAGCTTCTCTGCAACAAACCATGAAATGTGCCAACTCTCCAAACTTTTTCGAAATTTAACAGATCAAAAAGAATTTCGAAAAGAACTTCTGGAAAATTTATTCACACACACTATGATATAAACTTTATATAATATATAAGTCGGAATGTGTGTATGTGCGTGTCTGTATGAGTGCTTGGCATGCCCTCACATGCGATAGACCGACAAAGCAAAAATGCTAAGCATGCTAAAATGACAGAACAGCAGAAATAAACGTACCACGACATAGTTTAACGCCAAAGCAACAAGACTACAACTACAACATTATCAGCAGCAGCAGCACCAACAACAACAGCAGCAACCAAAAGTAACAACATAAAAAATCAGTGAAGCATTGCAAATTGAAAATTCAAGACAGAAGACAGCAGAAAATACTAAATTCTCGACCAAGGGCGCCGACGGCGTCAAGGAACAAGCGGAAAAGTGCTGAGTTCCCTTTGGAAGCACATCCTAGTGACACCAATTTACACGCACACTCACACACACATACCGATGACGACGCATACACGCATACTGACGCACCAAACAGACGCGTTCAAGTTGCGACGCACGTAAGTTTGCCTTTGCCCCCGCCTCTGCTCCCTTGTTGCTGTTAACCAAACACCCACGCGTCTAGCACAACTAATAACACTGTGCAACAAAAGAAAAATGTTATTACAATAAGTTTTCAAAATGCTTGCTGCTTGGAAAAAAATATTCAAATGTTTCTGCATTTTTCAAAGACTATTTCTTGAAAGGAGGCCAAACTTCTGATTGAATCATATAAAGTATGGTATTATCTTTGCCAGTTCCGCAAGTATTTCAGCGCAAAACTAAGACATCTGCATTTTTTAGAAAGTGAATTAGTCAAAATTTCATGAAAAAATATTCACTGAATCTAATGGCTATGTAAATCACTTCATAAAGGGGTTTTAGTACTATATAAAAAGAAATGGATCTACGTTTTATATAACAGTTGTGCTGTTCAGTTGAATGCTCTATAACTTTAGAGATATGCCAATAAAATTTAATTATAAAAAAAAGTTAAAATCGCTTTTGTTGGCCAGTGTAGTACCTTTCAGAGTAAGGCATTCATTCGGCTAGTAAGTGTGTTTGTGTGGGTGTCTGTGGTCCAGTTTCCTGTGCGTTCGTTAAAAATTGTGCGAAAGCAAGACCAACAACAACAAAAAAGCTGTGTGCAGAAAATAAAAGGAAATCAGCGCTCGCATTGAAGCTGTTGACAAAATCCACCCCACCCTCATGCCAAACGCCGCACGCGCTAACAAAAACCCCCACTCTCACCCTCGCCCTCACCACCCCATTATTGTGTGTTGTCTTATCTGCTTCGGACTTTTTGTTTGTGTGCCACAAATGTGCGTACCAATGTTTATGTGTGTGTGTATGTGTGAGTGTGAAGCCTTTATTGCTGCGCTCATTTTTTGTTGTTCTTGTTGTTGTTGTGTTTTGTCAATGCCATTGTTATCATTATAAAGTTGTAAGCTGCTTGCCTCACGCAGCATTTGGAGCACACACACATACACATTGACACATTCGCACACACACACAAACACTCACATAAAAAATCAATTTTTATTGTTGTTGCTTTGCTGTATGCGTATGGCTCCATTCAACTCTCGACTACGTCCATGTGCCGCCACAAAAATTACTTGTTGAAGGCGCGGGTTCGACTTTTATTTGTGGCAACGCTGTAATTGACAGCTGTGTAGTGAGAAGCTGCTGGATAGCCTGAAATTGTTGGTAGTAACCATGCCTGCTACAAAATTACGAAGGCGATTTCATATTTTATTAAGGCTCGTCCATCGAACTCTCTCAACAGGCTCAAGAACATTATTCTTTCTACTTTTACTCTGAAGTTGCTTTTGAGCATTCCAAAGATCCTCAAATTGGCCACACTTTGACCAATCTTTGACATTTCTCAAATGGCGGCATAGTTTTCAAACATTTCCGGTCTGATTTATAGCGGGTTTTTCGTTTCCTGCGCTATGCCTACCATCAGTCTCAAGCCTTCCAATTGCTTTTATTATACCGTTCGATTTCGCAGCCTATTCATTTCTTTCACGTTGCTCTTTAAAGTTTTGTGATCTTCAAAGAACTCCCAGTGGCCTTTTCCTGCTCGCTAAAAATTCGCACACCAACATGTGTTGCCCAACAACAGCGGCCGCTATAGCAAAGCATTGGGGCGCAACGAATGCCAAGAGAATGCCAGAATGACGAATAAAACAGCAACACAAAAAGTACGCTAAAAATCAACACCACTGCAGGAAATAGCGCCATTGCGCTCATACACATGTGCAAATGAAGCTCGAGCGGGTATTAGTGCGCTCTCTCTATCGTGCATACACACATAGTACACACACACACACACTTACAAACGCTCATAAGCAACAACAATGTGCACACCACACATTTTAGGGGTGCAAGTTCGTTTCTGGTTGGATTTTTGTTGCTCTTGCCGATGGTTGTTGTGCAACTTGTTGTTGTTGCGCCTACAGTTGTTGCTATCAAACACAACCACAACATTTCGCAACAGCGCGTGTGCGTGTGTGTGCTTGCTACTTTGATTTATACGCTTGTCGGCTGATTTTCCCTAGTTGCACCGCAGAACTCGCTAGTTCGCTTCGAACACGAACACGAACTCCAAACGCAACCACACACACGCACATGTTCGCTGGTTCGTTCGCGCGTTCGGCAACTCGCTCGTTTCCTCGGTTGCGCTGGAATTTTCGCATGCATTTTGATTGCCAGTTGGAAAATTCTTGCATGCGGCTCGTAGTTTTCGCACGCCGCGGTCTTCGCACTCGTTCGTTGGCAGGCACTCGTTCGTGTGTGCGGCTTTTCATTGTACGTGTGTTGCCAGCGGCAGCCAGAGTCGGGTTGGGTTGGTCGGCTCGAATCGATTCGTTTGTGCTTGTTCGCTTTCGTTGCGCGCTCGCTAGTTTGCTCGTACGTTTGGTTGGCGGCGTGTTGCGTTCGTACGCGGTTCGTTCGTCTGGTTTGCTCGTTGATTCGTTGAATTTAACACGGACTGGCCGCGGCTACTGCGCTGCCACTGCCGCTGCTCGCTGACTTGGCCTAGCCGACTGGCGATGCTTTTCCTCGCCTGTGTGCGCCATCCTTTTTCAGTATGATATTGAGTTTTGTGTAGTTAAGTCAGAGTATTTCGTATAATTCTCGTGTCTGTCGTGTGACATTTCTCAATCAACCAAATAAAAACAACAACAAAATCATAATAATAATAAAATAATATCAAAAATATTTAAACTATAAATAAAATCAATACAAATTTAAATACACATATAAGCGTATTATTTTGCAATTCTAACAAAAAAATAATACCACTTAAAAATACGTTTTAATAATAAACGCAAATTAAAAACACAAAAGTAATTGCTGCTGTTGTATTTGTTATAAAATTGATAGCAAGTAAGCGAATTCAACAAACACGCAATTAAAAAGCGTGAAATGCGCTTTCAAAAAGCCGAAAGTTAAATTTTCGTTTTTTTGCAACTTTTTAACACTTTTTGAAAATTCAAATTTTAGGCACAAATTCTGCAAACTTTCTGCTTGTTGGCGTGTTTATTTGAAATTACGAAATCGAAATGTTTAGCGCGTTTTTCAAATTAGTCAGCATATGCCAGAACTTGCCAGCTCGCAATATGGCCATTTAAAATTTACTATGCTGCCTAAAAATAGTCGCACAGCGTCTACAAATTATAAACAAACCAACAAAATGTGCTGTTCTTTGTTTTATAAACAAACATTTCGATTCGTTTTCCAAATACCAGCGTGCCCCACCGTCAGCCTCCCTTGGCAGCTCCAAATGCTGCTGTTACTTGAAATTTTCCATGCTCAGTCAGTTTCCGAATGACCCCCGCCAGTTTCACAGCAGCCATTCGAATGCTTACAATTCTCTAATTATTTTCAAATTTAAATTCAAAATTTATTAAATTTTCCCCAAAAACCAACAAAGCAAATTGCGTACTCGGCATTTTGGCCACACCTTGACACCTCTCGCTGCAGCTCACGTATTTGCTTCGGCAATTAATTATTCCAGCTTGTGTTTATATTTTTGCCAGTTTGCTTTGCCGGAATTTTTCCGTCCACTTCAGCGCATTTTCCCATCTAAATCTATGATAGTTGCCATAGCTTGGAGCGGCCTTTCTTCGGCCTCTAAACAATTGCAATAGCCACAAATTGCCGATCGCACATGCCACTGCTCTTTATATGCAAGCCACATGCTTGCCAAAATGAGATTTATAGTTTCCAAAGTGCCTCCTTGTCTCCTCGAAATGTCTCTGGTTAATCTCAGCGGCACTCGCGGATTTTTATGCAACGTAAATTTGCCACATTCACGTCGTTTTTTTGTGGATTGCCATGACAAATTCAGTTTAGTGGGTCAGCGAGAAGCGGCATTGGCATTTGACAGCTTGCCAGCCGACTGGAGTCTGTGGCAGCTATAAAAAACGCATGTGCAAATTCGCTTAAACGGAATTCTCCTTTTTCGAACATTTTACGAGAACTTGTCAAAGAATAGAAGGTCTTTAAAATGTTCTTTGTGTTCGAAGGTCTCTGTTAAAAATTTGCAGGTTAGGTTGTAGTGGCGGCCAAAAGCCTAACAAGAGCTAGTTATTTGGCTTAGGCCCTCGTCAAAGACTTTTCTGATTATAATTATATATGCATATATTCATAAAACACTCAGCAGAAAAGCATTTCAAATTGTGGAAAAAAATTTTACTTAAATCTTCATTCACAAATTTTATGTCTAAGAAAATTTTTGAGTTTTCCAAAAATTTTCTTATCAGCCCTCTAAAAGTTCAAAGCTCCTACAACTCTTGGTTAAACTCTTTTTTGCAAAGAAAAATTGAATCTAAAATCAAATATCAAAATTTGAAAATAACGAAAATTTCCTGTTTCTTCAGCTTTTAAATATTTTTATATTGGAATTTTTTAAATTTCGTATTATTTTGCATGTAAATTAAAAACAAATATACTTCTTTCTAAATAGAAACACTTTCGTGTTTATAAATTCTTTCGATTTGCTGTGAGAAAACTGCCGGAAATCAAAAATTGAATTTTCAAAAATTTCTTCACACTTTATTGAAATGTTATTTGTAAATGGAAGTTTTAAGTATGAGGGAATATGCTTTGATCTTTCTAAAAAACATGTGTGTGTATTAAAGTTCAATTAAACGTGAAGATACATGTGCAAAGTTCTCTCATGCATGTTTTAGAGCCACTAGATTCAAGTAGGAACATTTAGTGCAGAAATAAACACCTTTAAATAAAGCATGAAATGTGAAGCTGCCCTCGAATTTCTATAATTTTCAAATATTCCTAGAATTAAATGGTTTTAGGCGTACATTATAATAGCTTAAGTTGAGCTACTGAGAGACTTCTCTATACTTTTGCAACTTCATGTAGAAAAGTGCTTTGGAATTTGGACACGAGAGTCTTTAAGCGACTTCGACAAAGCATCCATTGAAGAAATACCAAATTACGCATATGTGAAGTCTTCTGTTGGAGCACTTCAAACTTAGAGGAAGAGGAAAATATATATAATTCTAGTATAGTGTCGTAATATTCCACATATAGTAGCTGAAGAACATATCAAGTTCGCATATTCTGCATAATCTTCATATGGCTTCTTATCATAACTTCACAGATAAATATATTGCACTAATCTGCAGATCTGCGCTCATACAAAACTCTGCAAATTCTTCAAATTCCTTGTGCTCTCTTGAAAGTAGTCTATGTTAGATCGTAGGACACAAAATGAATATTCTCACGTGCTATCGAACCAGCTCTGCTATGTAAAATATGCAGTCAAGAAGAAGAATTTCAATTCCCTTGAAAGAAATTCTCATATGTCTTTAAATCCTCATAAGCAACTATTTCGCACAAAAGCGTTGCATATTTTCCGGCATGCTTTGACATTCAGAAAGCAAACATTTCACCTCTCTATTTGACTGTTTTTTCGCTTCCCCTCTCTTTCATCTTTCCCCTAGCAGACGCAAAAAAGCAATTGAAAAGGTTTATACAAAATTCCGCTTAATATTTTTGCAAGTTATTTATTTTATTTCTGGTGTCCTTTATTTTTCTTGCACAGCTGTGAAATACATGTCAGCAGCAAAAATCAATAACTTGAAATACTGTTGAAAGTATAAACAGCAAAACCAAACCAAACCTACCCAAATCAATCCACAAGAAAAAACAAGAACGGAATTCATAAAAATTAAAACAATTTTCTGTGCGCTGGAAAAAAAACTGCAAAACAAAGAAAAATCAATTGCAATAATAAAATCGACAGAGAAATTCATGAAAGTTTAGAAATTTAAGCCAAAGTGTTGAAAATAAATCTTTTCCAAACAACAGCAACAACAAAAATTGCGCAGCATTTCGTGTTGTAGAAAAGTACGCAAAGTTGAAAACATATAAAAGTAAAAAAGTTTGAGCAAAATCGCATAAAAACAGAGAAGCCAACAGAGCAAAAAACAAACAATATATATTCAATTTCTATTGGCGAGTGTGTGAGTGCATGCATATGTCTGTGTCTGTGTGAATTGGCAAATAAGAAAGCACAGAGGCAAAAGCCAAAAGCGAAAAACAAGCAAAAAATCCAAAACAACAACAACAACTATATACACTAATAAAATACACTTAAATATATCAAAATTTATTTCGCAAAGGCCAACGTCATTGGAGAAAAATCGTTCCATATGGTTCATATTATTGAATTGGTCGGCCAGCCGAAGGTTGAGTTTGCTCAACAAGTTACTGTAAGTATTGCAATGCGAATTTCGCTGCTCACAACAAAAACAACTACAATTTTTGGCAACTTTTTTGGCTACATTTTCGACTGAGAAAATTATAGGCCAAAAATAAATTGTAATAAATCTTGTGTTGTAGTCACGTACTGACAACATAATATGTGACTTTCTCCGACACACACACACACGCACACACACACACACCCACACATGCACAGCGGCTGCCAGAGAGCAACACACACGCACTTTTATGAGCTTGCTTACTAACTACTTCAGCAGTCAGAGTGGTTTTTTTCTTACTTGCTTGCTCTTTTGGCAACAACATATTTTAACAATTAATCATTTTTGTGTATGTGTGCATGCTTGTTGGTGTGCTGTGGTGCGGGTGTCGGCTTGCTGCTGCAATATGGCAAGCAAATTTCTTCAACAGATGCCCAAAAAGTGCGATTGTTGTTGTAGGTCAACATAACAAGCAAATCTGTGTTATTATATTAAAATGATTGAGCGCGGCAATATCGAAAGCGCATGGATTGACACTTTTTGAGCACGAAATTGCTGAAAAGAAGCATCTAAATGGCAACAATATGTTCGCAAAATATTTCTTAGCAAGAAAAGCATGTAATATGTTATGAAAAAATTAATGAGAAGTTGAGATGAAAAAGAAATTTATTGAAACTTTATGGAATTTTGCAAAAATTTTAATCTTTTATTTAAATATTTATAGAAAATAAAAGTATAAAATAATGCTAATAAACGTGAAGTCAATTTAAGTCCTTTAAAATTGCCCAAATAAGTTGCTAAATGAAAGATGAAATATCAAATTAGCAAAATCGAATGATCTGAGTAAAAAGTATGCAATATCGAATATAATTGCATTAGCAAGAAATTTATCTTTAAAGGTTTTAGACAAACAAACAGAGTTGCATATACATTCAATGTGTATTCAGTTATATTTCATACAAAGGAATAAAAATTGTGCATGCTTTGAATTAAGTCTGATCTGTTGATGAACGAACTCTGCATATGAATGAGCTCTAAGAAGGGAACGTCATATTATTAGTATATTATTAATCAGCATATAACTTATTTTGGGAAATTAATGCTAAAAAATAAGTATGAAATATAACTTCCAGAAGTATAGCAAAATTCAAAGTGAAATCAGTGTATAAATACGGCTTTCAAATAAAAATTTACTAGTATGTATAAGATATATACTTCAATATTCGAAAAATTATTTCTTTCAGTTTACAGTTTCCACAAAACTTAGAATTTTAAAATATTTACTAATCAAAGTTTACTATAAAGTAAATAATTTTGAAATTCCAAAATTGAGTGAACATTAAAATGTAATCCTTCTCTGTCGTAGCAATTAATAAAAGTGTGAATTGATTGTGCCAGCTAGCTCTGCCTGTTTCTCACAAGAAATTGGTCCGAATATCAGATGGCAATTTGTATGAAATTATGATATGGAGTACGAAATGCTAAGAAAGTTAAGATCAAGTTCTTAAATGCTCACACTGAGTTTTAAGAATTTCGAAATCAATCTTTTCAAATATAACATTCAATATAAAATGCAGCTTATTAGCAAGAATATTTATAGTCTTCCACCTCATTTTGTGCTATGATGAAAACTGTTAGAAAACTCTCAACTTTGGTTTAGTATATTTAGAAAAATATTTTTAGACCAACGATTTTTACAAGACTCCGAAATGTCGGCTATGTTTTCCCTCATTGGCTACCGCCAAAGCTTCATATTTTTTCTCGACTGGAATATCTACGTTTTATAATTAAAAATTTCGATTTGATTCAAACTGTCAAAATCCTTACTTAAGTGCACAAAAACTCAGTGATTTGCATTCATTTGAAAATGTTTGGGACAATTTCGAATTCTTTACCATCCCTCTCCTTCCAATTAGAAAAATTTTTCGCGGCGATAGCATCGATTTTCCATGCTCAGCTCAACAGGAATGTTTCGTTTGTTACTTTAACCGATTGTAATGCTTTAAGGCCTTAATCCAATTCGATTTTTTTTTCGTTTCTCAGCGTTGTCCGTTTATCCATTCTGCCTTGCTTCCTACCACGCTACGCATGTTTCTAATTCTATTTCTCTCTCTTTCAACGCTGTCGCTGCTCTTGTCGCTTCGCCGCGTCTTGCCTTTGTTGTGTGCCGCCAGCCCGACAGCCCGCCAACCACCCTCTCTAATGTTATGACGTCCTTCCGGTTCTTCCTGCCGCTCTGGCCCGACTGCCTTTCATGTTCACGACTTTACATGCGCTGCGTACATTGCGTAAATTTCATTTTATTTTGCTTTTTATTCCTTTCACATGCTTTTATATTTTGTTCTTCTTGTTTTTTTTTTGGTTGCTGCTGCTGTTGTTTTGTGGGTGCGTATGTGCGTATGTGTGTGTGTTGTTATTGTTTTCATGTTGTCCTTTATTTTTCCAAGGGATGTTCTCGCTCTCTCGCCTTCGACTTCGCCTCGCCACGAATGATGACACAACTTTCAGTTCTGATTATGCCAGCCACTTCATTGCTATTTTTCTAACATTTTCAATTCTGCTGTCAGCGCTGCTGCTCTTCTTCTTCTTCCTCTTTTACTGGTTTTTTGTTTGTGCTCTTTGCATGTTCTACACATTCTTTTTTACAATTTTCAATTTCGATTTGCTCTTCTATCAACACTGTTTTTATTTGTTTGTGCGTGCGTGTGTGTGTGTGTGTGCGTGCCGCTGTGTTTGTGTCACTTTATTTTGTGTTGGCCAAAGTGGAGCAACCTCGTTGACATACATTATTTTCACTCCGTTGTCTGCCCATCTTCGTGCTGTTACTTACGAACGTAAATAACCTTTTTAAAATGCCACCACCACTCGTGAACCCTTTTTGCAGTAATTGGCAGCAGAAAGTGTGTGACTTGTCGCTCGTTCTGCATGGCTGTGTGTGTGTGTGAGTATGTGTTTGTGTGTTGCCAGCAGAAGATTGTTATTTTTTCATTTGCTCGGCACAATCGAAATGTGTATTTAATTTAAGATAAAGGCAAGCTTTTAGGCGAATTCACAGTGGCTGCACTTTTGAATTTCAAATAAAATATTAAATGTAAAAGTAACAAAATTTAGCTGAAGCATAGCATATTTTTGGGCTAAACGGCTGTTTAAAATGGCATTATATTCATGTTAGCTCGCTTGTTCACCTTTCAAGGCGTGTAAAATTAAAGCACAAGTTATGAATTTCTCGTCTCTACACAGACTATCCGCACAAATTGCATTTTGTTAAACTTTTTGAGTTTCATTTTAGACATTTCAATTTAAATTTTCAACACACTTTTCAATTCTTCCGATTTCGAAAACTATCAACAATTTAGTTCTTCAAAATTTACAGCTGGTTTCAAAAATTTTAAAACTTGCTTGCATTTTTTTGTAACATATTTCTTATTCTGCTGCCTCTCCCAGTCGACACCTCACTTCTTCTTCATAGCATGCAAACTTTTATTCAAAATAGCAGCCTACTTTAAGGCGCCTTAATTTGTTCGCAGTTATTGCAGCATTTTATCATGATTTCTTTCACTCACACTCTCAGCACGCTGCAGCGGATTGCTATCATATTTCACTCAACTTAATTGCTGGTAATTTTAATACATTCTACTTTACCGTTATCTTGATGCTTTTCACACCAATTTATTTTTACTACCTGCAGCCTACAAACGAACGAACTAACTCAAATGTAAGCGCCTTGAAAAAAAGCTAAGCATAATTTTACGCTTGACACGTAAGCTTAGAGCATGCGACGCCTATTTACGCCTTTACTTGCCACGTAAGCCACACACACACACACACGCATGCATACACTGATTTATGTGGCGCTATTAAATTACAGAAAGTTGCGCTTGCTTTTCGTGTGTGCCTCGAGTGTGTGTGTGTGTTTGTAAATGTAGGCCTGCTAGTGTGTTAATGTCTGGCGAAAATTGCCACACATTATTTAAGTCAGCGCCCCACACAATAAAACACAATGGCTGCGGCAAGTCAGCGCCTAAAAGTATGCCTTTGAATTTAAGTAATTACATGCTAAAACTCATGTTTACCAGGTAAACATGCTGTCGCTGCGCCAAAATGCATGCAATGCTTTCTCACTTATTGTTATTAAATATTTCCACACACACACACACATACACACACACTCATAAATAGTAGCAGCACACACGCACAAGCACGCGGAACCGCAATTTTTGTGTGGCATTATTATTTGCGCCTAAAATTACCAGCTAATAATCATAAATTAGTTAGTATGAAAGGTGGATGGGGGCGATGAGGTACTACAGAAGTAAGAAACACGAAAGAAACAGGAAAAGCGAAAGAATTGCAAAGAGAAAAGCAGGGCTGCAAGCAGCTTTCGAAGCAAAAAATTGTCAGAGCGTATCACTTGCAATTTTGAAGCGCAAAATTTTATAGTTATTTTTTCTAACGAATCCAATTATTTGAAAGTTGGTATGTCAAACGGAAATATTTTTTTTATTATTATTCAGTTACAAGTTATATAAACCAACACTCCGAGAATGACCCTTATAAATCCAATGAACTCTTTGGTTTTGAAAAATTATTGGTCAGTGGAAAATATTTAGCTCATAAATCCGGTTTTTATTATATTTTACTAGCTTTAGTACTCCTGATCAGCGATTCAGTCAGTTATTGAGCACTTTGCTTGCAATACACTTTGGGCAATATAGATATGGCACATACAAATATCATAAATAAAGAGGGGAGCGTATATAAATACAGTCAGTAATAAAGGCATTTATATCATGTGTAAAAATTTCAAAAATTCTTAGAAATTGCATCGAGATATGTATAATTTAATTTCTAACTAATGACTTTTTTGAGCAATCTAATGCTAATGACTGTCGATGCTGTTTTGAAATTAACAGATATTTTACTTATAAAATTATTTGCACAGATGCAATAGTTTGAAGAATCCATACCCTTCTAAACCAAATCAGCTGTTCTTTTTTCAGCCAATCTGCAGCCCTGAGAAATGAAGAAAAAAATCAAATTGTCGTGTTGTAGAACTTGTTTGCCTTTAGTCCTCCCAATAATATGCATTGTAAGCACCTTGTTTATTGTTTTCACACACACGCACGCACACACACAAATACCACTGCTGCGCTACGCATTAGCATATATTAATATTTTATAAATTTTTTGCTTTGTCGTAGCATACTTTTGGGCGTAGCGAGCGCCAAAGTGTGTGTGCCTTTGAAATTCATTGACGGCGACAGTTTTATTGCTTTGTTAACGACGCTGGCAACAGCCATAGACGGCTTTTATTGTGTGTGTATGTGTCGTGATTCGTTCACGCATAGTGCCACCTTTGTCGGAAGTCTCCCCCCCCCCCTCCGCAGCCGCAACCCTGCAAGAATTTCCTCCAGTCTGTTGCCTGTTACTTTTGTTTTGCTACGCATTTTTATAGTTGCCTGCATTATTGCTCCCTTCCCTCCCCTTCCGCCCCCCACTGCCAACATTCTCTGCAGCTCCGCTGCCTTTCTTTTTGTCTATTGTGGCATGGTTTTGCCAGTCGCTATTGTGCTTTCAGCGCTTATCTTTGCGGCGGCGTGCACCCCCGCCACCCTCCTGCCCACTCTTTCGCCGTGTATTTGTGCACACTTGCGTACATCCATCCCTTAATGATGCATGCTCGGGCTGCGTGCGTGGCAGCCCAGGCACGCTTTTGTTCGATTTTTGGTTAGCGTTCCTCGAGCAGCAACCCCCTGCCTCCTCCATTACTTTTCCATTGCTACTAGTTATTTTTTTGTTGCTATGCCTTAACAATGTAGCTTGCAGTGTGGCGTAATTGTCGTCAATTTTGGTGTCTGTCTGTTCGGCCATTGGACCCTCCACCCTGTCCGCCTCTACCTTCGTTCGTTCGTCCCTGCGTGTTATTGATTGTGCGCGGTAATAAGTTTGGCATTTCATTTGTTACCTTTCTCACCCCAACTCCAAACTAACTTACGGAAATAGCTGGGGAAATTGAAAATCGGATTATCGAGTGAGTAATTGAATATTCCATATGCAATGCCTCAGAAAATTTTTCGGAATTTTACTTCTACAAAATCAAATTCGTAAATTGCATGAGAGCGCTGAATTGAAAAATAAATGTATTTCTTAAATAGTTAATCTAACATTTTATTGAAAGGAGATAACATATTTTCAAGTCAAAGCTCTTGCACGTAATAGAAAATGTATGTCCTCCTTTCAGTGTTAATCGCATATTCCAAGGCAGGGATTATATTAAATTGAGTAGTCTTTTAGAACGCCAATAGTCGAAAAAAGCGCTCCATATTTTAGGATTAAAATTGCATTTGGTATAGAGGTCTAGACTGCTAGTCTACGAGCTTAATGTAATGGTATTCCACAACCTTACTTATTATATCTGTCTGTTATTCTACTTCATTTACAAATACCATCGAAATCTAACAATTTTGTTGATCTTCGAAGGAAGTAATGAAGCAATAGTTTATTCGAAACTGAAAGAAAAAAACTTTCTAGTTGCTGGAAAGTATTCTGAATAAGCTTTGATAAAAAGTACTTCTCTTTTGCCTTTTTCCAAAACTTACGAGCAAAAACAAAGACGCTTTGTAACGGAAAAATTTCATTTTGTTTCGCAATACGATTTATTGCTGCCATAAAATTCACCTGCATGTTTTCCGTTCTGTTGCAATTGTACAGGCTTGCATTCAGGTGCACACTTGCATATATATTATTATGCCATATGAATACCAGCATGCCTCAGATCTCAGCTAATCCTCAACCAAAAATTTCAAATTGCTTTCAACCGAATTCGTGCCGCTGGCCAATTCAATTGTACTGTTCTTCTCAGCGCCTCCAATAATTTTCTTTTTGTTTTAATTGATGCCCCGTTTCAATACTCATTGTGCCATAAAAACTGCATACCATACATGTCTAAGTCTGATTGTATTTATAAAGCTGCTTGTGTGTGTGCACGCCTCCAGTCGAACTAACAGCAGCAATATTCCTCAATCGTTTCAATATATTCCTATACAATTTTGCTCTGTTTATTTTTCATATTCCCGAAATAGCACAAAATGCTTTGCAAATGTAAACAAAAAGCAACGAAGCAACAAAAAAACCAAAGCATGTGAAATAATTTTTCTTTCACTATGCATACATTTTCCAGATGCGATTCACGCTCCCGACGTTACACGCTCTCAACTCAATTCAACTCAGCGCACTTGATTGTATCGATTTGTGTTTCGTATGTTCTTTTTCTTTGTTGCTTATACTATATATTTGTATCTGGCGGCCATTAGTTGAAAAATATGCACAGAAACTTTTATGGCAAAGTGTGAGGCGAATGAATTGCACCTTGAAATGGTTTCGTATAAAGCCAAAAGGTAGATCAGTTGGTGTTGGCGCACTTGAATTTATGGATTCGCCATAAATCTATTTTGTATATATAGATACATATACGAGTACAAATATCGCAGAAATAGTGCGGCATTTATCAAACGAATATACTCAATGATTTATGTATCTCTTTTCAAGTTATTTCTTCCAATCATAAATATCTATGTTATGAATATAAATTTTTTTTTGCTAATATCATGAAAAATAGTACATATGTATAAATGGCCACTTTTTAGGTTTGCTGTTCTAGTAAAAGAGTGATTTCGGTCGACTTCTTTACGCAGGAAATTTTCGCGTTGTTGTCTGAAATTTAGACAATTCTTCCCCATCGTTTTTACAACGTCCTGTTCAAACCAGTAGTTATATACTCAATACTTCTTGGCTATTCATACACAATTGTTTCACTAGCATGAATCTTTACTCTGACCAAAAGTATTACAAGTATCCTTGAACCAGGCCAAAGATTCAACTTCATCTGGCTAAATGAGCTAGTAAAACCATACCGTTTAAACAAAAATAAGCACCGAACTAATTTGGCTTATAAAACAAACCATTTGAAAGAATTCATTACGGAAATATAATTGGCGGCGGAACAATCTTGGAGTTTGAAATTCATAAGTGTTAAGAAAATCTTTGCCTGAAGCCCAAAATAGTTTTTATTACATTTAAATGCAGGTAGTTACTTGAAATTCTGGCTCTGGCCTTTGTATTCAAGTTTTTCTTTCAAAGCTTTGATGCGTTTCAAGTCAGCTTATAGAATTTAAATATTTTGGTTATGAATGTACTATTTTAGGCTCTGAAGTTGCTAGTTATAGAATCAATAAGAATTTTAAGAGGTTTTGAATCAATTAATTTTAATATTTAATTAATAAGCGCAATTCAATTGCGGATTTACTAAGGTCAGTTTAAAAAGGATTCTCGCAAGTATATCAAGTTTCTTCGCTTTTTTAACAAATTTGTTTCTTTCATGATTGAAAAATACATATATTAATTGCAAATTTCCGTTTTGAAAGAATTTTAAAATTTTGATTGCAAATTACAAATCAAATTACCTTGCGATTCCATTGCCTGTGTCGATAGCTTTGTCATTCGTTCCCACAAGAAACTTTGCCTTTCAATTAATATGGCCACTTTGCTAATTAATTTCAATTAAATAAACAGCAACGATGACACTTATTCCCACAGGTAAGTTATAATAGCTCATAATACACACACACGCATGCATGTAGGTACACCCACACATGCACTTGAAAACTTCCGCAAAAAATTGCTCAACCAGAACGGCGCAACGTTGAGTAAGGGTTCCTTGCTTCCTTCTCCTCACTGACTCGCTTTTCCGTAGGACTTAAATTGGCGCCACAGCCAATTGGCAACACCTGTGCGCGCTCGCCGGCAGCGGCAGTGGCAGGGCAGCACGTCAGTGGCGTCATGCGACATGCAGCATGTGGCATGGTGTCGTGTGGCATGCGGCATGACATTGTCAATGACACAGCCTGTCAGCCGGCAAGGGCGCTGTGCACTTCAAGCGCGTATTTGCCGCGTCGAAAGTAGTTTGTTGCACTCACGAAAAATTGACACGTTCCCTAATGACATGCGCTAGCGTGAGGTTGTTGTTGTTGTTGTTGTTGCTGACATTGCCAATGGAGGGTGCACAAGCATGCACACTTGCCGCTTCCACACATTCGCGCGAATCCGCTAAATATTGCCATTGAAATAAGCGTAACGTAGTCGCGGTTGTGTGTGTATGTATGTGTATGCAACAGCAACAACAAACCAAAATATTTGCAACTGCATTTGATTGCGTAATTTGCATGCCCTTGCATTCCTGACTACATGCAAGCCCTACGATTTGCTGCACTGCTGCATTTCATTATCTTTTACGCTGAGCAGAAAATTATAGTTTTTAAGCAACGCTATTGCACTCACACACATACGAGTATAATATAGATGCACACATACACTGAAACTTGCACCCACAAAAGAATTTTAACTCCCGCGGCTGCAAGTCAAAAGTCACATTTCTTAGCAATTGAGCTGCCAAATGCCATGAAAATATGGCAAAACATACACACTTACATACTACAAGTATGTCCTTATATGTGCTCAAGTATGTGTGTGTGTCAGCACTTTCATGTTGCATGTTGTCATAGCAAGTGTTCTCGGCACCTGCTGGAGAGCCTTACTACAGCGAAAGTATGACTTTTGTTAGTGGATTTTTAGGCGCTTAATTTTAAGGACATTACTTTTTATGAGCTGCCAGCACTTGCCGCTGTCCTTACCTGCTTGTCGCAGGCTTCGCTTTGATAAATGTGAAGGGGAAATGCCTGTCTTTATTAGTTGAGTATTGGCAATTAGAAGTGGCTTTCTGAAAGGGAAACAGGCAAGAAAACATTTGATTTTTTTTCGCTGGGAGACAATAATTACATGTTGCTGAAGGATTGCACTAGTGGAAGACTTTTTTGGGTTATTCAATAAAAGTTGAGAAAATAAAAAAATCTGAGTAATATATGAATGCTATACTCGCCAAATCAATCAACTTGAATTTCTGAATTTTATAAAATTTTAATTTCAAAACACTCTATTGATTCAAAACCGGATAATATTCAAAACAGATTTCTCTGATAATAAGTACAAGATAATAAGTCTTATTATAAGTTAGGAGTCAATAAAATGTTTTGGCATTAAAATTTAATCAGCTTTAAAAATTGGAGTTATCGATTTGACAATTGAAAAACTCATATACAAGGATGCTTAATTCGTATTTTCGACAGATTATAGTTTGTTAGCATTAGCGAACAACTAATCCACAGTTAGTAATCAGCAATTTCAGGCTTATCAGATTTTTCTGCACATGAATGTAGAAAATGCATATATCATGTAGAATTAATAAAAGAACACATAGAGAACATGAAATTATTAAGAAGAACAATTTTGGAAATACTTTATTAAGAAAAAATTTCGTTACCAATTGAATTGCATAAAATCTCTTTAAAAAGACATTCGTACAATTTTCTGCAGTTTCTGCATATTCGATATTTTCTTCACAGCTCAAAGAACTTTTTAACATATAGAAAATTCAACAAATCCAAAAGCAACTTATTTCTTTCAGTCTAGTAGCTATGGATTTAAAGAAGGGAATCAATTCTTCAATTCTTGAAAAGTAATGAATGCCATCTAAAATTCTCACGAAACACAAATTTTCAGCAATAACATTTTATAACTTTGTATTATTTGTAAAATACAACTTTTTATTATTTATGAAAAAAAATCTTGAATTGAAAAACAAACCATAAAGAGAAGTGAATTTCTAAGGAAAGTACAAAAAATTCTTCGAATGCATATAAAAATTGTTAACGATTTTAAAATTGCTCGCCTTTTCTTGCTGCCGCTGAAATAGAAAAATGTGCAGAAGAAAGAGCGCTACATTTGCATTTGCAGCAGTTGGAGTAAAGGCAGCTCAAGTAACATGCACAATTTTTTGCTGCCACCTAGAGACCCCCTCCCAGTTGCACCTCAAACCCCACGGCTCCCTTGAATTGCGTAGACATCGTCGAGCAGCGACAAACGAACTGGAAATTGCAACTGGACGGCACGCTTGGCAGCAAAGCATCAATATCAGCAGCGGAAAACAACAACAACAAAAACAACTACTCCCACCACAGCAACAACAATAAATATTCCTTGCATGCCACTAGCAGCAGCAGCCAGCTCAACATATGCAACACATTTGGCTGTGCGGCAACAGCAGCTGCATGCAACAAAAGTGCATATGTTTTTTGTTTTTGTTGGAAAAATAAAAGTTTTTTGAAGCGTATTTGAAAACTACCATAAAAAAGCGGGAATGAAACGGGAAGACAACTATCAGAAATATTTGCACAAAAATAGAAAATCCCTTTGTTGTTTGCCTGCAACACTTTTTGTTGCTGCTGCCGCTTTCGGCGGTGTATTTGCCGCATTGCTTTGTTATGTGCCGCCGATGCTGCCCCAGCATCCCCTCTCCGCAACTTCGATTGCATTTTAGCGAAAGCAGTTTTCCTGCAAATTCACTTGGCATTTCATTTAGTCTGATTCGAAAATGTGGCTAGTTGCTTGGTTTTCTGAGCAGTTTTGGTTGAATTTGATGAGAGAAGGTGTAGGAATTTGTTTGGTTTAAATTGAGATGACATTGTGAAGGTGTAAAGAAACGCTTTGAGAAAGAAAAGATAATAAAATATTGAAGCTTACAGAAATATTAAAACGATAAAAATTATGAACTTTTGAGAAAAGCACAAAAGAACGAGAGAAAGAGAAAGACAGGAAAACTGAGAAGAGAAAATAGGAAATTAGTTGATCACTAAAAAGCTGAACATTTGAAATTGATGAAAATAGGAGAGTAGGAAAGTAGAAAGCGGAAAGTGAGGAAAAAATGCTTTCATATTACAATAAATTTGAGACGACCACTTAACCTACCTACAATAAATTTGATTGCACAGTCGATTTTTCTGACTAGAAATCGAGAGAATATGGAAAAAGAGTTAAAGAAGACATCATAGTTTATATGACGCGCCCAGAGCAAAAACGACTTTTATACCTGCACAGCGCATGTGCGCAATGAGGCGAAAATTGACACTCGAAGCGTTTTTGCTCTGTGCGCGTCATATGATATATTCAGAATAACGTGACAGAGAAAAATTAATATACAAAAAATGTTTTTAAATAAAGTTTTATTTTCTCCCAACCAAAAAATTTTAATGTTTATTTTAAAATATTTGAAGCCTTGTTGCTACCTTTAAAAACTTAAAGGAACTGCTAGATTATTAGAGAAAAAGAAGAAATCCCCAAAAAGTTTTATTAAGACTTTTATAAAAATGCAAAACTTTCGCATTTATTTCTGTCTTTTCTTAAAAGCAAAAAGAATATTCTTTCAAAACATATTTGAAATCGATTATATTTTCTATTGAAGAGAATGAAGCATCTACTAAACCAAAATTAATTATTGAAATAGCTAAACATACATTTCTCAAGTTATTTCGAGTGAATTTTGCATGTTTCGCCTGCACTTCAATATTCTGCAGGAACTCTCTTCCTCTTTTTGTAATAGCTGAACCCTTTAATAGTTCCAAATTCCCATATTCAAATATTTTTCAGCAATTAAAGTTCACAATTTCTAGCCATAAACAATTTCAACACATTTTTATGAAATATCAGCCAGCTGCAAGAGAATATCTATGCATATTTAAATGTATATCGGTGTGTGTGTGCCTATGCTACACTTAATTTATCGCTAGCTGCACACAGGCACACACACACACACACACACACACACAGCGACGCTGTTAATCTGCACTAATACGCTTGTGCCAAACATAGCGTGAATTGCAACATAATTCATATCTGCAGTGTTGCATACATACAGGCGCATACACAATATACGCTTTATGCTGCCCGCATAGACACACACACACACAAAATATAAAAGAAATACAACAACAAGCAGAGATAGCGAAGTGGGTGGAGTTTTTTTCGCCAGCCTAAACAACATGCAACTCTGTTGCCCGAGCGCATACTTTTTGACACTACCCCTTACACACACATACATATACAATGTATGAGCGCATTTTTATTTGGCGCTGCTTTTACTTTGTTGCAGGCTGGCCTCAGCCCCTCCGTTTTGGGGTAGGCACAGCGCAGCCCTTTTCGCAAAAGTACCCTTGCTTTTCGCTTTTACTATTTTCCATGCGCATAAGCACAGAAGCACCACCGTAGCTGCCACCACCACTGCTGCAATAACAACAACTACCACCACTAGTGGCGCTTTTTGCCAAGCACACACACACACACACACACACACACACACACACACACACACACACACACACACACCACTAAACACTTATAGAGAGACAGCGCCACGGGATTTTTCTATTATGCGCTCGTTTATTGCTTGCATTTTTTTGCTGTGCACGTTGCCCCTAAATTTATGCACTACTTTTTGCAATATGTTACATCGGCACACAAACACACACAGATACACCACAGCAGCTCGCATATTGCTACAAAGTAGGCATTTTTTTAAACTTGCTTTTTATTTGCAGCAAAGCTGCTGCCTGCCAAAAAGGATTTTCACATATCCTTTGGTTGTTACGTTTTGCTGCGGCACTTCACAGCGGCTGTACACATTGTGCGGGTCTAAAAAGTGCCGTTATTGCTGGTGTTTGGCACTAGGCAACTTGTTGTGGGGTTATAAATTTTTTCCGAAAAATATATTTAATTAGCGGGGATCATGAAGAGCTTAGAGTCCAATATTGTTTATTGAAATAATAAGAAATGTTTGGTAATATAAGCTTCTCAAATGCCTGCGAATATCTCGGCCCCTGGCCCATGCTGTCCTACAGCTAAGGACGGCACTGTATTAATTTGCCCACAGAAAATTGAAAAAAAGTAAAGCGTGCTTTTTTTGCAACAGGTACTTTTGCTCAAGTGTGCATAAACATACACAAATATATATGTATGTGTGTGTGTTTTTTGCATGTGGTTTGTGAGCATAAATAAAATGCTATATCAAGCCCTAGAGTAAGATGACACTTAAAAAGTGGCCTTTGAGTTGCGAAAACTAAACAAAAAAATTTTCAAAGCATTCTTTTAGGCGCATAATCCCACACGCACTTCAAAGTTTTTCGCTACCACAGCCAATTGATAGTAATATTGCCAAGTTTTATAGCGCAAGCGTTTTTTAATTTATTTCATTTGATTTTTTACCGCCTGCCTTACTTTTTGCCCTCCTTTCTGCTACGCTCCCTCATCTACGCTCTTTGCCCCACGCTCCTTCCTCCACGCTCCTTCCGACAGTCAGGTTGGTCGCCACGCTGCTGCCGCGCCAGCGTAATACCACTTAATTAAAAAACTTCGTTTTCACAAGCAATTATAAAAATTATATCCATGCACACATACACAGGCATACAAATACTCATGCAGTTACTGGAGGCAGCCAGGCGGCTAGGTAACGAACACATGCAGGAGTGTGTCAACAGCATGACAGAAACTTTTGATGCTGCCAGGCCAGAGCATAACATGTTGTGTCGCAGCAGCGGAGGAGGAGCAGAGCAGTCAGCCAGAGACGGCGGGTGGTTGGGACCGGGCGTGAGACAGCGTCTAAGGAAACTTTTTAATGATGCAAAGTACAAAGTTTGGTGTCTTCTTTCAACTGACTACAAGAAACATGCGAGTGTTTGTGTAGAAAACAGTAACTTAAATACGCACAGCTTCTGATGCAGTGCAGCAGTGGCAGCATTTAGACGCAGCTCCTTTTTGCCATCGATCGCCTTTGTTTGGCATTTTTGCTCTTTTTTCGGGTTTATTCCCTCTTTCTTTGGCTTCAATCAGCGCGCAAACTTTTCAACACCCATTTTTATTATTATGACATATGATGTCGATGAGCCTGGCGCTCTAAGGAGAGGGCGGGGAAGCACAAAAGTTGCGCTGAGTTGCAGACAAAAAGGAAATGGAAAGAAAACTGAGGCTAAATAGTGAAAAAGTGAGACGTGAGAATAGCGCAGCTCAAACGAAAAGCAGACTACTGAGAAAAAAGGCTACAAATTTATTTTGATTTAAATTTTAGCACAATTTCTTATCCTTGAAAATCATCTTTATAATTTTATATTAATTTAATTTTTCGAAACTCAGCTTGTGGTAATTTAATTTGATAATTTCTTTCAATTTTCTCATGAATCAAATAAAATAAAAGCAAATATAAGCAATATTTAAAATAACTTTTGATTTGTTCGAGGCCTCGATTTAAATGCTGTATTCTGTGGTCCCAAGTCATAGCCGCCTAAAACTGTTTTTTAAGTTTTTCAGAAGAGCAGTTTAAAGTTTCAAATTCTCACTGCAGTGTATATAAAAGCTATTAGGTCATTGATAGATAGCTGCCGTCCGAAAGAAGATACGAACATGATAATTTGATAGCATAAAGATTTGGACTCGCTGAACACGATGGGAACTCAACCTAACACACTCCTAACTCGAGATAGGCTGTTATTGTTTTTGACCACCGAATTTCTATTTAGGTGAACAATTTCGATATTCCAACTTTTGGGGTGACAGTTGCATAAGGATCATAATTTAGTCTAGCTTTCTCCCACTAGCTTGAGTTGACTCGGTTGACATCACTTGAATTTATTTACTTTTGGTTATTTTAAGATTTTTCAATTTTCCTGTTCAAACAAAACAATCTTGCCTGCAACTGCGAAATCTTTCACTCTCACCCTTCAATCATTTGCGCTGAAGCTACAAATTTCTTGCAAATAAAAATCCTATAAATTTTATATATTTCCAGAACATTTACCACAAAATAGCCCAAATGCTGCCTGCACTTTCGTTTCTGAAATTAGCACAATTTCTCGACAATTGCTTTAGAGTCTCGAAACACATAAAATCCAAGGAACACGCACAAATTCAAGCATCGATAATTTTACAACTGCCTACTGTAAATGTGTGTGTAAAATTTTAATATGTGCCTACGGCATGTTGCACTTAAGGCAGACGCACATATGGCACATGCGCCAATACGCAGCACCATTTCCGGTATTGGCTACCATACGATACGCGCCAACAGGAAGGACGACCAGCGACATGAAAGGATTTTTATGCCTCGGGCAAAACGCATTTTTATGAGCACCACATTTACAAACATAAAATATGCACGATAAACTTTGGCGCTTCTTCTTCCCCTCTGCTCCTTTTATCCGCTGCGCTATAAATCTGCCTAAAAGTATGCATTGGCAAATGTGGCATTCCCTTTTTTCCCACTCCCCTCAGAGATATGATTACAAAACCATAAAAGTTAAATATTTACTCGTATGCACACATAAAAGCGCTGTTAGCATTTCATTTGCACAAATGCCTTTACACTTAGCATCGCCGTAAAGCATACTTTTGGGCGCATAAGAAAAACTTTTCCGGAAAAAAAGCGCACAAACTTAAATTGCATGGCCTTACTTTGCAGCAGCGCAGTATTTAACTTGCAGTTGCCGCTGATGGCGTTGCGTGTATGTGGGTGTTTCAGTGTACTCATAAAATTTAAAGCACACTTTTAGGCATTGCGTAAAATTTTAAAAGCCACCCCCCGCACGCCGCACAGCAACTGTAACTTCCAATTATGCTGAGCGCCTTTTATGGCCGCATAATGAATTTATATACAATTTGGCATGCGCTGCCATAACTTTTGACTTTTGGCTTTTATTGTTGTTGTTGATGCCTTGCCGCGCATACCACAGGCCAACAACAGTAAGGGTTGCAAAAATGCGGGCACGCTTTTGTGCGCATTTCGGCTTTAACGGTTAGTATGTTGGGCAAATGCTGGTGTGGCTGCGGTTGGCTTAAGCTTACCCCGACCTCCCCCGCCACTGCCTCTGCCACTGCCTCTGCCACTGCCTCTTGAGCGGCATATGATGCGTGCCTATTAAAATTTGAATGTTTGCTTCGTGGTTGTGGCAAGTGGTAAAGCGCACTTTTTAGTTTGCTTACATTTTTAGAGTTTGTTGAGCAGATTCAAGCAGTGTAATTTTAGACGCCAGCGATGAGAGTTTAAATGGAACATCGATTCGGAGCTTGACAGACATTTCATTGGTACTATTTTTGAATTAAAATACTTTTCTTCCCTTCTTCTAGACGCTGTAAATGTGTTTCTTTCTTAAAATCATAAATTCCAAGAGTAGTCCCATACAACTTATTTCAAAACCAACAGTTCTAAGTGTAACTTTTGCTCTGTTATTAGATCTTTTCAATTTCTTATCTCTCCTAAAATATGTAGAAAGTAAGCTGAAGGCCAGGGTAGCTATAGCTTTAGACTTTAGTAGGCTTCGAAATTTAATTATGTATGTATATGTTTTAGTTTTTAAATAAATATACAACTTCAAACACTCAAAGATTGATTATAGATGAATTCTTGAGCGTAAAGTAGGAGCAATATGAATTGTGTAGGCTGACTAATAGATAGATTACTTAAAGATACTGCTATCTTTGAAGATATCCAATATAAATAGAAACAGAAAAAGAAGCATATCTCTCGGCACTATGACATTACTCAATTAAAATCTTAAAGCATACATTCAGGCGTTTCGCGCTAGATTTCTGCTACTGCAATTAAATACGCCAGCAATATTAATACTGCCACTGCCGCCAGTACTTAAACTGTCACTAAACTTTCATAAAAAGTATTGAACTCTGAGAAAGTGGAAAACTTTTAAATCCTGCCGGAAGGTATACTTTTAGGCGCTTAACAATGACACAATGCTGCAAATAAATTGGCAAAAAATAAAGAAAAACTTTCGCGCTGCAACTTCGACTGCTGCCTCATAATAAGTGAGTGCGAAAAGCAGCCGTCACAGGCAGCAGCACATGCGGGGCAGCGGAGTAATATGAAAGTGAAGAAACGCAAGAAAATCATACACACAATTGCAGCGCGACACAACGCGACTTCATTCCGCCGGCGTAAAATAACTGCGCCGGCTGCGGCAGCACAAAAGAAAAGTTTAGCGCTTTTTCGCGCTTTTGTGTGTGTGCACGGAGCACGGAGGCACTGTGGCAGGAAGCGCGGCTGCAACCGGTTGCCCGATATGCAGCTATCAGAATGAGAGATTGCAACAATTTGGCGCGCACGCACACAATGGCAAAACACTTAAGTCGACTTTGTGCAGGTGATGACAAAGGGGGACGAGTGCAGGGGGTGAGCACGCGGCGGCAAGTGTCAAGTGTCTGGAGTGGCAAAAGTGCTATCACATTGCAATGCACGCAAACCAGAGCAGACGATGCGAAATGACTAAATGGCACTTTAAAATGTAACACGAATCCTCACTCAGCGACAGTTAAAGTCATAAAAGGACAAATTTCAAAAAGTAGGAAAATGAATGAAAATTTTATGAAACTTACATTGAAGGCAATAAAAAGGCACAATTTAATTGCGTTTTAAAAATTGCAAATATTTTTTAGAGCGAAAAATTTAGACATTTTCATAATTTTTCGAAACAAAAATAGCTTTGGAAATCGCTTCAAACGGAAAAGGTTTATAGCAATATTTTGATAAAAAAAAAATAGGGCAACACAAAAATCTAACTACCAGCTGGCATCAATCTGTTTATTCGGGGCGCAAATGGCCGGAGTGCCAACTTCACGCCTGTTAGGGCTTTCGAGTTTGGCGCTAGTTAGCGAGACTTCGAGTGAAATCGCTTAGGAGAAGAAATTTTTTTCTCTCTCTGTCTCTTGGCAATGATTTCAATGGCAATGTATTCACTTTAATTCTCACAACATACTTTATTTTACAATTTCTATATGCGAGATGCCGGCTGGGGTCGGACTTCCGGGGGCTCTTCCTTCAGGTGAGTTTTCGCGATTATTATCGCTAGAAAATCGCTACGGTTTCAACTTAAGCGTTTTTATTCTGAGAATTCTCTTTGAAATTACTCTACGGGGTGTTATGCAACGATTGAATATGGTGGACACTCCAAAGTCCGAACCCTGCTACAAAATTTATCGATTCTTAAAGCTATTTTAAGATTAAATAGCTGGTAGGATGGTCCGGCCTCTGATACATATATTTTTCATTAGGCTATTGAAGTTTTACTTTGAACTTCTCAATTCGGTTTAAGTTGTTCCAAGCAATATTCTTCAAACGCTAAAATGTCGATGAAAAATATAACTTAGGTTTCCACGATCGCCCAAAGGATGCACTCAAGATTGTATTAAAAATTCAACAACAACAAAGTTATTTTCATCTCACACTTGCTTTGCAATTATGTATTACAAAACTGTTGTCAAAGCGTCTAAAAGCTGCCATGAAATTTCATCATAGCCTTAAAGTCCTTGTAGTTGTCGCTTCCTTTTTCACACTTCACAAAATTGCAAATTGCTTCGAAGTGCGTTCGGCCTGAACTTTTACGCCTTTAAGTGCTTCATTGAATACTCACATTTCTACTTATGCCCCGCTCTCTCTGTCTCTTCCATCCGCTCTCGCTTGTGCTCTTTCCCGCTACTTGTCTCACACTCAACAACTTCCTTTGTGCTTTATCAACATTTCGCTACGCTTGACTGCATCCGCAATTGTTGTGCTGATTGTTGTTGCAGTTATTGAAGTTGTTCTTGTTGTTGCTAGTGTTGTTGTTGTTGCTGCTACTGTTACGTTTGCGAGTGCGCCAGCAAAACTTTTTCATTAATAACGATTTTCCATTAACTATCGATTGATTTTGTAACACCAACAGCAACAGCAGCAACATTGAGAGCAGCAACAGCAACCAACAACAACAACAACAACGCACTTCTCACAATGAGTGCACTTCAGCTTGTATTTTGTACGCAAACAATAACAATGTTTGCCGGCAAATTCGCCGCCATGCTACGCTTTCAGGCGCCCATTCCCCCCTGGGCTGCCAATACACACATACATACACAGAAACACACACTTCTACCACTCACTCGTTCACGCGCTCATAACCGTAATAACCGACCGACAGGAAAAACTCATTGAAAACTTTTCTTCTTCGTCGAAGCTCGCGCTGCGGTTTTTCACTCTGCCGCGGTTTTTATTATTTTCACTGTTGTGTTTTTCATCTGCTCTCCCCTCTCCATCCTTTCGAGCGCTTTATTTTGCCGGTGCAGACACAAAAGGTGTATCGAAAATGTTGCCGCAAAGGGCAAAAACGCAACAACAACACGACACGGACAAAAAAGGCGCATGTACATATTGCGCCTGAAAGTCGGCAACAATATTCGTATTACACGCAAAGGAGCAAGTTTTTAATTTTTTATCGTGCAACGCCCTCAAAGTATGCAATACTTACTATACTACTTGCTTTACTTTTGTACCGCCTCTTGCTTTCCCCTCACCATCCCAATACTTTTTCGCTTCCGTTTATAATATATTGCATAAAGTTTGGCGCTAAGTTGCAAAAAGTTTCACTAGCTCCGGCTTCTGTCCGCGGGCCGACCGCAGCACTATTGGCGTACGCGAACAATAGCTTATAAATCTCAATGGTCAACGCAGATTATGTTGCTGATTTTCAGCATGGCGTGGCAGACTTTTGGGCATAGAAGTAAAGCGAGCGCCTAGATAGCGACAATGGGCGGGTGTGAATATGATTTGTGTTATGAGCGCATCGACAGAAGGGAAAGAAAGTGGCAAAAGATTTAATTGCCACTGAATGGCACCGCAGAGAAAAGGTTTCCGTGGCATGAAAAGCCTAAAAGTAGGCAAAGCTTTCAATGTTTTGATTTACGCACAGAAAGGAAGGCAGAGTTTGGCACTGCCTTACAAATGCGAGTTAAAAATATTGAGCACGTGAGGACTTTGCATTTCTAATGCATTAAGTATATGCACAGCTATGCAGAATACATGGTAAAGAGATTTGTCTACCACTTGCCCAAAAGGTTATAATAGTAGCTCTGGTCGAGTACAAAATAATCTGCATGAAATCTTAGTTTTCATTCACAATGAACAACAATGAATTTTCAATCAAATCTTATCTTATAAACATCAGATATTTTATACGAGTTTATGTTTATTCGGCAGCTTGAATGTTAGAAAGAATAGTTTTTTATTCGGACTGACTTGCCAAAGAGAAATGACAATACTTAGTTGTCTATTTCTGTTCTGAAACAAAGCAATTTTAAGTGTACAACAACAAAGAATTAGAATTATTGCTCACATGGGCAGGTCATATAGCTATTTCGGTTTTTGCCAGAAAACCTCATCAGTGACTTTTTTTTTTTTTTTTTTTTAATGTGAATTCTAATAATTTCTAAACGACTAATTACTCGAAATAGAAGCATTAATGGTAAAGTCTGTGAAACGTAGGAGTTGAACCATGAACCTATGACGTAGTAAGCGAATGCGCTAACCATCCCACCATCGGACTGGACGACTCTGCGCTGGCAAACATCACAGTTACCTGCTGTCTATATCAAACGCATAGTGTTTGTTGTTATTGTACACTGTCTAATGCAATTGTTTTTGCCTTACTTGAGAGCTCCATCGGAGCACATACTTGAGGCAAATGAATGTATCAGTTTTTGTTTCTGTAAGAACATTTCTTCGTTTTTACATTATGTTTACTTTCTGATTTGGGTGTGTCCTCCCTATCATATTATACGAGTTTATGTGATATATATTTTATCATTTTCTTATGGCTTTTCTGCTGCTACTCTGATGAAAGCTATGTGAGCAATCAAAATTAAATACGCCTCCACTTCATTACAAACTGTGCAACGCCCTCTTGTATGCCATTATATTGCCACCTTTTTTTGGCTCCATTATGAAATACAATGATATATTTCTAGCCACAATGTGGCAATTCAATTTTCCTAATGCACTTCCTAGGTTTTGGCATAGCGCACTATCGAAATTCATTGACCCCCGCGCGCATTGGTCAGTGACTGGCAAGCTGAACTATACACGAACCCCTAAATGTATGCTAGGACAATAAATTTTCAAACTACTACATTTTTACATAATAATGCCATAAATATATAGACAGCACACGAATAGTGGCCACACACGAAAGTAGTGGACTCCAGCAGCGCAGCGGGCTAATGGCGCTGGAAGCGAGTCGCTGCTGGTACGTCTGAGCGCGCCGTAAAGTATGCTCACTAAAAATGTCCAATATATATCAATTTAATACGTTTCTGCAGACAGACAGGCCAACAGACGCTTGGACGACCCGTAAGAGCTTCGTAGTCTGTCTTCTACATGACGTTCCTTACGTTCGTACCTGCCTACCTTCCTATGCCGCTTTCGTTTGGTGTTTGTTATTTTTATTAGTGTCATGTGCTTTTATAGTTCAAAGGACATTTGAATGATTGAATGAGAGAATGATTTCATCCCTTTCAGTTCAGTTCAGTTTTCGCTTTTCTTTGTGCTTGCGAGTGTTGGTGCTGGCGGGGCTAGCACGTTCACAGCATATATCAAATTACCACTACTTCTGCTGGAGGACTGCGCTGGCACATGCTATTCTATATGTGTGTGTGTGTGCGCACATTGGTGTGGGTGTAAGGTTACTCATGTTGACGTCGTTGACGTCTGAAAATCAATATTTATTAGATTACTTTCGAAATTTAACGAGAAAATAGAGAAAGCACGCTATTCTACTTCGCTTCTGCAACGTTTTGAGGCAAAGGGAGTTTAGAAATAAAATTTTATATGTGAAATTCAATTTACTGTAGCATACTTCTCAGCGCCGGCAAGAGTTAAATTCAATTTTTCGTGCACATGATGTAAGACGCTTGAAATAATTTGGAGCTCTTTGGAGACAAATAAAAATTATGACATACATATTTATATAGGAGATAGCTAAACGTGTGAGAATATTTCTGATAATAATGAAAACAAACCTGTGCTAAATCTTCATTTTTCTTCATAGTTTCATGAACTCTAAAGCATATCATTAGGCGAACCAAATAATTTAATAACGGATAAGAAAAAGTGTTTTAACTTTGGTGCCATTTTTAATTTCTATATTAAAATGCTTCGGTCACATTTTGGTATATGTAGGTACTTCTGTATGACTGACAATATAATTTTCAATTGTAGCATACTTTTAGGCATACGAAGTTTCTTTTATTAATTTGCATTTTAAAATACAATGTTAATCCTTTCATTAAATTCCTTTTCTTTGTCTCTTTACAGGTAAGTCTACAACATGCTCAAATTTAACTACCAACAAAATTTTAATTAGTAAGTATGCCGACTTGCAATATGAAACTGAGCTATGCCAGCAATTCAAACTTTATTATACACCGAGCTCACACACATACATACAAATGCACCTGCACAGACAAATGACGCTACTTTGCACATGCACACGACACCGGCGAGGCTCGTAGAGTTAAGTGGCGCTCAAATTAAGTCCATGCATCTACGTTGGTGGCACATGCAGGCAATTTCAGTTGGCCTGCTGCTACAGCTTGCCCCACCTTCCCCACTCTCACCAACATGCAACAGCCAAGTGAGCAGCGGCAGACAACAGGCGGCAAAAAGCGCTGGAGGAAGTGCATTTGAAATGAGTGCGGAAACGGCTGCGGATATGCAGACATATGTCAGTGCATGCTGTATTAGCATAATTACTGCATATTATATGAATTTAAATATGTATGTAGTTGTAGAAGGGCAAATGTGTGTGTGTGTGTGTGACTGTGAAGTTTCGGAATAGCATTGCTCAATACAATGACGGGCAATTAAAATTTTAGTACTACTTCACAGCGCAAACCGCACAAATTCCTTTGAGAGATTATGTTTGGCAACACACTGCCCCTCCTCCCCCCTTCCCACTTCACGCTTCGCGAGCGCAAGCTCATGATCCCAGCTGCAATTAGCAACTTCATTAGAGCAGGTCAAAAGTTTTCAAAAACTCAAATTTCTGCCTGAGCACCTACACATTCCCCATACGCACATATGCATGCATACAAACACCCAGAGCTCGTCCTGCGTTCTGCCACTTTGTTGTTGTATGGCATGCGGCTATGGAGTCAAGTTAATTTTGCACCGTTGCGCCGCTAAATAAACTGCGCTCAGCACATGCCAAAAATTTTTAGCCCTTTTGTTGTGTTGCTGGCAAAATTTAATATGAAGCTTGAGTGCGTGTGCGTGTGTGTGTGTGTAAAAGCAAGCAAGCAACGCAGGCGGAAAATATGCATACATGCCACTGATGAGAAATTTTCTGCTGATGTACGAAATTATAATATGCGCCGCAGAGCATAGCAAGGCGCCGCACAGCAGCGCAATCCGCTGAGTTGGCGGCTGCTCCTGACAGCAGCGCAATTACGAAATGCCTGCGAAATTTCGCCGCAAACTTGTAAGCAGCACAACAAATGCGTTGGTATGCATGGCTGTCTGTTTGTCAGTCTGTCGGTTGAAATTTAAATTTAAAATAATGGAATTAATAAAATCTGCCCAGAAAATTTAATTTCATTTCATAAACTTTGTCTGCACCAATAAAAAATTGCAATAAATAATATGAATGATTAATCACTCGTTAATCCGAAAATTAAAGCGACTATATATTTTGAACTACCTGCCTCTTTTATGTTACTACCAGCAAAATTTGCAAATTATTGCATACATTTGGGCGCATTTTCTCTCATAATTTTTCAATATTCCTAAAGCTTAGCTTAAACTTGAGACTGCGCCCAATTAAACCCTTATTTCCAGTTTTCATTAGAGCTAAAGCAATTTGCGCATTTTCGCATAATTCCATTTCAAAGTCAATATTACGCCTAATTACGCCTAAAAGTAGGCATTAATAAATTTGAAATTAATTTTTCAAAGGAATTACCAAAATTTTGCTTTTCTTAAGCTTACTTCGGGTCTTTGTGCCTTCAAATTTCGTTACCCGCTCTCTCGCACACATACAATCACTCTCGCAGATACACTCACACCAACGAAGCAGCTTAATTTTCCAAACTTAACTGACATCATTTAAAATCAAGTGCCCACTGACCCGCACTTTTCGCCAAGCCAACCACCAGCCGCAGCGCTGCATATTTACATTTTTCACCTGCAGACAATTTCCATTTCGCCCAAGCATCGCAACCAGCGCGCTCGATCTACCTACCACCCCCTGCCACTCAGCGAAACATATACCATGACAATAACCATTTTTGAAGTCACCACAAACATAAAATGATGCGCTGCGCCACAGCAACAGCAACAGCAACAACAACAATAACAGCATTCCAATAAAGGAGCACGTGAAGTGCTGTTGGCAGAGGTAGCGATGAGGGTGGAGCGAAGGCGCGCACGGGCTTGTCCTTCATTTAAATGCAAATTTCGACTGGGTCTACATTTTTTAGCGCCCGCCGAAAACGCGCAAAAGAAAAAAACGCCCGAGAGTAGCATGAAACATTAAAATTAAAATACTACCTTTGCCAAGCCGACGACCGCAGCAAGGGGTGGCCATGCCCTCTACCACCAACCGCCTCACGCCGTCGCACTGATGAGCGCAACGCGCTAGACCCGCAGCACTTAAGGCAGTGGTACGAGCGCAATTTTATGCGTTGCCGTTGGTCCAAGCCACAAACACACACACACATACACGCAAACAGACAGACAACACACGGAGACGCCAGTGCCGTGGTTACCGCCAGTGTTGCTCTGACTGTGAGAATAATTCAAGGTGATAGCTTAATTGAAATATGCTTTTAGGCGTTTCAGCGCAAGCACAAACAAAAAAGTGCAGACCTACTCGCATATTAATTTTTGTCGGTTTTGCTTTGCGGCAGCCGAGACCGCTGAGCATGAGAGTTCTCATGGCGGAAGCCGGAGGGGTCAGTGCAGCGTTGACGTAGGCTATTTGCAGCATATATTTACGAATTTTAATGCTATGCAAAGTGATTTCTGGAATGCTGAGGGCAAACTGTGTTCACAGCTGAGAGGCAGCCAGCATTTTTGTAGCGCCCAAAAAGCTGCAATTAAAAATTTAATTTTTCCATTTGCATAGCCGAGAGGTGTACCTACTTTGCTGGAAATTGCTTAGTGAATTGATTTGATTTTGTGTGGAGGAAGCTGAAGTTTTTATGGAGTCGCTTGCATAATGACAGTTTGCTGTAGTGGCGCCTAAAAGTCGGCAATGAATTTTTTATATTGCTGCAAACCTATTAAAATAATGGGGTTGGCTCAGCATTGTAGGTCGTGGGTGCTCTGTTCAATTGGTTGGAATTTAAAAATCGATGCTTTGAAAATTCAACAATGCTCCGATATTCTTAGTAAGGACGTTGCAACACTAGCATAAATACTAGTTCGAGAAGTTCTAATAAAAGCATTCTGTTCATGCTTTCGAGAGACTGAAAATATTAAAAAGGTTTCGTTTCCAATTCCATAGGGGAAATTTTTAACGATTAGCTTCAGGAGAAAATCATATTTTTAATTAGCAAAAATATTTATAAAAAAAATTCATATTTTAAAATAAATTTCATTTTAAAGATAGGCACCTACTAGAAAAAGGCAGAAGTTGCTTTTTCCTTTTCCGTCATATTATTGACCTTTTTTTCGTAATATACAAATACAAATATCACGAACACTTAATAAATACAAATTATTTGCTTCATGTGAACAGAAAAAATAGTTCGCTTTGAATTGCTTAAATCGTTTTAACATATTAAGTATAAATTTCTTAAAAATTAAATTCCTCAATCTTATTCCCCTTCCGTGTCTTTGGCCCCGTTCCACTTCACTTTGTTTACCCACTTCAAAGGCAAGTCAGCGCAAATTAAAAATGCTTGTACTAATATCCGGCATTTTGCTAGCAGTTCTCTTTCTTTATCCTCGTTGTTGTTGTTTTGGTTGAATGCATTGTTGCTGTTGTTGTTGTTATTGTCGTTTGTCATCTTATGGCACTTCAAAATATGCTTTATGGAACAGTCCCAGACTTTTCCCCCTACAAATAACGCATGAGTTATGCAGATAACATCATATTCCGTCCGCTGTACCACCCCATACCTGCACTCCCCCCTCTGCTGCCCTGCAGCGAGGACGTAATAAATTTATGCACACACTTATTTGTAGCACTGAAGTACTCGACTCGAGTGCTGAATGCTCTCATGTATCCTGCCTGAAACTCCATTGACTTATTTCTTCGCTTTTTTTACTTATTCGCTATGTTATCTACTTGCAATGTGTGTGTGTGTATGTTTGGGAGTGTGTGTATGCGTGTGCAGTGAGCGAGTGGTTCGCAGGAATTATTAAGAGCATTCCTTTGCCATCTTTGGCATGCTTTGGCAAACGCAGCAGCACGCCATTTCTGTAACCTTACGGATACACACACACACACAAGTATGCTCATACTGCTGCATATTCAAGTGTGGCCATACAAAGGCTAAATGCATTTGGGGCGCTCATATATCAAGGATTCTAAATGAAAAGCGACAGCATGGAATGCAATTTATAAATGACATTCATTTTTCAGCGAGAACAACAGGAACAGCAGCAATAAAATGTGCGGCATTCGAACGCTCTGAGGGGGAGGGTGCGTAGGGTGGTTGTACTTAGTGAAGGGGAAAGAGAAAAAGCAACCATACGCTTTGGCATTAATGCAAATTTTATGAGCTTTTATTGAGTTGCGCTTTTTTTTTGTAAGAAAAAATAGTAGGGTTCCACAAATATGCGCCTTAATTTAAGCTTTTATTTAATAAGGGTACTATATACATATCAGTCACAAGAGCATGGCTCAGCTGTTATTCGCAGTGGCGTCTTTAGCTGTCGTATAATTGCTGAACCATATCACATTTGAAAGAAATTATAATATTTTCTCTTGCTCTGAATTGTTTTTTTTTTATATAAATAGTTCAAACTGAAGTCTTCAAATTGGTGAAAAAGTTAAAAAAATTTTTTTCAATATTGGTCATAAGAGATTTTGGAACACCATTTGAATAAAGGTATATGGATAAGGAATATATCTTAGGGAAAACAGTGAGGGCGATATAGTTCATATAATCAGGGCGATATAGTTCATATAATCATATAATCATCAATGCCTCTCTAATAATTAGTGACCCAACGAAGTAGGTAACCATAAACCCCCAAAAAAATTTTACGAAATTATGAAGTCGAGGATTTTCATAAAATTATATTGTAAAAAAGTTTTAGAGTTATTCACGTTTTCAGTAGTAAGTTCTTAAACAATTTTCAAAAATTGGTTCGAAAAAAAAGTTGTGAAAAAACTATGTAGAAACAATTTTGGTACATAAAATTTCAAAAACAAAATTTAGGATCAAATTTTAGTTGGGAAAAAAGTTTATTATGAAAGAAATGTTTGTTCCTCTTTTAAAAAAGTTGAAAGAAAGTGCTTTGTTTGGGCACTTCTCGACTTCGTTGTAAGTCTCCCTTAAGCTCATGTCGACTCATGAGAGAAATGCAGAAGGCCGACCCTTCATGCGTAGCTCAATACATCAGCATGTAGGGCAATTAAATATTTAGCATGTCTCACCTGCAATTCGCTTTCACATAAATTCTTTAAAAGCTGCTGCCTTTTTTATGCTAGAGCCTGGGAGTAAATCTCTGTGGCCTGTGCTCCTTCCCAGCCGACTTCAGCAGAAATCCCTTGCTTTGCAGACTCTTGTCGCAAATCTTATGACCTTGCAAATATACTGCTGAAGCATAAAAACAAAGCAATTTCTTAGCAGTGATACGCACACATACACACACAAGCACGTCTACCCGCACTCACTTTTAAGGCACATTTTCATGCATAAATTGTTAATTCCGCCGGCCGAAATGGAGCAGAGTGCCTCCCGCAGAGCTCATGCCACGCACACGAACATACGCACGCATACATGTACAAAGTTGCATGCCATGATAAGCAGGCGTATCAGCGTATCTGCGTATCTGTGCCTGAAGATGTAGCTAAAACGGAAGCAAGCGCCAGCAGCCGAAACCGCACATCAGCATTTTTCTGCCTCCGCCTCTCCATCAAGTTGATAAACTCCCGGGGAGGGTAAAGTGCATTTTGTGCTCCATTAAATAATAAAAGCGGCAGCAAATGCTGTGTGGCCGCATACAAAACACAATCAAACGCGCAACAACAACAACAACAACAGCAAAAGCAGCAACAGAAAAAGAAAGTACAAAAAAATGCTCAAATGCGACACGCAACGCATAAAAATCATGCTTGGTGCGTTCGTTCATATCCTTGCGCCCTTTGTTTGCATGTATGAAGCTGTATGTGTGTGAGTGTGTATGTGTATGTGTTGCCTTGTAGTGCCGCTTATCTAATTCGTATAATTCGTGGCTGTTAGATGGAATCCACTACCACATGCGTGTAAGTGTGTGTGTTAGTTGCAAATCCCCACTGCGATTTTTAAGCAAAAACTCCAAAAAGCAGCTACGCTCCCATCCCCCTCTTGACTAGCAAGTGAAGTGCTGCTGCTGCTGCCAGTGAGATTGCCAGCATAAATAAGTAAGCAACTGTTGTCGCTTCAGATTATGCCTGAGGGAGGCAAAATCAGCCTTAGGAAGCACAAGGAAATCGCCAGGCAGGTTACTTATTCATAGCGAAGCATAATGGAAATGAATCTGAGATGGAAACAAAGGCAATAACAACAACAATAGCAATAGCAAACAGCATCCTTATGAGCTGTTAAAAAAGCAATTTGATTTTGAGCTGATGCCTGAAAGTAGGCAACATTAATATACGGCCAAGTAAATACATAATATGTTAGTAAGAAACTGAAAGGAAACGGAAGGTAACAGGCAAGCGAAAACATTTATGTCAGAAGTTTCTTGGAAGACAACAGACAAGCTCTATCGCTTAGCAGAAAACGAAACCGATTAGTCACGGGGTTCTTGACTGGACATTGTAGAGTAATGAGCCATATGGCTACTGTGTCGACTTTGTAACGATGCTGAAGCGTACATCCTATATCACTGTGAAGGGCTAGAAAGAACAGGACTTCGTTACCTAGATTATATACATGCATCTACAACGGCAGGATATTGCGCACAAAACCCCAAAGGATACTGCTTCATATCTCTTGAGGCTACGCGTCCATCACGATATGTAAATAGATGGAGAACTGGAGGTCGAGGTGACTAGGCAACTAGACTAGACATCCTACTTAAATTATTAAGGAATTCCTATCTTTCTATAATTCTAACTAAGACTATAGGAATATCACTTTTAGTTCTTTGCAGGATTTTTAGGATTAACTAAAAATGTTCTCACCAAATTTCAGCTTATCACGAGTGCTTATGGAAAGAGAACAAGTTATTTTTGGTAAGAAGAGACCGACTTCAGTGCGACAAAACTGCAAGAAAGAAAAATGGTTGAGTTGAAATTATATCAGCGCCTTTTAATACCACAAAAAACTCTCAAGTAAAAACTTGTAATTGGAACGTGCTTTGAAGTTGTTGTTCTTGTTGCTGTTATTATTTTTTTGTACTTCTATAAATTAAGTAATGAAACTTTTACTTTCCAAGGGAAATCACAAAATTTACAACAACAAGGAAGAAGCAGAAAGGGAAATAACCCTTTCATGCGCCATTTAAAATTTAATTTAGTTGTGATGCGGTATGACGTACATGTGTTTCATGCCTTCCCCCGACACCACTCTCCCTTTGCATATGAATGTACATTCCACAACGGGTGCACGTGCCGCGTCAGTGACAGGGGAAATCAAGCAACTGCAACAGCCTCAAATTTTATATTTTCAAAACAATTTCATTTTTCACTACAAGTATCTGATGTGTCTGTGTGTGTGTGTGTATGTATGCGTGAGCTTGCGCAAAAGTAATTTCAAGTTCAAGCTGCGCACTCACTCATACAGAGCTATATTGCTACCCCTTCATTGCCGGCTTCAAATCTAATTGCATGGAAGTTGTACTCCTGCCACGTGCATGGACACATATACACACGAACACGCACCGACACAACACACACGCAACATTGCGCTGGCATACACAAACATTTTCCAAAATGTACCTTTAATTCCCAAAAACAACTCAAAAACACACACAAAAATATTTATGAAATTTATTTTATATTTTAGTGGGGCTCTGGCTTTGGCGCTGGCAGCCCTACCGAAGGGCTGGTGTGCTTTTAGGCGCGCTGGCAGGCAGCCAGGCTTAGTGATCTTAAGGCTAGCAGCAAATTTCATGCATGTTGATTTCCTTGATTGTGTGCGTTTGCGCTTTACATTTCGAGCACGAAGATTGATGCTTGTTTTATGAGGTGTTAAGTGGGTTAAAATTCTGAAGTGGGCGGCCAACGAGGCGGCGGCAAGATGTGGAGTGGCTGCTCGAGATTTGACTGCGGTGATATGCGTTGGCGTTGCTGTTGAGTCGAGTCGAGTTGAGCTGAGCTGAGTTAAATCTTGATTTGACTTCGAGGGTGTTTCATATTTCTTAAGTGCTGCTCTTATTTGGAAGTGCTTGTGCAGGGGTTGGGACGACAGTGGTTGGGGTAGTATAATAGCGCGTCTGCCTTTGTTTTTAGCAAATTAGATGTGAGATTTTTAAGCGCCGCTCTGCCGGATGGCTTATATTAAGGCATGTGCATATGGCGGAGAATATTTAATTTTGTTGGGGGTTGCTTTTAGGCACTTACGGCAAAAAAGGCAGTACGAACTTTCAATTTTCTCAGCAGAAAAAAAGTTGGAAGAATTTATTTAAGAAGCCTAATATTTTGAAACTTGCGGGCTTAATAAGCTTGCAAGTATGCCATTTTAAATTTCAATTTCACTCTCCGGTAAATTTCAAAGCTATGACATTTCAATTGTGTTTTAATTTTACTAAAAGCTAGGCTTCCGTATAATGCAAAGGGCACTCCTTTTCACACACATACATACACTCAAGCTCGCTTAGCGTCACGTGTTATCGCTTTCACCCTTACAACAATCTGCTCTTGAAACTGTTCACAACTATTCATTTAAATAATTACAGCGTGCGGCGAATTTCACCCCTCCCAAGTTGTGTCACCGCTGACCGTCAGCCACACATGCCATTAGCAGTAGTAGTTAACCCGCTATCGGTCCGAATTACTCTCATTGTATTATTCCATTTTTGTAATGTACCTACATATTTTTAAATATACGGTTTTCATTCCCAAACTAGGAAATGTTGAAGGAAGTCAGTCGAAGTAGAGAGCTGACCGCGTTTTTCTCAAAACTGTCGCCTTTCAAAGTCGATGGCCACAAATTCTCGGAAACGCCTTAACCGATTAGTCTCAAATTTTCAAACAAGCTACATAAATATATTTTTTTGTTATTGATCGAAGGCTTTTCTGCTGACCAATATTTTCCCTTTTATAAACAATTTAAGGCCAAAATTATCTTTTTTATTTTTCCATTTGGTATTATCCAATCCAGAGATATCGGGGACACCGCAAGACACCTTTATTTTTAGAGTAGCGCCAGTAGATCGGCTAAAGCAGCTATAAAAATCAATACTTTTTTCAAATAAAAAATATGAAAATAATGTTTAAATTTTAAATTGACAACAATATGCCTGTACATATTCATGTTGATACATATATTAAATCCTTACTTGATATAAAACTTACTGTAGTTGTCCCAATAAAAACACATGTGCCGCAATGGGTTAAGGACTTCTGCGCCCTCGTTCAGCTCTAGCTCGAACTTTCGCTCAAAAAGATATGCATATGCATAACATGTTATCAAAACTTGCCCCCACCATTCGCCAGCAAATCTACATTTACATATTTTCAGCGTGAGGTAGCCTCAAACCGCTTCTCTGTGCTGTCGAATTAAAAACAACCACCCTTATCGCCACACTGACTTCTGCACAGAGATGCACAGATACGCGCACGTTGGCGTAACTAATGAAGACATTGCTTATGAGCTACTCGCATCAAAAGAAGGTTAATGATATGCAAAGCAAGAACAAAACAATACTTTGTTGATTTTCCTGGTAGCAGGACGGCAATTGAAAATTATAGCTAAAAAGTGTTGCTCTGAGGCGCTTAAACTTTAATTATTTGCCGCTTGAGAGCATGCAATATCTCTTCTGCACTCTTCTGAGAGCTAGTCTTGCGCTCTACGCTGCCTTCGAATTTATTAACAGTTGAGCTATAAAATTTTGCTTAATTTGCATTGCATACTTTTAGGCTGGCTGCATATTTCTGGGCAGACATTTTATGGCTTCAACCAACATTTGTGGTGAAAGGTAATAAAATCTGAGGCAACAAAACTTTTTTACTATGCCAGCAGCAGTTGGTTCACACACCCCCAACAAACACGCCCACAGCAAAACTGCGTAAATCCCTTGAAACGATAAAAATGCAAAGTATACGCCGCCTGAAAGCATGCTTTGATCATAAACGATAGCGATAGGCAACGTGCCGTTTATAAGAAATGTGCTTATAAACAGAAATCAAAGCATATTTATGGGCAGCGAGCAAGCACTATCTCTTTATAAAAAACAGCTGTTTGTAGCGAAAAACGAGAAGCAAAGGAATTAAAAAGCATTCTTTAACATATTAGCAAAAGATCAAAGCATTTTTTATGTGCGTATGCTACACTACACACATGTATATATATGTGAGCTTGAGAGTGTGCGCAATTTATTTAAATGCTCACGCACACATAAACAAAAGTGCTGCAAATTTTGCGCTTTGAAATTCAAATCTCAAAAGTTGTCATGACATTTTATGCGCTTGCTGGCAGCAAATAAAATAAAATCAAATGATAAAGCACAAAATATGCACTACTACTGCCACTCAAGTCTTCCAGCTCGCTCCTCAGCTTCTTCTTTCCACCCGCCTACAATGGCAGCTCCGCCAGCGTTTTGAATTTCAAACTGTACATATAATATATTTGTGAGTTTAGTTGAAGTGCGTTTGTTTGACTCTGTGTCCGTGTGCGCTTGTGTGAGCATGTGCTTGTGATTCTGCAGATACTTTTGTATGTATGTATGTGTGCACGCAAGTGTCTGTACACATGTTTTTCTCACACATTTACTGCTGCTACAATGAATGTCATTAAATAAAAGAGCTCCTGCAGCTACTCACTGCTGCTCTCTCCATGTGACTGTATATACCTACATACATATGTATGCGTGCGTTCGAATGTTTCTTCAATATGGCAGTATGTGTGCACCACTTGATTTAATTTAATATATGGAATTTTGGAATGAATGCCTGCAAAATCGAGCTTCTTCGGCACTCTATTCAAGCTGAAGTAAGAGTATGTGCCAAAAAGCAGACTACAAAATGTTTGTTCTAGGAGTTGTGAAATATTTTATATATTTTTTCGGGTAGCATGAACAGTCTCAAACTAAATTTTGAGGTCAAATTAAAGAGATAGAAGAATGTAGAAATGGCTGCACAAATTTAGAAATTAAGAATATAAAATATGTTTCGTAGAACCTTTTCTGTTTTTTCTGTAACTCTTTCAGGATTACTGGAACAATACGGAATAATCCCAATACAATTTTTGCGTGAAACTAAACGTGGGACATATAATCCCAGTTTCACAGAGGTATCTTGCAACGGATTGTTTGTCACAATACACATTTTACATGCCAAAAAGAAACTAACCCAAAAGAGGACATTGAGCGTCAAAATGAAATCCCATTGATAACTAGCTGAGGTTATATTTTATTTTTTGTAAAATTTGCACAGAATGTCAAAAATAATTATTAAGATTTTATGTATACTATATATACCAGTATAAAGGACAATTTCAGAACTTCTGAGTATGCAGAACATAATTTTCTAGCTCGATCTTACAGACTATGCATGAATTTATGGCGAGAGAGTGTCGGTTTACCAAATGAAACTCCATACCGAAAGTGATGAGACACCAGTTTCTCATTTAAAAGTTTCTTAACATTTTTGTATAAAAATTTTTATGAGATCTATCTAAATTGATTTTACAGACTGCTCAGTTTTTTAGTACTTAAATCCAGCCACTTGAGGCACTTAGCAATTTTTGCTACATTTTAAGGCGCAATTATTTGAAGCAGCATATTTTTCGGCGCGCTAGCATTAAATACACAAACGTGCTTGCCTGCCGCCTTGCCAACGACGTATGCACGTACGGGCGTGCATATGTGAATGCGAATGTATTTGCGCATGTGTGTGTATGGCGCATATGCACAAGCGTGTATTTGCTTTCGAACTCCGCACGATTTTCCAATTGAACTCACATGTACACATCCGATGCATTCGTGCATGCAATCGATTCGTCGTCACTGGCTCGTTTTCAAAATCATTACGAGTCGATATCAAATGGAGCAGCAGCGGAACCGATAGCAACGGCAGCAGGCAGCAGTCAGCAGACATCAAACATCAGCGCCAGCTACGTGCTGCACACAAACTGCTGCATACCTTCAGGAGCACACACAAGTTGTTGAATGCTTTTTCCAGCGCAAATAACAAAAAAAAATCAACGCTTCATATGGTATCTTCATGCGAACAAATCAATTAAAATACGTGCTGTGATTATCAACAACGACACACATACAAATTGGCGCATGCACGTATGCATGTGTGTTTGTATGTGTCGGTGCATGCATTTAGGCGCTTGCTAGTTTATTGAATGTGATGCGATACGCTTTTGGCCAGGGTCGTTGGCGGTTGGTGTAGTTGGTATTTGCTAAGCGCACGGCATGTTTGTCAATTAAACATGATTTATTGAACTCTCGCCGTGGCACACTGCAAGGAATTTCAATTTATGAGGCATGCTTAAAGGGTTTGTGAAAAGGCTTCCAAGACCGCGCAGCTCTAGGAACATACAAACTTAAATTAAAGCGGAAGTTAAACTTAAATAATTTTGAGAGCTTGAATTTCACTAAAAAACTATATTTTTTACAAAATATAAATGAACAGACAAAACTTCACTGCATACTTTTAAGAGTTAGAGTTTAGATATTACTGCTTATATGGTTTCCGATCAAATTTAGAATCAACAATCCACTTGCAAATTCTTCAAAAGTGGATGCTTTCTGTTGGCCGCATTGGCTAAGCTATTACCACTTAAGTCGTCTCAACTAGTGGGTATTTGATAGTTGGGAAGCGTTTATAAAGAGGCAGGAATTCTGCAGGTTTGGCAAAGAAAAAGAACAGCAATTCGCTAAAGAAAACTGGTGTATATTTATTACCACTTAATGGGCTACTGTCCTGGTGGTGGTGTATGGAGAAGTGACCGATAGGTTGTCACGTTAGTAAGGAAGAGGACTAGGACGTTTGCAAGTATGCAGACTGAACAAAATTCAGCATCAACCGCAACGCCATCTGATTGTGAATTTTCGAAACATCTTGTATCTAATGTAAATAATCCTACATTTTCCAAAAAAGTGGTAATTAATAAAATTTCAAAGCTCTTCCAAAGCAAAGCGTGTGCTCAGATTTTATGAAAGATTACGGGAAAAAAAATTGTGTTAGCTATTTTTAGGCGTTGAAACCAAAACGTTGTTTTCCCGTATGTACATTCAAAACAAATATGTGGCATTTCTCACAGAAATTTAACTACAATAACCAAACTAGCGTCATGTGACAGCTGTCACATACTCACACATTTATTCACACATATCAATGTCTAAAGCATAGCATATTTTTAGGCGTTCTCCCTCTATCTGCACTGCCAGTTTAGCGTCAAGTTCAAAGTACCTCCATCAGAGGAAAAACTACAAACCCAAAATGTTATTGCGTCTTTTTTAATTTCCAAAGTGGGGCAAAGGAAGAGCATACACATGCACACACTCACACACACACAATTGCTACGCTGCTATGTGTATTAAATTAAAGCAGCACGGCATGCTGCCAACACAGAGTATTCTGGCCAAAAGGCGTAGATGTAAATATGGCAACCTGGCAACAACAGCCGCAGCAACTGACAGACGCCGGATGGGCATATTAACTGTCAAGCTGACAGGCACCCATACTCGCACGCAACACATATGCACACATCAGTGAGTTTAGTTGGCTGACTGCCTGCCTTAGCTACTACTTCAGCTCGCACATACATACACATGTAGAAGCACGCCGAGCCTTAGCAGCGAAGGTTGCCAGGCAGCCACAGATAACACATACACACACACGTATATTCATTGCCAGCTTTCTCTTTCCTCTTCGTTTTCATCTTTTTTTCGCATTTTATTTTACTTTCGCAGTTCATTGGTTATTGGAAATTTATATTATTACGCAGCAGCGCAGCGTATGTGTGTGTGTGTGTAAAGGTGTATCTGCCTATCTACCAGTGCAGGTAGTGCTGCGCATATGTATGTCAGTGCGGCTGTGTGTAGTTGTGACAACAGCCAGAGCATATAGAATTTATGTCGCGCTGCCTCTAAATTTATTTTACATAAATTCTATTTTATTACAAGCGCCTCTCATACACTCACATATTTTATGCGCTGCAAAAATATTTCAAATATTTAAATTTTATACCAATAAAAGCTACCTGACTTTTTTGTGGTTTTTAATAAAATTGCATTTACTGACTTTGCCTTAGTAAAAAGAAGAGAGATAAGAGAAAATCGATCACGCAAGCAAAGTCAAATATGCTTACATAAATACACCAACAGGTGTAGGGACAGACAGATTAAAGGACGCACAGACACACAGAATCGTAGATATGCATGCATAAAGACAGGAAGACGAAGAGATGAACAAACGGACGGTAAGTTATAGAAAGAGACAGAGTTGATGAGCAGGAAAGCTTATTGAGCAGGGATATAGAAAGACATATTGAAAGGCATACAGACGGATCTACGAACAGCCAAACGATACATAAATGAACAAAGATACAAAGCACAGGAAGAGGACATATGAACAGATAGGCGAAGGTGTAGATGGATAGGCAAACTGACAACGGATAGCGAAATAGACAAATATTTAAAAGTAAATGAACTACATCTTGTTGCCTTGTACATAAGAATTTCTCATCATACACACACAACAACAACAATAACATTAACACGAAAGCACACTCATGCGGAGCATATTTGATTGAAAACCTGTCAAAAAGGTAAGGCAGGTTTTTAGACAAGCCGCTGTAGATGAGCGCTGGAAGTGTGAGCGCATAGGGTGGTTTCGGGCATGATGGCTGCGGCTGCCAACCTGAAGTAGGGAAATTTTAGGCTGAGCATCAAATGACTTTGATAATTTTTAGATTGAAATTTGATGTATATAGGTATGTGTGTGCCTGTGTTTTGGAGTGAGAGTGTATTGAAGGTTGACAGCTTGAAGTGTATGGCATTCTGTTAGCTTGAAGTGCGTATTTGAATAATTTCTGCCTACCCTCTCTCAGCCTGGTAGCCCAATTTTATGGAAAATCTAGAAAATCAATAAAGCCATTTAGCAGGAAAAGTTAACAAAATGGCGGCAAATTAGTTTGCTGTTATTGTGTGCACGCAATTCTTTCACAGTCGTTAGTTATATGCTACATTGGGTTAAGCCTATATCACACTAATATGAGCATATGCGTGTGTGTGTGTAAATGCGGTAACTAATTAACTGTTTGAGCGGCCATTTGTTAGTAATTTAGGTCGAAAAATGCAAATCAATTCTGACAGTCAGAAAAAAACCAGCGCTAACAAATTACAACATAAAAGCCATACAAAAAGGGCAGGGACAACCGCAACAAACACTAATATAGCACGCACACACATGCATACAAAGCATTTAAACGCATTTAGCCCCACACAGTGTCATTTTCACACACACGCATTCACAACAATAATACATTATATTGATTTGTGGTGCACTGAGAGTGCCTGAATAAATGCTCGATTACTTTGCACGGCTTCGACGGGGTGAGTTTAACTAAATCAGTAAAAAGTTTGTTTTGAAGTTTTATGTAAATTATATTAATATTGAAATTTAGTTCACGAAAACAAATATACCAAATATACCAAAACATCTGCTAAGGTTGGTTCAATGAAGGAATCCGGTTAGCTTTGTGCAAAGCTTCTTTAAGTTTTCAAAAGCCAAAATAACTCAAGCTCAGTTGAGCCGGAAACAATCAAAATATGTCGAATAGTCCCGGTTGTATGGAATTAATTAAAGGTTCTTATTGAAAAATACCAAATTGCTCGTTTTTAGGGTTCCGTTCCCCTAAAAGGGAAAAAACGGGAACACTTATAAGGTCACTTTTGTTTTGGGAGTGTGTATATAAAACGACCTTTTTTTAATCGTAGAAACCTGGCACGATGTTAGGTCTTAATAACCTAAATACATTTTCACTATAAAAAGTTAAGAAATATTTTTAGAAATATTTTTTTATAATTTTTAAAGGTTTTCGGGTCGGACAAAAAAAAATAAAAATATTTTTAAAACGTATCGTGTGGGGTATTGTAGAAAGGGCTATGTCCATAGATTATAAAATGTATTTTATTTTTATTTTCTGTATACTGGTTAGAAAGATATAGTTAAAAAGGTGAAAAAACAGACCTGTCCCCACATGATCCCATCTGCACACACCATTTCTTAACCGAAAATTTTGATAAAATCAGGCTTACTAGGTATTTGATCACGCATGACTGAATAGCTGCCGGTTTTTTCAAATTTTTAATTTGAAAATTTTTTTTTAATTTAAGATGACCCCTCAGGAAAAATTTTTTGTTGTTTATATCGAGTAGGGTATCGTAGGAAAGGGCTATGTCCATGGATTCCAAACATATTTTTTTCATAATTTTCGGTGAAGTGGTTTCGAAGATATAGCACAAAATGTCGAAAAAATGACCATACCCCCCCGTGCCTTTCTACATTTCTTAAGCTAAAATTTTGATAAAATTAGAAAGGGCTACGTCCGTGGATTCCAAAAATGTTTTTTTCATATTTTTAGGTGAATTAGGTTCGAAGATGTAGGCCAAAATGTCGAAAATTGTGTGGCCAGACGGACAAAGAGAAACTAAATTCGAAGGCTAAAAAGGGTATTTCTGGTACGTAACCCTCAGTGAGCGAGCCCGACTCGCACTTGACTGCTTTTTAGTATAAAATCTTAAACAAAAATTTATGTGGTTTCTTCTGTAAAAAAATGTTAAAAATATGTGGTCGAAATTCCAAAATATTATATTATTTTCCTTTTCAATATGCCAGTCATAACCAGCAGCTTTTATGAACGAGGTTTTGTCGAATTAATTCAAGCTAACTGAAGGAACAAAAAAGTGTAGAGCTGTTACAAGAACCTTTCTGAAATATTTGCTCAAAATTTTCTAAATCTATCTGAAAGTGAAAACTGTTCTAAGTCAGAATCAAGTCGATTCAAAATATTGCTTCAGGCCTAGAAATCTCTCTGTTTAAAGGCAACTCGTCATACCGCCAACAAGAAGTAACCAAACAAAATTGAATGTAATACATTAGCTGCACAATATACTTAAAAATATTGCTGCCACATTTAATCGAAAACCCCTTAGCCGATTGAGCATGGCGCTCTCCAACACACAGACAGAACACTTCTGATATCCTATCTAGCCTAACCTCTCGCTTTTATTAATATAAACCGATTACATGTTCACTACTATAACAAATTGCAAACTAATGATGTTTAAATGGCATTTTCTAGTATTTCCACTGCACTCACACCAACCCGGACCAACAACAACAGCCAACAACAACTGTGTGTCAGTCACAGCCAAAATGGTAGCAAATTTGATGAAAAGCCGCCAGGCAAACAAAATTTCGAGTTTTTGTTATTTCCGCACGCACACACGCAAACAGCGGACTACAAAAGCAATTTGCGGTTACAGGCTTTTCACATATACACGCCCATTCAACCACATACCTACACCCAGCGCGTGTGTGTATGTGGCTGCACCTCTTCTGTTTCAAGCCACTGACCAATGCGTGTGAATAAGGTATTTTCGGCATGTGCTTGTTGCGGTTTTATGGCCGTGTTAAAAAAGCGGAAACATGTAAAAGCGGAAATACAGAAAAACACAAGCCACTTCACACACTCACACACACACACTTACGCATTTATATGTGTCAGCACTCACGCCCTCATCACAGCGCTGCACTGGAAATAGCAGCGCTATTTTTGCTGAGCAGAAAAATTATGAATGCGTACAAATTCTAACCCTTCCGCCCACCTCACCCCACCACAGCCCAACTGCCACACGCCCTTTCCGCACAGCCACAAAAATGTCAGCGCTGTGCAGCGTAAGCTGCAATTAGCTTTTGGCTACCTTCAAATTAAGGTATTTCGGCTATGCACTAGCGGGGAGCGGAGAGAGCGGAAGAGTAGAGCCCAACTCAGGGTTGCGCTGTATGGCAGGCGTTAATTTTTAATAGTCCTAAATTAACGTAATTTTATGCTATTTATTATTTACATAATAACTTTTGTGTGTGTGACTGCGCCTGTGTCTGTGTGCGGTTGCAGGCAGGTAAATGAGTCCAAAAAAGATGCGGTTGAATGAAATTTACATAATTTATGCTTGGCATTAGCAGCGACTGGCATAATTTTAGGCGTTTAGTAAATTAACTAATGGCGTTTTATTGTTAAATGTTGATTATGCGCGACGTTTGCAACCTTTAAGCTGAACTTGAAGAAGAGGGCATGCTCTTTGAATATGACAAGTAGAATTTGGTAAGAGTTCATTTAAAATTTTATGCTATTGAATAATACATGTATGTAAATTGAAAAAAGTTGTTATTGTGTGACAAAATGCCCCAAGAATGCCTAAATAAATTGCTTAAAATTTATATGAATTTTAAAAAAGCACAGTTTTGAAAACGTGGCAAACTTTACATGCCTAAATGTCCCTACTTGTCAAAAACATATTTCCAAATGATTATAACACGTAAACTTCTTTAAATAAAATTGCGCCTTGAAGTATGTTTTTCAGAAAATAAAGATTATGTGTAGCCCGGAAGTATGCTACTTTATTTTATGGCTTATATCTATTTATATTTTTCAATAAAATTTATGTTTAATTTAATTCGATATGATTTAATTTGATTAAAGTTTCATTTAAATGACCTCATCTTAAACTTTTCACAATATCTTAACATCCTTAAATATACAAGAGAAATTTAGCAGCACAAAAGTAGCTACTGTTCCACTTAATTGCTTAGATTAGCAATTCGTGCCAAAATTTAAGCCAACAATGTTTCCACTTCTGCTCCAACCATCCGAACAGAGCGCAATTCGTGACTGCCAAGTGAAACGCCAGCGATAATGGCAACGTTTAAAATAAATCACTCACGTGACTTATGAACATAAGCACGCATAAAAGTATGCCATTAATTTGATTATTTAATTAAGTTGCACTCTGACTGCTTTATTAGCGTGGTGTAATAACAATTTCCGACAAATCACACTTCAACAAAAAAAAAAGAAAGAAAGGCAAAAGCAGATTGCGCCTAACAAGCTGCTATGCTAAATTAAAACGCGATTGCAATTGATTGCGTTTGGCAGCATTGCATGTGAAAAGTAAATTGAAGGTTGACATGGCAGGCGCCAAAAGGTATGCAATGAATAATTTTGTTTGAATAGCGTTAAATTTGTTATGTGGCGCCTAAAGTTGTGCTACAAAATTTTCGCTTAAAAGCGCACATTTTGACTGAAACCTCAGCTTGAGCCAATATTGAACAGACAAATTGACTGATTTTGCTGCATTTCAAATTTGTTTTGTCAGACTTGGACGTGGAGCGTGCTTACTAGCCACTGGCTAGCATAAAAATTCTTGCCAAACTTTGAAGCACAACCAAAATGAGTTTGCAACAAGCCAAAAAAAAAACAACTACAAAAAGGAGCAGCTGAAGCGAACAAACCATGAAAACTCTGCCCAAGTCAATATCTGCTCAATTTTATGCGAGTTATCAAGTTCCAAACACATACACTCAAGCACATAGAACAAGCGTGCTGCAGGCTGCTACAACATGTGCGCAACTCAAATTTGCGTGGCTGTGTGTGTGTGTGTGTATTTTGGAGCTCATGCTACATTCACTTAACTTTTGATTAAGCCGCAGTTATTTCTCTACTCTGCAGTTGCTTATACTAGTCCAGCTCGAGTTTTTGCTTCTGGTCCTGGAAGCTTCTGCTGGTTGCCTTGTTTCAAGCATGCACATGGAGTCCTGCGCTTGCATAAAATTATTGAGCCTCAGGCTGAGAAAAGCATGATTTTCCCGCTTTACTCTTACTCTCTCTCTCTCTATTTGCTTTTCCGAAATGTTCATTTTTCTAATATTCTCACAAATATTTGCTGGCAACTTTTTGTTTTTGCAAGACTTTTGCTACTTTTCTTTATATGTAAATGATTTATTTTTTTTTTTAATTTTTGCAAAACTTTTCTAAAATATATTTTCATATTTGTATTGCTGTTTGCAACATGTTGCTCAAAGCATGCATGCAAGTGTGGTTATGTATGTTTGTATGCATATTGCTTTGTGCGCACACACACTACTTCACTATTTGCGAATTTGTTGTGTTGTCTTTTTTCGCACTACACGTTCAATTTTCACAAGTCACAGCAACGACAAGCAAAATGACAAAAGCTGCAAACAATGAAAATCACTTGCCATGCCCCTCTTCCTATTCCAATCTTTCTGCTACTTCTACCACTCTCGTTGACCCTTCGTCCTGTGAACTCATGCTCCTTTCAACGTGCACAACAAAGCCATAAAACGTACTTTTAATTGCCTTTTCGTTATGCCGTTTTACGTAGTTAAGCGCAAATGCACAAAACGACAAGCACACATAGACATAGACAAAAACAATTCCAGCTACACACAAAATGTTGTCATAGTTCACAGTTTGAAATTGAGGCAAAAATAAAGGACAGATAAAAGAGTAAGCTACAAAAATTGCAGTGATAAGCGCTCGCCGTAACTTTGATGTGTGTGTGCGTATGTGTGTGTGTGTGTGTAGTCCTTTAATTCTAGCAGAATTTTCAGTTTGCAAGTGACTCATTAATTCTTTATAAATCGACACACTCACACATGCATAGCACAAACACACCCGCACGTTAGGACATGGAATTGTACAAAATTAAAAATAACAACCTCAACAACAATTTCAAACATGCTTCGCTACCAGACGTCACTAAAGCTTTATAACTTGTGGCCATAAAGTGTAGCATTTTATATAGTCCTTTGCGTCAGTGAAACGCTTTTGTAGTGGGCATGTTTGTGAAGCGTTGCATACTTGCAGGCGCAGTGGCAATTAAATTTTGTTGCTCAAGTGTTGAGTTTATGTCTGAATTAATGTAAAGTTCTGCCGAAAAATATACATTTTTAATTAAAAGCTTAGAAGAGTGCACAGAGAATTGTTTAATTAAAACATAGTTCAAAGTTGGAATTGAGGCATATTGCGCACAAAAGCATGCTACTAAAATTTTTAAAGTTTTAACAAACATTTTTCAGTACGTTGAACATTTTTTGCTATTAAAACCAGACTATTTTTAAAAACTTTAAAATGTTTTCACAAAATTTGAGTATTTTAGTTTTTATAGGCGCAAATTCTCAAGAAATATGCTATCATAAAATTGCTAATGTCTTGACTTTTTCATGAATGTTAAACGTAGCTTTAGCTGCTATAACTTCCAATGCTCAATTTTCTGAAAAATAAAGTTCATATTTCGTTGAAAACATTTTGCCGACTACCACTCACAGAGCAAGTCTTCAATATTAATAAGATTTTCTGCTAATTTCGGCATTATATTGCATATATTTACTTTCTTACTTAGTTGATCAGAACAACCTGTTACCGGGTTACGACCTGACGTACGGCTTTTCTTCAAGCCATCCTGCTTTGCGCGTCTGCCTTCTCCAGTTGGAAATTCAAAGTGTGCCTCTTCTACTTGGTCTTTCCATCTGGCGCATCGCCTTCCACGCCGTCTCCATCCTTCAACTGCCGCCTCGTATACCTTCTTCGATGGAGCTCCTTCGTCAATACGCAAAACATGACCCAGCCATCGAAGCAGTTTGAATATTCGCAAAGAATGAAATTTACTGCCTTTGATTATAAAATTGTGTTGGCCGAAGTGGTTTAAAATATTCTCAGATATTTCTACCATACTTTCATCCATATCTTCATTTGATACAAGCACTTTTCTCTGATCAATCATAGCAAACTTATGACGAGGTTGTAAATAAAATCTTTTATTCTACAGTGTGTAGAAAGTTAGCATTTCTAGAATATTTCTCAGATTTGAAGCTTCCCAGCAATTCCTTTGCTCAACTCTATTTATAAAATTTTGTCGTAGTCTGTAAAATTCTTATTCTGTAGACTGAATTAAATTAAATTAGAATTAAAGAAAAAATGTGCATAGTATGCTTTGAGGTGTTTTGGATTGCTATTATAAAAAGTTTGCTTCAATACAGATTTTGTTTTGTATCGGAATTAAAAAGCTTGCCAGCACGCAGACAGGCATTTTTCCATTGTACTGATAAGTAGATTCCTTTTATTTAAAACTTCCTGAGCTTTATATAAAGCGAAGTATTTTCTATGGTGACAAACAAGGTTAGTTGGTCTGTTCTCATCACATCTGACTCCAGTCATCACATCTGACACCAGCCACTGACTCAACGACACTCGCATAAGAAGATTATCGGCGAGATTATAAATCTTTTCTATACACTTAGAATAACGGAGGAAAATTTTTTAAAATGCTTATGTTTTTATAATTATTCAAAGTATTATTTCAGACAGCCCGGCTGCGAATTATGTACTGTAATTTTTGTTATTTTGGAATATTTTTAAATTGGCAGCCTTTTCTTCAATGTTTTCCATGCCAGTTTATTCGCTACTAAAATTAGGAACTCACACACACACACACACATATACATTTTCGTACTTTTACTATCTGCGTTGTACAACAGATGTGCCCATGTGCCTTGCAGCTGTACATGCCGCACTGCATGTAAATCCATTCAACCGCAGCGCACATGCAGCTTGCCACTTGCAGCATGCCTGCCGCACTTGTGTTGCATGCAACGCACGTTAACAATTTTTACGAGTTCATTAGTGGAAATGCGCAATTCGTCCGCGCATCAGGCCATGGCCTTACATGCGCCGCGCCACAATAGCGCCCCAATGATGCAACGATTTGGTAGCAACGAATGCCGCAGATTTCGAGTTTCAGCAATTTGCTGCAATAATAACAACAGCAACAACAACAATAACGAAAAAGGCTGACCCCGCCAGATTGCGCTCGAGCAAAGGAAATGCTTCGTTTGTTTGTTTTTGTATAATTTTTGCACTGATTTTTTGCGCCGCGAGCGAACTCACACACACATGTGCATATATACAATGTATAAATGTATTTACATATATTCGGCTGTGTGTGTGCGCGTGTATTTTTTCACAGCATTTACTTGCATTGAGGAAATGCGAAAATGCAGCCAAAGAATGCGGAATTCCTCTTGAAGCTTTGGCCCGCCGTCGGGGCTGCTGAACTCAAGTGACCCCGTTCTAGCGCGATGTGGAAGTTTTATTGAGAAACCATACAAATTTTCAATATAAATCCCCCGCGTTCGCTTATCTCTTCTGCTTTGGGTTGCCATTGCCCCCCTCCCCCTCGGGGCAATGCAGTGCGATTCAGCGCACGCTGCGACGCTTCATTGCGCTTCGATTTATTTCAATATTGACTTTTGTATTGCTGTACGCTTGTGAGTGCATGCTTACGAGTATGTGTGTGTGTGTGTATTTAAGTTACTGTATGTGTATGTGTGTGCGTGGCAGTGGATTTGTGTTATGAGTGCAGATTTTGGCGTCGTCTAAACAAAAACATGTTGTTTTGGCTTAAACACACAAGGCACGCTCCCCTCTAGCCACGCGCCACACATGCCTCTCTTCGTCTCACCGCACTGCTCTCTCCACTCGCCCACTTTCAGCCCTGCCTGTTTGCATTAATTACGCTGCCGCCAATAAAGCGGCAAACTGCATATGCTGCGCCTGATTCCATGCTATGCCATATGAGGAAATGTGCATGTGTGTAAGGGCGATATGAAGTTATGCATTTGTATGTGTGTATGTCGCTTTTAGAACTAATTAGAAATCGCGCGCTCACTCGCAGCGAAACTAATTTCAATATTATGCTCTTGTGGTGGCAAATTGTAGCACGCTTTTAGGCGCTGCGCTGAGCCAGCAACCGCATCGATTTCGCAGGAGGTCGGGGAAGCACTGTAAAATGTGTTAAGCAAACATTTGCTGGATTTAATAAAGACACTTTAAGATGCGCACTTTAAGTAATTTTTTTTGCATATTTACATTATGCCATTTTAAATACGGCAGAAAGGAAAAATTTTTGAGACCACTTCTTGTCAGAGTCTTTCTTCTTCTTCTTCATGTTTTTTCTAAAAAACCCGCTCAATCCATACGCGTAATATATTTATTTATTAGTCAAAGAATGATAATTCTGTACTGACAAGCGAATCAATTTTAGAAAATTCTTTCGAAATTCCAAAAACAGGCCTTATATTTCAATGATTTGAAACACTTCTGTTTACAATCGTATCATAGCTTAGACTAAACTTAGCGGCAAGGAAAATATATTAAAGGTAGCAAATTGAAAAGTTACAGTTACAATGTTTACTATGTGTGATATATGAATGAGATAGAGAGGGAGATGTTAGAGAGTAATGAGTGAGAGGTTTTAATGTACAATAATGTTGCCTGTACTTCCTCCACTTTGTCTTTCCAGCGCAGACTTGGTCTCGCACAGCGTCTTCGTCCTCCAACTGCCTCCTGAAATACTTTCTATGCAGGAGCTCCTTGCCTCAGTCTTTGTCTACTTTTCAATTATTTAGGAATTTATAATCGTTGTTGTATTGAATGTATACCACCAAAGTTTAGATAGTTTCCATCTTGTTTAACGTCTACTTCAAATAGCAAATGTAAACTAAACGTTTTCGCTGAAAAGTATTAAAATATCTTGCAGGTGTAATTACTAGCATATTCCAATTACTTTGTTGCACTTCAATATATTTTGCGATTGCCCTCATTTCTGCTATCATCAAAATTCTTGCATAGTTTTAGGCGCCTGCTAATGATTTCTTCTGCTTCTGAGCAGATAACATTTGTAAATAGAGCAACTTTTCAGCTGCGCTTTATTGCAATTTGTTGTCATCCCATGCCACTGCTTGTCATGACATTACCCCTTCTGCTCCACCAGCATCGCTTGAGTGCCCAGCTTTTGCACCCCTTACAGTGTGGTGAAGCATCTGAGCGCTCAACATGCCAACAACAAGAGCGACAACAGCAGCAACAAAATATTCGCAATTTATTGCATGAAGCCAGGCGACATCAATCATTAATCAAACAGCAGCAACGCAGCCCGCCTACCATGCCGAAAAGTGACAGCGGCAGCAGCAACTACACTCACACTCACACCCACACTCACAGCAGCGGTCGCACTAACACCAACACCATGTGTTGTACAGCGAAGGCTAAATGCACATTTTGGTTTAACATTGGCTTAAAATTTGCGGCATCATTGTGCTCATCAGCGGCAGCGTTGGCAAGCACCAGCGCCAACAACCACCAACACTGCAACAACAGCAACAACAAAAGCGCACAACAACATTGCCAACATGTATACAAAATCAACAAGGATTCAGTTCATCGACCACTTAATTTATCCCGCTGAGCTTTGGGTTAAGCGCGTTTATGTGTTGTTGGCTGCCTGTCACCTTCTCCGCCCTGCCACGAAGGGAGCCAACATGCATTGCCGGGAAGCTGTGAGTGTGAGTAGTGCATTTCCGTTCGCGCAGTGTTGCCAACATGCATTTAAATGCATTTAATTGCTAACGTGGCGTATTTCGTGCATACGTCTAGCATGCATTCCTCTTCTATCCCCCCCTCACCGCATTGTCCAGTCAAAAAGTGAATTTTCAATTAAATTTTAATCAGCAAACCTCTTGCCGCACTCTCGCTGCCCTCTCTGAAAGCCTCCCCTGCACCCCTAAATAGATTACCACGCACATTGCAGGCAGCAGCAACAGTCAACTGTTATTGAGGTTTTCTACTATGCCATGCAATTGTTGTTGTGGTACTGTTATGTGCTGGCGCCAGTGTCGACTTTATGCTCAATTTAAAATGGGCCTGAATTCAAAAGGGCCCAAGCGACAATAGCAACACTCCGAACTTTCTTATCATATTTTGTCAAAATTCCACTTTTACAAGAGCAAAAAGACCTGCATTACATGATATTTTAAGACAGCTCTGCCGAAAGGATTATTTCATAAATTTTATTTAGTATTTTAATTAAAATTTAAAAATATTGAGCATAAGAATAAAAAAATTTGTAATTTTCATTCTAATTATCTTACTAAAAGAGCAGAATTCTTGAGCGAACAAGTTTTTTCAGCAAATTTGACACGAGCAAAAGAAGAAAAGAAGATATTCGACACCGTTCTATATTCATATTTGCTTTTCTTTTATTCACATTTGTTTCAAGTTTCAAGGCACTTCTTTAAATTTTCTCTTAATTCGAATATTCAAATATTTTTGAATCACAAAATTGACGACTTTTCTTTGAACAGTTTGTAATGGTGAATTTTTTGTCTTATAAATATTGAATTTAAAAAAAATTGTTGGTGCAAAAACAACATCATACGAAATACGCCCTAAACTCTGTTGGCAGCAGCAGCAGCTGCCTCCATTTCAAAATGACACTGCTTGTTACTCCAGCTGAAAGTAATCCCCTTTGAGCGACGACTATGTTGGTGTATAATTGTAAGAGCGACGTGTAATTTTTAGCCGTGGAAAGTTAATTTTAATGCAAATGCGCACAAACACATGCACACTTTCTCATACACACCGCAGCGAGTACAGAGGCATCCAAGCCGAGTCGTAGGCACTGAGTGCGCGCTATCCTTCACTCTGGCACCCCTGGCAACCATTTGCATTGCATACATTTAGGCAGCAGCGGCTCGAAAGTGAATTGGCGCGCAGTGAAGCGCATTTTTAGGCGCAGAATACTTGCTTATTCATTATGCATTAATGTAAATACGGTAAATGTTGTCCAATCATTAACATAATTGAATTACAAACAAGCGCGTAGCCTCCGCAATTACAGCCCGCCGCCAGTGGCTACCGCATTTTGGCTGAGCATGCTTTTAGGTGCTGCAGTGCTGGCCTCTTTTTGAGGGGGATAACTGCGGGCAGAGGCAATGCAGAATTTTAATTACTTGTCGTGCTAATGGCTGCTGTTCTCATGGACATGTGCGCTCATCCTTGTCTGCTCTTGCATATTGCATTTAGGCGTGAAGCGTTGTTTTATGCAAAATTTCGCTACAACAGCAAGAAATTTCGTTGTGTAGAATTACAATTTAGAAAGTTCCAGCTGATTGAAATTTGCCTAATTGAAAGGACGACATTTAAATTGTGCCCACAACACAGAAAACTTCCACTCAAGTCATCACTTGCCACAAAGTGAAAGTGCGCCATAAATTATGCAAGCAAATTGTCTTCCAAACGGCATCGCGCAATCGGAGCTGCCCTTTGCCACACAAGCGCACAAACAGCAGCACTTTGTCTTCGCCCACACTCGCTTGCCGGCTGCTCTCGCCACTCCCAGGTGTGTGCTCCGCCCGGGCTGGCGGCACGCCCACGCCTTACTTCCACACTTGAGGACTGGAGTACTTGAGTACTGCAGGTGGCGAGGCCAAGCATTTTACCTTCTTTTATTCGACGTTGATTTGTAAAGGATTTTCCGCTCGATTGCAGGCATAGCAGCAATAAAAAAGGGTGAGCAAGTGTGGCAAAAGCAGCAAGAGTAATGTTAAAGTGCCAATAATGTAGTTGAGTTTATTTATACGACTATGAGCAATAAAGAAAATATGAGGCCGGCTGCTGGCAACAAAAAGGATAACAAATTGGTCACACATTAAATGTGGTAGTTGTGTAAAAACTTGTTTTTCTATATTATACATAATTCATCTAAATTGTTCGGCCTTCTAATTAGCTTTCTTCTCTCTCTCTCTTACTCTTGCAGATGAACCGTGCTTTACAGCTCAAGCCAGCTGAAAGTGAAAGTCGTAGCGGTAAGTGTTGCCATAATCACATAAAAATTGTTTTTTCTCTTTTAATTTCTCTTCACACTAAACTTGTTTAAATCTCTAGATTATTTCTATTTCTAAGTGAAATTTTGTGCAATTAAATATTTGTATGGAAAGAGTTTATGGCATCAAAATTAATAACACGTTTTATAGTTACCTATTATATAAAATTGTTGACACACATTTCAAAATATATTCCTATATATTAAAATTATTTCCAATTAAAGATCATTAGCATATATAATCTGGTCAAATCTAGACATTGTTTTCTGAAATCTCTTCAAGAGAGCTCTTCTCAGAACTGTGCTTTGCTGGCCATAGTTTCAATGGTAAAGAAAAGAAACGTAACAGAAAAGGAAGTAGTAAAAGAATTAAAATCAAAAAGAAATAAGAGAACGTAGTTTTAAATATGAAAACAATTAAAGCAACAGAGATAAAAGGAAATACAGGAATAAAAGGAGATATCACTTCTAAGAACTTTACTTCGCTGGCTATAGTTCAATCGTACGATTGTTATAATTTCTTCCATTATAGAATGAAAAATGAAATGACCCGAAATAGAAGAAGAAGTAGAAAAAGAAAGAGAAGTAGAGAAAATGCACACAAAATGAAGTATAATAAATAAGAGCGTAGTTTAAAAGGCGAATAAAATTAAGGCAACAGAAATAAAAAGGAAAGGAGAAAATTAAAAGTTGAAAAAATTGTACACCTTCTTCCTTTCTTTCACTGCGTTTCCTGTCAAGGTGGCTCAAAATTGTAGCCACAGCTGTCAGCAGCAAGGCGCACAATACGCACGTCATACTGCTTCACATGTCCATGTCAACGCCGTGGCGCAGGCAACACAGAGTTGCAACTGCTACAGCCACACCTCCCCCCGCCGCAATATGTCGAACACGTACAGATATAAACGTGCGCGTATCCCAGAGTAGAGAAAAGGACAAGCCAATCGCACAGCTTAAGGCAAAAAAATCGATATTTAAAATTTCCTTTAAAAGAAAACAACAAAAACGTTCAAAGCATACATGCGAATGTCGTATGAGGCGAGGCAGGGGGTAGTAAAAGAAAAGTACGCCTGGCGTAATCTTTAAATTTACATGCCAAAATTATGCAACCAACCTTTTTTCCTTTTCCTTATTTATGCACTACGCTTTTTCGGTTTGGCCTGCTTAAATTGAGCCGGAACATGTGTGGCCGCCTAAAAGCCGACATTTCTTTTTAGCAGAACACATAAATTGGGTCGTATTGCCGTTTGTTAGTCTCATTATGGCTTATATAAGCGGAATGTATAGCGCACACATACACACACACACACAGACATGCACATAAAAGCAATATATACAAATGCGTGCAGAAAATAGCAGTCGCCTTGTGGCAAGTAAGATGTCCTAGTGGAGCAATAAAAGGCACTGCCAAAAAGTGGGGCACATAAAAGAGACGCACACAAATGCGTGCCGGCCTCAGTTGATTGTCAATTTTGACAGTTGACTGGCATTGACAGACAATTGTCGGTAGGGCCGCAGTCAGCTTGCTCTGCCCTGGCAATATGTACGATTACTTTGGCAGAGAAGCGGGTCTGAAGAGCGATTGTAAATGCTGAAAAGTCGCTTAACGTTTGTGGCAGGTCCATCCGCTGTCCCAGAAATTGGTCGCTTTAAAAAGCACTTTGCTTAAAACAAAGCAGCATTTCTGCAGTTACACTAAACAATCAAATAAATAATTTTTTACAGTACAAACTTGTATAAAGAAAATGTAGAAATTTACGCATTTTAATACCTTTTCCAGGCACTCATTTGCCTTCCAAATTTATATCAAGCCATTCTAACGAAAGTTGATTTTTGATATTGATTAAGAACGATAATACTGCTAATAGTTCTATTAAATGCCGTTCAATTCAAATTGTATTAAAACTTGTTCTAACTTGTTTGGTTAAATTTATTTATAACAATGATTTGCATACGATTCTTTTGTTAGTAACTTTGTAGAAAAGGAAAACTTGAATTATCCCAGTAATTATCAAAGCTCTTTTACTCTTTCAACACCAAATTTGTTCCTGTGGTTACAAATTGTCTTTTATCTACACTTTCTTTTACAGAATTATGGCATACTAACCCAAAAAGCGTTTGTGCAAATTTTAATTCGCCCCGCCTCTCCATCTGGGCTCTAGAACAAATTTATCTGTACAAATTTTGGGCCATAAAGCACTAAATATATTTGAAATTAAGATTTTCTTTCGAAAAAAGCAAAATTTTTAAAATACAATTTCATAAGAAATGACTCAAATTTGTGATATTAGAAATTACAATAAAAAAACTTAACACTACTGCGACTTTATGCAAAATCACTTTTATAGGAAATAAGCAATTCGATGTTTGGTTCTGATTTCATTTCAAAAAACATTAACCTGTTGGTACCTCTTTAAATCAATGACATATAGTCCTTGAATTGTATGAATCGTTGCTTTTGCTACCAGCTGAGGAAGTTGCTCTCAACAACTTCGGGTCAAAGGGGTGAAGTTAGTCCTTCATATTATCAGAAATGTTTTTTTTGGTCTTTAAAGAGTCTTTAAGAAAAAAAGAACATTTTTTGTCAGCATAATTCTTAGCACTGTGAAGCATATGCTTCTATTTTATGAGGCACTTTTCACCTTTTTCGGTTTTTGGCATCTGCCGCAACCACCTCCTCTCTCTCACCAACACACTTTCTCGCTGTTTTGTGTCGTCGCGCCTTCAACACCAATCATATACGTCAGCCGGCCAAACTTGGGCGCTTATCGCTGCGCAACAAACATTTCTGGCTGCTGCTTAATGTCTGTCAGCCATTCCTGCTCAACTCGTTATTCCGCTGCCAACAACTGCTATCTCCCCCGGCACTTCCCTCGGGTCTCACGAATTTCTTGCTACATTTCATATCGCAGTGCAACGTCTTGCTGCTGAAAGGTATGTTTGCCTGCTCCTGCCGCCGCTGATCTCATCCCGCCCCTGGGTTCCTACTCTAGCTATGTCATATTCTTAACGAATGACCTTTAAACTTTGCCAAAGGACGTCAAAGTACTAATCGTTTCGTTGCTCCTTTCTGCTTGCCTTGCACACTGCCCCCCTGGCGCCCGATGGCACCCGCTGTCGGCTTATTGTGTGTGTATGTGTAGTTGTAGTAGTGTCAATCGTGCGCTTTCAGCTTTCAGCTTCGCCGCAACAATTTAAAGTTTCCTAATCCGCTGGGATTGGCAGGGACTCCATTCTGCAACCAAGCCAGTCCAGTCATTCACAATCAAGTCTCTGCGTTGCTCGCTCTGTGCATTTGTTCATTCACTTTGTTTGTATATGTCACTATATATGACTGTATGTGTGTGTGTGTGTGTGTGTGTGTGTGTGTGTGTGTGTGTGTGGTGCTTTTGGCTTCTAACGCTTTCGTCTGCTTACCAACAATTTTGGCTCAAGTTTGCCAATTCTACGGCTTTTGGTGTGGAGTACGTAAAACTTGTCTTATCACGCTGCCACTAAAGTGCCAAGACGCACACATACATGCGCACTCTTTAATGCTCGCTCGTTGGCCATGGCCACAAAGCGACGTGCCGTCCTTTGCTGTCGTCCCGATAAAATTTCAAGAAATGCGTTTTTGGTGTCTTGACTTGGGCAAATGCAATTATTGCGACAACTTTAATTGCTTGCGGTGAGCGGGGTTCCGGCCGGATTTGATTATCGCCAACACAGAGCGAGGCCGACTGCGAGTTGCCAGTACTGCTGGGCGACAATTTCATTGTAAATGTATGAGTGTGTGTGTATATCTATATCAAGCAGAAGTGCATACATGTGAAAGTATGTGCGCGTGTGTAGTGTGTGTGTATGTTAATACACCACTTCGTGTAGTATGTAAATCTCAAGATTTGATGAGGCATTTAGCAAAACTAGACTGGGCAAAGTTCAAAGATTACAGGCGCGCAATCAAGTACTTTGTTAGCATAGCTCCAAATTATGGCTGCCAGTACGAGAATCTTCAAGCTAAAAATTCAGAAATATCAAACCATTCTCAGCCGAAGAATTCTCAGATTTTTTGGCAACCCATTTACAGGAATTTAATAACACTCTTTAAAGTCAATTATATTACATTTGAGAACCGAAGAACACTGAAGCCTGCACTTTGCTCACCTGATTTGCATCTGTAGAATTTTATTGTACCATTTATGTTAAATAATTTAAAAAAATAATAATAAAACCGGCAGCAAGTCAACAGATTCCTTTCTTATACAATACATTTATTTTCACGAGGTAGAAAGCAATCGAAAGTCACATGGTAGTGCGAGACTTTAACCTCCTAAACCCACCTCGCGTCTGGACGGATTGGTCCTTACGGGACAAATACATATACATATCTGTTTATGTTCGTTCATTACTTTCCATGACTAATTTAAGTACAGAATTCACATTCAGAAATCCTATGCCCGAAAATCTCAGGATGCCACGAATTAAATATTTGATACTGGAAATATTAGCATTATTATAAAAACCTTTCGAAATACAAGATACGCTCGAACCAAGAATTTCTGCTTTATACATTGAAGTAACTTTTAGAAACTGTTAGACACACCCACGGCACACATTTTTGCCTAAAAATAGCGCTGGAAATATGGAGTAGCCTCACAGAACTTTAAACAATGCTAAAGAAAATGTCCTTGCTACAAGCAAACTAAAACAAACCCTCTTAATCCTAATTTATTATGACTGTGCGCAAATGAACGCATTTACTTGCCACTACCAACAACACATACATAACTAACAAATACAACAAAAGCACACACTTACACTCTCGCATATAAGAAAACAGCTCAAAATAAACGATTCGCGCAGACATACAAACTGAAATGTGAGCGCATATGTGTTTGAGTATGCATGTGTGTTGAGTTGCCCGAAGAGGAGAAGAGTAGCAGCAGCGGGCATGCGGAAGAAGCGCGCAAAAAATATTTATTACAACTGACATTTGCGTTGAAAGGTGAGAAACGTTGCAAGTCCATCAATTTTAACTTAAACTACGCACGCACACACATGCGCACAATTTGCGCTTTATGTGTATGTGTATAAATATTATAATCTTATTTGTGTATGTGTGTTTTTTCCTTGCTCGCATCATAATTTCCGCATGTTTTTGCTTTTTTGAGCACAAAGCAGAAAACCCGAGCAGAGTTTCCGCCTGCCCTTTGCGTGCCAACGCCGCGCCGCACTTTGTCATCGTCCCTATAAGTTGCGCTTCATTTACGAATGTATGTTTTGTTTTATTTCTTAGCAGTTCTTCATCAGTATTTTCTTACTCCTCGTTCGCAGCTTCGTCTTCAACGTAATTCTCATCTCCTCTAATTTTATTTATCATCGTGTAATTTTTTTCCTCTTCCCTTTTGCTGCACATCCTTTCTCGCGCTTACTTCCTCTCACACCTTCGCTCGCAATCACACACACATTCATACATGCTCATGCATCATCATTATCATCATATTGTACGAATTTTCCCACTGTGACATGTGAGTTGTGCGTAATTTGTTCTTGTCGCACGTGTAATGATGTCACGTAAATTGAATTCGTAAGTTCGTTATTATTGCTTTAAGTTGTTTGCGCGTGTGTGTGTGTGTGGAGCTGTGCGTGTGTGCGAGAGCGCATATCTAAAAGGTTAGTAAGTGGGAAACTGGAAATCAGGTGCGTGTCTTCAGCACATTCCCGAGCAATGATTGCCAGCTGAAAAATATGCCAGCGCCTTAAAGTAGACTATAGCTTTTAGGACAGAATATAATGTTGATTAAATTCGATATCTGCTGTCATAAACAAACTTTGAAATAAGCATTGACTCAAAAATTTTTAGCTATAAGCGCCTTTGAATACATGCACGCCTAAAAGTATGCATTTATTTGATAAAATATAAAGATATAAATTATTATATCTAAATAAACTAAGGTCTGGTTTCACTAAATGACATTTCAAAAAATATTCTGCCTAGGCCACTTAAACGGTATTTTATCAAAAATCGATGCCACAAAAAAGTATACTCCAACAATTGACGATAATTAAGTTTGAGGCCTTCTCTTTAGATCGTTTGTGGAGTAGGGAATCTAGTCTCTTAGTCATCTCAGCCTGAAAAGCCTATTGCGACAACTTCTCTTTAGTTTTCAGAGTGTAAAAAGGATTTCTAAAAAATTCTTTAATCATGTTGAAAATGCTTCGGCGCTTTTTTCATCAAAATAGGAAAAATATCCGTTTCAAAATTCTGACTTTATATTACTTTTGAAAATCGATGCCTCAAATGGTGCAAATAATCGCATCAAAATTATTTGAGAATGTGTTGATGCAATTTGTAACAGTCTAATAAAAACTTCGATAATGCCATTTCTTTAAATGACTAAAAGTATGCAAAACCTTGCTTGAAAGTATTTTCAATTGTTATTTGACTACAAAAACTTGGAATGTTAAACTTAACATTCATTTTTGGTTCTTTAATTGTGTAAGCTTTAGCACCGAAAAGTATACTACGAAAAATTTCACGAATTCTACAGATGCTTTTCAAAAATTAGGGTTTCAATTTGAAAATTTTGCATTGAGTTCGACTAAAGAAATGCATATAAAACTGCCAGCGGAATCAGTTGACATTTTGAAATGATTTTTTTTTTGCATGTGTAGTCAAGTATGCCTTTTATGACCTCTACGCTTATGTATGCTATCAGTCTGGAGCAGCACTTCTTCATAGAATCACGCACTCATCACAGTAAATCACATTCTTCTACGCGCTTCCAATGCATTAATCATTTTCATGAATATTCATTTCCTACGCACGGCGCCCTCGTCTGCTCAGCCACTTTTTGCCCGGTTTGTGCTCTTGCTCAACAGCTGCTGCCCCCCCTCAGCTTGTTTACTTTTCGCCTCTCTTGCCGGCAGTGCGAGGCATACGAGTCAACTTAAAAAATGATTGCAAAAGATTAAAAATCAACTCCGTAACATTTCACATCACCTGCGATGATAAATTATATTAAATTAACTACGGAGTAGCTCTGCCTGCCATGTCTGCTGCTGCTGGGCCTGCAGGCCTGCTCCGCCTTCGGCAGTTTCTGCTGGCTCTGTATCTGCTGCCTTCGTTTATGCTCCAGCGGAGGCCAAAAAGTTCATTAACGCACATAAAAATAAAAAAAAAAAGCACACATATAGGCGCTACCCAGTGTGCTTGTCGTACCGACTGTGTTCGGGTTTGTGCGTGTGTATGGCGTGGGCGCTGCGTGTGTGTTAATAAGGCTATATATATAAAGGGCAACACACACACCGGCAGCGTATATTTTATTAGCAGATCAAAAGACTGCCTCCAATTGAGGCGTACGTGAGGAAGCGTCGCAAATTTCTCAAAGTCTGCTTTCAGGCTTGAATGGCTTTGTATACATGCATACGTGTAGGTGTGCTTGTATGAGTTATTTAAAAGTTAAGCGCTTTTGCAGCTGTGTTACGTGCTGTTTTTAAAGCGTTTTCTCATTTTCTTTGCTGGTGCTTAGCTCATTTTCTTTCATGCCGGCAAATGTCATATGCGTCTGTGTGAGTGTGTGTGGAAATAAATACCCAATGTGCACACATGCGCCTGTATAAGTTACACGCACCGAAATTAAACCTAAATATGCCATGAGCATTGTAAAAATGTGAAAACCAGCGTAGCTAAGCAAACGACAAAAGCATCTCTTTTTAACTTGACAACACTTCAAAGCCGCCGCCTGCTTTTGAATGTCGTCCTAATTGAACAGGGCATACTTTTAGGCGCAGCGTATTGACTGTCAATAGCAAAAATTACTTATGACGTCGTTTCTTTATTCTGCCATTCCCCACAGCGGCACATGCTAAACTCTAATCTAACTGTCCGTCTGCGTGTGTGTCCCTGTTCTGCTGTCTTTCTGTGTGTCTGTCAGTCGCTCGGCTTATCTGTTTGCCTGTCAATTGGTCCACATTTTTATTGCGCCCAAAATGCCTCCCGCATGTATTACCAAGCTCCCTGCCAGCACTCTCACACGCAACCAATCAGTCATTCCCTTGCCCTGCTGGCGCGCGCCACTCAGCTTATCAGTGTGAAACAATACATAAGTATATTTGTTTGTGTGTTTCTGTGTATGCGTTACATGTATTAAGCCTAATGCGACTGCCATACACCAACACTTCTGCACATGCCATAGGCTATATGAACTCTTTTTGTTGTTGTTGCTGCTTCTCCGGCCCTCTCCGGCCTTCTCCAACTTCTGCCTTGCCTTGTTTTCCGCCTGATTATTATAGACATTCATCAAATTGAAAAGCAATGAACTATGAAAGCAACAACAAAAACAACTACAAAGTACCCATAATAATAGCAAACTTTTCTCATTTTCTACCACTCGCTCTTTATTCCCTTTCCCTTTTTATATATTTTTTTTGCTCTTTCCTTTGCACATGATTGCGCTTTGGAAATTTGTTACAATTTATTTCCTTCTTCATTTTTCTTGCTTTGCCAGCAGAGCTACACACATACATACCAGTAGCTTGTGCTGTCGTAATCTACTTTTAGGCACTGATATTCATACGTTTTCATTATTTTTGCTGAATTTCGTATTTGGCATAACGCCGCTCGCTCGTTCACATCATTTATATCAATAAAAGCCCAATCAAAAGTTCGACAGTGACAGGCGGGCCAGCGGCGAGAGGACAGCGGATAGAAGAAGCGCATTTCAGCCTAGAAGTATGTTGCAAAAATTTCTACAAAATTTACTATGCAATTTTGCTACGCATTTTAATAAATTTTTTTATGAAAAGGCAACCACCAGAAATTGCATATTTGGTGAAGGGATAGTGGCTAGAAGAGTTGCATTTCAGCCTAAAAGTATACTACAAGAACTTCTGAAAAGTTGACTATGAAATTTTACTATGCATTTTCATAAAATTGGCATGAAAATATGAACACTAAAAAAGGCATATTTGAGCCGAGAATCATGCAAGAAAACATGTTCGACAATTACTTAAAAAAGCTACATCAAATAGCTGGAAATTTCTTACAAAACAGTGTATTTGTACATATTTGAAAATTGATACTGACAACATCTTTTTCACAAAACGTACGTTAAAATTTCAGTGAAGTTAGATTCGAGCAAATAAGAGGCTGCTTATTTTCATGCCAATAGCATGAGCTCAAAGTTCTCTTCTGAATTATGCTTTATGTCCATACGCATGTATGAATATAGACATAAAGCTGACGACGCACACACACACACATATACAAATGCATCACACAGCCTTGCACGTCCTTTTGTATTATACGGAATATAATTCAATTCAATTCGTTACAGTTTAATTCGATTGAATTTGAAATGAATGAGCGACCAAGCCAACGAATGAACGAGCAAATGAATGAATGCATGCGTGAGTGAATGAATGTAGGAATGAATGACTCACTCAATGGCAATATTGAGTAGAATTTATATTCTGCAATGATGATTGGCTGCTTTTATGTTGTCTTTTATGGCCAACGAGCATAGAAATCATTGTGCTCAGGTTGTGTGCAATTTTTTGCCATTCTTTACAGGCCAAACGTAGGCATCAAGAAGGAATTGTTAAAAAGTATTGTATGTACTTGATGTACTAATAAGGTTGCCATGTGCCATAAATGTATAGCGACAGCCTATGCGCAATTGCGTTCTGCTCAACTTCAGCAATCCCACAGCTCATTTGAGCGCTACCACATAAAAATGAAATGAGCCAAAGTGGCAGCGATGGCAGATACAATGCGCAATAAGGCAGCACAAATTGATTGAACCTTTATGGGCAAGGCGCTAGTTGGGCCAGCAAAGCTGACAGTAGGCTTAAGTTCCCAATTTAGCCAAGTCCTAGGTGGGCGCCTTCTTCTTCAATTATGCTTCATTCATTTTTCCAGAACGATTTGCTGCTTCATCCACTTTCTGCCTTACTCTGCCGCTCTTTTTTTGTTTTCCTCGGCAATTTTTGGTTGCCTTATTGATGCCTGCCAATCGCGGCAATAAGCTCTGACAGCGCTGATCCACAGTCTGCCCTCTGAATTCCGTTGGTATTTTGCGCGCATATTTTGAAAATGGTATCCTTTAAGTCCTTGCCAAATTAAAAAATTCTTTCGCCTTAATCCAAACGCCACTTTCAAACGTCCTATCCACAATATCCACGCAGCAAATGCTCAGCTGAAAACAACAAAAGAAACTTTTGATCTTGTTCTTGGGCTTTTGTATGCCTCGCCTTGCTTTTTCCCATTCACACTAATCCCAACACCAATCCCAGTTGGCGCACAGCGTCGGAGTGAGAGCAAAACCAATAAAGCCAACCAATACTTTGCTGTCTTGCTTTCTTTTTGTGTTGTTGTTGCGGCGTTGTGGCGGCGCAGTGAGCGCGCCTAAATACAGACTAAGCATTTTGCAAGCAAATTCTTTAATCAGCTTAAATTCACACGTATTGATTGAGGTTTTCTTTTTGCTGCTGTTGTTGACTGCTTTTTCTTTGTGTTGGTGAGAGCTAAAGCAGTGCCGTTTTCGCTTGCTTGAGCTCCGCTGGGCCCAATGTATTTGAGTAGGCTTTTGAATCATCATAGTTTGGACTAAAGTCATATCAATAAAAAAATAAAGTAGTCAATTATAAAAATAATACAAATAGTTTTAGCTAAAGTGGACCATATTTAGCATTTTAATTTTAGTTTACGCGATTTGCATCTTTAATGTTGGCTTCTATGCTCTTCTGGGCCCTGGCGCAATTCCAATTTGCTGCGATTACAAAAGCGGCACTGCCTCCTCGCTAAGCAGTTCCAGAAGAGTGTAGAGTGAGTGAAGGCGGTGAGGCGCAGCGCAAATCCTAAACGCGCTCCCCTTGCCTTTATTGTTTTGACCTTTCGCCCCCAGCTTCCTCCCACATAGACATGTATGTATATAGAAATATATATGGTGTGAATACGCTTTTTGTTTGCCTTTATGTATGTGCGAAAAAATCGATTTTTGCGCACACACACACTCTCGCAGCTACACATACGCATCAGCGCACGCACAAAAGCTTTGGCGCAAAGTGTGTAGAGTAATAATAAGAAAATCACAGAAGCACAAAATCTACCAACGGCAGCAGCATCCCAAAGTTAAAATGGAAATAAGCATTTACAAAGCCGCCTGAATGTAAGCAACACACTTGCACACACACACACGCACGCACAACACAAAAATAAATTCGAATACTGCAAAATATGGCATGAGCTTTGGCCAATGTTAAAGACGCTCGGTCGAATGTCCTTTAAACTTTCTGTTGGATCTTAAATATTTAAGCATACTTTTAGGCAGCTGAGGCAAACTTTGCCATGGCGCACTCATTATTAATTGTACGCTATGTGCGGCGCCCTTCAGCACTTCACTTTGCACGCACGCAACTGTCATGCTTGAGCTGCTGCTGCCCTTCTTCCGTTTGCCTGCTCTGCTCGGCCATTGTCAGTCTTTGAAGCCGCCTGTCAATTGCCTCAATACCTCGCAAAAGTCTGAAGTTTCAGTCTAGAACGTCCAACTTGCGTGCCGCCGAGTCGAGCTCGACTGACAAAAATGATTTGTTATTTTTTCTGCCCTTGCTGCTGCTGCTCCTTCTGAGTTGTGAGCGGGCCAACGACGGAAACGGAAACGCACAATTTCGTCGAAATTTTGCAAAATATATGAGCACGCTGATGTAGCTGAATATGTCATCATTAACGTTTGGATTGTTAATGTTGTTGTTGCAGCTATTGTTGTAGTTCAGGAGTAGAGCACACACACACACACACAATGCACTTCTCAAGTGCGCGCACACAGGAAACGGAAATTGTAAATTGACAGAGAGATGCTGTGATTTTAAAATTTATATACATTAGCTGAATAAATCACCCAAGAGAATGCTACGCGGCCAGCCCCTAAACAACTGCTGTGAATTGTTATATGTTAACTGGCAAAGAATTTAATGTTACATTTAAATGATTCTAAGCGCTCAAAAGTATGCCTTGAAAATTCCTTGCCCATCGATTAGTAAATATGTAGAATACTTCCTGTAGTTATCTTTTAGACAAATCAAAAAAGAATATTAATTAAATTTAATCGAACTGTGAGCAGAGTAGTGGGCTAAGAACTGTCATCCCTTTTCCTTCTTTTCAAATCAAAACAAAGCCAGAGACACAGATGAAAAATTGCGATTTTATAGCATTACAGATATCACACTTACTTACTTAAAGATGGTACTTGGTAGTGGATTAAGTGCACAATTAAGAGTAATGTTAAACTATATTTAAAGGCAAGTTGAAAGGAGCTGCTACGTTTTCAAAGCGTACTCAAAGACAGTGGCAATTTAAGCTTGAATTTATGTGTTTGAAATGATAAATTTTTTCAAAATTTTCGTAAACTTTACTTATATTAAAATTATAACTTATACTTAAGAATATGAATCACTATGAACTGTATTACCCGCCGTTTCCTTATGCGTCAAAAACTATGCTACGAAAACTGACATAAACTTTAAAAATGCTGATTTTTCATATATAAAATATTGTAATACGACTGAGACTTTAAATTTAAAATTTTTTAAATCTCAATCTTGGATTAAGAACAAATAAATCAAATAATAAAGAATTTTAAGAATTATCCACCCCAGTATAATTTCTAAGAATTTGCTTTATAAATTAAAGATTATTCTTCATTATTATAATCGACTAATATTTAAACAAATTACAGAATATCACAAATTTACGATTCTCTTCTTTGATATGCTACAAACATAACAAAATGTCAATTGTCTCTTTATTTATGTGCCTAAAAATATGCTATAAGTCCCACACAAAAATTAAGTTGTCCCATTTGAGTACACAGCGAGACGACTCGTATACTATTTACTTGCTGATTCCACTCGACCACCTTTTTGTGATCTTATCGAACGCGCCGAGCCAGGCGTCGGCCCCGGCGCAAATATTGTCGTACGCTGGCGTGCGCTGGCTTCCTTCAGTCGTATGCACTCAATTGTGGGTGTGTGTGTGTGTGTCTTCATTAAACACAACAGACGGTCAACAACGGCAATTGTTTTCTGTCTCTCCTCTTCTGCCCTTGCCGTCTCTTTTGCACTCATTTGGCTCGATTATGCCTTGCTGCTATTTGTGCGTTGTTGTTTATTTATATTTGCTTATCGTTTATCATTTATCATTGGCCTGACTCACACCCGCTTCGCTAAGCCCACTTCCTCTGCTCCCAACTCACTCTTAATAAAAGCAGACAACAAAATACAAAGAAAACAGCGACTAAAGCTGATAAGCAGCACGCAACATTTGGCGAACTACCGCGCCATAGCTTGCATATATGTATGCGATCTTTATTGTGTGTGTGTGTATGTGTGTGTGGGATTGGGAATTAGGCTAACCTGCGCCACCCAATGCCTGGGGTATTGATGTCACTATACAAATAAGCAATAAACGTAAACGTAGACGGCAAAACAAGCGAAAATGTTGAAATAATAAAAAAAATCGCTCGCATTGAACAAACGAAATTCGTTAATATTAGTAATTACGCCATGAAGTTGAACAACATTAGCAAAGGCCCGCCTTAGGGTTATCCTTGCAGGGAGTGCGCTTTCAGGGGACTGGCAATTTAATTTAATTTTCCAATGTTTAATGCGCTTCGCTCGATCTGTTGTGAAATCTCTTTTAATTGATGTGGAGCTGAGTGTGAAATTAGATTGCACATATACACATACAGGGTATTCCATAACCTTAACTCTACGCCGCAAGAAAAAGGGGATCCTTTTGTTGAGAAGGAAAAAATTATTTCTCAGTGCACAAATTTCAAACTTTTTTCTAATCTATTCTCTCTTGAAAAAAAGTATATATAATTTTGCTGTTGTTAAATACGCTTTGAGAGAAATTAATTGATGTTGTCCTCGCTGTAGTGATTGAAAAGATATGATGTCAAATGGAAGATGGCATGAAATTTGCTTTAATTCGGAAACTGTAACTTTTACCTTCGATTTGAGCAACTATTCCCAGTAACACTTTCATTACAGAGCAGCACACCCTGTATATTATAGTGAGTATTTCCGTCATGTGTGTGTGAATGTTTGTAGGCCAAATGTGTCGCGACATGCTGTCACTGCCCCCCCCCCCCCCTGCATGGCGCTACCTTTACATAGCCATGCATATATTGTCTGAGTTTGCTTCTTACAAACACTCACACACACCTGCAACCATGTGACAGCAATGATAAGATCAGAAATTGCATTATTGTTGCAGTAGTCGGTCGGCCTGATATCCATCTTAATTGCACTTTGCACAGTTGCAATTGTCGTGTAGCAACAACTAATTGCAATTGATTGTTGCTGTTGGCGTTTGAATATGCCTTGATTACAATACAAATCGAGCTATTGTATACAGAAAACAAGGTGCGTGTAGTTGATAAGTCTCACCCTTCCTTAATTTAGGACCTTATAGAATAAGAATACTTTTTGGGTAAGATAAATATAATTTCTATATTGCATACCACTAGGCGTCTTTATAAAATTTATTTCCTTATGAACTCTTTTCTCTTGTTATGAACTAAATTGATAGAAATAAAAAGTTTTTGATATCAAGAATTCCCAGCCTTGAAAATTGTAACAAACTTTTTTTTTATGCCAAAAAATAGGCACTTCTTCTTGAGAATGCAAACAGTGATTCTAAGCTTCAATTAAACAATCTTTTTATTTCTCTTAACGTCAAAGTGACATCAAAAATTATTCTAAATCATGACAGTATAGACGTCATTTTGACGTCAAGATGGCATGTAAATGCCCTTTAGGCTTGCCGTGTACTCCAGGATTTATTATCAGGTAAAAATTATATTAAAAGTATGTACTAAGGCATATTTTTAGGCGAATCTGAATTCAGTAAAGGTAGTCTGCGAAAGTGTATTACACCCTAAGCAATTTTTAAATTTCGAGTGTTGTACATTTTTCTTCAAATGAAAAAAAAGTTTAAGAGCATTACTTTGGATATCTTTGGTTGTTAACTTATTTTATTACAGTTCTTTTCATTTTCTACGCCATGCCTTCAAACATATATTATCGAAATAATTATGCCACAAACTTTCACAATTTACATGCAATCTGCTGATATATCACTTACCAGGCTTCGTTCTGTGGCGCTTCCTTGCGCCATCATTTGTGGTACACCAGCACGCGATATCAACGTCGGCTGATCGCCAATTGTCACATAGCACTCGCCTCATATAATTTACCAATCTTGATAGCTTAATACATGCAGCCACTTTCACACACACACACACATTTACTTACAACAAAGGCGTTTTTCAGGCATAAAAAAGTAGTAATAAAAACAGACACGAACAAAGGCGCAAAAGGACGCTCCTCATTTAAGCTGACAATTCGTGTGCGGCCTACACACACACAAAATCAATAACAATGTAAATGAAGAAATGGACACAAAGCGAAACAGACAGACAGACAGACAGACAAGCCAGTAAAATAACAAAGCGCGAAATAGTAATAAAGCCGCAATTTATGTATGAGATCCGAGCTAGAATTCAATGAAAATTATATTATAAACAGAAGAAGAATATGCGTGCGAGAGCAATCGAAGCGGCAGCAGGGGCAGCGCGAATTCCAGCACTGCGCATTAAAATGATAATTTTAATGTGACAATCAGCGTCCTTTATGCCCGCTGCCTGAAAGTACGCTGTTTTTCTTATAGCGCTGGCGTTTAGAGTATGGAATTAACGATGTGTAAGAAAATGCTAGGCAACAGCCTGCATGCCTTTAGGCGCATAAACTTTTGAATAACGCCACACACACACACACACATACACATTTACGTACCAGTCAGGGTATGCGCTCTAAAAAGCGGGATAAGAAAACGTTTATAAATGCTTTGATTATTATCAGCGCTATCACAACAAAAGCTCTCCGCTCCCCTTCGCAGCTGTGTGCGTGCATTTGTGTGTATTAGTGCGCCTGTCTGCGCTGCATGCTTGGCTTTCTTTCTAGTCATTTGTTTTTATATTTGAAAGCGCTTTTAATGCGCCTCTGCTCGAGCGCTGCTCACTGCTTGACTGACTCTTGGCTTGGTTGCTTGCCTGGCTGCCTGACGAACTAGCTGACTGACTGACTGACTGCCTGACAGCATCTTCGCCGCCTGTTTACAGCCCATTAACTCGTGTGCAACATTTGCCTTCGCTGCTGTGCATAAAATCTTCACTTTGCTGCCGTTCGCCGGCTGCTTCCACGGCTTCTTCGTCGGCGTTTGCTTTTTATTCGACCAGTGGAAAGTTTCTGCCGCTGGCAAACTTTTATTGAAATATTTGCGAAAATGCGATTTTAATGAGTTTTTCATGAGCAGCAGCGCACATGCATACACTCACACGCACACATACACACATGAGCATAAACACAACATAAACTTAGGCGCAACCTCGGTAAAATTGGGTTGCAGACAGGCCTGCTCCACAAACTCTAATTAAATGCGATAGAGTTTTATGTCGAAATCTTGCCAGTCATGCTCTGAAAATATACAAACTTAAGCAGACTTCCGGTTGCACATAACCAAACCAGATAGCTTCGTGCCCCTTTCCCTTGCAGCCTTAAAGTACCATAAAACAAAACAAAATTGGCTCGACTGCAGAAGGGGAAATGTCGAACAAGGATGTGAGCGACAATGGCCAACAAACATGCCATGATTGATCGTTGTCTGTCGCTCGGTTGTTGTCATTTGCTGTTGTTGTTTGTTGCTGTTATTACAGACAATGCCGCAGCATATCCTTGCTAGCGCATGTACTACTAAGGCAGCTACTAAGCATGTTTGGGGGGTAGGTTAAACTGCAAATCAGTTGGTGCTTTCAGTTCTTCTTCTTTCTGTTGCAGATCAGTTGCTGCACAGGAAACAACAACAAAAAGGAACAAAAAACCTGCACATTCTCAGTGACATTCTTCATATGAGTCAGCATGGGCGTGACTGTTTTCGCTCAAAGTTAAATGCCTTACGTTGAAATTGAAAAATGCAAAATTTTTAAGCTTTTTTAGAAAAATCTTTCAAGGTGTTTTTCGATTAAAGAAAGTAGCAAACTTTTTTACATATCTTTTTCAGTTAAAGAAAGTAGCTAACTTTTTTTTCATATCTTTCCAAAATTATAACTTAAAAGATTTTGGAACCCTTTCTTCTTTTAAAATTTTAAAGCTTCAAAATAATTGCTCCAAATTCGTAAAATGATTTGATAAAAAGAAGTCAGCAAATTTTTTATAAAAAGATAAATTACAAGAAAGTGCCCCTCAATTTTGAGTGCCCCTTTCTGCCGAGCAACTAAAGACGGCTCAGTTCAGATTGACGCTGCAGTCCAGGCGCGCACAGTGTATGACCAGCAAAACTGCAGGACACACCCAACAGTCTGACTGTCATTTTTGTTGTTGCTGGTGTTGGTTTAGCTGGGCTGCTGTTATTTAAAATCAACACAAATCCTCTCCAGCACATGCACACATGCATAAATAAACGCATACACACATACGTCTAAGCCTAAATATACACGCCCACACATGCGCGCTTTGCTTTGGCAAAGGCAACGGTAAAGTTCAGGCGACCATGCGAACTTATCCTTTCGGCCATGTCTCTCGTATCTGTGTATGTGTGTATGTGTAGCCCAGCGAAAAGCCTGCGTTGAGCTTACAACAATATATTGTAGTTATGAGGACTACAAAACACACAGACACACATACACATGCTCGCATATGCGAGTACTATAAACGAAAAAATTCTCTGGCTCGGTACTCTGCACCCACTCGTCTACACATACACACACACTACTATGTATGCTGAACGCGTACCGAAAAATCGCTATCGTTCCTATTGTTGTTGTTGTTATTGTTTTTGTTGCTAGTGCAACTGCAGGCTGCTGCTTTGGTTGCTGTTACTGTTGTTGTCGTTGCTGGTGGCTAGTGGCTATTGTTCTTTTTGATATTTTATCACAGCCCATCACAAACACAAAACAACAACAATAAGAGCAACAGCAACAACAATATCCTCTGACATATTTCGTGCGATTTGCACTTATTTCCACTCATCTTCGCTGCATGCTTTTGCATATGAGTACGTGTGTGTGTGTGTGTGTGCGTATATTTTTCTGGCCATGCTGCGCTTGTATTAGCAAAACCTCATGTATGCTAAATTTCCAATGCGTTCATCATTGGGCCATGCTGAGCCGTGCTCGGTTACGATTTTTTTGGCATGTTCCCTTTTGTGCATCCTCCTCGATTCCTCGCCTATGGCACAATTTTGTTGTTGGGCACGCCCCGCTCAAACGGCTCTGCCTTGCTGCTGCACTTGAATTTGTGCAATGTCTGCTTTTGCTGTCATACATCGACCAATGCTCAGCAGCAGTTCGGACAAGTTCTCTTGGTCGGTCGCACGAACTCCTCACCCCTCTGCGCCGCTATTAAAGGCGGCTTAACTTTTGCAAAGTAAACAATGGTCAAAATAGAACACAGGCTTTTAGCTGGCAGCACTAAGGCTTACAGTGCTCACATGTGCAGCAATATACGAGCCACTGCGGGTGTGTGTGTATGTGTGTGTATGTGTGAGGAAATTTCACATATTGCTTTTGTCTATGGCTGAAAATTTATTTTGTTTTTTCAAATTCAGCCGTTAGGGGTAGGCCATAAAGGAGAGCTTGAAAATTGCGCATTAAAAAAAATGTGTGTTCATTTCCAATCGGTTATTTCTTGCAAAAATACGGCTTTTTTGAGAAGTTAACAAACAACTTTGAATCATTGTGGAAGAAAATCTTTATACCAAATTTGAAATCGTATTTAAAAATATTCATTATTACTTGTTCTTATCCGTGATTCTAACTGTATATAAAAGACTTAAATGTGAAAATTGTATCAAATAAATTATAATAATTGTAGGCACTACTCTATTTTAAACTAAATTGAATTCGCGCTGCAACGCCTTCTAAAAATTATGCGATTGCATATTAATTTTATGCTTAGAAAATTCAAAAATTCAAAGAAAGCCGAATCAAAAATTGCAAAAGGAAATATTAATTTTTTGGCAATAAACTGATGTAAACTTTCTATCAAAGATGTGACTTATTTTGAAGACACGAACATTTTTGAATATTAGACCGAATTTGAAGACAGACCTAAAAATTTTGTAATAATTGTACACACAACTTTCACATTAAAATTGTTAATAAAAATTTTAACTCACGCTGCCACGCCTCCTAAGAATGGCAATTGCATATTAACTCAAAGCCTATAAAATTCAACGAACTTCTACTTTAAATTTCAACTTCTTACGTCTATACAAAATTAAAACCTGCTACTTTTTCTTCCTCTTCTTAGCAGCTTCCTCAGTCCTACTTGCCAAAGCTCCACCAGTGTAAATGCCACTAATGAGCACATCTCTTGTCAAACGCAAGCCAACAAATGGCATAACGTTTGTCATTTTGCGCATTAAATCCAATTTTATATTTTGTTCGCAAATGTCTTAAGCACACACTGACACACATACACACACTCGTAAATTCATACCGCTTTTATCATATAGGCAAGTGAGTGCATGTCTGTGTGCAGTCATATCCTTTTACGCTTTTATATGCATTGCCACTCAACTCACACTCAAACCGAGGCTCCACCTCCGTTTTCGTAGTCTTTGCTGTGTGTGTGTGACTCCTTTCTGCCTGGCTGCCAGCCTTTCAGCCCACTCCGGCGCTCGGCTGTGATGAATGCAATTTTCAACTTTTTACTACTTATGCAATTATGACTTTATCCTGAAGATAAAAACGCTTCAACCGAGCAACAGCAAAAAAGACGAGACGGAATGTGCAGCAGAAATGCGAAAACAACGTAACGTAATGTAATATTGTGCACACAGATCCACACACACACACATTCAAACATGCGCAGAAAAGCATCAAGGAACTGCTCATTTTACTGTTTGGCATTTGCTGTTGTCTCAGTTGTTGCTCTTGTTGTTGTTGTTGTGTTTGTTGTTGTTGTTGCTGTTGCCGTTGTTTGACGTAATTATAATTGAAGTGAAGAGTTGCCATAATGAGCGGGAGTGCATGTTAACAGGCAACAACAAGGAGCGCTCATGTACGAGCCAGTCTGCCAGACTTTACTCCGAGCTCGAGTATCATTTTCAAGTTGCTGTTATATGCAGTTGTTGTAGTGGTAGTGCAGGTCGAGCTATGGCCTGACATAATGGATGCCTTTTATAAGCATTTGCGGACGTTTCTTTATAAAAGGATTCCAACTTAAGTCAGGTTAAAGTCTCTTGCAATCATCGCCTAAAAGCAGGCAAAGAAAATTAAGCTAAATCTTAAATTGTTCGATCATGCTGGTGCAACTAAGGACCTTCAGCCTTTCTCCAGCAGTCCAAAGCGAAAAAGATTGCTCAATTTATTTCAAACGGGTCTCAAACTTTTTTTAAGTATTAATTTGAAATAGTGAATTTTTGGTATTTTAGGGAAATGTATACAACTTATGTATATATGTGTTAAATGTGGTATTTATTGAGATAATGGTTTAAACTATAGTTCAATACCGATTTATCACGAACTTAACACGTGAAGTTGAAAAGCGAAAAGGAATGAATATTACAAGTGTCAGAAGTATGACATGCAAAAACAGTGTTGTATAGCAAGTGTAAATTCAGGGTTGCAAAGTGTTACAAAATTGGTATTAAAATTTGCAATATTTTGGAGTTCGGCGTAAAATTTTGAACGGGCCTTTGTACGGCGCGGAAAGCGATGGTCGCACGGAGTCACATATAGTACTTTTATTATTCTTAGCCTTCTTAATAAAATTTTAAATAAAAGCTCTTCTTTATTCTTCGTGTGTCATCTACCGTGGTACATCTACTCACAATTCCGTAAATGCTAGGAAAAATATATGAAGCATTTTTATTTCTCCTTAACATTAATGAGCAATTATTATAAAGATATTTGAATATATCAACATAATTTTTTAAAATCTTATACAATTTATTAGTAATTAGAGAAAACTTGTCAAAAAAAGTTCAGAGTATATTAATAGACAGCTATTGTCATTTCTCTTTGGCAAGTATTGACGAATGAAACTATTAAATTTTCGAAAAATTTTCTTCTAAACTGATTAGCTTGTTAAATATGCAAGGTAACTTAAACTCGTTTAAATTCTAAGCAGAACAAAAAATTCGCTTACAAGTTTGAGCCCTGAAATTCCATAAAAGTTTGAATAAATATAAATTAACAAATTGTTAAAAATATCGAGTCTCGTTTCGAATAAGAAAAGAAGAAAATTATTATATACATGTGCGTGTTTTCGACCTGTTTTATAATTCTTCTCTAAGAAAAGAAGAAAATATTTTTTTGAGCTTGAACCAAAAATGAGCGTAAATGTTTGACTGAAATTGGAAGTTATATAGCTAAAACCTTAGTTTCTTTTTTTAAATAAAAACGTGAATCGATTACTTTATTTCCATTTAATTTAAGGATGCATTTTTAACTCAAACGTTCGAAGATTTCAAAATTTTAACCCCTGCTAAACCTTGTCAACTCAACATCGTGCTAAAAGCGTGCTCCAAAATTGTAATTCTAAGAAGTTTGCAATAATTTATTTCCACTATAAAAAGAAGTTGAAAATTTAAAATGTGAACTCTTCCACCCTAACGGGGCTAACGTAGAGCACCCTCGCTCGTTTGCGTAACGCCAAAAAGTATGCTATTGGCAATGAGTTACCCTACATTCGCTCCCCCTCTTTAGAGCTTTGGCAGTGGCAGTGGCAGCCACAAGCAACCAAAATTAAAGAAGATGTCAAATAAAAGTCAAACTCAAGTTGCTGCCTCGCCACGCCGTCTGGCGCCGTCCTCCCCTGCGCACGAAGGCAGACACACCGCATGCGATTGCTTAACTTAATATTAATTTTGCACACGGCACCACTAACATTAAATTGTCATTTGCTGTAACGGCAGCAGCGGCGGCAGCAGCAGCACGGTAGCAGCAGCGGTAATGGCAGCAATAGTGGCAACAACAACATGTCGCCAACTGTAAATACAACACTAAATTCGTATTTAATTTCATAATAACTGTTGTTTTAATTAAAACTTGACAATTTTTCCACAACTTTATGGAATTTCATTAAATTTGCGCTATATAGTAAATATGATAGCAGCGTTTTGGGCGCTCGCAATGGGGCGTGTATATAAAATGCGCTGTCAGAAGTCATATAAAAGTCATTAAAAGTCTTGCTTGGCTGTATTTGTATTGGTAGTGACGTGCTGCACATTTTGTATATACATATGTACATATATATGAGTAGTATGTAAGTGTAAGTGTATGCGGTTTGTAGAAGTGTGTGCTAGTGGGCGTGTGTGCGTTTGTCTGCTGCTTTTAATAACCTTTTCAAATACCCATAAAAGCAGTAAACCAGCTAGCGTCATCACTTACCAACACCACTAGCATCACACACACATACTCATACACAAACACACACACACTTATGCACTGCTCGCAGTCTCACACTGACGGCGCAGCATTACACTGAAATGGCATTTTTAGCACAGTCAAAGTCGCCATCAAAGCAAGTGATTTTACAGCACTTTCTGCTTGACGGGCGTGCGCTTGTATGTGTGTGCGCTAGTGTGAGTGCGCCAATATAACAGCACGTTACTGTATTGCAATTTTGACATAACATAAAAAAATGCCATTAAAAATGTCAAAGTAATAGCGCGGCCACAAAAAGAAGAAGAAAGAAAGTGCTCACACACACACGTATAAAGCTGTAGCACTATATGTGTTAGCTGCGGAAGTAGTAGCGGTGGTTGTGTTAGTAGTAGTGTTAGTGGCGTTGCCAAATGTTCAAAATATTAATTTTAAATATTAACGCTCGCTTTGCACGCTGCCTCCTTCGTTTCTTCCACCCCTCTCTCTCTCTCCCCTGCTCTGCACTGCTCTTGCATTTGTGTGAGCATCGTAAACGATTGCCACTTAATTATGGCCAAGGCAGAACACTAAATGTTCACTGCCAGCCAATGTGACGTCGTAATTCTGGCTCGCACACTCACTCACACACACTCACAACAGACACACACCAAGAGACGTGCTTTTAATTACTTAGCGTCTATGCGAAAGCAGCTGCTTGCTATCGCTAGTGCGAAACTTATGACATTAACAGCGAAGCTTAGATGTCAGCACTAACAAAAATTGCACTCAGTTGAAATGAAAAGTTGTTCAATACTATTAAAATGTATATTAGTCATAGCAGTGTTCAATGAAGACATGGAAATAGTTTTGCAATAAATTACATATAGCTTATTATAAAGTTCAAGGCGATATCGCTGTACACGAGCCTGCTTATTTATGATTATAAAGTTAGTCATAACTTACAGCATTTTAAAATATCGAGGCATACTTTTAGTGCCTCTATTAGAATGCATATATGCATTCTTTATATCGGAAAAAACTTTCACTCAGCTGATTATAAAAGCAAAGAAAATTAGTCTAGCATATTAACAACGCTTTTTTCAACAATTTTCTTTAATTTCTTAAAACTATAGCATACTTTTAGTTGTTTTGCCAACATTAACTTTTAACTGTGATTATATGTACTATAAGTATTATAAGCTCAATTGAGTTATCAAAACAAAATCACACAGCTAATAATTTTTTTAGGCTTCTCCTGTAAATCCTTTTTGTAAGCGAAAATTATTGCATACTTTTTGGTGTTTTATCTGGCATCGAGCCATACAGAATTCACTTAAAGCGCACATAAATTTAACGCCGCAAAAAAAACAATTAAATTTTACACATTACTTTGCCTTATGAGTGTAGCTGCTATGCACACTGCATTCATACAGCGCAGCGCCTATAAATATGCAACAAAAGCGTTATAATGCACAAAAGGCGCAGGATAATGCACTGCCACCTCCCCCGCATATCCTGCAGAAGTCTTTTGTGCCCCTCTGATGGCTATTTTTTGCTACTTTCTTCATCACAAAGCAATAAAATTAAAGAGGATGTCCTTTAAGGATATGCACGCATTCATGATTGTATTTTATGTGCAGCAACAGCGTTCTTGGCCATTTTTTTCTGCAGCGCAAAGCACAATTGAACAATTTTTTGCGCTTTACATTTTCATTGAAAAAGTTCGCCTTTTAATAGCGCCAAGTGAGTTGGAACGCTCGCCGTAACAACAACAACAACAACAGCAATGAGAAGGACATTTACAGCAGCAGCAGCAACAATGACTGCAGCGCAAAACGTACGTGAGGGCGATAATAATAAATTTTATTTAAGTTCTTTTTCGTTCTTTCATGGTATTACTGCAGTGCGAAGGAGTAGATAAATGGAGCAGAGAAACGCAGCGATTTGGTATAATTGTGCTTTGAAATTATGCACAGGGGAATATCCTTTTTGTGCGCTTTTGCCATTTTGCTGTAACATTTTAAATTATGTGTGGGATTTTGCATTAATGAGCAAAGTTGATTATGGCAAAGAAGCAGCGAAAAAAATACAGCCTTATTTGCGTTTGTGTGGGTGCACATAAAAGGGAAGACTGACTTACACGCAAAAATGCTAGCATACTTTTAGTCGCACACGGATTGTTGTGCACACACAATCGACAAACGCAAATGACTTGCAATGAGCTCCAACGCAAGCTGGAAATGTCGCCGGAGCAAGTGCTTTGATTTCGCATGAAAATGGATGCGGTGTGCATGTGTAGTAGTATCTGTGCAATGTGCCATAAGTCATTGCGCTCGAAAGTATGCAATGCTCTATGCAAATTAACTTTTGCAATTTCCCAGCTCGCTGCCACATGCCAGCGCAAAACCGCACACAATCAAATGTAATTTGCATAAATGAAATAGCAGGAGGGATCAAAACAAGCAACATGCACATACACACACATGCATGTCTACTCATGGAATGTGTGTGCGCGCAAAACTATGCTGAATACAAGCTGAATTTAAAGTTTCGCTGGCAGACAAAAAGCACAAATTAATAAGTCATCGCCGCAGCGCTACATTTTCTTGCTCTAGACACGCCCTCGTAAACAGGGGCGCGTAGATGGATTCTTTACAAGGGGCTGGCATAATTGTTTGAAAAAAAAAACTGGAATTAAAGGCATGCCAAATTTTGCAATTTAAATTTATTTAGATATGTAAAATGTAATGACACCAAATAAGAATTATTATATCTTCTGAGAGCCCCAAGAGAATAATAGAAAATGATAACAAAAACGAAAACTAGTTATCACATAATTAAGACGAGCTGAAGATTTTGAGAAGTAAAGGAGTTCAACAAGCTAACGACTGGGAGAAAATATTTAAAAAATTTCGTAATAGCTAGGAAGGTTTTAAGCTCACTTCCACTTAAGAAAATATTGAGTTTGAGGTATTACTTATTGACTTCCTTTCAATGAGATAGCATGATCCTCGCAGCCCGCAGAGAATGTCGCGATTTGAAAACCCTTCCAGGGTACCGTGCAATATGCCGGTGCTGTCATACAATACTATCGATAATTTCCGTATGTGTTTCAATAAATGTGCTTTTCGATTTTAAACCTTTTAAAATTTTGAAGAGATTCAATAACTTGATACAAAATATGCTGAGGAATTTAAAAATCTTTTCTAATTCTGATTGCTTCACCAAATTTTTATAACTTCTGATAGCCTCACCAAATTACGGGAAAAAAGCTCACCTCAACTGAACGCCCTCGCTTTGCTAGTACGCTTCACACATGGCTCTCTTCTTCACTCCATCCACACATGCAAGCCTCATGCATTGGGCCAACAATTTGACCACTCTTTTAATGCCTCTTCTTCTGCTTCTCCTTCTTCCCTTATTCCATTGTAACTAACTTACAGCAGCGAGAAGCGACGCTGATGCTGCTGTTGACGACTGCAGCTGATGGACGACCATGACGACGACGAGCAGAACAATGACAACGCGGAGCTCAGCGGCAAGTATGAGGCACAACATGCAGCCGGGCACAAAAGGACCTGTAACAAGCTCACTGCCGTTGGCTGACTGCAACCGTCCACAGCACATGTCCACAGTTTCGGTTGGCTTTGACGTAAGACATCAGCAACGGCATCACACATTTCGAACAAACATCCTTGCCTCTGTGCCGACGGTGCCCGGCAGCGCATGCTGTGTCCTGGCAATTGTAGCATGATTGAGTGCCACAGCGTTATTTATTTCCTTCCACTTCTGCCCATTGTTGTTGTTGCTTATGTGCAGCGTTCAGGGCCGCTTACTTCAATGGGCCTAAAAGCAGAGGCGAAATGTTCTATAATGAAAAATTTTATTGCAAAATTTTATTCTACAATATATAGTAGAGATATCAGAATGAAAGATATTCTCCACACTTTTAATAATTTTTAAATTTTTTTTAACTATTGGATATATGTTCATTTTATTACAATTGGCCTTTTAGAATACGGAGTAAATATTTGGCGGTGGTTTAAGTTTACATTCGATGTTCAATTGACACTTGTTTCTTTTTTTTAATCAGTCCAACGTCCGTTTCGGTCTTTTCCAAAAATTTATTAATTCGAGTTCATTGTCGTCATTCTCTGTCTCTCAAAAATGTCTTCCGCTTCTAGAATGTCGGTCACTCTGTCCACTCCTGTCCTCTTCCATTCCTACACATATAAATTTCTTATCTTTGCCAATATTTCTACTAAATTTTACAAAAATAATATATGATATTGAATTTAGGATTTGCATTTTTATGCACTTTCTGTTAATCGTTTTGTCAATCACAAGGACCAATTTTGTATTTCAGTCCTAAAATGCATATGCAAATGCGCCTTCGAAGACAAAGCGCCGCAGCGGCCGCCAAGCGACCATGGCATTTTGTCTCATTCTGATTTACAAAAAAGCCATTTTCAATGTTGCCACATCGATTTCGCTTGCCACTTACCGCGCCATTTCAACCAATTAAGTTTCTGCCCACAATCAAACCAGAAATTTTAAATTTATTGCCAATGAGCGTATGTGTGTGTGTGTGTGCGTGTGTGATGTTGCCTGGTGGTGCCAAACCAACTCCAACCGCAGAGCATAAAATGTTGTCACTTAATTGCAATTTACTAAATTGTTTTGCGCTGTGGTGGCCGGCAACAACAGCAACAGCGCAGACAGACACTCTTACACACACACACGTATGTGAGAAATATTAAAACCATAAATTTTGCGGTGATTTATCTTAATTTAAATGTTGCAACAATGCCGAACAAGCGGCGTGCATTGCCTGCGCTTGTATTACTTGCAGCTGTGTGTGTGTGGCAATAGTGTTATTTTTTCGCAAAAATAAATATATATATATAGAGTGCCTAAAAGTATGCCGCCGTATTTTTTTCACGCTGCAGCCGGTTGTTGCTTGCCGCTGCGCCATTGTTCTTGTTTTTGCGCCGCTGCGCCGAAGCGCTTTTGTTCAAAAATCAATTAAAAATTCATCAAATAATTAACAAAAGCGCTGAGCAGTCTGCAATATTTAATGCCGCTGCGTGCATATTATGTGGCATGCATTTAGGTGCGGCGCTAAAGGACGAAACACAGACAGCAAGCGCTGGAGAGCGCGCGAGGCTGCAAAGTGCGGAGCTGTGGTAAACAATGCTTATAAATGTGTGGGTATGCATGTATGTGTTGGTGGCGCATTGTCGTGCAAATTGCCGCTGTATATGTATGCATCTCTGTGTATGTGTGTATGAGTGCGCATGAAGTGCTCGCGAAATTTCACCCTTGGGAGAATTTAAATTCTCGCACGCCATATGACGTATAAGTGTGTGTGTGTGTTTGTATGCATGTCTGCTTGCTAGTATGTGTCTGTGCGCGTTGCTGCAGCACAAATTAAATTCAATTTAGTTGGCAACACGATGCAAGCAGCAAGAAGGTGCAATTTTGATGGATGACTTGAAGGAAACTTTCAGCACACACACACATGCACATGTAAATGTCGTTATAATATTTACTTACAAACACTTACGCAGGTGTATGCATGTGTGCCGAGTGTGTCTTTTGCGTTTGTTTAGTTTCCTGCTTAAGCCGTAGCCCAGCAGTTGCTTGCGAAAGACGTAAACTTTTAAATTGCAAATGCAATTAAGCTAGTGCATAGTTTTAGGCGGCGCATATATACTTCATATGCAGAGAAGCTAGCATTCGTAATTGATTGCTTAAAATATCAAAAATACAAAAGCATTGCAATTTCGTTAATAACTTTTCTATTGTGGGCTTTTAGGTGCAACAGCTACTTTTTTCACAAAACTTGTCAGGAAGAAATCGAAAATGCTTATTACATTTAAAAATTAGCTGTCAAGTAAAGCAAAAGCCAAATAAATAATGTTGTCCTTCTTAAACATTTTTCGTTTTTCAATCTTTCGAATAAATATATTTTTGAAAAAAATTCCAAAATATTTTTAAAATTTGCATAAATACAACAAAAGATTACTTAAATTTAAAATGTAGATAATAAAAGAAGAGAAAAGGCCTACGTGAGGTTGTATTGCATTAACGCGTTTTTGCTGACTAACCAAGAAAAAGAAGAAGAACCAGAATAAGATTAGGCTGTATATTCAGTATTCTCTTTAGGTATTAGTGGTCTTTGGGCTATGAATATCCTTTTTCAAATGTTTCAGATTTCAGTCTGATAAATTTCAGAGAGACTCTTCGTAAAAATTTCTTTGTTTTGCATGGAAAATTGCTTAAATTTATTTAGCAAATAGCTAGCGGAAAATTTTATGACTATTCAAAAATCAACACTTAGAATAAACGACCACTTAAGAAAAGTATTGTAGTACATTCTAGCAGTATATTCGTAATATTTCGAATGTATCAAGATTATAAAAACTTTTAGCAAGCAAATTTTTCAACACTTTGGCTTGTGTATATTTTAATATCTTTAATAAATTTAATGATATAGACGGAATGCTTACCTAAAATATACAAAAAAAAACTTTAAATTGCAGACTTAAAATGATTTTAGTTAAATTTCGAAATCACATTTTATATTATTTTATGAAAAATTACTAGTTTCCACTTTTATCACTGCACATTGCCACTTCGACGCCTTTCCAACTAAATAGGTCTGCCTTTGAGCCCATTGGCTAAAATGACAGCCTCGTTTTTTGCAGCAACGTCAACTTGCATCAATCACGTGCTTAAGTCTCACTTTCAAACAAGTTTGCTACAAAAATGAGCTGCATGCAACTGATAAAACGCACACATACAGACACATTCGCACACTACACAAAAATAGTCAGTCAGTCAGTCAGTCTGTCAAAGTCAAACTCATGCACTGCAGACAGCCAAAATACTCCGCCATCAAGCCAACCATGACCGGCAAGGATATGCCCACAAAAGGGCGACAAAATCACAAATTTCCGGATTTTTAATGAACGTTTTGCAAGCGATAAGCTCTCATGCCCGACATGTCATGGTTTTTAGCCAACGCGACGACTAACCCCTAGCCCACCTGGCCCACACGCTTCCGCGCTACCCCTTTGCAGCGCTTTGCATAATTTGAGGTTCTTTGCCGTTCTGGAGCAGGCGTCACACGGCCAACACCTACAATTCGCTTTTTCCGCTCATACCCTACCAACAGCAGTCCTTCTGGAGCAAGCCCACATTCGTGAAAATATAACAAATGTTCATAAAAAACTAACTTTTTGGCTATAATGCGAAGCCCCCAACCGCGCTCGAAAGCCGACCACAAACACACAAAAGCCAGACCATTTACCCTTTTGGGTTGAGTTTTGTCAGTAGTGAAGTGGGAGTGGGGAGAGGGAGGGGAGTCCCATGAAGTGCGGGCTTCCACAAAAATGACAAATGGCAGTCAATCATGCTAAGGCCGCCGCCAACGCCTCGCCGCATTGTGGCATTTACCTGGCGTTCATTTCTTTTACCACTTCGCAATAAAGCAGCCACGCAAAGGGCCAACAAAGGCAAAAGCCAGCAGCGAGTATAGCGCATGTTTTGGCGCAGATAATAATTTTTGGCAATAAGCTGAAAGGTAGGAAAAAACGTAGCACACATAAATTACGTACTTTGTGGGTATTTCTTGTCTTTCGGAGTAGGCCACATTGCCGAAGAAAAAAGGTCGGTCGAGCATACTCAGTTACACGCGCCGACTATTAATGATTTCAATGAAATTTATAGCAAATTCATTTGAAATTTTATGCGATTTTATAAGTTATTATATAGGCGTATATGGAGTTGATTGAGGGCGGCACTGGCACGCCTTGCAATGAAACCGAACTGAGTTGAGCTGAGTGGAGCAAAGACATAGGATGTGGCTAAAATTAAAATGTTACGCAGGCACATTTACGTTAAGATGCTCTTTTTTATTTGTTGTCAAGGCTAGAATTATGATGCCGTAACTACGTGGTCAATTATAATGTTTCTCTCTCTCTCTCTCTCTCTCTGTTCTTTTACTAAAATGTAAAGGTGCTATGAATTGAAAATCAAGTGTATACTTAAATGAATTCTCGGGTCACAAGTCATAGCCGCCTAAGGCTGTTTTTTAACTTTTTTAGGAGAACAGTTTAATGTTTTAACTTCTCTTTGGAGGGAGAGATAGATAATTGTCGTCCTAAATGATACAAACATGCAAAGTTTATAGCAAATAGACTTGGACATGCTGAGCACGAGGGCACTAAAAATTCAATATTGACCTAACTCGAGATAGGCCGTTATGGTTTTAGGCCACTGTATTAAGCTAATCTCTTAAATAAAGGATACTCTTGATCATTACAGATATTTTTACAATAATTATTGAGCAACTTTTGCAATTCTTTCTGTTAAATTAAAATTTCGAATACTTTATAAGTATCTATATCTCTCAGCTCTCCTACAAAGTTCGCTCATCACAGAAATATGAATTTGAGCACATTCCGAACATTAGCTACAAACTATCCTTAAAACTTTATAGAATGAGCCTTATGCAAAATAGCTACCAGAAATTTCAGCGCATATCATTATAATTTATGCAACCACGCACTTCATTTTCGGACTTAATCTACCTCACTTAACGCTCCAGCTATATTAGACAAATTTTCTGCAGCTTTGCCTCAGTGTCAACTCCCCCCTCCTCCCGCTCCAACAATTTTTCGGAATCTGTTAAACTTGTCAGCGCACATTTTTTTATATATTCAATGTTTTTCTTGATTGCTGTTTAAAATTTTAGCATTCGCAATTTTGTTTATATTGTGTGCGAAGTGGAAACGCGAGTCAGTGCCTTCCACTTTTCGCTCTCTGTTCGCTCAATTCTACACAAACAAATTGCACATGGAAATGTGTATAAAAATTCTGGCTATTCTTTTTTCTTTGTATATTTTTCGTGTGAAATTAACAGTTGGAAAAAGCACATGCCAGTGTGCCTGCTGCTCCGCCAACAGCTCTGCTGCCAGGCAAGCGCTGTTCCAGCATATGCCGCCTACCTGTCCCCCTTCCCCCTCTTTCACTCTACAGGCAGAGTTTCTTCAAAATTTCTATGCAAATGCTCAAAAATGCGTGTGAAATATGCAAAAATATAAAACAACAAAAGACACAAAAGGAAAACACAGCATCAAGCAAAGCGCAAGAATTTTATTCTAAGCAGTGAGCGAGTGGCAAAAAAAGGCAACAGGAATGCATGAGAAATGCGGCAGGAAAAGCGAAAGAAAACTTCGCTTGTGCAGCTTGTGAAAACTTTCGATTATTTTATGCAAATTAAACACGCACTTTTGAATTTATTCCTTTTATCATAAAACACTTGCCAAACGCCCACACATGCAATATGCCAGCGAGGGTAGCGGAGATGAGGGAAGAAAGGAATTTAAAGCGCCAGCTTGGCAACAAACCCGTCAAAATTTTACAATTGCCTTTGTATAGAAAAGCTTTTTTCCCATACGTTTGGTATATATGCTTTTCGGGAAGTGTCAGAGCTACCAAATGGTAATGTCAATTCCAGCCCAAGTTTGCCAACGACAAAACCACAGCAAATATTTTCAATTTGATATTAAGCCTTTTTCAATTGAAAAAGGCAGAGAAGTTGAAAGACGGAAGCTGGCTTAGGGCAAAGCTTTTATGCTAGAACTATGTTAATCGATATGCTCAAACGAATTCCTTTATAACCACAAATTTCAAAGCCTTTAAAAGGTTTTACTCTTTTTCACATCTGTCTGAGGTTCTTAAAGTATTTATTGTTGGTATTCCGCTGCTCCTTTCCAACTGCAACTACGCCGCTGCTCACCAACCCGAAGGTGCCTCAAAGTGCGAGCAGCGGTATAAGCAATCCCGGTAAAATCGCTTTTGTAAATTTAATTTGACACTTTTTTTATAAGGCATGCGCAAGCAAAGAAGCAACGAGTGGCTAAGGGGTAAAAGATTGCTGCAAGAAACTGTGCACAAAGTTGGTATACGCTTTGAAAATAAATTTTTGCCTTTTTATGCATTGGAGTGACGCTGAGCAGAAGGGCAAATAAAGCCGACGGCCATCACTCAGGTCGGCAAAGCATACACAATGTCGCTCTTAGAATGAAAGGAATTTTAACAAGATGAGGCAATGCAAAAAAGGATGCATACCAGCAACAGTTTAAATTTTGAATTTCACAAAATGTAGCATATCTTCAGGCGCAGAAAAATGAGTAGCTCTAAAAGGAGAAAGTACAGCGGAGAATGGCAAATATTTTAGTTACAAATATGGGCCCTTGAAAAGTATTCAAATACTATTTCTCAAAAGCAAAAATGTAGTTCGAAAAATTATTGCATGATGTTAGGCGCTTGCACACGATTTCGCTTTGTTACCAAAATATTAGTATTATGAACTAAAAATGGCTGCAAGAAGTTTAAAGCATGTTAACTTTTGAAAAAGCATGTATTCAAAAAAACCATATTGAAGTCGCTGGAAACTCACAAGCAAAAACTAAAGGCATTTCTGAAAAGAAAACTAAATATATTCTGCATTTGTAAAACAGTGTCCAATATCATAACCCGGAAATGGGTTGTTATATATCCGTTAAATTGCAAGCAAGTGCTCTAAAAAATGTGTTGCATACATATAGGCTCTATTGACTTTTTTTTCGATACAGATACATTTTTTAAATTGTTTTATATGTTGCCTTTTTCGCATATCCTTAATTCTACAGTCATGTTCGAATGCGACAGCGAAGCTTTGTTAAAGCACAATGTCATAATATTATAAAAATTCGAAAAAAATCTATTGGCATTGCATACTTACAGGCGCAATACATTCAAATACAAACTTTCACAATGAAAGCGATAAAAGCAAGACACTTTGTATTAAAACAACGAAAAGCTCCTTTTCAAACTTTCTTAGAAAAAGCATATAAGCAGAAAAATATTGCAGTTCGCAACTAAATTTCATTTAATAGAGTTTTGTTAAAAACTTGCGCTGTACTTTACTAATAAATAGTATTCAAGCAAATGCGAAATAGGACAGCAAGGGGAAGGTATCAAATGCTCTCAAATACTACCTTTGCTCTCGAATAAAATCCGCTTATGGCAAATGCACAAATGCAATAGAAAAGCGCGCAGAAACAAACTTTGAGCTTATTACATAAGAAAACAAAATATATTGTCTTAAGTTGGCATTGGCAACATTGTGCTTGTTGCAGCAGCACAGTAGGCAACAACAACAAGGCTATTTCAAAAGCAGATAACAGAATATAAAAGAGCAGCAAACAAGCACATAAAGCTGTAATGAAAGTGCAAAAAGTATGCTTATTGATAAGCGGCTGTAATGGAAGTGCAATATATTGTGGCATAATTCTAGGAGCATTGTTATTTTGCAGTGCAACTGGTATGGATAAGGAACTGGAAATAAGGACACTATAATTGCTTTACAGTGAACAACAGTAGATCTTTATTGAAAACATTTTAAATTGAACAACGTTAGGTGTTTAGATGCCTCAAATACGACATTATTTTTTTTCTTTAAACTTGTTCAGTTCTTATCCCTAAATTCTTAAGAAACCATCTTATAACTTCTGTAATTATTCTGGTAATGGCCCTTATACTAGAGAGCTTTTATTGAGGCACATCTCCAGCAAATTGATTATTCAATACGACAATATTTATGCATTTGTGATTTCCTCACCCTCTCTTCGCTTCAAGCTTCTTCTTCTTCTTTTTAAAACATGTAAATCACAAACGCTTTGCATGCTAAGAGCCACCAATAAAACCAACCTAATACAGCCTCAATCCGATCGCATATTATAGCCAATCTTTTCAAATGTCTACATACTCATGTCTTCCTCTAGATCATCTTCTTCTCTCGCCAGCTTCCTCTCAGGCTACTCGCCGGCATCTTCATGCCCCCCCTCTAAAGTGGCTGCATTGCATGGCAGCAGCCTTTTAAGTCCTAAGTAAATATTAATTCGTTTAATGGCATTTCTTCTGGCTATTCTCAATACATACAAATACAAATGGCAAACACACACATACATATGCATTTGCACTTGCATTTGCGTGAGTATTGCTGGCAAGTGCAAACTGAAACGATTTCATGATTTTTTAACAGCGCCGCTCGAATTAAAAAATGCAATGCGCCTTAATGGCTGCGCCTGTATATGTGCGTGTGTTTGTGTGAGAGTATGGGTGCAGGCAAGTGTGAATGAGCGGCTGAGTGCATGAGTCAGCGCATCAGTCGAGTCGAGTGTGTGTGTGTGCGTTTGTCACATAAGTTGCCTGCCTGCCTGCTTCCGGCCTGGCTGTCATTTAAATGGGTGCAGCATTTCCGCCGGCCACTCCCTCCACCCCGCCAGCAGCAAACTTTGGCGTTAAGAAGCGCACTGGCATCGGAAGCAGTCGTTTTGGTTTCCCTTTGCTGCGGATTTCAATGCACTCCATTTTTAATTCACTGCTGAGCTTTTCGGATAAGTGCGGCACTTTTTCATGAGTGTCGCTCTTGGCTGGGCTGTCGCTCACTCCCAAGCGCTACTCTTACCTAGCAACTGAAGGCGGCGCAGTGCAAGTGCCCTTAGTGGCAGTCATGGTCTCTACATTTTCATTTTTCATTTTCATTTTCACTTGCCTGCTCGTTTTCTTCCATTTTTACGGCCGTATGCAAAGTCGACGTTTTCAGGTACGACTTGCTTTGAATGCATTCATTTGACGAACGCAGCAGCAGCAACAACAACAAACACAGCGCTAGGCACACATACGTGTGTGACAGTTTAAAGCACTCACACACACACACATACACACACGCCGTAAGTGCAAGTGATTGAGTGGTTCCCTTCGACTGCAGCCGGCAATCAATTTCCCGCTCACGCTCTGTGATGCTACTTTAAAAGTGATTGAGTGGTGAGTGCTAGAGGGTTAATACTTTATGAAATTTCGCTGCAAATTAATTCATTTATTTCTGCTTTAACTCTCACAAATATTTCATGCCTCCATTCAAGGGAATATTTTCAATTTCGTGTTCAATTATGGCCATAAACGTTTTCGTTACCCAAAGCGTTGGGCAGAGTGCCAAAATTTTGGCAAGTTGTTTTACATTTGCAATAACAGTTAAGTGCTCTACAACAGTGAGCCAAGAAATATATGCATACAATTAAAACGATAACTGTAATACATACTTATATATGTATATATATGGTTGGGTTTGGGCTTCCCACTTTTACTAAGATTTTCGTATGGTTGCAAATAATTTACACAAGAAAATTAATTCTAACAAAAGTTGAAATAAAAAAAGAAGTTTTTCATAAAGTTTACACATTCCTAATACATATTTTTAAAAAAAATTTTTGTAAAAAGTAACTGCATTGAGTGCGAAAAACTATTTTCTTATATCTACTTGAAAAATGATAATGATTCCACAAAATAGATATTGCATAAAAAAAGATTCAATCTACTACTGTGCAATTGTTTAAATAAATGTGTTAGCGTATTCAAAAAATGTAAATATAAAAAGTTACACACAAACATTTTCTAGTTAAGAAAAGAAGTTTCTGAATATCTTTCTCAACTCTAAGGACACTCCAAAAATAGTTCCAAATGTAAATATAAAAGCTATGCTCAACCGTTTTCGAGCTAATGAAAAAAGTTTCTGAATACTGAGGTGAACTTTAAAGACCCTTTAAGAAAAGTTTCAACTAACCCAAATTTTAATGAAATTAAGCACATGCTGAAATGACATCACAACAAATTATTTAACTTTTAAAAGCTTTTTGCCGCAACTTGAAAAAAAGATTTTATCTAGCTATAAGCCTGAATCAATTTCTTTAAAAATGTTTACGAAACCCAGAAAAAGTGTATTCCAGCACTTTCAACTATTTTCAAGCAAAAACTTCATACTCCGAAGCTTTTCTTCCGATCATATTCAACTTTTTCACTACTGCTGCCACTTCCTTTGCATTTGTCATTGTGTTCTGTGCTGGAAATTCAATTCGCTTGAAGTGCTGCCAAGCAGACAAGTCAAATGAAAGAACGAACGCCAAAGCAAATACCGAAAATTTGCTTAAGTGTGAAAATGCGCAAATTTGCTCATTGCCACACCCACCCAAAGCCGACACCACAATGCTCTAACACAACTAACACTACACAGGCACACACACACACGCACACACACATATATGGCAATAGCAAATAGTAGCAAACGTAGCATATGTACTCAAGTGTCAAAGCCAAGAATGCAAGACACAAGAAAATAAAATTAAGAAAAGCTCAAAACATTTCATTTATTTGCTTTGCGCCCGACTGTGAAGTACAACAACAACAATAACAACAACAACATGACAAGCTGACAACAAACAGCAGTAGCTGCCACTGAAAGCGTCGCCTTGTAGTGTGGCAGGGAAGGCAGGGAGACAGGCAGGCAGGGTGGTGGCAGGGAGGCGGCAGGACACTTTTCATATTTGTCAAAGCACTTAAAGCCAAAATATATTTGCGCAACTTTGCATAGTGTTTGTTAGGACGTTCTCTTCTCTCCCGCCAGCCCCGTTCCTCAAGGCAGCTGCCACTTGCCACCTTAGTTTCTCCCTAGGTGGCAACTCGCACAACAGGCAGAGGCGAGGCATTTGGCTGCAAAAACGTCATGTTGACATTCAACTACAAAAGCGTAAAATTTTTAGTTTTGCTCTGTTTGCATTTGTATGCGTAAATAGTGCTGGCAGCCGCCGTGGGTGGTGAGTCGACTGGGGCGCTAGAAGCACCCTACTTGCTGTCTACATACAGCCTCTTGCTCTCGCCTAATGGCAAATAATAATATTAAATAGAACATTTACACTTAAAACACACAACTAAACACACACACCCACACACACTCAGAGCTAAAGGCATACGCGCACAAAATAGTCAAAGCTGAGATGTGTGTGTGGCTGTTGTTTGCTTGCATTTGCTTGTATTTGTATGTGTGTGTGTAGGAAACACAAATAACATAAAATAATTTTGTTGTTTTGCCGGTTTTTGCTGTTGTTATTTTGTTGTTTTGCCTTTTGGTTTTTGTTATTATTTAACTTTGCCTATGAAATTTGAGGATTTACACTTCTTTAGGCGAATTCGTGATAGCGCCAGCAAATGTGAAACCCTGAAGGTAATTTTTCTAATTTCGCTTTCACAAAAAGTTCCTGAGTGAATTAAGAACTGCGTTTCAATAAATTTTCCATCACAAAATTTAAAAAAATCTTCTGATCTTGTAGTCCGATTTTAGAAATAGAACAAAATGTTAAACCGCTTTGAGTGATATTTTCTTGCAAGGACTTGATTCAATTTAATTCAATTCAGAAAATATCATTCATTCAAATGAATTTGCAATGTTTGATTTTTAAATAGAATGTATTCAATTTCGATACGCTTTCAACTTTTCTTTTTTGGCCCATTTTCAAAGCCATTTGTTTCCAATAGTGACAGAAATTAAGTCAAAGTTGAAAGCAACAAGTTTTCATATTTACAATACAAATTATTTTTCATATAATTCGTTCAAAAACTATTTTTCAACTAATTTTTTTCCAATAAAAAATTTTTATGCAAATTGTTAACAAGTTTTTCTTCAACAATTTTTCATTCACATTTTCTTCTAATTTTTCATTCCCATTGAAGTTTGATAGTTACAATTTTTATGCAGAATTTTTTACAAGTAATCATTTTTGCAGAAAGCACTCAAATGGGTTAAGAATAAAATTTAAACGCTTTTCATTGCACATTTGCTCTTCTTGCCCTTGACGCACTTTTGCAATATAAAGACGTCAAAAGAATAGTAAATGTAAAAATGCTCATGCACTGCTCTTGTTCGCTTTATAATTAAAATAATTTTCGTCGTTTTTTTCGCTTGTTCTTTCTCTCCAATTTTTTTTCCAATTTGATGCTTCCTTCTACTGCAGCTTTGTTTCGTGCTCTGGCGTTTTTGCATTCGCACTCTAGCATTAACAGCGATTGAAGCCCCTTGCCCGAGCGTGCCATCTTTCTTCTAATTTGATTACTAGACACGCTTGCTTGAAGCAACGCCGGACTCAACTCACACACGCACACACACACAACAACAGCAAGCATTTTTCAAAACACACACACACGCTTAAGAATTTTTATTTTAATTTACCCTGAAGTAAGACGTGCAAGCGGGCATTAAGAATGCTTTGCCACATACACACACACACATACAGACCAACATTCACTTGATGTACAATATTCGCCCACACACAAATGCATACAAGCTTAAAGCAACTACTAAAATGTTGGGTCATTTTAACACGTACTCTTTGGCTCGCTTTCACATGCACATGCATATCCTGCTATGTCTATGTGTGAGTATGCATATCCTTGCTCGTGCATGGCGCAACAGTTTCGCCAGCACTATTACCACTTCCACTTCCACTACACACACATACACATAAAACTGCTACGAATTAAGTCAAGCGTAATCCGCTCAGGCATAACACCCACACACATACACTGACTTACACGCACACACACCCATAGACAAAGTCACACTCAAAAGCACTTTTTGACTCACAGTCTGGCGCTTATGGTCAGTGTTTCATTAAGTTATACAATTTCTGGCACTGCCTGCGCTGTCCATGCCATATCCTGGCCAGAGCCATTGAGACCGCAGTCGCTTATTTACATTTGCTTTGGGTCAAATTACAGCATTCTCAACGAATGCAGACACGGAGGCAGGAACGAAGCAAGACAGGCCAGCAGCAGTTGCAGCAAAACATTGGCCTCCCACACACACACACACTCAAGTCACAGCAGAAATTCGCTCTATACAATATAGAATTTATATAAAATGTTTGCTCTGCGCTTGTTGGCTAAGTCCTGTCGACAGGATGTGGCTGACTGTGTTTGCATGGCGGCGGTTTAAGCATTGAGCTTTGCGGCCTGGCCACACCAAAAAAGCTGTGCAGCAGCCGCTCAGTTGTTTCTTGTAGCAGCAGACTTATTTCTCGCTTTTTTGCCAGCGCCTCTCTGAAATGCACCCACTGTGTGCTTACACATACCAGCATAAATACACACAGACAAAAGTGAAATATTATTGAAATGCATAGCAGCAAAATGAGAGGCATTCCAAGTGAACTTCTTTACTCACACTGCACTCTTGGCAAATGAATTTAATTAAAAAGCGAATATAAAGAAAGAAAGCGAGAAGAAAAAGATGAGCAGAAAATTATCTGAAATTAACGAAAAAAGTAAAAGAAGTGAAAAAGTAGCAAACCAAAATAAAATTTTCTGGAAAGCGGTGAACGCGCTTGAATATGCGAGGGAAGTTAACAAATTTTTAAGAATTTCAATCTAAAATTTCTTTATAAAGCGATTGCTTCGATGGGCTGCAAAAAGCTCTTTTCACACTTCCTCAGCGATTTAATTAAAAGCCACTTCTGCTATATTAGCATGTTGATCTGGCATATCTGACAATAAAGCATAATGCAACTATGAGCTAATGAATTAAGTTCGCATACATTTTGCTTGACTTCGTTTAGAGAAACAATATCAAAGCTTTGAACAAAGCTCTCATAAAGTCTGCATGTTATGCTACACATTATTTAGGGTCCTTCAATGCTAATATGCGAGAGGAGTTTAATATATTTTCTATCAGTATGAAAACCACAACGAATTGAGTTGAAATATTTTTTATTGCTCAATTTAATCCACCATGAATTCAACACATTTATTAAAGCTCGAAAATATCTGTTCGATATCCTGTAAAATATAACTATACTGCTTAGCGCGGTGTTCGATTTTCTGCACCATTGTCTCGTCAGTCACTGCGAGCGCAATAGCTTACAAAGCTCAAAATAGTACAAATGAATTTTATACTTTTCTACTACTCACACAAACCAGCAAACATTTTAAGAAGAGCAAAAGTAAAGTTCCAGCCTTTCCTTATCGCAAAACTTCACCACTGCACTTTGAGCAATTTAAAGCATGGCCTTCGGAAATAGCTTTAAACACTAGCGGCTTTGCACATGCTCCTCGCAGCGATTCCACACGCTCTTCACGAAAGCAGGGCAAGCAATTTGCCCGATCGTCGTCATCTGCCAACAAGCATCTTTATTGTTTTCAAAGCTTTTTATGGTTTCATTGACCTAATTTGAGCGGGGGTGTGCCTGCAATACGCTAGTTTCTGCCCGCTGCTTGCGAAGCCACACCCAATGAGGTTAGCGCGACCCTCTGCTCGAGTGAATTTCAGCTGCTGCCACAACGCTGCTGCAATAGTTTACAGCGCAATTTTATGATATGTAAACGCCAAAGTTTTATACTTTAATAAAATAACCCAAGTTGGCGGTGGCGTATCGCTTTTCGGCCATGGCACACAATCGCCAACCGCACTGCAACTTCCCCTCCGCTGGCTCTCGCAGCTCTCGTGCTCCACTTGGCTTTGCATACTTTACGAGCATTTTGATTTGATCCCTTTTTTTTGCGTGTAGCTGCAACGCATTAATGATGCGCAGGATATGCCAAAGTGCTTCAAGCTATTTTGAAATTAAAGTTTTGCAGGAAATTTCACAAAAATTCTTCTCTCTCCCGCACAGGTAAAATGCACTCTGGCCACCTTCGAGTATTGAGAATTATTTGAATTTTAAATTACCCCTCCGAGCTTTTAAGTTTTATGAGCGCGGAAATTGAGTTCCTTGGCCGCGGCTTTTCATCACATTAATTTTTCCATCGTGCCTGGCTTAACTGAACTATAAAGCAGAAAACAAGCTTGCAAAGCCTTGAGAAGCAGTCAAGCGGCCAAAAGAAATGCAACGCTCTAAAGCTGCCAAAGCTTTGAAGCTTCTGCTAAACAATTCACTAGCTTCTGAATTGATGCAAAGCTAATGGCTTGTGAATTGCTTACGCTGCCAAGCAGCAGCTCAAATTGACACGCAGATAAGGCTGCAGAGTCCTTGCTCACAAATACGCTATCAGCTGTCCTTCCGCCACTGAACACTGCATTTAATTCCTTCGCCGCCGTGCCATTGCGCTAAGCACGCTGGCTGGGCCCACCTCCACGCTAAAAGCCACTTTTCAATCGCCATGCACACCCCTTTTTAAGGCACGCAGCGCTCATCCCGTGCCCGTGCCCCTTCCCCTTCCCCACCCCCTGTCAACAAACACGCAAATGTCTATTTTTATGCAAGTGGGCGTGTTTGGCGGTCATATAAAAGCTTTTACGCTCTTCACGTTATGCCCCAGGGTATCATATTAGCTACGTATACAATAATATTAATAACAACAACAACAACAACGACGAGCAGGCAAACAGCGGAAACAACAATACATCAGCTGGCAAAAGACAAAAAGAATAAAGACACTGGCTGCTGACTAAAGGCAGCCACCAAATGGGGAGCGAAGGACGTTGGAAGCGGAGCAGCTGGAAGGTGCCCGTGTGCGCGCGAAACCATTATTAAAACGTAATGGCAGCTAAAAGCGTAATATCGTTGCTGCCGCTGCTGCAGAAGCTGCTCGTGGGGCTGCTGGCGAAGTGGCGGAGTGGGGGGAGTGGCTGAGTGTAGTTCGGTATCGGCGGCAGTGGCAGAAAATAGCATTAAGTAATTGATTACGTCTCAAGGGACTTTTAAGGACTTTCAACTTACGCTACACGCCGCCAATACATGCACACATACCTTCCCCTAACTCACACACACACATACACACACACAGAAACAGACAAGCCAATACAAATACATAAACAAACCAGCAACGGCAAAGCGAAACAGTTTTAAATGGCTGCCTGCCATATAAAACCATAAATTTCTATATAGGTTTATTTATCTAGCATACTTTGCAGCGTTTATAACTGCGCGCGGCAAGGTTGCATACTGGACTGAGTGAAGTGAAGTGGTGGGTCTGACCCAACTACCCACTACCCACCTTTCCCAACTACCTTACAGTCCAACCACTCGCATCGAGGCAGAAATATTATTGGGAAAAACCAAACCGCACAGCGGCGCCTCTCGGACTATAAACAATAAAAATTGTTTGTGCTGCCGCTTGTTGTTTTTGTTGTTTAGTTTGCTATGCGCGCAAAAATGTGTGTGTGCGAGTGAGATAGCACAACACCGAAAGAGCGACGTTCAAATTGAAAGCACACCCAAGGCTCGCGGTTTTATGTGTGTATATATTTTATATTTTATGACGACTAATTGCAACGCAAACGGCCGCACTATAAAATTATAAAATTGCTTTTGTGGCGCGCACACCTACAGAACCGCACACATACATACATATACACGAACAAATGCTTATCTCAAGGGTTGAAGTGCTAGCGGGTTTGTGTATAAGCAAAATGTGTAAATTACACAAATTATTACATAAAAGTAACAACAAATATTGCAAACAACCATGCAGTGGCTAATACCGCAATAATTTTGCATTTTTACAATTCTTTTATGCGATTTTCGAATAAAGGATATATTGCACGCAGCTAAGGCGCTACAGTAAATAAGGTTAAATAGATTGCAAATAGCTAGAGCAGATAGAAACAGTAGTTGTATGCATGTTTTCGCATACATGTGAAAAAAGGATATATGGCGCGCTTTTATATTTTTGCAAATTTCTTGCTGCGATTTGATACACGCATAGAGTACAACTAATCACGTACTGCCTGCATATAAAAAGCACTACTTTATATGTGGTTAAAATATTTTTTAGAAAGAATTAATATAAAGACAAATTTCTTACAAAAATGCTATAAAGTCAGAATTTTGTAAATTATTTGCACTCATTCCGAAATCCTTGCTCCAACTTCAAATAAACACAAACAGCTTTGAATAAAACATAAATTTAAAGCGCTTATCCCAGCGCATAAGTGCGCGCTGCTTTGCCAACTGACGTATCTATCAGAAGCGCAAAGAAAAACTCTAACCACAACTTGTTACGAAATTAGGAATATTTTCTGTGCAAACATTTACATAAACTAATGTGCGAGCATGCCGAACTCTGAGCAAGAAAATCCCAACGCACGCAAACGGGCACGTGTACTACTTCAAAGCTTAAGCTTTGGCGCAGCGCCGGCAGCCAACCCCCAGCTCGGCTGATGTGTACATAGGCATAAACGCAGATCCCCACAGAAGTGTATAACAAGAGAGCAAAGCAATTAAAATATGAAAATGTAGGGCTTTCATCTTTCTGCCTGAGCTTATTTTCGTGAAATTGCATAAATCATTTTTCGAAAAGCAGCCGCAGCGACAGCGCCAGGAAATTTGAATTTGTATGACAGCAGGCAATAGTAATGGCATTAAGGCTGGGGAGGAAGAGCTGGGCGGCGGCGAGACAGAGATGGCACTATAGACAGCAGCAAAGTAGTTAGCAATATTGGCAAGCAGCAGTGGGGGGAGGAAGACAAGGTGCTGCGGCCCAAAAGTAGCCCAAAAGTAGATGGCATCAAGTTTACCTTCATTGCTGAGAATTTTTGTGTGGTTTCCAAGAAAATGATTTATTTCGGAAATTTAAATCTCTTTTGGGCTGCTGCGCAACGCAAAAACAACAATACACTGAGAGGACGCAGCGGAGTGGCTGCGGGTAAGTGCTGTGGGATTTGTGTCGCAAATTGTATGTGTTACTTTTGAAATTTTTTTCCCTTGCCCCCTTCCCCACAAAGAGACGCCGTGCAATCACGTAATTATAATCATTTTCTCGCGCATAATTACAAGCACTATGGCAACCTCAAATGACAGTGGCAGTGGCAGTGAGGAGGGCTGTAGATGGTGGAGGGGGCTGTAGTGCCCGTGAGGCTTACAAGCGTATAAAATTGCATAACAACAAAAGCAAAGCACATTTGCGCCTTCAATTAAAACTTTCAAAAACAAATTGGTTACAACAATTTTCCTAGCGTGTTTTTGTAGCTGGCAGTGTATGTGTGTGTGTGTTTTCATGCAAGTTTTGTGCCCGCAAGTGGCTATGTTAATGCGCATGCTACAATGCCTCAGACACATATGGCTGCTGGTGTTAGTGTGCATGCCTGCGTGTATGTGTGTGTGCACCTATGCTCCATAATAATTGTTATCAAGGGGGCATGTAGCCATAATTAGGTAAGCGCTTTTGTTATGTTTGCTTAATGAGCTGTGGGAAAGCGACAGCATTCGAGGCAAGCATGCCAAATTGCAGCTGCTGCATAAGCACAGTGCCCTTCTACAATGGCTTCGATCTCAGACAAATTATTGGGGTATTTATTTAAACGTTTACAAGCTTGATAAACTTAATAAACAAGATAAGATTATCACCTCATAAACTGTCAAAATTTTTATAAAAGTTCATTTTCACAAATGTAATAAATTTCCACCATAAATTCGCTTTTAAACGCCTACGAATGCAGTCCTGCCAACCTATTAGCTCATGTGTTTAACAGCGAAAATTTCAGAAAAATAAATGCGCCGATGTGCTTGCAGAAATTTATGATCTCATATTCTTTTTTTTTTTAAATTTTTTTTATTTTATTTAATAAAAAAGCACATAGGGTTCCGTACTAGAAGTAGCCTCTTCAGCATTCAAGTTTAATTTCTCCTTGCCCGTCAGTCCTTCGCTTGGTTTTGGATGTTTTCTGTGAAGAGCAGCGCTTCTCGTCCGTCTGAGCATAAATTGTTCGATATTTTGAAATTATTTTCCAGCTGCGTTCATGTGACACACTTCTTATATCTATAAATTTACGCAATGTATAAACTTAAATGTATTAAACTGTACTTAAATGAATTCCATATATATTTTCACATAAATTACAGACAAGCAATTTTTGTCGATTTCTTGTACTTGCACAGCGATTCTCAAATTTTGCTACAATTCTTATTAATATTTTTTTGTATTCGCATTGCAAATTTCAGATTTTTGTTTGAATTATTTGACGTTTTTTACATATTTTCATATCAAGTAGAAGTTTTGTTTGGCATTTTCCATTCAATCTACTACTTCAACTTTCTCTATATCAAAATTTCACCTTCTCTTCACACCTTGAAGGTTTATTTGATACCTTTTACATATTTTCATATTTAGATGAATGTAGTTATTTTGTAGCCTCTCGTACCTCTCTTTGGTGCCATTATATATTTAAAAAAATCCCTATCGAAACTCCACCCGCTTCTCTTCACACCCTCATCGAAGGTGTGTCTGCTAAATCAAATTTATTTCATGCTCTACTTAACTTTAGTTTTGCCAAATATTTCGCGCTTGCCTTTGTTTTTGTTGTTCTCAGTCTGCAACAGCAGCATTCAAATGTACACTCACACACACATGCTCACATGCATATTTGCAAATATTGCATACGTGAATTTACATTTTTTTCCAATGCCAAATAATATTTACCGAAAAATCACATCAATTCATTGCTACCAGCCCCGCACAACCGCCTCCTTGCCGATTCATTCACATTCATTCGAGGCAAGCTATCGCCACTCCACACTTTTTTGTGCACTCTTTGAATATTTTACATGCAAATCGAATTTTCCTCAATTTTAATTGGATTTTTGATTGGTTATACTTGCTGCTGTTTGCATAGTATTTATTACTGTTGCTGTTGCCTGCTTGCTGCGCCATCTACCGGCCTGCTAGCCTGTTGTAGTGCTCTTTTGTTGTTTTTTGTTGTGTAAGCAGCCTGTGAAAACTACGCCAGGTAGCTATAATAAAGAGCAAAAATAGCCAAACAAAATGCATAAACAGAAATTTATGGCAAAAAGCACACACATCAAGCTGAAATATTATTTTCCGATTTAAATATTGAGGAAAGCGCATACGCACACAGCATGCTGCAGTTTTCATCAAACCAACAAACTATAAATTATGCACTCATGCAGCAGACCAAGCCAGAGATCCGGCAAAAGCACATGCACAAATTTAATCAAAAACCATTTAAAACATGTTTTACCGGTAAAATGTGCATTTCTATGGCTAACAAATAGCTACAATTGCAATTTCATTGATGACGACAAAGTTTGTTATGCACATTCTGAACAGGTTCAAGAAAAAGGACATATGTAGCACTACTCAACAGATTGCGCAATATCAGTCAAAGTTAAGTTAGCCATTAATAAAAGCCTTAAGTGAAGTTGTAATTTTGATATGAGATTCGAAATATGAATTTCGAAATAGCAATTCAAAAAGCAATATTTTGAGCAAAGGCATTATCATCTTATCATGAAAATAAAAGCAGTTGACGTTTGCCTCTCGCACTGATAAGATCATTTGTCGTTACCACAAATAGTCGTTGAAGTGTACGTTACCGTCTTTTTCCTGCCGTATTATACACAGTTTTGCCGAACCAATAAACGATCGCAACGCATATAATCTTTCACGAAACATTATAATACAATATTGAACCTAGTGAAATTTTAACGCGAAAAAAAACACTTGAGTAAACACGGTATAGTGCCGGTGTAGCTTAAATTGCACTCAACAACAGCAATGAACGATCCACCAGATCGCCGAAAAACAATGGAGCAATTAGTATACCAAACTGATAAAAGAAAAACACTTAAAAATGACTCTGAATGTCCAAAATATCTAATTATGGCTCGAATAAATAGCAACGAAAATCTGTCCAACGTATCCCCCTTTCTTATTAAAAAAGTGATCGACTCTACATGTGGCGGTGAAGTTGAGTTATGTAAGAAACTGAGAAATGGGAACGTGCTAATCAAAACAAAAAGCCACACTCAAGCAGTTAAATTAGTGACACTCATCTCGCTCTCCCCCTCAATACAAATTGACGTTTCCGAACACGTCTCTCTTAACTACTCAAAGGGAGTAATTTATTCCAATGACTTAAGAGGAATACCAGAAGAAGAAATCGTGCAGGAACTAAAAAGCCAAAATGTTAGTGAAGTCAGAAAAATTATGAGAAAATCAGACAACATGCTATGTGAAACTGGCTTGATAATTATTACCTTTGCCAACCCCATCCTCCCAAACGAAATATCGATCGGGTACGAAAAAGTTAAAATTCGACCCTATATCCCCCAACCCCTGAGATGTATGACTTGCTTACGTTATGGTCACACCGCAAAAATATGCAAAAATAATAAAATTTGCCCAAATTGCGCCAAAGACTTTCACATCGACCCCGAGCAAAACGAAACATGCAGCTTCACATCATCATGCATCAGCTGTACGGAGAATGGCATCGATAACAATAGCCACAACGCATTTGACAAAAAATGCCCAGTTCTCTTAAAAGAGAAAGAAATACAGGCCATAATCACCTTGGAAAAAGTCGACAGGAGAAGAGCAGCTACAACTTACAAAGAGCGTCATCAAACTGGTCCGCAAACATTCGCCTCAACCGTAGCAAAGTTTACAGCAAAAGCAAGCAGCCAAACTTCAAAAACCCCAGCAACCAACAACGAAAATAATTTTCCATCACACTCAGGAGCGAGAGAAAGAGTAAATTACTCTGATCTTTTAACCAACGCCGATCGCATCTCACAAAGTGCCACAACAACACCTGTCAAAGAAAAGAGAATATCAATACTTCCGAAAAATATATCAAACAGAACAAAACATAGATTAAAGAGAATTACAAAGAATTCCAAACCAGAATCGAAACAATTAAAGACAAGCAGCAACCTCGATGACGTCGACTCTTCTGAGTCAATGTCTCTCGATGCAGAACTATCTTAGCTCCAAAAACAACAACCGCAGTCTCTCTTATTGATAAATACTCGTTTATTAACCGATCTTCCGCTACTTTCATTTCACTCTCTATTACATTACATTACATCTCTATCAAATCTCTTTTGTAACTAATATTTAAAAAATCCTAAATTTTCTATAATAATGTCTTTAAATGTACTCCAATGGAATATGAACGGCTATGTAAACAATTATAACGAATTAGTAATATTAATTAAGCAGTACAATTTAAAAATTATTTCAATACAGGAATCCCATATACATCCACAATCAACTAACACCCCAATCCCTAACAACTTCTCCCTTTACTCTTTCAACTCATCCCAATCCTACGGAGGCGTTGCCCTTTTAATCCACAACTCCATACAACATAAGAAAGTAAATGTAAACCTCGATTTTGATGCTATTGCTTATGAGATACACTCTAAAATAAAATTTAAAATTATCTCAGCATATGTTCCACCACTCGCCAACTTCCGTACTCAAAACCTAGAAAATGTACTAAATGCCACAAACGAAATTTCTTTAATCACGGGTGACTTTAACAGTTGGCATCAAGACTGGGGTTCACCAACAAATAATCGTAAAGGCAACATACTAGCTAATTTTATTAATCAATCGAACTTTATTCTTCTCAATGATAAATCCCCCACCCACTTTCCAACCCACCAAACTTTCACTCATATTGACCTTTCCTTTTGCTCCCCATGCCTCAGTTTATGTACAGAATGGAATACTCTCAATAACCTTTGCGGAAGTGATCATTTCCCAATCTTAATTTCTATGTTTCCCACACAACTCACAAACAAGCAGACAGGTAAACCTCACTTCAAAACGGAATTTGCAAATTGGCCACTCTTCGAAAAAAAGTGTTACCTTTTTGAATCGTGCAGACCGACAGACACAAATGTAAACAAGGAAGCCGCCAATCTAAAAAAGATCATTCTCCAATCCGCGAACGAATCAATTACCCAACCACAGCTAAAGAGAAAATCGCGCTCAGTCCCTTGGTGGAACCGCGATCTTAACAACTTAAAAAAAGAGATGAATAGGTACTGGTACATCTTTAGAAGGAACTCAACCCAAGTAAACCTAATAAAATACAAAAAAGCAAATGCTCTACTAAAACGCGAAATTAAAATAGCAAAGCAACAGTCCATTCAAAACTTCACCTCTGATATTAATCCATCTACACCGATAGCTAAGATATGGGCTAACATTCGTCGGTTTTGCGGCCATAAAATCTCTCACGGTATCCACTGTATTCAAACCTCCAACACTCCCCACCAAACCCTTACAGATAGAATAGACATAGCGAATGAATTCTGCAAATTCTGGTCCAACAACGCCGCCGATGAAACTTTCCCTCATTTATTTCAAACACAAAAAACCTCACTACTTCAAAGATTACACAACACTACTCCCTGCTCAAAAGCAACCTTAATCGATGGACAAATAAATTATATAGAACTTAACTCAGCGCTAACTAAGTTGAAAGGGAAAACTCCAGGATCAGATAGAATATCTTACCCAATGATTCGAAATGCTTCGTTAACAGTTAAAAAACGCTTATTAAAATTATACAACGCCATTCTTGAAAGCCATATGCCCCAAAGTTACCGATACAGTTTAGTTATACCAATATTGAAGCCAAAAGCAGACAAGACGTTAACATCATCATACCGACCTATCTCACTAAACCTCTGCTTAGCTAAAGTTCTAGACAAGATAATCGCCAATAGGCTCTGGTGGTTTGTAACAACAAACAAACTCCTCAATAGCCTTCAGATGGGTTTTAGGAAAGGCAAATCTCCAGCTGATACTCTAATTTACTTAGATTACCTAGCTGCTAATAGCCTTTCTGTCAAAAACCATTTAACAATTGTCTCTCTGGACTTTGAAAAGGCGTACGATAGAATCGGAGTTCACACTATAATAGATCAACTAATCGCATGGAAGATAGGCCCAAAAATTATAAATTATGTTTTCAACTTTATGAACAACCGTAAAATAACAGTCCGAATTGGTAACCTACGGTCTAATTCGCGACCCCTAGCCAATGGGATACCTCAAGGCTCTCCACTGTCGGTTATTCTTTTCTTAATTGCTTACAATAAGCTCTGCTCCACAATTTCCCTTCACAAAAACCTAAAGTTTTGTGCATATGCTGATGACTTCAATATCATTGTCAACTCAAACAAAGAAAAAAATCCAACTCTCAACTTAAACAGCCTTTTCCAAGACATCTCCAACTGGTGCAACTACTCAGGAGCGATACTTTCACAAACGAAATGCAAATACACCCACATATGCCGCAAATTTAATTGCCAATGTACAATTCTGTCAAACAACATCCAACTTGAAAATGCGAATGAACTAAAAATCCTAGGCATAATAATAAACAAGAAATACAGATGGAACTCGCATATAAAGTACATCAGTGCATGGCTAGTAAAAGCCCTCAACATAATTAAATGCTTGTCCAGCTCTAAATTAAATTGTAACACCTGTTCCGTAGTCACAGTCATCAAAACATTACTTATTTCAAAATTAAGCTACGGCTTATTTTTATATAGCTTCGCTCCAAAATCGCAATTAAACAAAATCAAAACCATCCTTAACGCTGCAGTCAGAGCTGCATTGGGTGCACTCCGGTCAACCCCAATCACAAATATGCTATTCGAAGCGAACCTTCCATCTATCGAAAACCAAAGAGATTTAATAACGTCAAAACTATTTAAGTCTTTACTCGACAACAACTACCACAACCCATTACATAGTTTAACAATGAATTACCGCAAACGAAAAAGAACTCCAAAAATAACACCAATCATTGGCAACACCCTCAAACTTTACTCAAACATGAGCCTACCAAGCAAACTCATCAAAATCACCCATTGTAGTCATCCCCCATGGACTTTAAATCTAAAGGCAATCAACACCTCACTCCGGACTTTGAAAAAAAACAACACAAACCCAGTTCAGTTTCAATGTAGGTTCCAAGAATTACAGGAACAATTGAAAGAATACACTTTTATATACACAGATGGATCCGTCGCCGATGGGAACGCTACATATAGCATTACTTACACAAATCAAATTATAAAAATATCGAACCTTCCCCACTATAGCACAAGTTTCTCAGCCGAATTAATCGCTATCTTTGAAGACATAAACTTAATCAAAAGTAAAAGAGGTAAATTTGCCATCTGCTCCGACTCCCTCTCTGCTCTGGAAGCCATTTCAAATCCCGATAATAACGAACAGTATGCCACCCACATAAGAAATATCTTGACCACTAAATACCCAAAGATTCTCTTAATATGGATACCCAGCCACGTTCAAATTGCAGGCAACGAATTCGCAGACCAAGCAGCAAAGCGAGCCCACCAGGCGCCTCTAGTGACCACTGACAATCTCAACCTTAATGACATACAAAGACACATAAAGAAACACATCAACAAGAAAAACCAACAAATATGGAACATTACAAATAACTGGTATCGACAAATAAACTCAACCAAACAAAACATCTATGACTTTTTAACTCAAAGCAATAACCAAATAACCAGGCTGGATATCACAAAATTTGAACGACTCAGACTAGGCCACACTAAACTAACACACGGACATTTAATGAACAACGGCAGCCCAATGCTATGCCCATGCAACAGCCAAGTAAACATAACCATTCCCCATATTCTCTCAGAATGCCCTCTCCTAGCTTGGCAGAGGAATTCCATATTTGGCAATTCCAACCCACTTCTCCCTCTTTCATCTCCTTCCACCGAATCCATACTCCTTATATCAAAATTCCTCAAACTAACCAATCTATTCCATAGTATTTAACATCCTTCCAGAACACCTTTTCCTAAACTTATTAAGCTTAAGGCCTAGTAGCTATAGCTTAAGATCAGTAATTAGCTTATAGAATTATTATAAGTTAATTTGTTTAAATAAATAAATAAATAAAAGCAGAATAACTTGAAGCGCACGCCTGAAGTAGTATGTATTGCTCGTATTTTGAAGTAGGAAAAAAGGATATATGGCATGCTATTAAAGCCTTTCTAATTTCACAATCACATTTTGCACATATGTATTAGGATTTATATACGAAGTTTCATGTCAATTTGCACGGTCATGCGTCACCATGAGCATGTCAATTTATAATTAATCTAAAAGCCATAGTTTTCGTAATTGCAGTTTGAAAAGTAATACCTTAAGTAAAAGCATTCAATCGAATGGAAATAAAAGCTAAATTATTGGAAGAGCACGGTGTGAAGAGGTATATAGGTACAGTTTGTATTTATATTGAAGAGAAAAAGGATTTATAAGACAATCTTTAATCCTTTCAAACTGCTTATTACGCGCACATGTATTACGATAATAATAATTGATTGAAAGCTAGGCCTATCACGCATTAACTTGTGTGTGATTGTCATATTTTGCACAAATTAACGGGACCTATATTAACCGAATCCGAACGGGTTAAGAAGCTTTTCATGGCAATGAATTTTCTCGCAGAATTGTCAATCCATCACGAGAAGTGGCGCCGTGGATAGAAACAATTTGAAAAACAAATTATTATTCTTTTTATTATTATTAGATGGTTTTGCGGTCGGTCTTTAACCCAGGCCCTCCCGCATCAGCGACCAAGCACTTGTCCACTGAGCCACCGCGGCATGTTAGGATACATCTACGAAGTTCCATGTTAAATTCCATGCTCGTACATCATCATGAGCTCAATGTTATAAAGTTATTATTTAAAAAGTTGTTTATATGTATATGTTGACAGCTTCCTTTACTTTTATGTCATTATTCAATTGTGCCATTTCTAATCAAACTTTAACTTCAATGCTCCTGTCAATTTCATAACACGCCGCCAACACATTCTGAATTTTTCATCTTTGACAAACAAAATTGAATTTCCAATTTATGTGCACTTCCAGGCTTTTGCTTGTTGATTCTGTTTCTGATATGATTTGGTTTGGTTTTTTTTTTGAGTAGGCGTTAAACTTTGATTTATATGCGAGCGCTTGCTCTTTCGCTTTAACGGCCATGGCAATTCATATTTTAATTTGGCCTTTTATGCCACACGCGCCTGCCACCGCATCATCGCTCATGTGCATGTGCATGTGTCGGTGTGGCTGTTCGGCTGTTCGCCTCGGCGTGTACGCACAGGCGAATATTTCAATTAATTTCTTTTTTGCATTGCTCTTATTTTATTATTCTGCCTATTATTTTTGATTATTTTGCAATTGGATTGTGAACCGCTCATTTTTTGCTTGCCGTTTTAATTTTACTATTGTTGTTGATACTGTTGCGTGTGCTTCGGTTTTTGCAAATTAAATTGGCAATTATTGTCGAACAAAATATCTATCCATAACTGTTGATTTAATTAGATTTGAATGTCGACACGCTTAAATTTGTTTATTTGTTAAATAATAAAACTTGTTTATGAGCGCATTTTTCGCGCTTGCATTTGCACTCGCCCGAGGTGCCATTTTAATTACTTGCCTGTGTGTAAGTGTTGCGGTGTGGTGTGTGCGAGCAGATACAAGCTTCAATTATATAAGCATTTGTATCTGCGCTGGCATAACAACAATTAATAACACAAATCGAGCGCCTTAAGCTAGGCTACAGCTGCGCCATTCGGCTGCGCTTAATTATACCTGCACAAAAATCCAGCATTCAATCGCATATCCTTGTGTACTAATTAAATTTCCATTTGCCCATCAAATGACGACGAGCGGACACTCGAGTAAATTGAGGCAAAATTAATTACAAAGCAGCCATGCCAGGCACTGCAGGGGTTTATTTAGCAGAGCGGGCGGGCGAGCGGACGGGCGGTCGTGTGGGGAAGGTAGCAGTTAGAGAGCTCAAGCACAGCGCTACGAAATGACAGCAACAGAAAGGAAAGAGCTGCGCATCAAGCAAACAGACAGACAAGCCAGGAAGACAGCAAAGCAGGCAGCAAGAAATGCAAAAGAAACACAACTAAGAAATAACAAATGGAAGCTAAAGGTAAATTAATAATTAAATTCATTAAGTAAATGAAAAATGCTGTCAATCTGTCTTAAATGTCGTGCCCTACAAAGGACAACGGCAACAACAACAACAAGAACCACCGACACCGACGAAGCAGAGCACTTTCATTTACAAATAAATGACAAAATTGAAAAAATAGAGAAAAAAGGGCGCACACACACACACACACAAACAAATAAAGCATATTGACCCAAATCTTTGTATCAAGCAGGTGCCTCGAAAATGCTCGAGAGTGTTTATCGCTTTGTGGCTCAGGCAGATACTCAAGCCTAAATAAAATAGCATGCGCAATATTTGTGTGTATTATTGTTTCTTTGTTTGTTTGCGAGCTGCCTTTCCTTTGCTACCTTCGCACAACACAGCTGAGCGCTCTTAATCAAACGCAGCTAAATAAGCGAGCACAATACAAAATGTCGCTCTCAGCCAGCAGAACCAACATGCCTGCCACCTTCTCTTCTTCGCTATAGCACTATGGTAGCTATGAACGGTAACCTTTGAGAGTGTTGTTGTAGCTGGCGCACAGCGAATTTGCTTGTAGTGTAGTGTGTTGTAGTGCTAGTGGAATGACATCAAGTGTTAGCGTCATTTGTGCCACTTAAAGCACTCAAAGGTAAACACAATCACAGCTGTCAGCTACAGGGAAAGAAAATGTCAATTAACATTGATTGAAAGTGGGCTTGATATAATTTCATTTTTTTGTTTCTGCTAAAATCAAATCTTTTCGCTGTCTTTCACTATAATAAAATAACAGTTACACCAAGAGTGTGTTGGCTCTAGTGATTGTATCAACCAGCTTCTGTGCTTCAAATGAGTGAATTTGTTCATATTATGAAAAAAGGATATACGGGTTGCTTTTAACGTATTAAAGCTACAAACATAAAATTTTAATTTTATATAGCTTAGTTGAAGCAGCAAGTTGTAGGCTAAAAATTTATGCACTAATTTAGCGTTATAAACCCGAAAATTTCGACTGAAATTATAAAACGTGATCTTTATGACTTAAAGAGCAAAAATTTCTGCAATTTGCACTAAAGAGCATATACGCGCAACTTCCACACTAGCGCAGTTATCGCCATCAAATTTCATGCTCAGAAGCATAATACAACAACACGAAATGTGTGCTTACAATTCAATGAGCAGCATAGGGAAATCCTATAAAAATTCCATGCATTTGCAGAGCAGCTTATGAGTCTTACTAATTAGACTCACACAAGTGCTTGAATGCCTTTGTTCATGGCATATTAAAACGAAATACGCGCTTAATTGAGAGCACCTACACATGCATAAATTAAAGTTAACAAGCAGATTCCGAGCGCAAATTAGTTTGATAACACCCTGCCCTGCACGCCAAAATCCCAAGCCACCACAAAGAGAGCAATTGCCTCTGCCATTGGTAGTGTTGTTGTTGTCTCTGTCTCTGCCTGGGTTGCTGTTGCCAAATTCAAATGCCCACATAATTCATAAAATTATGCATTATGCACAAAATGCTATTTAACCAGATAGCACAGCAAAGCACTTCAACTGTGGTTGGAGCAGTTGCCAGCGTTGCCATACCACTCGCGCAGTATGTTTCGCTCTTGTCGTTGAAGCCTTACATTAAGCTCGTGCATGGCAGCGCTTTATTATTAGATCAGCGTGTAATTGTGCAGCCACAGACTCTTGCCTGCCTCCTCCTCTCTTCTCCTACTCACACATACAACGATGCAGAAGTGAGTTATTAACACACTCCGCCACCTTCACAGCACACACACACACACACGCACTCATTGCCATTGTGGCCTCAAGCATTTACATGCTGTGCTGCCATTATGCTAAATACTCCACTGCCAGATTTTGCACCACAAGCTTCCGCAAGTCGAGCCGCAACTGCTGCCACTTCCTCTGCTGCTCGGTTGCTCGGTTGCAGGTAGCTGCACAACTGACGGCCGACTGCTGACTACGTTTCCGCTGCTGTTTGCAGCAGTTAATAATTATATTCTAACCGAAAGTGTAGCTGCACACACACACTCACATATACATACATGGATGTGTGTCGATGTGTGCATGGGTGAGTGCATATGCTTTTGCATCCTTTCTGGCTGGTGCCCAAATAGTTTCAAGTTGCAACAGCAGCTCCGCCAGCTGGAGCAGCAGCAGCAGCAGTGGCAACGCCTTTGTTCGGCACACCTTGTCAACGTGGCATGCCTCGTCTGCATTGTCTCCACGTTATAAGCTTCATTAAGCATATGCTCCAGCACACATTCCCACTTGCACTTGCACACACGTGCAGGTCCTGCCAACGCACACAACTCTTTGTATGCTTTACAGCGTATTAAGCTTATTTAGCATGAGGATTTGTCATTATACTAAAGTAAGGATAAATAAATGTGTAGCTGCTGCTGCCGTTGGCTTTCAGGTGTAAAATACTCGAGTTAATGAAATTTTTAAGAAGTTTGTTTTAAGGATTTACTTGCGCAAAACTGCTGAAGCATGAAATGTGCAAATTGTTGCACAAAATTGTTAGCAAGCTTTTAGGTGTGACATTAAATGCATAGAATTTAAGGAATTTAAGAGTTATATAGATTAATTCAGCATGTGCTATTCAAAAACGAGACAATGTCATTTAACCTAAAGGAAATATGATAATATCATAAGATAGAGAAGATAGGTAGATACTAAAAGCTTTGTAGTGGCAAACAGGTTACGGTAACTTGGCACTAGAACCTCACTTTTAAAATACTTTTTCTAGCAGTTTTATATATTCTGGACACAAATCCTTAACCAACTTTATTTCGGTAATCTGAAAAGTCATGCAAATTATCTTAGCTGTCAGTGAAGCTGAAAATACTACTTCTAAAACACTTTTCAATGTCTCACTTTGCAATCACTCCTTTTTTCAAGCACCTAAAATTATGCTTCAAATTTTTTTAAATTCATAAATAATTTTTCATTGCGCTGCTCTGACTCCACTACCTTCTTACATGCATAGCAGTTAAGAGCTTGACATCAAACTCTTTTTTCCCCCAGAACACTTTTACATTAGCCCCTTTATTAGCAACTCCTTTTGCGCTAGCGCCAAAGAATATGCAACAAATTTATTCCGTAACAAACAGTTTAAAGTTTTAACTTACTGCTGCTCTCTGCCAGCGCACATTCTGACATGTCTATTTAATGCAGCCAAATTGTTTTGACCTTTCCTGCTGCTTCGAAGGGGCGCATTTACTCGCCATTAAGTCACGTTTTCGCACCATTAACCCATAAAAGCTCACCCTCAACTCTGTATGCAATACGCAAAGCGTCAAATATTGAACTTTCCAACTTCACTTCGAGCCTATTTAGCCATAAACAAAGCAAAAAGTGAATCATAAAATTTGTATATTAATATGCGAGCAACATAACTCACACATTCGCCGAGAATAGCAGCGAAGAAGCAGCTGCAAAAGAATTTACACAATATTATAAATTCACGCCAAAAATCAGGCTGGCATTTTTCAAAAGGATCTTTTAACAGCACGTTCGGTGGGTTCGGTGGGGCTGAAGATGAGGCTGGAAATGGAAAAGCGTGTTGCTGTAGCTACCCTTGTCAGCTCAATGCTTGCCACTGCTTCCTGCCGCGTCTGGACTGTCACACTGGAAATGTGTCAACGTGCAGGCACATACACACAAACACGAGTGCACATGTGTGTGCACGTATATGTAGGCTAAGTTTAGCGGAGCGTGGCATATGCGTGGGCTTTCTCTTTTGATAAGGGTTTATCAGGGCGACACAGCAACTTAGTGATTTAAGCAAGTGTATTGTGTTGTTGTTGCTACTTTCCGGAGCGTTTCTCTTTTTTCAATTTTATAAATTGAAAAAGTGACTTTTGGTTTCTTGACTTGCTGTGCCTGCTTTCTTATTTTTTTCGCGCGAGCAATTCCATTATCCCTAACATATCACATGTACACGAAGAGTGTGCACGTGTATTTTGGTGGTGGGGAACAGCGTATTTGCAAGTTATTTAAAATCAATATAAAAGTTGAAGCTATATCAGACGGGAACACTTGAGTTTAGCAACTGTTACTTTGAAAAAAAGAGCATACTTTAAGTCCTCCAAACCTTTAAATTGTATTAAAATTCTATTGATTTTATTTGATGTCAAAAGTTGTCATATACTTTTTGGCTTATAACAAAATTAAATAGCTCTATCTCATTTCTGCAAATCTATCATACTTCCAAGAAAATCCTTTATTAAAAACAGCTTCACTCTGCCAAATATCCAAAAAGCTATTCCATACTTTTAGCTACCACATGAAATTCTTTAGCTGCGCCTCATTCAATATTCAATCATTGCAAACTACCACTGACATTTTTAACCCATATTTTGGAAGACAAAACAGCTGCAAAGCGATTCCGCACATTCTGTGACATTGCTAAAGTGAACCAAATTCATTGCATACTTTTAGGCGCACTTCTCACATATTAAAACTCCATGCATAGTTTTGGCAAATCCAATTACCTACTTGAGCTAAGCTTATAGCACAATCTTTCCAACCCCCACAGGAATTTGCAATCAACCTCACAACAAAGTTGCCAATAAGCAGAATTTGGCAATTCTTGCATGCCTGCCTTCAGCTCCACACTACATACGCACTCGTTCGCTCAAAAATTTCAAAAACCCTTTCATCTTATGAAAGCATTTCCGATCCAAGATTTTCTACACCTTACACAAGCATTTCGAAATGAATAACACAAGTAAATAAATTGGTTTTGTAACCGCAAAAACCAAACGAGCCAAACACATTCACATTTATATCACATCAATACAATTCAGTGAGACGTCAGCGAGGCAACGACAAACATACAGACAGACAGGCAGACAGACAGACAGACAGACAGACAGACAGACAGACAGACAGACAGACAGACGGATTAACAGACGCACATATTTATTTACGTTCACATATAGCAAATACTAGCTTTTAAACGTATACATATGTGCGTATACATTTTCCATTCACCAACATACCTCTCTCTCTCTCCCTCAATCTCCGTCTCTTCTCCTCCCAAATATATGACTTAAAAGCGGCAACATGTGCTGTAAAATTGAAAGGCATCGCCGGGGAAAGCAGGCGGAAAGCTACGCTAGATTTCTGCAAGAATTATACAATGCTTTGTGCTAAAAAGGATACGCTTGCCAAGGTAGCAACTGCGTAGAAGTGAGGCTGGTAGCAAAGCGCCACGCTCAGGTAAAATAAAAGTACAATAAAATGCGGCAGGCACGTTGCAATACTATTACTTATTTGTAAAGACATCGCAGCGCAGGGTGAAGCGGAATGCACATAAGCGGTGTTGGGCAAGAGCCAGGCGGCAGGATGCGCGGCACACGCGGGTTTCGTTAGCTCATACGTCTTGCCACTGCGCAAAGCGAACAAATGCAATCATCTTTCAAACGGCGCTCACGCTGAAACGTGACTATTTCACACGATGCTGTAATATTTTAAAAAAGAAGCGTGCTTGGATAAGCGCGTGGAATAGGAGTTTTGAGCAAGGGTAGCAGAAATTACAGCTTATACCAGCGAATTTTAAAAAAACTATGTAGCAAAATCCAGAAAATAGGAACTATTGTAAATTGCAGAGTAAACAAATTTATAGAAGCATACTTTTAGGGGCTACATTTAATTAATATAATTTAAAGTAACTTTATAACTATGTATATGTATAAAGTAACGTCATAGTTACAGCCCTTCTTTGCTACAAACCCAAACAAATCAAATTGCTGCATTTTTTGAAGCATACTTTCAGGTGCAAAAGCCCACAAATTTAAAATTATAGCTACTATTAAGCAGACAAAATTTTGCCATTTATAAGCACAAATGAATTTCAAAAGAAAGCATTAAAGTTTGTCTTTCCAACGACCGCTAGTCGAGCGAGCATAATTGAATTTTTAATCATTATTTCAAAGCAATCTTTACGGCTGCCGAAATCTTCTTTTGCCACTCTTTGCCTGCCTCGAAGCAACAAAATGCTTCAATCAAGTTCGCTTTGAGCGCTCAGTTGCATAATTTTCCATTTCATTTGCAAATAAATTAAGGCAATGGCCAAAATATTCCAAGGAAATATTTCACTCTTTATTTTCACGCTTACGTTTTCAACCTAAATCCTGCCGCCGCTCGTCAAAATACTAGAAATATTTTAAGCAGAAAAACGCCTTCAGACAAAACTTCAAACTGTTGCTTTCATACAAATATAAATGCCGCAATTTTTCTTGCCTTCTCCCACTTCCCTCCGCTCGAGCTCTGACTCACTCACTCACTGTAAAGGACAATAAACTCGTTAAGCTGCAATGGCAGAAAATGATGAATGTAAAATAAAACCGTAGCCAATGCTTACACAAGCTCCACTGCCAACAACAACAACAACACTACTACTGCTGGCTGCAGGGCAGACTGCAGGGGGCAAAAAAGGCCAACGCTCAGATATACAGTTACACAAAAACCACACGACGACGAACGAGCAAAATCGAAATTAATCAAGAACAGACGAGACGCGAATTTTTCTATTTTCCAGCTACAAGCCCCGACATCGAGCCACAGCCCCGCCATATCAACTCCCACGGAGTCGCGCTTGTTTGCTTGTTTATGTAATTTACGTCGTTGTTATTGCTGTTGTTGTAATTTGTGCAACAACAAACACACACAAACATATATAGTTATATATATACATATACATAAGTCGCTGCTAAGCCAACATAATGCCGAAGCATTTATTTTAGCCCGAAAGCAACAAATTCCTCAACAACAAAACAAAATTGTTTATGCGCTCACACTCACAAACACACACACACACATTCTCACTTATACAGAAAATGCCAACACAAGCGCCAGGCATTGTTATTGTAGTTGGGCGCGAACTCGTGGAAGAAGCAGCACCAATAAGAGAAACCGCAACAACTCGAGCGTTGCATACAGGCAACCGTTGCCGTCCTCACTACCTCCCCTCCCCCCTCCCACACAGACACACGCTCAACAGCGCAACATTGGCGGCAACAACATGTCAATAGTTGAGACATGTTAAAGCGGCGGCAGCGGCAAGGGCAGCAACGAAGCGGGCGCAAGTTCAATTAATTGCAAAGCACACTCACACCAACACCTACACGTATACCTATACACACACATATAAACCGCAAAAATTAAATTAAAATACATAGCCGCGGTAAAGGCGGCAGCAGCAGCCAACAAAATGTGACTGACAAGCGTTGCTGCTGCGGGGTGGAGCGATAATGGCGGCAGCAGCAGCGGCAGCAGCAGAAGAATAAAAGAAGCAATAGAAGTTGTATGCCAGCGCAAGTAATTGCAATTGCAATTGCTTTTTGCTGTGAGCAAACGAAGATGTGTAGCAAATGTAATTGCTGGAAATATGTCAAAAGAAATTGTATGAGTTTATGTTATTTAATTAAGTTAAAATATTTGAAGTTTATGTTTTTGGCAGTGAGGGGGAGAGATGTGCTACACTTAACTACGCACACAAGTAGAGGCTTATGTTGTAGTTTGCATACGTATTAGCAACATTAATATTGCAGCAATTTCTTGCAAGCGCTGCATATATCCTTTTTTGTGAGTTGCTCCAAAATTGACTTCTACTATGCGTCATTACTGATTTTCCTTAGATGTATGTAAATAGCTCTTGTAGTTTTGAAACACATTGCATATACTTTTTTGACGTGTGTTTGACGCAAGTCAAATTATGCTATTAATTGAGTAGCATTTTGCTTTGTGCGCAGAGCTGCTTTGACAGCAGCACAAGTCGTCCTTTGCCATAGCACACAAGCATTTTTAATTACAAACAAGTGGCTTACTTATTTATGCCGCCATTCATATATCCTTTTTCTCTGATCTTTCAAGCAGATTTGCTAATAATGCAATTTCGTGCATTTTAATTGATATATTTTGAAGTGTGTTTCTAATCTAAAATTATTTAATGTTACACTAACTAAAATTGGCTTAATTGTTAAGTATGTTATTTATCACTTTATCTATTGTATCTGCTACATATTCATATAATATTCATGTTTTTGACAAATTCAATTTTTTTCTAGCTTTACGTACTTCAGTGTTGTGCTGTTTTTCACAAAACTATTTTTGACATAAACTTTGGTGCTTTTGAAAATTCTTACAGAATATTAAACAAATTCTAATTATAATAATTAAAAGTTACTGTATGTTGTTGTTACTTGATGTTGTGCCTACCAGAAAAACAAAAATATGCCACAAAAATTATGTTTAAGAAAAGAATAAAATGTTTTAAAGAAATTCTTGCAATAAATTGGCCTAAATTTGTGTTTAGCACAAAATGAAATTTTTATAGAAATCTTTACAGTGGAAAAAAACAAACGTATCCTTCAGTGTTGTGCTCACCGTAATTGTGTTAATCGTGCCGTTGCTGTAGTAAATTTAAATCAAAAAAATAGCAAACCCAAACAAAACAAGGCATTGTATTAAATCATATGTTTTCTCTCTCTCTCTCTCTTTTCTTTACAAAACCACACTCTCTCTCTCTCTCTCCACGTGCAATTGCAGACGCCGGCTCAGTTCAAACGCGCCAACTTGACAATGCCGACGCGGAAGTGTCCGCCCGCATGCACTGCAGCTACGACGCCGCACCTTCGGCGGTGTAGAGCGCCCAGAGTCACTTCGACAAGTACAAGCACAAAAGCGCAGCCACGCTGGAAGGCGCACAACTAGTAGCACAACAACAAAGCCGTTCAAATACGTCCAAAAGCAAACAAAGCACACAAAATAAAATAAAATATTACTCGTAAAGATATTTAAACTAGCTGTAACAGTAACAGCAAATTCTTTCAAACAAAGTACCAAAGTTTATATCAAGAAATACAAACAAAGAACAACAACAACAACAAACAAGAGAAATGTTTAAGGACCACAAGCAGAAATCACAAAAATACGCTTAAGCCAATTTAAAAATTTTGGCATATTTTACAGAAAAGTACAGCAAATTACAATTTTAAATATATAACTGTAAATATTAGCCAACAATTTCAAGGCGCACTAACAAATTGCAAAAAATTCGAATATTCTTACGCACATTTAACGAAAAGTGATCAATTATAGTTTTAAAAGCGTGCCTAATGTAGCAGGAGCTTTAGTTAGTAGTGACAACGCGCGAGGTTAGAACATAACAGAACAAGGGAATAAGACACATGCACACACACACACAAACAAATAAATTTACAAGAACAGAATTCGGTGATTTCAATTACAATAAGACTACAGGGACATCAATTATTAGTAGTAATTTTAAGTAAGAGCGCACATTTTCTTTGTAAAATAACTCACAAACAAAGCAAAGCAAAGCATTTTATTAATAAAACATCACATAAACTAGTTGAAGTAGCAGAAATTAGTTCAAACAAATCTAAAGTGTATATGAAAGTGTGCCAGTTCTATATAAATACATCAACAAGTGCAACGCTGCAATCCTGCAACAATTGACTTGACAAACTGGCAGTAAAAAACCAAAAAGAGCGCGGTATTAAAGTTTCTACAAAAGTAAGATTACATTTCATATCATTTTATTATTAACATTTTTCTATATTATCATATAAACAGGCAGTGTATTTCAGCATGAATTTGAAAAATATTGCAAAATATTTAAATAGAGTGATTTGTCTGCTTGAAGGATATAAAAATTGTAGCATGGGATATCGTAAGGAGTCCCGAAATCTTTAGTTTTAAGGATGGCAGTGCTGAATATCATAAATGAGGATATCAAAACTGTAGCATAGAATATGGTAAGGACCTTTAGATTCTACATTGGCAATTTTGTGTGTAATAAGTACGACAGTACAGATAATGAAGTCATATCTCACTCAGATAAAGCTCTTTTTTAATGAATTGAAGCTATATGAAAGATGATCAACTAATGTATGATATTACTCGAATAGTTGTAGTTGAATGCTGTCACCCTTCAGTTAGCTTTAAGCTTATTTGTTAGAAAAAAGAATTAGTTTGCTCATGTTTAATAAAATCGAGAAATAATCAAATAACTGCTGTCAAGTTGGGCTTAAGCGCTCTTAACTGAAAGGCACATTGTGCATGAGCCTAAGCAAATGATCCTTGTGCATTGCACGGTAATGTTAAGAATTATTGAAACATTTTTATGTTTCCAGGTACCTATGTACATCTTTTTCTACTTCTTCAACAGCTTTAAGTTATTCAGAATTGTGCAATGAGCGCTCAAAATCGTCCTCCTTTCCGCATAAATAGTATGGTTTGCTGTATTGTGCATTTATTAAAGGCTCTTACTATGCCAGTAATTCAACATTCAAAATTTATATAAAATTTTTAAGCTCAAAACAAGCCGCTAGCTTTACCCAGCCAAATGCTTTCAGTCTGTGACTGCTATATTTTCTATTAAGCTGCCTTTAAAGTTTTTATTCCCTATGCTCGTCTGTGTGTGTGTATAAGCGGCAGCAATAACATTATCCCTGGCGCGTCACAACTTATTTTGCCAATTTTTTTCTCGACTCTTACATTTTTTATGTTTCTATAAGTCCTTTTTATGGCCAGCACAGCTACAGCGCGCATGAAGCAAAATAACCAATTTCTTCAATGTCAAAAGTAACATTGACTGCGAGGACTTTCGGGAGTAGGGAGAGGGGGGGACAGGTTGAACGTTGCCAGCAAAAAGGAAAAGAAAGGCGCTGTCAACGCAATATTCTAATCCGACTCATAAAAAGGAAATGCTACCTGTTATTAACTTGCCGGCAGACGCACACACACACAGCCATAAACCTGATAAAAAGAAGAGAAGGATCTCAAAGCTTTACTGTAGCCCCTCTCCAGCAAAGTTCAGCGTATTTCATTGACATTTGTAAATATGCTGCTTTTTAAAACTGACTACTTTCGCTCCTTTCCTTTAGCATGGCGCAATCCTTTGAGCTTTAAGCTTTAATTTCAACTTTTTTTCTTGCTGTTCTCTGCGCTTGAAAGCACTTCAATTTCCGCCGCCACTTACACATTATCCTTTGTGCCACTTTAAGCCGCGGGCTGCGGAAGCAGCGCCACCACCGCCACCATCACCACAAGCCTCACTGCGTCATTATACTTCAATTTCCGTTAACACAGCGAAATCCCAGCGCCTTTTTAATTTTCATTTCAGAAAGTCAAAAGTTTCTCCCTTTTCAATATTAATTAACACTTCAATTCCACAAAGCGCAGGCACAAACTTTTGCCGCCTGCACCGCAGCCGCAGGCGTTGGCGTCGCCTCCGCCTCAGCCTTGCTCTTTGGTTTCCTGCAAGACAAAACTTTGCGAGTATTGCTGCAGCCTTTCATTTCTGCTTCCGCTCTTGCCACTGCATGTTTGTATGTGTGTGTAGAAGTAGCAGAAAAATGCCAGCGCGCCTAAAAGACGACAATGAAATTCCAAAAAGCGAATTTCTGCTAATTTCTGACACTAATTAACAATGAACCTAAGTTGAGGCGTGCAGAAATGGAGCACTCCAGCGCTCTGCCATCGCAATTGTAGCCACGCCAAGCAGCGTAGGCATTAGCGCAAAGATTCGACGAGTTGCTATGCGTCTTAGCATTTGTATTTATAGCGCTAATAACTAATTCACCCCTTGCAACAATGCCAGTGGCATGCAGCGGCAAGAATGGCAGGCCTCACTGTCACTTGCCATGCGCTGGGAGTAAGTGTGCTCGTATATCCTGCGCCTGCCAACCTTTCACTTTAAGGCTTATTTGAACATTTTTGACATTTTCCACAGAGTAAGAGATGCGCCCAGACTCTACTCGCCACTGCCCCGCAAAAGAAGCAGGCAAGGAAGTGAGTGTGCGCCACGACAAAAGCGACCCAAAGGATTTCACTTTTCAGCAGCAAAAGCAACATGAGCGCCTTGGCGCAGCTACTTTGCGCCGTAAGAGCCGAGCTGAAATATCTTCAACGACAGAGCGACAGTGAAATATCACAGCTCATACATTTAGACGCCAGTGTGCACGTATTACACGGCGGGCGGAGAGGCCAGACGAACGGGTAGTTACGAAAGTGGCATGAACTTTGCAGCGATTGTCTTAAAGTGCCGCAATTGTTGTGGCGCTGGGGGAATAATAAGAAAATGAAGCTCATTCGTTGGATAAATATAAATGCCTCGCTCCTTCAGCGTCTGTCTATGTAGCTGTTTGCCTCTGTGTTCGTTCGTCCATCTGTCTGTCTGCCAGTGTCTGTTTTCGCAAATATGTATTTAGAAGTAGAGCATACTTTTAGGCGACACTTCAAAAGGATTGCTGCTGAACATTTCGTCTTTCGAGGTTCGAGCAGAGCTGAATGTTGGCAGAAGTACAGCGGCTATATAAGTAGAAAAAATACAGCGGAAAAATTTAAACTGAATAACGTTAAACTATCAAGTTATCGATATAATCGAATGTGTGTCCTTTCAAAGAACATATCGATATTTAGTGTCAATCAACTCATTTTCGAAAAAAATGCACTTCTTTTTGAAGAGAAATAAATTCTTTTTTCCACTAATTTCTATCAATAACATTTTCTGTCATTTATGCAGACAATGTTAATCTAAATTGAGAATTGAAAATGCCAAACACAATTAGGCAAAGCTTCAGGTATAATTACTTCCTGCCACCAACATATTTTTCACCTGTTTACATGCTCTTGCCGGAAGTAAACACTACGTTTTAATTAATCAACCACAAAATAACATGCGCTATTAAAATTTCATTAGACTCTTGTTATGACAAAACGCAGAGGCTTGCTTCGAGCATGTGAGAGCGAGATAAAATATGCCTCACATACACATATGCACATTAATGTGCGCTAGTAGCGTGTGGCCATATCTAAGTGTGTGTGCTTCCTGTGAGTGATAGCAAAATAATGACGATTTCAATTATTCACTTATATGCCATACATGCATATGCACATGCATACGACTAAAAACTATTATGAAGGATAACGTGTGTAAATGTGTTTGAAATTTTTAATCAATTAGTAACAGCAGATATATAGATAACAATGTAATGCAAAATTATAGAAAATTACTAATAGCAGTCTGGAATTTGCTGCTCGCATTAGCATTAGCAATGCAAGAGCTAAGCAGAAAGTTTAGTTTCGAAAGCGTGCTCACGTTACATGTTGCGGTAAAGTTTCTCACAAAAGGCTTTTCCCATAATATTTAAATTATATACATGATTATATTACAAAAGCAGGTTTAGGTTGAACATTTAATCAAAGTACCATAACATTATGTATTTTATCTGACTTATTCCTAGCGCATAAATTTCTGAAATATAGGTATATGAAATATTGGCTGAACGCGCCATATATCCTTTTTCTTATATACAATATAACATTTTTAAACCTACGCATATTGTTTAACTAGTAAAGTATAGTTCTGAACTATTTCCAGAAATATTCTACTAGAGAGTCCTTTCAATTTTGTCATAAAAAAGAGCTGACAATACATAGCATAATATATTCTCTTAGATTTAAAAAGTTTCATAATATTATGTGCACTTTCTCTATAGCGCGTCATATATCCTTTTCTTATTTGAAAGAAATATTTCCCAAATGTGCACAATTTTAAAGAAATTAATCTTCTTAAAGCTACAATTAAAAGCTCATTCTGCTTTCAAAGCTAATTTTGAACTTTCAAATGCCACACATTAAATGTCAATTTACATGTCACCGCATACGTTGTTGTTTCATGTCCTTGCCGCGCTCCTTTTGCCATTTAATACATGTGTTCTCTTTTTTCTCTTTCACTCATGCCGGCAACATTTAAAATACAATTAACTTGTCTGGCTTTCATTTGCTGCTTTTCATACTTCCACTTCTATTTGGCTTGCGCTCAAGGCTTCAAAAAGGCAGCAGCGAGCCAGTCAGCCCAGTCAGCAGCCTTGAACAATTAGCGACTGTCTGCTGTTGCCGTTAACTCATTTTTGCCCAGCAATCAAGAGCAAGAGTCATAAGCAATCAGCAGTCGCAGCACATAAAAGCCTTCACAAGCAACAGAAAAAAATCGCGCAGTGAAACTTAATTTCACGTGGTTAACAATTTTTAGTACTTCTATGCTTGCCGCCATTTTGCTGTACATGCGCCGCTGTGCTCAAGGACTAACTCGTAAGGCCAACATCGCGTTTCACCTTTTTGCTCAGCCCAAGCGAAAGACAACATCGCGTTAATGACTTTCTTTTCGTTTGTTATTTTTTGCGCTTGACTGAGGCACAAGGACTCACAAGGACTGAAGGACTACAGCAGCACAAGAGCACAGCAGCAGCGGCAAAAAATTAAAAACTACAGCATTTGCAAATGCATTAGCCACATGACGTTGTGCTCTGGCACTAAAAGAGCCACTTAACTTGTCTATATGAGCCTAATGGTCTCTATTACGACTGCTTCCTTTGGAGCAGAGCAACCAAGCTTGCCCGCTGGCAACTGCTAAAAATCTCCGAAATTGTGCATTTTTATGCTGCCACCGTAGCTGCTGTACCTGACTCCGCCTGCACTTGGGTTCGTTTTCAGTTGCGCCGTCGTCCTTAGGTGTACACGTCGTCTGTCCATGTGTGCCCATGCTTATATGGTAATTGTGTGAAATTGCTTGGCTGGCTGTGAGAATCCTTTGACATGGCACAGTCTGCCTTTGTGTGTGACCTTTCTGCCTCGGTGGGCGCAACAACTCTTTCCTCATGCCTGCGCCGTTTGCCATACGCCATCGCCTTTTTGGCCAACTGTTAACATCCACTTAAACTATGGCATCGTCATATGTGCCGGCCGCTCTCCTTCACCCTTCGCACCAATAAGCCAAGCTGCCCTAGGCACATATCACAGGCATACGTGCTTCACATTTTTATTATCGTACGCCTTCCTTTTTGTATCCTTTTGCTACTTGGCTTCAGCCATGTTGCGCCACTCTACGGCAAACGTTTAACATTATCCTTATCCGTTGCTCTGCGTGACTGCGAGAAACCGGCATTAAAATAAACAACAAAACAGGTGCAAAACTTGCACTTATGCCTGCCTCATACAAAGACATTAGGCGGCTTTTGTCTCTAAACTTATTCCCTCGATTAGTGGAAGCGCGCAGTGTGTGTGTGCCGGTTAGTGCAACAATTACCCCAGACAATTACCTCCTGTGCAAGAGCGAGCCATGTGTTCCCAATAGACCCGGCGTGCCTCCTGCAGCGCACACCGACTTTTGCGGATACAATTATTACGAGCTGCGACCAACCACGTAGCAGCGTCAAACGTACCCCATCGAAAATATCTCTGAAAGGGAAGTGTATTAAATATGATTTGCATATTTCTATATTTCGCCAGGATACGAGTTTAAGCTCGGGAAAAAAATTATTCGAAGCTTCCAAATCACGTTAGATACTTTGACTATTAAAATACAAATCACAGAAGTTTATTTCTGGAATATATCTTATATGCCTTCTACATAAATTTCCACATCATAATATTAAATATATACATTTATTCGAATTTTATCACTCAACAGCAAACTTTTTATAAACAGTTCTATAAATTTGTTCTCTGAATATTTAAACGTACAAACATTTTTCTCATATAAATTATAGAGAAGCAATCATTATAAATGTTCCGAACAGTCTTCGTAATTATTGAAAAATATTTTTCGTATAGCTATTATTCTAAAATATCAACAATAATTTTCGATTAAGTCATTGTCGAATATATAATTGGATTATATGTATATATTCTGATTATTCGGTATGCTCATTATTCAGCTAAATGACCTTACTTTGTATAAAAACTGGCTAATAAGGCGATTCCCTGTTAGATCCTTTCACCTCTACACAAGCACCTGAATTGAACTATCACCCTATAATGCTGCAGTTAGTAATCCATATATACACATAAAGATAGTCCCATTTAATGTGCAAACTTTTGGCCAATCTTTCGCATCAATGTCTGTGCATGTGTTTGTATATGAATGAGACATATCTCACACATACAACTGCACATGACCTTTCAGCGCTTGCGGCATAATCTTTTGTAATTTCATACTTTCATACTTTGCAAACTGTTTGCAATTTCAGAGCATTTGCCAGAGGGTAATTTTTTGTTTTGCAACTTATTGGTTATTTATTTTTTGCTTTTACTTGTTCGAGCTGCGGTGTATACTTCTTATGGCGGGCGGCACACATGGCCAGCTTATGCGCATGTGTTGCCTGGGAACTTTATCTTATTGCATTGACTTTGATTACAGTTGCTTATTGCTAGCTCCTGTTGCAGCAGTCTATGCTACGCCGCAGGATATTTATGGTGCCATACGAAAGTAACTTGAACTTTATGTGAATAAAACAATTGAAGAGCCTTTATGTGGGTCTGCTGTTCTATAGACCATTCCAAATGAGTTGGAAATTTTATTTGCGTGACTAATATTTCTCTCTCTTTCACTCTGAACAAGCTGAGACCAACTCGAATAATGAAAGCTCATTTGGATGGAGCTATAGCCAGGCCACAAGTGATTAGGAGTGTAAAGCGATCTCTGTCGATTGCGCTGAGTTTGCTCTCAGCTGGCATCTTAAATAAAATGAGCTCCACAAACATATGCTTAGAAAGGATCTTGCTGAAGTAGCACAGCGAGCTTGCGCGTGCTGCTTGACTAGTAAACAGCCAATGAAAGAGAGCGAGCATTCGTAGTGCTAACAACTCCCTCTCTTCCCACACTCTCTGCTGGCACCTGCATATGTCTCAAGTAGTTGCTATTTTTGCTATTATTATAATAACTAAGCTATTCTTATTGTATCTGTATGTATTTTCGTCTAAGTGTGTGTGTGTTCCGTTGTAATTTTGTTAGCAAGATATTCAAAAAATAGTATTTAAACAAATATTAGGCAAACTTTTCTAATTTACATCAGTTTATATTTATTGTTAGCTCAAGAAATTTAATTGACATTACCAAACAAAAAAACCTAAAATAATTGCAAAAAATTTTCCAAATTTACTAAAATCACAATTTTGTCTTTTTCTTCTTTTTTTCTTTTTTGCTCTTCCGAACACAATAAAAATAAAATACACTCGAAAACGAAATAAATTGAACTCAAAAATTGGCGCTGCGCAACGAAAAATTGGATACAAAAACTTGAAAAAATTAACCAAAAATCTTCGGCGTAAACGAAACGAAACGGCTTCCTAAAAACAAAATTTAAAATTTCTTACATTTCTCTCTTGCTCTAATCATTTTCTACAAATTAATTTCTACTTTTCTTTCGTTCTTACTTTAACAAACAAAAATACAAAATTTTGCTCGCTCGCGTTTTTCGTTCATTTCACCACAACCTTTTTACATATACGAAAAATACTTGATAATATCGGAATTCCCACCTTTGACTTGAATTGCATTTTTCAAACTAATATTTATCGAAAAATTAAAAAAATATTCCATTTAATATTATTACATAAATGTTGTAACGTTTTTATGCCATTTTATATGAAAATACCGAAAAAAAAAACAAAAATTCTCAATGTTGTATTTTTTGGTACATGCGCTCGTCTTGCTGTGCGTTCGTTCGTTCGTTCGTTTTGTACGTTCCTTGTACGTTTTTCAATTGATTTATGGTACTTTTTACTTTTGAAAAATCAATAAAAATCCTTTCATATTTTTTACAATTTTGATTTTAATTTCTTTGATACTGTAATGCGGGCTGACTTTTGTATTTGGCTATTTTAATATTTTGATAACTGTTATACCTTCAACCTACTACTTTCTACTATACTTTTATTTATTTGCTACCAAATTTTGCTACTATTTTATCTGCCTATCTGCGCCTCTTCTTTCACTTCTTTCTTACTGCCTCTTAATTCCGTTTGCTTCCATTTCATTTGGCTTCAATTTCTATCATTTTCGTTCCTCTACCTTTTACTGCATTCCTGTGTTACTACGTTTTCTTTGTTACTTTTATTTCAATCCGTTTTCCATCGTACCAAACTACTACTACTACAATAGAGCATTTAGATCGCAAGCTATTCGTTGGTATGCTAAGCAAACAACAAACCGAAGACGATGTTAGACAAATTTTTAATCCTTTCGGCACTATAGAGGAGTGCACCATACTGCGCGGTCCGGACGGTGCGAGCAAGGGTGAGTACCTCAACCATTATACATTTATCTACATACTTATATTACTACTATTAAATGCGTGCCTGCGTGCAGGCATACATATTATTGTTTCCTGTTTTTATTAAATAGCGCTACGATTATTTCTTTTGCAAGCAACAGTTTCAAAGTAGTTCCTTTTATTGTGTGTGCATTGTTGTTATTGTTGTGGTTTTCATTAAAGCATATAGTCTCATAGCAGCGTTTTTTTCGGGTAAGAAGAGTGTCAAATGTGGCAACGATTGCACGATTGTGCTTTTGTGGGTAGTTGAGTGTATGTGTAACTAAAATATAATACGGCTATGTTAGAGCTCTGTGAGAGAATGAGCGGTTAGAGATGCTGCCGTAATTAAAGGTTGAGATAAGTGACGAAAGTGGGTGGAAAACCCAAATGATATATCATGAATAAATGATTCCTAAACGCTCGCTATGAAAAATTAAACAAATTTAGCTTTTATGATTTTGACTAAATAAATTCTGAAAACTTCTTTGGCATTAGAACTGAATGTGACTTCAAGCTGGGCAGTATCCCTAAATGTGGGAAAATAATTTTCTCAGATATGCCGAATGAATTTAGAGTCGAGGTCGGTCAAGTTGAAGTTGCTGGCTAAACCATGCATAGACTGTAATAGGTCCATACTGATATACGCTGGCGATTCTTTTAAGTATCTGAAATCTGTCTACTGATATGTTAGAATATTAGAGTTTCCAGCTAACTTCAGTATAACGCTGACTCCCAGCTTTGAGGCCTTCTTCAGCTCAGAAAGCCTTGGAGCTTCCAAGTACATTCGGTGAAAGGTACCCTATAATTACAATCCATACATTGGTTGTAAATCGGTGCATTCGTATGGTATGCACATATTTTGGTAGAACTTACAGCTCGCTTAGCTTTGAACGGATATACTTACATAGTCATCTCTGAATTTTTTTTATTGTTTAAATAACATGCCAAAAGAAGTGCTGCTTAATGTAAAAACAAAGTTGTTCAGCGAGTGGACATTTTGTGGCAAGGTCTCCCATACACTTTCCTGGCAGCAAACTTGAGCACTTAAATTGAATAATTTATAACAATTCACAATTTAAATTTTATAAGCACACAGCTTTCAGGTTTGTTATTCTCGAAATTTTTTGCCAGGAAATAAATAATTTAAGCAATCCAGTTCGGGTTTCGCTGCTCTCGTGTTCTGATCATTTTGTTTCTGTGATCAGTCTACGGTCCATGCATCTTCATTTTCTTGACTTTGTTTGGCTGAGTAGAGATTCCTCGTCAGCCAAATCGGCTCACGCTTTTTATTTGCTATATTATTCTCTGGTAAATTAATTTCCCTGTAATCTTACGAGTGCACAGCAATTTCGATTAGAGTCTCGCTTTCACATTTATTTTCAAAATTTCGCTAGTTTTTTCTTTTTAAGTTTCCTAAGCATCTGGCTTAAATTTGATTATATCTACCGTGCCTTATATTTGCTATATTAAAAAAAATTAAGTATATCCAGGCAAAAATACCCGTAACAAAATTCATTTAAATTACTACTTTCCATCTCATTTCTATAACAATTTTTATAAATTTAATACGCCTTTAAAGCTCGTGTGCTTGCAGCGCCATAAAATCGCCAACTAGAAAGTAATAATAGTCCTCCTACGCGATAGATACGAATAGATGCGCGCATAGTGCCTGCATTAGTACACATGAGTGCTGTCTGCGTCAGCTGCGCATAAAAAACGGCGACCTGGAAAGTATGCTTTTAAAATTTTACAAGCTTTTTTATGCGCTCAACGCGCGTAGAAATGCACGAGCGAGTGGCATGCAGCAGATACGCATGTAAGAACAGTTAGTTTACACACATACACACATGCATGCTCATATATGTACACACAAAAAGAGCCTTTGTGCTATTTTGATGCTGCCAAAATAAATGCAAACAATAGTTTTGCTTTTGTTGTGGTTTTTATGCACAATATTATCATATGCAGGACAGGCAACATGCCAGCAACTATTGCAACAACACAAAGTTGCTAAATGTAAAGGCAAATAAGATAAAGGCAGCAACAAACAACTGAAAAAAGCCGTAAGCAACTTTGACATAATAATAAATGAAATGTTATTGCACCAAAGTTAGGGAAACGCTGCTGCAAAGCGACTTAAAACAACGATGAAACTTTTGCAACTGCCACCTTCCTGCCCGCCTGCCTGCCTGCCGTTGGCCTTTGTTGCCAGCCTTCAACCTGCAAGCAGCCCCAACGATTCCTCTGCCATTCCAAGCCATCCAAACCCAGTTTATTTCGTTTCATTTCAATGACTTGATTGCATTTGCTGCTGCTCAGTGCGCCACTGCACCCTGTTTAAGTGTTCAAAGTGCACATGTGGATAGCTCGAGCACATGGCGGCATGGGGGCATGTGGCACGGGAAATATCAGCAAATTTAATTGAACTGTTTACTCGATTTTTATTTTGAGCGTAATTGTTATTGTTATGTTTATGATAATTATTATTATTTGGTTCGGTGCACAATTGTGCACTTATGCATTTCGTTCCATCACAGCCCCCGCCCCTCCCCTCTTCCGCTTCAACATCGAATGTTTGCTTTCTCAAGTCGTTAAACTTAAAAGCAGACTTTCAAGCGTTGCATAAAAATGCTGTAAATATGTTAGTGAAACTAAAGAGAAATGCTTTTAGATTAAAGGAATTATGCAGCCTTAAAGCTTATAAAGCTGTTCCGTTATTTAAATAAATCTGCAGTTTTGCTAAGAACTATCACATATACAATGAACTCTCAAAGGCTCAGAAATCTGAAATCTATTTCAAGCGCCCATTAACTCCATCGAAAATATCTTTTCGCTGCATTCGTTGTTAATATATAATTACTTACAGTTATATAAAATATCTTTTTATATTTAATCTTTATACCCTACACCTATGGTAATAGGGTATAATAACTTTGTGCGAAAATTGTAACGCATTAATAGAGACGTCCTAGGTATAGACATAAGTATATGGAAATGCTTAGAATCACTTTCTGTGTTGATTTCCGGTTGTCCGTCTGTCTGTCTGTCTTGGTGTCCGTGCGCACAGGAGAGAAAGAAGGAGTTGTCCGATTTGGACCAAATTTGGCACGCAGTCGTAGGAAGCCTTAACTTATGTTAAGTTCCGAGATTAGCAAAATCGGCCGAAGGAAACGCCCACAATGGGTCTGTAAGTCCCACTACCCCGGAATATTTCCAGTAAAATTGCTTCAATTTGTGTAATTATCATTAAAAAGAATGGTATTTGGTATTTAAGGTAAGGTGTGGGCCCTCTACGTCATACAAAACAAGTAAGGAAGCAATCAGTCGGGTTTCACCGACAGAGTAATACCCTACACCATGTTCCCAAGTAGGGTGATAATTCACTGAAATTGTGAGCGTATTTGATTTACAACCTACATAGTGGGCGGACCACGCCCATTTTTGGCAGACTACAAGATATACCTAATAGGACTATACATGCCAAATATTGATGCTCTGACAGGTGTACACCAGATGTTATCGGCATATTTATTTTACTGCCCCCATGGTGGGCGGACCACGCCCATTTCTGGAGAACTAAAAGATATTCCTACCAGGAACGAAGTAACCAAATCTGGACTCTCTGGTGTATATATTATGGAAGTTAAGAGGATTTTTTGTTTATCGCCTATATAGTGGGCGGACCACGCCCATTTTCTTGTATGGCATCTAAGACCTATATATCAACTTGGGAACCGAATTTCATTCATTTATATTCGTAACTAGTCAATTGGGAGCCATTTTACCGAAAAAATTTTGCCGGCTATATAGTGGGCGGACCACGCCCATTTTTTCTTGAGATATAGAAGACCTACCTCTTAACTTGAATACCAAGTATTATTCTTTTCCATGAGTAATTACACAAATTATAGCCATTTTACCGAAAAAAATCCGAGGTAGTGGGACTTACAGACCCGTTGTGGGCGTGTCCTTCGGGTAATTTGAATAATTTTAACACTTACCTAACCCGAGGTTCACTGTAACTGTGTACCAAATTTGGTCCAAATCGGACAACTCCTTCTTTCTTTTTTTGCATACACGCAGACAGACGGACAGACGGACAACCGGAAATGAAAAGAGAAAGTGTTTCTGATCATTTCTATATACTTATGTCTATACCTAGGAAGGCTCCTTTAATGCGTTACAATTTTGGCACAAAGTTATTATACCCTATTACCATAGGTGTAGGGTATAAAAATGGGCGTGGTCCGCCCACTATATCGACGGTAAGAGAAAAGTCCTTATAACTTCCATAATATATACACCAGTCTGTCCAGATTTGGTCAATTCATTGCTGGTAAGAACACCTTTTAATTCTCCAAAAATGGGCGTGGTTCGCCCACTCAGTTACTTGGTGTAGGGTATTACTCTGTCGGTGAAACCCGACTGATGCTTCCTTACTTGTTTTAGTTTAACTTCATATACTCATATCCACAGTGAGTGAGAACGCATGGAATCCGGACTCCAGACTTCTAATTGCAAGTCCAAGCGTAGTCCACCTGCTAAGCTTTTATTTTAATATTAAAATCTTTCAGCCTTCATAGAACTGCCCGCTGTTACCTTCCCCCTTCGCCCTCCCCCACCCTCCTCTACGCTACGCTCACGACACGTATCAAAAGACAAAGTAGCGCACTTTTTCAAACGTTTTACGCTCCAACAGCACAGCATGAAAACAAAATTGTTATGTTTTTAAATGGAAATGTCCATCAACGCTGTCCGAAAAACGTTTATGCCAACAGCAGCACAAAGCAACAACAACAACAGTTTTAATGCAAAGCTGCATTTGTACATGTATACAGTGTACAGTTATTGTGTCTTCAAAGGCGACAGCACCCTGCCTGTACACTCGCACGTCCGCTGTGAAATAAATGCAAATTTATGGAACAAGGCTTCAGAAATAATTGAAAGTCTTTGTTGTTATATTTTGGAATTTTGATAGATTTAATGTTTTATTTTTCTTGGCGAAACCTTCAAATTTTAAAATGGGCACATTAAACTAATATTCACTGATAGTCTATGCCGATATAGTATGTCTACTGCGCTTCGAACTAGCGACCACTCCCATCAGACACCGAGCAGTTTTGCACTAAGCGTTTTGCCTAGCAAATTCATCCTTTCTCTATCAAAAGTTCCATTTAAAAAATAATACTAGCAACAATTGCATAATCCAATGCCAACGAGCAGCAGAATTTTTATATATTTCTTTCAAATCATTGACAAATTAACTATATTTCAATCGAGTTTAATTAATTGATTGTCGCAACAGCCCGTGGGGCATAGGCCTAGCTTTCTTGCATTAACTTGTGCGTGCTTGTTATATTTTTTGCACAAGTTAACGGGACCTACATTATCGAATCCGAATCCGCCATTTGGAGTTGTTTCCATATACCGATTCTGGTGCTGGTTTCACAGTCGCTTTTACTTAGTGCCAGATTCCAAAAACTGCAAAAAAATAGATTCCGAAACACGTTTTAAAAAGTTTTTTTAGATTCTTTTTCTTTTTCAAATATCTACTTTTCGACCTCATCTCCACTGAATCCCTGTATTCAAACCTAATAAAAATTAGAATTGTTAATTCAATAATTCATCAGTTTTCATAGACCAAACATGTTCCGATTCTTAGTCTGATTTCGATTTTGGTCTCTTATCTCAAAACTGACAGCTTTTTTTTTAAACGGATTAGAATACATCAATTCAAGTCTCTCCTTCTATTTTAAAAACATCATACATTTTTTAATTGCATGAATATATTTCTATCGAATCTCTAGTTTTCATTACAGTTCTAAACAGATCTTAAGATTTTAAAACATTACTGTTCTTCGAGTGCATAAAATTTCCGAAAACTTTTCTATTCTATTTTCATAAATCGTTTCGTGTTTCCGAATTCGACTTCGATTTTCATTTCTTATCCTGAACTTTAAATTGTATATTTTGAATTTTTGCTTTAAATTGTTTATGCTTCTTCGCCACACTTTATCTCACCCCTCTCGACTGAACCCGCTGAGCCATGGAATAACTTATTTTCGGGAACTCCAACTCCCCAATGACGTTACGTCTGTCACTAATTTTGACAAATGCCACATAATTTCGCCACGATTTCCATAAGTCGCGCTTATATCAAAGTAAGCCAATTTTTGTTTGTATCGCACAAGCGCGCACACACACACATGCACATCTACTTACATATTCGGCGCAGCGATGTCACAACTTACAGCCAACAGAACACAACAACTACAAAAACACGCGCCCCAGCAACATCAACGCCACATCAGTTTTCATTAAATCCGTCTTACTGCAACACGTTGTAAGTGACAAAATCCATCAATGTCAATTTTGCAAATTTCCAGCAACGCAAAGAAGAATCAACGAGTCACAAAATGACAGCCAAAGAAAAAAAGTGGCATTTCCAAAACAACAGCACAAAAAATAGAAAAAATGAAAATAGATTGAAAAAATGCAAGAAAAAATCATGCATACAATTTTATGCAAATTTCACAGGACTACAATAAAAGTTGTGAAGGAGGCATGGTATGGCATATACATATGTTGCCACAAAGGGGAGCTGTAAAAAGGAGCAGCAGAAAGGGTGCAGAAGTTCGAGCAAGGGGTGCAGAAAGAAGAAGCTTCACCAACATGCTAAATTATGCAAATTTGATTCCATTGAACGAACTGGCTTGACTGATTTTGAAATTCGCTCATTATTTGAATGTGAGTGTTCACATATATATCTACATAGCAATATACAGTGCCGTCTTTAGACATGGGGCCATTTGGTGCAGATTCCCTTTGGTTAGAGGCGCCACCCAAAGAAATTGTGGACTTTTTTACAGTCACATATAACAGTGATTCAAAAGGAAAGGAAAGTCATTTAAACCGTCATTTAGGCGTTCAAATCTATAGTAAATAAAGTGATCGTAAACAAATTTTATTACGACATATTTTGGCAGGAAATCTAAACTTTTTTCAAAGCCACATTTTTGATCAAGCAAATATTTCATCGGAAAAATAAGAAACCTAAATCTTTTAATTATTTTAACTTTAAAAAAATATTTTGCATATACGAAATTTTTAAAACTCGGTATTTCTAAAAATTTTTAATTTCTTCAAATTTAAAAGCGATTTTAAATTCCATACATTTTTCTAGACTAGAGCTTTTCTTAATCTTGTTGAAATTCTATATAATTAATGTAAAAAACAGTTTTCTTCTTCTTCTTTATTCTAAGAGCTTGAGCGGTTTCTACTTTTATAAAGATATCTCAATAACAAAAAAATATTGATCGTATTTGAAAAAACTCTTCTTTTGATTTTTACAATTGAAGCCTTGCTCTGCCTTTATCATTTATTAAATACATAACTTTTTTAATTTGGTTTTTGAAAAAGAATAGGGGCGCCAATCGACTTGATTCGAAGAAGTCTAAGCATTAAAGACGGCACTGACTGCAGCCATGCCAACATATCCGAAGCCAGCGTGCAGCAAAACAGTTCGGTTATTGGAACAGAAAAACAGAGCGTTTACAGCTGAAATCCTTGCGCGCTGACGAGGTCCTTTGGCAGCGTCGTCATTTGATTAGAATATTCATGCGCCGCCGCCATTGTCGTCAAAGTCATCAGCAACATGCTGTGATGTGTGTGTATGTGTTTTCTGCATGTATGTGTGTGTGTGCATATGTGCAATCAGCACAATTGTCTGTCATTGTAGCGCTCACTGCCGCCCCTACCTCCCTCATACATCGCGTCAACGTGCCTGTTCCACTGACAGTTTTGTCAGGAGAATTTAAAATGACATGTTGCTGCAATGATGTGCGACGGCAATCATGTTGCTGGCTGTCACTGTTGCTGATGCCGTCGCCTCGGCAGCATTTGCATAAGTAGCGCTACAAATGCTTAGCGCATTGCAGTCGCGTTGTCGGCGCCTGTGAAGTGGCTTTCACTTGAATTGCATTGAATTGAATTTGAAATTGAGTTAAGAGTGCGGCACTTCATCAACCGGCAACGAGGAGCATCTCTTCCAGAGCTGCTGGCCACAGCTGCGTTTTATGTTAACGCGTAATTGTAAAACACTCGCAATCACGCACACACACACACACACACACACACACACACACAATAACAGACACAGAGAGAGAGAGAAGTGCATGTATGAAGTCTATGAAATTGCTGTTTTTAGTAGTCAAGCAAGTTGTCAAGTGTTTTAAATAAATTTGACACCATTTGGCAGCACACAATAAATTTGCATAGTGTAGCTGCAATGAAAGTGAAAATTCAGTCGATTGATTAAAAAGTTTATAAATATTTAGAATATAATCAATATGAGAATAAGAAGAGAATAGCTCTTAAATTAACAGATAAAAATTCGATACTTTTCTTAAATGTCCTTCAAACTAACAAAGGTTTTGATATAGCCACCAACAAGATTACTTCATGCCATAATATTTATATCGATATTGTAAATAGTAATAGCGAAAATAATTTTTAAAATATCCTTAGTACTAGTTACTTGGTTAAGACATCAATTGATAACTGCTACAGTCTTCAATATCAATTATAATAAGCATCTATTTAAGAAAATTGGTTAAAGTCATAAAAAAGGTTTTAGATCTTTCAGAAGAGTGGTCTCTACCATATTTTCATACAATCTTGCTACTTGATAAAGATAGTTTTTCTTTATCATCCTTAATTGAGTGGAGGAGACGAATTCAATTGACATTATCATAACAATTCAGTCTAAATTGACTACGATTACTTTAGAATGAAAACTACATCTTGCATGATAACCAAATGTAAAGGATTCCTCCCTATATTTTAGATAAACGCTCAAAGGCTTTACCAATAAAAATTTTGAGTATATCAAGAAATATTTGACACTCCCAACTCAATGGAATTGACCATTTTGCCAGCTACCTGCCGCAAAATGATGTCAGCAACTTGTGTGTTTACTTGCACAGAGCATACGCTTTAATTTATCAGCTCGCTTGCCTCAATGGCCGCACGTAGCCTTTTCAGCTGCACCAGCATTTCGGCCTGTCAGCAGCAGCACTGCATGTGCTGAAACCGCATTTCAACGTAGTGCGTGGCGCCTGGTGCATGCTCAGCAAACCCAAATGACGGCCTCCACAGTATCTCTGCTGGCCACTGCCGTTTCGTACCGCGCCGTGCTTATTACGCAAAATATGCGGTCATGTCAAAACCGAAATGTTAATGACGTCATTTCACATTTAATCCCTGACTTGCAGCAGTCGACGCCGACCCTACCACACACGTTCCATATGCTATACATGGCTATGTATCAGCGATTGAAACCGAATGACGGATCACATTTCGGTTACTGTTTTTTTATAATATAAAATTACAGTATATTAAAAATAGTACAATTCATATCTCGTAGTAGGAAAATATGACATCACTCAAAATTCGATTCATTTATTTGTGCATCAATTTATCATTGATCAAGGATAATGAAAAATTGTTATGCATGCATAAAATAAATTGTAATTAAAACTTTCATACAGAATATCTTAAAAATAACTCTCCCACAATAATAAATGATATCGAAGTGAATTTAAGCCTTTAAGATAGTGCATGAAAAAAAGTGATTAGCAACAAAAACCGTTTCAATCGGTTCGAACCGTTTGAAACGGTTTTCAAAAATATGTGTCTGTTTCGACTGCAGCTAATACCAAAAGCGGTTTTAAATGCTCTCGGTTACGGTTTGACTGTCAATTCCTGATATAAATACACGCATCCTGATGTCAGTGCGTGTTTGCCTGCGTGCAGACCGATAACAGCGTACACAGCCTACCCTGCCCTCTTCGCCTTAATAACAGTTCACACAATTGGATTTCGCATGTCGCATGCAAGGCGCAATCCCAATTGCCTACGGGCTCAGGCTGCATGCTACATGCCCGTAAGGATGCGCTTTTATGGCGCATAAATTATGCGCTACGCTGCTGTCGCCGTTGGTAGCTGCCGTCTGCTTTTCTGCTTGTTTGTGTGTGTCCTTGCATTTCTGTTGCATACCTCAAGGCGACTTTCAGCTGCGCTCGGTGAGGCTTTGACGTTGCCATTGACAACCTTTGCGGCATTGCCGCGTTGCACAGTCAATGAGAGCGCAAAGTAAAATTAATTTCAATTTCGACAAGGAATTTCAATAAGACACACACACACACACAAAAGGATATACGCGTTCACAAGTATTTTTTAACAAATTTGGCTTTTACACAATTAAACAGCAGCAATAATTACAGTTAAGAATTTCCGAAGTTAATGCGCAACAATTTGAAAAGTTGGCGCTTCCTCCCGCTCTACCTATTCTCCTCGCTCACTTGCCGCTTTTGCTTGCCACACTGCCAGTGACAGTGGCAGCTACAGAATTTCAGTGCTGCTGCTTTTGTATAGCGAATGTGGCATGCCGCAGCTACAATTTCGCCCCGTGACTTTGCCGCAGCATGGCAGCGGAGAGAGTGGGGGAGGGGGAGGGGTTGGCATGTCAAAGTAAATTGTCACAAACATTCCTGAAAACTGAATTCCCCAATGTACATGCTACTCCTCCCTTACCACTCTCATCTGCTTTTGCCTAGCTTCGCTGTTCCGGTTTGCTCTCTGCCTACTCTTGGTTGTCCTCTCCACCCCCTCCCCCACCTGCTCCAACAGTCCTGTTGGCAACACGCTTCACCATTGCTAATTGAATTTGGCACACGATGCCACTTCACGCTGCTAGCAAGCACATCCTTCACTCGCAGCAACTTGAGTTGCCGCGTTGTTGTTCTGCTTCTGCTGCTGCTGTTGTTGCAATTGTTGTTGTCGCTGCTGCCACAAGCAAATCGAAACCCGTAAACAGCAACTTTAGTGCCGTGCGCAAATCAAACAATGCCTTTTTGTAATTAAATGTTTATTATTCACATTTCAGCATTTCTCACATACACACAAAAATGCACAGGAAAATTACTTGGCGTGTGTGTGTGTGTTTGTGTGTGCGTGCGGGAGGGTGCAATAAAATTTATTGTTTGCAAAATAATTGCTGCAAAAGTTTTTTACAACTTTTCTGTTCAAACTTGTTTCAAGTGACAGTTGTAACTAGTTTGAAATTTCGAAATTGCTGTCCTTTACGCTTCCCTCTCTGCCGCTGTCATGCTTTTTTGTAGGCGGTATGTGTGTCTGTGATATAGTTAAAATTTTACAACAGGTATTATTTGCATGTCATATGCATTTAAAGGCTTTCATTTCACAAACAGCAACAACAAAACGACAGCAATAAAAAGCGAGCAATTTCACAGATTTCATTTGCCAAGCTTTTGTGTGTTTATGAATAAAGTTTTGTAGCAAAATAAAAGGAGTAGAAGGGGAGAGCTGGAGTTTGTAAGTTGAAACAGAGAATAACAGAGTAGCAGGGAGTATTTACGACCGTTTGAGCGTCTAGAAGAAATTTAACAAATCGGTCGCAGTCGAATCATGCTAGGCTTTATTCTGGAGAACACTAGAAAGGATAAAGCACAACAGAAAGTGGAAAGGAGCTGTAGAGAATATGTAGGGAGTAGAAGGCAGTGAAATGTACTTAGTAGTGTGAAGTAGTGGGAGGTAGTATAAAATTAAGTGTAAAATGGAAAATGGATAAAAAAGGGGAATATTATTCGAAAATTGGTGGTAATGGCGGTGGCAAGATATGTAAACTCCTTGACAGCTTCGAAGTTAAAGTTTCCAGTTGCCAAGTGGGAGTCACTGCGTCTCCCTGCTTGTAGAAATCCTATACTTCGTCGTTCCTTAATCAGAACCACTATGGCTGCTTCCCTTTCCATAACGGAGAAAGCAGCGGAAACATCTCTCTTGGTGTGGCCGACGATATCAAATTACATTTAACCAATTTTTAGTAGCAACTATTGATGGTTTTTACAATTTTAACAAATACTTATTCATTAAAAAAATATCTAGATATAATATATGCAAAAAAAATTTCCAGGTGCAATTGTTGAATAACAGTTGTTAATTTTCATATAAAATGAAAACATTCACTCTGTAGAAGCACTTTCTGAATATTTAACTTAAGGCTAAAGCTTGAAGCTGAATTTAAATATAGTATTAATTTTTTAACACTGCCGTTTTTTAATGTCGATATTCTTTTAAACACTGCCGTGCAATACCGGGAAAGTCGTTCTCAAAGCGTTCTTGCAGCAGCGATGCATATCAGTAGTTAATTGTCGGCATAGCGAAACACAATAAAAACTGCGAATTGCAGGCCGTAAACTTTCAAGCATATTTAATAGTTCATTAAAAACGAGCGGAAGAGCATGCCGCCTATAAATGCAAAAATACGCAGCATACTTATAGGCGCACACGACTGCCGAAAAGATGCATGCACTGCGCCGGCAGTCCAGCGCCACATGTGAGTGAAAATGTAACCGTGTGTGTGTGTGTTTTTATGTGCATTGCACACTATTGCATCGGCATGAAAAGCAATGCTGATTTAATTTGCAAGTTTTCAGTTTTAATTAAATGCAATGTGCGCCAATGGCCAAAGGGCAATAAAAGAGTGCGCATTAAAAAACTCAACGAAAATGTAGAGCGATAAAAGAAGCGCTCGTATGTGTGTGTGTGAGTGTGTTTCTGACATAAATACGCCAGCAGCAATACAGGCACAAATGGCATTACCACAAACACACACACACACACAGTGGCGCATACAGCTCATCAACAGCGCATAATTGTTAATGACGCATAATGAATTATTTACAGTGCCGCCAGTGGCGACTCCAGCCGCAGCGCGATAAAAAAGCTCAAATTAAAAATAAAATTCTGCATGAGCAGCCTTCCGGTCAGTATAGTACAAGTAATTAAAGTAATTGCGCAGCTGGCAATGCGTGCAAAAATGATTTGCATCGGAAATCAGGCTCCAAGCAAAGAGTTGCAAATGCTTTAAGCCATGAAAAAATAAAGCTTTAAGATATCGCCTTCTTGTGGAAAAGTTGATTAATTTGTCTGTAGCTCTTAATATCCCGAGCACTCCCTTGAATATACTTTTATTCCACTTTTTAATATTTAAATGCCCAAAAGAAATTTTCGAAAAATATTTGAAAAAAAATTATATAAAAAAAACTTTTTAAAAATAAGCTTTAATTTACTTAATGTACTAAAAAGTAGAAAATAAATTGTTTCCAAGTCACCTGTATCTTACTATCCCTAAAAGCTTGGGGCGCTCATGTGTTCAATATTTGTCAAACAGTTACCACAATATTTTATTTAAATAATTTTTTGCAAATAGATTCTAGTAATGAAAGATATTTTGAATATGGATATTGAGCGCACAAGCTTTTATTAATAGTAAGATACAGGTGACTTGGAAACAATTTATTTTCTACTTTTTAGTACATTAAGTAAATTAAAGCTTATTTTTAAAAAGTTTTTTTTATATAATTTTATTTTCTACTTTTTAGTCTTCCATAAATTCAATTTTAGAGCTCTGAAATTTTTCGCAAAAAGAATTTTAAACTTGCAGAGCAGTACACAATATTTAGGGTATTCACAGTGTTTCCTATCGTCATATGTCATATCCTCAATTTAACAAATAATACGTGGCATATTTGTGACGCGGTGAGTTGTTGCTATTTTGCCAGCAGGGCGCGGCAAGTAAGTTCCTATCGTTTTTCATTCATGTGTGGTGTACCTATAATTATAAACTGAAGCCCAAGTGTGTAGTTGCTTGAAAAGTGCCACGCCCCTTGTCCTACGCCCATAAAATTTTACCAGTGGGACGACACATCCAAGAGGCGACTGCATACGAAATTTCAATACTGCACGACCTTTAATTCCAAAGCTAATCGAGATCAAAAATTTTGTTTGTATGGGGGGTGCCACGCCCCCTTATCCTACGCCCATAAAATTTTACCAGTGGGACAACACATCCAAGAGGCGACTGCATACGAAATTTCAATACTGCACGACCTTTAATTCCAAAGCTAATCGAGATCAAAAATTTTGTTTGTATGGGGGTGCCACGCCCCCTTATCCTACGCCCATAAAATTTTACCAGTGGGACAACACATCCAAGAGGCGACTGCATACGAAATTTCAATGCTGCACGACCTTTAGTTCCAAAGCTAATCGAGATCAAAAATTTTGTTTGTATGGGGGGTGCCACGCCCCCTTATCCTACGCCCATAAAATTTTACCAGTGGGACAACACATCCAAGAGGCGACTGCATACGAAATTTCAATACTGCACGACCTTTAATTCCAAAGCTAATCGAGATCAAAAATTTTGTTTGTATGGGGGGTGCCACGCCCCCTTATCCAGTGCCCCCTTATTTTCTCAGTAGAAGGATATGGATATGTAGTAAGTTCCTACCGAGTTTCATTGATGTGTGATTTTTAGTTCTAAAGTTATACACAAATCTGGAGTTGATAAAAAAGTGCCACGCCCCTTATCCTACGCCCATAAAATTTTACCAGTGGGACAACACATCCAAGAGGCGACTGCATACGAAATTTCAATGCTGCACGACCTTTAGTTCCAAAGCTAATCGAGATCAAAAATTTTGTTTGTATGGGGGGTGCCACGCCCTCTCATCCTACGCCCATAAAATTTTACCAGTGGGACAACACATCCAAGAGGCGACTGCATACGAAATTTCAATGCTGCACGACATTTAGTTCCAAAGCTAATCGAGATCAAAAATTTTGTTTGTATGGGGGGTGCCACGCCCCCTTATCCAGTGCTCCCCTTATTTTCTCAGTAGAAGGATAGGGATATGTAGTAAGTTCCTACCGAGTTTCATTGATGTGTGATGTGTAGTTCTAAAGTTATACACAAATCTGGAGTTTATAAAAAAGTGCCACGCCCCTTATCCTACGCCCATAAAATTTATTGATTCATGTATTGGGCTCTAGATTAGGCATGTATGCAAAGTTTCAGATCTCTAAGTAGTCGGGAAGTGGGTGAAAAATTGATTGCTAGATTTGACGACATACATACCGGATGTGAACCTAATATAAAGCTTATAAAAAGCAGATAGCCCAAACCCATTTTCGGTTTCCGAGCGAAGCTACAGGCTAGTAACAATGACTATGATATATTGAAATATTTATTTATGTTCGAGATTTAAATTTTAAATTTATTGTAAACATATTCGAACAAAAACGAAACAAAACACAATATGCAAATGCGTACATTAGACGTGACATAATTGAAGTTGCTGCAATAGATTTTTCATTGTTGTTGTGTCGGCGACACCACCAGCTGCAGACACAAATTTGGCCGCGATTTTGCGCTTTAAAGCAATAGCCTCAAATTGCATTATTGCTTCTCTCTCTCATTTGCAGCTGCACAAAGCCGGCCTCACTCTGCTTTTGATCATCATACAGTCATTAGCCATGACTTGGTATTAATTGCCACTTTTATTTTGGTGATTTAGTATATCTAACTCCGTTATATAATAAAATTATATAAAAAAAAACTTTTTAAAAATAAGCTTTAATGTACTAAAAAGTTGAAAATAAGTTGTTTCCAAGTCACCTGTATCTTACTATCCCTAAAAGCTTGGGGCGCTCATGTGTTCAATATTTGTCAAACAGTTACCACAATATTTTATTGAAATAATTTTTTGCAAATAGATTCTAGTAATGAAAGATATTTTGAATATGGATATTGAGCGCACAAGCTTTTATTGATAGTAAGATACAGGTGACTTGGAAACAATTTATTTTCTACTTTTTAGTACATTAAGTAAATTAAAGCTTATTTTTAAAAAGTTTTTTTTATATAATTTTATTTTCTACTTTTTAGTCTTCCATAAATTCAATTTTAGAGCTCTGAAATTTTTCGCAAAAAGAATTTTAAACTTGCAGAGCAGTACACAATATTTAGGGTATTCACAGTGTTTCCTATCGTCATATGTCATATCCTCAATTTAACAAATAATACGTGGCATATTTGTGACGCGGTGAGTTGTTGCTATTTTGCCAGCAGGGCGCGGCAAGTAAGTTCCTATCGTTTTTCATTCATGTGTGGTGTACCTATAATTATAAACTGAAGCCCAAGTGTGTAGTTGCTTGAAAAGTGCCACGCCCCTTGTCCTACGCCCATAAAATTTTACCAGTGGGACGACACATCCAAGAGGCGATTGCATACGAAATTTCAATGCTGCACGACCTTTAGTTCCAAAGCTAATCGAGATCAAAAATTTTGTTTGTATGGGGGGTGCCACGCCCCCTTATCCTACGCCCATAAAATTTTACCAGTGGGACGACACATCCAAGAGGCGACTGCATACGAAATTTCAATGCTGCACGACCTTTAGTTCCAAAGCAAATCGAAATCAAAAATTTTGTTTGTATGGGGGGTGCCACGTCCCCTTATCCTACGCCCATAAAATTTTACCAGTGGGACGACACATCCAAGAGGCGATTGCATACGAAATTTCAATGCTGCACGACCTTTAGTTCCAAAGCTAATCGAGATCAAAAATTTTGTTTGTATGGGGGGTGCCACGCCCCCTTATCCAGTGCCCCCTTATTTTCTCAGTAGAAGGATATGGATATGTAGTAAGTTCCAACCGAGTTTCATTGATGTGTGATGTGTAGTTCTAAAGTTATACACAAATCTAGAGTTGATAAAAAAGTGCCACGCCCCTTATCCTACGCCCATAAAATTTATTGATTCATGCATTGTCATGGTGGTTACGCATGTATGCAAAGTTTCAGATCTCTAAGTAGTCGGGAAGTGGGTGAAAAATTGATTACTATATTCCACTACATACCGGATGTGAAGTTAATATAAAGCTTATAAAAATAAGGCAACATTTTGGAAAAATTTCGCAATAATTTTTTGTAAACATTTTGCAAAAATTATGCCTTAATATTTGTTGCAAATTTTTAGAAATTTTTTGAAAAATTATTTAAATTGTGTCTGCTATTTTTTGGAAAAGGTCGCATTAAAATATGTTGGTTAAATTTTGCGCAAAAAACTGCGAATTCCTTAAGAAATTTTATGGTAAAAAGTAATCGCTCGGCAGTACTGCACTGGCCTGCTAAACCTTTAATGAAATAGTCCCATAAATCTTTTCCGCAACAGGCTCAAAAAATGCATGCATTATTAAACTTTTCTAACCGGACAACTTGGGACACGCTCACAAAATTAATTACTCGATGTTTCCTATTATATGCCCATCGAGTGTTCTCTTGTGGTCCCTTTAAGCTTCATTTCTTTCAAGCTCCCGCCTATTGCCTCTTTAGTTGATTGTGCTTCGAAATAAAGCCTTACTTCCAGTGGCTTCGAGAAAAGTTATACCTTCTTCGGCTCTCTTTTTTATCATTTGAAAGTGTTGCCTTAATTTCTTTAAATTGCCATTAACCTTTCTCACAGGAATTGAGCTAAAACGCTCAACGCCAGTTTCTTATCTTTTCTATAGCTATTTCATTCTGCTAAGTATAAATTTTTTAGCTTTTAAATATATTTCTATCTTCCCCTGGTTCTCTTTAATCTCCTCTATTTCCATTCCATATTCTCCTTGTTGTTTTGCTCTCCATCTTTCATCTTCTAAGCATCTTTTTCAAAGTATCTCAATCTGTTTCAAGTTTCCAGTTTATATACCAATTTCGTTTCCACTCAAATTCAACAATATAATTTCAACATATCTCCTGCAGCTCCTTCAAAATGCAGCTACTCGTCTAAGTTTCTAATTGCTCTAATCCCACGTTAACGAGCCACTGCATCTCTGCGCTGCCTTCAGTCAAATTTCATTCCACGCTTGAAAGCTGTGTAATAAGCCTTAAGAGTCAAGTAATGCCCTCAGCTCACTCACATGTACTTATATACAAGTGTATGTGTATATATGTGAATTTGTTGCTGCAGCTGCCAATAATAATGATGCTTATACAATTTACTTCACATTTTAGTTGCGATAATTCCCTTTAATTAAAACGTACGAAATAAGGGAGCAAGAATAGTCGCGTATGTTTGCACCCTAAAAGTATGCAATGCAATGAAGAGCGGAAAAATATTTATTATTTATATGAAAAAAATGCTATTTTTTGTATAAAAGTTTTGATGGCGTTGCCTCGCATAATTGGTGGTGCTCAAAAATTGCCATAGTAGTGGTGATTAGGGTCGCTTGTATGTATGTGGTGGTGATTAAGGCACTCGCAGTTGTAGTGGTAGTGGTAGACATAATCATTTAGTTTTATTATTAGCTATCAAGACGAAGCGGCAACATATGGGCGGCGCATATGACAAACTAAACTGACTGCATGTATGAGTGAGTGTCTGTGTATGTAGTTGTATGCATGTGTGCCAAAGCGCACGCAAAACTTTAAATGTAAAAAGTTTACACATACCAGCGCAACTTTTGAGCAATGCCTAGTAGTGCTGATGGTTGGTTGTTGGTGGTGGCGATGGTGTATCCTGTGGCAGCGGCGCACTTAAATTTAATTGTCAGTACATGAGCCAGAGACAAGCTACAGCAAAGCTTCACAAAAGCGCACTATCAAATTTATAACTTCGCCTAGGCCAATAGGCTAAAGCGACAAGGATAAAAGATATATAAAATTTGAAGCTAAAGTAAAGTAGAGGAAGAGTAAAGTAGACTGCGCGAGCGAGTCGAGTCGTCGCATTCTTTTTGTCTTATATAATAAAGCAAAAAGCAATTTTTTTCTTATTAAACATAAAAATAAATCTTGCCAAATTGTGCTTGTTGCCATGGCGAGCAAGTGCTTACACCCTACTCCTTATCTTCCCTTGGAAGCATAAATTGGTAACCAGGGGCAACATAAGCCACAGGCTGGCACAAAGTACAAAGTGCCAAGCAACCGCATGCTGTTGCTGCTGCTGCTTTGTGTGAGTGCCTACAAGTGTAGAGAGCTGTATATGTATATGTGTGTGTGTGTGTAAGAGTCAGCAGGCAAAACTTTGAATATGAACCGCAATAGGGCGTGTATATGGACCGCACTTCTAAGCTAAGCAGCATCGCTTGCTGTCGAGTTCCTACTTCCCTGTAGGAAAAATTTGCATTACTTATGTGAAGGATAGCTATAAATGGAGGCGTGGTGGGTATTATAATAACTATTTAGTTCATAAATTGAATTTCACATAGCAAATAATTCGATAACAGAAAACTCCTTTGCGTCGGTGTAGAACAGACTTCGTCTTTTTTCAGTAAGAATAGTTTCTTTCAATGGGGCTTTTAGGATAATAGAAACTCGCGAAATTTAGCATATTAAAAGAATATTCAAAAATAGTCACTTAAAAGCAAAATTTAAATAATCTGACATCTTTTCTGATAACTCGAAAACTCAAATGGCCCAACTGATCAAGGCTTATATAAACGCTTTTGAGCTGCGAACCAAATGCGCAATTGTTGCCTTTTTCAGCAGTCCTTATGATTCATCCCTACCAACGAGCAGCCTCTTTTTTTCCTAATGGCATGCGCTTACGGACACACGATAAGGTTGAGCCAAAAAGGCAGCCGTTCTCTGTCGCTTGCAATCTTATCAATGTGGTCGTCACACTGTTGCGGCGGTTGAATGTGTGTATGTGTGTCTGATGTATGACGATGCGTTGCGGTGTGGGTGCGGTTGGTGTCCTTGGTAACCAGCGCCACGCAGCCGCAACGCACTGAGACGCAACAGTCAGTCAAAGCAGCAACAACAAAGCCACTATTGCTGGCAACACCCACGCAATATCTCCGTGTATGCTTGTGTGCTTGTCTTCAGCGCCATAGCAGCAGCTATATACTACATGCGCATTGTGTGTGTGTGTGCGGTGAGATATTGGTAGTTGTGCTGCGCCGTTGTTGAGAAAATTATACGTCGCTCGCTGCGTTGTTCAAAGGCACCAATTTAGGAATTCAATTAGGGACACAAAAGTGCTTTTCCTTTTCCTCTTGTCTACCCTCCGCTACACTTGGCCCGGCCGCTGCTGCCTTCACTGCCCACTTCAGTTCATTTGTTTGCTTTTGCCAAATGAAACGAAATGCTTATTATGCTTTAGCAACAGCCCTGCTAGGGGTTAGCATGGCAACCGTTTATCATTAATTAACACGCAGAGAAATCATTTACATTGTTTGTTAGCAGACGAGTTGCAGAATAATCCTATGCTAATTTTTAAAGAAAAGCGATGAGCTGAGGAATGTAGAATTTTTATCAATAGAACTTAGCATACGATTTTCGGAGTTAAGCCTTGATTCTCGAAAAGGCATTTGTATATAAACTGAATGTATAAATTGAATGTATGAATGTATGAGTTGAAATTCCAATTCCTGTTAACATTTTTTCCCAATCCCGTCATAAGAACTAAAATTCCAATTTCTGTTAACATTTTTAAAATTCTCAAAAAATAATATGTTGCTAATTGCCGCGTCCATCATTACCAAGACGTTCCACAAGGATTGAAATGAAGATTTTTATGGAATAAGAAAAGAAAATAAAAATTTAACGAAATAGTACTTTCACTCAAACACTCTCAATATTGAGATGTCCTAAGCCGAGATATGCAAGAAACTCATATTGGGAAAACTCGAAAGAAATATTCTTACCAGGTTCAATAGTTCTTAACACATCCCCTTAAAAATAAATTCTGCATCATTTTGTACAGTGTAGCACACGTTGTAATTATTGCAGCATATAATTTTACGCTCTTGATCCCATACATACACCGCTACATTTTTTTGGCAAAGCAGAAAAACAGAAAAGCAAGGCGAAAATTAACATATTTCGTAACAATTTAGATTATTGTGGCAAGAGAAAAGGTTAAAGGCAAAGAAGAAAGAGAAAAACCCTTAAGAGAGAAAAATAATGGGGAAATGTGAAGCAAAGTGTATGTGAAGGACAACTGTGGGTCAAAGCAGCAATGAAATGTTGATGCGCTTGCCAAAAGAATAAGTAAAAGGAAAGGACCAGAGAGAATTTAGAAATTTTTAAAGGGAATTCAAAGTGGTCGAGAAGTATCGAAAGAGTTATCGAAAGAGAGATGAAAGAAAAGTCTGAGTAACTTTAAAGTATTCTCTTTCAAAGAGTAGTTTATTAGTAGGCAGTTGTTTAATTTGAAAGCGTAATTTAATAAAGAGCATTTGAAACAATTAATGAAATTTTATATATTTTTCAAATAAATTTATCGAATATTTTTCAAAACAAAAATTTTTGGAAAAATTAAGGAAAAATCATATTCAGTCCTCTTTAGAAATTTTGAAATAGCGAGTATCTTAAGTTGAAAGTTTTGACATAAGCCACAGATAAAGGAATGGTTCACTCTTTGCTGCAGGACTTTAATCCTTCCTTTGCCAACTAACCGAAATCACACATGGCCACAAACGCATACTACTTCACATACAGGAAATGTAGTAGTCCACACACATATCTACTTCCTTTCCACAGCATGTCTTAATTTGAAGCCAACCACATGCAGTTCTCCAAGGGTGGCAATCTACTCCTAGAAAAAACTATGAACATGGAAGCAAGTGCGCTTTATTAACACACTCCGCACTTTGCTAGTGAAGCAGCGAAGCAGTAGTGGAGTTGTGAAGTAGTGAAACTGTAGCAGAAGAGCAGAAGACAAACTGTGATAAAATGAGTGGCAGCAAAGAAAAGTAAAACCACAGGCGTGCAATATGGCACTGATATTGATAGCCACCACGAATCCGGGCACTGGAAACGTGGCCAGAAATAGTGGCGAAAGTTTTTATTGAGTGCACAACAGAGAAGAAAGAAAAGGTAGACAGACGTGGCAAAGGGATCAACTACAAAATAAAGTATTAAAAGCGGAAATTAAATTTCCACACATACATCCAAACACTAATAATAGCACCCAAGGAAAGTGCGACGTACGTGCGCTCATATCCGCCGCAGACAAAGTTATTGCTATTTGCTGGCACAGTGCTGCGAGCTAATAATGTATCCTATACACACTTCCGGCATAACTTTAAGCCTTAAGCATATTAAAACAAAACTTTTGCGGTAATAGAAATAGGAAACTTGCTATAAAAACGTCAAAGCTTAAAGGTACACAAAGCAACCGAGTTCAAAGTTAAGAAAATTGCAAGCATTTAGGGAAATTTCTGAATTAATTAACTCTTTTAAGGGTTTGTCGAATGTGCCTAAAAGTAGAATATAAATTTCGCAAAAATCAGAGGCTCTAACACATCTATAATAAAAATAGGTAGGCCATAAATTTTTATCGAAAGTTCTTTAGTTGTTGAGTTGAGAATGTAAATAGTTTTAAAGGTGGTAAAAACAGAAACAGTGGTAAGATAATTTACAATCTAACTATGCATACCTATGGCATAAAAGTGGCGCCTGAGAATATGCAATCATTAATATTTTCTACAAACTACTTGAGAGTCATTGAGCTTCAGATATCAAGCGTCTGCAGTTTTCAAAACTAGAATTAGAAAATTCTAGACTATAACATCAACTAGTGAAAGATGAAAAAACTTAAATTGTGCCATCTTTTTTCAAAAAATATTCAAAGCTACCGAGGTTACTCTAAAACCGTTTTCCGATTTTAGAAAATCATTAGCAACATTCACATTTAACGCTTTAAAATAGGTCAAGCGATTCTTTTAAAATATGTTTAAAGTTTATGAGATTGTTCAGTTTTGGAATCTTAGAAATTTAGCCTTTATTGAGAACTCTCCATCTTAGTACCAGTAGCTGCTAAAAGCTCACTACACTGCTGGTGCTTCTGCTGGCCACCGTTACTGATATTCATTAGTTGAAGCATTTTCGCCTTTGGCTACAGCCAAACTATCATAAAAACTACCAACTGCTTATAAAAGTATAAAAGTGCGTATATAGTTTATAGCAGCACTCAGGCTGAAACTTTGCCAAATTTAATTAACTCGCTTGAGCGCATTACCTAATAGTAGTAAGTGCTCTTTTATTTCGCTGAGCGCTGCCTCTCTTCTTCTACCTCTTCTCTCACTGGCGCTCTTATTCGCTGCACCCAGCCTATCTTGCTTAATCATGCTTTGAGTTGGGTCACATTCTGCTTGAATTAATAAAAAATTAGCTCTGCTAAGAAAGACTTCAGCCTGGCAGCCGAAAAGTATGCTACTTTAGCTTATAGAACAAATAAGAGCCTTGTCTTATATTAGCAACACTTTTGCTCCCTTCCTGCTTATTGAAAAATTAATGCAATTTGTAGCTGCTTTTTGTGTAACTTTCGTAGCAGTTAGTCGAGGAGTCACTCACGCTGTCGATCATTTCGGTGAGAGGGTGGAAAAGTGTACCGATACGGAAAATCGAATTAGTTGGCAGAGTAAAAGTGACATTATTGGGCAGCACTCAAGCTGGTAATTCATATCAATTTAGGCGGCCTACTTCCGTGATAATGCTATATACTTATAAAAGTATGCATAAATAGACTACTTTTAAAGTAATCACTGCAGCAAAGTATTAGTAGGATGAAACACGTATTTTCACTTCTTGCGCCATTTCTTTAAAGACATCACAAAAGCATTTGGTCTGTTTTTAGGCGCAATTTAAAGCCCAAATGTGCACCTGGCTGCTGGCATATTAAAACAATAACTTTCAATTTAAATTTGCAACGCACCTTTCAGCACGGCACATTTACGCCTGTTATTACATTTTTATTGGCGCTGTCGTCTGCGTCCGCGACCGCCTAAAAGCATGCTTCAGTGCCAGCAATTCGCGCATTTTCCACCTCATTGCAACTTAAAACGTGCGCTAAATTAATTTATATATGGCAGCCGTATTTGTGCCGCTATTGCTCTGTGTGTGTTGTTATTGCTGTTGCTACTGAAATTACACTGCCTTAACGGCAACAGCAACAACAACAACAAGCGCGTCAACAACAACGGCAACGCAACACTACTCGCTCGCAAATAAATTAATAGACGACTTCGCCAACATGCCTGCGTCATTGCCTGCGAAGCTGCCGCGGCCGTTTTCACAGCGGCTGCCCAGTGGCGTCTTAAGCTCAAAAAGGTGCGCGAGGCTCCGGAAGGTCCTTTACTTTAATCGCGTCTGAAATCAAAAGAATTCACTCTTTATACCCTACACCTATGGTAATAGGGTATAATAACTTTGTGCCAAAATTGTAACGCATTAAAGCAGCCTTCCTAGGTATAGACATAAGTATATAGAAATGATCAGAAACACTTTCTCTTTTCATTTCCGGTTGTCCGTCTGTCCGTCTGTCCGTCTGTCCGTCCGTCTGTCTGTCTGTCTGCGTGTACGCAAAAAAAAGAAAGAAGGAGTTGCCCGATTTGGACCAAATTTGGTACACAGTGACAGTGAACTTCGGGTTAGGTAAAGTGTTAAAATTATTCAAATCGGTCGAAGGATACGCCCCCAATGGACCTATAAGTCCCTCTACCTCGGGTTTTTATACCCTACACCTATGGTAATAGGGTATAATAACTTTGTGCCAAAATTGTAACGCATTAAAGGAGCCTTCCTAGGTATAGACATAAGTATATAGAAATGATCAGAAACACTTTCTCTTTTCATTTCCGGTTGTCCGTCTGTCCGTCTGTCCGTCTGTCCGTCTGTCTGCGTGTATGCAAAAAAAAGAAAGAAGGAGTTGTCCGATTTGGACCAAATTTGGTACACAGTTACAGTGAACCTCGGGTTAGGTAAAGTGTTAAAATTATTCAAATTACCCGAAGGACACGCCCACAACGGGTCTTTAAGTCCCACTACCTCGGATTTTTTTCGGTAAAATGGCTATAATTTGTGTAATTACTCATGGAAAAGAATAATACTTGGTATTCAAGTTAAGAGGTAGGTCTTCTATATCTCAGGAAAAAATGGGCGTGGTCTGCCCACTATATAGCCGGCAAAATTTTTTCGGTAAAATGGCTCCCAATTGACTAGTTACGAATATAAATGAATGAAAGTCGGTTCCCAAGTTGATATATAGGTCTTAGATGCCATACAAGAAAATGGGCGTGGTCCGCCCACTATATAGGCGATAAACAAAAAATTCTCTTAACTTCCATAATATATACACCAGAGAGTCCAAATTTGGTTACTTCGTTCCTGGTAGGAATATCTTTTAATTCTCCAGAAATGGGCGTGGTCCGCCCACCATGGGGGCACTAAAATAAATATGCCGATAACATCTGGTGTACACCTGTCAGAGCATCAATATTTGGCATGTATAGTCCTATTAGGTATATCTTGTAGTCTGCCAAAAATGGGCGTGGTCCGCCCACTATGTAGGTTGTAAATCAAATACGCTCACAATTTCAGTGAATTATCACCCCACTTGGGAACATGGTGTAGGGTATTACTCTGTCGGTGAAACCCGACTGATTGCTTCCTTACTTGTTTGCGATCAAATTGCTGTAATTTGTCTAATTAATCATTGAAAAGAATAATACTTGGTATTCAAGTTAAGGGGGCGGTCATATATGTCATACGAAAAAATGGGCGTGGTCCGCCCGCTATATAGGCGTCAAAATTTTTCCGGTAAAATGGCTCCGAATTGACTAGTTACGAATATAAATGAATGAAATTCGGTTCCCAAGTTGATATATAGGTCTTAGATGCCATAGAAGAAAATGGGCGTGGTCCGCCCACTATATAGGCGATAAACGAAAAATCCTTTTAACTTCCATAATATATACACCAGAGCGTCCAGATTTGGTTACTTCGTTCCTGTTTGGAATATTTTTTAATTCTCCAGAAATGGGCGTGGTCCGCCCACTATGTAGGTTGTAAATCAAATGCACCCACAATTTCAGTAAATTATCACCCCCCTTGGGAACATGGTGTAGGGTATTACTCTGTCGGTGAAACCCGACTGATACTTCCTTACTTGTTTTTATATAAATATAACAAAATAAAATTTTGGTTTTATCTAAAAAATTTTTTATTCCATTAAACTTAAGAAAATTGCTCTTCCTACTTTGAGCGCCTTCTTTTTTATAAGTATTCATTTTCCCATTCTTAAGCTCAAAATTTATTGTTTTTAAATATATTTCTTTATGAATTTTCTTCAGTTACAAAACTGAGTTAAGGGACACCCAAAGTTTCACAGGCCCTGCCAATATGCTTGCACGCTCATGCCTGCAGTAAGAACATACACACACTTGCCGGGCTGGGCTGGGCTGGGCTATGGGCGTTGCGAGTTTGCTGGCGCGCTCAAAACAGCGACCGTGAAATATTTAATGAAAATGTAAAAAGCTACTTCCTGGTTTTTCGGCAAGGGCTGGCTCGGCAGTGGCAGGGAGTTGGGCAAAAGGCGGGCAACAATGAAAGCTTAAAAGTGCCCGACTTGGCCCACACGCCCATCTCCTTGCACAGGGCTGTTATTGTTGTTGCTTTTGTAGCCAACACAGCGTAATCTTAAGATTTAGCTTTTATAGTAGCTTACGCGGTAGTCCTTAGCCCGCTGCCTGCTCAACCAGCCTTCGCTCCGCAACGCCGTTCTCATCGTCAGCATCTTTGTAGTGTAGTTGCGTGTAGAAAATCTAATAAAAGCATACTTTGGGGCGTCCTTTTGCATCATGTTAACACTTTAACGAGATTTTATTATTATCGCCGGTTTTGTTGTGCCTGCAAGTAGGCGTTTGGCATCGTATGACTCGTACTTTTTTGCTGCTATTTCCCACTCTTCTCTTCCTTTCGCTATGCTATATTGCGCTGGTTATTGTTGCTGTTGCTGTTGTTGTGTAGTGCGAGTGCGCATAATAAGGAAACAGGATATTGTTGAAATTAGAGCGCTTTTGTGCGCAACGACCTTAAATGTGTGCGTGTGTGTGTGTAAGTGTGAGTGCTCAGCACTATGGGAGAGAAGACGAACAACTGGCCAGAAAAAAGGTGTAGCTCGCAAAAATATCAAAAGCAAACCGCATTGATTTTAAAATGTCACTTTCAAGTTGAAACTAATTAAATTTCCTTTTGATTTCTTTCTCTTTCTAGGTAAGTAATATGTAAAGAAGAAGTCATTTCAATTGTGAGGGTATGGCAAAAGTGTTCGCAGTGAGTTAAAGTGTGTGAGCCAAAAGCATGGCAAGGACTCTAAAACGATTTTAAATTTCAATAAAATTTCTATTAAATTTCGTATATTCTTTCTATAAAATGTGAGTCAAACTTTCTTAGAAGTAAAATTTCACTGAACTCTACTTACATAAAGTCTATCAAAATTTGTTTAATTTCCTCTGGATTTAAAAAAAAATTATATTTTAAGTTTTAACAACAATTTTCTGTTCTCTTCAAATTTTAGTTTCAATCAACTCTACCATTAAATTTGAATTTTCTTTGTATTTAAACTTTTTGGAATCCCTTAAAAAAACACTTTTCCTTTTCTTAAATTGCATTTCAATTTCAAAAATGTAACAATTTTCAGTCAATGAAATTTATAATAAAAATTTCTAAAAGAAAAAAGTCTCTTCTTCTTTAAAATTGCATTTCGGTTAACTCGTCAGCAGTTTCTCTCAATTTAAATATCCACTAAATTATGAAGCCAACATTTTTTTTAAATAGAAAGTAAAACTGCTTATCAGAAATCAAATCATCGAATTTCCTTCAAATTCGATAACTTTCTAAACATTTTCACAATCTAAAAGTTCTTCAGAAAAAAAATTCTCTTTGCTTTCAAAAATTTCAGTTCTCTCTATGCCTAAATTTTAGTAATGACTCTCAGGTAAAGTCAATTTCTCTAAATTAATTGCATATAAGTAATCACCAAAATCCCAGATTTTCTTGCTCTTTAATTTCTCTTAAATTTCAATTTCTACAAACTTACTTTTCCCATTAAAATTTCATTCTTCTCAAAAATTTAATAGTTTCAAATCTGATATTATTCCTTTCCTAATCTAAAGACTACAGCTCACACATGCTTACGTTCCAGCAAAGCTTCGAAGCTCATTTCAAACACAAATTGAATTACTTTCTGAAAATTGTCTGCTCTTCAAAAGATTCAAGTCTTCGAATCTTTAATTTCAACAAACCCTTTCGAATTCTTTGAATTCTTGATCTCGTCATCATGACTTTTCAAATCTGATGGCTGCTCAGACCTCACCCCCTCGAACCGCAGCAAAGCTCTCAAGCGTATTTCAGGCAAAATTATGCAAAATATCATATTTCCGCACAATCAAAATCTGAGAATAAAAAATGAACAGAAACAACATGATATCAAAACAAAATTACGGTCACCACAGCGCAGCAGCAACAACAAAAACAACAACAAACAAAGCAACAACCCGCAGCTTGTGGAAATGCCAAACGAATAAACATGCAAATTAATTCAATTTTCCATAAATCAAGCAACATAAAACAACATTAGAATATCCCACGCACACATACACTCATGCATTACTCACACACACCCATTCAATCACTGGCACAAGCACACAGCACAACAACAAAATAAGTCAAAATTGAGCAAAACGTGCAAAGGAGCAGTGGAAAAGCGAGAGCAAATCACAGCAAACGTCCAATAAACTCAGCACATGCACACACTCATATGCCGCACCAACAGATGCACACAAAAACTGGCTGTATGTTGGCAGCATGTCCTGCCAAGGACCTGTGTCAAAATGTAAATAAGCAGTGCTGCCTGCCAAAATAAACTAAAAATCATATTGACAGCCTACCATGCATAATAATGTGCCTGGAAAATGATATGTTGATATCCTTTTTCATAAGGACACACACATACACACACACACACACAGCCATGGCTGTATATGCAGCATTGTATGGAAGAAACTGCTGTTGGTCGTTGTGTTTGAATGACAGTTGCTGCATAACGTAATGACAATAATAATGCCAACACACATACACAAATAAGCGCACATACACTAACGCAGCAGAGTGTGTGTGTAGCTACAAGCGCCTGTGTGACAGCATAATTTAATATATATGAACTTTTTGACATATACGCTCTTGCAGAACATGCTTCACTTTGAGTGCATACCTTTTCGGTTTGCGTTTATGTGCACATGTATGTGTATGTGTGTGTGCATGCTAAGTCATATACAAGATATGTGAATAAGTAAAAGTAAACTTTTAATATGATTTCTGCCTAAAATAAGTTAAAAATGGCAGCTGATTCAATTTGCCTAAGAAAAATCCAGCAGCTCAACAGGATTTACTTGTAGAATATAAAACTTAAGGACTATGCTAAGCAAAAGCTGAAGCGAGATGGAGAGAGAGATCTTCCTCAGCAATTTAAATGAAGTGAAGCCTAAAACGTTTGGCCTGAGTTTTTCAAGCCTGCGCTTTGGCAAATAATATTTAACAGACTACAGCAGCACAAACACAACTACATACAATATGCCTATAAGCAGCTACGCATCTCTGAACCTTAACAGATACAGCCACCGGAATGTGAAATACATATATTTGCATGTGTGCGTGTGCTTTGTATATGCCTATGCTACTGCAGCAAAAATCATTGCTACTCAATATGCAAACCAACCGTTCGCATTGTTGCGAATGCAAATTCAACAGCAACAACAACAGCAACAATAACAACAACGGCAACCAAATGTAATTAAAATACGATATTCTTGTTTTCGCAAAATAACATGCACACTCTCTCACACTCACACTCCCACTCATGTTAACATGCATACACTCTCCCAGCTTATTTTGTTGCTTCATTTGCCTACTTGTCTTGCACTTGTGAAGCAGGGGGTTGACCGGCGGCTGGCAACGTGCAGTTCAATTTAAATTTTCGGTCAGTTTCGCACGTACACAACATGTGTAACGGTATACGCTTGAGCGTGTGCCAGCGTTGCCTGCTTTTAGGCATATTTCATGTCAGACGTTGCCAGGCAAATCAAAGTGGGGGAGTCTGAGCAACAGAATGAAACCCTATGAACCATTTATCCGGCAAATGCACACCACTAGATATTTCAGTGTGACAAGAGCATCGAGGAAATGTATAGACTCAAAATCGTTTCGAGATTCTTATGTGGAAAATAGTTCATAGCTTCCCTACCGGCAACTCAACTAACTTTTAGTGCACTATAAGCTAACTACTTCGCAACCATAGCTGACTATTCTTCGACTACTTTCAGTGGAAATGACTGACTTTTTTAACATTGCGATGTCCTAGGCAGTAGTCAGTCCCGATTACCCTTCGATGACTTTTCAACTAACTTAAAGTCGGTTACTTTGAAGTTAGCTAAAAGTTAGTTATTAAGAAGTTAGCTAAAAGTTAGCTTATTTTTTAGCTATAGCTAACTAATTTCATATGAAGCTATTCAACTAAACTATTAGTTGATAAGCTAATAATACGCTTTATTAAAATATGGTGTAAAATCGTTGCCTGTTTAACATAATATATCATCATATTTCCATATATATTTCACGATATTTCTTTTCATTTCTTTCTGAGCCGATTTTTGACAATTATATAAAACAAAAAAGAAAGAAAAGAAACGGCCTGCTTTGATTTTTCAATTTCAATTTCACAATGCACATAAATAAATTCAAAAAATTCAAAAAAGCAAATAGCAAAAAAGAAGAAAGCAAACAGCTCGCTTTGATTTTGGGGCAGTTCTGCACTACATTGTAGTTAGCTTATAGTTAGGTCATAAAAGTTAGCTATAAGTGTGCTATTTTCGTAGTCGACTACTGAATTGTTTATAGGGTTGTTTCTATTAAAACAAGTGTATTGCCCATACGTAATCCAAAACGGTACTGGGCTTTATTGAAAGTAGAAGGAATATGTATGAAAAAAGTTTATACAAACAGAGATGACAATAGTAACTCATACATGTATAATGATTGAATATCGATGCAATGTAGCATTCGAGCGGCTTCCAAAAGTTTTAACAGTTTTCCTAAAAGATTTTATGAAAGCGAATATTTACGATTTTTATCGAATATCCTAAAAATATCAAAAAATTCATTTTCTTAAAAATTCAACAGCAATTACTTTTAAAATTTTAATATGTAAGATTTCGACACAATAGGTATATGAAAAAGAATCGACCTAAATTTTGCCTACTCTTACATTTATTGAGATATCACCATGATCTTGAAAAACAATTTAAGCTCTCAGAATTTAAGCTCTCAGAATTTAACCGATATTGAATCCTTCTCGAGAATCTCGAAATGACTCTTAAGTTATGTCCATCGTTTGACAATTTGACGTTGCAAAAGTCAGAAATATATATGGACTCCAGACTAGGTATGTCAGTCCCTGAATCCCGAATGCCGTAGGTAAAGAACATATTGCATTCGCGGTATCAATATTCCGATAACCAAAATGAAGTATTTTGTTAATTGGGCAGTTTTGAGTAAATGAAAATTTACACGAGTGTGTGTGAGTAAAACGTAACGTTAGTTACAACACTCTTATGCTGATTGATAAGCCTACGCAAAATTCACAAAATAATAATAATAATAATGATGATGCACAATTCCGATGCCGAAGCAAAAGCAAATTGTTACGAATTGAGTAGGAAATGTGAGAGGTGATCAGCTCGGTAGTGATAGCTAATTTAAATACAGTACTTGTTTTGCTCTGCTCGATATTAGTGCAAAATAACAGGCTTGCAAAGGGGCAGCAAAAAACGAGAGAAGCGGTAGGAAGGACATAGCGAAGGGAGGGCAGATGCCATGCATTGGCTCTGGTATTTTATTTTCATGCAATCAACCTCTGCACTCTTCATCGATTCCATAGCACCACGCAATTAAATGGTATTTTTGACTTGAAACCGGATTTTCGTTTATACATTGACATGCAATATTTGCATAACGAGTTGCGTAACAACAGCAGCAGAAATAACAACAACAGATTCTAGGTAAATAATCTCCACACTAATTGAAATTTCTTTTGAAATTTGTGCGTAATTGAATTTTATATGCAGGAACAGCATTGAAATGCAATTTGATGCCTATATTTAGGGGCATATCAAATGACAAAGGACTGTGCAACTGTAAATTACTGCTATTTTTCATCTACGCTGCCTTTTGTACAATTATGGCAAATATAAGGAATACGAGGAGCAACAATATTTAAAACAAACTATGAAAGTTCCTAAGTCCTCAAAATATGCAATTTATCCAGAACTAGTGGACTGTATTAACCAAAAAATAACGACGCGCTGTTCGATTTAATAATTCTTTATTTCTTTGTTGACTCCGAATTGCGACTCTTCATTGAGATTACCGACTCGTAACTGACTTCGACAGCTTCGGTTAAAAATGAATACAGAGTAATATAATGAATAAAAATGAACATTAGAAATGAATGGATTCTTCTCCTCAAAATGAATAAGTGAAAATACATCGAATTTGAAATATGAATTTTTTATAATTATCTTCAAAATTATATTGCAGCTTTTGTGACAAAACTTACACAGTCGAAAATATCTTCAAAGTGAATCAATTATGTACATTTAAAAGGATGAGAAAAATAGTGTGGTACTTAAATTTACTTCCGATTTGTGAATCGTTCATAAACAATTTATTTGAAATATATATCTACTTTATACAAAACTAAGCCAAATTTCCTGCCTTTAAATTTTCTTAAAAATGTATTCGAAAATTGCAATTTGTGCAATACATTTGATTGTTTCTAAATACCAAAATATTATTACGAATGAAGCCTGCTTTTAGGCGTTTGTACTAAAAATTAAATAAACTTCGAATGCCACACATAAATCAAGCTCTACTCTACTAACTTGCCACACACACTCGCCGCTTTCCCCAGACACTCACACTGCTATTGCGCCACAAAGTATGCTACACTTTCTTACGCTGCACTACAGCAGCCGCGCTCAGTTCCGCAACAACCCACAAGCGCTTAAGCCACCGTTCGGCTTAATTGGTATCAGTTGCTTAAGCACCTCAAATTGCACCCAAAAGACAGGCCAACAGCATTGCTGCCGACTAACTGCACCGCAGTTGTTGCTGGCTGCCGCCAGATAGCAGCAGAGTTGCTTGCTCATTTTAATGATGCTACCTGCTATCTGGTGTCGTGTGCTTAAGGCAACATAGATGCCTCTGCCGCCCGGCTGCGCTCTTCTGCGCCACTGCTCGCTTACTTTAGCAATTATGCTTAAGACGTTGTGCATTTCCGGCTGCAATATGGACGCGCTCAGTGCACAATGTTTGCTGCGGCAGCTGCCGTCGCTGCTGTCGTCTTAGTGTTCGTGTTGTTGTTGTGTGAGCTTGGGTTTTATGGCGTTGCTGTTAGTGGCCAAAATGTTGCGGTCTTCTTAAAAATGAGTAATTCGCTGCTGCCAAGTTGCATAAGCAGATGTGCGCCAGCAGGCCACCAGCAAGCAAGCCCAAGGCTGGGAAAGCAGCTCAGGTAATTTAAGCACTTGCGCCAGCAATTAAGGCGGAAAGAGCAGTCGTAGCAGCATATTAGTAAAATTGCTACAAAGCTAACTTAAGTAGTGCTGCAACTGAGGACTAAATTAACTTAAGCAGGATTGCAAGGAAAATGTGCAAGAGACTTGTACTTCTGCCGAGCGGTTGTTAAGGACAAAGTGTTTGGCATTGCTCTTAGCAGAAATGCGGCAATAAGAAAAGGTTTTGGAGCGTTCTTACCTTCATCAACAATATGCCGTGTCATTGTGATACAAAGTCAGACTTATACTTGATAATGCGTATACAGGAGTATCTGTAAATAGATGAAGAACTGAATGGCTAGCAGACTAGATCTACAATTTACCTTAAACAAAGTTGTTCATACTTTTTGTATATGGATTCTAAACTAAAGAAAGTATTTAGCTTTTTTATCGATTTCAAATAAATAGCATTTTTTTAAATCTACAGATTTATGTAATATATTTCTAAAGTTTGTTATTGAAGAAAGCTTAAAAATTTCTTTAAGTATTGCAATTAACTACACATCACTACCTTAATAATTAAAAGTTTTTAAGCTAATGCCAAAGACATTATCGATAGTTAATATGTCGATTCAGAATCTTGATGTTGATGCTCTAATGTCAAATATCTCAAGTTTGCTGAAAATTTTTATAAATTCTATAAATAACTATAACCAAAATATTGACATAAGAGTCGTCAACAATTCATATATCAAGTAAATGCACGAATATAAATAGTTGTTTTCAGATATCAAAATGGTTTCTTTAACTATAGATGAAAATTTTATCGACATATAAACTATCGTATTTTCAAGTATGGAATATTATATGTATCTTTCTTTTTAGTTTTGTAAAACGTAACAGCAGAAAAGTAGTCTCAAACAGAGCAGCGGAATTAATCAAAAAGCCATTTGAGAAGCCCGCCGCTCACGTGGCTCCATGCCTACAGCTTCTTTGGAAGCCATTCTAGCTTAACGCAAATGCAACTCAAATTCCAGCAGCGAAGCTCTTCTGCTCCTTTCGCTGCAGAACTTAAGGCAACTTAACTTTCTTTGCAAATCAAATTACCGCAACTTTTGAGATGGCAACTCCCTGTACCCTTCTCTCCGGTGCACAACCAATAAATATCCTTAAATCCTGCTGCTGTGCCTTTTCACTTGCCTGCCTTGCAAAAAAAACCAAGAGAAATGCATGCAAGTCAGTAAAATAAAGTTAGAGCGGCTTTACTTTATGCGCCCAAATGTATACTCCATAATGCCAATAAATAAAATTCAGCTCAAGCAATTTCTCACACACAAGCACACACACGCACGCATAGACGGACATAAGTTGGAATACAATTAAGTGAGGATCTTGTTTGTTAAATGTCGCCAAAGCCAGCAGTTAACCTTATCCCTGTCCCTTTACCAACACCCCTTCCCCCTCCTCCCCCCTCAGTCGACTTCAGCACATACAAACTACAGTTATTACCTGAAGTTGTATCCTTGAGGACTTGAGCAGTGCCTTATGCATTTATAGAGCTTTAAGCGTGTTGTCCTTGTTTAAGGGTAAAAACAGCAAAAAAAGGACGAAAACCAACAAGCCAAAAGTATGCCAGCATGGCTGTGAAAAAAGTACTAGGTACCTGCCCGCAGCATACGCTTTGATGTTGCCAAATCCTGCTAAATTGATTTTCGGGGTTTTCGAGCTGCGTGCGCTCTTCATACCTCCTTCCTTCCTTCCTTCCGCCCTTCAAGCTACTCTACATGTTGTTGGTTGCATGGCTACGCCTCAGGGGTACGCTTTGTTGTAGCCGTGGTTGAAGAGCGAGTGTTGGGGCTGCTGGTAAATGTGGCATTAATTTGAAGGGTGGTGCGCAAAGGCGAAAAATATTGCCACACTCAGCAAAAGCGAAAGGGAAGGAAGCTCTGCGCATTTTTTGAACGATTTTAATAAGCCTGCTGCCTTTATTCCGCTTTCCCCGTTGCCTATAAGCAAATGCCAAGACTTGCAGTTGAATCAATTGAAAGCAAGTGCCTTAAGGATGTCGTGCGCACATATGAATGTATATCGGGCAGCTATTATGGCGCAATTGTGCTTATTGCCGGAATGATGCTCAGTATTTAATGAGCGATGGAAAATGGCATATAAAATAAAATTCATTACAATAGATTACCGTAAGCAGAATTATGTCATGATGTTATGATGTCCTTGCAACAAAAAGTAGCCAATTTTTCAGAAAATGCAAGCTTATTAATTTTATATTAAGGATTAAATTTTAAAAATTTGAAACATGCTCAGCGAATCCTTATGAAATATTATTTGCTTGGTGAAAGGGCCTTTCCTTTATATTTAAGTGCCTGCTGTAGTGTAGAGTCCCTCTTATTCTGAGCCTGAAAGCATGTTCCCTGTTGGTCAGTAGCTAAAGACGCCACTGCAAATAAACTGACTGCCCTAAGATCTTTGCGCCTTAGAGTATGCCTCGATGGACCCCCCTTCCCTCCACTCAAATGAGCCTAGCTAAAAGTGCAGATGTGTGCGTGGGTGTGAATGTAATTGTAAAAGCGTCGCCTGTGGTTGCTCTGCGTTTGACTTTGCGGTTAGGCCAAGCATTTTGCACGCCCCAACGGCTTCTCCTGGCACCAGCCCGCCGCTCTACTGCACACATGTGTGAGTGTGGGGAGAGCGACTAAAAGCAGAAAACTCTGCATTGTTTTTGCTTGCGCAGCACAAAAATGCTTTTGTTCACACTTTCGCTTGAAAGCGCACATTCTTTTGCGAATGTGTGTGTGTATGTGAGCTTGTGTGTGGTTGTGTTGCTTATAGCGTAAGCAAGCATATTTTCTGCACTAGGCGCCCGCCAGGCCGTCGTGTGTGCGCGGCTTTTGTTGCATAATTATGCAAGCATGGCGACAGGTCGAGACTGAGGGGCTAGTAGGAGGCAGCAAGCTTAAAATTCTTCAATTTTGTACAACTTTAGCAGCGCACAAAAGTAAAATTTGTGTAAAATATATCCTGTGAAGGAATGACTTCAAACAGGATACACATTTTGAATCTGAAATATTTTAAGAAATTTTTGAATAATTCTTCCTACAGTACTAGAGCAATGAGTTCTGAAATTTCAAACATATGATCCTGTAATACAACGCCATTTTTGAATAAGTTTTGACAGCGAAATACCGCAATTTTTGTGTAGTATTTTTTTTGGTATTTAAAGAGTGGTGTTGGTAGAATGCAATATAATGCATTTCAATATAAAATAAATTCGATACATCAACTTTATCAGTGGCACCAAGGTTAATCAGTGGACAAGTGCTTGGAAGCTGATGCGGGAGGCCTGGGCTAAAACCTCAGCCGGGTCCTCATAACATCTAATAAGAAGATCATTTTTATACCCTACACCTATGGTAATAGGGTATAATAACTTTGTGCCAAAATTGTAACGCATTAAAGGAGCCTTCCTAGGTATAGACATAAGTATATAGAAATGATCAGAATCACTTTCTCTTTTGATTTCCGGTTGTCCGTCTGTCCGTCTGTCCGTCTGTCCGTCCGTCTGTCCGTCCGTCTGCGTGTACGCAAAAAAAAGAAAGAAGGAGTTGTCCGATTTCGACCAAATTTGGTACACAGTTACAGTGAACCTCGGGTTAGGTAAAGTGTTAAAATTAGTCATATCGGTTAAAGGACACGCCCACAATGGGCCTGTAAGTCCCACTACCTCGGGTTTTTTTTCGATTAAATTGCTATAATTTGTGTAATTACTCATGGAAAAGAATAATACTTGGTATAGAGAAAGGTCTTCTATATCTCACGAAAAAATGGGCGTGGTCCGCCCACTATATAGGCGGCAAAATTTTGTCGGTAAAATGGCTCCCAATTGACTAGTTACGAATATAAATGAATGAAATTCGGTTCCCAAGTTGATATATAGGTCTTAGATGCCATACAAGAAAATGGGCGTGGTCCGCCCACTATATAGGCGACAAACAAAAAATCCTCTTAACTTCCATAATATATACACCAGAGAGTCCAGATTTGGTTACTTCGTTCCTGGTATTAATATCTTTTAATTCTCCAGAAATGGGCGTGGTCCGCCCACCATGGGGGCAGTAAAATAAATATGCCGATAACATCTGTTGTACACCTGTCAGAGCATCAATATTTGTCATATATAGTCCTATTATGTACTCTTGTAGTCTGCCAAAAATGGGCGTGGTCCGCCCACTATGTAGGTTGTAAATCAAATGCACCCACAATTTCAGTGAATTATCACCCCATTTGGGATCATGGTGTAGGGTATTACTCTGTCGGTGAAACCCGACTGATACTTCCTTACTTGTTTCAAATCGTTTCGTTGCGCGGCGTCACTTCTTTCGATGAAATGCCAATTCTCTCGCGATGAATCGACAATCCTCCGAGAGTATTCTTTGCCATTTAATTTGCACACAATTACATGGACAACACACTTTTTTATTCCTGAAAAAATTCTGCAAAAATATGTTATGGGATTTCATAATTACGGTAGCTTTTCTGTACTGACCTCCCCACAGTTGGTACTCCGAATAACCTCACATTTGATAGACATGGTAGGTAGGTAGGTTAAGTGGTCATCTCAAGGACATCACTTAGGCCAAAAGGCCCATTGTGTTACCACGTGGGGTTTTCACATATACACTTCCCATGTATGGGAGCCACTTTGTGGCTCTGGTATATTTGTCGATATGTTATGGTGGCGTTTTTTCCAAGTCTGCTCAGGAAGTAATGTCCCAGGAATCGGAAGCGCGTTTTTGCTACCGCTGGGCATTTGCAGAGGAGGTGTTCAACAGATTCCTTGCAGTCTGCGTCTCTGCAGCTTCTGCAGAAGTCGTTGTACGTTATGTTTGACAGACATGGCAGTCAACATGTTAAAGTGCTGCAGATGAGTGAGAAGGAATTCCCACCCTTTAAAAATGCTCCTCGAACTTACGGTATATTTACATCGACATCAACTTCAAAAGCAGGCCTCAACGATTTCCGTTACATTCGCAAATCCCTCAGGCATAAATGAAGTCACAAAGCCGCCATTAAATCCACTGCTCTCAAACCCCTGCACATCGCACGCAGCGTTTTAATAAACTCCTTGCCTTGGCCAATTCATCATTTGCCGGTGCCTTTGAAACGCTGCGCGGCGGCGGCGGCTCATTTCAGACCGACCGACAAAAAAATGTCAAAGTTGAGCATCATAATTTTCGAATGAGTTCAGTCTGGGTCAACCTAAATTACAGCTTCATTTTCATTCCCGTTGCTTTTTATTTTGCTTGTGCGTGTGGGAGTGAGCATCAGAAGAAGGGAGTGCTGCATGTTGCTCCTGCTGCTCTGACTCCGGCTTCAGCGGCAACGCGCTGAGTTGACTTGTATCTTTTCGTTTGTGTTGTGTCCGCTTGCTGCTGTTGTTGTTGTGTTTGTTACTGGCATATAAATTGTGCCCCAAGGATATTTTTATTCATACCACACACAAAGGGCAGTAAAGAGCGGTATTTCTTTTATTTTTTATTATTTTTTGTTGCTCCTCTCTTACTTATGACTCTTCGCTGCAAATAAACAACAGTTGTAAATTTGCTTTATTGTAGGCAATAAAGGACATTCTTGTTGCTCCGTACGAATTCTAATATGAACACAAGTATGCTGCGCCTTAATATCAAAATGTTGCCTTTTTTTATTAATATTTCATATTGAGCGCACAAATGGACTTTAATATGCGCAAATGAGCATATATTAACTTTGCTGTGGTGGTGCCTAAAAGTAGGCAATGCCTTGGTAAGATTATTGCTACAGGAAATTAAAGAATGCTTTGTCACATAAAATAATATTTTTATGCAGAGATGCTTTGCTAATTCCAAGCAATTTCACGGTCTGAAATTTAGTAATATACGAGTTAACATTGGCTCAAAGTGGCCAAGGTTTTTTTGCAAACATTGTTTAAAAATTAGAAGAAAATTTCAGTTGGATTTTTATTAAAATTGTTTGAAAGAAAAGTCTCGGAAAATTTATTTTTATTAAGCATGGCTAGCATTTTTTGTGCTCTAGTAAAAGTCTCCACATTGCTTGTATTTTTACATGAGAACTTCCACTCTTCGAAACTTTTTCAAACTTCACTTGAAGCTCCTTTCTCCTTTCTTACTCAGCTGACCATGTTCACTTTCTCTGCTGAATATTTCAATATGTCCCTTTTACTTTCATCTAGTTTGGTCTATTCTCCAGTCCTTACAACAGGACCCTTAACACTTTGCATACAAATCATAATATTGCTGGCCAGCTCGTAGGCCTACACACACATTTACATGGCATTAGGCTTGCTTGTATGTACCTACCCCCTGGGACTATTACTCTTGATTTGAATAACTTTTCCAAACATGCACACAAGTCGTCCCAAACAAATATGTGCCTACTTCCAACTAATACTACATTCTACGACTACTTTACGAGTGCATATATCCATTTCGTTAGTCTATCCGCCGAACACACAAAACACATACACACAATAAATATAAATATGCTTGTTTTCCATGCTAAAAAAAGGAGTATGACGTGTGCTAGTTTTTCTATATTTTTCTGCTTTTTTTCCCTTTGCTCCCTCTGCTCTTGTCCTTTGTTTGGCCGTATCAATATTTATGCTCCCAGTGCTACTTTATATGCTTGGAATGCATTGTCTGTTGCGCCTTGGCATTAAAATATTGACATGCTGCTCCTTTCCTTGGGGACTTCGGGAAGCTGGGAAAGTTACCCAAAGCAAATTTGAAATTTTTAGCATACCTTTCTTGCCGCATCTAACGCTTCGCAATGCCATCTTCCGCTGTCACGTCAAGTTCTAACAATTCACTGCTGTGTCGCACTCCATTTCATTGCCTCCTTCTTGAGACAGTTGTCTTGTCCTAAAATGCAATGCCTGCCTCTGTTTGGAATTTGTAGCAAACTTCAACCAAATAAATTCAATTTTTTTAGATAGTGATATGCAAATTTTGCTGGCAAATTTCTTTTTTTTGCACGCAGGAAAAAAATGGGACCACAGTTTGACTGTTAAGTACATCGTCTTTACTTTGGCAATAGCATCCGCCAAAAAGAACCGAAAGCCTAACTTGATACTAAAACATTTTTAGCTTCTTCCTAAATATCGCTCATACTGCCTGTTGTACGGCTCACTGTCAGAAGTTTCGCTAGTCTTTGGCAACCTACAAACCAAAAACTGTTAATGGACTGATAACAATTAAATTAAATTAAATTATAATTTTTCAAAAAATTTTTGTCACAAATTTTGTTGTCTAAAATATTTTTATCAAAAAACATTTTTCTTTAACCATTTCCAGAAAAATTTTGAGAAAGCCTTGAGGCCAAACTTTTTTCTTCAAAAATATTACTGGCAATTTATTGTAAACATAAAGTTGTTACTATTTTTAGAAATCGTTTGGTACAAAATTAAGTGAAGCCGCTATTCAGAAATTTTTTCTCACAACATCTTTTTAAAATTTGGTTTACCATGAAAAATTTCAAATGGCAAGTCTAGGGAGAATTATATGACAATGTTTTTTGAGATGCTCTCAACTTCGTTGCGAACTTCTCAGCTGGGATACTTTAAGTCAGATGGTCGATCGTTTCATGCATGAATGCGACACTTTCGGTATTAAATTTAAGCTTCTTGCGCTCAATACAGAGGCAATTTTTTCTCGCTCAGCCAAATTTACATGAAATCCCTGCTAACATTTTTACAGCTACCGAAATTGCAATTTCATAACCAATTTACTTTCAATTCAACCCAATTTCAACTCAACCCTCATACAGGCAGCACTCTATCTCACCCTGCCTCGTGGCTCCACACTTCCTTAACCCAGCTCATAGCCCTTCAACACGACTGCAGCGGTCCTTTTTGGCCATGTTCGCTACAGTCAAGCAATTTGCCTTGCAGGCAAGTCGTGTTTTCGAAATTGCTGCCCTGACCCCGGCTTTGTTTCTCAGCGAGTATCTGTGTTTGCATTTTCGCCCGCTTGGTCAGTTGCCGCGGCCAGCTTCCATGTCCTGCAGGTATTTCAACAACAGCGCCGAAACCATAGACAGTGCTTCTGCCCCACAACAACAACAACAGACAAAAAGTAACGCTTAACGCAACTGGAAATTACATTTGAACCCATTTTTTCGCTTTATATTTCGAAAGGATTTTACATTTTGTTTGTCGTGATTTCTTTTTTCGCAGGCATGCAGATACTTTTTGCTCGCTCTACAAACCAAAGGAGTGCCTTTCTGAACAGCATAGAAGCAACAACAATAATACATTTGTCGATGACATTTTTATGATGAGATATGCCGACGAGAAAAAGGCTACAAAAATAAGCAAATTTGTTTGTTGGCAGCGAAAAGGGACACTTTTCATTATATAAATTTTAGATGAGCAAGTAAAATGTTGCTCATACGTCCAAGAGTATGAAAAATAAGTTGGCAACTTTAAAGGGGAGTAAATAAGTAAAACGTTCTACTTTTTCCAAGCATATTTAAATTAGTGTAATTTTGTAAATTTTCAAGCTTCTGTCTATGCTGATGAAATTGCTCATTCCATGAAGAGCTCTCAGTGTAAATTTAAAGCCAAGCTTTCATAGAGAATAGCTTGAAATATCACGTATAAAATTTTCCAACTAGAACATGAAGGAATTTTAATCAATATTTTTCTGTCGGTCACGAAATTCTTCTACAAAATTCTTTCCATAAAACTCTTTATTAGCAGTATTGCTTAAAATCCTTGTAATAAATTCTTTAAAGAGCGAAAGAAGTGACAAATCAAACTACTTAAGATACATCGATCAGCATTTAGCTGATATTTCAGGAATCGAAATTATGATATTTTTGTATATTTCGTTCATTTCTATAGTAAACTTATCAATAGCACTTCATCTATCTCTAGTTATCGACGTAGTCGAGGGGTTTGCCGCATATGACGTCAAACAAAATAAAATTGTGCGGTTCGTTGCCGGCGTTGGAAAGGCGGAATAAAAGAGATAAAAAAGAGCAAACACAAAGCGAATTAGTGGAATAATAAGAAGGTAGAGTTTTCGATATTACGTTATAAAACGTATCCAAATAAATTTATTAAATAAATGGAAATTTTATATATAAGATGGACTCCTCATATGGAGGAGATGGCAGAAAAAGATACGAAAAAAATAAACTATGCCCTCATATGGAGGAGCAGCGAAACGTTGGCTTACCTGGTTCGCTGGAGTGGTAAATCGCAAGTGTCCGAGCGCAGCTTACCGCCACCGGCTTGCAGCACTCGGGCCCAGGCGACACTTAGCAGCAAGTTGCCACCTCGCTCCAGCCGAACCGGTACAAATGGTACTAGGGCGTTTGGCCTAAACATTGCCGCCCGCCTTGCAGCACCACTGCAATATTGTTAAAGATATATAAAGAAAAGGGCAATTCAAAACTTCAAACTTATAACTAAGCATAATAACGATACAAATATTCAAAAAATTCAAAATTCGACTTACAACTAAGCATAATACGTATTAGAAATATTCAAAAAATTCAAAATTCTGTGCGCAATTATTGGTGATAGGAAAAAATGTAAAAAATGTAAAATTTTTAAAAAATGGGGGTTTTGAGGGGGCAGTTGCCATATATATATACCAGTTTAAATGTGTTTTTTTTTGTCAGCTTTCGCGCACTTCCGGTATTAGGGCCGGCGCGAAATATCCGGGCATGGGCGTCTGCGCCCAAGATCAGGCCGGCTGGCTCGTGGAACCGGCGATCAGTCAGCGGGAAATCATAAGGGCGCTAATCCAACGTCAGCAATGGGTTGCGGCCGCTCCATAAATAGCGGTGGGTGTTCGACGAGTTGCAGGCTCGCGTCATATGGAGCGAGCTGCTGGCGGTTCTCCGCTACGTGTGGGCGCGACGGTCGAGGACGAGCTCCAGCGCGAGGGAGTTCCGGTCGGTGGCCTTGCTCGACGCGTGGGCGCGACGGTCGAGGACGAGCTCCAGCGTGAGCGGGCCCCGGTTTGCAACGCTGCTCTGCACGTGGGCGCGACGGACGAGGACGAGCTCCAGCGTGAGGCAGGTTGGATTGGCCGTTGTCAGCACAGTGTGTGCCACCTCTCGATGGTCGCGATCTGCGCGACGTACCTTTTTGTGGCGGTGGCCGTAATGGATGGGTGTGGTCCGTAGTTTGGCATGGCAGACGTGATCCAACAACGCCATGCATAGCGCCTTGCTCCTGGTGGTGAACTGCCTCCAGCGATAGCCTCGACGGACTGGGACGCGGTCTATCGCGAGGGAGTTCGGGTCGGTGGCCCTGCTCGATGCGTGGGCGCGACGGTCGAGGACGAGCTCCAGCATGAGCGGGCCTCATTCTGCGACGCTGCTCAGCACGAGGGCGCGACGGTCGAGGACGAGCTCCAGCGTGTGGCAGGTCGACTTCGCAGCTACGCACATTTTGCGTGCCGCCTATCGAATGTCGCGATCTGCGCGACGTATTTTGTCGTAGTGGGAGCTGGAACTGATGAGCGCGGACGACGTTCCGGCCGTTCTCCTGACGGCGAGCTGGTTCTTTTCTGAAATTCTGGCAGAACTGCCCCTCCCCCGACAAAAAACTCTGTTTTGAAAAATCCTCTTGTTTCCCTACGCATGGCTTCTGGTCTGAGGTGACTAAATTTTGGTGCACAGAATTTGTCTGTGCCTCTGGTGCTATAACAGGGTGGGTGATTGCTGCGAACCCAGCGTGGACTTGCCTTATCGATGGCTCGCAACTGGGGCTAGATGGCGGATTTATACAGTGGGATGGCAGGTGAGATACTGGGACATTGGCTGGGCTAGTTCTGGAGGTACTAGAAAACGCTTGATTCGACTCTGTTCGGTGCAGCAGAGTATGATGCCTAGCCGTGCAAGTGTTGCACGAGAATGTGCTCCTGCAATCCCATATTTCGTGGGAACTGGCCAGGCAGTTGATGCAGAGATGATGCTTTTTCACGGCATGCAATCTCTGCTTGGGGCTCAGTTCTATGAACCGGGCGCAATTACGCAACACATGTTGCTTCGACGAACATACTTGGCACCCGAACTTGTTGTGGGCCTCTGCTATGTTCGCATGATGCACACGAATATGTCTTTGCGCTCCCCCTACTGGGCGCGGATGCGAGCGATTGTTGCTCGCCGAATGGCTGCTCGATGGCATGCCCGTGCGGATATCCGCTACGGTTTCCAGCGTTTGGAACCTGCTGGTCAAAAATTTGTCAAGATCTTCCCACTTGGGAATCTCGGTCTTCTTCACCAAGGTTTGTTCCCACAAAGCCAAGGTGGTCTCCGGTAACCGGGTCGAGCATAGGTATGTGAATATCGCATCCCAGTTTTTCACATCCACACCGTGCAGTTCCAAGGCTGCAATGCAGTTATTGATCTCCCTCTGCAATTTTTTGAGCCCGGCCCCGGACTCAGAGGGAACTGGCGCAAGACTGAACAAAATCTTTAGTTGGGTATTGACGAGAATCCGACGATTCTCATACCGATCAACCAGATTCTTCCATGCGGTCGTAAAACCTTCATGGGTAAGAGGGGATTTCCTCACAATCTCGTTTGCTTCCCCACGAGTCTTTTGATTGAGGTGGAACAGCTTCTCCACCGGGCTCAATCGAGAGTTGTTAACGTAAATGGCCGTAAACAAGTCCCTAAAGGATGGCCATGTCGTGTAATCTCCGTGGAAAACCTGGGTATCACACGGCGGAAGATTCACGTGGAAAGTGGCAGCTGCCTCAACAGGCCTTTCCCCTGCCAGCATAGTAGAGCTAGCCGGTCGGACGGACGAAAGATTATGGGCGAATTCGCCCATAATAGCTGCGCATGCTACATAAGCAGCGTAACACTCTTTGTATTTGGACTTCATTACGTCCAACCCCATTTCTGTGGTAGTCACTGGAATGGTGGCTGCATAAGCAGACTTCACGGACTGCCATATGGCATTCAATTCCGCCCTTTGCACCTCGATAGAGAACACAGAATGCTGGTCTATCGAGTCATTGAACTCGCTTTCGAATTCGATTAGCTCTTCGGCTACGCGGTTGAACTCTTTAATTGCTGCCATTTTTTTGGACTAGCGAAAGTAAATATTCGGACAAACCAACTAATTGAACACCGCCCAATTTATGAAGCGACACTTCAGCTTCAACAGAACTTATACTAACCCCGTACCGAAAAAAGGGGTGAACTCTTTAAGTTTCGGACTCTTACACCGTTCCCGAAAATCGGTGTGAAATGATAAAATCTTTCGGAAAATAGAGCAACTTGAAAAGGAAATTCACTAATTTCCACCTTTAACAAAGTTAAATTCGAAAACCAAACCGCGAAAAACGCGAACAAATCAAATATAAACTGCCAATGCAGCTTGGCAAAAGGCCCACGGTGCGCACAAATTATTTGCAAAAAATTATGAAACGAAATTAAAATTGCAACCGCTCGAACTGTTGCAGCAAACACTTGTGCAACGAAAGAATTGTGTTTAAATAAATTGCAAAGAACCGCTTGAAACACTTCGAAGGATTTTTAAAAATCGAACAACAATTGCACCGTGACCGTGAAATTATAGATAAAATTAAACGAAACTTTATTTGCTATTATTAGAAGTTCGCGCCGACAAATGACGAAATATATTATAATTGCCGTTCGTGTCCAACTCAATTTGAACCAAGATTTGACCAAAACGCAGGAAAAAATTTTACTTTATTGCAATTGGTAATTTCGGAAATTACGACCAAAAAGCAAATCCGCCAAACTGGGATTTAACCTTTATTTGAAGTCCACCGAACGATACCAATGTAATCTTAAAGATCGCCGAACACCGATCGAAAACTTTTCAATGTGGTTGAAAATGTCCACTAAATATGGCCAACAGCCAATCGCGTACGTGCGAAAAACTTGGATGCACAAAAAATCCCAAAAAATTCCCGATCAAATTTAGATATTTTATGATAACTTAGCCAAATAAAACCTTTTATAACACTTAAAAGTTGCTGCCAAAATTTTTCGGATATGTTCAGCAGGCTATATCTCAAAGGGAAATCGTGCACTTTTTAGACAGTCGAATAAATAAATAAGTCTTCAAATAAATAAGAGATAATGTAATTACACTCACACACCCTGCTGGTGACAACCTGGTCACCGTGGACTTTCGGACTTTTGGTTTGGTGGGTTTGCTCGTACCACTGCACTTTTCTATTTATGTTTCCTTTATTTTCACTGAAACGTAAGACAAGTAAATCGCGAAAGAAAATTTATTTAATAAAAAATTTGTTGGAACGACCAACCTGGAGCACAGAATCCGGCTCCACCGCTTTATTCTGTGTCTTGACCACTTTCTGTTATTTGTCCCACGTTGTTTGGTTGCAGCTCGCTGGTCTTCCTTCCTTCTGCTAGCTGGTTCGCACTTTTATTTTTAAATTTAGGTTGCGTGAATTGAATGCTTCTACTTTTGGCTTTAACTTTACGTTAAATTCACGTTCATTATCTTTTGTTTACTTTAATTTGCACTTTATTTCAAAAAAAATCAAGATCAAATAGACTGGACTTGTGTCCGTCTCTACTCCAAAGCAAATATGGCAGCTGTGCTCACGAAACTCAGGGTTGGTATTCTTTTTCGATTTTCGCTAATGAGCGAAATCGTGCCAATCGATCCCTGACCTACTGACCGACGGTAGGGGTGTGAGAGCGCGGCAAGTGGGAACAGTGTGCGAGCAGTGTGTGTGAGAGTGTGTGTGTGAGTTTCTTGCTCTTGCATAGGCAAGTGTGACTGGTGTGCAAGTGAGCAGTGAATGGGAATGATACGTATGAATTGGCAATGAGTGTGAGCGAAATATGTTAGGTGGCTATATATGTATGTTAGTGTGGTGCTAAATTTGAGAACGAAGTTTCGTTTCGTTCTCAAACTTCTTGTTGGACAGGGAGGTTTGCCTAAAGAGATGTGCTGTTTAGGCAGAGTACATAGAAACATATGATTCCTATGTACTTTTCCTCCAAGAGACTGCGAGGTCAACGCCCGGGACAATATGAAAAGGAATTGCACTTATGTTTTTGCAAGTCGTTCCCATGTGAAATATGCAGGGAGGAATTCAAATTTATTGTAATAAATAAATGCACTTTTTTTTAAATTTATTTTCGTATTACAAATTAAAATGACGCACTCTATCACCAATAATTGTACGCACCTGTGATAGCAGCAAATTGTTGAAATATTCGTTGCGCAAAAATGTTGCGATTTAAAATTGCTGATTGCTGGAAAGTCCCGTGCGTTTTAGAGTTGTGATATGCACTTTCCGTAGCACTGGTTATGGATCGTTCAAGTCAAAAAGTTTTGACTTTAAAGTTGTAAATTCGTTGCACGCTCGGGTTTTGCACTTTGTAATAAAATGGATGTCTTCACTATAAAGCTCGTTCGTACACTGTTTGCTGTTGAAATTCCGCTTTCCAAAAAGCCGAGATCCGCGGCTCGAAGGACCAAATATCGACGTAGTCGAGGGGTTTGCCGCATATGACGTCAAACAAAATAAAATTGTGCGGTTCGTTGCCGGCGTTGGAAAGGCGGAATAAAAGAGATAAAAAAGAGCAAACACAAAGCGAATTAGTGGAATAATAAGAAGGTAGAGTTTTCGATATTACGTTATAAAACGTATCCAAATAAATTTATTAAATAAATGGAAATTTTATATATAAGATGGACTCCTCATATGGAGGAGATGGCAGAAAAAGATACGAAAAAAATAAACTATGCCCTCATATGGAGGAGCAGCGAAACGTTGGCTTACCTGGTTCGCTGGAGTGGTAAATCGCAAGTGTCCGAGCGCAGCTTACCGCCACCGGCTTGCAGCACTCGGGCCCAGGCGACACTTAGCAGCAAGTTGCCACCTCGCTCCAGCCGAACCGGTACAAATGGTACTAGGGCGTTTGGCCTAAACACTAGTCTTAATATATAAAAACGTTTGTGCGTATGTATGTTGCAGCATCACGGCTGAACCACAGAAGCGATCGACCTTATACTCACAACATATGTTCGTGTGGTGCTCTGAATGGTTTTCTTTCATGTTAGACCTTCCTAAGTGTTGCCACGGTGGCGGTTTTTCGAAAATTCTTATTTATGGACCAATTTGGTTCAAATTTAAACCATTGGATTTATTGGGGGGTTGAACTCCGCTTTCACGGTAATGAATGAACACTTTAAATTTTATGCCAAGGCTTGAGCTTTATTTACGCGCATAGGCGCGGACAGTATCAGGACACAAGAAATGAGTGCGCGCTCTAACTTGACGACGACTCCTCAATCTACTTCACTTCAAGAAATCGCAAATATATATATAAAGTCACTGGATGGCGTTCGATTTAAAAAACGTGGGATGTAATGCTTAAGAGGCACGTCCGAGTTAATTGATGATCCACAGGAAAAGAGACGAGCAAAACTTCGGCCGGCGCGAAGTTGGGTGTTCGCCCGTGCGCTCGCATGATACGTGGTTGGCAGCCATGCGCGCGGAGCTGTGTTTAATGCGCAGGGCTGTGTTTCGACGAGGCGATGGGCGAACACTCATCAGCGCTTAGCCAACCATATAATACTAAAGTTGACTTATTATTAAAAAAATTTCTACCATAATTGAGATACATTTCAAAACAAATCTTGGAATAAAATAATTGTTTTAGGCAGAACAACGTTTGCCGGGACAGCTAGTGTTATATAAATAAAACTGTTTTGTGTTAGTAAATTCAGTTGCTTTTAAAATGTCCTCTTACATATGTCCTCTTTATCAGTAGGACAAATGAATTCCTCTCAGGCGAGCTGAACCACACACCCAAGAATTTCGCCACCAAAAATAGAAAACAACTTTTTGACTTGGCTCCACATACTTAAGGCTGGTATTTGTATCGCTGCGGATGACTGATTTAGTGTGTGTGTATTATAAACAAGTGTGTGTGTGTGCATTGAACATCAATTAGAAGTGAGAACAAAACTTGCTACAAAGCCAGAACCCAAGCTATCAATACCAAATAGCGGCCCAAACACTAAATATTCGCTACATTGGAACGCTCATTCCAACAGCTTCCTGCCGTAGTTGTTATTTTGTCAACTTTTGTTGTTGTTCCCATTTTGTTGTGCTTGTCATTTGTAAATCGCACAGCAGAGAGTGCAGGCAAATAACAAAAGGAAATATGGCTGCACTGCTGCTGCTGCCGCTCTGACTATTTACAACTCTTAAGAGCATCCTTTTTGGCAAGGCACACTAGACTCGACTCTGCTGCGACAAGTAGCGGGGTATCAGGAAAGGGATACTTGTAGCGCCATGTTGACAAGCCTCTTTAACAAATGACACCAGCAGCAGCAGCCAGAGCAGTCGCCGAAGCAGCTGTGAAGGCAAGCAAGCTGTATTTAGCAGGCAGCAAAACAACAACAACTCAACTGCAACAACAACCAAATTTGTTATTGTTTGCTTGCCGAATATCCTTGCTGCCATGGCACTTATTTTTGTTTTTGTTGCTAGCATAGCTCCTACACCCAAAGTGATTGAGAGAGAGAAAATACAGCGGCACAAAATTTATTTATCATTACAAGATGCTTCCATTTGTTTTTGTTGTTGCTGTTATTGTTGTTGTTGTTGTTGTTGATCCATGTGCGTGCGTGTGTGTAATGGTATTTGTTTACTACAGTTTCCAGCAAATTTATCACAACTATGCAAACAATACTTTCTAAGTAGTCTGCTGGATTTTACGAGTCTGCCAGGATATCATTAAAAAGTTTGCCGAAATTGTTTAGGGCACTCCAAGGAGCAGTTGGGAAAATTCTCGCCTGCCTGCAATTAAAGCATAAAATAAGGCGCTTATGAGACTTTAGAAAGTATGTGCATTATTTTGGAGTTGGCACATAAGAGACAATTCCATTCGAATGCTGAAGAGCTGTTACCTTTTTCTCGAAGACTTTTAAGTTGCCAATTGAAAGTCAATATGAGAGAGTAACGAGTAAATATCTATGTTGAAAGCAAAGTACACACCATGCAAAATGCCACCGTCAAGAAAAGGAATAATAATTTTCTGAAGAGGATAGTCTATTTGCAACCCCCTCTCGAGCTAATACTGGAAAAAATACAATTTTAATATATCGTGGCTTCGCTGTTGTAACTATATAATCACATAACCTCACAGAGGGGAAATAATTAATTTTAAATGCCAATCAAAACTATTGTGTGTCCCTTCTTGATTCGATCACTTTACCTTTTCTCATTGTGCCAAATTTTCAATTTTTCCTAAATCAACTTTCAATGCGGTTTAAATTTTGTAATACAGTGGTTCCTTTGTGCCAACTAAGGGCCGAAAGAGGGTTAAAATTAACTTTTTTCCGCTATGGATCTTAGAAATAAACTTTCGAAGTACTGATATTCATCCACGTGTCATTGTAAATAAGCCATTTGAATCAAAAAGTTTATTTCATTAATTGGAACTATTTGAGATAATAGCGCAAGGGGGCTTATGAACAACATATATGCCACTTCCTGCTGATATGTTCAACTGCCACGCAAATTAACATGAAAATGCAGCAAATTCGGCTTTCATGCATTTTTACTGAACCTCAAAACCATCTAAAATAGCAAGTAACATTTGACAGCGCCTAAAAGTAGGCAATACAAATTTTGCCTTCGCTTTCAGCCCAGCCTCGACGCAGCTACAAATTGCGCATTCGTTTCATATCGTGTGCACATCAGCGCAAATGTGACTAACAAGGCCCCAGGACACATTTCCGATGCAACGCTGCAGCAACTCATCTCAGCGGTGTGCAGTGTAAGCTGCGAGTGCCAAGGATTTAAAATCACACTTGGGGAATTTTTTAATTGGATTTTAAAATACGCCACTCTGCGCTCATATCGCCTGCCTTGCCTGCCTTGCCTGCGCACGTTACGGGGCCAAATGAAATGACCAAACGTTGACGTCAATGCTAGCGGCTGGACGTAGTGGACCAGGACACAACAAACCGAATTAAGCGGCAGCGCTTGTGCCATGAACAGTTTCGTTTTACATGAATCCTGCGGCGATTTTTCATGCATGTGCAAATGTGTGGGTAGCATCAGCTGTAGCAGGGAAAGGCAACAGCGGAAAGAGAGCAGGAATGATGGCAGAAAATGAAGGGCTGGCAAATGAACAAGCTGAGAGGCAGAGTGAGGGAAGGAGAATAGGCAGAGCAGCCACTGAATCCTGCCCAATGTCCTTGCCCATGACGCAGCGTGAGTGCTGCACATGTGGCTTATACACTCCTCTCCACTACGCTCCTTCCATAAGCAAACAGTGCTGAACTGCAGCATTCAATGCGCAGCAAATTGTTGCTCGATTAGTATTGCCGCTGACCGCGTTCAGCATTCTGCTCCCTGCCCCTGCGCCTGCTTTCATTTGCACTCATTCGAGCGTGGGCGCTTGGCTGACACCCCTTTGACAATTTGCCGTTACTGAATTGCCACCAAATGCTTTTTTTTCATCTGTGCAACGCAACTGTAGGCAATGCAAGCTGAGTTTAACAGTTGTGCGCACAAAAATAGCAACATTTGGAAAAAATTTTTAAATTTAAATTTAAGAATTGTTTACTTTTTCATTTGCTATAAACGTTTTTCGAAAAAATGTGAATTTTAAAAAAATTTCGAAAACAAGCATGTCAACTGCGCTGCTATTTTCAATCAACCAACTGTGACTGTATGTAGATAGCTGTAGGTAGTGTGTTATTATGTGTTTGTGAGTGTGTTTTTGCCAACTTCTGCTAGAGTAATTTTTAGTTAATTTTCATGTTTGAACGCGCGTCAAGATGAGATTGCAACAAATTAACTTCTTGTAGCTGTGCACTTGTAGCAATATGTGGGAAATAGCAGAAAAGTTGGCAACACACATACAACGCTTGCATGAGTAGCTGTAGGGGCTGTGGTATATGTGAGCTCCGTTTGATTGCGTATGGAAGTGTAAAGAGCTCAAAAATAGACAAAGAAGATCGCAGTTTGATTTGATCGATTTGAAAATTTGCTGAAAGCACTTGCGATGAACATGATTCTTTATAATTAAAATTTTGTTAAAAAGGGCTAAAAAAAAGTTAATGTTTCATAATTTCAGTAAATTTTTGTATTCGATCATTTCCGACTTGAGGTTGGCATTTTTTTCGAAAAAATAAAAAAAGTTTTTAGAACTAGATTGCTCAATTAAATGTTCACAAATAAATGTTTTTTATTGAAAAATTCATCTTTGATTATAGGATTTATCAACATTTTGGCCCAATACTTCTAGAAAATGCTTTAGTTTGTTGGTAAAAATGATTTTTTCGAGTAGGTAAAACTTGGAGCATAGTTTCTTTATATACAATCAACTTGATTTTCTATTGTTTAACTAATGCATTTTAAAATTTGGTATCAATTGCAGTCTACTCTCCACACTCTACCCACATTTCAATAAACCCACAGCTTATGAAAAATATTTTTGTTGTAACCATCAAATTCAAAATCAGCAGCAACTCTGAAGTGCACTTCCTGCGTTTCAACTTCGAGCAGGCTTATTATTGCCTTGAACATTCACACATACACAAGCACCCGTATATACAAGTGAATACAGTTTTAAATAGCCTGAGGATGCTTCATTAGCATATTTGATTAGAAATGACTTAAGCGTCAGCTGTCTCTGCCGCAGCGTCAAGTCTTCAAGAGCGCTGATTGTGAGTTGAAGGAGCGCTGCTCTACAGCGTAAACGAGAACCCAGCATAATTGTCTAATTTAGCCAACTTGCGTAGCACGAAGCCTGCTTTTAGGCACTCAGCATACCTGTTACGCTTTTGCCTCCCTGTCATTTTCTGCGCTCTTTATGCTTCCATTTGCTGTGCTTCATTTTTTCGCCTGGTGAACAAACTTAAATTCTGACTTTTTAATTACGCCTAATTGCAAGCTAACGATGTAGCCTTTCTAGTTGCCTTCTACGCTGCAAGCCCCTTCGCCCACGCTACGCAAAATAAGCTTAAGTAATTAAAGATTTAAAATGCGCTCGTAAGCATTTAACTTTTTCTTTTGAGCCGCACTTATTGCAGTTGACAAGCTTGTGAGACGCTGACGTCGCCATTGGCGCGGTCCTTGGCTGGAGGTTGACTTTGAGCATGGCACTGAGTGAGGCTGCAACTTCAATATAAATTGCCACTCTTTCCTTTGATTTTAGTTAGAAAGTCAAATTGTAGCCAAGAAAATGCGCAAAAAAAGCATAAAAAGGTTCATTATTCTGATGAGAGCTGCTGGAGGGGAAACTTAGTTGCTGAGAAAATAGAAGAAAAAAGAAGCCAAAGAGCGTCTCCAGCGTTGAAGATTTTAGTCAGTTAATTAATTTGTAAGCAGCCAAGAAGCCCAGGAAACGCGCCAACATGAAAGAATACAGTCGAAGCCACAGCAGAAGGAGGGGGCTGTGCTGTTTTGATTTGTATGTAAATTGAATTTGATAGTAATAGAGTGATAGAGATGGAGATGCAGATAGAGGTGAAGCGGCGAGGACACATTTCGGTTATCTTTGCCGTGTACTTTGCAGCCAAATTTGCCATTAATTAAAATGATTGCCTAAGTTGAAGGTGCCTGGCAAACTGCTTGAAAGGCGCAGCTTCTTGCCTCTGGGACCGCGGCCACAAAGCAAATAGTGACTGCAGGTTGGCAAGCTTGCTGACTTGACAGTCAATTCCGAGCACTCACTCAGTCAATTAAACTAATTATCAATTAATTGGCAGTAACTAAAATTTGGAAGCCATTGAAGTCATGAATTGCTGAAATGCCTTAAAGCAATATAGAGGGAAATGTATGTATACACTAAGGCGCCTAACTGTAGTTTAAACTTTAAACTAAAATTAAACTTTAAAGCATAGACTCAAGCACCAATTCAAAAACGAAGTAACTGTCAAAACATATTGCTAAATTTAAATAAATGCACTGAAATTAAATTTGCATGGCATGCTTTTAGGCGCGCAATTTGATGACATATCAGCTAACAATCTGATATTATTTTCTACACACTCTGATTAATCCACTTTGTCACACACTTTTATTGCCATCAAGATTTTGAAACATTTTAAAAACTCCACTTGATATTCTTGCATACACTTAGGCATTACAACATTTTTAAAAGTTGACTTAATTTTCTTGCATACATTTAGGCGCACTTATATTAAGTCATTTGTAGCTCGTGCAATCAAACAAAAGCCCCCCCCCCCCCCCCCCCCACCACTCGCGTGTGCTAATATAAATACAACAACACGCTTGCATACTTCCTAGGCGCGCAAATCTTATTTACAGCTAAAAATAACACTATTATGCGAAGCGCCCTTAGTACTCTCCTCCCTTCTATTGCCATCTAATCTCAAAAATAAATCTGCTGTCACGAAAAATAACGCGACGTCGCGCATTATCAAGCAAAAACGAGAAAAACGCGGCAAACTTTTTAAGTGCACCACTTGTAGTCTACTTTTAGGCTGAGTAAGCCTGCCAGCGCCGCTTCGCAACAGTTTGCCGGATTTTATAAAATTCTGAACAAAATAAATTCATCTAAATATATGCAACATACATTTTTTTATTGTGCCTGCTTTCACTCCTCTCTTCCCTTCGATCCTACTCCTCGGTTTTTTTTGGACGTTGTTTAGTTAACAAACTTTTGTGCTGATTTCAGCGCGGCGCGTCTATTACGCAACAAGCTTTTGTTGTCACTTTCACAACAACAATAACAACAGCAAGCGCCATGTACAAATATCTGCCATTTCCCTTCGTTCGTTCCTTCCTTGCTTTTGGTCGCGCGCCTGTTTGTATGCTACAGTTTTACCCCGCTTTTGCATTGCAGCCCACTTTTGGCCTGTCAGCTGGCATGTTGCATGGTTTTAGGCTGGATTTGCTCTACATGAATGTTCCGTAAGAGCAATGTAACAGTTGTCTCCCCCTCCCCCCCCTTGCTTACGTTTTTCTGCTTTGTAAAGCGCTGTTTTTTTGCATTGGCGTGTGTGTATTGCATGTTGTTGTGTTGGTGTGTTGGTGTGCTCTTGCCAGCGGCTTCATTTGGCTGGCAGTTGATGCTGTTTGCTGTTGCTTATTTGTTGCCAGCAGCAAATGTTAATGAAATTTCCTGCTCTGACAAGTGTCGCTGCCGGGCAGAGCAAGAAATTGCACACACACACGGAAAACATGCCATAGTTGGTCGAAGGGGGAAAATGTCAAAGTGGCCGGGCTACTTAACCTTCTACTGACAGTAGTACTGTTAACTAATTTCCAGCTTTTTATTGTAACTGACATTAATAAAGACTTTAACGGTCGTGAATTATCAAAATATTCTTATTTATACGAGCCACCTATTAACCTTAGAAACTCGAGATTTTTAGTAAAGGAACTCCATAGCACGAACTTTCCTATGATTGGACCGATTAATAGGTGCAAAAGTTTAAGCAACTACTATAAACCATTTCTAGATTTCGATGTTAATGAGCATCTCCTCAAACTAAGGCTTTTTAGTTTGTTTAACTAAGTGGCGAATAATTTCTTACCATATACCCCAACTGTCGTACATATCATATAATATGAGTACCCAACGAAATGCCATTTAGCAATTTTAGTCTTGTACGAAAAAATTTTTTTTATTAAATATGCTTTAAAAAATGCTCGTATAATACAATGAAAGTTTTCTACTTGTTGCTATTATACCACACATTTTTCGAGTAGCAAGTTATTAGTGGCAGCTAAGCTCTGAAGTTACCTTGGACACCATTTTAATTGCTGCTGCGCATTATTTTTGCCAAAATTCAATAATTTTTTTGTCGAAATTTAATATCAAAGCATTTGTTGAAATAATTTTAAAAGATATGTTACAACAGACACGGGCGCATATATGCAACCCCCTGAACTTTTTGCTCTGCAGCTCAGACATGTACACTAAAAGAAGAAAATATGGGAAAAAAGCATATTGTGACGAATATGGGTGTTATACTACGGCAGCTGTTATACTACGGCACCCTGTGCACGGTTACAGTTGAACAAGCATACGCAAAACAAAAGCTTTAGCAAATATCAGCACCTCTGATTCGAAAGTGTTTTGAAGTTCTGACAAATATTGTGTATTGGAATTTTCTCGTACAATCCAGAAACAGGGCGAGCGAGAAGTTGTAGAATGTTCGACAGTAGCTGGCGAGAAACAGTAACAGGTATAAAAAGCGGCCGCCGGCAGTGTCGAGGGTCAGTCTTTGAGTAATAATTGAACGTGCAACATCGAGTCAGTTACCGAGTATCAAGTGAACGTGCAACATCGATTCCGAACGAGTGAACGTGAAGCATCGCAATCACAACCGAGGACAATTCAACTGCAACTGCAAAATAGTGCAAATCTTTGTAACAAAAGGATTGGAATAGTCAATCTGTTATTGGAATCAATAAAACCGTTACAAGCATTCAGCTTTTTGTGCATTATTCTTGACGATTACACAATCCAGTGATCCGAACCGAAGTAGCGGAGTACTTCAGCGGAATTACGTAACAATTGGTGTCAGAAGTGGGATTGTGCTAATCCAGAATAATGGTGAAGTTCGACCAGTTGAAAGTAGAGCAACTTAAGAAGGAGCTGGCCAAGCTAGGATTGCTGACAACAGGCTTGAAGTCCGAATTGCAGCACCGACTACGAGGGCCATTGGAGGCGAGAGGCTTTGATCTGGCAGAGCATGAGTTTGAGTGCGACTCAAAAGTGGCTGAGGTATCAGAGAAAGACATCGCTCCAATGAGTAGGGACATGAGCCAGTTGCTCGCTGCTATGCAAGGCATGATGGCCGAGAACTCTGTGATCATAAAGAAAGAACTCCTGGAAAATTCTGCGAACATGGAGCAGAAACTTCTAGAAAATTCTACAAGAGTTGAACGAAAGATGGAGGAAAATTGTACAAGAGTTGAACAGAGCATGGGGCAGAAACTACAAGAAAATTCTACACGAATCGAGAAGAAGATGGAAGAAAATTCTACACAACTACGAGAGATTTCTGAGACTTTGACTGGAAAGGTGGACGAGCTCCAGGGAAAATTCAACGCGCTAGACGAGAGAGTGATGAAGAATCGCAGGCAAAGGAGTGGTGAGAGCTTGCAGGTCTACGCAGCGGACATTGAGCGACTGGCACATTTAGCTCACTCTGACCTGGGCAGTGAACACTTGGAAAAGATGAAGATACAAGCATTCATCGAAGGAATTCGCGATCCAGAAATAAGACGCAGCGCAATAATGATGAGCAAAGCGACATTTACCGAGACGGTTACCAGTGCACTTACATACGAGGCAGCGTGGACCAGCACTATGCAATATTCTGCACCCAAAGTTCGCAGGGTTGAGGCTGAAGACGACGTTCTGTGTCAAGCAATCAAAACCGAACACCCGCCAGCGGACCGAACGATGAGGAAATTCACAGGAAGGTGTTTCAATTGCGACAAACCAGGTCACATGGCGCGGGAGTGCCGCCTTCGTCGGAAGCGATCCAGATCGCGTACACCAGAACGGGGCTATGGCGAACGGAAAGAGCAGAGCGGTAGCGGCAGCAAGGCGTCGTTAAACTAAAACGAGCCAGCTTCGAGGGGCGCGAACTGGCTCACACAACAAGCAGTCCCCAAATCTCCATTTCACAACTGCGACGGGAAAACAACAGCCTAACGATAGATGGCCAAATCGATTACCAATGGTTTACGGTGACCTTGGACACAGGAGCATCACATTCCATCATCAGAAGCGACTTGGTGAAGAAAGCAGAACCACTAGTTGGAATCAAATTACGCACAGCGACAGGAGAGGATGCACCAATACGTGGAAAAGTCACAAAAGAAATCACTATTGGTACAACGTCAGTTCAACACGAATTCATAGTAGCGGAAATCGTAGATGAACTCATTCTGGGAATGGACTTCATGATGCGGAATGGATTCACGTTGGACTTGCGGGAAAGAGTGCTGCGATACGGAAATACGGAAATGCCACTAAAGATCGGAGAAAACCAAGCGTTCGTGCATCAAGTGGTAATGACAGAGCAAGCAACTATTCCAGCTAACTCAGACGCTGTGATTTGGGCTCAAGTAAATGGAGGAGGTGGGAGCAACTCGTTGTGGATGATTGAAGCCGACACCAAGACACCGATAAATAACATCATAGTCGGAAAGACCCTCGTGAACGCGCAAACCAACAATCTAATACCAGTCCGAATTCTAAATTTGGCCAATTCGGCGAAACTAATCAAAACGGGAACCATTATTGGACAATGCCACCAAGTTACAACCATTGTCAATTGTGAAGCGGAACGTGCAACCAAGCAAAATCCGACACGCGAAAAAGAAAACCAGCTGCGAAGCTTAATCAACGCCTGGACTTCGGACCTTTCTACCGAACACAACGTAAAAGCGCAGCAACTGCTGGAAAAACATCGGGACATATTTCCATCAGCGGCAAACGAAGGGAGAACGGCGATGGTGAAACACAAAATCAACACTGGCGATGCGAAACCCCTCCGTCAACCTCCGCGACGAGTACCACTTGCTAAAAGGGAGGAAGTTAATGCGCTGGTGGAGGAAATGCAACGCAACAAAGTCATTGAGCCATCCTCTAGTCCTTGGAGTTCTCCCGTAGTGCTAGTGAAGAAGAAGGATGGCAGCACACGATTTTGTGTCGACTACCGTAAGCTGAACGATGCCACCAAAAAGGACAGCTATCCATTGCCAAGAATTGACGACACCTTGGACACGCTCTCAGGATCCAAATGGTTTTCCACACTTGATTTACAAAGTGGATATTGGCAAGTTGAAATGGATAAGAGCGACAAAGAAAAGACAGCTTTCAGTTATGGAGATGGACTGTGGCAATTTTTGGTGATGCCTTTCGGACTGTGCAACGCACCGGACACGTTCGAACGCTTAATGGAACGTGTGCTGAAAGGTTTAAATTGGAAGACTTGCTTGGTTTATTTGGACGACATCATTGTAATGGGCAAGGACTTCGATGACCACCTAAAGAACTTGGGAGAAGTATTTCAAAGAATCAACGAGGCTGGATTAAGACTTAGTCCGAAGAAATGCTCGCTGTTTAAGCAAGAAGTTAAATACCTCGGACATCGCGTAACTGCGGAAGGAATACACACGGATGAAGACAAAATCGCTGTTGTGAAGGAGTGGCCCACTCCAAAGAATTTACATGAATTGCGCAGCTTCCTAGGGCTATGCACGTATTACAGGCGATTTGTTCCAGCATTCGCGTCTATTGCAAGCAGCCTACATAAACTGACGAAGAAGAATCATCCATTCGAATGGAGGAACGAGCAGGAAGAGGCCTTCCAAAAGCTAAAGGAACGACTTTACACAGCGCCTATACTAGCATACCCGATTCCTGGCGAAAAATTTATATTGGACACGGATGCAAGTGCTACCGGAATTGGAGGAGTCCTCTCACAAGCCATCGAAGGCGAGGAACGGGTAATCGCTTACTACAGCACGACTCTAGCAAAACCGGAAAGAAATTACTGCGTCACTAGAAGAGAGTTGCTAGCCGTGGTGGACAGCGTTAAACATTTCCACAAGTATCTCTTCGGGCAGCCGTTCCTGTTAAGAACGGATCATGCGGCACTCAGGTGGTTGCTGCAGTTCAAGGACCCTGAAGGCCAAATTGCTCGATGGATCGAACGGTTGCAAAGTTACGATTTTGAAATTGAGCATCGCAAGGGAAGACTGCATGGAAACGCCGATGCACTATCTAGACGGCCCTGCAATACAGAATGCAGGCATTGTTCCAGAGCAGAGGAAAAAGAAGGACGACTCGATATTCGTTTGCTCAGTGTCTTGCCGGAAGAACAATGGACAGCAGAGCGAATAAGAACCGAGCAAAGAAATGATCCAGATCTGGCGAAAATAATGGACTACAAGGAAAGAGATGTACGGCCAACATTCGAAGAAATAGCATGTGAAAGCGCCATCACCAAAGCATACTGGGCACAGTGGCAGAGTTTACAACTACGCGATGGATGCTTGCATCGAATATGGGAAAGCGAAGACGGAAAAGCACATAGAAACTTAATTGTTGTTCCTAAAGTGCGAGTAACGGACATTGTGTCATCATATCACAATGGTTCGAGTGGCGGTCATTTGGGTATCACCAAGACGGTGGAGAAGATAAAGAAGCGGTTCTACTGGGTAGGATGTCAGCAATCTGTTGCGGAATGGATTGGGACATGCGACGAATGCGTCACCGCTAAAGGACCCAAAACACGCAACCGTGGCAGAATGATCCAATACAATGTGGGAGCACCTTTTGAGCGAGTTGCGATGGACGTTGCCGGACCGTTTCCCATAAGCGAGAGTGGCAACAGGTATGTTCTGGTGGTGATCGACTACTTCAGCAAATGGCCAGAGGTTTACCCGATACCGAATCAAGAGGCCAAAACATGTGCAGATGCTTTCATCAAAGATTGGGTGTGTCGCTTTGGAGTCCCGCTGGAACTTCACTCAGATCAAGGACGAAACTTTGAATCGGGCATCTTCAAAGAAATGTGCGCCACGCTTGGTATACGAAAGACAAGAACCACACCGTTGCACCCCCAATCTGATGGCATGGTAGAAAGATTTAATCGCACTCTGGAAGAGCATCTGAGAAAAGTTGTAAGCGACCACCAAAAGGACTGGGATGGGCACATACCGCTATTCTTGATGGCCTATAGATCAGCAATTCATGACACGACAGCAACGACACCCGCCAAGGCAATATTTGGCGAAGACTTACGACTGCCCGCTGATTTAAAGTTTGGGGTATGCGAGCCCATTGACGATGGCGATAACGACTTTGCGAACAACAAGCGAAAGGAATTGGATGGGATACACCAATATATGCGGACACGCACGCAGTTGATGAGTGACAAGATGAAAGCCAGATATGATTTGAGGGCAAATTCCGAAGGATTTGAAGAAGGACAACTGGTGATGCTTTACAACCCACAGCGCAAGAAGGGGCTGTGTCCGAAGTTACAAACGCACTGGGAAGGGCCATACTGTGTGATCAAGCGCCTGAATGACGTTGTATATCGAATACAGCTGAGCGGCAGTAGGAGAGCTAAACTTAAAGTAGTCCATTTGGAGAGACTGGCACCCTATAAGGCTAAAGAAGCTATCCTTGTTCGGGACGAACAAGTTTAAGAGGAGGGCAGTGTGACGAATATGGGTGTTATACTACGGCAGCTAAGGAAAAGGACACCCTGTGCACGGTTACAGTTGAACAAGCATACGCAAAACAAAAGCTTTAGCAAATATCAGCACCTCTGATTCGAAAGTGTTTTGAAGTTCTGACAAATATTGTGTATTGGAATTTTCTCGTACAATCCAGAAACAGGGCGAGCGAGAAGTTGTAGAATGTTCGACAGTAGCTGGCGAGAAACAGTAACAGGTATAAAAAGCGGCCGCCGGCAGTGTCGAGGGTCAGTCTTTGAGTAATAATTGAACGTGCAACATCGAGTCAGTTACCGAGTATCAAGTGAACGTGCAACATCGATTCCGAACGAGTGAACGTGAAGCATCGCAATCACAACCGAGGACAATTCAACTGCAACTGCAAAATAGTGCAAATCTTTGTAACAAAAGGATTGGAATAGTCAATCTGTTATTGGAATCAATAAAACCGTTACAAGCATTCAGCTTTTTGTGCATTATTCTTGACGATTACACAATCCAGTGATCCGAACCGAAGTAGCGGAGTACTTCAGCGGAATTACGTAACAATATTTTGTTAAAAATTTTCAAGAAATTTTTAACTAACATTTTTTGACTAATTTGGGAAAGCATATGTATTTCTTAAATATCATTTTGGATTAGAGGCAAATATAATCTGTCAATTAAGACTCTTTGTCAAAGGAAAACAAGAGTTACAATCTATAGCCTTAGGATTCAAATCCTAACGTTCACTGACTTTAACAAAATACTTTAAATTTAAACAATTACGAGCAGTTGCTGAAAAACTCACACAAAAAGATTCCAATGAGATTTTCTGGTGAAATCCTGTGCCCATGGGAACAAGTACTTCTTGTTGTTGTATACCTAAACACTTTTTTTAGAACAGAAGTGGACTTGTGTTTTTTCTGACAAAGAGACTGAATTGAAATATTCCATATTATTTAAGCATTGGTAGAAATTGATTTCTCCCAAACAATTTTTCAATTTAATTAAAAATTTTCGTAATATTACTTCAAACAATTTTGTATATTATATTGAGGAAGCAATTTTAGCAAGAAAAGACATTTTGAACTTGCATAAAAAAATATGTGCAAAGCAAATGTCTCCAAAATGTTTCTTCGAAAATTTTTATATTTTTATCCAATTCTGTTCTGTTCATGAAAAATGTGAATAAAATTTTTATTAAGAAAATTGTTCAAGAAATTGTGCCTTTCTTCTTCAATTTCCAATTGCTATTTTCGTGAGCATAACTGTACTTGAAAGTTGCGGTAATTTTCCTACCGCGCACGTTTTACGGCTTATTGAGCGCTGTTGGTTCCTACTGCTGCTGACTGGCGGTTGCTTGTGGTTGCCAGAGCGTTGTTACACACATCATCAACAGCAGCAACATCAGCAGCAACAACAGCAGCAACATCAGCCCAACATTGCCAATGGTTCTCGTGATTTTAGCATAAATGATTGGCAACTGCCAATTGCCAAGCAACCGCCACATATACCACATACATATACATGCATGCATGTATACACACATATGTATATGTATGTATATGTGTGCGTGTGTGCTTATTATAGCATTAAATAAGCGTAAATGGTTTTTAACAATTTTTCTGTTTGTCTCTTGTGCCTTTTATAATTGCTGCCGGCTTCCAAATTACAAAATAATGAGCCACTCTCTTTTTGGTAAAAATTTGGTTTTAATTACTCGTCTGCATAAATTGAGCTAATTCACATATATCACAAAAAAATTCGAACTGCAGCTTAATTACTTTTAAATATAGCCGCACTTGCTGATGCATAAAATCGCATCAATTTGCCTTTAAATTTTAAATTGACTTTTGTAAAAATGTTCATTTTGTCTGAAATTTATCTCTCTTTGGCAGGTTGTGCTTTCGTGAAATTCAGTTCGCAACAGGAGGCTCAATCAGCCATCACCAATCTACACGGAAGTCAAACTATGCCGGTGAGTGAACATTTTGCCATTTTATTAATTACATTTTTTGCTTAAATTCAGTTTTTGCATTTTTTATTAAATTGTATATATTGTACATTTAAAGACAGTGCAAAATTTCGATGTCAAATTTTTACATTCATTAATTCAAATTAAATTTTAATATTTATTGATTTCTATGCTTAAATTTTAATATTAAAATTGCCGATTTTTAATGCTAAATCGAAATATTTTATAAATTTTAATTGCATGCTGAAATTTTTAGCGTATAGTTTTATGATTTCTTATTTTAAACAAAACTTAGATTTATTGTTTTAGCAGATTTATCAGAATTTCAGTATGATGTCAAATCATATCATATAAATCTTAACTGTAACGGTTTGTTATTGAATTTCAATACTTCAAATGAAATTCTTGTGCAAAAAATTGGTTTCGAATTTTAAATTATGTATTTAAATTTATTACCTTTAAGAGAAGTTTTTTCCTTAAATTGCGTACCTCTTCTTAATTTAGATATTTTTAATGTAATAATTTGTAAGAAAATCTAGGGCATACAATTTTTCAGAATGTATATGAAAGCTCATATTTGAAAAGAAAATTTTGGCATAATATTTTTAGCTTAAATCTGTTTTTCACAAGCTGAAGATTTTCTCAAAATACTTTTGCTTCACTAAGTGTTTTTCTAAAGTGCTGCATTCTGGCAAACTCCTCTCCCTTAACAGCAGCCCCATTGCTCTTACAACTTTTGCCTACTTTTAGGTGCTTTCTTTTGAAGTGGCCAAACATTCCTCAGCCTTCTACTTCTGCGCTCGTAGCTCTTTAAATTGCCAAGTATTTATGAAGCGCACTTCGCCGCATAATAGGCAAATAATGAAATTGTCAAGCAAATAATGCATAATACAAGCAACAACAATAAAAGCAACAAAAGCAACAATGCAATGTAAAAGCAACATTCTCAGCAGTAAACTCAATTAAGTTTTGAAGCACCTTTGAAGCCTCGACAACGGCGTATTTCAAAGGCTTGGCTATAGCAACGCTTCCAGCCTCATTTAAAGGAAGTGCACAGGCATACAGTGAAGCAAATTAATTAAAAACAACTTGAAAAATATTGCTTGCTAAATTTTCTTAGCATTTGCATTTATTTGACTTTCGGAAATTGCATGCAAATGGCTTTCAACGCTTCACATAAATTGTTGCCATGCATAATAACCCCAGCCCCTCTGCCTCTTTGGAAATTCCTGGCATCTCTCAAATTTCTTGCTCCAATTTTCTATTGTTGCAAATTCATTTGAACGCATGCAAATTTACATTTCTCATTTCAATTCAACTCAATTTTCAACTCAACGAAAATGTTGCTGCTTCTTTTGGTAGCAAACAACAACATTTAAGAAGCAGCAGCAGAACAACAACAGTCTGCAAACATCATTATCCTGTCGCTGCCACATCTTACTAAAAGTGCCGCTGCCAAAGGAGCGAGAGGTACAGGTGGCAGAAGTCCTGCTTTTTTGCTGTCAAATTAAATTGAAATTTGCGAAGCAACAATTTTTAAATATCACTCAAACTCAAGAGCAAGAAATTCCAATTCTTTTCAGCATTTGACTCTACGTCTGTTGCCTGCCTTCGGCTTCTGCCACTTCTCCACCTGCTGCTGACTTCATTAAGCGCAAAAGGAATCAATTTTTTGCTCTGGCAAATAAGTAAAATTTGCATGACACTTGAGTTATTTTGCACGTAAATTGCTTCTTTTGACAAGCTCACCCAACAACAACAACCACAACAGCAACAACAACAACCAAAGTAACAGGCAAGCCATCAAACAGGCAGGCAGTGAGCGAGCTTCATTGTTGTTTGCCATGTTTATTGCTAGCAGCGTGAAGGTTGTTCAGAGAATTGGATGCTTGTGTCTACTCTGGGGGGAGGGGGTGTTAAAAATTGGATACTCGTACTATATAACAAAAGAGTTGTTAGATCTAGCGCTGGTTTTTCAATGTGCTGCGACAAAGTTTCCTACACAATAAATTCAAAGCCAACTTTAAACAAGGAGGAAGCATTATTCGGGTTAGCACGATAGAACACTAGATCTACACCTAATAAGGCGAGAGAGGGTGGTTCCGCCTACATACCGTCCATTTTTGACAATCTACAATATATTCCTAATAGAACTATATACAATGTATGTAAAATATTGATACTCTGGCGGTTTTACTACAGATCGTTATATTTAATTTACCGCCTTCATGGTGGGGCGGGCCACATCAATTTATAGACAATTTAAAAGTATTCTTACCAGCAATGAAATATGGACGCTCTGATACTTATATAATGGAAGTTATGAATATTTCCTCCTTAGCGCCTATATAGTGGGCAAACCACGCCCATTTTTTCATATGGCATAGAATACCGACGCTTTAACTTGATTAGCAAGTTTTATTCTTTTCAAATCCGAGGTAGTAGGACTTATAGGCCCATTCTGGGCGTTTTCTTCAACCGATTTAGCCAACCTCGGAACTTAAACTAAGTCAAGGTTCACTGTCAATGTATTCCAAATTGAACAACTACTTCTTTCTCTTCTGCACGAACAGGCAGACGGACAACCGGAAATCAAGACAGAAAATGTTTCTAATTATTTATATATACTTACTTATGTCCATAGCTATGACAGCTTCTTTGATGCGTTACAATTTTCGCCAAAAGTTACAATAGTCTATTATCATATTTGTAGGATAAAGAAGCAAAAAACTTTCTTCAGTAATCAGTTGTTAGCTATATATATTGCTGAACATTGTGAAATGCTTTCTTCAAGATGCCGGTTTTGGAAATTCTATGTAATTAATAGAAATATTTAATAATCTTGCAACTTGAGCTCAAGTTTGCTAGGTATTAATCAAGCAAACATGCAAGAGTAATGCTGAGAAAATGTGTTTATGTACTCCATTTCACAAAAATTCTGTTATATAACCTGAAAGTAAGTCACTTTACACTGAATATAGTTGTAAATATCGTGCCTAAAAGTATGCTACACTTTCGAAAACGTGCTGCAAATGTAAGCTGCTTTGAAATCTGATTTCGAATTCCACGTTTCTGCTTGTGTTCCGTTGCTTGTTCTCCTCTCTCTCCCCCGTTCGCTTCATTAGGCAACCAACCACACCAATACAGCAAAATTCAATTAAATTTACATGCATTCCTTGTCAACAGTGCTTCAAGTTGTCTGGCCTCCAGCTGAATTGCTGCATAAATATAGCGAATTTCTAGGCACTAGTTTCTACACACACTTAGATACTCTGCCTCCGAATCGCCTTCTACCACAGCCAGCTCGAAAGGTGGCCTCCACGGGTGGCAGGCGCCGCTGGCAGAGCAAGTTATGAGCAAACTGGCAATTCTCCCTGGCAAAACGGAAACAAACACAAAAATAAAGCATCATCAGCACATGCTGAAGTGGAAAATGTGTATGTGCGCATACACACAAGCGCCTAAAAGTATGCTACGAAAAAATCAAGCCTAAAGCACTTCCGCTCACAAACGAAAGAGTTCGCGGCGCAAAAGATGCTGAGCTTTGCACTTACTTACGCACACTTCGACAAAGACACACATAGTTGGCAGGCACGACTGCGGCACCCGGAAACGGATATAACCCTGAAACTTAGTTGCGCCAGCAAAACGAAAGCAATAATAGCAATTGCAGCTTTGTTGTTATTCCTCCTGCTGCTGCGCAATCAACAACACGTACAGCCGAAAAAGTGCAAATGAAGGCAGAAACTTTAAGCAACGGTACGCTACTCAAATAACAACAAAGCGAGGCACTTCCGCTTCACGCTACAGCAGCAAGACCGTCTCACGTGGCTCGCCAATACATGGCAATTTTCGAGTCGAGCTTTCAAATAACACACACGCACATACATTCTCGCAGCCGCTTTAGTGTTTTTCAGATTTCCTAGCATACCTTTAGGCATTGCCATGAATTTGCATTGCTTTGTTGTATAGTGACAGTTCGGTTTGCTTTTCCCGTCTGAGCGAATTTAAATTTAAATTTTTTGTATTCAAGTCGTATGCAAACACTGCCAAAACATTTACGCAAATAGCCGCCATTCAAAGCACAACTCAACACTGCGTCGCACCTGAGCAAGTTTGGCTTTCCCCTCCCCCTCCCCCTCCCCCCTCACCATCTCCCCTACTCGCATGCTGCGTCCCTCTGTGCGCTTGTTTTCTCTCAAGCACTTTTAGTCCTTTCAGTTGCTTATCAGCTTTTTAATTACTTAATTTGTATTTGTTTGGCGTTGTGTGACTCAATGGTTCCGGCTCACTGTGCTCAGGGGGGGTGGGCCGGCGTTCTCTTGCAAACATGTTAAGCGGGCGTGCCATTTGGGGAGGGGGATGGAGTGCTATGAAAGGCTTAGTGGAATTAAGCACGATTCTTTTTGGTGTTTTGATAAGCTACATAAAGAACGCTTTTCAAACCCATTGGGAGAATGAAGTATGAGAGCAATGAAAGCAAGCACATTGGGAGGAAGGCAGAGCATCAGATTGTGTGTGTGTGTGTATGTGAAAACAACGAATGTTACTCCTGAAAGTGCTGAAAATGCAGCAAAGATTACAAATGCTTAACAAAAATGCTTAAAATTAAATTAATTTATCAAGCGAAAATATTCGCAAGCACTGTTGGAAAAAATTTTCTAGCGCCCAAAAGTAGACAACGCTAATTGCAATCCCCTCATGAAATATGCTTTACCGTTGACTTGTGCCTCGAAATTTTAGACTTTAACTGGAAATAATTTAGTGTGTTTACTTGAAAAATTAAAACAAAAATTTTTATATTTTGATTGAGCTTTCCTTGGCGGATTTTTCATTGATGTAGTTATTATTGGCGCATTTTTCAAGCGCTGAATCTAAAATGTTTTAAAAATTCCTTCTTAGAACTTGTCTAAGCTATTTATTCTATTATTTTTCACATTCAAAGCACTTTACCCCAAATTAGAAAGAACTGCAGTTGCTAAACACCTAAAAATATGCAACAATAATCAACAATTTCATTGCTTAATGGTATCCCAAAGCAATTTCACCTTTCGCTGTTGCAGTTTTTAGCTCAAGCTCGCACCAACAAACAAATTCATTTACAGCTTAAAACTTCTGAGTGCTTCTCCAGCGCACCAATTCTTCTTCCACATTAGGGGGCTTCATTGTCTGCAGCTGTATGTGCTTTATAATCCAGCCCGAGCTACGTGCACTTTTTATTTCGCTCGCCACTGTAAATGCACAAAATGCTAAGTGAATACGGAATTACTGTTTACAACCGCAACTTTACCTTTTCCAAGCTGGTTTTTTGTGTGTGTGTGTGTTGTGTTGTTTTACTTAGAATTTACGTATTTCTTTTTCGGGAATTTTTTTTCCGTTTGTTTGCCCACACAGCCCCCCCTTGCGAGTCACACTTCAGCTGCAGTCCGACCGCATGGAGCAGCGAATTATAACATGTTGAGTGCCAAGAGATTAACAGGGAATTTAAAATTGCTCGCAAAAAAAGGAGAGCAGGGCAGCACTTCTACAAAAAAGTGAATTTCCAGTGGACCACAAAAAAAGTGGTGTGGGCAGTAGTAAATTCCTTTTTAATGAGTGGCGCTGATGCAAAAAGCAGCAGCAACAACTACAAAAACGCTTAAGCCGCTTATGGTTTTTGTAATCAAAAGCGAAAATGCAAAAGTAAAGCTTTAAAAGCTTTTTGGTGCTAACAGATTATTTTACGTGTGCACGCCTGAAAGCATGCCACAAACAATTCAATTTGAATGTTAACAATTTCAGCTCAAAAGAAAGTAGCAGAAACTCAAAGCAGAAGCCGCCTGTAATGGGCTGAGAGTATTACAGTCAAATATTAGCCCTTATAAGACAGCAAAAGCAAAAAGTAACGGGAAACGCCTTTCTTTGCTGAGAAAGAAGCAGTTTAAAAGGATGTCATGTAAGCTATATGCGAAAAACACAAAAAGTGAATTTAAGAAGATTGCTGAGCAAGTTAAAATTTAAAAAAAACATACTTGAGTTAGAAAAGCATTTCAGAAAATGTGTGAAAAAGGTCTTGAAAAGACATGGTATTAAATAAATATGCTTAAGGACAATCAGAAACGGACTTCTGACTTCAGAGCTATTAAAGCAAAAATCCAGAGACAGCGGTTTTCGAAGAAAAAATCTTATTTGAATTGCATTAAAGAAATTTGCGCCTAAATATATGCTGTTGGTTTCATATTAATAATCTTAAATGTCGCTGAGCCAGTCCATATGTGATTGGTCTCTGCTTTGAGAGGATGTTGGTTCGATCCCCAACATACTCATACCATAAAAAAAGAAGAATCATTTTGCTTTACGTAGCGCCATCTGTCGCGAAGAATTGTTAACTTTCAGAGTTTATTCTTTGCTTTTAAAAAAAAGATTCTTCTCTTCTTCTTCGGCTTTAGAATAAGTGTGTAGGTCCCATTAACTTGCGCTAAAATAAAACTAAAGTAAATAAAGCTAAAGTAAATGCGAGAAAGCTAGGCTCAATTCTCGGTTGCACTGACTGTTTCGTATGCATGTGTGCATGCATATAACTTTAAAAAAACAACAGTAATTTACAAAAAGGATATATTTAGAATTTAGTCACACAACGATTTCAAACAATTATTCTGAACAATTCCTAAGTTTAAATCGCCAGCCAGTGTCCAACTAAAAGCACCATGCGCCCAAATGTATGCTCTTAATTTAACAAAAGGTGCATTTTTTCATTAGCACCGCCACAAAAGCCGCCTGGCCATTATGCAGCAAGGAGCAACGCACGCCAAATGAGCTCAAAATCTCCATGGAGCATTTTAATTTGCACTTCTAGTTATTTCAGAAGGGGTGCAAAGGACCTCCTGCCACACTCACCCTACTACAGCCACATTTTTTTTAATTTGCCACATAGCGCGGCGTATAATTAATAAAACAAAACGACAGCGCAAAATGAAATGCACAAAAAACGCGGAGAAATAAAATGTGTAGCATACCTAAAAGGCGCAGGGGGGAGTGTGCGAGGAAGCGCGCGCATGTCTGCATGTCAAGTGTTGCAGTTGCAACGTTGCCGCTGCCGTAGTTCAAAGTGGAGCAACACTAATTACCTGCGAGTGTTGCGGCCCTGCACTTGCCCCTTTCAGGCGCCAAACCTCGCTCTTCTCCGCCCACGTCACAGGCTCAAGCGATGTAGCAGAGTGTTTAAAAAAAACGAGCTGCCGTTACAAGTTTTTGCCGCGCTCGCTGCTTTGCCACAGCTACCCCCTCTCAACGTCCCCCTCCCTTGCACAGCCAGCCAATGTTGCCATTAAAATGCTTAATTTTCTACGCTACGCTTCTGGGCCCCGCTCAAGCAATGACGCTTACGAAACAGTGTTGCCAGACGACGGCAGATGGCAAAAAAAGCACATCATTTGTACAGGAAAATGAAAATGTAAAAAATTATTTGGGTACGCTTTCAAGGCATAAACGGAAGATGTAGCAGCGGCAACAGCAGGCAGCATCCTCGGCGGCGGCAGAGTTACTTCATAGCTCATCTTGGAAATTGCCCAGGTGAAAAATTGCAGCTGTCGCTGTAGGCAGCAGCAGCGAAGCATAAATTAGCGGGCTGCTGGGTGGGAGGATTTAAAATTAGCGTTGAGCGCCCGGCGCACAAAACTCCTCAGCGTAATTGGTAGTTAAGAAACACAGCTGAAGCAACATCTGCATGTGTGTCTGTTGCATATCCACCCTAATGATCTGCAGGGAAGGCCCATTTCAGTAGACCAGCTGAAATTACTGTAGGATAGCATACCTTTAGGCGCATAGAAAATACTAATAGCATAAATAGTTGCTTTCCCTAAAATTTCAATTGAAGTGCAAGAAAATTTTAATACAAATTTTATAAATTCGAAGGACAAAAAAGTAATACAGCATAGTTTTAGGCGCACAGCCATTGAGAAAGTTTTTGGTATTCAACTAATCGGCTGCTGAACTCAAATTAAAGAGTACCGAAATTCTAGTAACATATGCCAAAGAAGAAACACAAAGCTTATTTCTGGCTGTTCAAAACTGCACAGTCACTTTGGGACGAGTGCACTCAATTACAAATTGAAGAGCGTTGGAATATTTCTTGCAAATATATTCATTCGAAAAAGAAAAAGGACGGCATGGCGATAGATTATCCTTAAAAAAGATCAAAATTAGTTTATACGAAAACGTATGGGAAGGAATAAAATGAGATCTTTGGCACGCGGTACTGTGGAAAAAAATTCTTTTATAAAAAAAGAGTTAAAATGGCAAAACTCATGGTTTTTTTTAACAAAAATTTTAAATATTTGTGTCTCTTTTAAAGGAAGAATGATAAATTAGTAATATATCTTAAAGTTTGTAAGCCCAAAAGCATGCTTAAATTTCGAGGAATTGCTATTATGGAGCTAAAAGCCAAGCTTAGATATAAATTATATATTTCTTGTGACGAAAATTTTAAATATTTGTGTCTCTTTCGAAGATAGAAATGCTTAACTAGCAAGATATCTTGAAGTTTGTAAGCCTAAAAGCATGCTTAAAGTTGATCGACCTACTACAAGCCAAACTTTGATAAAAATAATATATTTCTTAAGAAAATTCAAATCTTAGGCGCCAGAAAACGAAAACTCTACACTTTAAAAATACCCAGCTATTTCTATTTCAAGCCTCAGAGTAGGCTGCATATTTTTTTTGTATTTTTCTACAGCTTGCAAACTAACGACTACGCAAATTGCGTGTTATGCAAATATAATTGGTAGTATTTCCTCTGTGTGTGCACACTTACGAATACAACAATAGAGCAGACTTTACATCTATATGCGCATAACATCAATATGCCACCAGCGCCAAAACAACTACAACAACAATAAGGGCAAATAAAGAAGAGCTTTCTGAGCAAAAACCTAAAATAACTTGACAAAAACTAACAAAAGACAACAACAACAATTGCCGAGCTAACAACAAGTTTAAAAGAAATAAACTACGCGCTCATACACACAAGCACACAAACACAATAGACGGCGCACAATCACCAACACCATCATGAAGCTATTGTATGCAGCTGCCGTCACCGGTTGGCTGCCTCTGTCTGCTCCTTGCTTGTCACACCTTGCCTACAGCGGCTTGCAGAAGTCTGCCGCAGCCGCAAAAGCGCCAACAAACATCAACACACACACACGCACACTGAAACAAATTTCCGCATTTCATTTTCTATTGAGTGTGAGCACAAATACAACACAGCAATGGCATAAACAACAACAAACAATGCCGTGAATTAAAATAGAAAGACGAACAACAGCAACAGCAAAATAAGTTCTTGTCGGTGCTGAGGGCGTTGATGTTAGTGCTTGTGAAAGTGTTGGTGTTGGTGTAGGCGCTGTGCCTACCTGTGGGTGTGGCTGCTCAGTGCAAAGGCACTGAAGCGCTAAAGAAGTGGCAGGCAGGCAGCCAACGCACACCTTTCAAGGCGCTCAGGTGTAAAGCGCCGCGTCGAGCACTCAGACACACACACACACAAGTAAGCAGGCGCAAGCGGTAGCACACGCTCCCAGCCGCTCTTTTTATCATGCTTTGTGACTGCTGCTACCTTAGCTCCCAATTTCAGTGCCGTTTTTGCACGTAGTAACCTTAAAGGTCTTCCAAATCAAAGATTTTAAAGAAAATATAAAAACTTACAAATGCCACCGAACAAATTTTTGTCTTCGAGCGAATTTCGGTGAAAAGGTGGTCGAAAGCATAAAAATTCAAAATAAATTAAAGCAGAACACAAATTGGTTTCATAACGAAATAACCAGCGCTCAGGAAATGCCAATATTTTTTAGTATATATTTATCCTTAGAAGGCTTCCACGCCAAAATTCTAAAATAGTGATGTCAAGAAAATTTCCGAAATAAAGGAATTACCATCGAAAAAATTTGTATCATCGAATGAATTTTGGCAAATATTAAGTCGAAAGCATAAAGAAGAAGAAAACAACTTAAGCAAAAGAAAACTGTTTCTTTTTGAAAAAGCCAAGGCTCGGAAATTGGCAATATAAATCACTTTCCAGTTGGCATTTTTTTGCAAGGAGATAATTTTCTTTCAGTTTTTCATTCAATTTCATCATACTAAATTTGCTGTTCTCAATTTAAGTTTAATACAAAATTTATTTTTGCTAATCTTCTGTTTGGTTTCGATCATTTTGGCTAGCTTTATGTAACACTGCTTTGAGAAAGAGGCGTCTCGTAGCACCTAACGACGGCACTGCTTGCTTTAACTGCCCCCTCCCCCCCTACTATGAGCGCCATCACATTGAGGCGCCATTTTTGTCAAGTCATATTTAGAATGTCTTGACGAAAATTGACATTTCCCTGTCGTGCCATGTACACAACAAGCAGGCAAAAATACTAACACCTACACACACACACATATACAACGTACATATGCACGTGTTTAAGCATAAGTATGTGTGTGTGAGTATACCAAATATAATTGATGCTGCCGGAGTGCTGCTGGCGTCAACATATGGCGCTCTCGACCATACACACTCACATTCATAAGAACACACATACTAACACACTCTTCTTCAGCGCGCGCGCCGCAAAGAAAACAAAAATGCTTGCATATTTTACGGCGACTTGCAAGCAAAAACACTTTTCAGCGCACATATAATTCTGAATTGTTTTCCTTGCCGTGTGTGTGTATGTTTGTGTGAGTGTGTGCTGCTTTCAGCGTGATTTTCTTGTTTTTTTATTAAAATGAGCAAAAAATTGCCGCAGATTGAATTTTTGTTCACGAGAGGCAGTCAAGAGCAGCGCAGCATCTCGAAAAACTGGAAATTAATTTGAATTTTAAATTCTTTTTCCCCTCCAACCGTGCGCAGTGAAGCATGCAACATATGTTTGGCCATTATTTTGGCTGCATAATGAGCAGCTGTATTTGCTGCATATGGCAAGTGAAGGGAAGTGTGAAATGCGTTAGGAAAATATCGCTGCATACTTTTCGCCGTTTTAGTTGTATAAGAGTGGCAAAATAATTACAAATCAAATTCTTTTTACATAATTTTGCTCAAAAAACGATGACATCATATCAGTTGAATGAAAAAATTAAGGAAGCACAATCACGAATTCAGTATTTAAATGTTTAATACCAATAATTGACATCTTCAGTAGAGAAATCATAGATAATTTAGGTACCGTTAAAATGTTTAAGGTAGCAGTAGCAGAAACACAGTTTTAGGTACTTTATTTCATAATTTCTTTGCTTGCCAAAAAGTTGTAAGCATTGCTTTACTCATCTTTTGATAAAGGTTGCATATTTTTTGGCGAATGTAAGAATTTGGATCCTTATCTCATTGCTTTTACAGAAAAGTTCAAATATATGGCATACTTTTAGATGCGTAAACAAATTTTTTAAATGGCTCATGTTGCTTGTAATTTTCAAATATGCGTGCATTTCTTGGGGTTGTAGTGGTAAGCATTCTTAATTATGACGTAGCTGTAAAAGCGTTAAGGTTAATCTGGTTGCCTAATAAGAAGACCAAACATAGGGTGGGTCCTTAGCGATACCCGTTGGAGTTCCGATTAAGAGTTGTCAAAGTAGTGATCTGTCAGAATATGGGTGTATTTCACAAATTTCCAGGCATCAGTATCAACAACACAGCGAATTGATTTCAAATACTTTTTTCCTCAATGTAATCTTCCTTAACATCAACACATTTACTACATATCTTATCAATACCCTCTTTCGGAAAAATGCGCATTTACAAGGCGTGTTCTCGGTATCAGGGTATGTTACTACTGAAGTGGGTAATTTAATAACTTAATTAAATAATCACATTATCTGATGGTATTCTTATAAAATCTCACATATTAACGATAAATAGTTCTCCAATAATCCTAGGTAGGAAAATATATCTCGAAAATTTGCACTCTTCGCTATCCGAACTTTCACAAATTATGCTACTATTTTACAGGTTTAATTACATACAAAATGAATATTTCTGGCAGCGCATTTCAACACTTTCATATTATTTTTCCAAAGAAGAAAAACTAAGGAAGGCAGAAAAAGAGATATATTTGAAGGTGCTCGTTTGTTATCATTCAGCTACAAAGGCCTTTTAGATCGAGGTGACTAATGGACCAAATCAAATGCAATCCAAGGCTCAAAGGCGTTCCTTTAGTGATTTTATTTATAATATCTGAAATGAAAATGAGCAAAAAATTGTTAATCTCGCTGGCAATTTATCTTACAAATACATGCGACCAACTCAAGCAATAAAAATTGCAAATCAAATTTCAATTGTCGCCCAAAAATTCGCTCTGGAAATTGTGCCATCAATCAGCAAGTCTGCAGTAATTTAACTTTTGTCTCTGGCCACATTGCGCACGCCTGCAATTTGCATAAAGCTAATTTTTCTGCTCCAAGCTACAGACAGCAAAGCTTCAAATATATATGCACACACAGATACATGTCAAGTCTACATGGTCGTATATGCTTACCTACGAGAATTTGTGTGGCAACATCAATTTCAATTTTCCTCTTGGTCTCTTTTCCAAATCAAATGCCATGTGCAATTTTCGTTTTCTAATCTCGAATCTGGTAAACTAATTTTCGTAATACCTTGACAGTGAAATTGGCACGAATTTTTCAAACTCACACCCACTCGCACACACACACATGCACACAGAGCCACACTCACATGCCAGTCAGTCAGTGAACAGCTCAGACGTTGGTATACCTACCCGCAGAGTTAGCTGAAGTGATGATGATGATGAGCTGTATGCCAAAGGCGAGCGCAACAAAATCTTGTGTGTCGTTGTATGTGTGCGGGTTGCTGTGTATATTTATGGCAGTATTTGTGCAAGACAAAATTGTTATTGGAGTCACGTCTCGCAAGGAATTGCTTTCTCTGCCGGATGCTGCCTGACGCTGGCTGGTTAAAGCAATTCGGTTGCATTGCATACCTTTAGGGTGCCTGCCAAGTAGCATACTTTGCAGCGCATATACCTGTATCTTCGCTATATATATATGTACATACAGTTATTTTCTTTGCTGAAAACTTCTTTTCGTATTGCCATAAAAATCAACATAAATCCATATTAGTGGGCAAATTAAAGCGTGTATCTCGTATGCCTCAGCTTTATTGGTTGAAATGGAGAGAAATGTATCTGAAGGTGCTACTTAGAGTGAAATGGGAACAGTAAATACCAGAATTGCCAGTATTAAAATAAAAAGCTTCCATGACAAAATGTTTAAAGAAATTCTAGTATTTAAATTCTTAAACTACAGTACAATTGTAAATATGTATACATATATTTCTAACCCTTTCGTATGTTTCAAATTCGATGCCAATCAATATAGTGAAATATGCCTTAAGGATTGAAAGTAGCGGAATGCAACAATAGGAATTTACAGTTAATGAGCTGATGCTAAAGAATATGCAAATAGTAACTATATAAAGAAAGAGCAAAAAGTTAACATCCTAAAGTGAATATGTAAAAGAGTTAAAGAGAAAAGATAGTATCAATGCCGATTAACGTTTTCAATAAGATCGGTAAGATGAATTTTGTAAGATTGTTGCGCTTACATAAACTTACTTAAAGCGCTCCTTGAAATTTTTTTTGGTAAATAACTTTACCATTTTAAGAGGTTGGTGCCATAAAAAGCAAAACTCCGCTGAAAGCCGTTTCAATTAACTCTTCCAATTTCTCATCGCAATTTTGGAAAGGCTTGAAATGCAACCTTTAAGCGCTGCTGTCCATTTAAAAAGCTTAATATTTTAATTTAAATCTTATTCTCTAAGCCATGAACAACAGCTCAACTTTCTAAGCCAAAAGTTTGTAGCTTAAAGTCCAAATATTCAAATCACATATTTTTTTAAATACACAAGCATTTCGTTTGAACGTGAAGTGTGAACATGCACTTGCCATAGCCACACATACTTCCACGCCTATAGCTGCATAGATATTATTTTATGTGCATGTGCACACTTCCGCTCTGCCAGAATATAAACTTCTTTATGAGCTGTACTAGGTTTTTAACTTTGCTTCCTGCGCCATAAAACTAAAAGCGCACAATTTTATAAAAACAAAAAAGCAACAAAAGGAAGTGGGAAGGAAGCAAGCGCCAAAGACAGCATTTTCACACATTTCCTTAAGACAACACACCAACAGCGCTACGCACACACACACACATACAGATAGCGCACTAGACATGCACATGCAGTCATAAAAATAAAAGCGCGTAAAAATCCCAGTTTGAGAATCCGGAAACGTAGTTAGCAAGCACCGCGGGAGCTGTACACACACACACACACAGACACCAATAGAGCGGGCAGTTAAATGCATTTAATGCGACATGGCTGCTGCCGGCGGAAACAGCTCTGAGAGCTGAGCAGCGGAAAAACGGGAGAGAAACAAGCCGCCAGCAAAATGTTAGCCCAAAAACAACAACAACAACAACAAAAATAGAGCGTAGTAGTCAAGTTAAGGAAAACGTACGTTCAACTCATAAAAAAGTCATTGCAGCTAAAAGTGGAAAACTTCCGGCAAAGACGCTGCCGCCATTTGCGAAAGTCATTAAAATGACAAAAATGCGAAAAGTACCACGTAAACTACTCCGGCAACAGGGCCACAGCCACCACGACTATTTTGAGTGCCACTAGCACTGCCAATGCAGCGACTAGTTACGCCCACTATGTAGCCATAAACAGTGCCACCTTTAAAAGGTAGGCTCACAGAAAACACCCGCTGAGTCTACAGATAGCTTCATACTTCTAAACATACACTTTGAAGAGTAGTCTCAGCTCTGCAAGAATTTCCAAGTATCACTCCTAATATGTATATTTAATCTGCATTACGTTTTGATAAAAAGTTTGTCTTATTAAAGAAATATTTGTATATTAAATTTCATTTAATTGCTTGCTTCTAAATTTCAATGAAGAATACTTCTTACACTATGAAAGTTTACGCCTGCGTTTTTCCTTAAATTGTATCAACATATTTTTACAAAATATTATGAAATACAGTGCTACCTCGCTAATAGCAACGAGCATTGCTTTAAGCGAGATATCACTGTATTTCGTTTCTCATTTCAATTGAAAATACTTCTAAAAAAACTGCTGAAATTTTTGGATTTTAAGATTTTGAGACATCAAAGTGATTATTTTAAATTTTGTAAAAATTATGCCTCAAATTAAGACAAAAGACAAGCAACAACAATTGATCCTATCCTCCCCCCAAACACCAGAAGACGCCGCTGCTTATGTTACTTTGTGTGTGTGTTTGTTGTGTAGAAAAGTCATACAAATTAAAATTAGCAGTTTGTTGCTTAAAACAAAAAGTCAACTGTAAAATACAGTGTCGAGCTAAAAATGTACCACACGCAACTTTAATGTACTGCAACTTCTACTTGCGCTTTTCAACATTTTCGCTGCTGCATTCTACGCATGTTTGCACCGCATACAGTGTTGCATTTTGTTGTATGCTCACTCAGAAATGCGCCGAAATTTGTTTGCACCAAATTTACGATTTTCTCAGATGAGTTTTGTGCATGTGTTTGTTTGCTCAAATGTACATATACAAATGTACATGCGTATAAATGCATGTAAGTGTTTGCGTATTTGTGTGAGCAAACACTGGCAACTGTTGCAGCTGCTATCATCGATGCTGATGATGTGTGCGTGTATACTCATATGTATGCAGTGCCGTCTTTGAATACTCAAGGCAACCTTTGGCTTATCGGTTTCTAGGGCGCTATAAGAAAAAGTGGTTTAGAAAAATATTTATTTGTAATAAGAAATTCATTCTGAAAAATTCTTTAATTGATGATTATTGATCTTGATAGAATCTGTATAAGGTGTTTCCAAAGACCTACTCGAGTTTGAGTATCTCTTTCATATTCTTCCACATCACATTTATTATTGCCAATTCCTGGAATTTCAAATAAAATATTTTATTTATTAATAAAAATGAAATTCTGGAGATGCTTGATAAATCTACGAAATTGCAACCCTGAGCAATTCTCATTTAAGAAGACAGCAACCATACTTTTTCTGCACGAGCTCCTTCGACTATGGGGCGCTTGGAGCCTTGGCTTGAGATGATGACGAAGTCGACGTTGTTATAATTTCGACCCTCATGTTGTTGTTGTTGTTGTTGTTGTTGTTATAGCGCAAGTTGTCGATGGCAGCTCGTTTTGTAGCTACGTGTCCGTACGTGTTGTTTTTATTGCCGTGCAAGAAGTTCGTCACTGCCGCTGCAATTGTAGTAAATTTCCGCCGAAAACTTCAGCTTAATTTAATGCGCTGGCACTCAGCGCGGATTGTGCCGACATGCCTTACTTATCCATGCACACTCACTCACTCACATTGGTGCGCGCGCGTGTGCACGTGTGTCGGTATTGAAGAATTTGCGTGCAAAGTCCATAAAATGCAACGCTGCATGCATTTTCTTCGTGTCCCTGGCGCGAAAATGTATGAGCACGTACGCGCGTTGCAAATGATGAGCAAACTTAAATGAATACGGAATGGAAATATTAGGCGCAAGTGGTGAAATGCAGGCAAACAGCGGCACAAGCTGCTTGAAAAGTCAAGAGAGAAGCAGCTCCAGTTGCAGCAATGTTAAATGAGGGTCACGTACGGCGAAATTGAAATTTTTAAAGCAAACACCAAAAATTTCACTGCATACTTTTAGGTGTTTATAAAACTCATAGTAGGAAAATATTTTCTTGGCGCTTCAATTCAATGAAGGGGACTTAGTAAAAGGAACGGTTATTTTAAATAACAGCAAAGTAGTATGAACTTTTTAAAAATAATCTTTTGAAAAATATATCGGAAGGAAATTTTAAATTAATTTTTATAAATAACATTCAAAATGCTTGCAAAGAGAATTTAGTAGCATCAGGATAATTAAGTGCACTATAAAACTTTCAAAATTTATGCTACTAATACAATGAAAAAAAGTGCATGCTTTTAGGCGCTCCTAGATATGTGAAATAAATCGGCATTGAAAAGTGAAGCATATTTTTCGCAGCCACCAACAAAAAATGAAAATCTAAAAGGCAATGAATGAAAGCAACCGTTTGATTCATATGCAAATTTTATTGCATATCTTCAGGCGTGGAAAAAATTAAAATGTCTAGAAGCACATTTAAATCTTAGAAAAGGCATAGTTTACTATACTTTCAGGCTACCAGCCACACCCAATTCAAAGTAGACAATGAAATTGTGACTATCTGACTTGTTTTGCCTGCTTTTAGGCCATTATAAGAAGCGGCTTATCTCTCGTTATGGCACGGCTAGAGAATAAATATGTTGGCCCCGTTAACTTGTGCTAAAAATATAGCGTGAAATATATGATCTTAAATTCTTAAAAATCAATTTAATTTTAAATTCAAAGAATCTTAGAAATGCCAAAAATAAGCTTTTACAATTCCTTTAAGATACTTCTTCTTCTTCTTCATCGGCAATAATAACACGTTACCGGGCTACGACCTGACGTAGAGCGTCTTACTTTAAGATGCTATGAAATTTAGATTTTACTTAATAGCTTAAATACAGCTTCAGTTTTGTCTCGTTCAACTCCCTCATCAATGCTCAGACATTGAGAAGAAGAAGAGAGACGTGTGAGACGATTTGCCCTCTTGGCGTTAAGCATTTATGTTAGGACTTTTTCCACTTTTAAAGTCAAAGCATGCAATGACACCTCACAACTTGCCTGACGCCTAAGGCCATGCCACAAAAATGTCATTGCCTGGCTAGCCAAAGTGCCACACTAGCAGTCAGCTTCAGCTGCCTTTCAAGAATTCCACCAAGTCCCATGTGTATTTTTTCGGTTGCTTTTAAGCAAAACTTTGCCGTCTTTTCACAAAATATTTTTTTCTTACACTTTACTTCTATAAAGACCTCAGTTGTTGTTGTTTTTGTCAATATGCTTTAGCTCCTTTTCGTCTTCACCCTCTGGAAAATGCGGAAAATTCTTTTCTTCGCTTGTTTTGTTTGTAGCTTTTGTAACTTAAAAATATTAGTAGTGCACCTTTGGGCGCAACCATGTGCATTTTGTCAGCGCTGCTATTGTTGTTGTGATGCCATGGGGACTTATTTTGGAATACGTTGCTTTTAACTTGATGTGTGCAACTTGGCGCAAATCGCTCGCTGCATTGGCTGGCAACTTAACTTGGTTGCTATGATTTTGGCAGTGAAATGACGTAGCTTGTATCTTAGATGTGAAAGAGTGACATATTTTTAGAAGCAAATGGTATTAGTCCCTAAGCGGCAGCTACGCTGTGGCTTATCAGTTTGAGTGTTTATGATGAAGTTGTCTTTAAAACAACTTTCATGTGTTGAAATCCAAGAGCAAATCAATTTTTTCGATTCAATTTCGATATTGCTCTATATATCATATTTAAATGAAATCCCTTTTCTTTCTTTATATTTTTCGACTATAGCCTACTTTTAGGTGTTAAACTTAAAATGCGTTTTTTAAATCTTTTAAATCAAACAAGCTCGAAATGCGCGCATTTGTGAAAATTCCTATTTTAATTTTTTTGAAGTACTACCAGCAAAAAATGCCACCATCTACACGACTTTCCAGCAATTTGCTACTTTAAGCATATTTTTTCAATTTCCTACAAGTATGCTACGCTTCAGCTGCCAGCCTCACCTGATTCCATTCATTTCTGTTCCATGCCATGCCAAGACTGCTACAGCAAATTGACTGCCGCCACCCTTTTCGTGTCTTTTCACGAACGTTTCGAGTCGCGTCATCGTTACGTGCCAATGATGACAATTTCTTTAGCAATTCGTGCAATGTTCCTTCGCCGTTCGGCGTATTTTCGATGCTCCTCTGCCCTCAAGCGCTGCACGTCTCCTAGTTCCAGTGTATGCCCACGAATTTTTACGCTGCATAAAGTTTTTTGTTTACTTTGATTCTTCTGCAATTCGATGGGTTTTCAACGCATTTTATTTTTTTTTTATACTTCAGCACTTTCGTAGCAAAAAATATATTTTTTTGCTTGTCGACCATTTCAATAAAATTTTATTAACGTATTCCGGTTTGCTGTTTTCAGTTCTTCGAATCGATATTATTATTATTTCTGCAACAACAACAACAAGACATGCAACTCCAACTGCTGTGGCTGTCAATTGCTATTGTCACTTTTACAGCTTACGCATTCAAGCGTTGCATACTTTAAGGCGCTACGACAGGGCTTCGTATTTTCTTGTGCCTTTTTTGAGTCGGTCTATCGCTTTCTGTATATTTGTTGTCTGTCATTGCCACAAAGTTCGTTGAAACATCCTTGCAAAAAATGCTCCTTGGCACAGCACTTTTCTCTCCGCCGTCTTTAATGGCTGCGTGTCTGTCCCGCAAGCTTTTCTTTCCATCCTTTCTCTTTAGCTAACTCCATCCAGTCGCCGTTGCTGAAGTTGACATTATTTTTTGTCAATTTTCAATTTTATTATTTCCATCTTCATTCTCAGCGCAAATCTATAATTGTATTTATGTCAAAGTCTTAAATAGATGTGCTTAGCATACTTCAAGGGGTGCGGGCTTGCTGCGGAAAAAGTAATGACTTGGCTCGTAATGACTTACGGAAATGTTTGGGCATGTCATTATCGATAGCATTGCAGGGTGAAAATCTATATTCCCGCTGTAAAGTTACGAGCAAAATTTGAGAGGAAGAAATTTGTCTTGGCTGCTGCGAGATTTGAAAGATTGTACTTTACAAATATGTATGTATGTGTGTATGTACGTGCCTGAAAGTATGCAGAATAAATTTAGCATTTCGGGAAATAATGAGCTGCTATTTGAGGTCATGAAACGAAGTCTATGAAAGAAGTTAAATTTAGTTTAAAATAACTTCATATACCAGCTTTAAAAGCCCATAGCTAAAATTTATTGAAAGAAAAAAGAAAAGATTCAAATTATTGAGCCTAAAATTATGCAATGATACTTTATGCTTAACACGTTGACTGCCAACTACGAGATAACTCGTAGCATGATTTCCCTTCCAGGAAGCCAACTACGAGTTATCTCGTACTACCTAAAACTACCACTTTTTGTGTAGCTACGAGTAAAACCGTATTATAATAGTGTTAGTATCGATAAATGGCTTCTGGGAAAAGAAAAAAATTTTTGGGTTTGGCTTCCGTGAGCTTTTTTTTATTAAAAAAAAAATTTTATGGAAAAATTCATTCAATATAATGCAAAAATTCATTCAATATAATGGAAAAATTAACTCAAATACAAGAAATAAAGTAATATATTATTGTTTGTGGAAGTTTTTAAAACAATTTTCCACACAAAGGGCTGGCTTCTCTGGACAGGCTGGACAGAAGTAACGCGTTTCTCGGCGTTTTTTTTCTTGGGTACATACACGACATGGCTTTGTCGGACGCTGTTTTTTTTCCGTTGGTGGTAAACACTCTAAATAATGGAGCTCTTTAGATGTATTTTTTTTAAAAACTGGTTGAAAATCTCCAATCAACGCCAAGACGAATTCTTCTCTGAACTTTATCAGTTTTATTTTAGATGAAGTTACTTTTTGGTAAATTCTGTGAGCATTTTGTATATATATCTCTATAATATGAAGTGAAACCTTTTTGTGCCATCTAATAGTCTTTCATAGAGATGAGTAGTACGAAATCATTTGATCTGATCGGTCAATGCCAGACATTCCATTATTGTAATCTCGAATTATATTCGGTTTCATAGAAATTCTTCCATTGCGATTGGGCACCTCTATCATTTCAATAGCGTGCATGTTTGAAATGGCAAGGACTTCTCGTTTGTCTTTCCATTTGCATACAGTAACAGGACCATTTGTCTGCCAAAAACACTCCCCTCTTTTTAGTTTACGATTTACCACATCTTTGGGGTTTCCTTTTCTGTTACTTCTTATTATCAGATTCGGAGACGTCTTCAGGTTCAGAGATGGCTTCATCTTCACTATCACTTGTATTCTCAGAAGGCTCATAAATGTCGTTACTACCATCGCTGAAATCATGTTCTGAATCACTTAGATTTGCGTTGTACTCAATTTCACTTTGATTCAGTGACCTTTTCTTATCCATATTGGGGTTCTTGATAATTATAACAGTAATTTTAGAGAATGTTTATAAATGTCTTTGGGTTTCCCTTAATTTTTCTGAAATCAAAAAGGCGGGAAAATTAGATTAAATTTCTGTCAAGACGATAGTCTATGACAATTATAATAAATAATAATAACTATAAAACAAAATACTATAGAAAGCAAAAATGATGTTTTTTTTAGGAAAAAAGGACCTACCTACTACGAGATAATTCGTAGCGAGTTCTTTCCCAGACGCCAACTACGAGATAACTCGTAGGTCCTTTTTCTCCTTTAAAAAACATCATTTTTGATTTTTGATGATACCAATGATCTAGAAATAGAGTTTTTAGTAATATATATGAAAAAATCAAAATGTCATTTTTGGCCAGTTTTCTGAAAATGGCCTTGGCAGTCAACGTTTTAAAACTCATTTATTTATTATTAAAACGCAAAGTAAACTAATTTGGTTTGAGCTTTGTCAGATAGCCTAGAGAGCCCGAAGCCTAAACGCATGCCATAATTGAATTTTAAATACGACGCATAAGCGAACATATGCATTGTTAAGAAACCATTTACTAATTTAGATTATATTTTCCTTTCTGTTGTTATTATAAGACTTTTCGAGCAGCATTTGCCATGCTAGAAGTTTAGAATATATTTTAATTTTGTCCTAAGCGCCTAAATCTATGCAAAGTATAACAATTCTTAAATCTTAAATGAACAATATGAAACTAAGCACTCAGATTCCGGCATAAGATTTACAATTTTTGATTGAACTACAGCCTAAAACTAAAATAAGCAATGTAAAATATTTGAAAACAAATATTAATAACTCTTTTGTATAGCTTAGAATGTTGTAGTTTCAATATTAATTTTGTTTTGATTTTCAATTTGAATTTTCATTTCAACAACTAAAAATATGCTACAATTTTATTCTTCAAAACTTGTATTGCTAAAGCAAAAGCCAAAGCCAGATTTTCTAAATATGCCACACAACAAATACAAAAATTCTTCACACACACACATGCTAGCACACTAATAAACTTGCTAATGACTTTATTTACACAAAAACACAAGCAACAGCGCACAACTTTCGAATTTCAAATGGCATAAAAGCTACAACAAAACTGCATAATCTGCAGAAAATTTACGCAAATGCTCGCAGTTGAGCAGAGGTCAAATGGCAATGGAAAGGCAACAGCAAGGCATGCTCTGAAATTCTTGCTGCTGTAGTTAAGCTGTGAAGGATTGGCTAGTGCGAGCAAGAAGATGCCAAAATAAACAAAAGAAACGACATAAATTAGTAAAGGGACCAGAAATTTTGCATGGCCGTGTTGAGCCAAATTGAAAACCGGCACGGCTTGTTTAGGCAACTGCAAATTGCAAGAGAATGGAAGAAATTTGCATATCTTGGGGCGTTCAAGCGAGGCTGGTGCAAAGCAGCTTTCATTCTATTCAGGTGCTTGCGAAAATAAATTCGATTTTATAGCAGTTGAAAAGTGGCCGTCAAAATTAAACGACGCCTTAAACCATGCTCTATTTTTGCGCTTCAAATTTTAACAGCTCTCGTACGAACCAAATTAGTTTGAGCTATTTACAATTCAAGTTAAGTTTTCACTGCCGCTTGACGCTCACTTTTCCCTCTCTTTTATTAAGCCAACAAAGAGCAAATAGCAAAGAATATTTCCTGCCATGCACCTAAATGTATGCTACAATAAATGTTTACGCTCAAAACAGCCGCAAGCAAGGCAACCTACCAAGGGCTACTATTGACAGAGAGTTTCCTAAACAAATGTACCTTTTTGTATATTGTATTTGCCTTTAATAAATCAAGATTTTTTTAAATTATGCCAATATCAACAAAATCCATATCCCGAACCCTTCGCTTACTTATAACAGCGGTCGATTTGACTCACAGCAACGTCATTGCCCTTTCCTATCACAATAAAAGATAATGAAACTGAAATTCATTTCATTTTATTTACGAGAGCAGCGGCAAACAAGTTCGAGATAAGTTTCAAAATGCTCACCGACAGGAAATCTCTCAACATTAGAAAAACCGTTACTGCAAAAGAGATTTGAGTATATGCAACGGAAAAGCTACCCCGCTGCTCTGCTAATGTGGCTAAGCACACGCAAACAGACACAGACTCATATGAGCATGAACGTATGTATGTATGTGAGTGTGTGCTTGGGAGAAAATTACTGATTTAGATTAAGAACTTTTGCGAGAACTCTATTTTGGTTGCAGGCTACAAAAACAACAACAAAGCAAGTTTTCAGACCTAACAAAAATGCTCATGGTAGCACAGAAAAACATGACAAAGTTTGAGAGCATAATGGGAAACGGCACAGGGAGGAGAAAGAGAGGGTAAAGGAAATCGACTGAGAGGGGAAAGAGAAACATATTTAAAAAAAATCACACAGTGCCAAAGCAACAGCAGAGAAAAACATTATATATATACATATATAGGATTAGTTAGCGTCATATATGAATGTGTAAGGCACACACACACACACACACACACACACATGCGCATATCTTCTACAACGACATGTACGTGCAATAGTTGCCGTCTAGTACAAGCGCAAATCGCCGGCAGCATTTTTGCTATGTTTAGCATGCGAAAAGTTGCGTTTAACTTTTACTCTACACTCACACGTAGACGCACACTAGCAAACATATTTGTCACACATACAGTGTAGCATGCTTTTACGGTTAGCGTGCAACTAAATATTTCGTTGTTATTGCAAAAATACTAGCGACTTCTCTTCGTCTCTTTGCACACTCACATTAAAGTGAATCTTCGCTTAAAGCGATTTCTGCACACACACACACACACTCTCACACATGACATGTCACACATCTATACATATATATACAGATAGCGTGGTGCTGTTGTCCTTTAATGTCCTCACACAAATACTGCCCGTCGGCCGGAAGGATATATGGCATGTGGGTATAGCGTATACTTCCTGCTTTCTATGAGGATGCTGTGATAGTGGCCACAGGACATTAAGGAAATTACTTAAATTAAGAAAAAAGCATTGCGGCGCTTAGTGGTAAATATTTTTGTATCGCAAGACTTCTAATTGAAATTAAATTTCATTTTCAATGTTGCATACTTTTGGGCTAATTGAAAGTCATTTTATTCTAGTTTTTAAGCATTGCCTAAAATTATGCCATATTTTTGTTACGCTGGAAATTTAATTGTTCCATGCTTTTAAGCTTATAATGAATTAATTATCTTTGATTCAAGCCGAAAGCATTAAAATATGCTACATTTTGCTAATCCTTCCAGCAAGCGCATTCAACAATACAGACATACACATACACACACATATATTCAATAGCTCATATTAAAGACTTTGCAATATCGTCACAGAATTTCTGCAATTACATATACACATAAACATTCTCGTTCCTTCTGCAATACGAATTTTTTTCTGCGACTCAAAATCATTTCCTTTTTCGAAATATTTTTTTCAAATTTATTAATTTTAAATTTCATCCTGGTTCCCTTTTACTCGATTTCAAAAAGCTATTATATATTATACTTCAAAGCTAAAATTTTCTTCTTATTTAAATCATCTCAATATGAAATGATATTTTACTACATATATAGCTAAAAAAAAAACCATCGTTTTCTTTCTCATTTTAATATGAAAACATTGTTATTGCTTTTGCCGGTCGCATGCTAATATCGCTACCAGCAGCATACTTGTTGGCGCTTACATTATGCATGTCATAAAATTTAACAAAAGTCAGTCAAAATATTTATGTCAGTTGTCAAAATGCCTAACAACAAAACAGATAATTCCATGGAGATGATAAAATTTCGAAAGTCTGCGCTCAGAAAATTTGCTACGGCCGACGCGACAGTCGCAGGCCACTAAAACAAACAACAAAGTTTTAAATCTTTTAAGCCAAATGATCTGCAATGTACAGCGTGCTACCCCACGCTACATGCCTGCCAGCTCCGCCCCCTCGAAAGCTGCACTCCCCCGGCGCTGGCAAAATGGCAAAGGCATTTACTTAATCGACAAGGGATTTGGCAAGGACTTTCCTCTCGAACGCCTGTTGTCACACTGCACATTTTGTTTGCACAGCTAGCAGATGTGTGTGTGTGTGTGTGTGTGTGTGAGTGAGTGCGTATTTGTTTGTGTGACTCTGTTGCTGTGTTTGTGTGTGTGTGTTTGTGCGCGTTTGTTTAATTCCGCTCGCACTCATTCAATTTAAATTGAGAATTATTGCAAGCGCAGCACTCGTGACCAACACGAATGCAAACACTCTCACACACACACACACACACACACACACACACACACTGGCGCATATACAAATGTAGCATTAGTCAGCAAGCATAGCTGGCAGGCTACTCCTGCTGATAAGAATATATTGTCTATCGTGCGGCGCTGTCAGACGGTTTTAAGCCAGAAGCGTGCGCTCTGCTGCCTCCCACTGCCTCTCCCCCTCCCCCGACTCTCTTTCGCCTTCTTGCACTTTACCACACAATGTCCTCCACTGCTGGTGGTCCTCCAGTGCCAACGGCTTGCTTCGTACGTGCTTAAATTGTTTGGTTTAGCCGTTGTTGCTGCTTCCGCTCACTGCAGCGCCTGCAGTTAGACTATGAAAAACCAGAAAAGCAGCGTAACTGCACAAAAAGTGTGTGGCGCGCTTTTAGGATTACCGCTGATTGAAATTGTAAATGAAAATTTATTTTTTACGTTTTGTTCAGTTTGTTGTTGCTGTTCACGCTGGCCCCATAGTTGTTGTTTTCATTTACGTGACATGCCGTCAGTGGCGGAATTAAAATTTAATTGAGTTAGTGACATTTTATTTCAGTATAATTAAATTAAACAGAGCTTAGCGTTTGATTTTAATTTAGTTGTTGCCAGTCGCGTTGCTAGTGCAGTACCTACTTGTTGTTGTTTTAACTACAAAACTAAAAAGTTATGTACATATCTACTAGGGCTGACATATCTAGTATATCAAATATTGAAGTCTTGATACTCCTCTCACTGCCCAAAATTCCCAGAATTTATGAGTAAAAAATGTTCGAAAAAGTTTGAAATTTAAAACTTCTGTGATTAAGCCTGTTCTACGTTTTCGAAATTTAACTAAATAAATCTTGCTCACTTATTTTGTATTAATTTTAAAGCAATAGCATATTCAAAACAGTAAGTAGAGCAGGGGTGCCCACACCCTATACCCTCGGTGCTCATTTGTTTTTGTAAATGCCCTTTGGTATAGGCTGCGATTTCTTCACACAGACACAGCTCTTCGCGCTAAGCAGTACGAAAAACACAAACAACAATGTTATTTTCGTTTCGTCTGCCACTGCCCGAGCGCAAAGCAACAACACTTTCTTCAGCTTTGTTGGTACATTTTTGCGACAGTTATCTTCAACGCAGATTCTGTTGTTGTCTTGCGCATGATTTCGAGGAAAAAAGTGTGCAGCTGTGGAATGAGAAGCACTTGAAAAAATTTGTGCTCTGTATATATTAAGCTTGAAATTTTAATTATGCAAACTTTGCAAAATGAAGAATTATCTTCAAAAGAAGTGTGAAATAAATCTTTTTGACTGGGAAATTGATTTAGATCATTTATTGAAAGGATCATGGGAGATTTTTATGATTTTTGAGTTATTAAGTTGGTTTGTTTTTCATTACATATAACTAAGAAGAATATGCAATTAATTTTTTGTACAGTGTACATTTCGAACAAAATTTTTTTTTCCTTTTTCATCATAACAAAGTTTGTTTGTATTGGTGTTTGCCCTTCCATAAGGAAGTTTTGGGCGTCGCTGAAGTAGAGCATATTCTCAATTTTGAAATTGCTACTTTCCATGCCTGTTCTACTGGAACCGAGTGGCCCTCTCTAAAAGTATGCATGTGTTTGCGTCACAATTAAGCACACCTGTTGTTTTGTTTCATTATATTAAGGCACCCTCGCTTTGGTTGGGCAGCAGCAACGTTTCTGAATTAAAAACTGTTGATGCGCCTAAGTGTATGCAATAAATTTTGTGCTGCTGCATTAATGTGCCAGTATTTGGTATTTTTTCATTTTATATTTTTAATGCAACGCTCTTTTTTATTCGCCATTAATGCGCCCGGCTTATGTTCGAAATTATGTTAATTTTAATGCCGCAGTAAGTCGCACGCATAAATTTATGAGCTTGCTGGCGCATAAAATATTCGGCCAGTTGCCAGTGGGATTAGCTAGAAGCTGACAGCCGGTCGCAAATGAAAAGAAATGAGTTGAAATATTAAATTTAAAGCGCGTTTGCAATATTGAAAAAATAGCAGATAAGTTTAGCATACTTTGAGGCTCTTTAACAGTTGAGTTCTTCAGCTGAAAATTAATATTCAACAGCCTTCCTTGCATATCTTGAGGCATCCACCTAAACGCAGAAAACCCTTTAAAGTATCAAATTAAGAGAGAGACTTCCCTGCTTTAACTAAAATTAATAGCTCGAATAAATCAATGCGCCTAAATGTACGCTAATACACAAAGTTTGTTCAAGAAACCTTAATTTATGTCGCTCTTTGAAATGAAACAAAAGTTTTGGGAAATCCTCAAACTGGCAATTCGAAAAATTTCCCCTTTAGATTTCTAACATTTTATTAAACGAATTTTATTTCAGGCATTGTTACCAACAAAATTGTGGCATACTGCTTGGCGCACACACAAATTTGCTGCAAAATTTTGCCAAATTTCTTTATTACAAAATCACGTATCCGTGCTGTAAATATTTTCCATATCCCTTACAAATCAGGGCGTCTTAATAAAAATCGTTTACACTCTTACAAGTGCAAACATTTGCGCAATTTCATACCATTCGCCTAAAAATATGCTATGAGATTTTAATTAAAATATTTTACTTGGCTGCAAGTGCTTTTTTTCAAAAGTGTATGCTTTATAAATCTTTTTCGAGCGCGCCTTTTTACAAAATTGCACAATGTTTAATATACTCACGCGCACACACACAAACTGTTACATACCATGCCAAAGCTGACCCAAGTCAACATTAATAATGCATTGATAACAGCACCCCACAATGAAGGGAGCGGCAAAAGCAGCAGCGGCAACTACGGCAAGGGCTCGTTACGGCTTGCTAGCATTTCCCCAGGCGTGTTTGCAATAATTCCTCTAATGCATAATTACAGTGTACAGCATACTTTTAGGAAGTTTGCGTGCTACTATGAGAATAAGTATGTGTGTGTGTGTGTGTGTGTACTGGGAAGTAAGGCATGTAAGTCTCAAAATCTGGCACCCTGCGCTGGCGCGCTCATAGGAATTTGTTTGCAGAGCGCCTCCGGGCGAAACTGTAAAAGATTATTACAATATTAAGTAATTACAAATATTTGCACATTTATTATTGCATAGCTGTAGGAGCACATGGCATGGCAGAACAAAGCTTGTACTTAGGCTGTGAACTTACGCATAAGTTTAGTATGTTTCGCAGCATACTTTCAGGCTGCTATACAATTTAAATATGACAGCGAAGCAAAAAGACTACAAAAATTCAAAAATCGTACATGAATTTCCTTCATTTCCTTCAGGCAACGAACTTTTGATGTATGCTAAAACACCACAAAATATGCTATAAAATTTTACACATACGTTTCTCAGCATTTCCACAAAGGACTTAAAGCTGCACTCTTAGTTAAAGATACGCCTGTGCAATGTGTAAATTTGCTTGGCATTTTGTAAAATTTATGGCCTCTTTTTAGATGCTCTTCTATCACACCTTAGCCTACTTTTAGGCAGCGCCCCGCCTCAAAGCTTTATTTTCGCCCATTTAACATTACTTAACCTATGCATAAATTTTCTTATTATTGCATACCACAAGCGCACACACCCACACACACGCACACATGGCACTAAGCCTATACGGTATCTACGAAATGCCCATCCATAAAGTATGCAATTAAATTTTCACTTAAACGATTATCACATAAATCCCCGTACAGCAAGCAAACGTGTTTGCATTTAAATTAAAAGAGCCATTTTTCTTATTCCTACACAGCCGCCCGCCCCTCCACCCCGTCCGCCGCTCTTCCTCTAACGCACAACTGCAGCATTTACATATATCTTCATGTGCACGTGCGTCGAAGTGTGGGGCTGCTCGCCTGCCTGGGCAACAATAAAGGGCCTGCCTGGCGTCATTATAGCCATAGCCAGGAAAGGCAACCGCAACGCCCAGCTTTTGTGCCCCATAGCGCCGAAGTGTGGGCGTGAATGCGGCAACAGCAGCTGGAGCAGCAGCAAAGGAGCTGCAATAGTGTTGGGCCGATGGGCGGACCGTCTGTCTATCTCTTCGTCCGTTGGACGCTCGAACGGCGGTCATGCATATGTATTTGCTTATGTTAATTGCCATTGAATCCATTTCCATTAAGATGCAAGTCCTGCTGTTGATGATAATACCACACACACGCTTACATATATGCACACAAACACATACACGCATACACTCACTTATCACAGACAGCAAATCATATAGAATATTCGCCTCTACTGTGACCAAGTGCTGTTGTGGCCATTGCCCAAGTAGCATGCACACATATACATACAAACTCAAACAAAAGCAGAGCAAAGCTACACACACACACACAGAGGTGCACGTTAAGCTCGTAGACGAACTGGGAAAGAGACAAACACAGGCATCTTCTCAATATGCTCAGCTCACGTCTGCGTGCCGATATCCTTTGGCAAACAAACACAAGCACGCGCACACATAAGCGCCATAAAGATGATGCCATTTCATTATTATAATAAAATGCAGAGCGTGTAAGAGCGCTGCAATACCAATGCCAACAACAATGCCACACCCGCCACTCCCACCAACCCAGACTCACCAAATTCGTAGGAGCAGGCGACCAAATTTAATGCTTCGAACGTGCTTTTACATTTTAGTAAACTTAATAATTTTTAATTGATACATTAAAAGTAAAAGCAAACACTTGCCGGCTTTTGGGCGCATTACAACAGCATGCTTTTAGGCAGCGAAAAAGGACAATTTGCACAAATATTGTATAAATGAATAGGAAGTCCTTTGCGTAAATCTGTGTAACCGTGGGGCTTTTGAAGCCTTGTTAAAGTTGAAAATTTATCTCAAAGATAAGCAACTTCAAGCAGACAGATAGAGCGCTAAAAAGATATTGCATTCGTTTATTAGCTTTGATTCGATATCGGTAATAGCCAAATTAAAAAAATTTTGCTCTTGTAAGATTGTAAAGTTCTGGGCAGAGCTCAACTTAGTGAGCTATTCATTCATATTCAATAAAATGCACCTGCTTTATTATTGCAATGCCTATAAGTATGCTTAAATCTAGTATTTCCATTTAAAAAAATTAGCATTTTCCATTACATACGCTAACAGCCTTCATCGTGTAATTTACGCGAATGCTAATAGCTTGATACCCTTCTCTCCCCAAACCTTTGGACACTGCATATCGTCTGCTTGCAACAATCACTTGCATACTTTGCGGCTTTGGCGCATTGTCTACGCTCACTTAGCGCTAATGCATTTCGAACAAATGCGCCAAGTGCTCTGCAAATATTTACACAACTTCTGTGGCATATCTGCATGTCCTTTTTTATTCCAATGTTACGCAGTCAGGCGCACGTTTCATGTTGTCCACGAAATGAGCAACAATTCGTCTGAAAAAATAATGAGTTCGCCTATTGGTATGCAACAGTTTTTTTGAAACTCAGCCAACGTGCCCGGCATTGTGCTGGCCAACAAGCGTCTCGAGTGGAAACAAGCGGACGCGGGCCAACGGCGGCAAACGAGGCGCTGTTGCGCCTCTTGCAACTTGAATGTCCTTTTGATTTTGTTCAACCAACCAACAAGCCAGCCAGCCAGCCCGCCGTTCCGTTTGTGTATACAACTGCGCCTGCTTTTTTATGCTTCTGCCGCTGTCCCCCTCCTTCGTTCTATCCCGCTCGCTTGCTCTGCATGAAAGACAAAGTTGTTGGCGCTGACGATGACGACAAAAAGTAAGCACAAAGCAACAAAAGAAGTTATGCTATGCGCTGTCGTTTGTTTTATATTCCGTCAGGAATGTTTTAATTTGTTTTCTTTTACCCCTTTCTATTTGCTTTCTTGCCCACACTCTTCCCCATTGGTTGAATGTGTGCATGCAGCATATGAGCAACCGGTGCCGCCAGCGACGACGGCCTGTGTGCGCCTAGATGTGTGCTTTGCTTTCATATAATATTTTATTGTTTGTTATGATGATTAATTGAAGTCGTCATATTTTTTTCGTTCTGCTGGCGTTTTCTGGGGCGCTAATGTTGTGCCAGGAATTTAATTTTGTTGTTACCGTCAAGTTGTTTGACTGGCAAATGTGTGCGAGACATTTGTGTGAAGTTGACAAGCAGAAATGTAGAAAGAAGGAAATGTTTGTGTTGAAAGATATATTGGGGCATACTTTGCGGCGCATTGGATTGGGAAAACGTAATGAAGACGTTGTCAGTTTAAAATTTTAACACTTAAACTGAGGCTAAATAGAAAAAAAATTTTACCATTTTATTTATTTGTCTTAAACACAACACGCTAATTTTTAAGCATTAATAAATGCGAAGAATCCGAAGAATTTCATTGCACATTTGATTTTACTTAAAAGTATTGATACTTTTATTTCCCAATTTGGTTTTATATAGTTATAAATTTTGTATTGCATACTTTTAGGCACTTTAAATATGCAACACTTAAATCTAGAATGTTTCCCTAAAAATTTGTACTTTTTGCTATTTCGTTACATAATAGCGAAATTCGGTATACTTTTAAGTACGTTGAAGAATGCTTAAAAAATTATAGAGCATTTTTTAGCATTTTTATCTAACGATAGACATTGTTCATGCTCGAAGCTAAAAAGAATATTAAACCTTTCTAAAAATCGTTGCATTTAGCAAAAATTGTGTACTTAACTTATCGGCACTTTTGAAAATCCTCCAAAAAACAAACCAGGCATTCTGGTGCCTCTTTCTTTCTTTATTTTTTTTAAAGTTTAACTTTCTTCAATTTCTTTTTGCATATTTTTAGGTATTTTTTAAACACTTGCCTTATCAACTTTTCTTTAAAAAGTTCAATTAAATTTCTGTGTATGTATTGTATTCCTTTCAAAAATTTTGTGCATTTAGAGAACTCTTGTAAATTGGCTGCCTCAAGTTAAAATTTTTCTTTAAAAGATATTTTATAGCATATTTTTAGGTTTTTTCAAAAAATTTTCATATAAACTGAAAATATCTAAAAACAATTTTGTTCTTCTCTCTCTTTGCAGGTAAGTGCTGATGCCATCTACAATCTGACATGCGTAAGTTTTTTTGGAAAAAGAATTAATGAAATGTTTGTGCACCTAAAAGCAGACTTTATATAACTTCTGTGCCTTTTGCTGCATTCCATTTGATTGCCGCACTAGCCAAGTATTTTTTCAATTATTTACACCTTTCGAAAACAGCTGTGTTTACATTTCGTGCATTTTCATGCACAATTCATTTGCCACATTCTGCCGCTGCCACCAGTTCCACCTGCCTTAGTTGCATCACTGCGGCATCAGCGTGCTCTCCTCCCCCCCCACTCCCCCTTCTCTGGCAACATTTTGCTACACAAGCGCTTCCTTCAATTACCGTTCGCCAGCCAGCAAACAAAATAAATTTCCGCTCTTTACATTGATTACCCTCACACACTCCGAGATCGCTCCCTTCTGCCAGTCAAAGGACTCGCGCACTTGAACGCAATTCCCAGCGCAACCGCGCCCACTTTCAATAATTAATTGCAGACATCAGTTGCAACGTACGAATGAATTGTTGCACAAAACAAAAGGAAGAAGAAGAACAGCCGGCAGCAATGGCAGAAAAAAGAAGAACAAGAAGCAGGCACAAGAAGTGCTCAAAAAATAGTGCAGGCGAAGTGGCGTTGGCCAAAGAACGCCATCAATTTGTCTCGAAGCATACTTTTAGGAGTGCTTTCAAGTGCACAACAATTGTTAGACTCAAAACAAAGGCAATAACAACAACAACAGCAACAACAACACTAGCGGCTGCATCACTGGCTGTAAGTGCAATTACAAATGCAACTCAAGTGCCCGCTGGGAAGATAGCAGCAGCCACGACTCAACTTGGCTGGCTGTAGGAATGGAGCATGGCAGCGAGAGAAGAGTAGTAGTAGCAGCAGAAACGTAGTAGAACAGTAGTAGACTGCAACTGAAATCCCATTAGAGAGTGACAAAGAAAAATACACAAAACGAAAAATGTTGGTATGGTATTTTTTGCAGCTGGATGGAAAGGGCCAGCAGATAGCAAGGGGCACTGCAGCAAAAATAAACAAAAGTAACAAGTTTACGGAAATTACAGTGCAACAAAACAACAAAGCAGCCAAAAAGGCAGAAGAATTTCAAAGGCAAAAAACTGGCAAGCAATTAATAAATGTTTTGCACTTTTGCACATGAAATGAGAGCAAACTGCGGCTGGTGAATGGGCAACCAATTAAGAGCAAACAGAATTAAATGTTTTTAGCATATGAGAAAGTTGTAGGAAACGCTGTTAGAAGCGAGTAATCAGTAACCGGTATTTCTTTTAAGGGTACGCCATATTAAATATTTTGATACGCAACATTTTATATGATTTCCCCAAATATAAATAGCAGTTTTGTAAAAGCTCAACAGCAGGGTATTACAAAATCAAAGCATTCTCATAGACGTATGGCAGCTTCAAATTATTCGAATAAAAATAAACGATTCTGATAGACCAGACTGAAATTTATCTTATCAATCGATCCCTAAGACAGCCTAGGACAGAGGCAAGCAAAGAGACTCCTGACCCTAACAAGAGCCATATCACAAAGACTGATCAGGTTGAATAGGGAGCACCTCCGCATCCCCAAAAGGTATCTTACAGGCCACTGCAGCCTTCGATACCACCTGATGAAGATGGGCTTATCCGACACAGATATGTACTGACTATGCGAGCCAGGAACTGAAACGTCCGAGCACATCCGATGTGATTGTCCCACAATCAGTAGGCTCAGAAACATCCATCTAAGAGGCTACTCAGTGCCCTCATTTGAAATATGGAAAACTAAACCCAGTAAAGTGCCACATTTTTTAAGAAGCTTACACAACTAGTTTAAATACAGGCCAGCAAAATAGATGCAATCTGCGGTCGCGGTGCGTAGGAAGGGTCTTCCAACAATACCAATGCTAATCCCCAATGACGTTAGTACATAAGACTAACTAATAACGACTTATGATTTTACGTAGTAAATATTTCGCGAAATTTAAACTACAAATAGTACAGCATATTTTTAGGCCACAAAAGTATGCAAACAGGCGCACGAACTTGCTTTTCATAGTAAATTAACAAATTTTTAATGTATATTAAACCATAATTCGTGTTAAAAATATATCAAAATATTTTCAAGAATTAAACATCAGACAGCAGAGCATTTAAAGAGTAAAAGCCTACTTGCAGGCGCATTATCTATACTTCAATTTATCAGTTCGTATATTTCTAGCGCAAAGTTTACTTTCTCTTTCTTCACTCTTCACTTCATTGTTTTTTTTCCTGCTATGCTGCGTTGTAGCTTTTCAATAAAACTACTTCAAACAGCGGAGGCCGGCCCACTTGCCTAGCTCATATCCGTTTCCGTTGCCGGTTGCCGTTTCCGTTTCATTTCTTATCCCCATTCACCGCTAGCGCAATCTGCCAGCAGCAGCAACAAACACACACACACACACACTTCCGCTTTAGCTGGCAAACCAATGCCCGTTCATTCTGCCGTTTTGCGTTCCCTTAACCCGCTACCCCTCCGCATTGCAACAAACTTAAAAGTGTTAATTAAAATTTTGTTTCACAATTTCGCTGCGTAAATGAAATTGAAAACCTTTTTCAACCCCTTCTACGCAGTGCTTCCTTCTTGACCGCTAGCTCTTTCTCCTTCCCTCACTGTATCCCCCCGCAGAGCATGGCAAGTAGCCAAGAAGCTGCCTCGTGCCTGTTGTCCTTCATATTTTCGCCTTTTTAATTCGGTTTTCTTCAATTTAACCCTCAAGTGTATTTATCTTGGCATTTGTAAGATACCAGCGAGCCGAGCATCCTGCCACATTCTTGTTAGACAGCAGCTGATATCCTTGCAGCAGTGCAGCGGCAAATTTTGCTCGCAATGTATGGCTGTGTGTATGTGTTTGTATGTGTCTCTGTGTATGTGTTTGTATGTGTTTCTGTGCGAGCTTGTTAATGAGTTAAATATTTTTATATGCTAGCATTCGCTATAAGAAGGCAAAATGTGTGAATGGAAGGCAAAAAATTGTTTGCTGTTACACTGGCCAACAAATTTGTATTTTGTTTTGCAACTAGCATAATTTGTAGAATTCTTTCTTCTTCTAATAAATCGTTGACGCTTATCTAATGTAATTCTCTATTGCAAAACTTTCAGTTTAGCTTTGCTGAGGTTTTCGCTCAGCTTTTTCTTAACGAATCAAATTTATAACTTTACATTAAATTATGACTAAAGTTTTGAAGATAGCATAAAATTGTAATAAATGTCAAATAATTTGCTCAATTTTGAGAGAGTTGCTTAAGAGCCAATTCATTGTTTTTTTGCTCTCATGAAGAAAATAAATTTCATTAAAAATGTATTGCACTTTTTGCAAATATGTGCAAAAATTTTTAGGTATTCTAAACTTAAAGTTCAAAAAGCAATAAGCTATGTCAGCCACATTTTCACTCTTAGTTATTGTAATTGTACGCACACACACTCACAGCGAAATTGCTCAAGTTTTGCTGCTACGCTAAGGATAACATCAAAAGGCAAACAACAACAACATAAAAGCAATGAAAAACAACAAAACATGCCAACACATTCGCTTTCGCTGGCCAAAACGGATAAGAAAAGGGGTTTCCTGTTTGAGATTATCTCAAGCTGTCTGTGTATAGAAGTGTGAGTGTTTTCTTACATTTCAACGCGCTCTCAAACTACAGCACATACACACACACACACACATTACAGCATTTTCTCTAACCACCGCGGCCGAGCTTCTATCCTTTTTCTATGCTGCCTCAGGCTTTTCTTTGCCTCTCATTTCTGCCTTCATCGAAAATTATTTGTTTTGTTTTAAATTGCAGCAGCGCCTTTACCTTTTTCCATTTTCTTATTTTATATTTTTCCCCTCATTTTCGTTTTTTACATTTCTTTGCTTTCTAATTTTTTTTTCTCCGGAATTTTAAGTAATATCCTGTCGAGCTGTTGGGTTGTTTAGTTATGTCCTAATTGAAAGAGTTGCGGTTTTTTTTGTTGTTTGTTCTTATTGTTGTTTTTATTTTATGCGCGTGCATGTGTGCAAGCATATGTTAGTTTGTGTGAGTGTGTGTGTGTGCTGCGCAAGTGTTTGTCTTTGTATTACACGCGCTGTTTTGTAGGCAAACAATTGCCTTTTGCCCACCCGCAACGACGCACACATGCACGCATATACTTCTATACATTCACATTGCACACACAAACATACATACTACATTTGGTGTGTATGTATATATTTTTAATAATATTTTGTTTGTTTTGAAAATAGACGCCGGCACGCCTTGGCACTCGAAAATGTTCCCCTTTCAAGCTTTACTTTCCCTAATTGAAATTGGAGCTCTGAACATTTGCAACTGGCTACTTAAAATGAGAGTGTGTGTTTTTAATTTATAAGAAAAATATGTTAAGTTTATGCTAAAAATAGAACCAATAGACATAAGCAAACTCAGTGAAAACTCTTCTTGCGACCGTTGAGGAGAGCGATACAAATTTTATGTACTCTTTTCTCCTCTTTAAAAAAATTCAAAATTGTACATACGTATGTATGTATTTAAAATGAATTTTACTATGGGCCTCAAATTGTACTAAGTGACTACGTAAGCATTAAATTGCAAAATTTTTCTTTAGCTTTTTTCGAAAACTAAAAAATTCGAAAGAGCATATAAACTTTTATTACTTTAGAAGTTGATATTTTCTGTTGAATCACACATTTATCTTCTTCAAACGAAAGAGTTAAAATATTGCAATAAAATTCGATATCCTCCTTTTCGAAAACAGCTTTTGATGCATCAAATAAATGGCTAAAAAATTTAAATTAGTTATACTTTTTAAAGTTTCAATTACAAAATCAAAGAAGAAGACCATATTTTTTCTTCTGCATCCGTAGCCCGCTTTGAAGTTTACACCTCTTAATAGCAGCCTTAATGCAAAAGACATTTTAAGCTCTCTCTCTCTCTCTCTCTCTTGCCCCCGATTTTACTTTTTTGTAGAATCTTGCAAAAAGTAGCACAACAACAACAACAAAACGTGCACCATCTTTCAAACCAGCCACAAACTATTCTATATGTCATATACCATACGCCAAAATGTATGCTACAAAAATATTTTACGACAAAAAGTTCACAGCAACATTTGAGAAACACACATTTTTAACAAAATGTAAAAAACAAAAACAACAATGCAAAAGGCACATAAAAACCAACAACAGCAACAAAGCGCCCAGAGCACAATGCAAATGTAACAAATCCATTCAAATGTCACATTCTCGCCGAGTTTGTCGCCTTTGTCTGTATGAGTATGCATGATTGTATGTGTGTGTGATTGAATGTATATACATATATCTATTTCTGTATATATTAGTGCTGTTGTTTGTGCATGAAAAATATAATTTATGGCACAAATACCGAAAAGCTGAATTTTGAAATAGTGCTTTTGTAGTTGCCGGCGTGTATGTGTATATGTGTGTGTGTGTTTTGGTAATAGCGTGATTTTTCTTACTTTCACACACCCGCGCATTTCAAACTGATTCCTCGCCTGATAACTTGCTCCGCCCGCCACTTTGCATGAACTTTTGAACTGCAGCAGCAGCAGCAAAGTATTGCAAGGACAAAAAGAACATTCAGCTGCTGCTGTCGACGTATGCTGCCAGCGCTGTTGTATTGCTTGCTTCGCTGCGCTGCGCCATAGCACCTCCCTTCAGTTTGGTTTGTAGTGCGGTTAGTGTTGCCAGCCTTTTTGTTGCTCTAATTGTTGTTGTCCCCGTTGTTAAATGTCAACAGCAGCATTCTGCAGTAGGCGCCAGGCCAGTGTTGCCAACCGTTTTCGATCAAAGAGACAAATTTGCGCTTGCTGCATAACCGGTTACACTAAAACACTGCCGCTATATCTCTCGAAAATTCCCCCACTGCCCCTCTGTGTCAGCCCTACAGCAGCTATTATATGCCATGCATTAGAAAAGCGTCTGAAATGTGACACACACACACACACTCTCAAATGCCTGCCACACACAAAAAGGCAGCAACATGCATGCATTTCCAACAATAAATCATATGCAGACGACAACAACAACAACAATCGCAATAGCAACTTTGTCATGCGCGCTGATGCTGAGTCGCACAAAAAGCGGCAAAGCGGCATGTGGCAAGTTGCAAGTGGCAAGTGTTGCCAACCGAAACCAAAGCAAACAAGTGACAAATAAATAAATTTGCCAAAAATGTCGCCGCTGCTCAAAATTGTGCTCTGCAATTTGAATACTCGTACTTATGTGGCGCGCTACAGCGCTGCTTCCCCCTCCCGCGCCAGACCGGCTTCACGTTGAGGTAATGTGGCAAGTTTGCTGGCAGCCATAAATCAGAGCCGTGCCTGGCGCATCGAAATTCCTGCGGCATGATGAAGTTCTCTGCCATGAGAAAGGCAGCAGTAGCGCGGGAGCAGCGGAGAGTGGCCTCGAAAGAAAAGCGCCAAAGTGCAAAACGCTTAAACGGCATGCATTAATAAATGGCATATCCTTTTGTTGTGTTGTGCGGGTTCACAAGTCACAGTTTATGTTGCTGTTGTAAGTATTTCAAAGTTGTACCTCACAACTTTAGCGCAATTTTACACGAGTCCATTTTTTCTATTTTCACGCTGTCAGAGTATTTTGTAACATAAGAAATTACTAATGATATTTCTTACAAAAAATTTACAAAGTCAAATTTCAATAGAATTTAAACAAACTAAAAAGAAATTTTTCAAAATTTGAATTTATAAATATAATTTTGATTGAAAGTTTAGTCAGCATTTTGTTATATGTATGCTCATAGTGGCATAATATTAGGTCATATAAAAGTCTTCGAGATTTTCTGATACATTTTTGTACAAAAATTGTTTTTATTGAAAATCACTTTTTATCAAGTACATACTGGCCATTATTATTAATGACCTTCCATCAGTGTGGAATCGGCTAAAATCTTGTTCAAGTGATTTTCAGCGGCTTCTCGGTCGGTAAATTTTTTACCATTAAGAGAGTTTTGCATTGAACGAAACAAACGATAATCAGACGTTGCAAAATCCGAGCTATATGGTAGATGCATTAAAACTTCCCAACCAAATTCCGCCAATTTGTTCCGAGGCACCAAAGAAGAATAGCGTATTCCTCAGATATTTCACTCATTTTCATATCGGTGTAAGGTTTTACAACAGCGACGAATTTCACATCCATTTTCACATAAAACGTAGCCTAAAATACCACCCTTCGAATACGTCTTCATTTGACATAATCGAACTAGTGTCGCCAGATTTGTGTGTAACAACATAATCTTGTATCTTGAGAAAAAAAAACTGAAATATTGAGGCCTTATCAGTAACTTTATTTATATGTATGTATGTATGTTCTATAGATTCGCCCTACCTTCAGGTAATTCGAAAGCCTTTCTTCAGAAAATTTAAGTAAAAACGCTATATCAAAACATTTCTATTAACATGGCTCCACTTTGCCTTGCCCGCTCAAACCTTTCGCTTTTCCTAAGCTTTCTCTAAGGTCTGTGCATTTATCTGCCCTTTTCGCTTTACGGGCATTCTTTTGCCAGCAATTCTACAACTTTTCGCTTTTAACGCCTCAATGTGTCACTACTTTTTTACCTAAAAAAATGTCGCCGACGTTCATATTGTTGGTACCCAGCACGCACACACACACAGACATACTTCTGAATTGTTGGTTGCAACTTCGCCGCATTCTGTTGGCCGCAGCACGGCGTGTTGCACATTTGGGGCGAAATTCTTTGCATGCTGGCATTTTGTGTGTATTTTGAGGATTTCCGCAAAACTAACTTGCCCGCCTGAGTGTGTGACTGTATGTGTATAACGACATGTGTATGTGCTGGTACGCCGATTTTTTTCTTGGCCTCGCCGCTCTGTCGTGTAGTTTGAACAACATTATTTTTGTGGCAAACCAGCAAAAAAGTTTTGTTTGACATGAAAGATGTTTTAATTTCGCCATGAAGTGGTAACTCATGGCAAAAAAATGTCTCGAAAATACAAGGAAAATTGTTGCATGTGAAAGGGCGTTAAAAGAACAGCAGTAAAATTTTTTTCGAAATTTAGATGATATTTTCTGTTACTAAGAAGAGAGTTCGAATTAAAATTTTTGACACTTGATTCGACTTTTTGCTTATACTGTTCGAAGACTCAAACATCGAAGACTCAATTTTTGCTTACAAATTTTAGAGAAAACATATATGTATAGCTTTTTTATTATACTCCATTTATATCTATAAGCTTTTTAACTTAACTTCAGTTCACTAGATTTTACAATGTACCTATGTATTTTTGCTCTGTAATGGCAAAAAATCCAAAAGGACCAAAATATAATTCATATTTTTGTACACTAGATTTAAAGTTCTGCATATAATTTGCAAACTTGCTTGGTGCTTTCCCTTCCTCTCCACTCCTTTTGACGCCCTCATAAAAATGCGCCATATACATTTCATGTGCTGCCAAAGGCAGAACTGCTCAGACGCATAAACAAGCTCGGCAGCCATTAAATTACATGCATGCAACTGGTAATTTAGCATATACGTTACGCAGACACACCCACCCATTCACGCACACACACACACGCACACACTTACTCTCAGATGCACACTTTGTCACAATGTTTCCAGAGCGACGCCAAAAGATGCAGCCGCGCAAAATATTGCAGACGACACAACACTGAAAATTACTTTGCACTTTGTTTTGGTTGTGGGTAGGGGGTAGGGGGTAGGGCGAGAACAGGGTAGCAAGCCGAAAATGCAAATGATTCAAAAAATTCTCTACACACATGCATAAAAAAAAGTTGAGCAATTTTGCTTATTTTAGCGCTTTCTACAGTTGCGTGTAGAAAATGCAAAAGAATAGCATAGTCTACATATATTGCAAATTATGTAGACAATGTCCAATATGTCGAAAAAGAAACTGTACAAAAAAATTATAACATTTAATTTTGGCACATACTATAGCAAACTGTTGTGATATAGAGAATTTTACTATGATTTGTAGTTGCATATCTGTAAATACATGAATAACTAGCAAAATAAGCCACTCAGGCCGCGGTGACTGGAAGACTAGATCCTTACTCCAAATTCAATCTAAATCTAAAATCGAGCCTTCAACAAGTGCTTTGCATATAGAGAGGCCATACCTTGAGCGTTGATTCAATCGAAAGGAAAATTGAATATCTCAAAAAAGCAACATTTCTAATCTAAAATACAATGCAAAACACGAATCATTTTGAAACATGCCTCAATAGATCGACTTATGCATATTCATCAAAAGAGAATACCAAAATGTTGAAATAGTTTTAAAAAATATTTTAGTCACGTATTTATTTGTATGTAGCTTTTACTTACATTTGAAAACTACATAAAAATGTTACATAATATTCTTTATTAGATTCTTAAAAGGTTCCATTTAGTTTCAAAGCAGTTTTATAACATAAATTGCAATGAAAGCCAATTTCTTGCATGAAGTTTTACAATTCAATATAAAGCTATTTTCGAAAAACTAGTGTCAATTCTCAAACTAGAAATTTAAACCGTAGAAATGTTATAGGAAATTTATAAAGTTTTTCTAAAACTTCGCATTTTCAAAAATCGTCACTTCATTTATGATTATTATCTCGGTATTTAAAATTTGCTTCATAGCTAACATATTTGACATGTCTTTTAAAGTTGTCTACGTGAAACTTCCTATATGCAATCGACATTTTATGTAAAAACAGTGACACAGCTCTGCTGCGAACGTCACCTGAGGTACAGCTGCATAAAAAATGCGAGCAAGAGCTGAAGAGTGTCTTGGCGTGTTGTTGTAGTTGTTGTTGTTGTTGTTGCACCTTAAAGAATTTTTTAATAATTCTTGCCCAGCTGCCGGGCGCACTACCTGCTTGTCTTGCAGCTAGTCTGCCAGGCTGTCTGACATAAAGCGCTGCATTGTGCGCGCAGACAACGCCAACAACAAGCAGCAACAACAGGCACAACAACAACAACATGTGGCAACTACCCACGCTGTCGACCTCTAGACAAAAACAGCCAAGATCCTTTTCTTGCTTATTTTTTTTGCTTGGAAGCGCACATATTTTGCGCGTTCTGCGAGAAGTTTGCATGTTTTTCATATTTGATGCAAGCAAGAAAAAGCACACATCATACAGCTATTACACGCATACAGACGCACACGCACACATACATACATAGATATATACAGACATATCACAAAGCGCTAGCGAAAGGCGAAAGGTGCGCACTTCGGGGCACGCCAGGAATGTAACGTTTCGCTGCGCAAGACAAGCGCATCCATACACACACACACACACACTCACACACATACATGCATGTGTAGCATGCAAAAGAATAATGCCCAGCCAGAAAATGCAAAAGCATACGACAACGTCAAAGACGTGGGCGGAGCGCAGTGGGAAGTGCAAGGAAATTATTTAGCAAAAGTGTCAGAAATTTTTCCCTTTTTTTTGTGAATTATTTATTTATTTTCGCTAAGAATTTCCTCAACAATATTTATGGCTGACAACTAAAGGGGTGAGAGCCAGTAGTGAGCAGGGCGTTCATAGCGTCAACATAACACAGCATTACGTATACGTAAAGCGCTACGCGCATTTCAAGGTGTCAGCTGCCTGCGAGCAAGCAAGGCAGGCAGGAAGGAAGTAATGAAAATACTTTGTAAATATTTTCTTGTTTACCGCGTGCGCACACATTTGCGCCCCCGCCGCCCCTGCACCATGCAACTGAGCACCACAGCACAGCCTGTCGTAAGTTGATAGCCCTGGACGTAAGCGCACTGACAGCAGAAATTTGCAATGTATGAAGCATGCGAAGCGGCGGCAGGGGCAAATAGAGTGCGGCAAGTGGGTGTGGCATGCTAGAAGAAGCGAGCCGCACATTGTAGCAGCACGTCTCAGGTATTTCGAAATTGTCTGTTGTTGTTTGTGGAAATATTTAACGTGGCAATGCGCAATTCACATATACATACATAGATAAACGTATAGCTATTGAGCGATGTGTGGCAGGCTGCACACACACCGATACATCAAAGACTTTTATATAGCTGCATTTTATATGTGCTTAAAGCAATATAGGAAAATCGATTTTGTAATATTTTCATAAAAAGTGTGAAAGTGCTTGCCTTCAAGCACAGCCTAGCAAGGTTCGATAGCCTGGAAATTAAAGCTTGAAGAAGTTCATAATTTTTTCTTTTAACATTAATTAACAAACTTAAATAGTTTGTTCTTTAGTCGGAATAAGAAAGCTTGCCAGCACGCAGACAGGCATTTTTCCATTTTACTAATAAATAAATTGCTTTAATTGAAATCTACCTGAGCTTTTTCAAAGCGAAGAATTTTCGGTGGTGGCAAGGAACTTAGCTGATCTGTTCTCACCACGTCTGACTCCAGCAAGCGCAATCGCGACCTGAAAAAGGCGTGGCATTCGCATAAGAAGTGTGAAGCGGTGTTCCCGTCCGCTGTATATAGCTCTCACAGATGCTAACTTCAATTAACGATATTAAAAGAAATTATATTTTAAATAAAATGTGCAAAATACTTCGTTGCGAGTTCTTGATTATTGAAGTATATGGTTTCACAGCTCCTGTTGGTCAAGTTAAATCTTTTTAGTTAATACATTTTTGAACTGAGCTTCGATTCAGTGTAGTCGAGGGTTAGTGATCTCCTTATCTAGCATATATTGCCTTCATAGAGCTCACTAATTAGCTACTTTATGATTTTCTCAAACTATTATAAGGGTATTATAATAAACGATATGACTTTAATTGAAAGAAATTATAAATAATACAAAATGAATGTGCAGAAACGCAAACGCGTTCGCTCGGCAGACAACGACCAACTGTCGCTCGTGCATTCTCATTCCCCTTTTAAGCCTGCGAATTTTCGCAGGGTTGCTTACCCGATAATACAGCATACTTTCCGATTTCCTATTCAAAGGTAATTCTTTCTTCTCACTCAACGTAATTTTCTTGTGCATGGAATAGGAAGAAAATGTTTTGATAATTTATTTTGAATATTAAAAAAAATTTTACAAAAATTAAATTATATGTCAACGGTTGAAAAGTAAATATTTTTTATTTAAAGAGGAAGAGAATTGACAAAGAAAACGCTTAGAAAAATGTTACTTAGAAGATTCAGCATCTCGCACTTTCAACTCAGACATTTTTTCTCTTTTTTATGCTTGCATATTTTAGGCGCGTTTTCAAAGACGCACTCACTCAAATGAAGCCCCTACATTTTTGCGCTCATACAAACGCAATCACCTTTTAACAACTGCCTAATTCTCTGACAAATGTGCTTAGCAAGATAGCATGAAAAACATATACCTACATATAAATGCATATAAATCATTAATTTTTGAAAAGAATTTTATATGCACTGCTGCCTCGAAGCAGTTTTCCTGGCAGTCTGAGCAAAGCAACGCAACAGCCAAACTTTCAGCTAACAGCGCTTATGACTGAACGGAAGCGAAAGTGCTCTTATCTCGCTCAGGTGTAATAAATTATATTTTTGAAGTTAGCTCAACAACTTTGAGTGCAGATCGTAGCCAGGCACATGTACACACACATACGTACAGCCCTGTTTCGCAGTCCTCCGAGTCATATTCGTAAACATTTGCAGTTGCTGCCAGCCTCAGTTGCCGCTCTGTGAATGCCGCCGCAGTCGCTTACGCAAAATTTTACAATTTTACAGGCAGGCACTTCGTCGTTGCATTGTTGTTGTATTATTTTGTTTACTCTCTTGAAAAAAACTTTTACGATACTTGAGCGAGAACTTTTGCCTCAGCGCCAATGCCACAACAGCAGCGCCACCTAGCGGCAGCAGAGCGCTGCTGCGCCTGTACGTGAGACCTTTAATTATTTTGTGATAAATGATGACATTTTTGTTGCACTTTCGTGCAAACTTTCTGACGCCGTGGCAGTACGTGTGCGCTGCCGAAAAAGGGTTTGAGTGAAATTTGACCCTTTTCCCCCCTTCGAACGACAAGCATAAATGCCACAGCAACATAGTAATGCAGCAAAACTTCTTAAGATGCAACTGTATAAGGGGGCTAAAGCAGTCCAAAATGAAGGAGTGGCAATGACGATAGCAAGCAGCAAGGGGGTAAGTAGCGCGTGCAGGTGGCAAGCACTAAAAAGTTGCTTTGATACTTTGAGGCAGCGCGCCGGAAATGGTAAATGAAACTTTATAATTTCGTTAAATGAAAAGTTTTTAATTGAACTCGCTTGCGTTTTTGCTCTTCTTCCTGTACTCTCCCCTTCCCAACTCATACTGGTTCCCTTTTGACGCTGCCACAAAGTAACAACGTCGTTGTTCTGCTGCTCCTGCGCAACAGTGTTGCCAACGCGCTTTGAACCGAGCTGAGTCTTTCGAGCGGAATCGGTCCAAAGTCTTTGCTAGTTTAGCAAACATGAATTTTTTCAAAGTATTTTTCATGCTTAGTCGAGACATGAACCGACTCCGACTTCATTCTTTTTGATGGAACGGAACCATTAATCAAACGAATTTTACGAGAATTTTTCCATCGCACAATTACCGGGCACGATTTCAATTAATTCTGCTATTAACGAAAAATCAACCAAAACTTTTTTGATTTTTTTTTTATCTCAAACATCAAGTTTTTGTATCGATCTAAAACATTCAAAGAACCCCTATTAATCAAAACAATCAATGTAACGAATCCTGTTTCAAGTTTTTTCTTCTTCCTTATTTATTTTGCGCAGCATACAATTTATGCGATTTTCTGCCGAACCGAACTTGTTTTATTTTCTGGACCAACACTGAACCGTATTCTATCAAAAAAATTTGTTCAACGACACTGTTGCACAGCTAAAATTTCTGTCATCGCCTGTCAAAAGAAATACCGTCTTCCAGGCCGGAAAAAAGCGGCATCAAGTTTGTTCACGGCAATTTAAGCCTTCATTATAAATTAACACTGCGCCTAAAATGACGCTACGAATAAACTGTTATATACTCTAAAGACAGCAGACAATAAACACTTCATTAACACCTGTGCAAGCATGCTGCATATTTTATGCTCCTACCTTAAGTTTAGCAATCTTGTATATAGGTACTTTTTGCCCAAGCAAATCCTTAACGTTGCAGAAGGTCCTGCCAAAATGTATTTTCTCACCAAGCAGGCATGTTGAAGCAAATTTTAAAAGACATCAGGATAAGCTGCCGAGCCAAGGCGGAATGCTCGAGCAAGCTGCGAGATATTTCAAGACAACAACAAAAACCAAAAAGGATAATGTTGTATAAAGTAAGGGCATTCAAGTATTTGTTGCAACAGCTGACAGAATGACAAGTCACAAGTGAAACAATGCCGTCTTTAGCCAGCTACACAATACGCTAATAATGCAAAAGCTCTCGGGCTCGACGCCAGAAAGTATGCTTTGCTTTTCAACAGTTTCTTATTGCAACTACAGAGCGAGCAAGCGAGCGCCTGTGTCGTGTGTCTCGCGCACTTCTTGCCAACATGAGCATGATTGATGGACGCCTCTGACACTAATGGCGATTGTTCTTGGTGTTGTCACTGTTGTTGTTGTTGTTGTTGCTGTTATTGCTGTGGTACACTACACACACATTTGCACTTGTTATGCAAAGGACACTCGCTCGCTGCCTTGATGCTACCTGCTCACAAGCGCTCGCATTAATCAACCGCCTACCGTTCACTGCAGTGATGTGAAAAATGCAATTCGGGTAATCAAAACTTGATCCTGAATATTCGGTAATTCTGTGGTTACAAGTAATAGCCGCCTTAGTCTGTTTACCAATAACTTCAGTAGAGCACTTTAAAGCTTCAAATTCTCTCTGCAGTACTCTATACAAAAGCTATTAAGGTTTTGCTGAATAGTTGATATAGATTTGGATACGCTGAACATGATGACATTAAAAACTCAATTTTGTCCTAACTCGAATTAGGCTGTTAAAGTTTGTGGCCACTGAATTCTTCAGATATAATTACGCACTGGATATGACTCGATAGTTCTTCAAAAGCATCTAGAGTATGCGATGCTTCAAAATTGAATTTTTGAATTGACTTTTTATTGAATATCTTAAAATAGAATTTTTTCTCAAAAGTTTTCGGTATTTATCGATATTTTTCGAAAATTTTTAGTTTTTCTGCGATTGGCATGCAGAAGTTCAAGTTAAATATTCGGTACGTGGCTGTGCTTTCGCAAAACTTTCAGCACAAATCCCAGTCCTCCCCCCCACTCCTTGTGTCGCTACTAATGCCTGCACGATTACAACCAAACACTAGGCCCTCCGCTTGCTTTTCATACAAGCTGCTGAGGGCTCATGTTAGCTGTCAATGTAATTTGTTTGCACTTTGGGCAAAGCTGCCAAGCAGCTGCATAGAAGGATGGCAACGTTGGGAAAGACAAAGTACGCTACAAAAACCCTATAAGAAATATTTTAATAAATGTGCTGATGTCTTTCGGGTTTAATTTTACAATTTTATGAGGTTTTATGTGCGCCTAAAACTATGCCTTGCAATGCAGAAAAATGATTTATGATGTTTCTTTCGAGTGGAAACGCCGCTCTGAAGTTTCCTAAAACAATTATTCAATTTTTCTGCTTGCTTAACACAATTTGTTATGGCACGGCAGCGTGTCGATGTAGTGGTAGTTGCGCCTAGGAAATGTGTGCATACTGTTAGGCGTTGATTAATGTTCGGTCAGGTTGAGTGGCATAGATTTTGTAGCTGACTGCAAGGGTTAAGGTAAATTACAGTGCGAAAGTAGAAGAAACAAGAAATTGCAATGAGGCGTTGAAACTTGAGTTGAATTTATGCATGAACGCCTGAAAGTATGCAACAAATGGTAAAGATAGCATAGGCTTGAGTATAGCTTGAGTGTTGGGTAGATGTGTAAAAAGTTGCTGGAGTTTAAGAAGCTGCTTGCAGTCATAGGAAATGCATGAAACTTGAGTGAGATTTATGTGATAAGTGCCTAAGAGTAGGCAACAAATGGTGAAGATGGCTGAAACTTGCGGCATGTTAATGGCATGAAGTTGAAGTTGGTAAAGCGGAGAGATCGACTTGCTTGAAGCAAGGAAATGCTTGAAATCGGATTAAAATTTATGCGTTGAGTGCCTGAAAGTATGCAATGTGTAATTAAGATAAACTTTGCAGGCAAAAGGTGAGTGGAATAGAGATGGCGTTGAAGAAGTTGCAAGTTTTATGTAGAAATAGTCATCGAAAATTCTTAAAATTGTTGCATATTTATGTGTTAAGTTTCTTAAAGCAGGCAACAAATTTCATAACACACTCACATATAAGCAAATGACAATTACTCATAGGCAAAACATAATGCAAAATTATCTTTGAAAATAAATTTGAATTTGATGCGCTTACCACGCCGTGTTGCGGTGAATCCTATAATTGGCTTGTGCATTCTAATAAAAAAAAGGATAAACAACAACAACAATAACAACAACAGCAAATGCAATCACCATTTTAATTAATCTCACGCACGTACGCACACATGCACACACACTTACGCACACATAATTGGTTGCCAATGCAAATAGACAGCACTTGGCAACACTGGCCTTGTAATGCAAATAGGCATAAATTGGAAATGACCAAAAGGCGTGCGCGGGTGCATGCGTTCACAAATCGCTTGGCATTGTTATGTTGCGTAAGCACAACAAGTGGCATGAAAGTTGCTATGCAATCAAAAACCTATTCTTTAAAATTTTTCTTTTAAAAACATAGCATGTGCAGTTAAGGCGCTTATGCATCATTATAAATATTAAACTTGTTGTTATTATTGTTTAAGCCATGTAGTGGCATTGTTATGTAGAATTACTGCTGGAAGTATGCAGGCGAAAATTTCGAATTTCGTGCGAAATATTATCCATCAAGACTGAAGCAGAGTTATCTCAGTAACAACCAACCAACAAAGACACTCACTCATAATCTCTAAAAATAAAGCAAAATTTATGCTAAGCTTCTTATTGTTCTATTTACAATATTCTGCATGGTCGAAGAATTTCTCTGAATTTCTGTATGCCTCTCGGAATTTCTAGCAATTTTATAGATACTCAAATACTCATGTAGCAGCATTCTAATACAATTTTGCTTAGCCCGATTATACAAAATTTCAAGTAATGTTTGGGCGCCTTAATGCACTCAAAAACGAGAATTCTTTTAAATGTATGCTCAATTCCTTGAGAAAAACATCGCTAATGAAATATTTAAGATTTTGGTATGATAGACTTTTGCTTTTGTTTCCTGAAGCAACTTTTTCGCTTCTTTCCCATATTTCAATATTAACCGTCGCACGTGCCTTAGTGTCAAATTGACACTACTTCTCTCTTTAAACTCTCTAAAAAATATTTGAAATTTACGCTGTTAAAATAAAAATTATTGATTTACATACACTGTTTTCATATAGTGTTAAAGTGACACTCTATAGCAGGGGTGGCCAACCCAAATGATCTCGCAGGCCGCATATATGGAAAATGTGCGGAAATGGTGAGAAAATTGGAAAAAATGCTCAAGGCGGGCCGCGGATTGGCCACTCCTGCTCTAGAGGCAAACTAGAATATTGAATTGACGGACGGATAAAGGTTAAGTTATATGGCAAAAACACAAAATTTTCGTAAGTTCAAAATGTTTACAATTTCGGTTTTAAAGTTATATTAAAATTATATTAAAATTATGCAAAAATAACGAAAAAACTCGATACAGCTTAAACTAGTGAAGACAGCTTCTTATGTCACAATTTTAAGCCACATATAAATATAAAATTTTCTCTAAATATGCACAACCTTTTTTCACTTACAGCAGCTCTCATTGATGTGAATTTCCATAGCCATTTACGCCTTTGAGGCCTTTATTTAAACCGCCTTGCGCAAATATTTAACCTGCCTAATACTTTTATGCGCCTAAAACCGCACTGCAAATTACACATACACACATGCACACATGACGCTGGCGTTGTTGTTGGCTTCAGTGGCTTTGGTGGCTTTGGTGCCTGTGTCTGCATGTGTATGCGTAATAATTGCGTGTATGCAAATATCACTTACTTTAGTTGTTGCTAATAACTTCTTCAACTGCTGTTAATGACATAACCGCAAACAAAGTTGTTTCCTCGACAATCAGCTCACCTCCCCCACTTTCCCTCGCCCACACAGTGCGCTTGTAAGCACTTAGACGCCAGCAATTTATGCCGCAAATGAAAAGCAGCAGCAGCGAAGCCGCAGCAGAGCACACTCGCAGTGTCAGTGGTGCTTTATAATAACAAAGCTCATTAGCTTTGCAGCAACTTTTGAAGTATGCATTTAGGCGTAGAAGCGTAGGCACGTAAGCACTTCACACGCAACTGCGCACAGTCGATGAAGAAGGCGAAGGCACGGCGGCAGGCAACGTAAGCAAGTGCGTGTTTGCTGCAAATATCTGCATGCGTGTCTGTGTGTGTGTGTTTGTGCATGCATAAATATAAGTGTATATACGTGCTGTGTATGTGTGTGCGTGCATGTTGACAGAACAATTAAAAGCGTTTAAAATAAACTAACTTCACGCCGCACGCTGTTGCATTTGTGTGTGGCTTGTTGCACACATATCCAGTGTCGTCTCAAAGTGTGCGAGGGTTCCAGGGCCCAAATGATTTCGAAAGGCTTTTTTTATTTCTTTCCTACCTGTCATTTAAAATTGCTTTGATATTATGAAATTGCTGTAAATAAAGAACATAAATTCTGTGGTCATATGCAATAACGACTTAAGTCGAAAACAACTGTTTCGAGAAAATGCAATTCGAAATTTGAAATGCACATAAGTGCATGTACATAAGTGCATGTTTTTTTTTAAATAACTTTTTTTCTGAGATGGGTACAGATACCGGGGTTTGAACAAAATATGCGCATCAACGTCAGGAATACAGTGGTAACGTCAACTCAATTTCGTCTTAAGTCGACTTAAGTCGTTATTGCTTTTGACCACAGAATTTTCAATATAAGAAGTTTTCTAAAACTTTGTTAGAAATTTTGAAAATTCAAGAAATAGCAGAAGTCGTAAAATGCGTTGCTGATAAAATATATAGATATATAGAAATATAATTAATTTGCTTTCTTTAGGAAAATTTTATCTTTGAAACTAACATTTAAAAATTTGTTCCATATAAGAAATTTGTAAATGAATCACGTTCATTTCAAGTTTTTGTTATATAAACTTTGTTTAGAAAAGTGGGAACATTGAAAATTCTATACAAATTTTAAGGTTCATTCAATTCGTTCCAAATAACTTAAATTTTCCAGTTAATTTGGCGCCAATTTTTGTATTTTTGGATCAAATTCAATTATATGTCTACCAATTAAACTTGTTGCTAGTTTTCATTGGCTATCTCACTTATTTATTATGAAGTCTCATTGTTAAAATTTCCTATTTTATAAAGAATTTAAATTTTTTCTTAAATTCGGAAATCACCTTCGATAAGATTTGTTTTGCTGCACTTCGTAATTTATTGTATGCTGGCCTTTAAATCAGAAACCCTAGCCTTAAGCGTATTTATGCCCGCCCTATTGTAAAGACGGCACTGTAAACACACACACATGCATACATGCATAACATTGCGTGCGTCTCATTATGTCTTTAGCATAACAACATAACAACCTCTACATACAACACTATGCATTCACTATGTTGCATTCCCCTCGCCCCCAACAACACTTCCAGCCGCAGCGCTTCGCACGGCTTATGCCATTTCTAGCCTGTGGCGGCTCTACTAATACTAATGCATGCCGTGGCGTGTAATTCTGTTGTAGGCATTAGAGTGCTAACAGTTTAAATTAACATGTCTGCTGCGGCGATAAGGCAGCAAGGCGGCAAGGTTAAATGCAACATTTTGCCAGCGGTATTTACATGTGGCATTAGTGCGGCAAAAATTACAAGTGAAAAGTGACATACTTTTAGGCGTGTTTTCATGCATGAAATTTTTATTTTCATGCTTTTGGTGGCAGGAGAATATATATTGTGCTCCATATTTTAAAGCAACCTATTATAATATTTCAAACTTTAAAATGAATTCAAAAATCGAAGCATACTTTTGGGCGTTGTAAATTTTTTCATTTTTTTATTTACCAATAAAGTCGCGTTTTTAACATAAAATTTAACAAATTTTAAGAAATTTATATCGCATTGTATCAACAACTTTAAGCGTTGCTAAATATACGAAAATGTTTGTAAAAGAATTAAGTAAGTGAAGTTTGTATTGCGCCTAACGCTTATAGTTCTCAAATATCTAAAAGCGAAAGAAATAAGGCAGCTACACCCAAAACTATGCAATTTTAATGTATTAAGGTGTGTTTCTCATAATATTTTCGGCACATCGATTAAAGGATCGTTTTGTAAAATACTCAAATGTTTACATAAGTAAAGCGCACTTTCAGGCGCGAGTGCTTGAGGTTGATACTTTTTAATTTCTAGCTGGCAAATTAGCTTAATATATTCTGTAAATCATACACAAATTTTTCATTGAAATTCTATTTTTCAATTTCCAAATGAATGCATAACTTTGTTTGAAAAATTACGCAAAAGTGAAGTATACTTATAGGAGCGTATATTTTCTTTTATATAACAGGAAAGAATTAGTACCTATCTCTTCGCGCGACGCCATCTCTCGCGAGGTAGTTACAAGTCTCCAAGAGTATACTCTTTGTCTTGATAGAAAGCTTCTCTCAAAAGCCTTTCTAAAAAAGCTTTCCGTTTAAAAACGGATATAGAACAAGTCTGTAGGTCCCGTCAACTTGTGCTTAAAATGGAATGTGCAAACAGAAACTAATTCCAGGAAGCTTGGCCAAGTCTCGTTCTAAGGGCTTTTGCGCCAATTATATACATTTATATTTATATATTTAATATTCCAACAATAGTTAAGTGTACACCTATTGTATGTATTGAAAATTACGCAAATGATATGCTTGAATTATGCATGACCAAAGTTCGGAGCATAGTTTCAGCTGCCTAATGATACATACCGTTAGCAAACAACCACCAATGGCGCGTGCTATCTCAGCCAGAAAATCTAGCAAGCAAGTGGAAAAATGTTATTAACTGTTTACAAACAACTTTTACTAAACTGTTTACGAACTACGAAGGAGTTTAATCATGTGTGAAAACAGCAGGTGTTTTATTTACCTCGCCAACGTCTTCAGCTGCCGGCTTACTGAAGAAGGCAAGCCAGTGACATTATCGTGCAAATAAATCCAAAGAGTGCTCCACAGTGGAGCAGTTCAGAGCAAGGAAGTGCAAGCAAGCAAGAAGCAGATCGGTGGGAGGGAAGGAAAGATATTATCGCGCACTAGACTGTAAGTGACATTTAGCTGAGCAGCTGTAGTAGGGACTCTAGACAGCGAGCGGGGCGTCCCCTTTGAAGCGGTCTTACGTTGATGAAGAAGAAGCAACTTAGGATGACAAATTGTAGCTATTGCTAAAGTTTCCGGCTGCACTTTTGCTACTATCACTTTTTATAAGGCAAAACTGACCGTTTCCATTATATGCACTGTTATGAAGCATACTTTTGGGTGTTGGAGCAACTTTAATGACGCTGTCAGCCACCTTGTCAACGCTTATTAGTTTTACACTTTTTAAGCTTGCTGTCATTTTACGCAATCATGCAAATCTGCCAATTAAACTCATTTTTGCAAATTCCATTAAAATTAAACAAACATGTTGGTTGGTCTTCTGATGCGCCTATTATAATTGTTGTTGCTTTTTACACATACACGCCGAGCATAATCCACTGCTGCAGTGCATTCGTTTTGCATCAATAAAAAAGCACTCACATGTCATTATTAAAAACATTTTAATAACTTTTTCGCAAACGAAAAATTATTGCACAGGCACGTAGTCCAAAGGACATTTTTGGGGAATACGCAATTAAATACAAAAAACCCTTCTTTCGAGATTCAGTGCAATATTTTTGCTGAAAATATTTTGGTTTACATTCTTTCCCTTTGGACTCGACTTTTGCCTACGTTCGTGACATATTTTTAATAGTCGCATTTCTCTCTATTTATTTAACAAATGATAAAACGCGTCTGTGCATGCATAATATCTACTTTATTAATGCAGTGCGATTTCATGTTTTTCGTTAAATATAAAATTTTTTTACTAAACTCAGCAAACTTATTTTAAAATTTTTGTTTATACAAACCGTACGTTTGAAGGTCAGGGGGCTGCTCCTTATACATGCACAGCACTTGTTGATTTGAAAAGGATTATATATTAGTCGGTAGGATAAAGTGGAGTATTGACGGTGGTCATATGCTTAAAATAACAAAGGATTATGCCCTTATTTCAATGCATTGACACTCTCAAAATTCTCTAAAAAAAAATTCCCTTAAGAATTGGAGACGAATCAAAGGAAAACAATAGACCAACAAAACTAAAGACTATCAGTAAATCGCCTCACTAGCCTTCATCCACTAACTCATTGCAAAACTAGTCCGGTGGCTTGTGACATATAGACAAGTCGAAAAAGCATTGAAACAATCTAACAAACCTGCCTATTCCTGGACCTTTTCTAGTATAATTTTTTTGGTTAAAATTGCTTGACAATTTCCTTTTTATATTTTAAACTCAAAAGTCAGCAACATGAGTTTCTTTTTCCAAAATTTGCTTTTTTTCTATTATAGTCTACCACCTGCAGTCTTGATGCAATCGCACTAACACTTTGTTTTGTTATTCATTTTTCTTCTTACGTTGACTTATTCGCCATTCCTCTGCTCGCTGCCTTTCTTTTCTGCCTCCCATCACAGCTATTAGGGCACTTGGTCCGAATATCGATGTCATTCCCTCACCATCCCATCATTATTTTCTCTATACCTTCTCCCATCTTCTTCAACTTACACTTCTTCTTCTTCTCTTTTGAGATCTCTTCATCTTTCCTCCGTCTTTTTCTACACCTTCTTTAGCTACTTTTCCACTTTACTTTCTCGTTCTTTTCCTCTCCCCCATCTTTGTCATCAACTTCAATTTCCACCTCTTTTCTTCTTCTTCTTCATCCTCCTCTGTTTTCTACTTAATTCTGCTCTCTTTTTCTTCTCATATTTTTCTTTTTCTTCTCTTCCTCCTTCTCCTTCTTTTTCATATTTTTCCTTTCTCTGCAAAAGTTTTCCTCTTCTTTCGGTTTTTGCTAAAGATTTTTATAATTTAACTTTCGTTAACATTGTATTATTCCTTTCTACCGTCTCTTTCCTACTTCCTTTTCAATATTCGCTCCTTCCCCTGGTCATCTCTCATCCTTCTTCTTCTTCTTCTGCTTCCTTCTACTTATGCCGGCTTTGTTTGTTTGTAATAAAAAGCGCACTGCTTAAGTACTTCTGCCATTGCAATGCACACACACACACAACCTCATACAACTACACAAGTGCACACACACACACACACACACATGGCGCATTTAGTCCCTCTCAGTTCTTCAGTGCGGAAAGTGCATGAGCGCGCGACCTCTACTTGACTTAACCAGCGTTGTCGATAGCAGTCTTCCTTGCCATGAGTGGTAGCAACAACAACAACAACCACCGTCGCGACAACAACAACCACAACAACAATGTCAACGACAGCAGCAGCTCAAATACGATTTTCCACTACTCTACCATTTCGAGTGTCTACTGCTTTCGTGCTTTTGTTGGCGGCTCGTCTGCCCGACTGCTCCCTTGTCCCCTTCTTCCAGCATTCGCGTCTTGTCCGCCTGCCACTCCCACGCGGGCGCCTACTTTTCAATTTAATGATGATTTCTCATGCTTAAGTCGTTTAACTGCTAACAAGCACTTGCTTTCACCGCCCGCCGCTCTTGCTGCCTCACGGCATCTGCTACCACCAGCAGCAGCAGCAGCTTCTCATCTTCTGCCTCTTCTCTAGCCTCTTCTGCAGAGCTTCCAGCTTCCATGTCTGTGCTTCTGCTGCTCAGCTCCTTGAGTCTCAGCCTCTTCTTAAGCAACCATTTCTGCTTCTGCTTTTTCTTCCACTTTTTGTGTTCCACTTGACTTTGCACTCTTCCATCCCCCCTACGAGTACCCTCACAGAACTTGCATTCGTTCCATTTATTGTTCTCCATCGCCGTCGGCGTCGTCGTCGTTTTCGGCTTGGCATTGTCTTAAGCAACTTGCAGCAGCGAAGGCTGCGCCGCTCGTAAAAAGGAACTTTTATGATTACATTTTTGCCAACACATAAAAGTATGCACTAAACCAATACGACACTCAGTTGAGAATTGATTGAAAACTAGTAGCGCAAATCGATGAAGCCGTTATGCGGTAACGGTTCTAAATACGAGTATTCAACGATTTCCTTAGCATTGTGCAGAAACCCCTGTTGATTACCCACACACATAAACGACTGTAGCATACTTTTAGGTGAAATTTTTAGTATTTTTTTATTTTTTTTATGAAGTTCTATTGTTATAGATTTGTCCAACACAACAGCCCTCAGCTACTGAGAAATAGTACTTCTATCTCTTCAAATATTACTTCCACAAATGCTATGAGAGCATTCTGAGGCTTCCGACACTTCATTTTCAAAACAAGTAAGGCAGCATTAGTCGGGTTTCACCGACAGAGTAATACCCTACAGCAAGATTCCAAGTGGGGGTGATAATCCACTGAAAGAAATGAAATTGTGAATGGACCACGCCCATTATTGGCAAACTGCAAGATTTTCCAAATGAGACTATATATTGCCAAATATTGATGCTCTGACAGGTGTACAACAGAAATTATCGGTATATATAATTTACCACCCCCATGGTGGGCGAACCATGCCCATTTTTCCGTATTACATAAAAAGCTCACACCTTACCTAAAATACCAAACATCATTCCTTTAAATGAGCAATTAAACAAAGCCAATTTACCGAAAAAATTCCGAGGTATTGGGACTTACTGGCCCATTATGGGCGTGTTCTCCTAACGATTTGACTAATCTCGAAGCTTAAACTAAGTTAAGGTGAATGTGTACCAAACTACTTTCAGGTGCTAACGCTTTTCACACTTTTAAGCATTTTCGTTCTTGTTTGCCGCACTTTAATTAAAATTCCATATGCAAACTTTACGAAAATGCAGCAAAAAAAGTGTTGCCTACTTTTTGTTCAAACCACGCCAGTTTCGCATATTTTTCAACTATAAAATAAATATTTGGCTATGCAAAAATTTATGCTACTTTGATTCGTGCAAACTTATACAAACATGCTTACATCTATGCATATGCTCACACCTACACACCTACACACGCACAAACAAAACATATTTAACATATTAAATTGCATCCTTTGGGATATTTTTGCAAAATTATTAATTTTTAATAGAGTAAATAAATGTGAATTTGTTGTTTGTTGTTTTTTTATGAAATGTTGTTGTTGGCAGACCAGCAAAAAATTTCGTGATTTTCGCTTTAAAAGAAGCCATAAACTTTTGAAACCCTGCGCTCTCGTTTGTGCACTTTTTTCTATAAAATATATTATATTTTTTTTGCCAGCAAATATTTGCATGTACACATGTGTTGGTGGTATTGTGTGTGTGAAATTAATAACAACTGCAGCAACAATGCCAACAACAATCAGCGCCCAGCGGCCACGGCAGTTATTGCGTGCAGATAATTATATAATATTTTGCAAAATTTATTATCAATGACAACAATGTCGAAAAATTAATAACATGCAGAGTACACACAAAAACCGATACAAAAAGCAAATTTTCGCTGCATACTTGCGGGCGCATTGTAAATTAGCTTGTTTTAGTTATGCTTAACTTTTGCTCGCTGCACTCCCACTAGCGTATTTGTGTGTGTATGTGGCCGAAATGTGCTGATGTGTTGCATAATTTTAGGCTTAACAGCAGTTATTTTGAGTTATTGCCGGAGACTTTGATTCATATACAAGCACACTTTTAGGCGCACATATGCCAAATTGCATAGAGGCAATTTCCTCTTTTAAGCACACTCACTGTAAAATGCCTAAAAGCAGGCAAGCTTTAAAATATCCTCGCCCATATAAATAGCATTTTCTTTTCTTACGCTTCATTGGTTGCGTTGTATTTCCGTTTCGTTCCAAATCATTTCACTTCCTTTTCAACTTCGCCTGCACCGCCACGCTATCATATTCCTGCGCTGCACCTTTCGACGTTGCCCTCATCGCTTGTCACTCTGCTCGAAGACGGCGGCAGTGCCAGCTACGCTGAATGCCAATCGCCTGCGAATTCGCCAAAGCGAAATGCCTTTAAGACGAAATGCCAATGCACACAATACGCACAAATTCCGTAACATTTCAGGCATATCTAATAAGAAAACTGAAGAATTATTGAAATTCCTCAATATTGCCCTCAGAAGAATGCCAGCTTCGTGGCCAACAGCAACAAACAGACTTAAAAGGCTACGAAGAGTGCGGTGCATCGACAAAGACATGCCAAGCGAAAACTAATTTAAAGAGCATAGTTATAGGCATGCCTTTGATAGCAATTGTTGAAAGATGCTGCCTTTTAATTTAGATTTATTGATGCTTATAGCATGAAAAGCTGGAAGCAATTCCATTAATTTAATGCATAATAATAAATAAAGTGTAACCAAAATTTACTGAAAATCAATAAGAATCTAAGCATATCAAAACAATAGAAAATTTAGTAAAACTTTGCCAAAGTTTCTAACAGCGAGTCCAGCTTATCTCAAGTTGTAAAGGAACGCACATTGTACCTATTTTATTAAAATTGCAATTATTAGATGCCAATTTTGAATAATCGTCCAAATAAGTTTAATTGCAATCAAAGTTTTCATAATTTTGTGCACTCATTTGCACTGAAAATATTTCTAGCATATTTCAGGGCTGCTGTAAAAACAAAACTTTATCTTAGGCAAGCAAGAAAAGTTGAGTTCAAATTTTGGCATGCTTAATGAGTAAAATATATCATGCTATTTTGCAAATTTATAACAATAATCTTTAGCATGACTGAAGGCGCAAAAGCGTGCTCTTTGGTAGAAATGCAGTAATAATATGAATTAATTATTTTCTCCAATTAAGTTGTATCTATGTTATTGCAGTATAGCTTTTTTGTGTAGTTATGTCTCTATTATATAACTTTCTTTGGTTTGTGGAATCCATTCTCTATTATAAAGCTCTTTTGCACATATTTTCAAAGAACAAAATTCATCAAACGAATATTTTCAAGTTAATAGAAAAAAAACAATGGGATGCTATACTAAAAATATACTTCGCTTTTTGACAATTTGCACAACTTCAGTTTAAATATTTTCTCAGCAAAGCTATAATCCGCTTTAAGCCAATTAAAAAAATGTGCTGTGATTTTCTGTAACGAATTTAAATGTATGAAAAAGCTGCCTTATCTTTAAATATAAATATATTTTCTTTTCGATGCTGCCTAAAAATATGCTAGATTTTCCAACAATGTCACGCTTTAAGACAATGCTACCGTTGCCTATAAATATTCCCTAGAAATATATGGCGCTTTTCCTCGAAATTTCACAAGCATCCTACAGAATATGAATCCATCCCAACTTTATGAAAAGTATCTGAACCATTTTACTGTAGTTTAAATGCAGCCAAAAAGTATGTTGCATATTTTATTAATAGTTTTTTTTTTGCTCTTTCTTTGCAGGTACGTTTCCATCATGTCTTTGCAATACCAAATGCTCCTTGCGTAAGTACTCATTATGCATTGCCATGGAAGAGAGGAAGAGAATTTTTGATATTGTGAATTTGCATTTTTGCCGTCAAAACAAACTAACGCAACAAAGAAATCAATGCTCTGTAAAGAGAACAAAAAAGTATGCATACAAAGCTACGAGTAGCTTATTATTAATAGCAGTGTAAGGACATTGAGTAAGGATCAAGTAGTAAGGCAGCGCCAAGCACAACAGAGAAAATCGCTTAAATCATCGGAGCAATGCCGAACAGACACATTGACAGTGATTACCGAACAAAGTATGAAAAATAGCCAAAACTACTTAAGTAGGAAAACACAAATTTCGAATTTTAACATAAACATGCCAAGCAGCGCCGGGCAGCACCGGGCAGATACGAACAAAACGAAGGGGAGCCTCGAAGGCAGAAGAAGTAGCAAAAGTGGGAGTCGCTGAGGGCGTATGAAAGAGCTATAAGTTGCTGCTTATTATGCTTAAAACAAGAGCGAAAACAAGCAAACGGACCGTCAGCGCAAAGCAGGCAAAGCGAAAAGAAAACACAGCGACATAAGGACATAAAGGTCCTTGCGCTGTGCATAAAAATTTAAAAGATGGCAGGAATTTCCGTAATTTTTGATGTGAATTTTTCAATATCATGAGTGGAATATGAAAATATGCAAGCGTGCAGGGGATCGGGGGAACAGGGGAGGGCATGGAATGCAAAGCAGACGTGAAGACACGATTTTGGGGAAAAAAAGGATGGCAGGGAGAGTTATAAGCGCACATCCGCTAAAGCATTCAAGCTCGTGGGTCCGTGCGTGCTGATGTATTAAAAGCAAATAAGTAATAAAAATAATAATGGGGCAGCATTTTTGAAGAGCATAAGCATCTTAGCGCAATTTTTTCTCAATACCAGTGCCCACTTCTCCCACTATGATGGAATTGGACCACTAGCCGTGACGCTTCAGTTGCTTGCCTGTCAATGGGCTTGATAATTTTCGGGCGCCGAAAGAAAGTTTTAGAAAAATATTTGACAAAAGAAATGTTTACTTTAAAAATTCTTCTGCATACAAAATGTGTAAAAAATTTTTTAAACCTTTTTTTATACAGAAAATATAAATGTCATCAATTTTGTAAGCTATCTTTTTGTCTTGCTACTTTGTGAGACATTATTGCAAGTTTTCTACAGTTGGGGCGCTTTTATGGCCCATAGATAAAAACGGCACTGGCCTGTGCTATAGCGCGCCGTTGGCAACAGCTACCGCTTGCCATGGAAACGCTGGCAAATAGAGAGTCGCAGCCGCAGCCAAAGATGCAAACGAAGACAATATAACAAAAGGACCTTGCCTAGCAAATGCCAATGCACTTGAGCAGCAGCAGCACGAAGGAAAAAAGGACGAAAAGTATGCTTTGTAAGCGAACAAAAAGGCAAGGAGTAAATTGTGTATAGCCGATAAGTGGAAAGAGTGGAATATGGGCTGAACACAGCTGTTTGCGCTACGTTTACTTGCGTCCTTTTTAGGTGGCCCCTTTTTGTGCGCCTTTTCCGCCTGCGCATCGTCTCCATTTGTGTACTTAAGAGGACATATCAACGTAAAGCAGCAGGAAATTTGAATGGACGAGAGTGCAGTGAATGAAATTTGCAAAAATACTTTTCATAAATTGAACTTTCAACGGAAATTGGCAGGGGTGAAAGGATACGCGCGACACAAAACGACTTGCCAAGAGAAGCATTGGAAGAATGCCTGTGAAAAAGTAAAGAAAATTGATTTGTGCGAACGGCAGTGGGGTGCAGGCAGTTAAAGACGCTAGCAGAAAGGACCTAAGCATATTTGTATGATTTGAATATTTTTGGTGGAAATATTTTTTCGTGCTTTGCATGTGGCATGTGCAAGTCAGACTAAGACAAAAAGTACAGAGAACAAGTAAGGAAGCATCAGTCGGGTTTCACCGACAGAGTAATACCCTACACCAAGTAACTGAGTGGGCGGACCACGCCCATTATTGACAAACTACAAGATATTCCTAATAAGTTTATATATACCAAATATTGATGTTCTGACAGGTGTACAAAATAAATGATCGGTATATTAAATTTACCACCCCCATTGTGGGCGGATCACGCCCATTTTTGGAGAATATAAAGATATTCTCCCCTGCAATAAAATGACCAAATATGGATGCTCTGATGTGAATATTACAGAAGTTATGAGGATTTTAAGCTTACCGCCTATATAGTGGGTGGACCACGCCCATTTTCTTATATGTCATGTAGGACCTATATCTTAACCTAGGAACCAAATTTCTTTCGTTTAAATGCATAAGTAGTCAATTGAGAGCCATTTTACCGGAAAATTGTTGCCGCCTATACAGTGGGCGGACCACGCCCATTTTTTGGTATTTTACAGAGGGTCCACACCTCACCTTAAATACCAAGTATAATTCTTTTCCATGAGTAATTACACAAATTATAGCCATTTTACCGAAAAAAATCCGAGGTAGTGGGACTTACAGGCCCGTTGTGGGCGTGTCCTTCGGGTGATTTTGCTAATCTCAGAACTTAAAGTAGTGGAAGGTTCACTGCGACTGTGTGCCCAATTTGGTCCAAATCGGTCCACTCCTTCTTTCTCTCCTGCGCCAACGGACAGCCAGACAGACAGACAGACAGACAGACAGACGGACAGACGGACAGACGGACAACCGGAAATCAAGACAAAAAGTGATTCTAAGCATTTCCATATACTTATGTCTATACCTAGGACGGCTCCTTTAATGCGTTACAATTTTGGCACAAAGTTATTATACCCTATTACCATAGGTGTAGGGTATAAAAAGTCAGCTTATAAGCGATTAAAGCTCATTTCGTTGCGCACAGAGAGTGAGTATTTTATTTTGCCAAGAACTTTAAGAACATTTTAATATGGGGCAGAGGCAAAAGAGGAACGTTTAGGAAAGTCACTTATGTCCGAGTACGCCTTCACTTAAAAAAGGACTAAGAAAAAAAATGTTTCCAAATTTCCTAAAAATGTTTCCAGGGACTTTCGAAGTTTTCGGAAATAGCATCCTAAAAAGGAATCTAAAACCAAAATTATTTTGTAAATTCTTCTAAAAGCAAACAACAGAATATTGCCAGACGTTTATGGCTCTTCAAACAAAAATTATTCCAGCTCATATATTCATTCCTTCATATTGATACTTAGTACAAAAAATCGATTAAAAAGCGCACTAAATTATTTATAATCAATAATGAACGAACTCAAACTACTCAATTACAATTTTTCAGTCGTCATTTTTTTGTGTCCAGACAAAAGATGTAAATTAATACCTTTTTGCTTTCCCTTGTTTCTCGGCCTTAAATGTACTGCATTAACTTTTATAAGCGCTAATTTATCAATAGCCGCATAAGAGCCTAAAAGCAAATCTCCTGTTCTTTTTCACTTTTTATGTGTCTTGAAACCAGTTTTCATGAAAATAAGTGCAAAGCACTTGAAAAATCAGCCAATCAAAAGCATTTTAATAGGAAGATTAATTTTTAAGCTTGTGCAAAAATTTTCAATTTAATTGCAAGTGAATAAAATCTAACAAATTGTCATAGCCACAAAACAAATAAAATTGCAAACTAACTTTTAGAGAAGAAGCGGGGCTTTATGCGCAGTGGCGTACGTGTGGGCGCTAAGCTATGAAATTGTCATATTTGCCGCAAAATGTCCAATTACGCGCAATGTCAGGCCACAAATTTGTTGTTGGCCACAAAATGACAGCGCCTGAGCAACATGCACTCACACACACACACATGCAGCCGCCTGGCATTGTACTCATATGCGCTCGTTCGCCTGCTGAGGTTCGTGCAACGCAGCTGCGGCAGCAATGAAAGCGAGGCAGCCCTTGGGCGCCGAAATGCTCCTGCGTAAAGCAATTGACGCCAAATGATATTATTAAATTCTATTGGCAAATGTTTTAAACCAAATTTGTTTTGCTACCATGTGCACAACAACATCAACAACAACGGTGCAGCAATTCGCATTGCAGTTTGTATTCATTTTATTGCCTGCAGCGGCATGGCTCTTAATTTTTTCCAGCCAATTTGTTGCTCATGAATGTGGCCAGCACACAAAAGCAGAAATATGCCCTAATATTTTGCCAGCTTGCCAGCTGCCGTTGCAAATGATCCGGTGCCACATGTGCCATAAACATTGGCGCACGACAATTGCACATTGCAATTGGTAGCCCCCCTCCGCCGGGCTCACACGTGCAACATAAGCATGTGGCAAGTGCCAGGTTAGAAAAGTTGCGCTTTAGCGTAGGAAATGTTTTGTTTATATAAATATTTGGTTGCTTGCTGTAGTTTTAACGGTTATAAAGTAATGTGATTTGTTACACATACGCACTGGTGTACATTTTTCAGCTGAAATTAAATCTTTGAAAATGCAAATAATAATAATAAATGAATCTAAATACAAAAATCAATAAAAATGCAAATGCGAAAATTCCCATCGCCACAGAAAATTCCTCATAAAATTAAGGGGTTTGGTCAGTAATTTATTACTACGCATACGCACCGGTGTAAATTTTTCAGCTGATATTAAATCTTTGTAAATTAAAAAAATTAGTTTAAAATCTAAAATTGCAATCGCCAAAGAAAATTCCTCATAGCGTCATAAAATTACGGAGTTCTAGTCAATAATTGCATATTACGCATACGCACCGTTGTACAAAAAATACTTCTTTTTTTGTATTGTCAATAAGCGCGCCTGTCACTCAATTAGCTTCCGACAGCGCACTTAATTCTTACATAATGCCGAATTCACCATTTCTCACTGCCAGTGTCAGTGCCATCAGCTTTAAGCACAAAATCCAGCCAACCCAAATCGTTGTCGGTTGCCTACAAAAAACATGAAAGCATAAAAAATTACAAAAACAACAACTCACATCAATTTAAACTTTTTAAACATAGCCTCACGCACGCAAACACACACAATGGTACTTGAAAAAAACTGCTGTTGCAGCAACTTATGCGAGGTATGCGCTGCCGCCGCTTCGCCGACTGCCTGTCACTGTTGCGCACACACTCACAGGCGCACATTTCCGCAAAAAATGAACTGCTGCAGTCTTTTGCATACTTTACGTGCGCCTTTTTTTCAATTGAAAACATTCAAACTTCAGCTCCTGCTGCCGCACACACGCCGCCGCCGCAGCGCATGCCACAACGACACTAGTCAGCAAAATCGTAGGAAATCTTTCGTAACTATTTGCAATTGAAGCGTAAGCGCAAGCCACGCTCACACACACACACATGCACTCATACATAGGAGTACACATGCACGCCTTCAAAACGACAAATGTTGCAATGAATATATTTGCTAAGCTGCCGCTCTGCAGGCAGTTGACTGTAGACTCCAAACTCGAGCTAGTGCCTTTGCCTAATGCTCAACGGATTTATGCACGCTTTGCATAGCATACTTGCAGGCGCATTTCCAGCATATGCAGCTGTATGTGTGTGGCCGAAAAAATGCACAAAGCAGACATGTGGCAGCAAAGTATGCGCCGCTGCCGCTTTTTGTGGCGACTGCCAAATAAAAGACTTTCTTCTCTTGAAGGCGTCGTTAGAGGCAAAAGGGTAAAGGGTGCGGCGGAAATCGAAAACTGTTGCCTGCGCTATTGATATAGGGCCTCGTGGAGTATATTAAATTGCAAACGGAAATGATAGACGAATGGCGTCAATTTGTGCTGCGGCTTGTGCATTGGTGGCCCGCAGCAGCAGCACGACAGCTAAACGGCAGCCATGCCACAAAGCGCTGCATGATAATTCAATATAAAAAAGAAGTGTATAAAGTTACAAACAAAAGTGCAAGTAGATTTAAAGAATTTAAAGGAAGTCTACCATGCGTATGATTAACTTTTGTTTACTGTAATCAGTGACGTCTGTGAAGGTTCAGACGTCCTAGTTGCAATTGACGTCGTAGTGCTTTAGTATGGTCTTACTGTGCTCCGAGGCAGCTTTAAAATCTCATATGATATTAATACAAAACAATCTCTATAATAATTTTTGATAAAAATTTGTGGTAATTTGTACCAACGTCGCATGTGCCTAGGTTGGGTTGCATTGGCTGGCTTCGTAGGCCACGTATAGACCCTGCTGGGTTCATTGCTATACCAAATGGTAATCCATTTAAGAGTCTGCGAAGTAGTGATGTTTTAAAATGCGAGAGTAGCGAACTTCAGTAATGAGCTGATGCCCAGTTTTGATAACTTCTCCAAACCACAAGTCATGGGATACCCAGGTAGATTAGGCTAGATCTAGAGATAGTGGGACAGAGGCACAGAAAATGCTCGAGAGCTTCCCTTGGAACAGGTTCTCTGCATTTCCTATATTTATCGCTGTCGGTTATGCCCATCATATTTGCGTAAACAATTGTCCATTGAATATGCCTATGATGGTTCAGCAATCTGTCCGTGTAAATGCTAGTACAAATTTTGTTATATTTTCGTCGTAGTCTGTGACCATGAATCTTGCAGTTTGTAGATGAGAAATAAGATTACTCCGCCGCTCCGGCCCTACGCGTCGTATGAGTGATACAAGAAATTTCTTTTAAAATATAAAAGCGACTTCAACAAATACTTTTTCTGGCATTTTAATAGAATGACTTACTTGCAATCATATTAATTGTATTTGAAAGAATTGCATACACCTAATGCCATCAAGGAGAAGGCAGTGTCTAGGTTATTTAAAAAACAAGGCAGAATAAATTTAATTAAACTAAAATGCAAGCAAACTTTTAATATTCTAATCTTTTAACATCTTTTTGTAAAAGTTTTTCCACACTAAATAACTCAAAAGTGTTCTCACTCATACGAAACGTTGTACGCCAGCAAAAGTGCATTCAACAAAAGTTAAGTCCTGCCAATGCAATTAAGGTTTCCAAAGCCATTCACAAACAAACCATTAAGGGCTATATTTTTATGTGTATGTGTGTGTGTGTAAATTGTGTGCGACCAAGTCAAAATGCAATATTGATAATTTTATTAACGAATTTCCAACAAATTGTAAAGAGCAAAAACCAACAGCCAAAAGGACCGACTGCACTGAACTCGGCATAAATTATTCATAATCTTGTATGCCGGCTCAGAGCAGCAGCAAAAACCAGGCACTAATGGCACATTCTGCACACCCAAAGAGCACATTGCAAAAAGTGTGAAATAGTTTATAAAATTGAATTTTTCATAAAAGGATTTGCAGCGGGCGACTTGCAAAAAGCATTTAAGTGCACAGCTTGAATGGAAGCTAGGCAGCAAAGCAGGCGAAAGGGCAGAACGAGGCATGTGCTTAAGCCAAGAAAGTTCAAAGCATACACAAGCATGTGTTTGTGCGTACATCTGCTTTGGAGTATTATTGCATGTTTTAGTGTGTGTGTATGTGTGTGAGACGGCAGTTGCAACTTTTCAAATGCTCATTTCGACTAAAAATGCAACAGTGTGCAAAAAAGCAGCCTCAAATGCGAACAGCAACACTACTACAACTACTTCCGCCACTACAACAACAACTCCTACTAGTCACTTGTAATACGGCTCTGCTACACATGCCAAGACAGCCTCATTGAATTTATAGCAAATCCTTTTTGTGTACTTTCTCGTTGTAGTCTGGTTTTTTGTGTGAGCCAGCCAAAACCATCTGAGCCCAGTCTGAGCTGAGTTGAGTCGAGCTGATGGGAGAGTTGGTATGTTGGATTCGTACATTGATTTAACTACATTAGAGGCATTTGTAACTCGTTTAGAAGCTTTTTGTTCAACCGCTTTTGCTGCACTGTCGATTTGTGTGTGTGTCTGTGTGAGAGAGTTGATAGTTGCAGACAACTTTTGTATACTACACTTCACTGTACCTTTTTTCTAGCGCCGTTTGTCTGCTTGACTGTCGATACATACATATTTGGTCCATCCATCCGTATGTCTATTTCACAGCCTATTTTTCGGTCACTCTTTAAGTCATTCTATCCATAATTTTTTTAGTTTATTTTCAATAAGTTTTTCCTTTTTGTCTCCATGACTGATCTTCTGTGTTTGTCAGTCACTTCTTTTGGCATTGTTTCAATATGTTTATCGAACTATTTTTCGGTCTCAATTTCAATCTGTTTATCGGTCTGTCTTTTATTCTATTCTACAAGCTATATATTTGTCAGTCTTTCGTTCTGTTTATCGATCTGTCCTTTATTATATTTTAAGAGCTGTCTATTTTTCTGTCCTCTTGTATGTCCTTCAAAATTATATTGGCCGCCTTTGATTCTATCTGCTGCAGCTTTATTTTGCGATCTAATTATTGGTCTTACTTTAAACTTTGATCTGTAGTTCGATCTACCTTTCAGTCTGGCTTTCTATATGTCTGTCCTTGTCAACTGTATCAACATAAGAACTGTTTGACGTCCGCTTGTCCATCCGTTCTTTACATATTGCTCCGACTGTATTTCAAATCGAATTCATAGACTCTCAAATTTTCCAACAACTAAAATATACTCTTCTATATAAAAAGAATTGAAATCTTTATGAGAGCAACATTTTGGAACATTTCTGAGTATTATTTTCGTTGCTAAGATTTTAGTTGATATGCTTTAAATGTTGCAAAATAAGTCTACAAAATTTACCTTCGAATGTTATTGCAAAAGACACATCACCTTGAATACTTCCATGCCGTCTCGGCAATAGAGCTTCCATAACGATATTAGTGGCAGCCCAAGCTATAGCCAACTTTCTTTTCTCTCTTCCACTCTTCCTTGACAATCACCTTTGCAACCCATGACATGCACACAATTCCACACGCTCACACGCCAACAAGCATGGTTGCTTCTTTTCACACTCGAACAGAAATCATCACTCTTTTAGCATAATTAAATTGTGTTACCCCTTTTAAGGGTTCCCCTTCCCCTGGCCGCTTTTAAATCCAACTCGTCAATTTTCCAATCAAATTAAAGTTTCCTGCTCTCACTCACTTCACTGGGCGCTAGGGCTTTTTCAACCTCAATGGTTCTTATGCTTCTCTCATGTCTACATGCAATATCCTAAGTATTTCACTTCAGCGCCTTCTCCCACCACTTGCCAGCGAGGTCTTCCGCAGCTCGCTCTGCAACATCCAGGCCGTTCCAAGCGCTCTAAAAGCATCTTCGCATTTCATGCGCATTACGAGCATGTCTCCAACTGCACTTTTGTCCTTTTGTTGTGTTTGTTGCCGGCGCAGAGGTTGCTGCTGTTGTTGCTGTTCTTGTCTTCCTTTTCACAAATTCCCATTTGCTTGAGTAAACCTCAGAAGCAACAGGGATTCTATGGTCGTGTCGGTTCAATGCGGTATAAAAGTCATTTATGCTCTACAACAACGACGACAACAACAACAAACACACCAGTACAAGCAGCAGCGGCACTGGCTTTGCTACTACCCACAGCAACAACAACAACAACAGCATAACAACGACGGCATTCTTAAGTCTATGGGAAGTCCTTTTGTATTGCACGATAAGGAAGTCAGTCGAAGCGAAGCATAGTATGAGTGTGCCTGTGTGTGTGTGTGCGTGCGTGTATAACTGCAAGTGGGTACGGTTCGTGTTTTACCGTTAAGTGCTAGTAAGCCTCATCGTTTGTCAGTGAGCCTGCAGAACCTGCAGCGGCAGTGCCTGCTTGCATGTGTCCCTTCCACTTGTTGTAATTGCTCGATGTACCTTGTTGTTGTCGTTGGCTAGTTTGACTTCAACCTTAAATGTGACTTCTGCTTTGGGTAAAGTTGTCAGCCAAGTTGAAAATGCGGCATGCAGGCATTTCATATGAAGAAGCCTGTTGCTCCGCTTTGCGAATTGAAGCGTTCGTTGGTTCTATCACTAATGAGCAAGCATTTAAATTACGACAAGGATTATTAATCGGTCTTAAAGGATTTGCAAAGAAATGTAAAATAATAATTACGAGGGCAAACTAATTTTTGAAGAAGAGCGAAAAAACCGGTAGCTATTTCGCTATTTTTCGTCTTCTTATTATAAAAGAGGTACGTCTATAAAGGATTAGCCAACAAAAACGCATTCTCAGAAGTATTCTTCCCGATCAGAGAAACACATGAAATCATGTAATGTTAATCCTTATTTTTCATAGATTATGCCATTTTGGAAGAATTTTGCAGTACTCTTCTTGTATGCCTCTTTAAGGAAGTATACTCTTTCGTAGTAATTTTTTTGTTCTCCCTTTCAAACAATATCCACTTCTGACTGTGGTCGGGAAATGCTTTGTTGTAACATAGCAATAGGCCTTTCAGACCGAGAAGACTAGATCATTACTCAAATCATAATCTGCAATCTACAAACACTCTCCATTAACTTTAATTTTTCAGGAAAGACAGAACACAGAAAGCTTTAGCAGATTATATGTAATTTTATTTTCCTCTTTTAAGGTTATTCTTCTTCTTTTATGAAGCATTTCTTTTGCCTCCTTCAAGTAGAATTTGAAACTGTTTTGAGTAACTGGTACAATATTTATACTTTTATAGTAGAAGCTTACTCCACGGACCCAAATGTTTTTGAAGCATTCACAAAAAATGCATTTAAAAGCTCAAAAAATAGCAACTGTTTTTAGAAAAGTAATCCTTAGTTCTCTTTTGACTTTTCTGCATGCAGAGCCGGTTTTTGACTCGAATATCTTTACGCTCACTCGAGAGATCTATCGATTCGAGAATATTAAGTACTTAAGTAAACACGTAATTAATTTAGGTTTGCTGCTGACTTTCAAGCGCCATTTTAAACGGAGTTGTAATATTTTATCAAGGTTTTTCTTTGGTCTTTCTCGAAGAAATTTGCATGTCTCTATCAAATATGTTTCCAAAATTATATGTTATGTACTATTTCTTTCTTTGTTTACATTTTCTCATAGACCCATGAAAGAGTTCGCTTGAGTAATCAAAGCGTGGCCCCAAATTTTCCCCTAAAGAATTCGCTCTGAGTATCCCTGCTGACTTCGAAAACCACACAATCAACGCTTTTCATTTTCCAACTTCTCAAAATTTGCTTGTAGCTGCGGCTGAAATCTCCAAAACCAAAATCGAAAGACACCCAAAAAGAGCGTCCTTTTTGGCCGGAAAAAAATTCCGCTTGAACATCGCACAAAGCTGACAAAACTTTTTTAATGTAATTGAATTAAATTGCGAAAAGCGAAGTGAATTAAATAAGTTTTACGCCATTTGCCAAGTTACAATGTCGACAGAGACTGCAGTCGGCTTTCGCCGGAGACTATTTTTCCGGCTTGGATTTTGCATAAAGCCGAAGAGAGCGAGTGGCTTTTGGTGTGGCACCACAGCGTGGCAAATGCAATGAGGCAAAAGTTGCATAATGTATGCGGCGCACTAAATGCGCATCCTTGCTGCATACAACATACAGCAACACATACAGAAAAAAGCAGGCAGACAGTGAAAAAAGCGACCGGAAACTTTGAACTTGAGCTTAGCCTGAAGTTAAGCAACTGCGCTCTGGCTTTTCTTGCTCGCCACTCGACTTCACCGCAAAACTTGTGCCGCCTTTGGTTGTAGCTCTTGGTTCTGTGGGCTTCGGCATCCTTTCAGTACGCTGCTGCTTCTTCTTCTCCCTGGAGAATTGCACTAATTTGACTGTTTTTTCACTTCAATTGAGTGATTTATTTGGCGTAAAAGATTACTGCAGCTTAAGCCAAAATGTAGTTTCACTGCTGATGGTAGTAGAAAAAAAGTAATCGTTGTTGTTGTTGTAGTAGTAGAACTGCCAAGAGTCGTAGTATTGGTAAGGGAAAGTGGCAGCTAACTTGCGATTTGGCCGCAAAACTTTTTCTGTTGACAGCAAAATTAAAATCTGCAATGAATTCGTAATTAGTTTCACTGGCCTCCTCCCAGCTCCTTCCTACTAGCCTACGTGGCTCAAGCCTGCAGGCTAAAGTCAGTTGCAGAATTTCGCCAAATTAATTGAAAAGTAATTTGGGTTGCACTCGCTGAAGCGCAAGTCATAATTGAGCAGCGCATAAAATTCCAAATTAGTAATGCATACTTTTAGGATGAAGTTTAGTTGTAGTTCCCAGCTCTAAAGTATTATTACTTGCCAGTCTTGCCAGCCAGAAGAACAAAAGGCAGTTATAATTTTGAGCAAGCGAGTGTCGGCTTATTTCCACCTCACGATTACAGCTGCTTTAGACAGTTCCAGTATGTTGCCTGCCACCATACAAAATGCTCCGCAAAATCTTTGCAAAACGATCTGGAAGAATGTAAAATGCCTGTCTGCGTAGTGGTATACATTTTTTAGAACACTCATACTTTTTAAATTGCTTGCAAAAGAAAGATTAGACCACCATTTATTTAGATTATGCGATTTTATTTTTATTGCGGAAAAGCAATTTAGTTATAAGCATAAAAACATTGACATTGTGCTATAAAAATCATTGCGGCGTTATTTTTTAGCACCAGGCTAGACGATATTTATATTGGTCGTTAATAATGGCCATATGCCTTATTATATCTATACCATAGCAAACCAATGCACACACCGATGATTTACCCAATTTTAGGTCTACTCGTGCATTAAATACCAAATATAAAAATACTACGGCATACTTTTCGGCGCTAAAAAGTGTGTGTTTATACTCAATAATCAATTTAAATCGATTTCAGCTTAAGTGCTGTAGTTATAAGTTATAACAGTGATTAAACCCAGTTTTAAAATATGTTGTAGCATGTTTTTAGGCTTTGAAATTTTTTTAGAATATTTGAGTATAGTTTGAAGAAAAATTATAGCATTTCCTGTTAGGCTAGAAATACATATGTGAAAAAGTGCAAGTTCTTCTTCTTTGCCTAAATAATGAAAAATTATCGAAAAATTACGATGAGTCAAAATTTGTCTTTAATATGCCACTTTGAAACATTAAATCAAGAAAATTCCTAAACAGTCTTTTAAGTAGCTGCTGTAAACAGTTCACAAAAATTTCAATAAATGCCGAACATAACTTTCAAACTTTTTCAAACTTTTCACTGCCTACCCTTAGGCGCTCGGTAATACACAAGGTACAAGGCTTTAATAGTCCTTCAGTTCGATTGATTTGCATGTATTTACCCGCTCCCCAAATAAGAACGCCAACTCCCCGAAGTAGCATAACTGTAGCTGTTTAAATATAACCTTCAGCCGCTGTCATGTCAAAATATCATTTACGTGTGGTTGCCACTTAATTCGCTGCTACTGCAACAACAACACCTGAAGCATGCCATTGTTGGCTAAATTATGCTACTTCAATTTCATGCGCGTACTTGACATTCGTTCACTCCACCGTCGCCCCTCCCCCTCTCCATACCATTCGCCACTTTTTGTGTATAAAACAAATAAAACAGCCGCAATATATGCTTAGAAGTTGCCCAAAAGTATGCTTGTGCACTTGAGAGTGTGTGTGCATGTGTTTGTGTGTGTTGGCGCAAGTGTTGCCAAAACACGAAAATCCCATTGAAATGAAATATCCGCAAATGAAATGAAAAATTCAACAGAGCCAGAAGCAGAGTCGAGGCAGGCAGTGAAGGAAAGGACGAGCCACGACCGCAGGAACGACAAGCGACGGCGGCATGCAACAGGCGCGGCACGCTGCCGCATGCAGGCAACACTCAAGTGTTGGCAATGTTGCCGACTTGCTGCCTGCCTCACTGCCTCGCTGCCGGCAGCAATCGCATGTTGCATGCCACTGCCACTGCTGCTTTAGCGCTGCCTTTTGCTCCTTTGGCGCTGCAGGCGAACGTGACGCTATTAGCTGCGGCCCGAACGGGCATGTTGCCGCTGCCGCCGCGCCGCGCCAACCTCCCAGCAACTGCTGCTCCTCGACATGAGCAGCGCATTATTGCGCCTTTCGGTAATTTTTGGCTCTAGCAATATTTTTATTGTTTTTTAATGTCGCGCTTACTGTGCTTCCGCTTCCGTTGCCGCTCTGGGGTTTGCAGTTTGGCTCGGTTTGGTTTGGTTTGGTTTGGCAAAGTTTCAAGTGTGCAATTTGTGTAAAGTGTTAAAAAAGGGAGTGTTGAAATTGAAGTTTATTTGAGTTGTAAAGCATTTTGTTTTGGCCACAATTGACTGTCAGCGCTAGAAGAGAAATGGGCAGTGGATTAGAGTAGGAAAGGCATGGAACAGAGAAGATCATTGGAAAAGGCATGTAAAAATGAGAGCAACTTTTGAGAAGCTTTGGGCAGAGAAAAGAATGAAGTAGGTAATATTGTAAAAGATTTATGCAGCAGAAATTGCCAAGGACATTTATTTTTTCATGGCGATTTATTTATGGCATCTTTCTTAGAAATTGAAACTAACCAAAATTATTCAACTCTTGCTAACTGGTTTTAATTCCCCAGTGGTCGGAAGCTCAAAAATGTTCAAGGATATTATTACTATATTGGTTAAACAGATTTAAATTCAAATATTTTTCCTTTTTAATCGACTATGGCGTATATTTGATAGTAATTCCAAGCCAAGGACATGACACATCAAAAACAAAGAAGAAAAATCACAAAATTTGAATGAAAGAGCAATTATATTTGATGACTATAAAATTTAGGGTACTAGCATAATAACGAATTTCAAAAACTCAGGAATTTTAACAGAAATCTTTTGGCTTGTCGTAAATATTCTCATCCTATCCTGGTCGAAAGCACCTATTTATTCTTCCTTATGCGTTCCAGTCGTCCTTCTCTATATCGATTGCAAACCTAAAATATTTCCAGAAATATTGTGCTGCATTAAGTGCACCTGCGCCTAAAAGTTTGCTTCAAAAATTAGCCCTTTTGTGCTTCTAACAAACTCATTTTCTTTAAAATGGGAAACAAAATCGGGGGAAATTGAAAGATAAGCCTCAAAGTGTTTCAATTTCACTTGAAGCTCACTCTAAATCCTTTACAAAATTTTCAGTTTTATTCCTTTGAAATTTATGCTCACATTTCCTTTTCCCCCTCTGAGCGCCGAGCACTGCACTTAAACCGCTCAATGCATGCCGCATTTTACTTGAGCGCCCCAATTGCATTTAAAAAGTAATTTGTCTGCTGTTGCCAAAAATAAAATCCGCACGAATTTATTTAAAATGCTTCCAGCGCACACACAATCACCAGCGCATACATACAGCCTGGCACAGTGCTTAACAGACCTGTTGGTCCCCGCAGGATATCAGACAACTCTACACACATACACTTGCACATGCATGCGCATATGAAGTTGCCTGTCTGCATATGCACAACAAGCAGCAATGCTGTGATTTTGCCCTGTCTCTTATGCATGTGTGTGCGTGTTGTGTCTGTGTGTTTGTACGCTTTCACATTACATGTGCACTAATGGCTGTACAAGCCGCAAGCATATCCGGTGGTGTACAACGCTGCAAAGCGTTGCATATAAACAGTGTCGTCCTTCGGCGTGGGCCAGCAAGCGCCCCGAACCAGAGTCTGTTCCTAGAAGAAACACTCTGACGAACTCCGGAAGTGAAATAAAATAATGAGGGAATTTCGAAAAAAAAGCATGTACAATATTTCACAATTATTTTTAAAAAGTGTCTGTTCTTTCGTTTGCTTCTCCTTTCTTTTAAGCAAAAATAAATTTCAATAGTTAAAACGTTGAAATATTTCATATGTATAAAAGCATTCACAGTTTTATTAATTTCACCTTAATAATCGTTCGAAGAATTTCAGTAAATATTTCGATGAATTTTTTCAAAAAAATAAAACTTTTAAAATAATTATTACACATATTACACATGGGTGTATTTTTGTCTATGTTGTAATTTTTTAAGCTTTAAAAATTTCAATTAAAATTTTGAAATCTCCAACATTGAAACAATTTCATGAAATAATTTTGCAATTTTTTGCGTTCGGTCCAGGGGGCCCAAAAGCAACTAAAAGCGACACTGCGCATATGTAAGCAGGCGTTTTTCGGGGGTTGGGTCGGCAACAGGCGCTGGCGCCCGAGCTAAAACTGCAGCCGGAGCCGGAGCAACAGACTAGTGGCTGATATAATAAACTGATTGCACACACAAAAGTGGCAACACTGTTGCGCACAATCACACGCACACATGCACTCAAAGATACCGGCATATAACTCAGCACAGCCGGAAGTGACGCTACGCTATCGAGTGAGCTGCAATTTGGTGCGCTCGTTTGCTGGCGCTGCCTGCCTTCCTCTGCCCCTGCCCGCCCCCTTGCCCTGTTCCTTCTCCTTACCATCGCTGGGGACATGTTAACATGGCTTGCGTGCCAAAATTATTATTCGTGCGCCGTACATGACAGTGGTTTCGCCACTACCGCATGCACACACACACACTCATACAAACACAAGCCCAAGCATGCATGAGCGCATGATATACACACGCATACTTGCTGTGGCACTTTTTGCCACTTGGCAGCACTCTGGCACACTCAGCGCATAAAAAGTGGCAAAACTGTTGCATACTTTTAGGTGTTGCTGCCGCGGCACAGCACCATAATTTAAAATTGCATACGCCGTGGCGCACACCGAAAAAAACCGCATTTACACGTTGTTTTGGTTTTGTATTTTTTGCCTATAGATTGCACAGGCTTAAGCCAGCGCACATGAAACGCCCATGTAACCAAGTGCGCGTGTGTGTGTGTGTGTCGCTGTGTATGCACTTTAGGTGTGATTTGTCAGCGCCTAAAAGGCGACCAACATATCGTGCCATGCACACTGTGGCGTTTTTTGTAGCCGGCAACAAATTTGCCAATATTTCCGTATGCTTCACACACACTCACAGCTGCACACACACACTGTCGCAGCAAATAGCTGTGGCCTTTACGAAATTTAACATATGAATTATTTCGCTGTGATTTTTTACATTTAATAGTTGCGTGCTTATTTATACAAGCTACTGGGCAACTACAGCTACCAGGGCTGTTAAACTAGGTTTTCACCAATATTAGCAGTGCCTAAAAGCTGCAAAATTGTTGCCGAAATATGTCGTTATTCAAAGTTTATCTTTATTTGGCATAAATCAATGCAGAAATTTAGATTTGTATGAAAAATTTTTAAGTATTGGTATTGAAGTTTGTGATTGTAAAAGTTCTCATGATTCAATAGCCATTAAGCATTGACGACCCTAGCACTTTTAGACGTGCGTGTGTGTGTACTTTTTGAAGCACATAGCACCGGCAACACATTGACATATTGTTTTAATGGCAAAATAAATAAACTTTCAACAAATGGGCTTTTAAACGGTGAGCGCCGGTGGCCAAAATGATAAAATATTTAATTGCCAACACTTTTTGCTGCACATTCGCAAAAGCAATTATTTATAAAAAATGCCTACTGTTGGCGGTGTGTGCTCCTAAAAGTATGACATGTTTTATTAATTGTAAAAATTGCGTTCTTTTGCAAAACTATTTCAATTCTCTTGCAAATATACGCGATTAAATTTACAGTTCCTTGAAGGATTTCACATTTTTTTTGGTGCAATTGCAATGTCGTCAGCTGCAGCCTTAAAGTATGCTATAAACAAGAAACTATCAGTACTTTAATACATTTCCCTTACGTATTGAGCCGTAAAACTATACAGGGTAAGGCGCAGCGTAATGTTAAAACACTGCAATTTGATTTCTTCGATCAGTGCAAGAAAATAGTTTATAAAAGAGACGTTGAAAAGATTTTAAATTATGAATTGTGATACTACTAACATCTTGACTTTCAAACTTCTACAGCTAATACTATATAACTGTACAATTTTATACTAATTTAACAAACTAGCGTACCCTGTATACGTTTTACTATGCCTGTGTCCACTTATGTATGCGCTTCATTCCGTGGGTGCAAGCCTAACACAGCCAACGTCAGCAATAGCATGTTCCTCGTCAATGTCTACGACAGCAAAAGGCGTCACTCACACGCTCAAAAGTACACACACTTACATATGCACGCCGTCTGCTTGATCCACATGCCACGTCAGCAACAAAACGCGCGCGCCGCGTCTCATGTTAATGTCATATTTCGAAACATGACACTTTCACACTTTGGCTAATTTAAAAGCATACAAAACGGCGCACATGCCAGGCGCTCGCCCTTTCGCAGAGTGGCATGAAATTCGTGACAAATGTGCTTTCTCATTGGTAGACGAGTACGTGAAAAATTATGGCAAAAAAGCGCAGCTTGCGCAACTAGCAGAATGCGCAAGGATCAGAGGGCGGAATGTGTGAAGGTTTCGCAAGCGTTTTGCAGCTTGTACAGAGCATGTTTCGTTTAATATGAAATGCCTTTTGGAAACTTTAAATTTGTAATCGAAATGTTGAAACGAAGAGCGCCTAAAGGTATGCCATATTAATTGGAAATTATACCATAGAAATAAATCAAACAAAATCAAATAAAACACTCGCGAGTAAACGCTTTTGGTTACAATGCCTAAAATTACAAATTTGATATAAAAAGGCGCTCGAAAGTATGCTTTTATTTTTGAACTAAAACATATTTAAAATTCAAGAACTGTTCGAGGTGTCAGCTACGCGTTTCGGAGTGCCGCTGAGGTCTGAAGTGTCCTGGTGAGGGAAGCAGCAGCTGAAAGCCTTTTGAGAATACGGGCAGAATAGCACAAACTTAAAGGTATCGAGTTAGGGGGATAGGGATTATTCCCTACTTTCTTTAAACTATCCCTACATGAGATGCAGCTTTTTTAGTGAGTCACAATCCAATTGTATTTATGAACAAAAGCCTAAACATGTCCAGGGTTGTCAAATGCGTTTGAAAACTTTAAGGCAGGTTGGGAGTAGCCTTAAAGTTTTGACATAAATACATATTATTACATGCCTTAAAAATTAATTCCAGTTCTCAAAAATCTTGTGGTCTTTTTTTCAATTTTATTAATTATTAACTATTCTTTCTAACATTCAAGCTGCCGAATAAACATAAACTCGAATAAACATAAACTCGTATAATTAATTATTAACGAATAGTTTTTATTCGGACTGACTTGCCAAAGAGAAATGACAATACTTAGTTGTCTCTTTGGCAAGTCAGTCCGAATAAAAACTATTCTTTCTAACATTCAAGCTGCCGAATAAACATAAACTCGTATAATATTAATTATTAACTTCAAAACTAGCCCCTAAAAGTGCACCCAACTCTTTTCTTATACGGTCTTTACACGATTTTCTAAGGAACCTATCCGCCTTGTAAAGAAAAGGTTAGGTGTATGCAATTGTAAGACGCACTACTACTAACCCAAACTATTCGTTCACTTACAATAAGTTCGAAACTCACTAGGGCTATAGTTTTGTCTAATAAAACGCGCCTAAAATTATGCCAGTGTCATTGAAGCTGAGCTCGCTCTCAAATAGCTAGAAAATAAACACTACATTTTAGCAGCTTCAGATTAAAGCTTTTAATTGGACAGTGCATTTAAAAACTGATTCTAATAAGCACGCGCCTGAAGTTATGCTTTAATTTTTTGGATTTTATTAACTTTGTATGCTGTTCTTAGCTACATTTCTCTGACAATTTTTCAACTTTAAATCGCTTGATTTACAATTTTACTTGTGCTTAAGCGCTCAAAAATATGCTCTATGCTTTATTAATTAATTTCACTCAACATTTATCTTGTACACTTCAAGGCAAAGGCGCGTTCTCATTCAATCAGGCTACACTTTAACCCCTCCCCTCCAAGCGCCAATGTTGGACACTAAATATTTTACAAATGCCTGCCACGCCAAAAAGTATGCTACACAATAGTGTCATTGTTATCTTGATTAATGAATTGAAGCCTTACGCACAATGGGCTTCTGATTACAGCCACCGAGGGGACAGGCACAACTCAAAATGTAATTAAAACAAATCATGCCAGGCGAAATGCAATAATATGACAATTTTGCAAATAGTGTTGTAAGCATATTGTTGTTGTTGTTGTCGTTGTTAGTGCTTTTGTTATTGTCATAGATAATGATGATTTTGAAATGTTGCATAGCGCCATATGATATGCTATTATTATGCTAATTAATAGACGTCAAAAGGAAGCCTTAATCATTTATTTATGCAACTCAGCTGTGACGTTGACAATGGGCCAACAGGCTGGGAAGCAGGCTGACATACAAAACAACAGGCTGCCAGTAAAGCCATGCAATGGCAATGGCAAAAGCAAAAAAACAACAAAACGGAAATAGCGTCAAGCACAAGAGGGTGAGCGGTGGGAAGTGTAAGAGCGCAAGTAATATAATCGGCTTACAGATGCAAATGAGTAATATAAGCGCAATTATTTCCATATTTATTTATTTATAATATCGTTCCTCATAAAGGACAAGATAGCATAATACAACAACAGCAAGGTGGGTATTGTGTGTGCACAATAATGCGCCGAAAAATATGCCAACTAACAAGGCAAAGCAACCTTACTAGGCCTTAACCTTACTAGGCCTACGAAGGCGAACTGCTATCCAGCTACGCCAATAGTCATGTTTACGATACCTTCTCCTTTTCCATATGAGAGTATTTGGTGAAATTTATTGGCGAATAAATTTGAGACACAAAAATTTGGTAAAAATGCAAAATATGCTGACTATTCGCTCCAAACCATATACTCAAGGGATATGAAAATTATAAAGCATTTTAATAAGACACAGAGACTCTGAAAAATGTTCAAATTGTAGCTATACAAATTTTGATTAATTCGAAATAATCGTATTTCAAGGAAAAGTATTAATATTTTGGTCTTACAAAATTCACATTTATAATGCAACTAAAAAGTAATGACTTTGCTCATAAACCCTGCATTTCAACTAAAGAGAAAACGCTTAAACAGACGCCATATAGAAGAGATTCCATAATATGCGTACGCTTCGCTGGAGAGAACAAAGATACCACATGAAAACCAAGGTTAAGCAAGGAAATGCGTGTAAAGAAAAGCATGCTAAGCGGATTTCCGTACTTCCGTTAGCTATCGCCATAATAAACAGTTCACTTAAGCGCATCAATTGTGCTTGTACAAGCAAACAAAAATAGCTATGGCATACTTATAGGCACACACACACAAAAGCAAATAATTATGACATGCTCTTCCTCTGCGTTATGGACATGCATACATACATAATTTATTATATTTACATATGTATGTACATAAAATAGATATGAGCATATCAGCTTGCAATGTGCATATTTTACTTACACGAAGAAAAACTGTAGCATGCCTACAGGCGCGCTGGCAGCCACCAGCCCCAGGTGCATTAAAAACACCTTTTCCAGCTTAAGCTAGCGGGGGGTGGGAGGTCCGCCAGCATGCAATAAATTTCACATTTATGCAAAATTAAAATTAAATTTCTTCTCTAGTAGTTTTCCAACAATCTTTTTCATTGTTTTCTTTGTTCTCGCTTTTCTTTCCATGATGCATTTTGCGACGCCGCTGCAGGGTGCTTCCTCCAGTCTTGTAGTGAAATTTGCCGATACTGAAAAGGAGCGACAAATACGACGCATGCAACAAATGGCGGGTCATATGAATTTACTTAATCCGTTTGTCTTTAATCAATTTGGTCCATATGGAGCTTATGCGCAGGTAAATATGCAATGGCAAAACAATGGAGAAGAATGCGCCACCTTGGCATTAATTGATTTCGCTCAGCTGCCTGGCGGGCAGCACAGACCAGCAGACCAGCCACGTTGGCCGCCAGGCAGGCAGCATGGAGCGCAAGTAAATTTAAATGCCATAAATTAAGCAATATTTTCCCTTTCCTTATTTCCTTTTTTAATCGCCTTTTACGGCTTTTTCTGCTTTTCTTTCCCGGCTCTCTTTTTCTTTTTTTTCTCGTTTGATATTGCAGCAACAACAGGCCGCTTTAATGGCCGCCGCCGCCACGGCGCCCGGTTCGTATATGAATCCAATGGCCGCGTTGGCAACGCAAATACCTCATGGCTTGAATGGCACCGGTCAGCCATCGCTGCCCTCACCGACCATGCCCAATTTCAATATGGGCGCTCAAACGCCAAACGGACAACCCGGTGCTGCGGCAGCCGCGGCGGCAGCTGCTGCCGCTGATGGAGTCTTCACGAATGGCATACCGCAGACGGCATTTCCAGGACGTAAGTGGGGCGGGCAAAATGTCAAATATCAATAAATGAGAGGCAGATTTTTTCAAAGCAATATTAGAGAAGAAAAAATATTGAATGGCAATAATGAAATAATATGCAAAGTAGCTCAAGGAAGAAAGGGGAGGATGGTAAAGAAAGCGGTTGAAGTTGACAAAAATTTACAAAGGGATAATTTACAAAGCGAAAATAAAGATTTAATAGAAAATGAGAAGTAGCGAAAGTGGAGAAAAATTAAATAGGGAGAAAAGAGAATAAATTAATGAGCTGAATAATGTGAGGAGTAGAAGAAGAGATTTTAAGAGCAAGTACTAGAAACTAAAAAGGTGAAAGAACAAGCAAAAGTAAACGAAATTGGTAGCAAAGAGAAAACTAGCTTGAGAGCTTAAAATTGACTTAGTGTAAGGGAAAAAGTTAAAGAGTGTGGAAAATGTAGTGCAGAAACGTATGTCAAATGAAAGAACAAATGCTACAGTTTGAACAAAATTGCTTTGAAATATGTACAAAGCCCGTAAGTTCCCAGATCCTTCATCATTCTCGATCTACAAATTACTTCATTCAAGTAGGAAAATGTTCGGGTTTTTTTTATATCTTCTTACAGGGATCCATCCCTCAAAAAGGACTTTCATGCAGAAGTACTTTTGACCGCATAGCCGAAGAGGGTTTTATATTTTTTACAATTTCCTGTAATTTAAAAGCCACGAATTTTTCGAATTTGAGAAATTCTCGTAAATTCATATAATATCTATGAGCGGAAGGTGTTTACTATAAAAAAACGTAGAAGACTGCAAAGCAAAGGAATCTAAGAAAACGTAAAAGGCATAGCAAATCAAATTAGTTAAGGCGAAAGAGTAAAGACCAACTCAACTGAAGATCATTTCCTCGATTTTTCATCCTTAACAGATCCACTCCACTTAACGATTCCACCACAAGGTCTACCAAATGGTGATGCTGCCGCCTTGCAGCATGCCTTCACAGGAATGCCACCATTTCCAGGAGTTGGTAAGTAGCCACATTCGGCTTCAAGCCAAATTAAATACATAGCACAGAAAAACACCGATTCTTCTACATACATTTTACATACAAAATACGAGACAAAAGCGAATTAAATTTGGTGCAAGCATTTTTAAGAGCATTACGCCGCATTTCATCATTTCATTTCATTTCGCATTGCGACATTTCATTTCATTTTTGCCATTAAACATGAGACATTAAAAAAGCAGCCTTTTGACATTTTCACATTTTTTTTCAAATTTGCGTTATTACAAAAAGTCCTTTTTTACATTTATTTGTTGTTTTTTATGGCCTCTCTGTGTGGAAATTACAATTTATATGATTTTTCATTTCTGCTAATTAATCAATCAAACAGTATCGCATTCATCACTCTCTTTATATATATAGTATTTATATACATATATTTATCTCTCGTGTACGCTCTCTCAGTCTCGTGTATTTTGTTCCCGTCTCCTTTTTAGTTATTTAACAAATTAATTGTTGTTATGCCATAATAAGTATTTATTGTTAGCATAATATATGACAATTGCAACAACGAAAATCGATAAAAATATGTTATTTTTAATCAAATTAATTGGTTCGATCTAAAGTGCCAACTCGGTGTGCGCAAGTGCGCTCTCTGTGATCCTCTGTAAAGCGCTTGACGTACAACAGCCCAAAAGTATGCTACGCATTTGCAGCGCATGTCCTTTGAGCTCACTCGCGCCGCCGCCAAAGCTTAGCCTTAGTTGAGTACTTCATGTAAACATCAATACTTAAATACATACTTCAATATATTATATATCTTTTCTGTTGAATATTAATAATTAATGCCAATTGTTGTTCAATGTTAATTGTTTAACATATAAATGACGATTTAATTTACTCGTTTAATAAATTTGTGTTCTCTTTCCCACACATTCAAGCCATTTTGATTTGTTTTCTGCTACGGTTTCGTTTTTTACCCAAAATGATAGAACCAATTTTAAGAAACAAGATTTATTTCAACATCAACGCAGCCATTTTCAAGCTTTTCAAAATAAATTATCAAATCAAGTTCATAGTCATTATCAAGTCCCCAATACTAATGAGATTTTATGGCCTCCTTAAGAAAACTACATAAGCGAAGGAAATCATCAATTAGTCAAGCTATAAAATTGCACAATCGAAAAAGTATCACTAAATTTTCTTTTTCTTTCTTTAAAAAAGTTTTCTCAGTTCATCTCAGCAGCTTCTTTTAAAATTTATGGAGAGAAAATATAAACAAACAGTGATTTCTATGTACAGCTGTGTTCACAAAAATAGCAGCCTTTGAATGTACATGTAAAATATAAATTCTCAGAGCTGCGAAGTTAAAACTTTTTATGACAAATTATCTTTTCATAAAAGAAAGATTTAATGCAACAATTTTTCTACAAAGTATCAATGCCTTTTCCCTCACGCTGCTGCTATTCTTGTGCACACAACTGTATATATTATATACCCCAGTTACATACAAAAACATATGTATTTATATTAAACTTTACTTTTTAATTGTTGAAACATGTTTTTTATTGAAATTTTCTATAATTTTCACATTCTTTTACGTTCGATATACATAAATATATATAAACGTTGTGTTGTCTCTTAAATGTTTTAACTATGTGTAAACCAAATTATTTATAATGCAGCCTTCCCCGCCGTCTATGGACAATTTCCACAAGCTTTACCACCACCTTTGGCGGCGGTTGCACCCACTCAACGTGAAGGTAAGCATTTACATCGATATCTGTACATGTATGCGTACATGTTTGTTTGTTTGATTATGCCCACACTCACCTCATGAGCAGTAATTACACACACACATACACACACACATATATACTTGCTTTGCATTTGTTTTGGTGAAAATAATTTCGTATGCTTTTGAATTAAAATTTTTATTATCAAGCGAATTATAACAAAGAAAAAACTAGCAATTTTGAAAACCTCTCTAAATTTTTAAAAGTCCAAGCCTCATGAAAATGCTACCTTTTTTCTTTCTTTTAACAGCTCAAATTTAAAGCGAAGTGCGTAGAAAGCGCGAACTTTTATTTTAGCGACTTTCGGTAGCTTTAAAGTGTCTGTAGTTATGATCTCTGAAAGAATGTTCCAGTTTCAACAAGAGATATGTACATCAGATTGATATGCAAGTTCTGCGAGAGAGATATTAATTTCCTTTTGCTAATTGACAGCAGCTTCTTTCTTTTTTGTTTAGTAATAGGTGGAAGAAATCTTCAAAAGACACTGCAATATAGCTTCCATAGTAAGGCGTCCTTTTAATGACTCAAACTACTCCCAATTCGGAGATATCGAAACAGACATTCCAAGATTTCTTCAGGCCATCTCTCTGTACCTTTTTTGTTTTTTGTAAATTCTGAAAATTTCGAAAAACATTTTGTCAATTGTCACTTGAAAATAAATCAATACGCCATTCTATCTGCAGCCAACCTATCGAACTTTCCCTTCATTCTTCATCCCCTCTTAACTTTTCACTTGATTTACTGCAGCTTTATTACGGCTTCTCGCTGCACTTTGAGTGCCTCATTAAAAAAGGACTCGTTTTGTAGCGCTTTTATAGCGTTTTTAGAAACACACACACGAAATATTAAAATGCAAAAAAACCACAACAGCTTAAATCGCTTTTAATGCGCGCATTTATGGTGACTGAAATGAAGTACGGGGGGAGGGGGGCGATACGGGGTATCAGCAGTGCGTGTGCTTCTTCTTTACGCTTATGCAGATCTGTCAGAAAAAATACGCATATAAAAATGTATTTTTAATATCTCTCTTAAAGGTTATGCACTCACACACACACACTCACACACACACATACACTCAAATAGTAAAATAAGAGCGTGCAAATAAACCTTTTCGTCATTGCCTGCCACAATTCCAGTTACTTTCTTTTATTTCCACTTTTATGCGCATGCGAAGCAGACAAGCACCATATTAAAATCATGCAAAAGAAATCATAAAATCATAAAAATCGTTTCAAAAATAAAACGCTACCAAAAAAATGTGACGTTGTGTGTGTGTGTGTATATATTATTTACCCACCTTACCTTATCTTGCAACCCATTTTTGAGCATAAAACATGCATATGAAATATAGGCACGTACACATACACATACACACACATACACACACATACATACTAAGCCATAAGTGTAAATATCATTTTAATGTGTTTATGTATTGAGTAGAATGTGTTATACTTACCTGTAAAATATACATACATATTATATATTAATGCATGTGTTTGATATAAATCAAAACCCTTTTCGTTATAAAAAAATATGATATTTTGGTTTTATTTAGTTGTGAATAGTTTTGGTTTTGTTGGAAATGTCATATGTACATATGTGGTCCTGTAGGAAGGTCTTGCCACGTTTACATGCCTTCAATGTTATATTTTCTACATTTGATTTCATTTTCTTCCTCTTCTGTTTTTTCATTTAAATTAAAAGCATATGATAATAGTTCATTTCTTTTAGGTGACATGCTCTTAGCTTTTCTTTTTACACAAGTTTTAAAAAACTAATGACATGCATAATTCTTTCTTAGCAACTGAAAAAACTCAGAAATTTGCAATTACTAAGAAATGAAATATGATATTAGAAATATGAAAATTTATTATTAGAATATTAATAGCTTTAGTTTTAAGTAAAAATTATTATTTTAAAACTGCATAAATAATATATTATAGCAATAGCAAACCACAAAGCCTCAAGTAATGACTTCACTCTCACAGCCTTAAGCATATTTATTAGCTCTGCAATCTGCAAAATTATTCAAAACAATTTTCGCAAAATATTTTTTTCTAAAAAATAATACCACAATTCACAATCTTGTGCAAATGGTATTGTATTTTTGCAATTGCAAATTCTGGAGTATATTTTTACTCTACACTAACAAAATATCCAGAGATACAATTGCAAAACCCTTGCAAAAATACAACACTTTAAACCCGTAGTATATTTACTATGCGAATGCAATACTGAATTGCAAACGGCTCTCAGAGCGAGACAGAGAAAAAGAAGAAGAAGAAGTGCGAATCGAAATGTTCTAAATTTGATTAAAAAAAATAGGAAAAAGAAAGCATGAGAAAGAGCTTACATTGCAGCTGCTACTATTAAAGAGTCCACTTATTGTTTTTAAAAGCTTCGTTCGACTTCGAAATTGTATTAAAGTCGAAATTCCTGCAGAGAAATATTTTCCTTTTGAGTAATGAGCTGTGAGTTTCGAGTTTTGCAAAAAGTGATGCAAACTAAACCACTCACAATTAACGGCAAATGTTTACTATTGCACAAATTTGCAATCTTAAATGCACAAGATTGTGAATTGAGCTAGTGCTTAAAATTGTGCAATATTTACACACTCATACACAAAACAGGTCTTCATTGCGTGGCGAATGAAGCGCGACTGGCGTGACATGACAACACCCGAGCGTGCTTCTGTTCACTCATGCCACTCCCACTCGCTCTGCTACTTTGTTACAGACCACGCCCTCACAAAACAAGCACGACCTCTCTCTTGCGCGCGCAAACTAGAGACGTGCCCCAAACTGTGGTCGTGCCTATATTTTTACGCTCGCACACTTCGCAAAAACTCGCTTTCCTTTGGCCTTTTATTTATTACATATTTGATAGTTAATATACATACAAAACTACAGTGAAAACCCGAACTTACTTGATCATAAAACTGCCTCTCTACGTATTTTATTTGAAAGTTCTTTAAGTTAATATTTTCCTATGCAGCAACTCTCTTGCTCTATCTCTCTCTCTCTCTATCATACACACATATCATAAATCATAAATTATTTCATTTTTGATTTTCTCATCGTTTATTTCTTCTTTTGTCTTTTCTTGTGATTTGTCTTCTTTTCAAGATTTTCTGATGTTCCCAGGATGTTCGATTTCCGGCCCGGAGGGTTGCAATCTCTTTATATATCATTTGCCGCAGGAGTTCGGCGATGCGGAATTGATGCAGATGTTCCTGCCATTCGGTAACGTGATCAGTTCAAAGGTCTTTATTGATCGTGCCACAAATCAGAGCAAATGTTTTGGTAAGTAGCGCCGATTTGCGCCAAAATTTCCTGTTCGATCAATTTGTAAAATTGTGCCATTTTAGGTTTTGTTTCATTCGATAATCCTGCCAGCGCTCAAGCGGCTATTCAGGCAATGAATGGCTTCCAGATTGGCATGAAAAGACTGAAAGTTCAATTGAAGCGGCCAAAGGATGCCAGTCGACCCTATTAACAATCGGAGTTCCTTACAAAAGCGTTACACAACTTAAATAACAACTTTAATCGACAGAAATTTATTGCTAAATTTATACAAGAACAATAGAGCAGCGGCTAATAGTAAACAAAGCAACTATAACTACAACAACCAACAATAGCAAAGCAACAAACAAATCCATTAAAAAAGAAACTACAACAAACCACAACAGCAACAACAACTACATACCCAAAACTACTAATTTAGACTAAAATTTAACTCCCAAAAACTACATTTAATTACGACTACAAAAACAAAACAAGCTAAAACAGGTGAGTTCAAAGTTCACGCTATATTTGTATAATATTATCAAAAAATCTAGTATACAAGTATGAACGAGCAATTAAGAGTGAGCGCAAGAGAAGATTGGCTCTGAGAGCGCAGATCAGAACGCGCATCCATAATTATATGAACCGCATAATGGAGAGCGGGCCGTAATATTTGAGAGAGCCTGTTGTAGAGCAGGCAGTGTAGCCAGATGGACGACGCGGTCGTCATTTGGACGATTTTAAGGTCTAAATGACGATGGACGGTTTCAAAGGCAGAAATGACGATTTCTGAAACTTTGTAATGATAAAAAAATTCAATTTCAAATTCATCCATCTTTTTTGTGTTATTCCCAATTATTCAGGAACGAGCAATGCACGATAACTGTCTTTTCTACCTTGGAATATCTCGTACAATCGATTGCTTGATTTCATACAAATTTAAGCGTATTTTTCTACAACCAGCTTCATTTGCTAAGCATGAAAATTTGTGCTACGCATGACTTTCTGTCTGCGAAATGTGCCATGTGTGCACTTGCTGCTAAGTCGATTGAAAAAATTGTGAAAGCATTTTTTCAAACTAACACATAGTACATACATACGCACAACATAACGATGGTGATGCGTCTGTGTCAGTCACTTAATTCTTAATGAGCATTTATTTTTGCCAACATATTTGATTAGCACCACTAATGTGTTTAGTAATCGAATTATCACTCCCACGCGTGGAATAAAAGCCGATGTAACTTCTGTGATCAAGTCTTAAAAAACCTACCTTTTATCAGTCCGCAGAAAATTATAAAAAATGAAATTACTTCTTCAGAACTCATTCTTCGTGATTTTCGAAACCTAATTGAAAACAATACTGCTCAAGCGATTAACAACGAGTTTAGGGAGCCAACAATTCCGATTTTCGAAATGTATTTCACAAAAATGAGGAAATAATACCAGCTTTTTGGAAAACTTTATCTGATACAAAATACTCTGATCCTTCTTTTGTTTTCCCCAACTCTCCCGAAAATTTTTTTTCACATGTGTCTACCTAACTCATCAGCAAATGTTAAGGGAATCTTTTCAAAGGATAATTTGAACAAAACTAAGGGCCAGTTTCACAGTGGATATTTAAACTCTGATTGCAGTTTAAATAGGGAATTTCAGTTTCACAGTTGGAAGTTAAATACGATTTAAATAGCCGACTGTGGATATTTAAGTACGGCACAGAGTTGCAATCGAAAACAAATTAACAGCTGATTTCGGATGTGCAAGCAAGCTGCGTCGACAATATTGCAATTTATAAGAGATCAAATTAAACATAAAACTGCATGGTATAGCACATATAAATGATCCCGTAGTATTATAAATAATATAAACTGTGGATTCTTTGCACAATATCCAATAATTCACTTCTTTCGGCCGACGAAAAATTTTTAGCTCGTGCTGCCTCCATAATTGAACAATTGAACATATGTTTTTGGCAAGTTGTGTCAACCTTCAATTGTCAAATATTCGAAGTTGCCATTCATTATTCCGTTTTTAAATAAATGCACTGTGAAACTCAAGAAAAGTTAAACTAGATTTAAACTCAATTCGCAAATTAGATTTAAACATCCACTGTGAAACTGGCCCTAAATATAGAAATCGTCTAAATAGTGAAGCTCTACACGGAATTTTATTAGCTCAGGATTTTTTTGAATTTAATAATTTTTGTTTGCAATACTAAAAAATTAAGCTCTAATATATATCAGTAAAAATGTAAAATCATCAATGGAAGAATATTGATAAAAAAATATTTCGAATATACATACATATGTACATAGTATAGGTAACTTCTACCTACACAAATATGTAAAGACTCTGGACACAACTTAAAATATTGTATAATTAGTTGAAATGTGGAACTAACACCCCAAGAGTCGGGGTGCCGATGAGTTCTGGAATACCCTAGTGGGCGAAGCAGCTGAAAGCTTTTAGGGGGATAAACGGGGAAAAATCAAAACACAAAGTTGTTAATGAATTTCTTGTGAATAATACCTATAATACAATGTTTGAATCTTGATCTGAACTTTTATATAATTTTCGTTAATCAGAAATAAAATATACTAGTATATTTTTACTTTTCATTGAAATGACGATTTAGGACCCAAAATTACGATTTTTTTAAATATTTTGACGATTTGGGATATTTTTTTCTGGCAACACTGAGAGCAGGTCGTAATAATTCGTGAGAATAGTAACAAGCCTAGAGAGCACCATAAATATATTCTAACTGAATTAGATATGTGTTCTATATGTTGTATATTATTTGGTATTATCTGCTGGGCGCTGCTGAAATTCATTCAATTGTATATAATGGCTTAATCCATTATCCCTTTCTATAACTTCAACAAATTCAGAAAGTTTCTATATGTGTGGTTTCTCTTATTCCATATTGTTTAAATATTATATAATAAGTGCTGCAAGGTATGATTTTCTGTGCCCTACTAAAGACACCAGGCAAATATCTTAAGGGCGAATTTTGTTAATTTCTATATGTAGATAAGATATCGCCTAAAAGAAGGGGTCCGAGGAATCTAATTTATTAAATGAAAATAGATAAGCTATAAAAAGTTCCCGTGGTTCAGTGGATAAATGATCGAATCCCGGCCAACTCATACTATCTAAAAAAGGAGACAAACTTTAGAGAAACTCAAATAGGAACACATATGAAACTCTCGCCTTTAGTCTCACCGCAGCACCAAGTCTGTTCGCTCAAGAAAAGAGTCTAGCTCTTTCTGAAGCTATATACATATGTAGGTTTTTTTTCGTATCGTCATTTTCCAGCTCTTCTCTAGCTTTACTCTTTATCCAACCCTTTATCTCAGTTTCTAGCATTTTCTGTGGCTTTTTCCCAAGCCTTTTAGCTGTTTCTTTATCTTTTATCCTTGCTTCTTTTTTTACCTCTCTCTATTGCTCTTTTTGGAACTCTTACTCTAGTTCCAGTTCTAGCTCTAGCTCTTGAATTAGCTGTTTCTTCAGCTGTTCCTAGCTCTTTGTGTGACTCTTTCTCTAGATTTCTCTTGAAATTACTCCCCAGCTTTCTCCTTTTGTAGCTTTTCTCTTACTCTCTCTCACTCTCGCTCTTTGTATAGGTCTTCTCTAGCACTTTCTCCAGTTCTTTCTTTAGCTCTTGCCATAACACTTGCTCTAGCTCGTACTTTAGCTCTAGTGCTTTGTCTAGCTAACACCCTTACATGCTGCTGTACTTCTATCGTGTCCTAAGCGTGTGCTTTTATATCCTTTTAATCGCGTATTTTTTCCTTTAATGTATTTTCAGATGAGACTCCAGCATTGAATTTTCGACATACACGATGATATATACACAAGCAGATAATATAAAAGGAATAAATAAAATTTATATATATACAATACATACTATTTATCCGATATATACACTAAAGTGAAACACAACAAATGCAAATGCAAATGATAATTGAAAAAGATGAAGAAATGAAAAGCGTCAACAAAATTTTTTGCCAAAATATCGTAAATATATATACAATACAATATATATATATATATTTATTGAATGCAAGCAGAACAAAAGAAAACAAGTTTAAGCAAAATCATTAAAAAAATACAAAAAATACTGAACGGTAAAGCTAGAAATGCATTTAGCAGTACTATATATATTGATAGAATGCACATGAGTAAAAAGTAGAAGAAGAAGAAGAAGCAGAATAAGAAGAAGCAGTAGCCGAGCTGAGAAAACATTTCAAGGTTTTTTGTATAAAAAATTTGCTTTAATCGAAGCATTTTAAATAAATTTTATAATTTATAGACACACATGCACACACATACACAAGCACACACAATAACAGCGACAAAAACACACACTTAAATTTAGCAAAATGAATTATGAAAAACAAAAACCAAAAACTGACTGGCAAGCGACCAAAAATTGATCTGGGTTTTCAAAAATCTAAAAAAAAAATCTAAAAAAAAATATTGCAAATAATTTTTATACCAATGAAATAAATATATACACACATACATATATATATATATGAAAAATATATAATAAATATATTAAAGTTAATTCAACAAAAAAAATCATTATGGGAATTTATTAGCAGCCGGCATAGCAGCAAAAACAAAACCGACATGGCCGCAGGCGATGAACCGTAGAGGCAGAAAGCGACGACATTTTCGTCGGAAAGGAAGCAGGAAGCAGCTGAAAACAAACAAAAAAAAAACCGAAACCGATCCCGAAACAAAAAAGAATCAAACAAGCATTTGAAATTGTTGTTAAATACTTAGTGAAGCAGATTTTTAGGCGCAGCAGCGGCAGCGGCAGCAGGTGCGGTCGCAGCAAGCGTGCGGGAGAGCAGAAATTTTTTTAGCATTTAGCTTAGAAATAAAAAAATAATGATAAAGCAAGAGCAGCAAAATATTAACACAAAAATTCGAATTTAACTAATTATTAAGCTGATGAAGTAGAAGACGAAGAAGAAGAAGAAGTGGAAGAAGAAGAAGTAGCAGAAGCAGCAGAGTAGTTGAAGCAGCAGAGCAGCAGAGTAGTTGTAGCGGCCACAGCAGAAGAAGAAGAAGAAGTAGAAGAAGAAGAATAAGCAGAAGAGAAAGCAGCTGCACAACATATTTTAGCAGTAGCGTCGCAACAACAACAACCAACCAACTATATTAAAACTATTGAATTAAATTAAATTATTATTAGGACAAAAAACTAAAGAAAAGTTATTAAAGCCAGCCAACAGCAAGGAAGGGGGGAGCCAAAAACGAAATTGTTTGCAAGTTTTGTTTTCTATTTAAATTAGTAGGTATGCCTTTCTTTTGGAGAGAAGTCACTTTGCAAAAATATTTTGCTACGCTAGCGCAGCAGCAAAAGTTTTTAAAACATTTGCACAAGCATTAAGTAATACAAAAATACAAAATATACACACACACATACATACAATACATATATTTAATTTAATTTTTTTTTTAGCAAACAAGCAGTATTTATGCACTTAATTCCAAACTGTATTAAAATTATTTAAGCGCATTTAGAAATGAAATGAAATTAATTAAATTTTTGGCTGCTTACAACAAAATACAGGAAAAAAACATTATTGCAAAGTAACATATATTATATTATTATAAAATTTAGCATAAACAGCCAAATATTTAGTAAAGAATAATAATTTTTTTATAAATGCAAAGGAAAAACATTTTTAGTAAATGGCACTAGATTTCGTTTTTTTACAATTACAACAACACACACTTACACAGCTACCAGCCTATAAAACAACAAAAACAAGCAGCTTAGAAGTTTTAAACAACTTTGCGACTAATAACTAAGCAAATAAACCGCTAAAAGCAGCACTCAAAATCCCACAAATAGTTGACATCTTTTGAAAACTGCTAAAACACGAAAGCAGCGGAAAATTTTGGTCCTCTGACTTTTAGAAAAAACCGCCTAATCTAAGCCCTCAAAATCACATTTAAAAACCGCTAAATAAAACACTCTAAATTCCGCTTAACGAACAAGTTTTTACACAATATTATGAACACATAAAATCGTTGCATTATTATTACATTTATAATTATGATTATTATTACGATTAATGCATACATGCATACATTTATACAAATACATATTTATATGCATATAAATATTGAAAAAAACTAATGTTTAGTATTTTTTTATAAAACAAATATGAAAATTATAATGAAAACATATTTTAAGCGCATAGCAAAGCCATTTTTAGCAAAACAATTAAAGCAACTGCTAAAAAATTACTAAAATTTCGTAAAACACAATTTAGTAAAACCCTCACATAAAACTTACGCGTAAACTTTTACTGCATCAAAGTGAAACTAAAATTTTTGTCAAACTTTTTTTTGTCAAAATAATTTCTTTGCCGCATGCTAACACTATTAATAAATGGTTTGAGCAAATTACTACAACAAACAATTACACAACAGCCATCAAAACTACAACAACAACAAAATAAATTCTTAGCATCTAAACTTTAAAAAACGGAGCAAGCAAAATATAAATGAACATATTTCTATTAAATGCATTAATAAATTAATTAAACTCGACACAAACAAGTGTAAAAATATGCAACTGCAAATTTTTAGCAAACCACAAAAATGTACAAAGTAAAAATTTTTTTAAATAATAATAGTGAAACATTTTTAATTATTATTACAATAAATTAACTTATAAATACAATAAATTATGAAAATTTGCAAGTCTACAGCTAAAGAACCCAAAAAGCAAAAACCAAGCAGAAATTTGTATAGCATAATTTATATAGCAACTAGGATTATCGATTAATCGACTTTTTAACTCAGTCTCTCTTTTGTTATATTTTATTGAAATTATTTAGTTCAAAAAATGCGAAAAATGTAATTGCAGAAGCATCAAATAACAGCAAGACATGCTTATAAGCTGATAGCGACGCCAGATTCCGATAACCGATTTCGATTTTTAATGCATTTTTACATTAATTTAAAAATTCAAAATTTCAAGCTATAGAGTTTTTGATTACAAATTTGCAAGTTTTTGACACTTTGCTGAACATGTTCAAAATGAGCTTTGAAACGGCGCCTTAATCGATATCAGTCAGTTGGGCATGTCGAAAATGTACCGAGTTTAAAGCAATGAGCCTGATATCGTCTGTCAGTCATACAATAAAATGTCGATTTGACAAAATTCAAATGCTTACGACATTGAACTTAAGCATCCAAGTATGCAAGAACACGCTCAATGTTATGCAGAAATCGATTTAGATACCCGAGTAAAAGTCTTCAAACGACTCAATTTGAATTCAAAAGCCTCCAAGTATTTTTGCAAGTCATCGACTTTTCCTACGGCGATAATCGACATCAGTCAGTTGGGCATGTCGAAAATGTATCGAGTTAAAAGCCGTGAGCATGAAAGTCTGTCAGTCATATAATAAAATGTCGATTTGACAAAATTACGACATTGCACTTAAGCATCAAAGTATGCAAGAACACGCTAAATGCTATGCAAAAATCGATTTAGATACCCGAGTAAAAGTCTTCAAACGACTCAATTTGAATTCAAAAGCCTCCAAGTATTTTTGTAAGTCATCGACTTTTCCTACGGCGATAATCGACATCAGTCAGTTGGGCATGTCGAAAATGTATCGAGTTAAAAGCAATGAGCATGAAAGTCTGTCAGTCATACAATAAAATGTCGATTTGACAAAATTACGACATTGCACTTAAGCATCAAAGTATGCAAGAACATGTTCAATGCTATACAGAAATCGATTAAGATACCCGATTAAAAGTCTTCAAACGACTCAATTTGAATTTAAAAGCCTCCAAGTATTTTTGCAAGTCATCGACTTTTTTCCTTCATTGAGTTAGACGATTCTGCGTCATTTTCGAGTTCTGCCTTTCGCAACCATGCAAAATTCGCAGAAATTCTTTGCAAAAGAAATCGTTTATAAATTTGTGACATAACTTAAGTGCAATATAATTTAGATTTAAAATAATTTGTATATGTTCTTTTTAGAAAAATGTGATAAACGCATTGTTTTAAATTTTTGTTTGTGTTTGTAAATTAGCAGAATTTACGGCACTAATTTAATCAAACACGAAATATTAAATATTAATTTAATTTCATTGCATTAAGTAAAATTATAAAAGTGTAAAAGTAAAGGTAAAAAAAGCAACTGTACATATAGTGACAATTAAAGGCGGATGAAAGTCCCCCCTCAAAACCACCTCCAGCCACAAAAAATGGATAGGAAACAAACTTATAAACTGCATTAATTATACAACAAAAACAAGTACATTTATATAGTATATCTATAGAGTACATAGCATAGCAGCTATTAGTTATAAATGCTATACACACACTGACACACACGAGCATAAACACACATTCTGAGCAAGTGTAAGTTAGGTCTAAAGCGAAATGGCTTAAGCACTTTGGCAGTTATTGAAATATTTTATTATGATTTTTCTTTAACTTTCAATTAAACTTTACAGTCGAAAAATAGCTCCGAATTTGCAATGCGTAGCCATAAAGAAGAAGAAGTAGAAGTAGAACTAATACTATCACACACACACATTAACAACTGTTTTTATTTAATTTAAAGAAAAAATTATGCGCAAGTCCAAAAAGCTGAATCTAGTCAAATTTATGTTAGATATTTTCGCATTATTATTTTTAACTAATGCAAATTACTTTGATTTATATCAATTTTAATATCATTTTGTTAATTTTTACTTCTTTTATTAAAGGTTTTAATTTTAAAAGTGCAACAAACTGGTTTTGGCAAAAATTTAACATGCAACTTTATCACTATTATTAATAGGCACATTAATAAAAAAACATGTGCAAGAAATCATTATTGCTAGTAATGTTAAATTTTAATTAATAAAATAAATTAGAAGTTATTAAATATTACAAAAAAAAATTTCTATTATTATTATTATTATTTAAATGAAAGCATTACAAAAAATATACATAAATATATCACAAAAAAAATTCTTTTGTTTTATTCTTTAACTGGTTACACAAGAAAAAAAGAGCAGCAAAAAATATCGAAACTGAATTATCGATAACACACTCGATTGGCTATCGGATAAATGCTTTGCTTGCGTTCTGCGACATGGCGAGTTAGTTGGTTAGCGCTTTGGTAGCACCGCCATTGGCCACGTTTATATTCCAAAGCTCAAAGTTATTTGTAAATGATCGAAGAGCAAGCGGAAGAGTAATTGAGCAAAAGTAAGAGCAGTTGAAACAGACAGTAAGACAGCAGCGCAGCAGGTGCCAGAAATGAACCCAGTCTTCCAAACTTTCTAGTTGCTCGTATAGTAGCTTTTGGAAACGATAACCGATAAGTCAACGAGTGCTTGCCTTGCTCTCATATCAAGCCCGCTCTCACCAGATATAATCGATCAATTCTGCTGATAATAACTTTTGCCATTACAATGCTACAATTTCAAATAGTATACGCTATTTTCCCAACATATTGCACTGTTATCGATAACGTGTCACTTGCTATCGATTGTTATCGATTATTGTTATCGATTGCTATGCAACTAACTCGCTACGCTGACTTTCAATTAAACAAAATGCAGTTTCATACCAAAAATTTACAATGCAAAAATATGGCAACACTCACACACAAATGGGCTGTGAATATTTGAATATTAAATAAAATAAAACACACACACGCACATATACAGAAGCGCAAATACATATAAACAAAAGAAATTTTTTGACCACAAAAATTATATATTATAAATATGGCTCTAAAAAAATTTCATACCATTTTCAATAAATTTTTAAAAATTTTGCTGCAACAAATTAACAATTAGCAAAAACTAACAAATGCAAGTGCTTAAAATGCCATGAGCGAGGTCAAATATCAAAAAAACCCACTTCAGAGAAATTAAATTTTAATAATAATAGCAAAATTTAAGCAAATTGAAAGTTCAAAATATTGGCAAAGCGATGAAGTTTTCTTTTAAATTCAGTCTCTTTCAAAATACTGAAATACCAAATTTCACATTTGCAAAAGGTTTCGGCACTTTTCAAAGCGCGCTTCAAATTTTGTTACGAAATCTCAATTTTTTACACAAACAATTTTTATTTCAAGTATGTACTCTAGTGGTCTTCAACGCATGGGCCGCGGCCCGGTACTGGTCCGCGGAGCAAAACCAAGTAAAAGGACAGACGGGCAAGGAAGAGCCATAAGGTTGAGGGCCACTGCTCTAAAATATTTGCCAAAAACAGTTTTTGCACTTTTGGTATATAAAAATGCACTTGCTACACAACAACAAACAAGAACAACAATTTAGTAGAATTCTCTAAACAAAAAGCATCATATCAACACTTGCGTAGTTTATTAGCATTTAGTCACTAATACTAATATTAACAAGCATAATAGAAATTATAGTGTATGCAACTATTGTTAAAGTTATTTCTTAAAGTAAAATGAACAAAAACAAAATCTGTTGATAACTTTTTGTGTACAAATTTAAGCAGAAGAATCTCGAAAAAGATACACACTTAAAAATAGAGGAAATACAAACAAAGTGAAATGCGTCCGTAAATTTCCAATTTTTGGAAACGAAAATTCATATAAATTTAAATTAAATATTAAGTGAAGAAATGGCAAACAAAAAATTACTTTTATGCATTATGAAATTCAATTATATTTAGCGCTTAACATGCTAAAATATTCAGTTAAGCTGGCGGCATATGGCGTTTGCACATACAATTACGAGCACACGCACACACACACATAGACAATTGCAGTTAGAATGAAGATCAAGTGTTATTTTGCCGAAGGTCTTGCTCTTGCCTGACAATTTCGAACAACTGAAGATGTAGCCATATACCTTTCGAATGTCAACTGCACATGGAAGGCTTTTTGAAGCTGGAACACTGTTTCCGTTGTAATATCAGAGAACATACAAAGCATTGCATTTTTCTGTAGCCTGTCATAGCAGAGTACGATCCGCTCTCCAGGCTTTGGCAGTTTTCTTCCAAATTATTACAACCCGCTCTTCAATAGAGAGCAACAGGCTCTCTTCTTTCGAATATTAAGACCCGCTTTCCATTATACAATTCATGCATACTAAAACATAAAACAGCTGCTTTTATATGCGCTGCCAGCGTATTCATTGTGCTCTCTCCATCAGTCCGTCCCCGTCGGTTGAAAATTGCTCTCACGGACGCAATGGATATTATATCCATTTCTCCGCGCTCTCTGAGTAAACCTTTTTTTCTTGCGCTCCTTTCTTATTTTCCTTTTTCATTTAACTTTTCGCTCGTATCGTAGAAGATAACAGTCAAATTTTCAAATTTGAGGCACAGATGCATATTCTATATGTTGTATATTCTTTGGTAAAATGCGATTTCTGAACTTATTGAATGACAAGTTCCACACCTGAAATGAATTCCTGTCTTTCAGCGAATTAAAAACGGATCAGAAATTTGAAAACTGCTGCACTGAGATTACTGAAAAATAGTTCCTAACGTGTATATGAAGTCTTCAGACATGTCAAATAATATTTGCGTACTTGTTGGGTTCCACATAGTTGTCAACCCTCTCAGCTCTGTATTTGTGTTTTTTTCAAATGGAGCAAAAAATCTACACAATATGCTGAGGAGCCCGTGCAAGAGTTATTTCCGACTAAAATAGTCTGAATATTCTAACCTACTCTTCGCCTGCGGAATCAACAGCTAGCATTACTTCACAGGGGAGAACATAACCTTAATGGCATGACGAATGAGCTGCCCTCTCTGGCAGCCTCAAGCACTCTCAACTAGCCTGCAGATTTCTGTGTGTGTGTTTGTGCGTGGGTGTAAACAAAGTCTTAAACTACATACCATTATAGTTTGAATTAAAATGAAGAAATCTTAGTAAAAGTGACTCTTCTTTAGTTGGCTTAGTTTTGAAATTTCACTCTTAAATGCTCTTTGCTTACATTTATTCAATAGAGTTAGGAGTAAATTTCAACCGAACACACTGTAAAATTATGAAAACGATGAACAAAGAAAGCATGAAAAAAATCTCTTATCGAAAAACGTTCCTTATTGTAGCATAAATTATATGAAACGAGGGCAAAATATGAATTTTATTAAATGCATTCTTATAGAATGTGCCAACATATGCACACACACACACGCATTGATACCAAATAATTACTTTTATTATTATTAATTAGCTGTAGCGAAAAGGCTAGCTTAATTAGCTCACACATACAACGTTAAGTTCAGTTCAAGCCGAAAAAAGGAGTTAAGTATGCTGCCTATTTTCTGGACGTTTTCTCATTCTTTCTCTACACGCTTATTCGTATATTATTTCATGTCTTCCCCATGTTACTTTAAGCTTGTTTCTCTCACCATTTCTTTTGAGGCTTAAGCGCTGATCAGTCACCGCGTATCGTATTTAATCGGAGCGCAGACAAAACCTACCCTACCCGAACTCATATATGCGTTCGCTCATTGCGTATTTAATCGGCGCGTAACGCAGAAATTATAACCCAAATTGGTTTTTCTCACACGTTTACGTCTGCTCTGATGCTCAAAGAGGATGAGAGAATGTAATTTAGAACTAAAACCGGATTATTATTGCTATTATAAATTCTTAAAAGTAGACCACAATAAATATATCTAAAAATTTAGACAATTCTGTGTCATAGATTTTATAAAGAATGTAAAATTTAACCTCACAAGCAAAATGAACAGCGGGCTTACTTTGTGCACGAAATTATATGGCAGCACGGCAGCAATAACCAAAACAGAAACCTGCAAAAGAGCCACAGCTGCGATACGATTTTCACTGAACGGCCCAAATTTTGCCGTTACGATTAATTCCGCTTAAATAAGATACGCGGTGACTGATTGGCGCTTTACTCATTAGTTCTCCATAAAGTTCTACATATCTTTTTGATGAGTAAACTCATTTCGATTTTCATAAAAAACGACAAAATTTTTATTGCAAATATTCGTTTTTCTAAAGCTTAGCTGACTATTGAAGACTTGCAACCTTGGAGTATCCTGCCCCCGAAACAGCGTCACACTGACACAATATCTCTGCTTCGACTTCAAAGGGAAATCTCTTTCCTTCCAGCCGCCATTTTGTCTTCTAATAAATGTGTACATTTCTTTTGCACTTTTAAACTTTTAAGCATTAATTATATTATACACATATACTATATATATATATATACATATTCATATATTGCAAATAAACTTTTACTAGAGAACCCCTACAAAAATAATGAGAGATTATCATTAGAGATTGCCTTTACACGCAAACAAGGCTTTTTTCATTTAAAAAACCCAAAACCAAGCAAAAACAACAATTTATTTAAATACTTAAAAGCAGTACTTAACACAACAAAAATTATTAACACATAGGATACAGGGTATTTCATGCAATTATATATACTAAAACTATTATAGACACACAAGAAATAACAATTGAAAGTAACATAAAATAAATATGATGAATTTATTGAAGAAGAATGCATTTTTAGCAGTTTTTAGTTTTTAAGCAAATACAATTTAAGTGAATTTTTTGCTAAAATTTGCATGGAAAAAGTTCCAAAAAATATTTACACTTACACAAGCGACGGCGTTAAAAGTGCAGCATTCGAAATGCAAAAACAAGAAATGTTGATTATTACAATATTATTATACCTATAATTAAGTAGCATTATTGAGCAAGCATAAAACTATCTACTAAGAGATACAACTTATATTCAACTAAAAATAGCAACAACAAAAATAATAATTACCTGTAGTTGCTAAAGTTAAGCTAAAGTCGAAAATTTGCAGAGCTTGCAAAAAAGTACTTAATTAAAATGTGCAACAATTTTTGAGGCTAAGTGATCTGTTGGCAAAGTTAAGAGAGAGATAGACAGTGAGGGAGCGAGAAGTTAAAGCGATAAATTCAATTTAGTTATTTTTGCTGAAAATTTTTAATTTACTTTGAAAATATTTACTAGCCCAATTCACAATCTTGTGCAAATGGTCTTGCATTTTTGCAATTGCAAATTTTGTAGTATTTTTTTACTCTTCATTAACAAAATATGCATAGATGCGATTGCAAAATCTTTGCAAAAATGCAACACTTAAAACCCGTACTATATTTACTATGCGAATGCGACACTGAATTGCAATCTTACAGCTGATAAAAAATAAAGAAATAGACGCAAATTCAGCAAAAATGGAAATACATAAAAGAAATAAAACGACGCATAAAAGGAGAAAGGCCTAAAAAAAAGTTGACTGAGAATGATGTTAAAGCAAAAGGCCAAAAATTCCAGCAGAAAATAATTTTAGTTTTGCATTTTCAGAGAAATGTTGCAAACTTGAAGAAAAAACCGCTCACAATTGATGGCAAAATTTTACTATTGCACAAATTTACAATCTCAAATGCACAAGATTGTGAAATGAGCCATTATGATTTATGGTGCTTAAATCAGAGAGCGCATTTAGCTGGAAAATGGAGAAACTGCACAGCGTAGTGAAATGCACTTTTGGTTAGCAAAGCTATCTGTAGAAGTTATATTAAAGAGCTTGACGGGAGCAAGACAAACGCGAACGCATTCAATTGCACTCTTCTGCAGCCAAGCTAAGAGCAGATGAATTCTAAAGTAAAACACACTTATTTGCTCTCTTCTGCAGTTAAGCTAAGGGCAGAAGACATACGTCTCTATGTCCGAATTACATGGAAAATTTCTTTCTTGAAAAATGAGTTTGTAGACAAGAAAGGAAAAACAAAATAAAACAAGTGGAAAACTTTCTTTTGTCCTTTTCGCTTTCACAAATTTTTGACAGTTGTAACGAACAACTCAAGAGAATTTGTTAAAGAGATCTTTCTGTATGTAAGCGCATAGGAAAAGCGCAAAAGGAAGGAGAGATCAATTTCCACAGAAATATTTCCGTGTCTAACATGGAAAATAGCAAAATTTCTGCAAGAAAGAGCAGCTGTAAAAGCGAAGACGACATTGTAAAAATATCTGCGCTAAGAGCGAAAGTAAGAGAGAATTGAAGCTATCTGCAGCTAAGCGCACTGATTTACTTAAGTGCCAAAATCCTTATTTTCCAACTATCGAACCTAATTTTCCAAATTGAAATTTTTCACGTCGAAAGTCAAATCAACTTTATTGAATTGTGTTCTAATTTCGTTTAAAAAGGTAAGAGTAATTTCGCAGCAAAAGGAGAAAATATTTAAACCAAACCAGCAACAATAATTGGCGCTTATATATCGAAGCTCAGAAAGTGCATTTATTAAATAATTTTAACAAAATAATATTATCATAATTATAATGGAGACAACAAAAATATTTATAAAAAGTCATAAACTAATACAAACAAAAATTGCTAATGCTGTTTAAAAAAAGGTTTAAAAATTTTACAGAGTATTTGATAAAGCAAAAAAGCATAATAAGTTGATAGGAAAGAACAGGTGAAACAAAGCATAGCGTTAAGCAGAGAGCATAAAAAAAGTATAATATAGAGACAAATTGAAGTATTCGAGTGACTAGAAGAGAGAGGGAGAGAGAAAGAGCAAGCAAAGAGAGCACAGAGAAATTGAAATCAAAAGTAGAGCAGCCATATGCAGAGAGCATGGCCCGAAAGAGAAAGCCAATTATTGGCAAGGGAAAGTGGTATAGAAAGACGCACTTTGGTACAGGGGCGTAGTTTCGTCCTATTTTACTACATACTTTCATTTTGTAGATAAATTCTTTTGACTTCTAGCATTAAGCATGAAAAACTTACACATATAAGTAAATAAATAAAAATTGATTAATTAAAATTAATGCTAGCAATTAGGCGTAAACTTAATTTCTAGTGAATATGAAAAATCAAGCGAATTTATATTGTAAATAGGTTAAAATATAAAATACAACAAAAATAAGCTAAGGCAAGCAGTTTTAGCACACATTACAACAAATTAGCATAGCATACCCAAAGGCGTCTAATGAAATGCGCCATGTTTTCACGCACACCAACACAAACACACACAAACATACAAGCTTTTTATGAAAGTTTCGCGCCCGAACTCAGCCTTTAAGTTTATGGAACAGCAACATTTGTAGCCTTTTAGCAGCAGAGTTCCTTAACAAATTTGCATTTCCCCTAGATTGAAGTTGTAGCACAGCTACAGTGGCGTGCAAAAAAATTGCATTGCACACACACAATTAGATAAAATGGCTCAAATGAAAGAATTCTTTGCAAACAAAAATTGCTCAATATTTGGTTTTCAACTTTTTTCCACACTCGAATGCTGCATAATTTTATAATTTCAAATTAAATTCTATATACATATGTACATAGTATATAGGATATGCTTTTTCGAATATTTTGCAATGCATATATTCAAGGGCCTCAATTTATTCAAAATAATCCGTCCGCAAGTGAAAAAAATAAGAGAAAATGAATTTATTAAACATGCTTTTGCTTTTAATTGTGGAGAAAGGCTCGCAAGCCTTTCGTATTGACGGTGATAGCCGGCAATTTGTTGCTCAATTTAAGAGCTAAAAAACTGGGTTCGGATTCGGAGTCAGTGGAGTCTGCAGGCGGCAACAGCTCGAGGCATGAAAGAAAAAGAAGTGAGAAATATTCTGTGTGCCACAATTCTCGTGAGCACCAAGATAATTTATTAGTTTATTATCAAAGTTATAAATGGCCTAGCAGGCAGTTATATGTGTGCCTATAAGAGTAGCTCAAGTAGCCACAGGATAGCTTACGCAAGAGTCGCAAGCACCTAGAACTATATACATATATGTATATAAGAAGGCAGCTATATCTCGCGCAAAAGTCGCAAGTCTCGATAGCTTTATATACGTATATGTATGTAGCACAATAATATTTGAAATCACCGAACTCACCTGCTTGGTCGCCAAATCAAAAGTGATCGACCAGCAGCTTCAAAAATAAGTTCGGCCCTAACTCTTTTTGCGTTTCTTTTGCCGCACATTCGGCTTGCCGCTAATTCAGCGCTATACACAAAAAGCGCTAGGGCTGTCAGAACTAAACATGCCGCCCACCTTGCCACAATAGTGCAACGAACATGATATGCCTAATTCAACAAAATGACAAATTTAATTCAGTCTTAGAATCTAACGTAAGTTCTAAAAATGCAAAATATACTAAAATACAATTCAATTCATAAAATTCAAAATTCAACTCCAAATACATATGTATGATAATTCAGCCGCCGGTTTTGTTGTTGTCTAGGCTGGACAGGTGCCGGAAATAATCCAGCCCCACGAAGTATTCTGCGCCAACAGCCCGGACGCATTGGGAAAAACGCCGCCGCGAATTATGCGAGCATAGACATCCGCGCCTAGGATGAGGTCAATGGGGCCGGAGATGTCGAAGTCGCGGTCAGCCACATTTATGTTTTCGAAGTTGCTCCGATAGCGTATGTGCAGCGATTTGGGCGGCGTAACGTAGCATAGGTCGCGCTTCACTCGAGCGTTTACGTCGATCCAGTCGCCGCTTACAAAGCTTCCTCGTAGAGTGAGCGTAATGATCTCGCCCGGTCTCGTGTGCGCAGCCAGCGGACATCTTCGCGCCAGTGATTCCGACATGATGGACGTCGCCTGGCACGGGTCAATCACAGCGCGCGCTTTTAGAAAACCAAATGAGGTCCGGATTCGCACAGCAGCAGTGGGCGACAGCGTCAAGAGGTTTGGCGAAGTGGTGGGCTGGGCGCGCCTCATCAGGACGTGTCGCGCGTCACGAGGTTTTTCGCTGCGGGCATGCTGCCTGCGCCTCCTGCCCCTATGTGGCCCCGACGGACGAGGTCGAGGTCCAGCATGAGGGACGCGTTTTGTGCGGGGGTTGGCTCTCTGGCCGGCGGCTTCCTGGGCCCTCTCCTGACGCATGGGCGGACGAGCGCGATAGGGAGCCGTGCCCGACGGACGAGGTCGAGCTTCGGCCGTATCGTCGCAGTCCACGATCTCTATCGATGGCCCCGACGGACGAGGTCGAGGTCCATCGCTGTCCTCCTCAGACGAATCGCTCGAGTCGTCGCCCATGCGCAGACGCCTTGGCCCCGACGGACGAGGTCGAGGTCCAAGAGACTGGCACTCCAGGGTCGCCGGGCGGACATCGCGCTTCTCTCCTTCGTGGAGCATGCTGTGATGGCGTGCCGCACAGTACCGGCAGCGCAACTCACTGGAACAGCGGTTCTGCAGGTGCTGCGGTGATAGACAATTTGCGCAGTACCGGTGTAGCAACACGGCTCGCAGTCGCTCCTCCAGGTCCATGGCCCGGAATGATTCGCAGAATCGAATGGGGTGGCGGCCTTGGCACAGCCGGCATGCCCCGATGGTGCCCTCCTTCTGGGTTTTGTGGACGCTGACCTTGTACGGCACCATGACTAAAAGGATGGAAAAAGAAAGAAAAGAAAGTGTTTGGAGAATGAATGAGAGCGATTTATACTGGTGGCAGAATCACTAGTTTGACTATTGGGCGAGTAATGGTTCCTCGCGCTGTTCGTATATCCGCCACGCGGACATTACTATCGCTCCCTTCGTACACTTTGTGAATACGTCCTAACCGCCACTCATTCGGCGGTAGGTTGTCTTCGCGTATCACGACCAGATCATTTATTTCGCAATTCCGCTGCGAAAACTTCCACCGGTAGCGTTTGTGGAGTTCCATTAGATATTCAGCTTTCCAGCGCCTGCAGAAAAGCTGCTGAATTGCCGTCAATTTTTGCCATCTATTGACAATTGAGAGAGGTGGGTCGGAAATCTCGGGTTCTGCTCGGGCCAATAAAGGGCCGCCCACCAAGAAATGTCCCGCCGTTAACGGCGAAAAGTCGTTCGGATTGTCGGACATTGGGCTAAGGGGTCGGGAATTTAAACACGCTTCGATGCGAACCAAAAGAGTTGTGAACTCCTCGAACGTGTACTTTAAGACGCCAACGATCTTTTTGAAATGCGCCTTAAAACTTTTCACACCTGCTTCCCATAATCCTCCCATGTGAGGAGCACCAGCAGGAATGAAATGCCACACCAGCCCATGATATGCTGGATTGGCGGTCGCACTGTCTCGCGCTGCAGATAAAAATCGCCTAAATTCCGATTTAAAAATCTTCGAAGCGCCCACGAAATTTGTTCCATTGTCGGAATACATATGTAGCGGACAACCCCTTCTACCAGCAAATCGTGCAAAAGCTGCAGCAAACGCTGGAGCCGAAAGATCGCTCACAGCCTCCAAATGGATAGCCTTCGTTGCAAAGCACACGAAGACCGAGACGTAGCCTTTTGTCAGAACGCATCCCCGTCCTCTAAAACTTTTTATTTCAAACGGGCCCGCAAAATCGACGCCCGTGGATTCAAAGGGTCTGGATAGAGTAGTACGTGAGGCCGGCAATGCAGCCATAAGTTGGGTCTGTTCCTGTTTACGGTGAATCACGCACACCTTGCAATTCAGGATCGAAAATTTTATAAGATTTTTGGCCTTTAAAATCCAAAATTGTAGGCGAAGGAGGCGTAGGACCAGCTGGTTTCCACCATGCAACGTCAGCTCATGTGTGAATTTCACAAGCAGCCTACTCAGCTGGCAGTCGTAAGGAAGAATGATTGGGTGCCTCTCATCATATGTGAGGGTGGGAGCTAGAGCTAGGCGACCTCCCACACGCAAAACACCCACAGGATCTATAAATGGGTTCAGGGTCAAAATCGAACTTTTTTTATTAAGCGGCTGCTTTTCTGATACCTCTTTGTACTCAGCAGCGAAATTTGCCTTTTGGCACAAAACTATAGCCCGTGTTTTCACAAACTCAATCTCTGTGCTAGAGAGCGCTACGGAATCGAACCGTTGTCTGTTGGAGTGATCTGCCCGCGTCTCCTGATAAAATCTGAACATATATGCGAGCACCCGCCAGCCCCGAGCTAGATCGGAAAATCTCTCCAAAATATCCTCATAATTCGAGACAGAAGCAACATTTGCTTTTATTGGCCGCAGTTCGACTGACGTGGTGTAGTCAGTTTCGGATACAGATTTTGGCCAACAATTGCTAGGCTCTTTTAACCACGGTGGGCCGTACCACCAGAGCTCGTTGTCGACCAAATCCTGTGGAAGCACTCCACGGCTTCCCAGATCAGCAGGATTATCTCCGGACGCCACATGAGACCAATGAGCCTGGCCCACCTTGTCCAAGATTTTCGTCACTCGGTTGGCCACAAATGTCGTCCAAGTGCAGGGTGGCTTACCTAACCATGAGAGCACAATGGTTGAATCCGTCCAAAAATGCACCTGAGTCGGGGTCACACCCAGTTCGCGCAACAGAGTCTCCATCATCTCTGCAAGCAAGACTGCTCCGCACAATTCCAGACGTGGCAGTGAAACTGTTTTAACCGGTGCCACTCTGGTCTTTGAATAAAGCAAGTGTGTATGGATTCCGGAATTCCCCGTTTGCACACGTACGTACACGGCCGCTGCATACGCCTTCTCCGAGGCGTCGCAAAAAGCATGGAGCTCGATTTCCTTCCCAGGCACAAATTGGATCCATCGAGGAACTTTAATCCGGTTTATGTGCGAATAATTATTCAGCAACGCTCTCCACCTTTGGAGAATCGAGCCGCTGATTTCTTCATCCCAGTCTACATTTTCCATCCAGATATCTTGCATGATGATCTTTGCTATCACCACGATAGGGCTAAGCCAACCTGCTGGGTCGAACAGCCGAGCAATCATAGACAGGACCTCTCTTTTCGTGTATACCATCTTCAGCTCCATTTCCGTAGTTACGAAATAGAAGTGGTCTGACCTGGCATTCCATCGAATACCCAATGTCTTTGCCACACTTGAATCTTCCAGCACCAAAAAATCCTTATTTAAAAGGTGCTCCTTTGGAAGATCCGCCAAAATAGTTTCGCAATTCGAAGTCCATTTCCTCATCGGAAACCCAGCCGAACCCAGGGCAGCAATCAGCTCGTCCCTTGTTTTTAGAGCTGTCGCTAAGTCATGGGCCCCCATCATTGCATCATCTACATACATGCCGTTTCTCAACACTTGAGCTGCAAGAGGCAACGTATGTTCAACATCGTCCGCTAACTTATGTAAAGTTCTAATAGCTAAGAAGGGCGCACAGTTCACTCCGAAAGTGACTGTGTTTAATTGGAAGTCCTCCACCTCCGCAGTAGCAGATGCCCGATAGAGGATTCGTTGGTAGGGGGTGTGATCCTTATCCACAAGAATCTGTCGATACATTTTCTCGATATCCCCTGAAAACACGAATTTATAAACTCTCCATTTCAAAATAAGTAAGGTCAAATCTGCTTGCAACACGGGGCCCGGATATAAAACGTCATTAAGGCTAACCCCGGCGGAAGTGGGACATGAAGCATTAAAAACGACTCTAACCTTCGTAGAAGTACTATCTGGTTTGATTACCGCATGATGAGGCAGGTAAAAATGGGGAAAAGAAGCTATACGATTGAATGGGATTTTCTCAGCATGCCCTAGCGAGAAATACTCCTTCACCACCACATCGTATTGAGCTTTTAGCTCTGGTCTCCTCGTTAGGCTGCGTTCATTTCGCAGAAATTGGCTCAACGCTCCAGAGCGAGAGGGTCCCAACTGCTGCTCTAATAGTTTTTCCGGTTTAAATGGGAGCTTCACCACATAACGCCCCTCGGTGTTGCGACGTGTCGTTTGGAGGAAATAATCCTCACAGTATTGGTCCTCCTTAGACAAAAATTTCTTTTTTGGAAAATCTTCCAACTCCCAAAATCGTGCAACTTGTTGCTCTAAATTAACATCGCTATAAAACACTGAGTACGACGTCACTGCAGAAGAATTCATCGGAGGAAGGAGACCTGTAAAAACCCAGCCGAAAACAGTCTCTTGCCCTAAAAGAGAGCCAAGAATATTTCGTTGGACCCCACCCAGAATCACGCTCGGGTACAAGTCCCCACCTATGAGAAGATCGACTTGGTTGCTCTTATAAAAATGAGCATCAGCAAAGGGAATATCCGGCATATCACAAAGTATGCCTGGATCTACGTCTTCCGATGGGAGATTCCCTGTCAACTGCGGAAGTACTAGAGCCCTCACTTTGACAGACCAGTCCACATCACGCGGGGAACCCAACTGCAAGGCACATGCCTTTTTTACTGTCGCCGAAGTTGTATCGTTGAGGCCTGACACACGAGCATTCACTGGCGATAGTGGAAGGCAAAGACGCTTTTGCAACCGCTCTGAAATAAAAGTCCCTTCTGAACCCGAATCTAACAACGCTCTAGCTGTGAAGGTATTTCCGTCGTGATAAATATTCACCATGGCCGTTCCCAGCAGACATTTGCGAGATGTAGCCGCGAAACCGGAATGTATCCGGCTACATGACGGTTCCTCGGAAGAGGGAGGTCCTTGGTCCCTCAACGGAGCGACGCTAGATGGTGGAGAGCTGGTTGTGTCTCGATGCAGCAAGTCGTGGTGACGTTGATGGCAGAAGCTGCAAGAAATTCTGCTTGTGCAGTCCCTCACAAAGTGCGTAGGTGACAGGCAATTTACGCATATTTGTCGCTTTCGTGCTTCCCACCACCGCTTGGCCGGATTCATTTCCAAGAATTTCGTGCAGGTTAGTAGCTGGTGCGGCTGCGAACATAATGGGCATCTGGATCCGGTAGTGTTGGCATGATGCACGCGAACCCTCCTATTAGTCTCAGGGGCTCGGGGCTCGGGACGACTGCTATAAGTGGCTGGCTGAGCACTACGCAAATCGGACACGGTCTCCAATGTCCTGAAACGGCCTGCTTGCGCGCTGTATTGCCGGTGGTAGCCGTCAATTAGTTGCCCAATGCAAGGGCTCAAAAAGCTGTTTCCGGATTCGGCCGTCAGTGGAGTCTGCATGCAGAAAATTCTCGTTGCATAAAATAAAAGAAACAGAGTAAGTGAGAAAGCGGTGCCACGACCACAGTGGGCACCGCAAGTTTTATTAGATAAAGCTAATAAATTACAAAGGTCAAGTTATAGATGCCACAAAATGGCGCAGGTATATAGATATTCAAATATCAAAACAAATATACATATAAAAGAGCAAAGGTCCATCTCACTTACGCAATGGCGCAAGCTCACAGAGATATACAAAGACCTAAAAGTAGCTCAAGAATATGTTAGAGACCGAACTCACCTGCTTGATCGCCCAAAGTTAAGTGGCCGACCAGCAGCATAAAATACAAGTTCGGCCCTAACTCTTTTTGTGTCTGTTTTGCCTCACATTCGGCTTGTCGCTAATTCAGCGCTTTACACAAAAGGAGCTAGGGTTGTCAGAACTAAACATGCCGCCCACCTTGCAACATTAGTGCAACGAACATGATATATATAATTCACTTCACAATATAGTAAAAAACCGAAAGATTTTACTTTAACTCCAAATATACCTTAAGTACTAACAATTTAGACTAGTGTACACATATCGTAGGAGCGGACGAGCGCGGTTGGAAGCCGTGCCCGACGGACGAGGTCGAGCTTCGGCCGCATCGTCGTTCTTGACTACCTGTATCGATGGCCCCGACGGACGAGGTCGAGGTCCACCGCTGTCCACGTTGGTTTGGAGCTGGCTGGATCGATAGCCCCGACGGACGAGGTCGAGGTCCATCGCGGTCCTCATTACTTTGAGCTGGCTGGATCGATGGCCCCGACGGACGAGGTCGAGGTCCATCGCTGTCCTCCTCGGACGAATCGCTCGACGTATCGCCCCTGCGCAGATGCCTTGGCCCCGACGGACGAGGTCGAGGTCCAAGAGATTGGCACTCCAGGTAGCCGGGCGGGCATCGCGCTTTTCTCCCTCGTTGACCATTCTACGATGGCGCGCTGCACAGTGTCAGCCATACAGAGGAACTGCGGTTTTGTTGCTCGATGTCCATGACATGGCCGAATTGACACCTGGACGCACCCAATGAAAGCTGCTTATAAGCGCCTCTACAGAAAGACAAAGGAGAAACAATAGCGTAAAACACGGAGCAGCGAAATCGCATAGTCAGATTTAAAATATCAGATTTTTAAAATAAAGAAATGTTAATATTCAATCACTGGACCGAAATATGACCGCACCCTCTCCGAAGCGATTGGGTTAGGTTTGCTCGAGTGCGATTGGCTCACTGCTGCTTTAGTTCCAAACACTTACACACCCACGAAATCCATTGGATTGTAGTCACTGCAGGATTCCGCCGACGATAAAACACATTCTCCGCGAGTGCCTAATGACACAATTATTGGGTCCGCGCGGCCTGGACTGCAGCAAAAACAGAAATTTAGAACTTCCAGACCAAATATTGGAATAATACAAAGTTTACCAAAAAGAATAAAATAGAAAAATTCACATAAATGTCATTATAAATAGAACTCCACAATTATATGATGGTGCAAATGGCTCTTGTAAACATTTTATAAAGTATGGAAAATAGTATAAAAAAATATATTTCTCAGTTTTCTTTTGCTAGGCATTTGGCCTTCTGTTTTCTAGCCAAAGGATGCTCACTACCGCAAACTAAACGGTTGTTGACAAAATGCAGTGAACCTATGTATTTCGTATCTTAGCAAGAAAACTAGAACAATTCCGTCCAACCTTTTGTTTGATGGCCGACCCAGCCGACAACGCCGCTGGCAGCAAATACACAAAATAAATGCAAAGGGCTCACCCACTTCCAACTCCTCGGAATGCAGTGTCACTCGCGCAGCTTGTTGTAGTGTAGAACAAATCCCACGTTGCGACGGCTCTGTTCATAGCCGTCGATGCACCTTTTTTTTCTTTAAATATGAGCACTTTGACACGTCCGTCCGAAATATTGAAAAATATGAATAAATGTAAATAAAGTAAATTTGTTCTCGTCAATGCGGAACGCAGTGGGCTTGGAACACTGGGCCAAAGTGCAAAAAAAGAATAAGGGGGTGGACACACTATCACAAAAAGGTTGCGAAATAGAATTTAACACAAGTCGATTGCAAATTGTCTTTCACTTACGCCGTAATTTGATGGATATAAAAATTATCGCACAAAAATTAAAACCGGTGTTTTGGCGTTTCTTTCCAACCAGGCATATAAAAGTGCAAAGGTCCATCTCACTTACGCAATGGCGCAAATACATAGAGATATGCAAAGACCTAATAATAGCACAGAAATATATTAGAGTTCACTAACTCACCTGCCACCAACCTGGTTTTTCTTTCATTTCTATTCAACTATCCAAAACAGGCATATAAAAGAGCAAAGGTCCATCTCACTTACGCAATGGCGCAAGCTCACAGAGATATACAAAGACCCATAAATAGCTCAAGAATATTTTAGAGTTCATAAACTCACCTGCTCTATCAACAGACAACCGAAAGAAGTGCGAAAAATTAGCGGCATCCAGTGAAATGAACGGAAGTATGGTTTCCCTCTTTTACACAACCGGCACAGCAGTATGTGCATGTGTAAATGCCCTAAGTTGAGACGAGTTTGCCCTACTACGTAAGAGACGCCCTGTACCTATACAGGAGGCAACAACAACTTAAGGCTTTTGTCTGCTCTATATAAAGACAAACTGATGGAGGAACACCGAACAAAAAGTCCCAAACACATGGAAATCTACAATTTATTGATGCAAATGTGCAAAAGATGTTTGTGTCCACCCGAATATCCACATTCTGATTTTTCTTTTCATTAAAAAATTGCACTTGTACAGACGCCCAAAAAAATCGTATATATGAAAATTTTAAATATTAAGCCCACCGCAAGATTTTATGTGTTTAAGCGAATGATCGCATTTTCGGATTTTTCCCTTTTGCAAAATTATTGCGCATATGCAGTCACCTTAGCTTTTCGTCTAGGTTTCGGTGCATTCTGAGTCACCCTGCTTTCTAACCCAGGACAATCAACAACTTCACTATTGTTTATCTCGGTGACAAAATAGAAAACCGAAGCTGACCGCGAAATTCGAGGGCAATGACCCTAAAAGTTTATGCACAATTTTTTGTGCATACTAATGCACACAACGGACAAGCAAACAATGGTGAACGGCGGTCAGAACAAAAGAATGTACAAAGCGAAGAAAATGAAACGAAAGAAAAAAACGAACGGAATCGCGACATATGCACTTTCTTTGTGTGCGCTAGCGACTCGCGAAGCTCTTCATAAATTGGAACACTATCACTTTACGCACCTTTTTTGATAAGTTTTCCGGGAAAATTCGGGTTCCAATTGCTATGTCAAATACTTCCCAATATGTGCGGGTGGTCGTCGGTGCTCGGCCCGTGAATCTAAATGCGTCGTCGATTCTTGATGTCGCTACTGAGTTGGCTTGGTATGTGCTGCTCCGCCGGTCGTTGCAGCTGTGATTGCTGCTTGGAGCAATTATACAATTGTGCTCCTCTAGAGCCTGGCTTCTTCTTAAACTCCCACTGACGCCGAATCCGGCTCGAAGGACCATGGAGAAAGGCTCGCAAGCCTTTCGTATTGACGGTGATAGCCGGCAATTTGTTGCTCAATTTAAGAGCTAAAAAACTGGGTTCGGATTCGGAGTCAGTGGAGTCTGCAGGCGGCAACAGCTCGAGGCATGAAAGAAAAAGAAGTGAGAAATATTCTGTGTGCCACAATTCTCGTGAGCACCAAGATAATTTATTAGTTTATTATCAAAGTTATAAATGGCCTAGCAGGCAGTTATATGTGTGCCTATAAGAGTAGCTCAAGTAGCCACAGGATAGCTTACGCAAGAGTCGCAAGCACCTAGAACTATATACATATATGTATATAAGAAGGCAGCTATATCTCGCGCAAAAGTCGCAAGTCTCGATAGCTTTATATACGTATATGTATGTAGCACAATAATATTTGAAATCACCGAACTCACCTGCTTGGTCGCCAAATCAAAAGTGATCGACCAGCAGCTTCAAAAATAAGTTCGGCCCTAACTCTTTTTGCGTTTCTTTTGCCGCACATTCGGCTTGCCGCTAATTCAGCGCTATACACAAAAAGCGCTAGGGCTGTCAGAACTAAACAAATTGAGTACAGCAAACAAAAAATGCCAAACTAAATTTTAGCCACCACTGTAAGCAGTGCCCGAGCAGCTTCCTTAATAAATACACGCACGCATGCGCAAAGTAGAATTTTCGGCGCCTTAAGAGCAAGTTTTGAATTTGAATTTTGCACTTAAGAGAGAGCACCTTCAAAAAGCAAACAATAAAATTTAGTGAGAAAAGCCAAAAATTATTGCAGCAAGAAATACGTTAGCAACATAAATACATGCATACATATAGGCGTATATACGCAGACAGTTAGTTGAATAGCAAATTTAGTTCAAATTCGGTAAACCGCTCAGAAGACTCTTTTCTGAGCACACAGCAGAGAAGAGAGCAGCGCATTTTGAATGCGCGCGTTCTGCTCACTTCCAAGAGAGCGCAGAGACGCACACTTGCATTGCTTTAAAGGCCCATGTAACTGTATTATAGCCCGCTATCATACACCCCAAAGCAAAATATTAGCTTACATTTGCATTTTCGTTTTTAATTCTCAAACCGAAAGAGAGAGCAACAGCCAGTTAAATAAACAATAATTAATAATTCTAAACAGAAGATGAAAATATTAACAAAATATAAACAATTTTGCTAACAAAGAAGAAGCGCATAAATATAAACATTTTGTGAAAAATGGTTTCAACAACAAGCAAAATCTAGAACAAAACAAACAAACTATATAATTAAATAACCAATAATTAATAATAATGAAGCACGTAGCATGGCAAAAATACCAATACCAGCAAAAACTACACAAAATAAGCGAAAAACTGAACAGGAAACTGAAAACTGAAAACTAAAAACTCGTAAATTCTTATAAAAGTAGCGAACTCTGCGAACAGGGACACAATTAATTGATTTTTTTTAATAAATAAATTTATCGTATTTTTTAATCTGCTTTAATGCAGTGCAATATTGTAAGCGCCTAAATGTATGCTACTAAAATTGCGCTCTGTCTTGCCTGTCTGCATTGTGTATGAGCAACTTTGAAAGTTATGCTTATGGTAAAAAGCTCAGCTAATCCCGTTTAAGTACACTTCCTACATAAGTGTCCAACCCGCATAAGCAAGCAAAATGTCAACCTTTTTGTTCCAGGTTCGAATGCTCCAAACATGCCAGAGCCTTTTCCAAATTATTGCAAACACATTCCAGTTCAAAACCATATATGCACATACAATATATCAGAGGCTGAAAGTAAATTGACAGCTATTTGACAGTATTTTATGACACACTCTCTCAATCTCTGAATTTCCGTTTCTCTAAATGGTTGATCATACATGTTAAAGAACTTCATTTTTAAAGCACCGTTGATGTCGGTCTTGAGGGTAGGAGAAAGAGATCGTAGATTTTGAAATTGACTCGTGTATGATCGTGCATGAGTGAAACACAGCCAACGTTGTTAAGTTTCGTTTTTAATGCTTTTTAAATTAAATTAACTTAAATTTACTTTGAAGCACTTTGAATATCATTAACAACAAGAAACTTTAGTTTATCTCTCGCTGGTAGGCTAAAGAGGCTATGCATGGACCAGAAAGCATGAGTCCGTAAAAGAGTGATCTGTTAGAATATAAACTTTTCTAACGAACTTCAGTAGGGAGCTGACTTTCTGCTTTCAGGCCTTCTCCAACCCAGCAAGCCATCAAATGTTCGAGTAGGTAAAGCGAAATCTACAGCTGACTGCACAGAAACACAACAAATGCTCGTGAGTTTCCCTGACAGCAACAGCAAAATTCCTCACACTTTGATTTGAGCTTCGATATATAGCGTTTATAGATCGAAAGCAAAAAGTTATAAACAAGGGTTCTCACTTATGTAGCTTTATTTTTCTCTCATCGAGCGAGAAGAGAGTGCATATTTTTAGGCCAGTAATAAAGCGAACATTCAATTGCAATCTGCGATAAATGTAGTATATGGATATCGATTAAGGAATGCGCACTTATGAGGGAAGCTACATAACAGAGAGCTATCCTTAAGCTAGCAATTTTCTACTGTGCGACAACATAGGAGGCGAGATAAAAATACACTGATTTTAACTGGCATACTTTTAGGCGCAAACTATATTAAATATAAAATAACACATTCACCCCCCCCCCCCCCCCTTCCCCACCCACTCTCATTTATGTATTTCAAATCCCAAAAATTATAAAGACGTGCATGTATATTAACGAAAAGTAGGAGCGCTAAATCCTCGACTCAACCGAAATCAAAAGCATTTTCCCAGACAAAAAACCACATTTCTTTTAGTAAAAAGAATAATGCGAAATAGTATACACACTTAGAACAAAGTAAAATAAACTGCGGCTATTAAAAAACCATATCAGCTAAAAATATATTGATAAAAAAGGTAAGCAAGTGTAACAAATTAATTTTATAAAAATCCTAAACTAAAATTTAAAGCGCAAAAAAAAACAAAAGCATACACAACAAACACAACAAATAATTTCTACTAATGCAAGTTTAGCGAAAAATATTATATACGCTTGTAAAAACGAGAAACTTAGAGCAAATTTTGTAAACTAAAACATTTTACATTAAGAAATGTATTAAAATACTAAAAAGAGAAAAAAACGCTGCAAATTGTGGAAAAGTGCGAAGAGTGTAAACATTTGCAAATGCTACGCACAACAACAACAATTCTATTAACTAGCAATTTTTGCATACTAACTACATTTAACAGAAACACACGCATGCATACACACATACATACATACATGATAAAGTATAAGAGAAATACTCGAATTATGCAATTAAAATTAAGCAAAAAACATCTTTATGAACTCTTATTTTCTTTAATTTTGCTCATACTCTTTTTAAAAACAACAGCATGAAAAGTTATTGCAAAAATATGACTATTAAATTATAACAATAAAATTTAAAAAATTAAACAAGGGATAATTTGTTAAATTCGCTGAAGAGCAGCAAAAATGTAGTCTTAAGACAAAAATAAACGCAAAAAATTATAAATACACACACACACAAACATACTTATGTAAGTTTTAAGCATTGCAAAATAATTTTCCTACGTTTCCATAAAAGCAAGAAAAATTCAAACATCAGCACAAAATGTTTTTTCAAAACACAAACAAGCAAAGTATGAAGCGAATAATTTTTCCTTTAATTTTTTTAAATTAGTAAATTAGGGCGCTTCATTTAATGGCAATTCAATTCAATAATAATTCAATTTAAATTTTCTGTATTTAATAAAATTGACTTGAAACAAGTTTTATCAAGAAAGTTTGGTTCCCTTCGTATATTTCTTCCCCGCTAAAGCTGCTAAGGAAGAACCCTATGGTTTTCATTTAAGAGCCAAAGCTTTGTTGGAAGCACACAAATGAGCTGAATTAACTGCTCCTACTCACGGAATCCCAGCGGAAGCTTAAATCAAAGAGTATTGAGTATATATATTCATACTCTTTAATTAAATAATTGATCGGCACAACAGCCCGTGTGGGCTTAGGCCTAGATTTTACGCATTAACTTGTGTGTGCTTGTTATACATATGTATGTGGCACAAGTTAACGGGACCTATTGTACATCACCGAATCCGAACGGGTTGAGAAGCTTTTCATGGCAAAGAAGATTCTCGGAGAATTGCCAATTCATCGCGAGAAGTGGCGCAGCGCAAAGAAACAATTTGAAAGCAAATGCTCTTTGTATTTGATGTTATGTGCCCGGCTGAGAGTTGAACCGAGGCGAGATTCCGCATAGCGACCAAAAGCACTTAGTCCACTGAACCACCGCAGCGCATTCAAACTATTTGGTGCGATCTAAATAAAAGAGTGGAAGAAGGAGCATGCCCGCTATAAGAAAGCGAACTTCCGAGTGTGTGCATGGTTTTCTAGCTTGCTATTGCACTTTCTCATATTCCCTCTCTCTTCCGTTCTCTCATGATGTCTTGCTCTCACAAGAACTTTCTTGCCGCCCCTTTCTAAGTCAGTGATGATCAAAAGCAGCGCTCTCGTGTGAAGCTTTTTTAAAGGTTTTCACACCGACGCAAGCGCACGCACAGCGCGTAGTCCCTCATTGCACCGTGAATCACTGGAGCCTTTTGTTCAATGATGAGTTTTTAAGCTCTGAACACAATCGCAATATGTCATTGTATTTCTCTGGCCAACAATGTTTTACGTACAGCTACAATCCGGGTTCTCAAAGCATGCACTAATCGCGTTCGAACTGTGTAAAATGCATTCAAAAATACAGTGAAGTGCTCGTGCGAGTGCAAGAGCGTGTGCGTACACATGCAAAAATGTGTAAAGAGAACAACTAGAGCGACTTTATCCTTTCTGCATACTTTCTGCATACGCTGTAGAAAGAGCGCGATTAAGAGTGCAGGTGCAGGTGCGAGTGCAAGTGTGATTTCTTAACACACATTGCTAAACCATGTGAAATGTGATTTTTGTTCGTTGTGGCACTTTTCAAATTATGCTTTTCTATTTTCAATTCAGTCTTAATAATAACAAAAATATTGTGCATTAAAGCTTGTTTAATTTTGCGCATGAGTTAAAACTTCCCAAAAACCTGAAGCAACAGCATAGCAAAGAAGTTGTTAGGAAGTAATGCCACTTCCGCACTGTGAACAAGAGCGCTAAGAATATTTGTAGCCATTTGTTAACACACACACACACACACACACACACACACACACACATAAACATACACATAGACGCAACCTAACTTAAAGTAATGCATAGAAGTCAAGGACATAGGGAATGTAGTAGTAGTAAATAAATTTTAAAAACAAAAGCAAATATATATATGAACTAAACAAAGCAAAACAAGCAACAAAAAAATACAGAAAATAGCAAGGCATTATATAAAAAAAACTAACAATATTTAAAAGTAAATAAAAGAAAAATACAAAAACAAAAATCGAATGCCCACAGCGAGCGAGCATTCTCGACAAAAAGGATGAAAGCATACACCGACATAATTAAAAAACATTTATCATGCACACACGCCCACAGGGCGGAATGCATTGATGAATGTCAGAAAACTAAAACTATTATTTATACGCATATATTAAAAAACAAAATAAGTATTACTATTTAAATAAAATAAAATGAAATAATTAATCGAAGAACTTATTTTTAAACGCCATACAGCTACAGCCACAACAAAAAAACATAAATATATTTTACACATACATATGCATAATTACATAATTATGTTTAATAGCAAACGCCAAGAAGCAGCCATTAAAGCTATTCGAAATAAACAAAATGGTGAAAAAGGTAATGAATTTTTCTGCAAAAGCGTATTTAACATAAATATTCAAAGAAATTGTTTTCTACATATAAATTATTTATTTATTATTTAAATCATTATGTATAAACTGAACAAAGTAAGTTAAACAATGTCTTTATTATTATGATAAGAATTTAAAGAAATTCAATCGATTGACAAGAATCTATTAGTAGAAAGCCCGCAAGTAGCAAATGAAAGAGCAAGCATCTGACAGCTGACACCTGAAGGCAGAAGCAGCAAAAAATTGTGTTTGCTGTTAAAGTGAACACCCTAATTTACACACACACACTCACACATACAGTCACACACCGACACATTCACACAAACATGCATTATGCAAAATTAAAAATTTCTTATTACAAAAACCACAAACAAACATTATTAATATTATTATTATATATTAATTATTATTACAAATTACTAGAATATAAAAAATAATTATTAAAATGCAAAGAAATGAATGAAAAAAAGCAAACAATACTATTATACATTGAAAATATTATATTATTATTACAATGATATTAAAGCAGAAAAACTATTATTATTATTAACATTATTATTATATTAAAAGGAAAAATTAAATGAAAATTACAAAAAACCACAAAAAAATAAAATAAACTTAAAACAAAACAAAAATAAGTAAAGAAGCAGATATATATTATTATATATACTTTATAGACATTTAAATATGAAAAATACAAAATTATTTAAAAAAACTACACAAAAAAACAACAAAAAAACCAACAAAATAAAGTTACAAATAAACTTTTAACAAAAAAAACGTTCACGGCTTTTTTATTAAGGGCCAATGACTTGTTTGCTCCACAGTTCCTAAGGGAGTTTTCTAGCATGTGTCGTCGCTGAGCTCAACGTTCGTATGCGATAAATTTTAAAGGACCTTGTGAAACGCTTTCGAACAAAGCTGGTAGCATGCTATATTAAACGTTCTGCCAACTGGAAAAGGTGTCCCGCACTTTCTGGCCACTAAAAAAGTTGCACCCCTCTTTCGCCGTTTACCTATAATATTTGTAGCATGCACCAAGGTCTTCCTCTTCTTCGAGCAACTTAATCTACACACATCAGAAAACGAGTGTGGTTCTTTAAAAGTATGTTTTATTAATTACAAAACAACAAAATCGCAACCTAATAATGGAAATGACAGCGCAATCTTAAATGCAGTAAGAAAACATGTAGCGTTTCTTATGGTTGCGTTGCTCCGGTCGTAATCTGTTGCACTAGCGCCTGGAACGTCGTCGCTGTTGGTGAATCGGGCAGTTCCGTGAGCACAGAGCGTGACGTGCCACTTAAAACGCTAACACGCGGATCTATAGGCAAAGTGCCCAAATGTGGCACGCCCGTCAATTTGGCCAGTTCCATGCCGCCATTTGAGGAAAAGATATTTGTGCAGTTGGTGCAGTGTGGGCACACAAATCTGCAAAGAAAGTATAAGCGGTTAGTTGCGCTAAACGTGCGAAACGCACCTCCTGCCTACGCACCCGCTCATGTTTTCCATAACGCCGAGTATTTTTATGCCGGTCTTCTTGCAGAATGTGATCTCTTTTCGCACGTCATCCAGCGCTACTTCCTGCGGCGTAGTTACCAAAATTGCGCCATCGCATTTCACTTCTCGCATACACTCCATCACAGTTATGTGTTCGTCCGAGGTGCCCGGTGGCGTATCGATAACCAAGTAATCCAATTCGTCCCATTTGACATCGGTGAGAAACTGCCGTATCATCATGGTTTTCTTGGGGCCGCGCCATATTACCGGATCGTTGCGATTCTTTAGCAGGAAACCAATAGACATCACCGCCAGAGATTTGCTATCGTCCGTGTATATGGGCACCCAACCTTCACCGCACTGATAGATATCACGTCCCTCCAGGCCGAGCAGATACGGCACACTCGGCCCGCACAAATCGATGTCCAACAGACCAACCTAGTGTGAAATTCTGAAAATGGTTTATCTGCCTATGCAACTGGAGCAAACTTCCGACTGGACATACAGACCTTAAAACCATTTTCGCGCAGTGCCAGCGCCAGTTGAGTGCTCACCGTTGACTTGCCAACTCCTCCTTTTCCGGAGAGCACCAGAATTACGTGTTTCACTTTGTCCAACATTTTCTTTACAAACTATAAGAAATAACAGCTGAGCAGTTGTTGTGCGAACAATTGGAAACGAAACGAAATTCGTAGTGTAGGCACAACACTGACAGTGTGTGTGCAACAGAGACGCACTAAAGCCTCGTTCACATTCGACTTTCCTCGCTTTGCTTGACAGTTCGAGATTCAACAACAAAGCGTGAAAAGTATAAGGCTTGCTACAATGAACGCTTTAACTTTGGATTTTACTGATATAATTTAAGTAGTAGTAGTTATGCTACTAAAGTTTGAAATTCGCGAGTGTCTTAATTGAAAACGCAAACGCACGAGAAAATGAAACCAACTGGAAGCGCACGAGAAAATGAAAAATATCACAAAAAATTTCAACAACTGATTGTCAAAGCGCAAAAAAGTTGAGAGTTGCCCAACATTTTGCTTCGCATTGCTTCGCTTCGCTTTTCTCGCGTTCTATTTAGCAAGCCTCATATAAAAGCATGTATTGAACTTATCTGTCAACGCGAAATTCTGAAGCAAAGCGAAGCAAAAGTCGAATGTGAACGAGGCTTAACTGTCTCATCAGCCCCATTCACAATCGACTTTTGCTTCGCTTTGCTTCAGAAATTCGCTTGGACAGATAAGTTCAATACATGCTTTTATATGAGGCTTGCTAAATAGAACGCGAGGAAAGCGAAGCGAAGCAAAAAGATGGGCAACGCTACTAATTTTATGCGCTTTGACAATCAGCTGTTTAAATTTTGTGTAATATTTTCTGCTGTTATTGGTGGTCTGTTCGAATCTTTAGTTAATCCTTCCTTAAGGGGTCTATGCAGCTCTCAAGAAAAGCGGAAACTCCATATAAAAAAACGCCAACAAAATTCTCAAGAAATTTCCTTGTGTCAAAAATACAAAATTAAGAAATCTGCTACGAAATTTCAGAGATATTTAATAATAGAGATACGCCAGACTTGTGTTGCCATTTTTCGCCGCGCAGAGCTGACAATTTGTATCAATTTTACGTCACGTATTATACGTGTGAGCTTGCATGTATGCGTAAGCACGAGCTTGAGGACCAGGGTAGGAAATCCCCGTACTTTCGTACTGATTTGGGTACATTTTTATTATTTGGGTACGCGTTTTATATCCCAGAGTAAGTTTTATTTTTGGGTACGCTTTTCATTTTTCAGTGTACGTTGAGATATCAACACTGTGTGGCGAATGCCAGGAGCAAACGAATCTTGTAAAATGAGCACGCGAACGACGAGACATAAGAAGCTAGTAAGGAATACGAAGTGGGAGGTACGAAAAATTGTTGGTACCTTGGTACTCGATTTGCCATACAAAACTCCATAGAAAATATGATACAAGAGTACGAAAATTTTGGTACCCGTACTGTTATTCTTTACATTTCAGAATGAGTCAAATATCATTTTTATATGAAAATGAACGCTTTTTATGGAATTTGAAATGCATTTGCATTTAGATGAATAAAACTAATAAAACTGCATAAGTGTTGCAGATGTCAACTTCTACCCTTACATTTCCATTCAATTAAAACCAAAAGGAAGTTTCAAAGTTAAATATTTATTGATAAAAATATTAAATACACATATCTTTAGTTATGCATTTGTAGTGACCACTTATAACATTACAAATCGGCAAAAAGGTGTGCATGACATTACTTTAATAACAAATTATATGCGCTTGAAATAATTGCGCCAAAAAGAGCAGAACTTTGCGTTAATATTTACTGCATATTGCAGAATTTTCACATAAAATAAAAGGCACACACATAAAATATAGATATATAACTTCACTTCCCCGGAATTTCATCACATGACACTTTCGGATTGTTTAATTATTCGAAAACGTACTACTTCGTACCCGATAGAAAAATTTTAGCTGCGCGCGGCCCGAGATTTTGTTCTTTGACTCCAAGATCTGCATGAAACACTAGTTGTTTCTGTTTAGCAAATGCATAGTCATATAGTCATGCCTCCAAACATCTTATCTCTTTTCCTCTCACGTGAACATGGTACCCATTACCAATTTTGACAAATTCCTGCCAGCAAAGAAGAATGTGGGAAAGTGGAATGAATGAAAGTTCAGGGTTGTATTGAGGGTGAAAAAACTGTGCAATTAACTTAAACATGAATAATGGGCGGAAAATTTTATTATTTATAAATAAAATAAATTAGATTATTGACAATGTTTAAAAATGTTGCAATTTTGTGCTAGTTTCGTGTAGGTTATAAGAAGTAAGGAACAAATTTTTTTTAGGTCACCGAAGGAGGGAAGCACTGACCCGTAAGAAGTTTTTATGCTCAAGGACCTTTTTTTGCTCATCAATCCGAACTGGAAGACGAACTTATCCCTATCCTAAAAAATTTTTATTTTCAAGGTACGAAATTTATGGAAAAGGTACGTTTTTTTAAAAAATGGGGTACGTTTTTATTTTGGCCCAGTCCAACTCTGTTGAGGACGGCAAGCCGAAAAGCAACAAGCGACATGCTAGTAGAGTTGTGCCGTTTAGTTCACTTGAGCGATTAGTTCAGTTGGGATTAGGTTGCCTTTTAGAACTAGTTATTTTCTAGTTCACTAGTTCATTAAAATTATTCTATTTGTACTAGAAAAAATTTTAAATGCACTACCAAGATCGTTCGATTTTGTCTGGTCAGTTAAGCGGGGTCTACTAGTCACAATTTAAGGCTCAGTGAATGTAGCCGTAACATATTTTTCCGTTTTCAGCTGACAAAACCTTTTATACCCGAGCTCTATACATGCGATTACTTTAAACGAATTTCTACGCAAGCGTAACGGAGCTTGAAAAACTTGTCAGCTATAGCTTTGTTGCAGAAAAGTGCTTGCTCTTCAATCTTAGTTCAACAAAAATAGCTGAATAGTAATGCTAGCAAAATGATCAGCGCACTAGCAAAAAGTGAAATATGCAAAGGACTGACAGCTGCAATTTGTTTTACGATTCAAGTCAACGGCCCAAGTTTTACGTTTACGAAAATTAGGAAAAAAAAATTCTGAAAAATTTTTTAGTAATAGAACATTTATTTTAATAAAAATAAGGGAAAATATTTTACTTATGAACAGTTAACTTTAATTTGCACTTTTGTTGTTAAATTAAATTCAATTCACATATTTTGTTATCTTCTAAAATACAAAAACCAATTTAAACAAAGCTTCAAGCTTTGAACATACATTTAAATGCGGTCTTTAAAATAACACGTTTGTAAAAATTGTGAGATCTTTCAATAACATATAAGAAAAAGTAATTAATATTAATAAGTACAAAATTCTTTATATATTGCTATGCAAAAATATCAAATTTGACACTTTAGATGGCTTCAGCAGAGTTCGGCGTTCATTTATTATATTTCCTGTCCCCTAAAAAATGCGCCCGCACGGGACTGATGTAGCCACTACGCGAAATCTCTTTAACATGTACTGATACAAACGGGGATATACCTCACGTCTCTCATGCCACCACACTAGCGGATCTTTCTTCCGATCTAGATACTCTTCATTTAGATACATGTCAATTTCTCTGGTGACATACATACCTTGTTAATGTGCCTTGCACCTGTCACTTGAAAAACGGCGCCTTTTATAATTCAAGTAAATTTAGCTTTAGTTCATCTAGGTCATCCAACTGAACGACCGATAGAGCTAGTTCAGATATGAGAACCAGATCTTTTAGATCTTTAGTTCGCGAACGACACAAGCCTACATGCTAGCATTCGGTCAGAGAATGCCGCCGCGTAAGGTTGTGCGAATGCTATTGCTCGCCTTTATGCGTTGTTGTTGTTGTTGTTATGAGACAGCAAAGAATTCGTTGGCTGGCTTGGATTTCCTTGGAATTGTCTTTGCACAAGGGAATCGAAGCAGCGCCGCGGCTGCTGCGTAGAAATATGTATTCTTTTTGAATGGTACATATGAATGTATGTATGAGCATTACATTTTCACACTTTTGCAGGTTCTTAGCTTGTAGCAAATTTGCTATTACTAAATATCTCTGATTAAATGTTCATTTTAGATTGTAAATTTGTAAAATCTTATATATAAAAATGGATTGCCGTGCGTTAGTCCGGCGAAAGCACGAAAACGGCTGAGCCGATTTTGATGAAATTTAGTGAGTGTGGTTGAGTGGGTTCAGGGATGGTTCTGATCGTTCTGATCTATAATTGGACCCGATTGGACAAGGGGGCGTGGCACCGCCCATACAAACCAAATTGTTGCGTTAGCCGAAGCAGTTCGTAAAAATGTTTCGCAATTAAATCAACAACAAAAAAGTACGTACGACTGTTTGATAGAAGCTGTGTAAAATGGAACTGGAGGAGTATACTTCCTGGATGCTTCCGGAGGCATTGGTAAAACGTTCTTAATTTCATTACTTTTGGCAAGGATTCGATCGCAGAATGAAGTTGCCTTAGCATTGGCTTCATCTGGAATAGCAGCGACTCTGTTAGAAGGCGGACGAACTGCACATTCTGCCTTGAAATTGCCCCTGAACATACAAGTCTACGAGACACCAGCTTGCAACATCGTCAAAAACAGCGCCATGGCAAAGGTTCTACAAACATCGTTTGGGACGAATGCTCGATGGCCCATAAGAGGTCACTGGAGGCACTAGACAGAACGTTGAAAGATCTACGTGACAATCAAAATATTTTTGGTGGAGCCATAATTCTGTTGTCCGGTGATTTTCCTCAGACTCTTCCAGTTATTCCACGATCAACTGTAGCTGACGAGCTAAACGCATGCTTAAAATCATCAAATTTATGGCGGCATGTGAAGACACTGATTGACAACTAACATACGAGTGTTTTTGCAACAAGATCAAAATACCGATGTTTTTTCAAAGCAATTGTTGGACATTGGTAATGGGAAAGTCGCAGTTGATATCTCGACCGGATTCATCACATTTCTGTCAGTTGACCGAGTCGAATGAGGAGCTCATAGGGCGTGTTTTTCCCAACGTAGCGCAGAACTTCAATAACCATAGTTCGTTCAGCGAACGGGCCATATTGGCGGCTAAAATCAAAGATGTCGATGATCTCCCATTCAAAATTTCATTCCGGGACAGTTGACCAGAAAGCTTTATCTTGAATGTTAACTACATTTATCTTTCATCATGTTAATAAAAGATATTAATATTACAAATGATTTTTATTCAATAACCAAACGAAACTCAAACCGTATACGATGCGGCCAATATTATCTACTTCAATAAATTGGAGTTGGAGGGTTGATTACAATTAATAAACACTTATGAAGAGTTACAATCAAATCAAGTTTAGATGATACGGAGTTCACCGGGTCATCTAGTATTTTATATTTTGAATTATCTTAATCTATTTTCTTATTTTCAGACATGGAAAACGCAGAGAATAGTCCAACTACATCGCGAAGTGCGCCAAAACGCCAAAAGCGCCTCAAAAAATTTTCTGATGCTTTTGGCGAGTGTGCTGCTTGAGAGTTCACAGAGGTTCAAAAAAGAACGTAAGTCAGCATATGGCGTTTTGGACAATTTAAATATAAAATTGTTTTTTACAGAACTTTTACAACTTCAACAGCGTGGGAAGATGACACAATGCAATCTGAAGCGTCTCCAGTTTACTCTTATGTAAGTATATGTGCATTATATTTGTACCCTAATTTCTAAATTTAATCTATATTTCTAGAGCCCAACTCCATCGCGCCGCTCATCGACAGGAGCACCTACCAGTGGAGTCTGGCAGAAGGTAGAGGCATTGCTCGAAACCCAGCTGAGCCTCGTAAAAAATCGGCTGACGATTCGCCTTACAAACAAGCTCTCAACTATTTCGACTGGATGTTGAGACAGCTCCCAGAGCCGGTGGCCAAGCAGGCGTGCCTGGACATGACGTCCCTACTGCTTGTTAAAGTACAGGAAGAAATGTTGAAATAAAAAATTACAAATGTACAAATACAAACTACATTTTTAAAATTACAAATGTACAAATACAAACTACATATTTAAAATTACAAATACAAACTACAAAGTGCAAATTTAAAATTACTAAAAATACTACAACTACTGTCAATCTAACACATTTTATTTTAATGCAAAGGTTTCAGCAATTGGTTTGAATATAAGCAAATCGAAGGCATCTTTGTTTATCCGGACCGTTTTCTTGAATTGCTCTGCATCGTTCCGGTACATTTTGTCGAAAGATGTTGCAAACAGACCGAATTCATCACGGTCTTGATAGAGCTCTCTAACCCACATTCCACGCTTCGGTTTCATAGAATTTAGACACTCGCTCAAACACTCAAACGTTCATTGTAGCAAACCTTCTACGTTTCACGCTTTGTTGTCGAAGCGCGAACTGTCAAGCAAAGCGAGAAAAGTCGAATGTGAACGGGGCTTTCCGGCTTCGATATACATATACGTGCATATTTACACTACACACTCACACTAGAACTTGATGGCCAAAAAAACCGCCGATTTACTCGCACACACTCACGGATTTAGAATTTCAATTTCAACACGGTGCTGTTCACTTGTGTTCATTGTTGCCACCAAAGCCAACCAAAGAGAGAGAGACTTATCACACTTTTATAAAAGATATTTTTCGGGTCGGACAAAAAAAAGAAAAATATTTTTAAATCGTATCGTGTGGGGTATCGTTCGCAAGATTTTGAAAAAAATTTTATACATTTCTTAGCAATTATCTTGTATGAGAAGCAAGGAAAAGAATTTTGCACAATGATAAAAATGCATCGAGAGTTCGATTGAGAAACATCGCTGGCTCTGTCCGCGTGAACCATGAGAAGAGTACCGGAGTCATTAAAAAATTAGCTGTTCCAATCGACGTTGGGAATATGAAGACCTGGAGTACCTGTTGGCGCACAGCCGAGGTTACTGGCGATGTTTCGTGTACGCGGTAGTAATAACCAACTTGATAGGATGAAAATAATCAAAGCCAAATTTAAATTCATATTGGAAGTGAGTTTATTGAAATGTTGATATTTTTATCTACATTATATAATAAGTTTTTAAATATTGTTTATTTTTTCTCTCTGTGTACAGTAAAGTATATAATTTACTACGATTTAAACTTAGAGTATCACATATAACCAAGACTTCAAATTAACGAGAAAGTGTATTGAACACCAAAGGGAACGCTTTGAACGTTTTCGAAAAAGAAATGCACGATTTATAAACGAAAAATTTTAAATTTTAAAATTAGGCAAAACAATGATGAAGAATTCAAAATATGTAATAGTCGAACAGCTAAAAAGCGTATGCAAGAGCATTTTCTGTTCTTTTTTGTGTTGATCTTGTTAGTGGTGTGCTTACAAATAGTTTGTTTAAAATTCACTGGATTTTTTTGTTTGCTATATTTTTTGTTTTGTAAATTTGTTATAATATTCAGTTTAAAATTAATGAGCAATGTTAGTTGCCACGTTCTGCTTTTTTTCGATAATTTCAATTCTCTAATATAACAACATGATTGATCGACTTAGCCTACTTACACTCAGTCAAAAAGAAAACACCTTCTGAGCTCGAAGTGCGTTTAAAACAAACGTTTATATGTGTACAATGTTATCTTGTATAGTTGTGTTATTTATAAGAAATAAATACATACATTGCCATAATCCAATAATCCAGGCGCACTTCGGACTAGCTTCAATCCAGTGCAAAGAACATTTTTTGAATTGAGGATTTTCTAGCAAATACACATACATTCTGCAAATCGCGTTTTGCATAATTTTAGGCGTATCAGCTTTGAATTAATTCAACCTTAAGGTTGGATTGTAGCTAATAAATATAAAAGCGTCTTACAGTGGCGCTATAACAAGGACGAGCGCACACAAAGGAAAGTGCGATTCACATTCAAATTGATTCACTGTTCATTTCACGCTAATACTAATAATTATTTTATAAAGGATAACAGGGAGTGAGCGTTCCATATATGGCTATGCATTGAAAGCTTGCATTTTCTATTTGCACAATTTGCTACGCAGACTTAACCAATTATTTAATGTATAACTTAGACGAATTATTTGTTGCAACAGCAGATGCAACTAAACAACTAAATATTGCTAATAATAGTTAAAATATTTCATTTGGCAGTTTAAAAAAATTAATGCAGAAACATAAAACAATAATTTTTAAATTAAGGACGCCTTTCTAAAGCAAACGACTAAGCGTATATGTACATGTGGATCTTACGAAGATTCAATAATTTAAATTCAATATTTTCAATTAAATTTTGCAGTAATATATCGTTTACTCAAAACAAAGTGCACTTAAGAAACTAACAAAATACTATCAGTACAGTAGCGAAGCGTACTTCAGAATAACTCTTTGACGAGTAAAGAAAATTGCAAACTTAAAAATAACTCAATCTGTTTCTAAAAGTAATTTTGTAATAAAGCTCTTCAATAATTGCACTGCCACTGTAGCGAGTGCCTACTACAGTTTATGCAACAACACACTTGGCTGCATATCGCACAAACTCAAGCGCCGCATCGTGTCGAGGTCGCCCATGTGCCAAGCCATGTCGTGCTGCTATTTCCGCTTTGGCGCCACATTTACTTTGGACGGCGCCGCAATAACACGTCGCTGCGGCTTTTCAGCTTTTGCGCTTCTATCGAGCACTTTGATTTTGGCGCCGTTCAGCGTTGCATTGTGCTTGCGTTTCTTGGGCTTGTGCACGTCGGGCTGCTTTTCGACTGGTGGCGGGCAGGCCAACACACCCGATGTTTTCAAGCCCACGTCGGGGCAGCTCTCGATTTCGGGCGGCAAAACGTTGAGCGCGGACAGTTCACCGCCAGGACTGTCGCACTTGCGTAGAGCGCTGTTCTCGATCGCGTAGCCGACCGCCACAGCAGCTGATGAAACGCTAGTAGCGCTGAAGCCATGCTGCAGCAATTTCTGCCTGGACGTGACGTTGGTTAAAGAAGCTGCGACCAGCGCCGCATTCTTTAGCGGTCGTCCGCGTCTGCGCTGCGATTGCTTCTCTTCGTTCAGCGTCGTGATGCTGCTGGTGGTGGAGGGCGAAGTGCCGCTGCTGCTATGGCGAAACGGCTCCGGTGCGGTCATGAATTGTAGCGCGGATTCGGAGCAGAAGGTCTTGCGCCGCTTGTGCACTGGCCGATGATGGAATGGCTCGGCAGAGATTTCGTCGTGCGTGGACAGTTTGCGTGTGCGCCGTCGCATATTGTAACTGCTCTCTGGCAAATGGTTTGTAGTATCCACCTGATTGTCCTGCATCAGCAGCACAGTGTCAGGCATTATGGCAAGCGACTCTAAATGTTTCGGCTGTGCATTCATCGTGCGTTTCGGCGCCTCGAAGACGGTTTCTTGGGTGGACGAAACTTCGTGATCAGATGTCGAGAGCACAGAACTAGCCAACAACTGTTCCGTATTGCTCTCCAACGTGACTGAGGACGAGTCCACAGATATGTGTGATTGTGATTGTACGAAGGTGAGATCGCCATCGACAGCTGCGGGCTCTACCACTACCGCCGTCCCTACAGCCAGCGTGGGTGTTGGCACATCACGGCTTTCGCCGTTGAACAGATATGCGGGTACAGTAGGCGTAGCCTCCAAATTCAAAAAAGACATAGCCCCCTCCTTAAACGCGCTCACATTCACAGCGGTGACCGAAACTATGTCTGCAACCTCAACGGCTAATAATGTGTCTGCTGTTGGTATTGTTGTCGCTTCTTGTACGAGTGCTGGCGGTGGTGCTGGCTGTTCTTCCATAGCATTTGAAGCTTGTGCTGGTGGCTTTATCGTGGCTGCTGGTGTCTCTTTGCTCTTGCCTGTATTCCGCTTGGGTGGAATAGGTGCCGTGCTGGCGGCTGTATTCGCCAAAAGCGTTAAACTAGTCGCCGCAGCTGCAATTTCACTCATCAATTCGATTTGGCTCGGGTTCTTGGAGTATATGCACATTGAATTGTTGTATTTCTGTGGCACTTCTGCCGCTGCCGCCTCTATTGCTGCCGCCTGAATGGTAGTCTCCACGGCAGAGCAAGCAGGAGGCGCACAGTCCAACTGCTGTTGGTGCTCCTGGTGCTCTGTCTGTGTGACTACTATTTCGGTGGCAGCAACTTCAGGCGGCTCCATATCCTCTGTGTAGCTCGGTGTTGACTCCAATACATTTTCACAGTTACCACTTTGTTTACCATCAAGGTTGTCGGTTGTCGGCGGCTCAACCGTAGACGTGTTCTTATTTGCAGCTGGAACTTTTATTTTCTTACTCATACTCTCTTTCAAAGTGTTTAGATTATTCTCTTCCGTACTGGCGGTCGTAACAGCAGGCGTTGTCGCATGTCCTTTCTTCTTTCTAAATTTCACAGTTTTCTTTTGCACTGGCTGTTTTTCTTTTTCTCCTCGATTTTGCTTCTTTTCTTGTTCCTGTGGAGGCGGCGATAACAACTTCTCCGGACTATCAAGAACTGCATTGGTGACATCCATCGCCAACAAATCTTGTCTTAATCGGTTTAAAGCTTTTTTAGCCTTTTCCAGAAATAATCTCTCCTCGTTATTTTCCTCCAGCAGCGTTTCGGACGCAGTATCTTTCCCATTCTGTTCAATAATTATTGCAGATTCTGTTTTCTTTTTGACTCTGTTCCTTTTACCGCCTGCTGCATTTAATGCCAGTGATCTTTGGCTTAGTTTTGCTCTTTTAATCGTTATTTCTTTGTTTTTATGCGACGGGGTTAAATTCTTATTCTCGGCTGTTGACTCATTCTTTGCAGCAGTTTTCGCTCTCATCTCTTGCAATGGTTGTTTGTTGCAAGCTCCATTGGCATATTCTTGTTCCTGCACAATTTCTGCAGTTTTTGACTCGTTCTTCTCAAGCTCTCGGTCAATCACAGCATTTTCTGCTTCAAACACGACCTGCGATGATATTATCTCAGGATTCGTATTTGTGTTTGCATCTAGATTATGGGTTGCGTGATTGCGACTTGTATTGACCATTATCCAATGCGTTTCTCCATCTCCTCGCATTTTGGAACGTTTTAGACGCACCTTGAACTGTTTCGTTGGCGACATAATAGGAATGGGAGCATCACTCTTTTCACATTGTGGTGACACCGAAACACGCCTTGAGCTCTCCGAATTCAATCTTTCTGTTTCCTCTACACTACTGTTCGACAGGCAGGAGGGACGCTCGTTATACGTGTGTTGTATTGGGCTAGGCTCCTCCTCACTGGTTGCTGTTGGCATTGCGTCGACGGAGCTCCTAGCAGCAGGCGTCGTTTTCTTCGAAATTGTCGCATTAGTTTCCTTACGCGCGTCTCTCGAGTGCTGCTGGCGTAATAACGCGCGTTGCCTTTGCTGCTCCCTCTGCTGCTCCAGCAATTGGTTGATAAAGGCAACTTGCTTTCGCTCAATTTCTTCGTTGCGCTCAATTGCCACCAAACATTTCGCATTCAGTTTGGGATCACTGCTGACCCTCGCCAGCGGGGAGAGCGATTTGCCAGTGGCCGCGCACATGCGTGCACTACTGGGTGAGACCGATGTATCCGAGGATCGGGGGGATGTGGGTGAAAAATCACAGGCATGAGAAAGTCTTTTTTGTTGCGGCGTAGACTTGAACGTCTTGCGTGAGAGATGCGTCCGTTTCGGCAAACGTTTCGCAGCTGGTGCCGTTGTTCTTGTAGTGGATTTTTGAGGTTCCCTAAAGATATCGTAACTGCTGAACACAGTTGCCATCGCCTCCATGTGCTCTATACAACGTGCAGGATTTGGATAAAGAAAAAGGAGAAATGTCTAATTGAAGTATGCTTGTTAAATTATAATGCTAAATAACACAGTTCTAAAATAATATATATGCACAATTGTTGGTAAGAGATTTATGTACATTGACGACGATAAATGATTAGTACGGTTAAAAGGATTTGTTGCTTTTAAACATTTAATCATTTTATATCACGTGCTCACGTGCCGTCCTAAGCATGCCATGTAACTAGAGTTAATAAATATAGCAAATATTCGAAAAAAAATAAGGATAAGTGCTGTTACATATTTCTACTCAGATCCAACCACCGGCTTGTAGGCATACAACATCTTTAATACATATTGAGCTATTTCATGAACCAATCGATCCGTGGCTTGTACGGCTTAAAGTTACAGTTACACTGGCAATATAAGTACATACGAGTATACATGTGCTATATATGTAAATTATTGCAAATATGTACTAAAAAGCGTTGTGAATGTTATAAGCACAGCACGCCGGTTAAAGCTTTCAAGCGAATGATAAAATGTTTTCTCATTTCAATTGTACATATACATTTTTAGCAGCATTCACAAACATAAGGCTTAGGAAAAGCAATATATACATATATGTAGGTACACATCGATATAAAAAGATATAAAGAAATAGAATAGGTATTTTGTAATAAAACTTTAAATTCATTGTGAAACTGCTCATGAAATATATGTAAGGAAATGCAAACATTATTTGGGCGGTAGAGAATAGATTTAGTATCAACGCAATTAAACAAATCGATTAAAAATGTATCCATTGTGTACACAGAAAATTGAAGCTCTCATTCATTACTTTCTTTGTTAGTTTTTAAAAGTGTCAAAATATTATGTGTATCTTGCGAAATTGTTGCTAACCTCTTTAAAATCAGTTTATTGAATGTTGCGCAATATGTTGCCGATTCGTAATAAAACTGTTACTATGAAATTCGAATTATATTCGAAAATTATTGCGTATTGTAGCGGATGGTGCTTGTCGATTGAAGAGAATGTAACTGGAACTGATTGACGAGCGAACATGTTGCTTGAGTTGATTGTAGGCATATGCAGAAAATTAACTTAAATTGTTCAACTTAATATCACATAATATTTTGCTCAAAATTTCTTTACCCCTTTTGTTCTTTTAAATAATACCTATTATTGGCTTGACAATAAACATACTCAAGCTAGTGGTAATCTCTTTTAAAAACTCACATAGAATTATTGTTAATTTTTAGCTTAAATATACATAGAGTTATTGTTAATTTTTAGCTTAAATATACAATAGTTTCTAAGAACGAGTATCAACTAACTAGTACATAGAATAAATACATATTTTAAATATATATATAACAGCGAAAATTTTAACTTGTATACAAATTGTTTTTTAACAACATATGTATAAATAAAAACGTTTCAAAATATTTGCGTTTGCAATCCACGCTTTAAATATTGAAATAGTTGAAACCCCAATTGCGTATGCATGACGATTCCGGGCAATGCCAATATCAAGCATCTCTATTCGAAGCTTTATTCCTGCCAATAGACCCTCTTCCATCTGAAATATTGTTCGATGTGGGAAAATATTTTTGCGTTGCTGTTGCGGCTGCATGATTTTCAAAGTGCGGATTACCTGCGTCTAGATTGAAGTTGTTCGAGGCCATCGGTGCAGAAAAGTTGCCTAAACTTGGTGTGATCGCAGCGATGGAATGGAGCGTATTCAATGAGTCATTGTTGGCAGCTCGTTTCGATCTGGTGGCATAAGTTCTCTTTGCTACAGGAGCAGGAGTTATGCTGTTCTTCCGGGGTCGTCCTCGGCGGCGCGGCGGAGGCACAGATTGCATCTGTTGTTGGTGCTGCATTCCCGCGTAGGGGTCATGTTGCAATTGGTATTGAGCATATTGCTGTTGTCGCGCCTCTTGCTGCAGTTGTTGCTGGCGGCGCTCTTCCTGCTCTTGCAAATGTATTTCCTGTTTTTTACGCCGTTGCTGCTCCCGTAGCATTTGCAATTTCTGCTCCAACTCCAATTGCTTGTTGCGACTTTGCATCTCTTGTTGGCGCAATTGTGACAAATGCTTGCGTTTCAGCTCCTCAATTTGAAGTTCTGCGCGTTGGGATTGTCGCTCCGGCGCAGAGTTTTTGTAAAATGTTGCTGGTAGCTTGTTGCGTGTCGTCGTCTTTTGATAGGGCATTTTCAGTTGCGATATATCAATCGTCTCCAATGCGCTTTCTTCCTGACGAGCTACTTTTGCTGGTGCCACATATTGCTGCAGCGCTGATGCTGGTGATAAATGTTTATTGTGGCTCATCCGCGTCAATTGTTCGCTATTCCTGCTCATATTAGCTGTTCCACTAGCGGAAAAATGTTGCATATGCTGTTGAGCATTGGCATTTTGAGATAGCTTCTGCCTGGACACACTCGATGCACTCGGTCTGGCAACATTCATGGAATTAAACGCGCTTTGCGAATAGCAGGCCCTATCAGAATTGCAGACATTTCGGTCTGTGACTTTGGCAACATGTACCACCGCCTTAACCGGCGGAGTTTTATTTCGGGCAATGCTCGCTTTTACTCGAGATAAATGTTGGTTTATTTGCATCTGTTGCTGGCGCATATAAGAGACATACTGCTTCAGTACGTTGAGGCTGGCGAATTGTTTGGATTTGTTGTATGTGGCGGCATCAGCTTCTTTGGAAGCCACGCTTTGGTGTTTGAGCATGCAGTTCTGTTTTAGTTGTTGGTCCTGTCGAATCGTTGGCTCCGATTTCCTTGTCAACATCGCCAATTTTGCGTTGTCTTTATTCTGAACAAACTGTTGCTGAGATGCCAATGTGGCAATCGCACCCTTTGCTGGCAACTCAACTTTCAGCTGCGGAACAATTTCTGAATGGCTCTCGAAAGCATTTGACCGTCTTGACATAGTAGGTGCACCAGAATTGATGAGCATTTCTTCTATGTCAATTTCCGACATGTTTACATTACAGACCGATTGCTCAGCATTCTCCTCAGCCATTTCTGTTGTATTAAGGCCATAGGCTGCAAGTTCTGTTTGCTGCAGCTGACCAACACTTGCAAGGGTTGTCGGACATTCATCAGTGTTAACTTTTTCTAGACCAAATGCTTCTGGCCCAATTAAGGGTTTCACTAAATCTTTTTGCTGTGATGGTATATAACTAGCGCCGCTATTCACGATTTGCGAGGGTTTCCCTTTTTGGGATAACTGCGACAAAATCATTTCTATGTCCGCTTTAATGTTGCTCTCCTGTCCGGTTGCAGCAATTTGTTGCTGCTGCAGCACTGCCATGGCTGTAGACACTTTTTGCAGTTGCTTCGCTGTCGACGCCGGCAGTATGAGCCACTCATTGCCATCATCATTATCGTTCAATATGGAAACTGAGCCATCTGCGTGCTGTTTCAGCAACAGCGGCTTAAGCACACCATTGCCATCGGAGGAGATAATGGTTGCTTGCTCTAAAATTGCGGCACGTGTCTCCTCATACATATGCTCATTGACCAACAAACCATTCGCGGTCGCAGAGGCAATCACCAGTGTCACATCGACCGAAGCCATGAGCATATCAATATACCGCTGCAATCGCACAAGCTTCTCAAAATTGGCAACGCTGAACATTGGTGTAGCAGGATAGGAAGCTGGCAACGGCGCACATCTGGCCACAACCAATTCCTTTTCTTTCGCTGCATTTCCCAGTTGGCCCTTCAGTTGCGGTGGCACTATTTGCACAGGCGGTTGTACACGATATCGCGGAGAGGTGCGTTTTGTTAGCGTCGTCGTATATCCCGCTCCCTCTGCACAAATGCTCATGTTCGACACAGAGGAGTCGGCTTCACAAGTGACCACTACATTTTGCGCAATTGGCAACATAACGGCATCAATTAGCTCTTGCTGCTTGAACTCAACTATCGGTTTCACAGGTTTTCTGATGTTTGTTTCCGTCATTGATTGTGCTGGTGCCGCTGTATCCTTAGATTTTTCTGGCTTGCTTTTTGATATAATGTTGCTCAATTTGTTGGCAACAAGCTGCATAAACAATTGCGTATTCTCATTTGTATTGCCCTCTGTTGAATCAGCCTCCGTGACATGATGACTACTAGTGATCCTAGTTATTTCCTCCATTATAGTATCGTCATCCTCAGTCATGGGCATGGTGAAATTCAGAGGATCGTCTTCTTGGAACTCCGATAATTTACGACGTTTCTTTAATGGCAGCGTTATATCCAACTGCAAATTATCCGGATCCGGCGAATAGTTCACAATGTCGCGCAACAGCCCCTGCCTCGCTATGGGCATATCATTGTCCTCTAGTGCATTGCATATAGTAGTATCGTATGCATCAATGCGGCTTCCGGCAAATTTCAACTCGGATATGGAACGCTTTCGCATTGCAGCACACTCCATGCTTTCTACGCCAGCTTTTACCGCAAACGATGTGAGATTTTTCTTAGCAAGTGCCAACAGTGCCGCTCTCGATGTGCTGGGTTTATCGTCATCGTCGGCATCGGTATCTAAACCCACTTTCTCGGAGAGCGTGCCTTTAAAATTTTTAATGTTATTGGTTGGTATGGAAACGAGTAAGCTTGGCGCCTTTGGACTAATCGAAGGTCCTACAGAAATGTTTATCTCGGCTGCTTTTGATTTGCGTACATCCAATTCTGCAAGAGTAGTTTGTGGCACACCGCTCTTTTTTGGTGATGCTTCCACTGCTGCCACATTGACACGCGATACTTCTTCTGTGAGCGCTCCTACTGTGGCACTGTGTTTCTGCCAATCCTTTTGCTGCCAGGTAATTTCATCCTCATCCAGTTGGGACTCATCGTCCAGCATAATATTGTTCAGTTCGTAATCATCCTCTAAAGGTGGGCAGATTTTTGGCATATCCTTGATTGTATTAGTATCGAGTTCTAAGTTTACAATTTCTGAACTTGTTTCTATTGTAGGAAAGGGCACAAACTCTTTCAGCAATTCAGCTGTATCATCCAATAACTCAGCGGCTGGTAGCAGTTCGGTATCATTGAGCACCAGCAAATCATTAGCTAGTTCTATAGGCAAGGCATTTAAATTGTCGGGCAATGCTATTGGATGCTGCGATTTTTCCGAACCCGTTGACGAGCTTGACGTTGACGACGAAGAGCTTGAAGAACTGATGCACGAAGAACAAGAACAGGAGCTGCCGGACGAAGTAGAGGACGACGTCGTAGAAGACAATGAGGGCGAACACATAACGTATGTGTTGAGAGGGAGCGTACTCTTTGCCGTAGGTTGCGGCCTACAGCTCTCCGAAGTAAGCACATTTTCTACAGGCATTTCTGCCGTTTTATTCAATGCTTCCAACAACTTATCAGCTTCGAATTCTTTAGCAATTGTTGCATTCGTTCCGACAGCTTCATTCGACAGCTCCGTCGTAGCAGTCGAACCGCTAGTAAGAGAGTCAAAGTCTAAACCGAATACAAAATCAAAGTCAAACTCCAGATCCGAATCCAAGTCGTTGTTGTTTCCAATCGTTTTCGTATTGAGTGTCGTGGATAGAACGGCTTCCGGCGTATTTAATTTATAATTCGGTTTGTTTTCAGTCAGTGGCGTAACTGTGTCCTGCTGGCAGCCTAAATTGAGCGCCAGTGTTTCATTCGGAAACTCTGATGTTTTATTATCTAAAGAAATTTTAGTTTTAGTAATATCTTGTGTTTCCTTTTTATGTTCTACTGTAAGAAGATCAATATTTGTCGAGGTGCTTTCATTTGTTGCTTCATTTTCTAAAGATATGTTAGCTTCAGCATCGTCTAACTTTTTCTTATGCTCTACCGTAAAGAGATCTGTTTTAGTTATGGACATGATTTCCTTTGTAGTTTTGTTATTCTCAGAAAATTCAGATGTAGCTTTAACAGTTTCCGTCTTACGTTCTTCTTTATGGACGATTTTATTTATAGTGTTATTATTTATAGAAATTTTAGTTGTACTATCATCGATATTCAGTTTACATTCTTTCTTATTGATATCGATTATTTTTGTGGGCGTGATATTCGCTGTAGTTTTATTATCCAAAAACATTTCAGCATAGGGTTTCTTTTCATGCGCTGTCGTAAGGACAAAATTTTTATTTTTTGTTTTGTCTTCCTCTAAAATTTTGTTATCTGCATTTTTAATATTAGCTTCCTCGGGGATATATTTCTGTTCTGCAGTAACGAGGTCGATGGCATTTGTGAGCATGACTTCAAAATCAGCTGTATCTACGGCGTTATCTTGCGGCTTAGTATCGTTGAATTCATTCGATTCATACACTGGTAGCTCTTGTTTTCTCTTCGGTATATTTACTCTCTTCGCTATAATCAAGTCTTCGAAATCAATTTGCTCGATTACTGGTACTTGTCCATCTTCATGAACGTCTTCATTGCCCACATTTTCCAAGACTTCACGAAATTCGTGTGCTGCAGTGCTAATTGCTGCAGTTTCCACTTCCAAGGCATGCGTAGAATTACTTTCGCTTTGCAAAAGTTCTCTAGTAAACACACTGCTATGTGGTTTCAATGTGTCCTTTTCTTTTAGCGACTTTCCCCAATTACTTAAACTCAGAAAAGCTTTTGCTTTTTCATCCTCCATAGTAACATGCTCCTCGGTCTTTAAATGCCCTTTCAACACAGTATTCTTCGATATAACCCACTTTTGCTCATTTGGTGGAATTATCTCAATTGATTGAATTTGTACTTTGGGTGATGCCAAATTCTGTGATTTATTTCGAACTGGATCCGTTGTAGTTTGTAAAGCTGTTAATAAACATATATCTGCGGGTTGCGTTTCGTGCACGGCCTCTTTACATACAATCGGTTGAGTATTTGAAAAATTTTGCACAGACTGTTCGTTTTTATCTAAACTTGGGTCATACAGAGATTCACGACTTTCACCGACTATATTTTCCGCATTGGACCACATTTTTCCATCGGAATTATCACTTGTATTTTGAGTACATTCTTTTATGGCCAGTTCAACGTTCAATGAGGATATATTTGACTCCTCTGCAGTATCCTCAGCAACATTTTCTTCTTCTGTATCTTTAGCAACATTTATAACAGATGCATTTGCAGGAAGTGAAGTAGCAATCTCTTTTGTTTCATTTTCATCATGCATATGATCTGCAGTTTCTTCCGTAGCTTCCTCCGTAGCATCTATCTGAATATTCGACGAGGATATGTTAGACTCTTCTTCAGTAATCTGAGTGATATAAATAACAGGTGAAGGCATATCTGTAGCGACGGTTTCGCCTGTCACACTCTCCTTTGCTTCATTTTTACCGTGAACATTATCTGCTAATTGGTTCGAGACTTGCTCTGTAACATTCAGCCGAATATCCTCAGCAGCAATGGATGAAGATATATTACAATCTTCTTCTATATATTTAACAGTTGCAGTCTTTTCCGCAGCAAGTAAGACCGCATTTGTTTCCAGTGTTGCATTCTCTTTTGTCACATTTTTACCACGGTGATAATCTGCTGGTTGTGAGGAGGATTGCTGCATGGCAACTGGAATCGCACACTTAGATTGCAGAGTATCTAAATTGAAGGTTCCACAATCTATTGTACATTCGTTGTCCTTATTCGTACTCTGACTTTGAGTATCATCTATAGTAGAACTGACTACAGTCATATCCACAGCACACTCTGCAGCAGTTACGCGTTTTGGTGGGGATTTCTCATGAATATTTCCTTTCAAGAATCTATCAATGTTTTTTGTACTAGTGCATCTTTTCTCCACAAGCTCTCCAATTTCATCGGCAAATTCTGTTTTCGTTGTTACAGCTTTGTGCTCATTAAAACCAAAGCATATAAGCTCGTTGGTGCTTGATAATGAATCGCTTGAAATCGTCTTATCATAGCCTATGGGATCCTTTTTCATATTATTCAATACACGACTAGTTTCCCCAATTTCACAAACATTTTTCGTCTTCACACTATCAACACTACTTGAACAAACCCTTTCACTTATATCTAAATTTGCTACTTCTACATCTACTTTAGCATCATCTTCTACGACTATCAGCTCATTACAATTGGTTGATGAAATATCTACAGTATTACTTTTTTCGACATCTTTTTTGAAAACTTGAGTGTTTAGGTTATTATCATCAATCAAAATTGACAGATTCATTTTCGATAAATTCACATTGGTTAATTTTGTTGCACCTTCAATTGTTGGTTGAGTAGAAACAATAGCTTCGGTAATTGACTTAGCGTCAATGGGGGCAATTTCGATGTTAGATTCAACAGTGGTAATAGGAGAAGTGTCTATCATACCTTTCTGTGCCATTTGCTTAATATGTTCTGAGCAAATCGACGAAGAAGTTGTTGATGGCGATGCGGGAGAAGAGCAACAGAAACGGGGCAAAGGTGTTGATGAAATAAGAGTATGTGGGTTGTTGTATTTGTTGACATTGATTGCCGGTTTTATAGGAAATTTCATAGTGGTGCTCGGCGACAGTCGGGTCGGTCCAATGGGAGTTTCATTGAACTTCACCTGTTTTTTAGACGGATTATGTTTCACTCGGTCACTCTATTCGAAAGTAATTAAAATAATTTAAAATATTTTACATTATACAAATTTCAATTAGTTTTACTTGTTTCGCATTTATTCCAGTGATGCGCCTATGTGCAACTTGTGAGAAAATCACCTTTTCTACGGCCGGATTATCTGTTGCGTTCTCTGCTGATGCGTCTGATACAAACAAGCGAAACTCATCTTCTGCCACGTCTTCTTCAGCCAGTGTCTTATTGCGACTCGTCTGCATAGACTCGTCCAACGCAGCGCTGTTTCCCTTCGCCGAAGGCGTAGATAGCAGGTGTATGCTATCGCGCCGACATGAGAAACTGTCCACTATGAATGGCATTGGAAACGAAGTGATGATAGGCGTACTGAAGCCGACACTAGTTGCAGTTACTGCTGCGGAGCTTCTTGACGGCGGAGATTCAGTCTGAGGAGCAACAATCGATATTTTATCCAATGGCAGCACACTGCGTGGTCGCTTTAATGTAACGTAGGTGCGTAAATCTGTTGGAAACTGACATGTGGTTTTCGTTGGATCCACGCCATCGTCCTGGTTATCATCGTCACGTTCAGGCTCCTCGACGAAATCAGACGAAAACAGTTCGGGTTCATTGTGCATAAGCTCGCCACTAGCAGCCTGCATTCCATCCTCCGAATCTGAGTCCAATTCAATTACTTCGGGCACAAGAGTTTGCGCACCAGTTGCGGCTTGTTTGGCGGTTACCAACAAGCACTCAGTCGGCGCAAACTTCAACGCACGTTCCCGTAATAGTTTGAGCCATACAGTATCGGCATCCACTGCCGGTTCGCTATCCTCAAGCGTGAGGTCGACAGTTGCAAGTATAATTTGTTCCTCAAATTTAACCGGCTTGTGTACTGCATCAATTTTCGTATTGGCAACAATTTCAGCAAATGGGGGGCATTTCGAGGAAATGCACTCAACGGGATCGTCATCCGAGAGATCCTGCAAATTATCAAAGATAGTAGTATGAGTTGAGTGCACGAAATTGCTGGGCCTGAAATGTATGAATTTTTAACTGTACTCAGAACGCATGTTTATCATATTTATAAGGAAGCATTTAGACTGATATGCCGCTGTAACGACTAACTGCTAGCAGAAGCGAACCATGCCTAAAGTTGTGCTTAAAAATCAAACCTTTTACTAAAACATCATCGATAGTTAGAAACTCAAACTATTGTGTGTTAAACACTTACCACAACACATGTAGCGCTTTTCAAGCAGTTATCATAGATGGAAGCCTGTGTAGAAGTAATAATTGTTTTAACAAGATTTGGAGTAGGCATGAAATCAAAACTTACATTGCGTAAATCCTGAAAGAATTTTAAATTTTGCAAAATGTATTTCGTAGTAGTGCGTCGTAAGTCATACTTGGGCAAATGATAGGCATAAGTGGCATTCATGCACAGCGTCTTAGCCGGACGCATAAAACAATTGGCAAACTCGATTACGCGAATTTGCTCCTCTAAATCAACCTCCAGTTGTTTCCATTGATAGAATGCAATCAGGTATTGTATATAGATTTTATCCGGCAGCTCCTGTTGCTCAGCCAATTGTGGTTTCGGTAAGAATTTCCTGCAAAACAAACAGCAGAGTTGTGTTCAAAAATTCAGAAATAGCGATAAGCTAAAATATATATACTTGAAGATTTTTGCCATCACTTCACGTTCTTTGTACATTTCTGGCATATAAACAAACATGCGCAATATGTTGGCTTTGGTCGCGTCCTGCAAGTACACAAAATGCAACGTATAAAAGGAATACAATATTGTATTTGGTGGCATTGGCTGCAACTTACCTCATTTGGTACTTTTAAATGCTTATATATAACATTCGCTATGCGATTTGCTATTAATGGCTTAAACTCCTTGAACTCTTTTGCATAGCTCAATTCACAAGAGATGTAAAGGGCAACTAACTCGCTCATGCGATGCATGTATTCGTATGACTATGAGAAGGAAGCATAGCAATATGACGCATGTAGTTACAATAAGAATTTACAAAATTATTTAAAGAGGCTATATAGCTTACATCTGAGAATGTTGTACAAACGCCATGTATAAGATCCAGAGTTCTGGATAAATTGCGCGCCAGTTTGCGACATTTCAACGTCGACGCAATCGCATCATCGAACTCATCACGACAGCCACTAGAGCGAACAATAGAATTGTATACAAAATATACCAATGTAATTACATACATAGTAGCAAATGCACCCACCTTATATACTGCTTGATAGCCTTTATCATTTTCTGTTGAAAAGCGCCTTCACCAACGCCTGCGATGGCCGCGCGAATCTGCCGGTGCGTCTCAGCAATGTGAGGAAACAAGAATTCAACGCATTCATCGGGCGGTCTGGCTCGTACGCTCGATGACCGATGTGATTCCGGCCCCAGCACTGCATCTTCCTGTTGTAGTGGACCTGCCATTGGTGCTTGAGCTTGTTCTGCTACTGGTACTGAAGCTGCGTTGTTCGATGTTGTTGTTGCGCCTGTCGAATTCGCAAACCGATTTTGTATGGCGGGTGCTATAGCTAACTCTTCGGCCGGGCCACTATCTGCTGCTTGAGCAGTTATGTTTGCTGTATTTGTGGTCGCCCTCCCACTATCACCTTTGTTTATTTCCATTTCTGCACTTGCATTTTCCCTCAGAAGCGCGCAATTTTCCTCTACACTCATTGTTGTTGCCGAAATTCTCACATTCCTGCGGAAGAATGTGAGCGAAAGGAAAATCAAAAAAAAATTAAATATGGCGTCACAGCCAAATCAGGGAAAGTTTCACTTGCAAACTTTAAACGAATTTTTCATAATTTTGCACAAAGTTTCCCGTATGCACTTTATACACAGCACATAGAAGAGTGCTTCAGAAATAAATTTTGCAATAAACTACGAAAGTTTTTCTACTATTTCCTACGGAATTAACAATTTTTGCACTGTGTTGTAATCTGAGAACCGCTTCTTTTACTTTCTGCTTTGTGCATTGAAAATTTTGTGTGTGTGTTTGCTACGTTCGGCTCCGTTCGGCTTTTATAAGTTGCTAGAAATTGCAAGTAGGCGGAAACTTGTCAAACTTGCAATTGCTCGCCACAAATTAGAAATAATGGGAGTTTTGTTCGGAGAAAATTATTTATTTATTAAATAAATAATAACCTTATACAATAATAATAGCTGAAAGCCAACAAAATGGAAATATTCGGCAAAAAATTCAACCAGGTAGTAGCTATTCACAATAAACAGAACTCGAAAACAAAATTGATAAAGATAAGTAAAGAAGAAGTCGCGGCGAAGAACTTGGCGAAGAGGAATCGAAAATTGAATGACCCACTCACGATAGCGTGCCATTGTGAGTGGTTAATGAATAGGCTATTCACAATAGCGCGCCATTGTGAGCGACCGGTGTTCAATTACAAATTCACGGCCTTACCGTCTAAATCCCCGTGATCTCGAACGCAACGCGAACACGAAGCCAACGCCGGGATGAAAAACTGGTAATTTGTAAATCACTGCGTAGTTGCGTTTGGCACTTTACGTTGTCACGGTAAGTGTCAAAACTCTTACGTCAAAATGTGAAAGTTGGTGTTTTGAGCATTTTTTTCAACGAATTTTGGATATTTTTGCATTTGGATATTGTGGTATCTCTGTTTTTTTGGACAGCTGATATTTAGGTGCTTATTTTGTAAATCCCAACGCCTCACTTCACCCTGCGTTCACTAATTTGGTATTGTGTAAAACGCATCACCTCACTCAGTGACTGCTCGCGTTGTCTTACGTAGTTTCATATGAAAATCGGTACCGCGTAAAACGCAACGCGGCGCATTCACTCACATGAACTGTCAAATCGTTCACTTGGGTTTGTGCTCGCGTTCAGTTTTTTAAACGCAAAATTTTTGGTAATTTCGAGTGAAAATTGATTTGTGGTAATCTGCAGAAGCAAATAATAAGTATTGTAATACTTTTTAAAGACAAATACTAAAGAAAAAAGTACAAAAAAAAGAAAATACTAGCACTGCGGTTGAGGATCGAAATCACAAAAAAAAAAGAAATGTATCGCTTTTGAGGATTGAACTCGCAACTTCTCGCGTGCTAGTCGAACGCTCTAACCACTAGGCTATGGGAGGTATGCAATGGAAGCTGCAAATTTTGTGTGTTTTGTATTTGGCTGATAAATTAAGAAAAATACAACTCTTTTTCGTAAGAACTTGACAGCTCAAGTGATGCCGTAAGACAACGAACGCAATTACGCCGTGATTTACAAAATACCGTTTTTTGATCCCGGCGTTGGCTTCGTGTTCGCGTTGCGTTCGATCACGGTGATTTATACGGTAAGGCCGTTATTCGTTCTTATTTTACTTATTTTTTTATTTGTTTGTTTGTTCTTTCTTTGTCAATTTATTTATTTATTTGTTTGTTTCTTCTTTTTTCGTCAAGTTGTTTATTTATTTATACGTTCTTATTGAGGATGCGCCCACTGAAACCCTAGACTGCGAGTTTGTGGAACCAACTGCGGGAGAAATGTCTGCGGCAGCCATAGAAGTACGGCGCGAAATCGCGAACAGTTTGATTCATTAGTACACCTGATTCTCGTTTCACACAAATTGATTTGTTCAAACACGATTTTAAAATTTCTATCAATTCCTTAAATAAATTTGCCATAGAAATAGAAAAATCGAAAAACCTCGTAATTCTTGTATTTTTTCTAAAAAGGTCACCATCAGTAAGTGCAAGCTAATAACTAATTGCATTAATAGTAAAGATCGACTGCGAATTCTATATTTCTTTTTCTTGAGTTGGTAGAAAGAAAGCATTGAATGTCGAAGTATTTGTAAATAATTTCGTAAGTGAACTCTAACAAGAACTTTTTAAAATTGATTATTAAATAATATCGTTTTTATACAATTGTATTGGGTACGTATCTATCGTAGGAAAAAAGAATTTGGTATATTGTCAATTACACTTGTTTAATCTTTGTTATTTTTTTCTTTTATAAATATATGTATACAGAAATGAGATCTTCGGTTATAAAAATAAATCACAGTACTTTACAAAAACTTTAACAAGACTTGATTAAAATTTCTTAAAGGACAACAAAACAAATCTAACAACATAAATTGCCATCAATCCGACTTTTGGTTGAGGCTTAGGCGTTCCATCGATGCTGCTAACTTCTGCAACGCAGCTGCTTGCTTCTCCATCGCAGCTGCTTGCTTCTCCATCGCATCAGCAATCCTCAAAAGCGAAAGTGCCTGCTGCTGTGCAAGGTTATTTTGCTCGTCAACCAACTTTAGGAAGTCTTTCTGCGCTTTAACTTGCTCGTTGTATAAATCCGCTATTAGGAGATATTTTCATTATATTATTAACCTAACAATCACAATAACAATCTGCTTACAATTTTTTTACCAGCAAATCCATTTTGCACACAAACACTCAATTTTCACTCGGAATTAATTATTTCGCATTTATTAAATTAAACGCGAGTTTTGGAAATCAAACGCGACCAGAAATCTTTAATTTTCACTCGAAATTTACAATAATTATGCATTTAAAACACCGAACGCGAGCACAAACCCAAGTGAACGATTGTGAACGATTTGACAGTTAAAGTGAGTGAATGTGCCGCGTTGCGTTTTACGCGGTACCGAATTTCATATTAAACTACGTAAGGCAACGCGAGCGGTCACTGAGAGAGGTGATGCGTTTTACACAATACCAAATTAGTGAACGCAGGGTGAAGTGAGGCGTTGGGATTTACAAAATAAGCACCTCAATCTTTTTTATAAGCTTTATATTTTACGATTAATTTACCTTTAGTACTATTATTTATATTATTTTACCTTAAGTACTGCTTATTCAACCATTTCGCAGCCAAAAGTAGTATGAGTACTATATTTTCGAATTATGGTTTTCTTGCAGTTTGTGTATTTTACCAGAGATTTTATATGACAGAGCAGAGACAAATTTTATATGTATGTCATATAAAAACTCTGCTTTTTGTTCCTCCCCGCATGATCTTTTCCTATACGTTTACACACTGAAAGTCTCTTTGGCAAATTCGGTCTCTTAATCATTGATAAGGCAACAAAACATGTTGAATTCTTCAGTGTGGACTGACATAAGGAATATTCGTAAATGCATCCCTGCGGCTGCTCTGCAAAGCATCGTGTTCGTTAAATCAAAATGGTGCAACACTGCTGCGTGCATCGCGTTCGTTAATGCAACGGCTTGGCACCGCAGTGACAAATTTCTGCAGTTTTCGCAGTCATTATCCTACTGTTGCCGGTAACAGAACACGAAATGGAAACGTAAAAAATTTATTTTAAATGGATCAAAATTTTTTTGTTATCTTGTATAAAGATGGAATACATCATCTGGATAGGTTTTTATTGTTTCAAAGTACATAATTACTTACTTTCGTGATCGATCTATTTTTCATTCTCTCTTTCAACAAGGTTTTTACCACGATATATCTCTTTTTCACTCATTATATTCTTTCTTGATTGAAATTCATTAAAAGACTCTCACTTCGAGTTTCGCAACTATCAATAATGCAAAATAAGGCGCAATACTACTGCGTGCAACGCGTTCGTTGCAACGGCTTGGCACCGCAGTGACAAATTTCTGCAGTTTTCGCAGTCATTATAGGTACGTTCGTAAATGCAGTAAATTCGTGCAGTGACAGTAGGGCTGTATTCCTAAACGTCAGTTGCGCTGCATAAGTACAAAGCAGTATGTTCCTAAACGCAAACATAAAAACTTTGCACGTGCACCCTGCTCCTAAACGCAGGCATCAAGTTGTCGATAAGCATCGAATGCGCAAACAGCTCATCACAAATTTTGTTGATGCTTTGTGATTAGTTAGGTTATGTTTTTTCGGCTGTACTGAAACTTTTAGGAAGAGATTTAATTTCGCCTCCTTTTTCTCAATTTTATAATTAATTTCGATTTGCTGGGAGTTTATTCGCTACTCAAATGCAAAAATGCGTTAAATTTGTAGTTTTTTACAATTTCAATTTTGCAAAAGCAATGTTGAGCATAAAGTGCGTTCCCAAACTAAAAAGTGCAGCCAACCTAATTTATGCAATGCATCGCAGTAGCACTCAGAAAACAAATCAGTAGAGCATTGGGGGCGCAGCCAATGTTGCCATATTCACAGTTTTAACTGTAAATTACAGTTTTTTAGACAAGCTCACAGTTTTTAAAATTACCTCCTAGTACAAATTACAGTTTTTTTCAAATTTCAGATTTGAAAGAATAACTTAAAATGTTTTTGGTTCTCGTAGTACTATCGTATATAAGCTTGTTATTTTATTTAAAATTAATTGTTTTGTGTTATTTTTGCTAATACAATTTTTAAAAAACGGCAATTTCACAAAAATCTTTTTGTTGTTGAAAGTTACAGTTTTTTTGCTGAAAATTCAGTTTTTCTATTGAGAATTTAGTTTTTTGAAAAAAAAATCTGGCAACATTGGGCGCAGCACTGCTTAGTACGTTCAGGAATACAGCCTAGCAGTGTAGCCAACTTCAGTTGTCACTGCCCGATCAGCTGATTTCGTTTGCAGGTCATGGTTATAAATGTCACTTTCGCACATGTTATTGTTTATCCTAGAGCAATGATTGTTTATCCTAGAGCTTCTTCTTCTAAATTGCGTGTAAACAGCTGATGGTTTTGACATTCCCGCATTGATTTGTCTTAATTCTCTAAAAGTCGACAACTTGCAGAAACTTAGGTGCTTATTTTGTAAATCCCAACGCCTCACTTCACCCTGCGTTCACTAATTTGGTATTTTGTAAAACGCATCACCTCACTCGGTGACTGCTCGCGTTGTCTTACGTAGTTTCATATGAAATGGTAATTTCGAGTGAAAATTGATTTGTGGTAATCTGCAGAAGCAAATAATAAGTATTGCAGTACTTCTTAAAGACAAATACTAAAGAAAAAAGTACAAAAAAAAGAAAATACTAGCACTGCAGTTGAGGATCGAAATCACAAAAAAAAAAAGAAATGCATCGCGGTTGAGGGTTGAACTCGCAACTTCTCGCGTGCTAGTCGAACGCTCTAACCACTAGGCTATGGGAGGTATGCAATGGATGCAGCAAATTTTGTGTGTTTTGTATTTGACTGATAAATTAAGAAAAATACAACTCTTTTTCGTAAGAACTTGACAGCTCAAGTGATGCCGTAAGACAACGAACGCAATTACGCCGTGATTTACAAAATGCCGTTTTTTGATCCCGGCGTTGGCTTCGTGTTCGCGTTGCGTTCGATCACGGTGATTTATACGGTAAGGCCGTTACTTTTGTTGCATTAACGAACGCGATTCAGGATGGAAATTTTGGTTAAGGCATTATGGTAAAATTACTCTAGCGGTAAGGTTAGAAATCGTGTCAGCTGACAAAATCTATCTTACCCGAACACAATGTTCGCTATTACTCTGACCGGATTGAGTAGTAGAAATTTCTGCGTCGATTAGAAAACTACTGCAAAAGTCGTGTCAGCTGTGAAAAGAATGTTGCCACCCAAAAAATTCGTTGAAAATTGAAATAGAATTAATGCTTTTCCTATGCACGAGGTAATATGGCAACACTGATTAAAACAAGCGAATATTTATTGGAAATACAGTCCACCGGCGCTTTCGTTTGCTTTTAATTTGTACACATCGTACATTTTACACAACACTAAACACATTGAGTCAATTGTTTCGTCGTTTGAATTCATTTTTCACGATATATTTTGCTTGTGAACTTTTTTGCAGAAAAGTGTTGCCAGTGACCTTCGATTTTAGTTCAACAAAAGAAGTGGATTGTTTTTGCAGAAATTAGTTAAAAAAAGTAGTACACAATGTAGAGATGTTACAATTATGATAATTCTGTGCCATAAATTTAATAAAGAATGTAAAATTTCATCTCAGAAGAAAATAAACAGTGTGTTTCTTTTGTGCACAAAACTATACGGCAGCACTAGCAAAAAGAATAGACTGACAGCTGCAATCCGGTTAGCTGTTAGAGTAACTGGGCAAATTGCTATCCGGCACGATTGAATCCGACACCGCTGGACTAATTAGACCATTAACTGATAATTGCGAAACTCGAAGTGAGAGTCTTTTAATGAATTTCAATAAAGAAACGGTAAAACGAGTGAAAGACAGATGTGTCGTGCTAGCTGAAAAAGAAAAAAAGATCGATCCCGAATGTAAATAATTACTTTAAAACAATAAAATACATTACATTCAGGCAGGTTCCAGATTTCACTTCCGAGTGAAATTGCAGCGAATCCGAATCGAATTCACTTTTTGGTGTTCTGCATTTCACTTTCACTTTCACACGCTCAAATTCACTCGTTTTGAAAATGAATTCCGACCGATTTTGCAGGTTCCAGAAACCGAATCCGAATTCACAAAAGTGAAATGAAATCACTTCAGCAGCAGCAAGTGAAATTGAAGTGATTTTGTGAAAATATAAGTAAATTAAAGAAAATTTTAATAAAATTCATAGAAATATGAAATATTTAGAGGTAAATTCCATTTTTAAGGGGAAAGCACCAGAACTCCGCGCAGGATGCGATACTTCTTAAATTATGGAGAAGCACCACGACATTCAATTCAAGCCTATTTATTTATTATAAGGTGTTAATACTTAAGACATTCGCCTTTTACATGCCGCAATGGCAAACCCTTATCTTTATAATAAAACTAAATTCTTGGCCATAACATTAAATTTTATGTGTTTTATTTCTTCTTGAAAACCACACGTCTAAAAAAAGACCCTTTACATCAACAGGTGTGGGTGGATTGGAAGGCTTCCACCCGCAAAAAACTTTGCATAGCAGAAACTTTAGAGTTTGGTGTAACTACTGCCAAAGATGTCACTGAGGATTCCACTCAGGATCAGCCCTCCACTTCGAGAGATGCTGCTGCCGCTTCCTCTGCTGCTTGTGCTTCTTCTGCGGACGCTTCTGCTGCTATAAGTAGCGCTTCCTCTGCTGGTATTGAAGTCTCGCGAAAACATCGACGCGAGTCCACGGCCGCCGACCCTATCACAAAATATATCAAGGAGCAAACAATTCCATGGCAACAATTGCGATGCAAATGAAAAAAATTATACAAGATGGTAAAGAAAATCTCAACAAATACGGAGGGAATTTAAAAAAGCAAACAACTCCACGAAAAACACAGCTCTTATTGACAGCAATTATAAAAATAAACGGCAAAACATCCAAAACACATTTTATTTATTTTTTTCCAAATTATTTACACTAAATTTAATAGAATATGCAAATAAACACTAATTTTTCACTTTCTGTTTTTAAATTTATTTTGCCAGACAACGATCAGCTGATCGAAAATTCAGCGAGTAGAAAAATTACAGCGAGTTCAAAATGAACATGTGAAATTGAAATCATTCGGATTCTAGAACACCAAAAACATTTTCACTCGGTTTCAATTTCACATTCACTTTCACTCGGATTCTGGAACCTGCCTGATTATACATTACCTAATGAAGAATTTCATTTATACAAAATGTTTAACAAAATATTTTTGTGTTGTTACCAACTTTATTTTTCCTCGTTTTTCTACTATATTTTTCTTTATTTATGTGTTAGAATTATTATTTTTCCTCCTTACAATCAGTTCTTTTAATGTTTTAGTAAATATTTTCAATGTACGATTTCAAGAACCTTCTTCTATAATTTCAGTATTTTATGCTGGAAGTTTAAACATTTTAACTTAGTTTTTTTTTTTAAAATATTGTTTAATTTATCGTTTAAAAAAAATTAATAAAGTATTTGACATTACTTTCAACTCTTTAGCTTTCGCACACATTACGCATTCCTTTTATACTTTGCATACGGTTTTAATAAACTCTCCAATCCAATTATCCAATTTGCTGTTACGCATTACAATTTCAGATAAAATCTTATTTTAAAAAAGTACACATAATTACAAAGCATAAAAAAGATTTTCTCTGCAATTTTTTGCACATACATTAATTTAAAGACAAACCGAAGAAGGACTACTATAAAACTAATAGAGTTTCTTGTTGCTGTTGCGCATTTTGTGTAAAAGCGTTTGCTCGCCTTTAAACAACATGCAGTTATAAAGGAGAGAGGAAGTTGATAATAAAATGAAGAAACAATTCTCGGAAACCAGAAAATATTTAAGAATGTCTCTATGGAACATCTGGTTGTTGCTGTAACTGTTGTTGTTGTGTTGTTGTTTTGGTGGAAATGGTGTTTTTATTGTATTAATTCTTGTTGGAATATGTTTGTATCTACAACTCATCCTTCTGGGGCACCTCCTCTTCGGACTTCTCCTCGACTTCCTCCTCAGCTTCTTCAGTAGCCTGCAAAGATTTAAACAAACATGTATTCAATATACGTGGATGCCTTTTCGAACGTAGTGCAATACTTACAGGTGCCACATCACCGCCCGCATCCAAGAATTTTATGAACTCATCCAGAGTTCTGTCCAGATTGTAGTCGATGACCTTGTTGTCGCCCTTACGGAACAATTTGATGGTGGGGAATGAGGAAATTTTTGTGTGCTCCAGCTCGTTGGCGGTCGAGTCAATCTTAGCAACAACAATGGTCTCGCTGTCCTTATACTTCTCGCCCAGCTGGTCGTAGATGGGAGCCAACTGTTTGCAATGTCCGCACCATGGCGCGTAGAATTCAACCAGCACATCCTTGCTCTTGTCGAAGGCTACATCGTCGAAGTTTGTAGAGACGAGCACTTTAACGGGGTTCTTGTCCCAGTCCTCGGGCAGTTCCTGTGTCAGCAAGTGTTGCTTCAATTTGCCATCCATGAATTTCTGCAGGAAGTCCTTGATGGTCTCGCGAGTCAGATCCTTCGATTCTGGCTTGTATTTAGCCATATCTTCTTCCAGTTTGATCAAACGAATAGTGGGTACTTCCTCCTTGTTCATGCCGAAGAACTCGAAAATGCGTGCATGATCCTCCTCGTCCGAGGAAATGGTAACAAACAGAATTTCCTCACGGTATTGCTTGGCAATATCCTTCAGCGGATCAACATGTTTCTCAATGTGTCCGGCTTCCTTGGAGACGAAGAACAGCAGGTGCGATTTAATGGTGCCACCGAAGATCTTCGACGCAGACTCATGATTGAACTCAACGATAAGGGGCAGCGATTGCAACTGCACGAACTTCTTCAGATTCTCCAGATTGGATTCGCCCTCGAAAACGGCCTTCTTCTCGTCGAATGGCTTGAAGAGTATCACATTGCTATCCTTGGCTTCATATTTGGCGAAGACATCATCATTACTGCTGATGCCAAAGATGAAAGTATCCAACGCGTTAGCGGTGGCAATGAAAGCCTTGGCCTCTTCAGACTCTTGGTTCTTGAAGAAACCAATAATAGCAATCTGTGGAGGGACAAATTGAAAACAAACAACAAATTATATAAAGCGCATTGTAATTTAAAAGAATCCACGCTCAGCACTCACTTCATTATCCTTGAGGAATTGTTCAGCATCTTCGACGGTGGCTAAATCCTTGGTTGGTGGTCCAGTCTTCTTAGTAACCCAGGCAACGATATCGGCAGCTTGACGACCGCCGCTGTACTCCACGGGAGTGCCGCTGCGGAAGAATTTCAGTGTGGGATAGCCGCGCACTTGATACTGCTCGGCCAGATCGCCCTCAACGGTGGCATCGACCTTGGCCAACTTTATGGTTGACTCCTTCTCCACCAATTGCTGAGCAGCCTTGGCGAATTCGGGAGCGAGCGCTTTGCAGTGACCGCACCAAGGTGCATCTACAACAGACACAAAACACAACAGAAGAGCAGTTAATTTTTAATTCAAAAACAGTTTTATAAAAGACAACCAAATTTGTTAAATTAGGCACAACAAATAAAAATAAACCGAGAGCGTTCAGTTGGAAAATCAAACGAGCGGCATGATGGGGACAGCACAAAATATAATTAAATGGAAATATTTGAGTTTGGAGGCGGCGTAATAAAGTGAGAAATAATTATTTACGCCACATGAAAATAAAAATGTAAATGAAGAAGTAAATGTATGGAGGGAAGGCATGCTCAGACATGGTTTTGCAGAAATTAATATGCAAGAAACCGCCCTTTCAGCCAACAGAACCGGAAGTAAAAATAATTTTATCTGCAGGGAAAAGCTTGAAAGTAGGCGTGACTGAGTAGTCAGAACAAGTTTAGCATAAATTGTCACTGCATATGGGAATCACTTGCGCAAGTGACATCACACGTGGAAGCAGTTGAGCAGAGATTTTGCATAAATTAACCTTCGTCAGTATGCAAAATCTTTACGCTCCTTTAACGTCCGCGTTCTATTAGACACAGCGGATTTAGGAGGAAGCTATGCAATTTTAAAGCGTTTAACACTTCTTGTCGTTGCGTTAGTCTACTCAGCCGAAAAAGTGGAATTGTACGAATTCGTTCGGTAAAACATTTTCTAAATTTGTCAAAACTGGTATAATTGGGAGTCGTGTAAATGGTAATGTAGAAACATTTTTTAAACCCTGTAATAATCAATTCGAAGCAAAATTTAGTTTAATTAAGCTGTGGGAAATCAAAATAAAGAGAACTTTGAACAGATTTGTTCTAAAAATGAACCGGTTGCTTTGATTACCTTTACCTGGACATAGTTCGTAGAGATTAGAGAAGAAGAAGAGAGAGCAAAAGCAACAGGCAATGGTAAGAAGTGACCTTCAGTGCATAATGTGTATAATGTATAATGTGGATTAATTACCAGGATTAAATTGTTTGAACAAGTTGACTAGTTGACTGGCGGCAGAACAGGTCACGGCGAGGGAACATTATATTTATACAGAAACACGCACAATACATATTACCTAACTAAAGGCAAATTACTCATAAATTTGCTTAGTTGGTTCTGAATACAAAAACAATAGCAGCAGTAGCTGTTTTTAAAGAAAGGAAACTGTAAAAGAAAAGCAACAGGAAGTGATCGCTTTCGAAAATTCGTGCAGAAAAAAATTGTTTCATAAAATACTCAGTTACAAAGCAAAAAAGTCTTATCACTTTCAGCAATTATAGAAGAAAACTTTTTTTAAGTTGAGTGGCTTACGGCGAGTTTTGTACGATGAAAATAAAAAATACGCTTCATACCGCCCGCAGACCTGTAAACAGCGAACAATGAAACCGCTGTATAAATATTTCAACAGCTACAATTTTCATCGTAATGCAAATTTTAGGAAAACATTTATATCTAGAAAAAAACGTTGGAAATTTATATTTAAGTAGTAAAATTAATACAAATTTGCTTCGACAAAAACTGAGAAACGACCGAGACCGATCCAAGTACCTCAAATGTATGTAACTCGGGGAGAGGAACAGTTAAATTCCAATGCATACATCAACATTTTAACTCTTTAAAAGCCTACAACCAACAACGACAATGACCACAACAAAAACCAGCCGGTGAGTTGAATGAACCCGCCACACACTCTGTAGATTCGATCGCGCAGACCGGCTTTCAGAAAAAAGCGCATGAATAAAAGTGGTGGAATAAATAAAGAGTATACACTATGCGCGTACGATCTCGGCTGGGTTAGAAGTAGACAAGTAGCACGTCAGATTAACACAATTCTCGGCAGTGAAATAAATCTCCAGACTCAATGTGGCAATGAGAAATAAAGAGCACGACCAACAAATTGCCAAAGGAGATTAGAAATAATATAAAAAAGAATAAAAAACTAAGAAAAGGAAGCAGTGATAGAAGCAAATATAAGAAACTAGTAATGTCTGCAGGCGGAGTCGCTAGTGGCTTGGCAGTTTTAGATCAGGTTCTTTTAAGTAGGGCACTGTCGAATGGCAAGCGGTTATTTGCGAAATAATAAAAAAAAATTCATATGGAAACCACAAATGCAACAACAACCTATTTCATAAAACAGCCAGCTTTGTTAAGAACTTAGAACTCGCGCTTTCTCCCAATAACCATTTACATATTCTCTATTTCTAGCGTGTGTTAAAGGAACCTATTAAATATTTCTATAATCAAATTCGAATGAGTTTGAGAAGCCGCTGTTTAATTAAATGAATTGAGCGCAGCTAGCCTGAAAATCCTCAGCATAACAGGATGAACTAAAATAGGCACTTGAGTGAATATGGGACCCTCAGCAACACTACGAAAATTCTCTAATCTCGCAAAAGTTCAATGCTGTGGTCCCCATTGAGGTCAGCGTCAGCTATGCATGCGCGAGCATTGATAAAATTGTAGCCGCCGCGGCCGCAACATTAAGCACGAAGGCTGCACATAGAATTTGTATGATCTTTTTCAAAACCCAATCGGATGCAGCCACATAAAGAAAGAGACCCACCAACAAATCTGCAACGTGTCTGCTTGACGCATAAGCGGCACCAACAAAACACGTTGAGAAATTCGTCTAATCATTTGGCGTTTTTTGTTTTTGTTTGGAAATTAATACGCGTTCACAACTTTGATGAGTAGTGCAAGTGTATGCAAAGATAAGAGCCTACCAACACCAGCGCAGGCACCAAGATTAATTTAAAATTTTACTGTAGAAAGACAAAATACGATAGACCAAAGCAAAATAGTAAAAATAGAATAAAGTAATATAGTAATTAAACGTTAATAAGGTTGACAACACAAACTGACGAAATACTACCCACGTACTTGTTTAGCTAGCGAAGATACACGTGGGCAGGTGCAGGCATGGACGGACGGACAGACAGACGGATTCAAAAACGTAATAACCCGAATTACTTGGGATTTCTCTCATTTTGATGTAAATGCATTTAATTTTGAATATATTTCAATGTAGCAACGCATCTAAATTAAGGTTAGGACATGGAAGAAAGGGTATTCTTTTGCTGATTTTGAATCAGCATTTATATAAAAAGGAAACAATTTTTAGAATGACTTCTGCTCAGATTTAAGTTGACATTTAGCGCATTTTACGAGGCTTCTCATAGCACTGGAATTTATAAAGGGCTACAACTCTTGAAAAACAGCAGCATTAAAAAAATGAACGAGGTAAAAAATGTCGGAATAGGAATATGTACGCAGTTTGTTTAGAAAATAAAACAGGTTTATTGTTTATTTTAGACACTAAAAAAAGCCTACGAAAAGGTCAAAGACACAACACAAACAGTGTAAAGGTGTGGTGAAGGAGATTGTAAAAACGATATCAGAAAAATACATTGAAAGATAATCAAAGCCTATTGAAAATATCGCCGAAATAAATGCAGGAATATGTGAAATAATGTGTAAAACACAATTTAATGCGTATTAGGTTTTCAGAGTATAAGCGTCTTATAAGAATTTCTTTTTTTTAAATTTTTCGGAGACGATAAATTATTAACAAAACGATAAACAATTCCTGACTACTAAAAACCAATATATATTACCTTTATTTTTTCTTATTTCAAATGTTAAATAACTTGATATGAAGGTATACAATTTTAAACAAATATCAAAACTTTGTCTAGACCTGAAATGCAGCCTTGACATTTTAACATATCTATGAAAAATAAGTATGAAATAACCGAGAACAGGCCAAAGATAGTAATACATATTAGAAACATCATGCCTAATTGCTTTCTTCATTAAGAGAATATGGAATTAGTGGGAAGTACGGAAAGAAGGCACCGAGCAAAAAACAAGATAAGCAGCTGGGCGCTCCGTTAAGCAACATTGTGGCTGTGTCAAGCTGTGATTGGTCGGGCAAGCAAGATGAAAACAAGTTTGTGTGCTATTTTTTCGCCATTGTGTCAGAGTTGCAAGTCAAGAAAGAGTGCGCGCGTTCGGGCGTGTGGGTTAAACGGGACAATGGGAGAAAAAAGCAACTGACAAAATGTGCATTAACTCGAATCCACCTACAGTCAACAATCATAAAATTTTAGGAAAATATACAATTCAAGATATTTTGAGGTGCGTTCCTATAACGTCCTCGGCTGTAGTTAGACGAAAATATAAAAATTCATCAAGAGTAGATAAAGTTGACATAGGCCGATTTTGAGTTTTTACGTTGCTGATGTATAAGGTATTCAAATTTGGTACAGATCGGACCTTCTAATTCAAAGTTGTCAAGAAAAATACACAAACTTTGCTCAACAAAGCGGCACTGCCATAAAGTAAAATCATGCTGACAATTTAATGCATTAAATTCTTAACATTAACCTGACTCTTTACCGGAATCATAGAAAATCTGAAAAAGGTAACTTTTGTTAAAAATGAGACGGTCACATTTTTTTTTTGCAAAACTTAATTTCCTTGTAAAAATGCAAATTTTAGCGCCTACTTTTTAACAAAAGTGACTTTTTCAGTGGCACTTGGTTAAATTTTCCAGGATTTTATCCATAACTCTGCTAAAATTGGTCATATCTCACTAAAACTAAAACACGACTCCCTGCGGCCTCTAGAAAAATAATTTTCTGGCTCAATCCCTGTCTATTCCTCTTACAAAATACAGTACAAAACTTGTATATTTATAGTAACAAACAGCACTATAAATAATTTACTGAATATATACATATACTGAATGAAATTAACCCTTAAATGCATGGCGTACCATATATGGTACACTCCCTAAATCGGTTGTAACTCCATCAAATCAATTTGGATCGTTTTTGTTATTGCTCTAGATTGTTCTAAAAACCACTGCCGTTTATTTAAATATCGCAACAGCTTGCTAAAGTTTATATTCAGTTGACAGTTAGTTGCCAAAGTGGGAGGTCGTGAATTTTGCGAAAAATTGTAAGAGTGATTTTTATTCGTTAATAAAATATACATCATTTTATTGTTTGTCTAATAAATGTTACAAGCAAGTACATTTATGTTTGTTTTAGCTAAATAAAATCGAATTTTATGAAATACGATTATTTTAAATACTTCTTTTGATTTTTTTCACATGTACCATATATGGTACTTCATGCACCCAAACCATCTGACCCGAAAAATTTTGCCGCCTATATAGTGGACGGACCACGCCCATTTTCTTGTATGACGTAGAGGGCCCACACCTTACCTTAAATACCAAATATCATTCCTTTTAATGAGTAATTAGACAAAATATAGCTATTTTACCGAAAAAAATCCGGGGTATTGGGACTTACAGGCCTATAGTGGGCGTGTTCTTCAACTGATTTGGCTAATCTTGGAACTTGAAGTAGTGAAAGGTTCACTGCGACTGTGTGCCAAATTTGGTCCAAATGGGACAACTCCTTCTTTCTCTCCTGTGGCACGGACAGCAAGACGGACAGACAGACGGAGAGACGGACAACCGGAAATCAACACAGAAAGTGATTCTAAGCATTTCTATATACTTATGTCTATATTCCTTTATGTCTAATGAACGAAATCAAATTTTTCCATAAACAACATTATTAGTCTTATTTGACTCCAATGCATAGTGTACCATATATGGTACAAATAAAAAAACTCACATTTTTTACTTTTTCTTAAAAACTATGCATTTATATAAAAAATGAGCATCCATTTCGTGATCAGTGGGTGATTTCACATAGGGGGGCTTGGTCTCCATGCTAGGTGCTGACCCCATGCATTTAAGGGTTAAAGATTTAAAATTTGTCCCCGAGACCAACCTTGTCAGCAGGGGTTAACTAATTATGAGCAGTGTTGCAAAATTTGCGATTTTTGCAACTCTGTTGCACATATACGCTGTGCAGTGGAGAGTTGGCAAACCAGTTCATTATTTTTTGTTGTAATTGAAACAAATATCTATTTACTAGATTGCCAGCAAGGAAAAATTATGAATTACCAATTACAACAGAACCGTATGTGACTAAATTAAAAGTAAAACAATCGTTTATATTAAAAGACTAAGAAATATGGACACGTCACAAATACGCCTTCTCGGCAGAGTGTAGACTTCTTCGAATACATACACACGCACACAAAGACCGCCGACCGTGCCGGCATAGAAACCCGCAATTTAAACAAAGGAATGGAGCGACAGATTAGGAAATACAAGAGATAAAACATGAAATACTAGAGAAAAGTAATGAACACATAAAGATATTGCGGGCGAAAACGACACGCACGCAATTTCTTTGGAAGAAAAATACATACCCATACGAAACAGGAACTACTCCACCTACATACAAACTCTCTTTTTCGTACTCTTGTGTTATTGGCTAAAATTCGTAGAAAATCTTTTCTGATGCATTGTAAATTGTTTCCCCATATGCCGATTTTCCATGCATGCCAATCAAATTAACAAACCCCACATAGGACCGTGCAAGAAATGAAAAATTCTTTATACGTGCACATGTACTTACAGAATTCCACCAACACAAATTCGTTGTCCGTAATGGCTGATTTGAAATTAGATGTGGTTAACACTAGAACACCATCCTCCAGTTTAATTTCTTCGTCGGCGTGTGCTCCCAAAGCGGCGGCCACCAAAAGCAGTGAACACAATAAGAACTTCATTTTTGTTATTTTTGCTTCTTCAACTATTTTTATATTTTCCGTGTATTTAAGTTACTTTCAACAAAAACGCTTAACTTCCAACTCCGCCAAAAGCCGAAAATTCTTCCCAATTTATGTGTTCACGCTTCGAAATTTGAAAGTAAAATGAAAGAAGAAAGATTTCGCCCCACCAGCTCAAGCGCAAAAAATGCTGTCGTTCGGCCGTAGTTGCCAGCACAGAAGCTATTCAGTAGTTGCCAGATGGTGTAACAAATTATTCACTTAATGCGGCCCCGAGACGGTCAAATGGTTTGAGTCAAATGTGAGCATGTGTTGGAGAATATTTGTATGTATGGTAACACAGACAATGTTTGACCAAATATCAAAGTGGTTTAGATATTTGTGACGCACTGCAGGGGCCAAAGCAAAATTGCCATTTCGTTTTGTTCGTCGTGCTGTTAACATCGTGCGCATGTCGGCAAACCAAACAAGCGACGCGGAAAAACAATTTTTGTCGCGAAATTTATGCGATAACTGACTTCTTTTTCTTAAGCACTGTTTAATCCGAGTGTTCTTCTCTTAATTTTTTCACTTTTTAACACACTTTGCCAGTGCAAAATATGCGATACAATCGTCCGTGTCATTCATAGTATGTCTGCACACCACAAAGAGTCGGAAATTATGAAGATTTGATGGCAATGTTTGTTTTGTGTAAGGGATAAACATCAGTTTACACGGACACATGTTTGACTCAAACCATTTGACCGTCTCGGGGCCGCATAAGAGATGTTGTGTATATGGTCCTTTCTTAATTTTAAAACATGCGTTTTTAAAAATTAAGCTCCCTTTTAGGACACGGCCATAGAGTAAATGTATACGTTCCATTCAAAACTTTCTCTACTTATAAATGAGAATTATATATTATATAATATTGTAAATTATACATATTTGGTCAATAATTGCTCGCTTTGATAAGTGGCAGCTACATTTGCGACTTTTTGTGGAACGTATTTGTACACGTATTTTGCGCTGGTCCCCGGCAAGTTGCCAGCTCTAATTTCGATGAATTTTCTATTTGCTCGAAATCCCGAGAAAACTAAACAAAACAACGCTCCCACTTCTACATTGCACAAAAATACTGTATTTAAAAAACGCAATTGCATGTAGCTTACAACTAAAAATGCGCAGATAAATATTAATTGGATATCTTGTTTCTTGCTACCTTCCCACAACAATAAACGACTATCAACAAGTGTCCTTCATCTCCTCCACAACTTGACGCACGCATTCCTCGATAATTTTCAAAATCACTTCCGACGATTCTGCAGAACTAAAGGGTTGGTTGATGGGCGGCACATGCACAAATAGACTGCGACTTTTATTCATGTCCAGCGACTTCAAATAAATATAGCCGCAGAGATAATTGCCGACGTCATAGGAAACCTTTGCCTTTCGCACACTCTCAACAGCGCCATCAGTGGTGGTGGGTGTTTGGGTGCCAACCGTGCAGCTACAGGATTCTGGTATGGCGCTCACAATTTTGTCCACATTCAAGCGACAGCGTATAACGTCATTGCCAATACCTTCGCCGCTATTCATCAGACACGCGGATGCATTTGGCAGTCGCTTTCCCGTGTAATCACGACGTTTGAATTTATGATTATATGCCAACTTTTCCACATGCACACATCTCGCCAGCCCGTGAACGCCGCAGTGGATTACAAGCTACAGGCAATTGCGTCATCAGTGAGGGTATAGGTATAAGAAAACACGCCCTCGCATACTTACTTCGGGTTTTCGTGTCCAAATCTCTTTCACGGCCTTGTCAACGGCTGCATACTCAACAGCTACCATCTTCTTTTCCAGCACATATTGTGTGCCCTTGAAGTCCAGTGCATCTGGCAGCAATCGGACAGCTTCCCAGCTGGCGTTTACTTTTTCGTGTCCAATGAATGGTCCAAATCCAGTTACAATTATCAATTTTTGTGGTTCATTTGGCTGCAGTTCTCCTTGTCGCTCCGTTGGCTCTTCGTCGTTGGTTTCTGTAAGTGGTTGCTGCATTATAGTAAGTGAAGTTGCACTAGTTGATCACGGCAGATTTAATAGTCAGATTAAATGTATTTATACTTTGGTAGCATCATTTCCCTTATCGCAAAATTTAGTTTGGAGATCTTCGAATAAGGATGCCACCGCAAAAAAAATTGGTAATGTTTTCGGGTAGAAACATTAGTAAAACCTGTCGAGTTGCTATGACTAGAGCCCGACCGAACCCGAAATTTTGGCCGAAACCGAGCTTCGGCCTTTTTTTTAAATGTGAGACCGAGACCGAACCTTTCAAATACATATGCAAAAAAAAGAAAAAGAATTTCAACAAAAAAAAATGTATACATTTTTAGGAAAAAAAACATTTTATTATAAAAGACAATTCATTTGGGGTATAAATACCTACATTAAGCATCTGATTTATTAAAAATTAATAAAAAGTATTATTAAAAAATTTAAATTTTGTTTAAAACTATACAATTTGTTCCTCAACTGTTCGGCCTTTTGTAGCCGAGACCGAACCGAACCCGAACCTTTTGGCCGAACTGTTCGGTAACCGAAACCGAGCGTTCGGTCGGGCTCTAGCTATGACTTGAGTAGATACATATATTACTTTAACATATCGTGCCGGCATGTTTTGCTGAATCTTTGCTGGCTTTCAAAGGTTGCTGAGTCTGAATCAGGAATCAAATAATATTTGGTTCGCTTCCGATAATGTGCTACACTGTACGCGGTTGTGATAAGTCCGCTTTTACACGATTTAACTCGTCGCTTTCAACATTTTGACATTCCGCTTTGAAGTCGCTCAAAGCTTTTACACAAGGCGACTCGAAGCATGCGACTCCCCATTATAATCATAGGCGAGCAAAGCGAAACCGGACCACAATGCTACCCGAGCGACTTTGCCTGCTCCCCTGTTGTTTCTCCCCTCTTCCAACAGTTTTCCGTGTTGAAAGCGACGAGTTGAATCGTGTAAAGGTGGACTGAGTGGTTTCGGTTAAATAGTAACTTTTTTGGTAAGTGTTTTTTTTAGCATTTGGGAAAGTAAATCAACGAATTAAGTCTTATTAAGGGTGTTCACGATTATTTTATTATTGCGTTATACATAAAGGAAAAGCAAATGGTTAAAATTGTAAATTTTTCTATCTGGCAATATCTTCTGTTTGTTGACATTTCTGCTTGACATCAAAAACAACAACAACCAGGCGTTTTCACTCGAACTTCGCACCTGAGCCGTATTAAATTTTCTTCGTTTTATTTGTAATTTCATATTTTTAATTACTAAACGAAACAGAATAAAATACAACAAGCGCATGAACGACGACCGTCTACAAATTTGCTTCACGGAGGACTAACAATATATGCATTTTTGAAATATTTGTGAAAATATTGCATCGCCATCGATAGTACATTTCTCGATTTTGCCAGCAATTAAAAAATAAAAATCAATAAATTAACATAAATAATTTATAGAGAAAAGTCAGACGCATGCCGAAGCAATCCATCAGCATACTAGTTTTAAATGTGGTAAGTGTAACTTCTGAGCTGTTCAGAAAGTGGGGCTCGATCAAATAATTTAATCTTATCTCCTATTACACGTACATAATCTTTAGCATTAGCTAAGCTGGACTGTGTATTAGCGCTTCTATTAGCGTTTTACTTGCCGAAATAGGTTTGTACTTTGACCTAGGTATAAGCAAAAAACTAACGCCCCACCCACTATATCCATTACTTTAAACATTACAATTTACTTAATACTAATATGAAACTCCTTTTCTTTATAGGCAATACCAGCCGCATAGCCAAAAATAGAGCGCACACTTGTCAAAAATCCCACACAATCATCCCCAACCATTTCATCACTTGTTATTTGGCCTAGTGACCGGTCGTACAACAACTGCGCAAGATGTTCTCCCGCCTAAACGACTTCGTCACACGTCATCGTCGAAAGCTAATTGTTACCGGCGTGGTAGTTGGAGGCACTTTCGTGGCCATAAAGTATGCGCAACGCAAGCTCATCGAATTTCAGGAGCGCCAGACGCGCAATTTTCTCGAAAAGACGCGTCGCATGCAGCACTTTGAGTCGACAGAACGCACCTGTAACCAAGTCATACTCGGCATGGGCACCGAATTGTGCCAGGCCATTTTGCGTGAGTGCAGCACGGATGCGCTGCTTGAGCAGCTGCGCCAAAATCCGACCAACAAGTTGGAGTTGTGGGAGGAGATGAAGATCGTGGCTTTCACTCGCTTGACCACCTTCATTTACGCTTCTTCGATGCTGGTGATAGCGCTGCGCGTGCAGTTGAATCTGCTTGGAGGCTACTTGTATCGCGACATTACCACAGATCAGAAGCAAATTTCGGACGAACTGAAGCAGCAGTATTTGTCGCTGATACGTCACTTCGTACATGATGGCGGTCTAAGTAATCTGGTGCAGCTGATACGCAGCAAAGTGTTGGTGGTGGTCAAGCAGTTGCCGTTGACAAAGGCCCTCAGTCTTGCGGACATGGAGCAGCTCTTCTGGTCGCTGCAGATGGCAATTAACAGCGACGCTGGCGGCGATCCCATTTCGAAAATGTCCAGATACTTGTTGCCGTCACATTCGCCTGAGTACAGCGTCAGTGCGCCGCTGCTCGAAAAGATGTTTAACGAGACATTGGATCTGCTCGAGAGTGACGATGCGTCTGCCGTATGCTCGAACAACGTGTGTCGCGGCTTCTCGCTGGCAGTCGATGCCATTGCGGAGAGTCTTGGCGAGACCGTACTATTGGCGCAGCAAAGCACGAGTGCAGCCGGCAATGCTACTGACGGAGATGCAACCGAGCGGTACAATAATATCAATTCTACCTCCGCCATCACAACCAATGCAATGACAAACATCAACAGCGTGCAGGTGGCGCTGGCCAAGGTTATACCAATTGTAAGCGGCATTACATCAAAGGGTTATGACAGCACTTCGCGTCCGCAAAATCTGGCCACGTCGCTGCTCACCTTCTACGTAGTGGCGGAGAAGAGTAAAGTGCTAGGCGCTAACGTGTACGAGACGTTTAGCTTAGCTGCGTAAGCGCTGTGCGTCGCGAGAAATGCAATGCAGAGAGAAAGATGTGAGCCAGTAGCAGACTTCCGTTTATTATTTTGCCTATAGATGATGAATGATCCTGCATTTATATACCCATTTGTTTGAAATCAATCGCATATTTTCTTACATAGTACATATGTCTACTTGCAAGCGCCGGGCACTGGTCGAGACCGACGACGAGCGATTGGCAGAGCATATAAAGTTTATAAATAGATTAAAGACAACTAATCGCAGTAATATGAAGGCACATATATATACTCACATCTCAGCATTGATACACAAATTTTTTCGAAAACATGAAAAGCTCATTCCGTTCGTTTTAGGTTAGCTACTAACTGGCTCCAATGAAATAGTCCATTTTCTTTGTGCAACAAGTAACTTCGAATTGCATACATGGCCACAATGAAGAATCACATACCATATATCCACATTTCACACATGTTAGTGGCAAATGAAGCATTAAATTTAAGTTTAATTTCTAAAAATAAATGTTTTTATTTGGAAGAAGACGTTCAATGATTTTTATTAATTTTCTAAATAAAATATATGGAATGGTTTTTTCAAAATAATATCTGAAGCGTTTCTTTGAAACAATCTTTCAAAGAGTTCGACGATGAGTCTATAGACAACGGTTGGGACAGCGATTAAACACATAACTATATTACATATTTAAAGTATACAATTTTAGTTAAATTCGATGTTGTATCAAAATTTGTTGCTAGTTCTTTTGCTAGTTACCAGATCTTTCTTAGAGACAACTTATTTTCAGTCTTATTTCACCGTTCATAGTGAACGAATTCCTCAATCTAAAACCCTTTTATCTAACTTGTGGATAAAAGTAAAATTTAAAACTTTTCCTTATTTTAAAAGTTTAAAATTATTTAACGCTTGCAAAGACTTAGATATGTATGTTCAGTAGCGAATTCAAAGTACATATCTGCCTTGTTTCACAGTTCGCTTTCAATGGAACATGGCTGTATATTTTTTTATGTTGGAAATGAGTTTTGGATATAAAGTTATAAAGTAACTTGGCATCCCTGCGACTTGCAGTGGTGTATTGCTGATAACGTATGAAATGGAATCTGCAACATAAGGCGCCATACAAAACCACCCCATTTACTCATTTACAGTGAGTTTGCCAAATGACAGCGTCCAGCTGCAAGTTGCAGATCCTGTGCACACACATGCATACGCATCAATTAAAAATTATGATTTGAGTTTGGATTTTAGAAAATAACAGCGAAATAAAGGCACGCCAAAATTTATGGTAGTTTTTAAGCGAACAGCACTCACAGGAAGCTAAGCGCCACGGCATTTTCTCTCATGTTGTTCGTCCGTGGTACGCGCTCACTCTTCACTCACTTTTTCGCATCCAACATGATAACAGCAAACGCATTACAAACTCATGCCTAAAGAGACCAGATGATCCGGCACATATTATACCAATTTATTTGCCATAGAGGGATGACTCCTTAAGTTTGAATACCAAATAGTATTCTTTTAAATAAGAAGACAAATTTAATACATTTAACCGAAACAATTCAGAGGTAGATTAACCTATTGGCCCTTTGTGAGTATGTCCTTCAACCGATTTGGCAAATTTCGGAGCTTAAACTAGTTAAGGATCATTGCCACTGCGTACCAAATTTTGTTCGGACAACTCCTTTTTTCTCTCCTGCGATCATGGATAGACAGACAGACGGACGGACTACTGAAAATCAAGACAGATAGGGATTCTGATCATTGTAGAGTATAAAAACCAATTTTTACAGCACCAAATTACAACAAAATTTTAGTGGCGCTCAGTATCGAGTGCTCCTGCCAGTACTTGTGTTTTCATTTGTACGCCCACAGTTGTTTTTGTAACATGGGTGTTTTTTTAAAACTTATTTTTCGTGATTTTGTTCTAAGATGTTTGAAAATTTCCGTTGGGAATTTCCGGTCTGCGCTCAACTCAATTATAAATAGAATGTTGTATAACAACCGCTGCTTAGCTCGTACGCTATGGCCGAGGAAAAAATCGGTGTAAAGAGCTAAGAATTTAAATTGCATTTTTTGCAATAAAATTTGCATGCTGGGAAATGTGCTGTTAGCGAGAATAATTATTAATTATTTTTTGGAAAATATGAATATGCTCAGCAATTGATTCCAGCAGTGGCACATAATATTCCCTCCTGGTCACTCTACTCGCGCCGTATTATGGCGCTCTCAAAAGGATACGCGCTCTCTTCGACTGGTTTATGCTCTCACTGCCTCCTACATACACACACACACACACACACACACACACACACACACACACACACACAGCTGATGGCTGCAGAAGCGGCAGGATTTCAGGATTTCAGGCGCATTAGCATTTTCCCCGTACACGATGAGCGAGGAAAATCAGTCTCAAAGTTACGTGAAAACTTGCCACAACAAGCCAAATAGCCAGCAGCCAACAGCGGCGGCAAACAGCTAGAGAAGCGCAGCAAAATAAAAGAAAATTCACGGTTGAGCAAATTTTTGCCAAGAAAAGCAAATTATTTGATAGTTAATACGGCGAAAAATGAAAAGTGCAATTGGGCGGCGAGGCTAAATGACGCAGATGGGCGATTTCGTGAGTTTTTAAGTTGGAAATTTTGTGTAAGTGTTGCTACAAAAAAAATGCACAGCAAGGTTCTGCCAGCATACTTCATACCCATCAGTCTCTTAACCCCAGCAGGCCAAAGGTAAAACTCCACAGTCAAACGCTAGTTCTTAACCTTACGCCCGATGGCGATCGATTGGCCAAAAATAGTATCCACCAAATTTTTTTAGTTACAACGTCTTCGACAACGCGACATCGCATGTCTGCTGCCTGAGCTATTGCTGCCGCCTGCCCTTTGCACCTAAAAGCATACTACATTATTGTGTGTAAATACCAGCGAGGGATGTGCATGTCTCTATCTGCATTTGTGGTATGTGCTTTTGTTGTTGTTGTTGCTGTTGTCATTGTTTGAGTGTTTTGTTTTTTTAAAAATGTAAATATCAAAAGAAGCAAAATACTTTCATTTGATAAAAGCACAACGCGTCTGACTACTCATAAAAAAGGTTGAACCAGCCGGCTTAGGCACTGGCAGGCAGTGACAAGCTGTGGGAGTGGCATTGAAGTGCACTTCGTGTAAAGCATGGAGTTTTCTGTGCGGCTTCTACGGTGTTTACAGCACATGCACGCAAAAGGAGTCAAGTGCCTCTAACGCAGTTTGTTAACGTTTGATTACATTAATTCCCCCCGCCAAGAGAGCAGCGGAGCAACGGCTCGTGAATTGCTTACTTTCATGCGCCTCTTCCACACCTTTACTTCTTACTTAAGAGTTCCAGAACAGGCGAAAATACACACATAACTTTAGATAGCGAAGCTATTCAAAAGAGGTTCGAGGTACTTCCAAAACATAAAAAAGTATATTTTCACCTAAATAAAATTTCTCTAAAAAAATGTTGCTCTTTTTTGTTTTTTCGCATTCCTGACAGGATTATGTAAGCCTGACAAAGAAAGAAAACAATATTTTCCTTTGCACCTGCTCAAAAAGACAAGAGCAACAAAAATAATATATTCATATGTATATTGTGTGGGAGTGCATCAGTGTTGGCACCAAAAAAGCCTAATTGTTTTTAAAAAACAGTTTCACACATGTTTTAGAAACTAATCAAATACTTATACTGCGAATCGTAGATATGTAGGTTCTTTATGCCTCCTAATATTGTATTGGTGCATTTTACGAAATGGCATATATTTAATTTTCCCTAAAAATAGAAACAAATTAAATAAATTTCTTAAGGAAAAGAGTATATTTCGATTTTATGCTAGCATACATATCTAGCATAATTTCATTTAATTTCATTCCATGAATATCGAAAGCTCGGTGATCTCACTGAGTGCCATGTAAACTTTCAGTAATATATCCAGGAGAAATAATTGTCGTAAGTGTTGTATTTGAATTTGTCTGTAAATTAGACATAAACAACAATTAATGTAATGTAAAAATTGGCAGAATCGATTGTAGTAGTTAGTAAAAATTTAATAAGTCGTGCTGCAGCTGATAAAATCTTGATGGTTGGGTCCATTGTTCCAATCAGGAAATTCAACAGACAACAACAAAATTTGGAGTAGGTTTTTGGAATAAAATTATTAATTATCGCATTAAATATGTTACTTATATATTATAGAGTCCTTAGCAATGAATCAATTATTTTGTCTAATATAAATAAATGCAGAAGTAAGTTTTTTATGTATATATTTGTTTGCCAACATTGGCGGAAATTTATACACCGTCAACAGTAGGAGAAATAAATCTGCATATTACCACAATAACAGCATTTTTAGCACACTCTCTTACGTGCTCTTTATGAAAATAACAAAGCTTTTGTTTTGCCTGTGTTTGACTTCTTTCAGTCGCCAAATCCTTAACCTCTTTACCCGAACCCCTCAGGCGAAAGTGTGGGAGTTTGAAGAAGCCTTCTACTTAACCTCATGCTTTGTTTATGTATAGTATAGTTAGGCAGTTTTCAATTATGCCGCTCTCAGTCAGGCGCTCAGGGAGGGTTGCGAGTGTTCAAAAGCATCTTTTACTTAATCTTGCAGTTTTTTACGATAAAAACAATCAACCATGATGATACAAAAGCCTCTCCAAAACAGCAAAGAAAATGTTGCGGTCGCCCTTAGATGCGATACCCTGGGTGTGAACAATGTAAACAAAACAAGACAAAAACAAAAATAAGATCTGGCATCACTGCGTTGTAAATAACATCGCAGTGTACAAAAACATGAAAGTAGGGGAAAAGGAAGAGCGAGAAAGCGCAGATCGGAATATGGGGTAATGAGAAGAGAAATTATGCGCGGGCGGTACTGCCTGTAGACTTATGAGCGCCTGATAACTCCACTCGGGGGAAGCGACACCAAGATTGTAGATTGTTAGTATATATATATATATATATATAGATTAGGCTTAAAAACAAGTACAAAGGTCGAAGGTGAAGTGGTGGCCCAGGGAATAGAGCCGGAGCGGAAGATTCGGAGCCGCTAGGACGCCGTGGAATCCATTGTTCCAAGGAGCGCCAAAAATAGGGACGCACAAAAAAATAGTCCAAAGGTCTCAAGTCCTGGAACGATGGATGAAAGAAAGAGAGAGACGAAGTAGATGGGGTACGGCATTGGTTAGAGCGAGGGCACCCGAGGAACCGGGAAAGAGAAAGCTGGGGGCATTAATGGCTTGCAGCTTGGGGCGACCTCAAGCTAGAGTCATAAAGAAAGTGACCAGTGCCAAAGTAACACCTCCCAGCCGAGGAGGAAGTCCAAAGTGAAAAGTGAAGTGTGCCGTAAAAACTTTATTAAACTCGCGTAATAAAATGGAACTGCCACAAAGTGGCAGGAGAATATAAGCTTATATAAAGCTAAAGAGGAATTTGGTAAGTCTTCAATAGGAAGTTAGGAGAGGCAGGGACTAAGAGTATTTCCTTTTAAATAGGAATCCCCGGGCCTATTACGGCCACAAGAAGCTTAGAATTGAAGACAGGATACGGAAATTAGAAGCAAAAAGGCGACTGAGTCACCACGGCCACGAACTCCTCCGGCCGGGAGGCAACATTAAAGAGAAATTGAAATTTAGAAGAAAGAATTCAAAACCCCCCACAAAAAAATTGCATTGGTGCAACGAGAGGTCCATGTGAATTTTACTACAGAACAAAAAAATTGCTGCCAAACCCATATAGACACATACCACATTGGCTGTCGAGCAAAAATATAAGACCTTGCCGGCGATCTACGCACCCCTGTAATTGCTGATCTCGTGGCGCCGCTACAGAACAGAAATTTGTTAATCCAGGGCAGCAGAGCTACTACCCAAAAATCTAGTGATCCAACCATATGCCCGCAGCACCAAATTTTATGCGTTTACAGTGCTGTGTGATTGAATGTTACATTGCGGCGTTCGTCGCTAAAATGAGTATTGCAGCCAGCTAAAGACGATTATTACATTCTTTCTTTTATTACACTTTATTATATTGCAGTTCATATTTTTACATTGCATGCATAAAAAGCGCAATCGCGCATATTAGCTTTAAGTTATTGTAGTCATAATTTTTTTTTGTTTTCCCATTTTTAATTTTTATTCGTGTGAAGCCCACGGAGGCTAGCCAAGCGCGTCGTAAGGTTCCAAGCCTCGAAAGGAGGCGCAAATTCATAAACCAACTACGACTTAGAGAGCTCTCTCGGAGTAGGAAATTAATAGACGCGAAATGCGAAGTGGCTATTGCCCTTGAAAAAAAAAGGAATAGCTGGTGGGCGCGTAATTATTAAGTAAGAAAATTCTGCGTTTTATTTGGAAATTAATTGAAGTCAAACTGAAGCATACCAATGTAGAATAAATGTATAACAAGTTGAAGTCTGTGCGTTATATTTGAATTTTCAGTATGCTAAACTAGCGCTAAAATGAGCGGCTAAGTGAAGCATAGAGGGGGAACATGAGGGGGCCCGAATGCTGTGTGCCTGCAAGAGCCGTGAACTGAACGTATGTGTGTGTGAGTGAAAGGAAAAATTTAATCATGAAAAGGGGTGACGAAAATAGGCCAAGTCACCAAAGGTAGGGAGGGCAGCGCAACAACAACACCATGGCAGAAAAAAAAAGGGGAAAGGAAAAGAATGGTTCTGGGCGAAGTAGCAGGTTTGGAAGGAAGGATGAGGAGATGCATTTCTTTTGTTTATGGAGTCGAAAGATTTGAGTGAGATTTTGGATCGGTTGGATCAAATAGATTTGCTGTTTTTTTTGTTAATTTATTTTTGAGTTTAGTTTTAGTTTCTTTGTACTCCCTCTGACCAGGTATGGCGGGTCGAACTTACCACCCCTGACAGCCTGAGCTAGCTGTGGACACCTACCGTTGATGCCGTACCTGGAAAGCCACCAAACCACGGCTAAAGGAGGTTGCTACAAGAATGGCGCCCAAACTAAAATTATGTGAAGTAGGAGGAGGCGCCCATTTTTGTCTTACAAGAATGGCGCCCAAATTAAAATTATGTGAAGTAGGAGGAGGCGCCCATTTTTGTCTTACAAGAATGGCGCCCAATCTAAAATTATGTGAAGTAGGAGGAGGCGCCCATTTTTGTCTTACAAGAATGGCGCCCAAATTAAAATTATGTGAAGTAGGAGGAGGCGCCCATTTTTGTCTTACAAGAATGGCGCCCAATTTTAAAATTATGTGAAGTAGGAGGAGGCGCCCATTTTTGTCTTACAAGAATGGCGCCCAATGAAAATGATGTGAAGTAGGCGCCCATTTTTGTCTTACAAGAATGGCGCCCAATTTTAAAATTATGTGAAGTAGGAGGAGGCGCCCATTTTTGTCTTACAAGAACGGCGCCCGAACGGAAATAGAAGAAGACGGCCCATTTGTCTTACAACAAATGGTGCCCAAATGTTAAAATTTTAAAGTTTTTTTTTTTATTAGAAAACGCGATAGGGAAGCTCACGTGGTGGTGTCCGTCAGGAAATGATGGCCTAGTGCGGGAACTTACCCACAACTTAGTTGCATCAACAACGACGATATCACCAGGTGCGTCCGAAGCTATTTGCTTTGATGAAACCCTAACGTGTTCACATGCGTAATTTCAAGCAAATTGTCGTTTTTTTTTTATTTATTGTGGTCGTGCGGCGCGGAAGCAAGTGGCGTAGCACTGAAAATTATATCAAAACAGCTACAGCACCCTTCAACGCGTCGCGGGGTTAACCAAATCCCAAAACAAATCCAGGATGTATACCTCCAGTGGCCGAAGCATAGCCACCGGGCAAAGCACGTTGCACTGGAAGGAACATCCACAAAAACTTCAAATTGCATACTTTCAGTGGCCGGGGCAAAGCAACTTTGCAGAGCACGTTGCACTGAAAAGATGCATCACAAATCCAAACTGCAAATTCCAAAGCCAAAAAAAAAAGAAACTTTCCTTTAAAAAGGATGTTGCGTAGAGTGAATGGAAGAATGAATGAATGTGTGACAGAATTTTTCATAGCAAAAGCAGGTGGTGTTCGGGACCCCATGGGTGTTCCCCTTATAAAGTACACATTCATATACATATATTATTGTTTATTTAAATTCTTGTTTTGAAGTGATATGAGCAAAGGAATTAATAATCATATATACGATACAAGAAGCAAATGCAAAATGCCTACGACTCATTCACCAAAGACGAAAACAAGTCAGCCGGCGGCACCGACCATAACCGATTTGTCTGCCACTATTGGCGGCGGCAACATGAATAGAACAGCAGGTAGGGGTAAAAATATGACCCCAGCTCAAATAAATATGGGGGAGCAACGGCCAGAATTGGGGGACCTGTTGTCTGATTTGTCTGTGCCTGCTTGTGTCTCAGAGCAAGTGGCTGATCCAGAGGTCGTCGAAAGCGAAGCCTCAGGCTCAAACATTTTTATGAGTAGCGACACAGGCCCAGTAGCGCAGGAAGAGCTGACACAAGCGATAAGTACTACTCTGTCACAAGCGGTAGACATAGGTAAAGAGGCCCAGAAACAAGAACTAGCGAATTATATAAGAGAAACGATACAGTTAGAATTTACAAATTTAATTAAAAACATGAATTCCACGTTTCAACCTGGTAACATGCCAAACGAGTCACCACGCACTGAGTTTGAGAACCCGGTCCGCACAGGGGGCAGGTTGGGTCAGATGCAGCAAGGCGTTATGATGACCAATAACCAGAGACAGCGAGCAGGCAGGCCGCAACATCAACAACAGCAGAGGCCGCAACAGCGAAACATGCAAAGACAAACAAGTGATGAAATACAATGGCCAAGACAATTAAATTTCACACAAGGCACGAACCCGCAAACACAGTTTGAACAGCGGCAGGGCGCAGACAACATAAATCCGAGACGAGGCGACGACAGACACAGTTGGCAGAGTGGCAATGGTGGAAGTCGTAACATTTACTACAGGCAGGCGGAGAATATGCCATCTGCAAATGCTAGAGGCCAAACCAGATTGGCCGAACAGGGAGATCGTCCACGACCGAGTGCTACGGCGCAAGAGTTTTGCCGGATATTTGAGACGGGAGCTGCACAAGCAGGTTACCACGGGCGAAGAGCAGAAACATCAGAGCACGCGTCGCAATCCAGTTTTTTGAAGCCAGTCTCTGTGGAAAAATGGGACTTAGTGTTCGATGGCAATAGAAATAAAATTAGCATCGAAGATTTCATTTTTCGTTTGGAGTACTTACAAACACATTACGAGGTAGCATGGGCTGATGTGATGCGCGATTTCCATCGACTTGTGAGTGGCTCAGCGAAAGAATGGTACTGGCTGCACCTAAAAACAAACCAAGTCAATGACTGGCCGACACTCAAACATGCACTGCTGCGGCAATACCAATCCAACACCAGCGATTTCGAAGTCATGCGGGAACTAGTGGAGAGGCGTCAGTTCCCAGGCGAGTCAGTGGACGCGTACTTCCACACAATTTTAAAGTTACGCTCGCGATTACGTTACCCGATCGCAGAGCATGAAATAATAAAAATACTAAAGAGGAATCTGCGTGAAAATTTAGCCAGAATAATTTACCCAATGGTGGTCTATAACGTCGAGCAGCTTCGCGACGAATGTCACGAAGTCGAACGTACTTTTCTTCGACGAGAGATGCGCGCTCCAGTCCCACAGGCAACGCGTTACCAGCAGCAGTCTGCGCGCGTACATGAATTGGCCTACGTGGATGAGAACTGGCAGGAGCAACCTGAAAGACAAGAAGAAATGGTTGAAGTTTTGCGAGAAGAAAATCAGCAGGAACCTATGCGGAGCCGACTGGTATGCTGGAACTGTCGTGCAAATGGACATACTTACATGGAGTGTCAGTCAGCAACGAGAAACATCTTCTGCTACAAGTGCGGACTCGAACGCGTCATAACTCCACAATGCCCGAATTGCAAACCGGGAAACGCGAGAAGGAGCACGACGAGGGCAGATCAGTCGCGTTCCACACAAACAACTGCCACACAAAGCATGTAGCCACATCAACAGCAGATGACATAGTAAAGTCAGCAGAGGCGGAAGAGTCGGGTCCTGCAAAGAAAAAAGAAATTACAATTTTAAAACGAAATAAAGATTGCGCGGAAAGAAGAACAAGAAACCCGTTTAAAACAGTCAATCCAGTGGAGGAGAGACTGCGAGAATACCACGAGGTACGCAACCGAATATTTAGAGAACAGCAAGTGGATGCCGTCCGAAAGGTTACGCGCCGAGTGCGAAAAGCACGCGAGCGCTATCGCAAGCGAAGAACAACCCGGAAGAAAGTAGCAGCAGCGGTGAAGTCCGTAAACATGGCGGATCCTAGAGTATATGCGGAGGTAGAGATCAGCGGAAAGAAGCTGCGTGGTCTACTGGACACAGGGGCGTCCGTCAGCATTTTAGGATCAGGCTGCCGAGAACTAGTGGACGAGCTGAAGTTGCGTCCGATGCGATATCTTTCGCGAGTACGCACAGCAGGCGGTAAAGCACACACAGTGCACGGGAAAGTAGCAGTCCCTGTAGAGTATAAAAAGAAGCAACATGAAATTTTATTTTATTTATGTCCGTCACTCGAGCAGACGGTATACTTAGGCATTGATTTTTGGCGGAAGTTTGAATTAGCGCCGGACATAGTGGGGGTGGCAGAGATGAGCGACATCGGTGAGCCAGCAGCAGAGGAAACAGTCGAAATCGAAAAGGAGAACGTACACGAATTGACTGATGAGCAGCAACAACGCCTGGATGAAGTAAAGAAAAGGTTCAGAACGTTTGAAGAACACGGCATGGGAAAGACTCACCTGGAGAAGCATACAATACAGTTGGTCGAAGGAGCAGAGCCCGTTAAGGATCGATATTATCCAGTGTCGCCGGCAATTCAAGAGCTGCTGTACCAAGAAATCGACAACATGCTGACATTAGGCGTGATCGAGGAGAGCCAAAGTCCCTGGAGCCATAGAACAACGCTCGTACGTAAGCCAGGAAAGAACAGACTGTGTCTGGACGCCAGGAAGCTGAACGAGAGGACGGTGAAAGATGCATACCCGCTGCAAAATATAGAAGGCATTTTAAGTCGAATAGATCAAACAGTATACATCAGCAGTGTCGACCTTAAATTTGCGTTCTGGCAGATCGAACTGGATGAGCAGAGCAAGGAGTACACGGCGTTTACAATACCAGGCCGACCCTTGTACCAGTTTGCTGTTATGCCCTTCGGTTTATGTAATGCAGCGCAACGCTTGTGTCGCTTGATGGACAAAGTGATTCCGCAGAGGCTAAAGGGGAACGTCTTCGTCTACTTGGATGACCTGTTGATCGTTGCTCCAGATTTCGACACACACCTCAAGATTCTGGATGAAGTTGCACAATGCCTGCATGTCGCCAACCTAACGATAGGAATGAAAAAGTCAAAATTTTGTTTCAAAGAACTAAGGTACCTGGGTTTTGTCATAGGAGGTGGAGCTCTGAAAACAGACCCTGCAAAGATAGTTGCCATATCCAAAATACCAGTGCCCAAATCACCACGCGAAGTAAGAAGCTTCTTAGGCACAGCGGGTTGGTACAGGCGCTTCATCAAAGACTTCGCCAGTATTGCAGCTCCAATCAGCGACACACTGAAAAAGGGAAATAAATTTCAAATGACACCGGATGCTATAAGAGGTTTTGAAGAACTAAAACATGCACTTACCACTGCTCCAGTGCTGATACACCCAGACTTTTCCAAGCGATTTTACATCCAATGCGACGCATCACATACCGGCGTAGGCGCAGTATTATACCAGGTGGATAACGAAGGAAATGATCGACCAATCGCGTTTTTCTCTCAAAAACTGAACGGTGCACAACAGAACTATAGCGTCACGGAAAAAGAATGTTTAGCAGCAGTCTTGGCAGTAAAAAGATACAGACCGTATGTAGAGCTCATGCAATTTACAATCGTGACAGACCATGCCAGCCTAAAATGGTTAATGTCGTTAAGGGACTTGAATGGCAGACTCGCTCGCTGGTCGTTACAAAAACTATGCTAATTACAGTAGCGCATCTCCCACGTTCATTTCTATACATACACGCGCACACGCTGCTCCACACATATACCCACACCCACATGGGCACGCGTTGGGGCTTGGATATTAGAACAAAATCCTTTCAACGTAGACTGATTGCCTGGAAACAGATTCAAAATAGTGGGCTCACATATCCAAAGTGTGCGATGATAGTGAAAGGTGGCAAGAAAAAAACGTGCGTTGGTATTAAAAGCCTGCTCAGCTACACACACACTACAACGTAGTTCACCCCATACGTATAGGGTGCGAAAAACCGCGTGGAGAATCGAAGTAGCTTTGGTGTCATTCGGTGAAAATTTTCTTCATTTTAAGCTTATATTTTCTATTACTTCCCAGCCAGCAAAACGATATCGCACAATATCGTTAAGAGAATAGTTTTTTTCGATAATTGTTAACATTTTCGAAAAAATTGTATTTCATATTTTTTCATCCTTTTTTTTGATATATTTTAAAATAAATTTCATAGCTCCTAGATTTCAACCTTAAGTCATCAAACTTCAGACACCAAGAGAAGGCTTATTCCCTACACTGTTGCTATTTTAAAAATAATAATTTCAGTTTTTAAATTGTAAAAATTTAAAAGAAGTTACTTTTGCAATAAAGAAGATATCGCAAACATTTTATAACTCGTTATTCCTTCCAACTTTGTATGTACTTATATCGAATAAGTATAGTTAGTTTTTGAATTAAAACTTTGCATAATATGGTAAAAAGTTCCAAAATGTTGCAGTATTCTGGCATTGGAGTCTACTGAACCTCCTCTTAATATGCGTAACTGGCTAGGATTATCCTAACATCACTGTCCTTCCATGCTGTGCTCATGCAGTGCACCCACCTACAACACGTGAAAACTAACCGCAGGCTGAAGCTTAGTAGTTCACAATGCCTCTTCCTGCTACAGCTGCTCACAGTTCCCACTACATACATTCATACATGAAGACTAAAGGAAATTGTCTGATAACACACACGCCAAAACAAACAAACCGGCCCATATCTCCCCTCCTCAGCTGTCTCAGTCTTTAAGTTTTTTGTTGCATTTTGAGTGGGTAGTGAGCACCATAATAGCTGCATGTGCATGTCCAACCCATGCCTCCACTTCGTTTGCTCTGCTTGGATTTATTGCGGTGAAAAGGAATGAAAGGACTTGAAGGAACCTCAATATTTGCCAGTTGGGCACTGCAGCAGCGCTCAGATTGTGGCTAGAATGACGTTTTTTGCGCTACTACTTCTAATGAATAGTTTTTAGCTGGTCTCCCACATCCACACGCACGCACACTTCAAGCACTTCTGCTAATCCCTCAGGAAAAGTTTTCGGATTGAGTTGACATGATGACACCGTTTCTGTGTAAACTTAGAAAATGAAGCTGCTTTGAAAGCTTTGAAAAGATTACTTCCGGAAAGTTGAATGCTCTCACTGCTGGAATTTGTTAGTATTTATTTATTTATAGCGGTTATTTTACAGTTCAAATAAACAGACGAGATAATGCATAATTACAAATAGTCGTTATCTGTTCGGAGTTGCATTGCCGCGCATAAAACTATTTTAGACCGTTAATTTTCTGGTTTGCTGTTAGTTTAATTAAAGATGCTTATCTGGATCGGTTATAACCCAAAATAAGTTCCCTTAACTCGATACATCTCGGGTTTGCTGTTGATTTAACATATATGTATATCTTGTGTAAAATCGTGTTAATGTGTGTATAACACGTATAAGTATAACATCTTTGAAGTCAATGATATTAAGTTCTTATGTTGGTTTCTAGTCAACAAGCCAATAGCATATGGCAGATATGTGGCTCATAGACCTCTTTAGAACCTTAATTGTCTTATAGTTTTGGGCTGTAAACTTCAGTTCCTAATTTAAATTTTCTCAGTATTGCGTATTAGGTTAGGTTATTTTTGTTGGCTTAAGAGGCCAAGCATAGACCCTAATGGATCCTTAGAGATTCCAGCTTGCAAGAAGTGGTGATCTGTTAGAATACAAGATTTTCTAGCGAACTTCAGTAGATAGCTGACTCCCAGCTTGAGACCTCCTCCAGCCCAGCAAGCTATGGGGCTTCCAAATAGTTAAGGCGAGATTTAAAGAGTTTCCCCGAAAGTACTCTCTAGAACTCGTCTGACTTATTAAGGGGCGCCTGTCTCTTCGAACAGATCTCGAAACTAGATATCAAGCCTCTTTGGAAATTTGTGAAACACATCATAAATTCTGACAGATCATTACATTAAGTACTAGAAGAGTCTAAATTTTCTATAACAATAAGTTTTCAATAACTCGCTTAAATTGTATTTTTTTATATGCAACATGCGTACGGCCCTTTTGGATTTTTCATAAGAATCAATTTTCTGCGCAGACTTATTCGAATTAAAGCTTATCTTTATAGCTGCAAACACCCCCAATAATGCGCGCTCGTGCAAAACAAAGGCTCAGCGTTCTTTTTGTCAGTAATTTGTGAACATTCATAGTCGGAGTAGTTGCATTGCGCATTGTAAACGAAATGAAAAAACTTGTACTTGGAAAAGTAAATTGTGTTTGAATTATAATATTTTTTAATTTCAATTTTATTCTTATGTTGCATGCTTCCATGACTGCAAATTACGAGTGTGTTTCAAGGACTTCATAGTAAATATTTTATTTTAAAAATAATTTCCAAATGTAGTAACAAAAGTTAATAAATTAATACGAAAATGTGTTATATCCGAAATACTGTCTATGAGATTTTAGAACTATTGCTAAGGGATTTGGCAATGAGTGCTTGTACCCGCCTGCAAATTTGAGAAAAATCGTTTTATTTGATTGCTTATTCTTAAAGTGCAACAGCTCAAGCTTTACTAGGTTAAATATTAAGTTGATCGGACAAAAGTTGACAAAATTGTGCGAAGCCATTTTGGAGCAGGTATTGCGTGGTAGCTCGCAATTGCTCAGTGGATGTCTGTTTCGGTCTCTGATGCGAGAGGCTGCTAGTTCAATGCCCAGCATGCTCATGCCATAAGAAAAGAAGAGAGTTTTTGTTTAAAATTTTCAAATGCTGACTCCTCCTGATAAAGATCAGAAGTCGGAACAGTAGCAGAAGCTGTGGGATATCCTGACATTTTGTGGGGTCGACTCCCTCACCAACAAAAGCGGAGAATAAAAAAAAATTCAAATTTTTACTTTGCGCGGCGCCATCTCTCGCGTGGAACTAGCAGCTCTCGGCAGTATTCTTTGCCATAAAAATAAAGCTTCTCTATCATTTCATTTTCGGATACGTCTGTAGAATAAAGCTGTAGGACCCATTATCCTGTGCTAAATATACATAGAACGAACACACACAGGATAATGCTAGGCCTAAGCGTCGGTTTCACGGGTTAGTGCGTCAATTAGTGTATAAATGTATATGTACACGCATACATACATACATATGTACGTATATGATGTGGGAAAAAGTAAGATCTTTACAGAAAATACCACACTAGACCAAGACCAGACCAGAACAGAATAGAAGAAAACTGCGCTTAAGTAGTAGTATTAAAAGCAATAATTGCATTTGCAGATGATTCATGTGTAGCAGCTCTTTGTTGTTGTGCCTCTAAGTCTACTAACTTCAGTAGACGCGTTTCAGCTCGAAATATTCTGAATTGTTTACTACTTAAAAATAAACCGTGTACTTATTTTTTTACAAAAATATAGATAATGGCATTTTTAGACAAAAATTTTTATGATCTTTCTATGGCTTAACAATTTATAGTAAACAAAAATTGAGATACTTGTATTTGGGAGATGTAAGTTTTAGCTCTTCATAGTATTGACACTGAGAGTGAAATGTAAACATTTAAATATCTCGCAATAACAGAAAGTGGACTTACCCCACTTTCAAAATAAACGGCTCATATATAAAAATGCTTTTATTTTCGTAGATAAGTAGGATATTTTACGGCTCGTGTATTTGCGCACTTTTTCTCAGACAATATTGATAACCAATATTAAAACAGTTGAAATTTTATCAGTTGACGTGCAGAACTGCTACGGCCGCTACAAATGCTTCTACTCTCGCAGGCAGACACATTTTTCGGTATCTCATTTCAACCTCCGATATATTGCTAAAATTTTTAAATTTTATAAAAACCAAATTTTCAATATGCTGCCATCCATCCCACGTGGTGCCTGCATTTTGCATATTAAAATGGGTCCAAGTTAAAAGTAGCTCATTGAAAGTGCGCATATAGCTTACTATATGCCAATATTGAATTATATTCTACGCATATGCTATATATGTACATATGTATGTACGTACAGACATTCTTTTTGTTAGCTGTTTTTCGCATTTCTATGAATTATATCTGCATAACTCTGCTTGATTATATTCAAACGTAATCTATAACTGCTAAGAGACGTAGCTTCATTGCAAAACACACTTTTCAATTTCGTAAAAATGTGCTTGTTGCTAAAAAGTGCTTATCCAGTCAGGAAACTTTAAAAGCAGTGAAGAAAAGTAATTTCACTTAATGCCGTAATGCCGTAAACAATTTAAAATTTGCGTTTTCGTGTTTGAAAATTAACAATGCTCAACTCAGCGACAGTTTCAAAAGCTCAAATATTCTGAATCATGTCGGCTCAATTGCCGGCCGCAGCACTCACTCCGTAGTACAGTGAAAGCTCCCTTAACGGTCAGTCGGTAAAAGCGAGCATCTCCGGCAAACGTTCCACAATATCGCTTCATATATTTCTAACTACTGTTGTGCAAGCAAATGGATACACTTGTAAACGGATACGGACGATTTTTTTCGAATGTAAAACTTGCACACATTGCACTGCTGAAAGGGTTTGTTTTAATGGAAAAATATAAAAACGGTTCTTCGTTAGCTTGGCAGAATTAGTACGTCTTCCTCTAGAGGATATTTCAAGATTCGCTAGGAAAGCAGGATGGTTCACTCACACCTAAAGGTTTGGACTTTCTCCATCTACTGGGTTCTATATATAAGGCATCACAATGGGCCTTCGGCCTCCAGCCTTTTTAACCTAACCTAACCTAATGAAAAAAAGAACTTCGGACATTATTTTGTTAGTGTGCTTCAAGCAAACTCAACTTTTTTTAGAAATAAAAATCTTATAAAATAAATTTATATGCATATTAAAAAAGATCTAAAAAAAATCAGAAGAAGAATGTAATTATGTGGAAGAATTCACTTGTATCATTTGTGATAAAATAAGAAATTTTTAAATCGCTTTAAATTTTAATTGATTAGGTTAGGTTAATCTGGCTGCCTAAGAAGAAGGCCACGCATATACCCTGTTGGGTCCTTAGCGATATCAGTTAGAGTTCCGGTTAGGAGTTGTCAAAGTAGTGATCTGTCAGAATTTGGGTGTGTTTCACAAATTTCCAAAGAGGCTTGATGCCTAGTTTCGAGATCTGTTCGAGCCCTGAAAAGAATGGCGCTCCTAAACAAGTCAGACGAGTTCTATCGATGGCGGGGCAGGAGCACAGTATGTACAGTGTGTGTTCCAAGGTCTCACTGCTACCCGCTTCTTTGCATTTCCTGCAGTTTTTCAACATTAAAACTTTCTTTAAAATGAGTTTTTATTGCTATTTCTGATAGATCACCCTCAACTACACGCCCTTTTAAAATGCAATGTGATATGATCGAAAATAACCGATTTACCAGCAGTTCAAATTGAGTTTTATGCCATATGTTTATGTTTTAGTTTTTATGCCATTTTTTTCTTCCCCTTCAACAAATTTTACTAAATCTTAGTTACTTAATTTCAACAAAATATAACGATCAATGCATTTCTGCATGTGTGTCTGCTTAAAGATAAAATTCTCAGACGCAGCGAAGACACAAAAACTATTCGATATTTTCTACCAGTTATTATTTTTCTGGCAGAACAGTCAGAATTGATTGCCATTTTATTTGATATTTTTTCATATAGAAAATTTTTTTTTATTAGTTTTAATTTCTTGTGAAGCAGTTTACAATTTATAAATTGCATGTTACTTTCTGAGCTTAAAAATTTCGAAAATATACAATATGTAAATTTAACAATGCTTTGAACAAGGACTCGTGAGAATAGGGCTGCAAAAAAATAACATTTGCATTTAAAATTTAAGTGTTTTACGCGCAAAATTTTTTAAGTATTTCTGCCGAACCATTTCTGTTCAATCGGTAAGTGTAGAATCCTTTACAGCGTATGTAGGAAGCAGCATTCTGGAAAACGGTGAAAAGTATATAACTATCTATACTTTAAACGAAGAGAAACTGTGATCTTTTTGAAGCTTTCACTGTATCTTCAACTGACGCTGCGCCGCTGACGATGTTCCAATGACGAATTGTTCAGATTCAAAATACTGACTAAAACCATATGCTTAAAAAACATTTTCGACAACCAAACTGTAATAAAAATGTAGATATTTGGGGGTGATTAACGTGGCAATTAATGAAAATGACAGAATGTACCTCATATAAATAGTACATATATCCATACATATGTATGCATATACTATATGCTCTAAACGCTGGTACATTCACTGATAAAATCTGTTTGGGTTTGGAACATGTACGTGCACCAGCTAGCGCTGTTGACTCAGCGGAACAAACAAGTTGACTATTCAGTTCGGCTCGATTTAGTACCACGCCGTAATTGATTTGAATCGCTTGGTTTGGAAAAACAGCAATTCTCAATTATAAAATTCTAAAATCAATGTTCAATTGCAAAGGACCTTATCAGCGCGCTATAGACACCAACATACACCTACTGGCCATTCGTTGGTCTTGACTTCAAATATTAAAACATGATTTAATAAGTTGGCAATTTTTCGTTTTTATAGTGACATGTACGCGGCTCTGTAAGCGCAAATTCCGGCTACTTGGCACAAAAATGCGTCGCTCCAAAATCTCATTGAAGAAGTACTTTTATTTGACTTTGATTTGTGCGCTGTTGCTCATATTCGTCTTGAACTTACGGTGAGTTGAACTGTGATGAGTGCATACGATATAACGGTTTTTCAATTGAACTATCTATTGACCCACCACCACCACAGAGAACATGAAGTATGGAAATCCAAGGCTTCGAGTTTGTCAACAGCACAGCAACAACAACAGCCTGCCTCCCAATTGCACACAAATATCGGCAACAGCCAGGATGACGACGAAGAAGAACTTGAAAATGGCCATAACGCCCAGCACAATCAGCATCACAGGCAGCACTTATTCACGTCCACCACATCGATGGATCTAAAACAGCCGCAACAACAACAGCAGCAGCAGCAGCAGGCCGCACAGAAGTTCAATGATCATGTCGCTGCAGCGTACAAAAAGGATGACGCGCAGCCGCAATTGCATGCGGCGGGGCAGCCTGCACGCAAGGCGTGGTTCTTCAAGAACGGTGAATATTATCCAACATCTGCACCCTTAGTTGCAACAACGCGACGCAAGCGCAAGAGCAAGAAACATGCACAGGCGGCGCAGGGCTCCAGAATGTTCCCCTACCAGGATCCACACAGCGATCGCATCGTCAATCAACTGATGTACGTGCCGCCCAACTATGAGCAAGTGCGCGAGAGCGGCAAACTGAAGAGCATATTGCTGTATAACGGCCTGGGTCCGTGGAATGTCAAACAAGGTGTGTGGATTACACTCAATCTTAAGTTCGTTCTTTGCAAGCTTTGTGCTCATTCTTTGTTGTGTTGTGTTTGCAGGCCGTGACGTCTTCCTGCATTCGAAATGTCCCGTCGACACTTGTGAACTCATAGCGAATCGCGATCGTGCCAGTACCGCCGATATGATACTCTATAAGGATCACTTTATTCCTACGGGCATACGCCGACCGGCCAATTCCAGGCAAGTCAGCATGCTCTACCATCTCGAGTGTCCGTTTCACACGCAAAATGTGAAGGTGCCCGATGCCATCAACTGGACCGCCACCTACAGGTAGCACCCCAAACCCATTTATAAAGTGCACATTTTTAAATATATGTATGTATGTCTTTTATACAGACGCGATAGCGACATTGTGGCGCCCTACGAGAAATGGGTGTACTATGATGCACAGGTGCGACAGATGGAACAAGAGCGCAACTACGCGCTCAATAAGACGAAAAAAGTGGCCTGGTTTGTGTCGAACTGCGGCGCTCGCAACGGCCGCCTGCAGTACGCGCACGAGCTGCAGAAGCACATTGACGTAAGTCAGCTCGCTCTCCCTGCCAGCTTATTTGATATGCCATTGCTGCTTATGTTCTGTGCTCTCATCTGATAGGTTGACATATATGGTGCCTGCGGCAACTTCAAATGCCCGCGCAGCGCGGCTGATAAATGCTTCGAGATACTCGATCACGACTACAAATTTTACCTCGCATTTGAGAATTCCAATTGCAAAGACTACATCACGGAGAAGTTCTTCGTGAATGCGCTCACCCGCAATGTGCTGCCCATTGTGATGGGTGCGCGGCCCGAGGACTATGAAGTAAGTGCACCGCATCGCTCCTACATACACATGGATGAGTTTAGCTCGCCGAAGGAGTTGGCCGAATACTTGCATATACTCGACAAGGACGATGAACTGTACAACTCCTACTTCAAGTGGAAGGACACCGGCGAATTCGTCAACACGTACTTCTGGTGTCGCGTGTGCGCGGCGCTGCACGATGAGGAGTCGCTGCGTAAGCCGCGCTGGTATCCGGACGTCAACGATTGGTGGCGCGGTGCGGGCGCGTGCACGAGCGGCTCGTGGCGCAACTTCAAGGCACGTAAGGACATCATTAGCGACGACTAGTTAAGGCTGCTGGCGGTTCTAAGTCTATTAGGCTCGTTGTTGTTAAATAGTCTAGTACCGTAAGGCTTTAGATGTTGTTTACGTCGTAGATAAGACAGGATTAGCGTAACGTAAGATATATTTTATTGCGACTTTTAATTTTTTAACTTTTCAATTAGGAAAACAGTCAACAGCCAGTGTGTCGCATGGCAGCAAAGCGAGCCTCGCTAAATTCGATGCTTCTTGAATTTCGGTCGAAATTAATTTGCAATATTAAGAGAGCTTTAAAATATGTTCATAATGTGTTGATGTATGACAAGAATTGTTTGGAATCAATTTTAAGCATACAAATTAACTGTTTCAAAATGAAACATATGAAAAGTTTACAAAAGTTTTAAAGAACAAAAAATGTTGAATTTACAAGAGGCTTGCACGCTAAAGGAAGCCCGCTCGAAAACTGATTCCACATAAATCGTGTCACAAAAAATTTTTAACAAGACAAAAGAAAGAAAAATCAAAGTATTTGAATCTAATACATCGCAGTGCTAAAGTTTGGCGAAAGCAGAGCGACTGGAAGAGCTGAACGGATTTAGGCAAATGCAATTTCATCGATTTTATACAATCCAACCACAAAAAATCAAATACCCATTCCATTGACAGTAACTGTTAACAATAACCATTTTTATATAGTTCATATATTTAGTACATAGCAATACATACGAGTACATATGTATGTACGTATGCCTACATAAGTATGTACTAGTTGGTACTCTTAAGTTAAATGTTTAATTGCATGGGCGTATGCAGAGCAGCATCTCAAAAGGGCGGTAACAAAGAAAACACAGTTTTGTAGTTAAACAAAAATAGCTGTAATAATAATCGGAATATTGTCTTTCAAGTAACGGAACTTTAATTATTGCACTCAAACTGAAAACCGCACTCAAGGGCCTTACAAAATGGCTGCACAAAATTAAATTCGATAAGTTAACGCATAGGGTTAACGGTAGAGCCGAGGCCACAAACCCCTTCCATCCCTTTGGTGCTTTCATACGCCCATATATCTGACAAGCGCAAGCATTGTTGTAACAAAACAAATTTTACATGACGCTAATAAACGTAAAAATCATAAAATTCCTATTTTCTCAATGTTTTTAGTATTAGTTTGATGTTCGTGCTAATGTATAACTCTCTCTCTATTTCTTACTCTTTATGTGCGTGTGTGTGTGAATTTTAGTTT